>CM070609.1:16984472-18314211 GCA_036346395.1 Hsuehochloa calcarea | reverse complement strand
TTTTTTTGTTTCTTTTTCATTGGTTTTTGACACAGTCGATCCCCCTCTATAGTATCATGAAAGATTGAACTGTGCTACCTAAAAGCTTAAGTGCTTAACAACAAATTCATGGCTTCGCAATGGGTTAACAACATATTTACTTTGTATTATCTAAGGGTATGTTTTGTTGCTTGTACCAAGTGGTACATATATGGGACAGTTTAAGAAAAAAATCATTTATGTGTTTGGTTACTTGAATTGAACCATCCGATCCTGGATGGTGGTATATAAATTTGAGGAATATTCCCTCTGTATGCTGAACTATCTCATTCATCCAAAATAATGGAACCACATGGTACAGTATCATCCCATCCAATCCAACCTAATCCCACCAACCAAATACACCCTAAGCAAAGCCTATTGGTCAGTAAACCAGCTTAAATTTCTCTCCATGCAGCATGGCTGGCATTTTTCATACATGAGTCTTTTGCAACTTTGCAACTGCATTAAGGTTCGTCACTGTCTTCAAATATTTAGTGGTGGTGCTAACATAAGCTGTGCTCGGTAGTAAACCATCTAATTTGGTACCCTGCAAACCTATCACAATTAAGTTCTTGTAGCCTGCATTCCAGTTAATCATGTAATGATTCAAACTAAGCTTCTTTTATTGATAATGAATGCCTCTTTCGTTTTCACAACAACAGAGGGGTTTCATTTTATCATTGCATCCCCTATCCTGAACAGTATTAGGTTTGGCAATTTTTGTAATAATGTGTGAACTTAGCTCACGGTAGAACGACCAAAACAAACTTTTTTTTTTTTTGCTTGTAGCCAGCAATGTGCTCATTGTGCCAATGGAATGCGATGATACTGAAATTGTCCAAGCTGATTTTCAAAGTTTCAAACTAGCATACAGAAAGTAGTTGGTGCAAATGAGCTGTAGGTATTTGCAATTTGGAAATCCTAGCTGATTTTCAAAGTTCACATTAGCATACAGAAAGTAGTATAGTTGATTCAAATGAGCTCTAGGTATTTGCAATTTGGAAACTCTAGCTGATTCTCATTTTGTTTAGTAGAGAGCTATAGCCCGTTGGTTATTGTTATATCATGTTTGGCATTAGTTATGAGGCCAACATAATTGTTCTTAATTTCATGTTCGTTTGTTTTGCAGGCGGGATCTCAAGGTTGCTCTCCTCTGTGCTGTCTTGTTTTGTTTTCTTATGGTGTCTTGCTATGTCGCCCTTTACTTGAAATGGTTCAGGCTTTCATCGATCTTTGTATTTTTTGGAATCCTTCTTCCAGTAAGTCTCAAAATCTCTAGGCATAGAAGGCTGAAGAGGAAAATGGAAAGGAGATTGTTGTTACCTCTGTCCATGTGAAAATCTTTTTGTTATCTTGTAACATTTTAGTAAAATTTCTCAACCACAAATAGGAAAAATCCTGACTTCACTAAATTTACAATCTCAGCTTATGCTCTCCAAAATGTTGTATGTATCACCTATTTTGCTTTTGTGCACGCACATACATATGCACCAACACTCTTTGTCTCAGTTCTTGGCGGTCTCGGTTCTGGTCAATTATGGCGTCACTTGAAATTAGCTTTTGTTTAGTGTGCTAAGTTCTGTAAAGTCACAATCTTGAGGCGGCACGTAGATCTTGGTTTTTCACTAGTTATTTTCGGTATCTCAATAGTCAAATCAAACCTGAAGTGTGCCAGAATTAAAGCAAGTTACCGTCCTTTCCCCCTTCTGTTTCTATCGTCGCCTTGTCGGCCCAGCATCCACTGCACTGCGCTTCCTGCTATCTCAAATTCTCAATCCTTTCCGGTACACTGTTTCTGCAATCTATCCTGGTTGCTGGTTGCGTTTCTTCATATTGAGCTCGGACGAACTGGTACAGGCATCTCCAGGATAACCTACATTAGCTACTCTGCCTAGTCAGGCCAGGAACAGTTCAGTTCAGTTCAGACGCACTGTCGCGTTCATTGTTTAAACCGGAGTCGGCCGCCTTCTGAATTCTGAGGGGATAAGATCGTTCAGCACGGCACCACTGGCACTAGGTTGTAAATTGTAATCCGGAGTGCGATTTTGTGATATTCGTTGCGGATAACATCCGCAACAGCGCCTCGCGGTCACCAGTCACGGCCGGTCCGGCCCCGAGCGCGCGCGTAAGTTGCAACCCGGGTCGCGCATGTCGCCACCGTCGCCCCAGCCGAGGCAAGGCATACGCCGCGCGCGCTGCCGCGTCCGTTTCCGCTTCCGCGCTGGCGATGACGCCTGTACGTGCACCTGACCGAGGTGTCGCCGGCCAACTTGGAATCACCATCGTGTTCCCGTATCTACTTATTGGGTGGTGAACGTCGGATTTATACTACCTAGTTCGAAACCTTTTAGACTCATCTCGGTCTCGATTATTGGCGATATGCCTGTTGCATTTCTACCACAAGTGGGTGGGTAGATTTGTCATCCACTGAGGGGATCATATATCTCGCAGAGAGATTGAGCACCGGGTTGGTGTGCGTGCGGGACGATCATTAATCACAGTTCCAGACTAGACACGAGCAAATATCTAAGCTACTCAAATTCTAGCACATGGTTGCACAATTTGTCTCCTTGAGTGCTCGCGTATTTGGCCTTGCTTCGTGTGCACTAGTCAAGGAGTAACCTACCAGGCGTCTATATGTACTCCATTAGTTTAACTAGCTCTGCACGCTTTTCTTTTATTTATTTATTTATTTATTTAACAAAGCCACTTCTGCCACTAGTAGGGCAATGTGTCCACCACTCACGCTGCCCAAGGTGCCACGAAAAGCCCAGGACCCTTTAATCTTTCGGTTTTGCTGTTGCACACTCTCTAACACTTTGATTTGCTTTGTGCTTTGTATTGTTACTTCACGAGTTAACGGACCCGTCATGCTTTATCGAGGTATGATTTCGTGTGTTCAATCTGTTAATTCCTAAACCTGTTAGGACTGATATCTTTGGCTCTGTCACTCTGTGACCTGTCTGAGCGGAACGAACGAAGAGAAGATAGAGGAGTTGGGGTGGAGAGGTCGGTGCGCGGGTGGAGTGGCGACTCCGTTGGCGATCGGCGGTTTCCAACGAAGTCAAGAGGTGATGTGGCGACGGGGTCCAGTTGAGTTGTCGTGTTCAAGGTTGCTTCTGCTTCATCCGATTTGAGATTTGTGTTCTCGATCCCCCCCCCCCCTATGGTTTTGGTTGATGATTGTGTGCACGCATGGTGTTTTACTGTTTGGATGGCTATTGGTTGGTAGATATGGGTGTTTCATAGCTTGATCTGATCTATTTTTGAGTTTGATTGGTGGGGGGGTTAGACCTAGTTCACTTTTTGTGAATGCTTTGAGCATGTGGTTTTGTGTGAGCCTGATCTGAAATTTTGCTTGTTTGTGGTTGGTTATATCGTTATAGTTAATTTTCTGGGTTTAATTGGGTTTTCAAATCATGCGGTTTTGTCTACCTGAACTGTGGATTTGTTTGCCTTTGAACCATCTGCTGTAGTAGGCTTATCCAATTGATTGGTTTCATTCCATGAGCAGACACTGCAAGGTTGACGTGCATTTACATATCGATTCCAATTAGTAATTTTAACCTCAAATCAAGATATCTTGAGGTGGCACTACTATATAAAAGGTTTTCATAGATGGTTCAAAAACGTCATCACAGACGATTTCGTAAGCCGTCTGAGTTTATGGGTCAGTAATGACATGAGATCATCACAAATGATTTTCAAATTGTCTGTGGTGCAGACTATCACAGACGGTTATTAACTCAGAACCATCTGTGATAATTGACTACCACAGATGGTTTGTAGTTGAAACCCTCTGTGATAGTTCACTATCACAGACGGTTTGTAGATTAAACCGTCTGTGATAGCTGATGTATCACAAACGTTTTGTAGATAAAGCTATCTGTGAGAGCTGATGTATCACAGACGATATGTCCTAAGGAACCGTTTGTGATATTATTTTGTATTGGTAAATCTATTTCTGTTTATTGGCTAGTCTCAAAAAATGCTAGCCATGCCATTTGAAACAAACTGAAACACAACAAGTACATGTATACATCCAATTCGTATTCATTTCAGAAACAAGCACATCCAATTCACAATCATTTCAGAAATAATCACATCAATTCACATTCGTTTGAAACAAACACATCAAATTAACATTCATTTGAAACAAGCACATCCAATTCACAAATCAATTAACTAAAATTAACCATTTTCTACATTTACACACATGTACCATTAAGTTCAATCTTATCCCAATCAAGTTCAATCTACATTGTGTAAGTTCCCATCTAGATTTATGACCCCATGGTTCAAGAATAACGTAAACTATCCTCGAATATTTATGAGCTGATCCTGTTCCAATGCAGTTGTATCGATGCTCGCAACCTGTCGCTAGGAAGATTAAATTCGTGCATATATAAATTGATAAGTATGAAATAATTATTACAAGATTGACAAACTTGAGGATCATTGGTCATCAGCGGGCAAGCGAGTAGTTCCATGTTATGGCAAACATAGTATCCACAGTGTTGCAGGCCAGCGGCTGCTGGTGGCACTGCAAAAATAGAATTGGTTATTTTGAGAGGCATTACTACGAAGTGTTTTATAGGATTAATATGTACTAAAATTTAGATCGTGTCGTAGATTCCTTCCCTTGGATTTCCCTCTTTTAGCAAAGTACACGGCGAACAACCTACTTGATTCCAAGAAGTTAACCTTAGACAATAATAGAGTTATCTATAGAGGAAATGTGTTTACCCATCGATTAATTATCGGACAATTGTGAAGTCGTGTGCGGCCCTCTTTAGGGAATTTAGGTGTATTACATTGTTCTATTTTGGTATAATTACAATTAGAATCCAGTGAAACCTACACAAGTATGTCGCTATGGTCATTAAAACTAAGTTCGTGTTGCTTATAAAGTACAAATCAACAAGTATAGCCACTAGTGCAGCACTTACTCCTAGTTGTAGGGCAAAAGTATGAATTCCTTATCGCGGTGAGCCAGCAATGACTCTGTCATGTAATCCTCAACGAATTTTGCATTCTCCTCGATGGTTTGCAAGGAGACCAAGCGTTGGTCGAGGAAACCTACCTGTGAATTCCTTAATTCGGCTTCAGAAACCATGTGTGTGTGTACAAAAGCAAAGAGTTATATATAATATTTATCGGTATTACACGAACGTTGATCGTGATTGTACACACTTACAATGTCCAGCATCGCATGAGTGAGGCGTTGAGGGCGTCGAGGTCGAAGAGAAAGAACAAGTCCTCGAAGGTTACCGTGAAGACAGAGTCTTGAACCATGCGGTTAAGATGATCCTTCTTGAACATGACGTTGACACCCGAGCGCAAGGATTGGAAACCCGGTACTGGTGGAAATCCTGTCGGGCAGCTGGAAAAAAAAACCCGACCGGTAACACTCCGGTTACCGGATTTCCAAGAAAAAAACTGGTTGAATTTTGCTTGAAAACCAGTCGAAATTCAAAATTAGAAATTTGAACTTGCAAAACCCAGAAAAACCAGTCGATTTTCCCGTTCCCGGGACCAACCGGTAAAATTGGAAAAAAATGGATGACATGTTGAATACGAGTTTGGATTTTGAAATGATGGTCCATAGGGGCTTACCTCTGTTATTTTGTATAAATAAATAAAAATAAAAAACTTAGTTTGTGATGTGGGCGAGTTATATTATATTCTGAGAAGTGTGATAGGTGTATCTCACAAGTAGATAGAGAGAGATCCTCGTCTAAGTCAATTAGGGACCAAATATCGGTGCCACCAATCTAAGCCTAAGCGTACAACCACATGTGCCGGTATGGGACGAGCTTAGCTAATTAAGTCATTGAAAACTAGCCTTACATGTTGGTAAGCCATGGTAGTGCGAGCATAACTGGTGTAGGAATGTTCGAAGGGGCTCTCTTCACCGAAGTGTTGGGAACAAAGTCTTTTGACACAATGGTGAATGCCTCATTGAGATGGGGGTGTACTTGGGTGAAGTGAGGGTGTTCATTCGTCAGGCTAGTGCGGGGTTAGGACTAGGTGATATAAAGGCTTCGATACGTGCTCTAGACTGCTTACCAAAGGAAAGTGAGCGGTGGTATCGACAGATGCCAAACAAACTAGAGAATTTGTATGTTGTGGGTAAAGTTATACAACTCTGCATAGTGTAAATCTATTTAAATAGATGTCCTCACGATCATGAGCATGCTTAATGCAGTCACATCGGGTATAGTCTTAGTTTTTGTAAAAACAGTTCTTGTTGGAAAATGAGGGAATGATTTTGTTGTTGATATTTGGGTTGAGTGTCATGTCTATGGTGAAAGTAAGATGTTGATTGCAGGGAGGGTTGTGATCATTATTTATTCAAGTACTTACTTGTTGTTCTTTATATATTTAACTGCTCTTTAAATTCTCGTTGTAAAGTACTATGTATTGATATTGTAAATAAAACTTGCTTAATGCCGAAAATAACTTGTAGTATAGAGTCTCATCCCTTGTTAGCCATGCATTTATATAAAGTTTATACACTTAAGTCTTGCTGAGTACGCAATGTACTCAATCTTACTTAAATTGTTGTTCAGAGACAGAGGATGAGCCTATACCAGACGACGCATTCTTTGCACCAGGTACTGGAGGGTTCGGTGACGGGTCTTTCTAGGTCTTATTCCTTGTTGGTTGCCTGAGGGTTTGTATGGGCATATCGCTGGACTTTTGGTTTATATACGTGTTATGCTTCCGCTGTTTAATTTGCTACTTCTGATACTTGTTATTTTATTTGACCGGTCGATCATGTATCATACTATGTGATGTAATCATTTAAGCTAAGTATCATATTTGTTTCATGTTGTATGTATATTGTGTATGGATGTGTATACCAAAGTTGTGGATGTGTGTACTAGCCAATGATCATAAGATTAGTACAGTACACACACGATGGCTTCGGGTATTCAAAGCCTGGGGTCCAACAATAGTTGTAGAAACCAAAGGAAACAGGGAAGCTATCTGGTGTTTTATTTGACCTAGAGATACATACGCACGTCATGTGGGGATTCTTCACTCAGGTTAGTTCCTCTCCTGCTCGTTCCTTCTTTCTTTTTCCTTTTTCTTCTCATGTTCTTGGTTCTATTCGTTCCTTCTTTGTTTTTTTTCCTTTTTTTCTTCCTTCCTTCGCTCTGTAGTCTATGTTCTTCCTCTGCTCTATGATTTGTTGAGATCCTTTCTTGTGTGACAGGCAAAATCGCAGGATCTTTTTTGCGTAATGGGCAAATACACAGGCTTGTTCAATAGATTCTTGGGCTCAATATGTTGTTCGGTTCTTGTTCGATTTTTATATGATTACTGGGCTCAATATGTTGGGCCATAGGTACCTAGCTGAAAGCCCACAATAAAATGGCCAGCCAATATGATTAGAGGTTCGAACAAGTTGGCCCATGCGAATTTCATGTCTGTTAATGAATCATATGGGTTGCCCAAGTCAGAATCACAAACTAAACAGGTTAGAAACATCACAATAGTTCATATTAGATCCCAGGGTGGGTAAAATCGAATGTGATTTTAGAAGATTTCAGTAGACTGTGTAATAGTCGGCCCCTTAATCTTTTATCAGAAAGGCATGCACCTTGCAGAGCCACGTTTTGGCATTGGGAATTGATATGGATGAGACGTCTGATGCATGAGACACCCACTTCGACCACTCAAAACATTCTAGTCCATCAAAACATTGGATCCCATCTATTCTCACGTGATGACCTCCCCACCTTTTTTACTCCACTGCTTCTAGTCACTTCTCCTATTAGCGAGGCACAACACAAGTCAGACCAAAGCTTCTCTCTTTCCTGCCACTCTCTCTCTCTCTCTCTCTCCTTCCATCTCTCTCGTCATATGTCCACAGATGGCAGGAGCTCGCGTGTTCCTCCTTGTTCCTCTTCCTCCCTCCATGTCTCTCTCACCACGACTAGGGCCCAAGTGCAAGTCACAGATCAGAGCCCTCATGAGCTCGTCGTCGTCCTTCGTGCGAGGCCACCATCCCCATATCCCTAATTGAGGTCGCTCTACTGCTCTGACGAGCTATGGTCAAGCTCCTCCGGCAAGTTGCGACGAAGCCACCCACAACCACCCTTCCACGCCCCACCAGGACATGACCACCATCACGCATGCCTCTGTCATTGAGCTCATATCGGCAAACTCACATCGTCAAGCCCGTGTGGATCCGGGCTCGCCAGGACGAAGACGATGGTGTGGGCTGGCCACCACCACCTCCTTGAGATCATAATAAAATATGTTGCAATCGGTAAGTTGTGTCATTGTGGCTACTATTTCTAGATCTTGCAATACGCCACACTCAAAAGTTGAAGATGTTTAGATGGTTTCTTTGTTATTGCAACAAGGTTTGATTTTTGTTGCAATAAGTTTTTGTATTTATTGCATAAATAGTTCAATTTTATTGCATTTTTTTCGATTCCATGTTTGTCGCATCGGGACCAAAGTTTTGTTGCAAGCTTATGGACTAATTGTCGCGCTTCTGATTTTTTTTGTTACACTGGTTCGAATTAGTTGTTTCATCATCACATTCACCTATGGTTTCAGATGTTGTGCAGGCTGTTCTGATTCATCGCCAACTTTCCTCCATGGTCCATACCGTTCTGATCCACCCTGGTTGCCTCTTCTCCTTCGACGAGATTGCCTCAGACGTTGCCACCCGTAAGTTGAAATGTTGTTATGAGTTGAGTCGTTCCAGTAGTTGTTTTGGAATGTTACAGCACAAGACATCACATGTTGTATATGTTGCGACTCCTTTTCTTGATTGTTGCAAGAAGTGTTTATGTACGTATCTTTTCCTAATCTTGTAGCATGTAATATTTGTTTTTGCTAGTGTTGCGGATGTTTTTACAAATTGTTACACACATCTTTCTCAATTGTTGCATATGATATTTTAGTTTGTTGGGAACATGTCATCTCTGGATTATTTTGTCGCAAGTGTTTCCTCAAATGTTGTATACATATTTTCAAATTGTTGCCATAGTTATAACATCACATATTCATTTAATTTTGAACTTTTGTGGTAGTTGCTCGAGTACATCTTCCTATAGGAACGATATATGTAGTTTTCCGTGTTTTTTGTGAAGAGATTTGAACTTTTAAAAAAAATATTTTTAAGACCGAAACCGATAATTTATTGCAGATGTTAAAATAATTTATTGCATGTATTATATTAAAATATTACGTCGGAACGTATACGGGAAGCACGAGCGCCTCCTATGTTAACATATCCCGATTCCCATACACAAACAACATCAGAGCGTCGCTGACCACCAACTAGCCTTGGCATCATCTGCCGAGCAGTACTAGTCCTAGCTTTTTTTTCCTGATAAAATTTGTGTCCAGTGCCAATGTGTCTTTCGCCGTCTGAAGAGCCACTGCATTTGCGTGTTCTTCTGGAAGCTATCTACGCGGCAAATAAGCGAAACGTAAGAGCATTTATTTATATTTATGTCCCACGACCACGGGTGCCCAATGGAACGCTAAGTTGCGATATTAGGACCAAAGGGGAGCAATGACAAGTGCCTGCACCAAACGATGGGCTCGTCCTTTTGAGCCCTGTGGTCGCAAGCCGCAACCCAATTCAACACACTACAGCTTGCGCTAAAAAGCTCGGCTACTTTTCTGCTAGCCTGGTCACTCTTCGTGGACACATTAGTTAATGGGGGTTAATTCTGAATCTTCGTGTCTCACTGATACATATATATATAGCAGCCTTATAATAAGTAACATATTATGAATTATGCAGTTATTTAATAATATATTGTGATTTTTCTATTAATTACTCGGATGCCAAACTCATCGAGTTGCCCTTTTTTGATCAAAAGAAGCTATTTGTCTGTTGAGCACTCGACACATCCTTGTGCACTTGCATTCGCAATTTTAGGTAAAAGCAAAGTCTAATATATGGAGCCCTTCTTTTCTCCCCAGCATCATCTTTTGTTCATGCACATTCATGATGTCGAGAGACATCAAAACACCTTTCCTGACACTAGCTTGCTGTTCTATTTTCTTTCCCTTTTTAACCTGTTGATAGTTGGCATAGGATTGCCGACATGTCGCCCAGTAAAATCAGGTCAAATCAGCGTTCAATCACGCCATTAGGTATCTATATCGATCAGTACTCGTTACTATCAAAGTTCGGGAAAGCAGGTGGTCAGCCCAAACAGGCTAAACTAACTGAACAGTAGTTACTGATTTTTTTTTTTCCAAATGTTAATTACACAGGATTTCGCGAAAAGAAAAATCTCAGTCGTTTTCTGATTGGTTTTCAACATGTTGTCAAAAGGAAGATAAATACTGTTGCAACTTGCAAGAACCGCGCGCACCACTTGATATGTTAAGAATAGCAGAATGGGTTTTTGGTCATAAGAAATTATTCAAATGTGTAGCCCATGCAACGGCAGGCAGGCATGCATGCATGCCTCCTTTTTCTAGTCAAAAGGCTTTCTTTGGCCATCCTACGCATGGCACTGTGCTGTGCGAGCTTTCTCGATGTCCATGCATGTACAAGCACCATAATCATTCTGCAACAGTCATCCATGCATGGGTTGTAAAAGGAGGAAATATATCGAAAAGAAAAGGCCAAAAGTGCAGCCTTAAAAGGACTGTTGCAAAGTTCAAGCGTTGGAACTACAAAGACAAATACAAATGCATAAATATCACCCAAAAAAATATTCATGTAGAACTAACTTCCTACTTTCCGAGCAGGCCTAGGCTGGGTCGACAAAAACTTTTAGGCGTGATCCCACACATGCATGTTGTCGATGTGATTCATGGCCCCTCCCAATTTCGTCTTAAGCTCCGCCACCACCCGAAACCTCATCGAAATTTTCATGCAACCGAACCATTAAGCGTGTGTGAACAAGAGGAAAATAAAAATCACGTCCAAATAATATATGGCCCAGCCCCCACCGGATCGATCTGCCGCCGATGGAACAGTGAATAGTGTCAAAGAACAAAATCAGTACTAGTACTACTAGCTAGCACATACCAAACAGAGCAACTCAAATCGGGTATCTACAGAGAAGAGAACACCCCTAGCTCCCAAGTCTTCATCGGTTCAGCGTGCCCAGCAGAGCAGAGACTAAGCTGACTGTCGACGCCGCAGGAGAGAAGAGACGACGCAAATCACGCGATCGACCACATGTAGTACGCGCGGCCGGGCCAGATCCCAAAAGGAGGCAAATGCGTCGTCGTCGTCCACATGTAGTAGTGTGCAGTGCATCCCCGGCCGTGCCGTGCATGCACCCAATCCAAAAAAGCTACACATGGAGCGATCACACAAGTTTTTGGAACAGTGGGGTGCAGCTGTGCAGTCTTAATTGTCGATCGGGTTGGACACCGAGATGGGCGCACCCACTGTACTCAACTCCAACCCCGCGCTCGCGTGGGCCCCCCTGCCAATGATATGCAGGACCAGTGGCTTTCAGCTCACGAATAGTGAGTGGCCACTGTGCCCTGTCATGACTGCGAGTGCGAGATATGCAACCTGATTGTGCGCATGCGTGTAGCCCAATCTGACAGGGAGAAGGATGGAAAGGGACCTGCCTGTCAACCGTACAATATTGCCAAGGTCAACAACCGCGCGGAGGCTCGCGCGTCGCTTTCGGCCGCGCGCGGAGGGGTCGCCGTGGCTATTCGTTCGTTCGTTCGTTCGTTGGCACGGCGGACGTCGCAGTGCGCGTTCGGCTGGACCCCCTCGGTGCTTTTGTCGACACGGCCGCGCGGGTGGCCATGGGATCCCGCGCGCGGCGCCGTTGATTGGCTCTGCCGCGCGTACGTGCGCGCGCTCCGGACCGGGGAAAAGATTAAAAGGAAACGTAGCACGCGAAACCTTCCATCCTCGCGCGCCGCGCGCGCGCGCTCGGGCCTCACGTGCGTCAGCGAGTGCGTGCGCGCCCGCCCGACGGCGACGTGCGAGAGCAACGTGACATGGTGAGCCATACGACCGACGCGTAGCGGCAACATAAACTACTGTTTCCCCTGGCTACCTTGCAACTTGGCTAGCTAATCCAGCGATCGGTCGCTAGGTTCCATCCCAGGCTTGCCCGGCTCTTGGAATCAATCGATCGATCAGGTTCTAGCTGCCTAGCGGCTGGAACAATTAATAATGTGCTAGATCAGAGATGCATGCATGGGCGCAGTGGTGGGCATTGGGTCGCCCTGCCGGTATGGTACCGACCTGTTGTGTTTTGGGTCATGTGGAGCCGGCATGGCTCGGTTCGGCTACCCCGCCGTGCCGTGCCGACTCATCTCGGCTCCGATCAGGTTGTGTTAGGGTCGTGTCGTGCTAGCCTATGCTCAGTCCTAAATAACTATAAACGTCTAGGAAAACGACAGCCACCGCCGCTTAGGAAGACAAATACACTCGTGCGCCATCCACGCCCACTCCCTCTCGTCATAGAGGCCCTCCTCCTCCTCCTCTTCCTCCTGGACGCCGATGAATAACCCTGCTCACCTCAGCCGCGCCGCGCGCTTGCGAAGAGGATGAGAAGGACGGCGATGAGGAGGGTGGAGGGCGGCGGCACATGCGGAGGGAGAGGGAGGGCGGCGACATGTGGGGAGGGAGGGAGGGGGCGCGTGGGGAGGAAGAGAGGGCGGCGATCGGCGACGCGTGGGGAGGGATGTGGCTGGAGCTGGAGGGAGGAGAATCAGAGAATGTGATTAGGTATTGGGAATTTGTGAGTTGGGATTCGGAAGAAGGGGTTGGGAGAGGCCGGGCCCGGGAGGGATGTTGGGCCAGATCGGGTGACAGAAGGGGGTGATTGGTTGGGTCAGACCTGCATGGGGATGATTGGGCCAGGTCGAGGGGGGATTGGGCTAGAACGGGGAGATTGGATTTATTTCGGGCCGGACTGGCTCAAGCACGGTCCAACTAGCCGTGTCGTGCCGTGCCACCCAACGGGCCACATTATCAGGCCCAGCTGGGCCCACCGTTTGTGTCGTGCTAGCCCAGCCTACCACGTGCCGTGTCGTGTCGTATTTAAACTGTATCGTGTCGATCGGATATCGAACTGATCCGAAAAAGCACAGCCCAAATCTCAGTCCTACATGAGCGAGTAAAACGATGAAACTTTCTTGGATACTGTTGATTTGGGCCCTATCTTTTTTTTTTTTACCTGCCCGAACTGAGCCAGGCCAACCAGAACGTTGACGTGAATCAGGTAGAACTACTGTAGTCGTGGTACTGCCGAGCAGTGCGTCCCCTGCACCTGCATGCTCTGCGCTGTTCACACAAATGTATTCTACCAAATGCGTTCGGTGGGCGACGACTGCTTCGTACAGACCTGCAGATCGCATGCAGAAAAGCTAAAGCACGTGAAGTCGATCGATCACCGGCGTTGCCACTAAAATGTGATCCTATGCTGAGGCAGTACGTAAGAGTTGTATAGGGATGTACTGTATGTATACTGTGTGTATGCTGCAGCAAGATTCGCAAATAGTTGCTCTGGATGTTAGTGCGCCGTGCGCATGAGCCTGGCGTATGGAAAATATGATGATTCGCACCCTTTGCCGTCCTATGATCGAAATGGTTCCAAACATTGAGCATGTTACCTTTTTCTTTCTTTCGTGAAAATAGGGGTAATAAGGAGGATATATGTAGCCAACAACTCAATTATTTGCCAGGTCAAAAACATGTATTTGCTTCTTTATAACGAAACTTTCTCAAACTCGGTGTTTTTCACTTTACGTACCAGTCACCTAACCTGTATTGAACCTTATGTGACTCAATATTCGCGCTCTCTTTTTTGTTTAAATATTCGCGGCAAAACTTTTTTTTTCCCTTATTTTGCTATTGTTCTTTAAGATTCATTCATGAGAGGAACATCAACAGCAATAAGATTTAACACGGGTGGATTCTGTAAATTAACCTGGACTATTTTTTTTTATGTTGCATATTCGCATGCTATCTTTTTTTAAAAAAATAAATAAATTTCGAGCCCCTTCGCCAGCTGGATGAAAGTTTGAGATCAATTTTCATGATTATGCCCCCTCCAAATCTCATTATCTGGCACTACTTTTTTTTTTTGCTTTAATGCTAAATAATCACTAGAAGAAACCAGAGAGTAGTCTGTCAACATAATTACAGGAAAACAACATAGCATAAGGTGGTCATGATTGGTGTCTTAATTAAGGGACAAACATTCTTAACCTACCCCAATTTATAGCTACCATTTACCTTGAGAAAAGAAAATTTTGGTAAAATACCACTCATAAGGGTGGCACTCAAGAAAATACCGCTAATTTCGTTATAATAATTGATAAAAACACCCACTCATTCAAGTGTGACCTGCAAAATACCATTCTTAGCCTCTTTTTTTCTGATATTTATTCATTTCCCTTGTTGCGAAATGTCATTATGTCCCTCGAGCGCTTGCGTTGTGGCCTACATTGCGTCGCTACCGGTGCAACCTACATGATAGCAGTGACACGGCTGAGGCCATATAGGGGCTAGCTGGAGACCTAGAGGAGGAGGGTGGCGTTGGCCGGAGTTGAAAGAGAAATTAATTAAGGGTTATTTATGTACTTTAAAAAAATGTAACAAAATATTATCTGAGAGTTTCATTTTCCATATTCTTGTGTTTCCGATGTTATTAGGCAATCTGACGTCGATTTCCTTTTAGAAAAAAGGTAGTCCAACGCCAATTGGATGATTTTGACGACATGAAGGAGGGGCCGACCCAACTAAGTTCAAAGGTGTTCACTTGAACACCCACCCACCCCCCCCCCCCCAACACCTTGTATTAAATATATATATCTATAATAGATTTTAGCTCATTCCCACACCTCCCCCTCCCTAATTTGCATCAAGTATAGTGCGTCCCAGTCGTCCAGCTTAATAGCTTCCAATCCATCCAGAGGCCTCTCTCTCACGTCGAGCGGCGAGAAGTTGCGATTCTAAAGGTAACTCAGGCGTCGGTGATGCAACTTGGTGACGAGGTGAGTATGTGAGGCAGCTCTGAGCTCGGCAGCCTCGACGCATTGGTGGGAGGTAGAAACAAGGCGATGGCGCCAAACAAGCGGGCGTGAAGAGTCTGAAAGGTCTGGTGGGCCGCCTAGGGCCGGAGTTCCAAGGAGGGGGCGTGCAGTGACGACCAGGCCGGCGAGGCATGCCGCACACGTCGACAACCGTAAAAGTGCATCCCCAATCTCGAATTCCTAACTATTCCCAATTTAATTTTTCTTTATTATTTTGTAATTTCTCTAAGTTAGTTGAGATGTTGTCTCTAAAATGAATTTTTTGTACTTTGATTTTTGCTATCATGGACTTTTTCTTTTCTATTGAACAATATTTTATTAAGGGAATGTCTACACATAATTTGATTTTACGTGTAAAAAATATCACATTCTGAAAGTTCATTTACAACTCTATTATACATAAATTACAGTAAATTATTTATGTAATTTTGGTTCTTGGTCGTTGTAATTATTTTTTAAAGTCTTAATAACTCATATTTCCATCACATGGTTCAAAATCTCATGTGTACTTTGGGGGGTTAAGCAAAAAAATACAAAAAAAAAATTATATACCAACAAAATACGGCAATATGGTGACATCCTTCACATGTACTTTGAGAGATTGAGCAAAAAGAAAGACAAAAAATAAAATTATATATCAACAAAATACGGCAATGTAATGAACTCATTATGTTCAGAAGAAAAAATCATAATAAATTCAGATCCAATTCATCAGATGAGAAAAGGTGCAAATATCAAAGCATATCGAACGAATAAAAATTCGACTATTATGATTTTTTTTTCTTACAGTACATCAACATCACGAATCTTATAGCACATCTAATTCACATCATGAGTTATATAGCAATTCCCTTTTATTAACTCCGAACACCCATCTCGAAAATTTTAGGACCACCACTGCTCATGAAGGCTACGCCATTATATAAGTAACCTACAAAACATGCGATTGATGAATTTAAAACTTATTGTTTAGCCAGACAACTATTGTTATAGGCATTGTCTTTTGACAGGCCGACAGGAAGATTCCCGAACCAAATATATTAAGAGGGGGAGAACAATTAAGTTCAGGGTACAAGAACATAGAAAAAAAAACTCTTTAAAAAACCACCAGGAAAAGCACCTTGTAGCCTCAAACGGCCATGCTAAGGTAGCACTGACATGTTACACACAGGAGACTAAATAGCTGAAACACATCCGGCAACCTTCCACGAGAGGATCTCCTCCTTAATACTCCAGAGCACATCGGTCACAGGCCGACAGCGTCCCTCAAAGATTCTGGTATTACGCTCTTTCCAGATACACCAGTGAACAAGGATGGTCACCTTGTCAAAGTCCCATCGGAGCGGTTTTGAGATTAACTTCCTCGTGATAAGCCACCAAATCTTGGGAGCTAGACATCGCTGTTATAGGCATTGTTATATCACCAAATTGAAATACCCAGCCGTTATATAGTTATGTATAGTAACTAAGAGTATATAACCTCATTACCTTTTTTTTTTTTTAAAAACACACTACTTATCTTTCACTTAGGAGTTTCTGACGAGAAGCACCCGTACCTAACAACGAAGTAGGTCCAAGAAGCAACATACCAGTAACAACAAAGTTGGCGTCCTAGAGTAAGACTTTTCAAGTTCTCAGGCCGTACGTTTGTAGGCATATATAACAGCACCCTTTCCACCCCCAACATGCTCGAACTGACAGATTTAGAACTCATCGTGCTTGCATCTGCCCGCCTAAAGTCCCTCGGATTGAATAGTCCATGCCGCCCCCCTTATCTCCCCAGTTGAGCGAGGCACGGCTAGCAGCACCATACCTTTGCATACATGGAATCTGAAGCAGGGGTTGAGCCAGGTATGCGCTATATACTGTTCTTCGACCAGGGAAGAAAGCGAAAAGCAGCGAACAAATGATAATCTATCTCGATGGGGTTAGATAGGTACCGATGAATTGGCGATGCGCGCGACGTCTCTTTCGATCGATTTGATTGTTGTTTCGCTTCGATCCATGGACGACCAGTTTGGCACTATTGGAGCTCACCGGGGGTCCATTTCGACGGGCTATTCTGCTTTTACCGGTTCGACTAGAAAGCAGTGGCGAATCGGAGGACGTAAAGTAACAGTGCAACACATTGAACGCCTTCCATATACGCTTGACGACGTACTGCGTGGTTTACATTAGCGCAGCTTTGTTCTGTACGAGATTAACTCGCGTGAGCAAATATCTGGATTTTTTTTTGCTGTGTATTTGTCGAGAGACGAGCGCACATTTGCTTGCCTATAACTCTGGATAGTGGATAATCAATCACCTTTGTTTTCTTCGCAGAAACAAAACACTGGATAATCGTCCATCGTTTCAGAAAGATACTGATGATGGAGTTTTTATGTTTTAGACTGATACAGGTGATGGAGTTACTCTTGTAAGTATACTACTTAACAAGTAGCTAGCAGTTCGTACGATGCGTGTCGGAAAAATTCTGGAAGGGCACGGGGTACGTGTCCTCACAGCAGCAACGGCAACCCTATCATAACCGGATGAGATCGAGTGAGGTTACTCGCTCGGTTTGGCGTCGTTTTCAGGTCGTGCTGATCTTGCAGCTGTGCCGTCCGTGCGGATTGGATCGCGTGCTTCTGATCAATTTTTTGCCGTCCGTCTCGTCAGGCCGGCCTGAAATCAAGGGGCAAACATGGGGAATGGGAATCAACTGTAGCAGCAAGAAGAACCGATCGACGCAACGCGAGTCGAAATCAATCAGCCTCGCGAGTCAAGTCATACCAAACTGATTTGTACGGTCGTCCGTGCGTTACGAGGAAGGCTTGATTTTTGTTCTTACGCGGGCGGGATTAACCGGGACGCCTCCATCACCAAGTCTCCATGCACATTAGCTTGCACATTCAGGCTAATAAGCCCACCAAGGCCCATTTTCCACTGTCCATGCCCATCGTCCGAGTCTATAGCAGCTAACCAAAAGTTCAAAGTCTTCACCTCGACGCCTCCGACTCTCTTCTCCGACGCTACACTGCTACAGCTCCCATCGCATGATCGCAATTTGACCTAGTGCGGTGGCGATCGACGAAAGACGCACCTTGGCACGACGCAGCAGTGACGAAAGCGAAGACGGCAACGCGGTCAAGACGGCACGCACCGTGCGAAGCGAGCGATGCAAAGACGCAATGGCGATTGAATCTCCTCTCTTTCATTCCAACAAGATGCCAGGTATCTATCTAGTATTTATAATGTACACATACCTGTTGTTTGCTTTAGTTTTTTATTATGTGACTAATTTAGTAACTTGATAGGCAATCATAGCACTTTGGAAGGATTTCTTAAAAGGAAATTACCCCAGCCGGTGATAATGAGAATAATCATGGAGACACTTCAAGAATAAGAAGAGATGGAGATGGCACTGCATCAAACATTAATTGTACTATTCAGCGCACTTCACGGATCTCACGGGAGGAGGTAAATTTTGAGGAGCTTCCATATGATCCCGCAGATAGAAGAAGAATATCATATTACATAGGCGACAAATTGCAAAATGACATAAGGCGAAAATATTTGACTAGAGGTCCTTGTAAGCCACCACCTGGTTTTATGTTTCCAACGACAATGATAGCGGGTTTTCCACGACGATGTCAACATGAATGGTTCACTAAATATGGTTGGCTAGAGTACAGTGAAAAGATGGATAGGTGTTTTTGTTTATATTGTTAATTGTTCAGAGATTGCAACAAGGGCCAAGGTGGGAATGATGCATTTGTAATAGATGGTTGGGATGGCTGGAACAAATCTGATAGGCTTCGAGATCATGTAGGCAGCAAATGTAATAGTTTTCATAACACGGCTGTGAAGAGATGCGACAATTTGTTGAAGCCCGGCCAATCGATTGGTGATGCTTTAAACAAGCGAGTGATATCACTAAAGAGCGACATCTACTTGGTTGAAGACATCTATTAAAGTCATCCGATATTTATTGCATCAAGGTTTAGCTTTTCGTGGTCACGATGAATCGATGGATTCCACCAATAAGGGAATTTTCGAGAGTTAGTACAACTTTTGGCGATGAAAATGACAAAGTAAAGAAAGTTGTTGAAGTAATGCTCCTAAAATAATAAGATGATTGCTCGAGAAATTCAAAGGATATTGCGAATTGTTTCTTTGAGGTAAGAAAAGGTCGTCGTATTATTTTGTTTTACAAACTATGTCATCTCTCATAGTCTATAATGATTTTTACTTGTTTTTTGCAGATCATCGTGAAATCTATTATTGAAGAAATTGATGGTGATGTGTTTTGCCTTTTAGTGGATGAGTCAGCTGATGTGTCTGGGAAGGAGCAGATGGCGATTGTCTTCTGATGCGTTGATAAGCTTGGGGTAATAAAGGAGAGACTTATTGCTGTTGTTCATGTGCTAGAAACGTCGGCTTCATGTCTGAAATCTAACATTGACAATTTGTTTGCTAAGTATGGCTTGAGCATAAAGCAAATCAGAGGACAAGGTTACGATGGAGCAAGCAACATGAGAGGTGAATTCAATGGACTACGGGCTTTAATCGAGAGAGAGAATAGCTCAGCATATTATATCCACTGCTTTGCTCATCAGCTACAATTAGTCATTGTCGCAGTGGCTAAAAAGAATGATGATGCTAGTGACTTCTTTGACATGATATCTCTATTGCTTAGTGTGGCAGGAGCTTCTTGTAAACGTAAAGATATGATTCGAGAAAGTCAACAGGAGAGAGTTAGAAAAGCCATAGGCCTTTGGACAACTAACTAGTGGGCTGGATTAAATCAAGAACAATCCCTTCAAAGAGCTGGAGACACACGTTGGGGTTCTCATTATAGAACCCTTAAGAGCGTAAGCAATCTATTCCCTGAAGTTATTGAAGTTCTCCAATATGTGGAAAAAGAAGGTCCAAATGATGCAAAGAGACGCCAAGCCCGTGGTCTCCTAGACTATCTCAAGGATTTTGATTTTGTGTTTCACTTGCACTTAATGTTGCTTATTTTAGGCCATGCAAATTCTCTCATCCTTTGTCCTTGCGGAGGAAAGATAAAGACATCCTAGAGGCCATGTTAGAGGTGAAGTTAACCAAGCAGAAAATTCAGCAAATTAGAGATGATGGTTGGGATTGTTTGTTGCAGATTGTATACTCCTTTTGTGAAGAGCATGGCATTCCTAAGTTGGATATGGATGAGGAATATATTGATTGCCATAGGCCAAGAAAAAAGACCAATCGCACCAACTATCAACATTATAGATATGATTGCTTGAACCCAATTATTGACTTGCGACTACGAGTTTAGTGATCGTTTCAATGAGGTAAACTCTCAGTTACTTACTCATATCGCTGCTTTCAATCCCAAGAATTCTTTTGAGGCATTCAAATCTGAGAGTCTAATGGAGTTGGCTAAGTCATATCCTGATGATTTCAACTCAACACAACTTAAGGATCTTGATCGAGAGCTTAATATTTACATTGACAATATGCGGTGATGAAAGATTTGCCGACTTGAACACTATTTCGAGCTTGCTAGGTTGATGGTGGGTACAAAAAACATTTGGCTTTTCCTTTGGTTTATCGGCTTCTCAAGCTAGTACTAGTTCTTCCTATCGCCCTTTGCATCGGTGGAGAGGTGCTTTCGACAATGAAAATTGTGAAGACAATCTTGAGAAATCGTATTGGAGATGGATTTATGAATGATTGTATCATATGCTTCGTGGAATCGAATTTCTATCCATAATTCCAATCGAAGATGTGATAGTTCGGTTTCATAAGATGGAGGATCGTAGTCGTAGAGGGACACTGTAAGAGGTAACTACTCTTGTGAAACCTTATTTTGTCACAATATGCATTGTTATTTTATCAATTTGATGTTATGTATGGTATTATATTATCGGACCCTATAAATTAGCACTTAGTCTTTGTAAGTACCGACCCAAGACCATTTATCTCGGCCGTCCTGCGGACGGCGTTGGAAAAGCGATTCCTTCGAGGCGAGCGCCGATCACCACGATGCCACGGAATATTGGCATGTGACCTAGTGGAGTGCAAATTTCTTATTTAGCTTCACGGAGGAACTAGTACGTTCAATGGATCTTGCCGTACATATGGATTTAGCTCGCGGGGGAGGGGGGCGGGGGGCAAAAGACCAGAGAGAGAGAGATAGTACTTAATATTGCAACGTGTTGGCGAAAGCAGAGTCTGTTTGAGTTTTTAGCTTATTATTTAGTAAAATTTTAAATCAAAATAGCAAAAACAACTTTGCGAATGAATACGCAAAATGACACCCTCTATCGCGCTTCCACCGCACAGCGGCCTCCCATTGGACGGCAACCGGTAGGCCACCTGCTGCTCGGTGGACGCGCAACAGCCAATCTGCCGCGTGGTGGTTCTTGCGGCAGGGCATTGGCGTCTTGATGAGGCGTAGTAGGCTTTTTTACTGTGCATTTTTAGCATGGTAGGGTATCATTTTTGCTAATTCGTTCGGATGCTATTTATTTCAGTTCAAAATTGCTCTAAATGAGTCAAAAACACAGCATGTTACAAAGCATCTAGAATTTAAAGTTTGGCACATTTGGAACAATGGATTTTCAAAAAACTTCCCATAAAATTTCTATAAAATTCTTATGGTTCCAAGCAAATCTAGCATACGAATACTACAATCGACACTGTTATACCATGAGCAGTATTAAAACTTGCACCAGAATCATGACATTTACACCTGCTTAGAACACTTCGTACATAGTAGAGCGGTTTGAAAAGTCTCCTTTCCGGGTAGCCTCGATGCGACCCACTGCATGCTCTCCTTCGCCGCTCCATGTTTAACGGGTTGGCATAAACTAGTGTGCCCAGCCCACGACTGACTTCACCGGGAATGTCAAGTGGAGCTTTGACTAAGCCCGCGACTCGACTTTTCTCTCTCTCTCGCTCGCTCTTTGCTAGATGGAAGTATTTCTTAGGCTATGTACAATATATGAGAGTGAGCTCCACATTAGCTAATTCACACCACACAAATTTGTTCTCCAATGCTTTTCATGTGTTGATTTGAAACACTTGTATTTCAGCCCTTCATTTTTCATTTCAACCCCTTTAATTCAATTTTTATTTAATAATTTGCACTGAGAACCCTACAAGAAAAAATATATATTACAAACCCATCCCTGGTAAGTCCCAATGTCACCCACCCTATCCTTTTTTTTCCCACCTCATCATGTCTCTCCGCCACATATAGAAAACACTTCTTACTCCCTACCCCACTCTCTCTCACTTTCCCATCGCCGGTACTATCAATCTCGCCCGGGCCCAACTGTAGTCGCCCTTGCCTCACCGGAGCCGGCCGCCTTCGACATTGCCTCGCCTCACCACATCAGCCCCCTCTCTCCCAGATTCGGTAGCTTGTCTCGACGGCGGCCCAGCACATTCGAAGCTCATCTCGCCGACCGTCTGGAGCTCACGAAGCTCACCGCCTTCAGTCGTCGGTGCCCCGTGAAGCTCGTCGTCCGCCACAGCCTACGTTCGTCGTCATAGCTCTTCGCCCAGAGTTCTGTCACCATCCAGAGCCTTTCTCCACTTCGACCATAATGTCTCACCCGAAGCATCCACAGCCTGCAGAAGCCTCACTGATACCCTGCAAGCCACCAGCTCCCACGATGGTATCTGAGCCTACCTTGCGAGGCACCTAGCCATGGCACCCATTGTACATGCTTTTATCCTATAGTATGTTACGAATTGATCGTTATAAAACAATTGTATATGTTTTTTAAACTTCGATAGTCCCATGATTAATAGTTCAAAACATGTTTTGTCATTTGATTGCTCCATCGGGAAGCCCATAGTAATAAAACCATTGCCTTGACTGTAGCATCTACTAATACAACATTCTCGTATTGGCATTGCTAATTTGCTACCAAGCATTCAGACTATCATATAAACTGCTAAAAAAAATCAATATATCACAAAATAACTAGAGCTCAAACTATAGTAAAGATTATATCAATGTAATACAATCATGACAGTGACGCATAACACTTTAAATTTTATGGAGTTTGGAACAAATTAAGACATGCTTCGCCGAGTCATCCCACGGCACAACAGAAGAAGAATTGTTTGACCAATCCCTAAATGTGCAAATAGATGAAATGGCATGTACTTGTGCAGTAAAATATGACTAGTTACAAATAATACTTGACGATAGCTTCGAATGTTGATCCACAATAAAATTAGGATAAGATAACATGGCTTAATCGGTCATGAATTAAGCTTTTCAGTCCAACATATGCAAATCATAACATAAATTGAATGACAGAGACTAATACTAATTAAATCTTAATACTTACTAAATGAGAACATGAATAGTATGGGACCAGCCCCCTTCCTCGGACCTGCTAGCCACGGAAACCGTTTTTTATAATATTATTTTATAAGAAAATTATAAAAATAAATAGTCGGCCGAAAAAATAATAAAATGGGTTCATGTCGCTGGTTGAACTGGTGACAGGCACCTGTCGCCAGTTCAAATGGCGACAGGAACCCTGTTGCCTCCCTATCGCCGATCCAACTTCCTGCCGCCAAGAACCTCTCGCCAGTTCAACCGACGACAGAGACTCTTTCCCCTATAAGAGCTCCACAAAACCCTAAAATTCAGCGCAGGACTCATTTGTATTCAAAAAAGAAAAGAAAAGGAGGGAACAGAGGGGAGGAGAGAAGCTAGCGAAGCACTGCGCGTCTGGTTTCCCACCTATAAGGTAATTTTTTGAACCGAATTGATTACATAGTTTTTGGATGTACGGTTGTGTAGTGTAGTATGTAGTACATAATTCTTTTTCTGTGTGTAGCGTTGTTTTATATATGTGGTTAATCGTGGAAATATTCTTCATGGTGCAGTGCGTCAATTATGTCGGACGCACCAATTTTAAATTTTACTACAGTCCAGGGACTATTCTGGAGGGTCTTGAGGGGATTGATCTGTGTTATTTTCAATCGACGATCGTGCCCCTACCAAGAGCAGAGGGGCATACATAGGGTGATATGATGTGGTGGTTGTTTCACACATTTCAAGTGGACCGTGATGTGTATGATATGAGATTGAGTTGCTTACCCCCCAATGTGAGGGAGGGAGAGTGGGATTTGGTACTTCTGGCCCAGGAAAATGCCAAGCTCACTCCTGCATCCGCTGCTGAACAAGAAGGGGGTGGTGATGTCGAAGAAGGAGTCGGTGACTCCAGCCACAGCGCGACGCACATAGTATCCGAAGCTCCCAAAGTTGCTGATGCTGTCGATGAAGACCCTAGAGAAGTAGCTCATTCAGTCAAGCAGACCAGTGGGCTAACTGACGAGGGTGAGGAGGCGAAAGCTATAGTGCAAATGATGGTTCAGGAATCCCGGGACAATAATGCATTGTCAGAAGATGAAGGATCCAACGACGAGGGTGATGTGGACCAACTTGCGGTTCCATCTGAGTGGAACACATACCAGTTCGACAACCTCATCGTCGACGAAGGCTCCCGTGTGCCGTGGGAGTACGACCAGAGCGAGATCAGGCAAGGAGCTGTGTACAAATGCAAGGAGGCCGTGCAAGAGGCGGTCAAATTCTGGGCCTTGTCCGTGCGGTGCACATTCACAGTCGTCAGTCTAACCCAAGATGCTATGACATGAAGTGCGAAATAGCTAGAAGGATACCCTTGTCCAGTACAAGCATTTCAGCCTAAGTGGGACACCTACTGGAAGTGCTATATAGTGGTCCTGCACACATGGGTCGTCATTGAAGTCGATCTGAGTCCACAGAACTCATCGAGCTTCATCGCCAACCACATGTACAGTGAGATCGTGGATAATCTTGATTTTGAGCCACGATCCATCATTCGTGCGATTGAGGCAAGGTTTCAGTACACAATCAGCTATGCCAATGATTGGAGGGCAAAACAGAAGGCAGTGGAATCAAGATTTGGCACGTTCAAGGATTCCTATCACAACCTCCTCGGGCTACTCCAAGTCATACAAGATAGGAATCCCGGCACTCACGTTGACATTCAAGGCACCACACATCCAAAGTGGACCGATAAGAGGGTACAGCAGTGAGCATTCTTCGCTTTTGGTCTATGCATCAATGCATTCCGGTACTGCCATCCAATCTTGTGCGTAGATGACATATTCCTGTCTAGAAAGTACAAAGACCAGATACTGACCGCAATAGCGACGTACGGCAACAATCATGTTCTTCCCGTGGCATTCGCTTTCGTTGAAAGCGGGAACACGGACAGCTGGTTGTGGTTCCTGAAGAATGCGCATATTTCTATTGTATAGGGCCGTCTAAACATATGCATCATTCATGATCGGCATGCCGACCTACTCAGTGCAATAACCCAGCTACAACAAGGAGATAACAAACTACTTGCATATGCGGATCTGGAGAGTAGGTGGTGCATGAGGCACTTGGGGGGGACTTCTACAAGCAGTTCCACAACAAGGACCTGATGAACCAGTTCAAGTGGTTGTGCAATCAGAACCAGCAGTGGAAGTTTGAAGTACTCTAGAGATTCTGGATGAGTGGATACAGACGCACAGTAGGGAGGCAGCAAAAATGGCCACCCTAAGCGCTGACCAGGCCCCCGAAGCATTACCACGGCTACCCACAGATGGCTCTAATATGACGAGGAGGACAGGGGCGCAGGTAAAATGCTTCTCGAACTAGACTGAGTACGAGCCTATGGAGAAGTGGTTGCTGCTGCATGACATGGGTGGCGCTCGATATGTATCATGACAACCAATCTAGCCAAGGTTTACAACTGGGTCATACGCGGCGCAAGGTGCCTCCCTTTGGTTGGTATTGTGGAGGACATTCTCCGCGGTACGACAAACTACTTCGTTGATAGAAGCAACAACGCGTTGCTCACCATGGAAAATGACAAAGTACTCTACTTCACTACGATCACCAAGTGCATGGAAGAAAAGAACAAGAAGGGTGAGATGCATCGGGCATTCAAGATGGTCACAAGGGAGCTTCGCTTCAAGATAATGTGCAGAGATAAAGGATACCACGGGACGAACCGCGAGAGGATTACCCACGAGTGCACGCTACGCCGTGCTAGTTGCCTATGCACTTGCAACAATCCCCTTCTTTTGCATAGGCTCTGCTCCCATGTCGTGCTCGTATGTTCCACGATGGCGTAACATCCTGGGCAGTACCTCTCTGATTACTTCAACAAGGAGGAGGTGATGCAAACATGGAGTGTGAAGATGTATGGTTATACTGTGGTTGACCATTTCACTGACCATCCGCAGCAACTAATCTAGGCTGTGGACATTGAAAGGCTGAAGGGAAAGGCCAGCCGACGACGGGCTCGGCGCATCAGGAACGATATGGACAAAGCAGAAGCCAAACGTCGTACGAAGAAGTGCTCCATTTGCAGGGAGTGTGTGCACACCTTCAAGAAATGCCCGACGAGAAATCCTGAGGATAAGGAGACACCGGCACTCCGGACGTTGCCGCGGGGACCTCATCCGGTCGCCTGACTTGAGGCAGTCCACATGGAGGATGTTTAGGTCACTACCACGGAAAAGCATAGACAGTTGTAATATGTGATTGCCAATGTTCTGGAATATCACTTTCATTTATAAAAAAACTAAATGTTATGATGTTTTGCTCAATATTATGTAATATCAGTGTGATATGTCGTAGTTTTAAGTAATTATAGATTCACATGATTTTATCTTCTTTACCAACTTGTGGGAGGAGTTGGGTTATGCTTGTCACTCTATCTTCTGTTCACATTTACACGATCTTGACTTTTTGTTACTAAGAAATTTACTCCATGGACCAAAGGTAAATTGCGAGGCAAGGAACCAGAAATACATTAGAGTCTGCAGACAGAAGAATATTACACGTGGTCACATGGCATTATGGTTTGACTAATTACTTTATTCATCCTCGCTACTACTATGGTTCAGTAGGACATAAGCATCCGGACCATCTAAGTATATATGCCTTTAGTGGATAGTAAAAACATAGTGGGTAGGACGGTGGACTACTACGGAATGGCCCGACCTACTGCTGCACCGGGGCCATTTACCCTTCCTTGCGAGCTCGGCATTGTACTCCTCGCCGGCCTCCCTCGCATTCGCCGTCATTTTTCTCTTTTTCGCGCGCTCCCTCTCGCGAGCCACGCGTTCCCTGCAGCTGCACGCCTCGAGATGAGCTTTCGTCTCCCGACGGATACGCTCATTTTGCTCATGGTTAGAGCGCTCCCCCTCTAGGATCTCGCGGACCCTTTTGGCACCCACTCCTTGTAGTCCATACGACACTGGTTGCATGGGTGGATATCTTGGTTACCCAGGCTGAGTTGCTGCTTGGACTTGAAGAAGTTGCATGGGTCTCTACACCAACAAAGAGGCGGTGTCTCCCCTCGGGTGTGTTTTGCAGCGAAGACTCAGTTGGAATGTTCTGGACGGGGTTACTGCTACGGGGGGTGGCGTCATTGCGGGGAGGTGCCCTCCTGACATGCACCCTTTGTTCGTCCAGGGTCACGGCACACCTTGCGAGTTCACGAATTTCTTCCCATTGTTTCTTCAGCTTAGTGAGATTGTGTTGATGCAGGAGAACCTGTCGTGGAATGGGTAGTACTTATAGGCCAAGGCAGCCTTGCGTACGCTGCTAATTTGTAATTTGGTTGATGGAAATTCACATCCGCGGGGCAACGCTGTGTCACATCTCCGGGAAAACCTGTCTCGTTCGGTCACGTCTCTGCGCAAAGCTGACTCGTTAGGTCACGTCGCTGTGCAAAGCTGACTCATTGGATCACGTCGTTGTGCAAAGATAACTCGTTGGGTCACATTCCAGCGTAAAGCTATCTCGTTGGGTCACGTGGCTGCACAAAGCGTAGATAGAGGGTGGTGTGGGGTGTGTACGCCAAAAAGAGAAAATGAAACACGATACTAGCATTACTATAGTTGTACAAAAATTAATATTTACATGACATGACTGAACAAACACCTATTGACGGCCCCTCTTGGGGCGTACCCCGTGTGTCGCCTCCGGCCTCGCCAATGACGATGCGTGTCGTTAAAGGATCGGTGGCGGCGTGCAGGCCGACACGAGGAGCTGGAGGTGGTGTTGTGAGGTCAAGTCTGCCGGTGAGGGTCGACTCGGCGCACCGAAGCGAGAATCCCCGCGAGGTTTGGTCCAGGAGAAGTAGAAGTTTTTGCTGAATATCTCGTCATTCGACAAGTCCGCTTCGTCCCAACGAGATGCACGACCTGTGAAATATTACGGTACACATGCAATCATGGATGTTAGACCACGTGGCTAGGTCTAAAGTAATTTAACTGATGAATAATTGATAATGCTATTTGAGATGTGTGACGTGTGTGTGGACTTATGTCGGTCAAGTTGGAAAGAATTTGTGACAGAAAAAGATGGTGCTTTGGTCTTTGCATGTGCAGAGTAACTCAGAGACGATCGTGGTCTACGGCGAGGACCGAGAGATAGCTTGGTGTGAAGTCATGGTCCAGAGGGTCGAGGATTCTAAAGGAGACAGTTGAGCTCGAATTGGAGCGTCCGGAGATCAAAGATTGATAATGCGTGTTGAAGCTACAGAGGTATCTAAAATTGGATTGGATTAATTTTTGTAACTATGTGTTACGCTTACGTGAGGTGGTCCCAAGACTATTTAGACTTGAGGATTAGGGTCGGCGGCTCTTAAGGGGTTTTGTGCGGCTGTTAGGGTTATCTCCAGATGAAACATGGTTTTAGGTAGGGGAGGCGGCAGGATTGGCTCCGGTTTTTCTCTCGTGGCGTGAGGTTGGTGTTGGGCGCGACTGAAGGAAAATAGAGGCGACAGCTTGAGAAGAGAATCTCGGCAGTTTGTAATTTCGGCAGGAGATCACGTGCTAGCTGCTGCTGCACAAATGCAAGCCACGGTTTTGGGTTTTGGGTTTTGGGTTTTGGGTGAATAGAGATTCTTGTGTACTACTTGTGATGCTCACGACATGAATGCACAGATTTTCTTTGCATGACGTGAGGTGAATGTTGTGTTGTGCTTTTGCTATTTTCTCTTCCTAGTTGCTAGCAAAACCTGCTTCATCTTTTGCATGCGTGCATGTGGGGAGGAATTGTAGTGAGAGAGAGAGAGAGAGAGTTAGTTAGTTCGAAAGAAAAATCTTTCACAATTATTCACCCCCCTCTGATTGTCATTAACGACCCTACAATGGAAAAACCACAAAATAGGACGTTACGTATGCAAGCAAGGTAGTCATACCTGAGGGCACAAAGGCAGTCACGGGCGACTCCGCGTACTCCTACTCTGTGTATTGGTGGAACCGAGGACTTGCAAGAGAAGATTGTCATTAGTAACTAGTGGGGTTCGAAATAAAGAAGCGTAAGTGATTGTGTCATGTTCACCTGCAAACTGTCCCGGGGAAAACTTAGCACACGAAATTATCATTGCATTACGAGAAAATAATAAATGTTCACGAAACTAACCCGTCGACGGCACCACACTGTGCCCATGGTCAGCCAGTCCACGTCGTCGTCCTCGCGTGTACAGGTTGACCGTGTACGCTCGCAAGTACAGCTGTGGATGTCCGATCTGGAAGCGCTTGAAGGACCACAGCTGCAGAAGTAGCAGACATCCAAAGATAATGGAGCTATCTTGGGCCCAGCGGCACGCATCGCACAGTGCGCGGTACGTCGCACACAGCACGGTCGCATCCCAGGCGTAGGGATGGATGTCCTCCGCCAGCTAGTCTGCGAGCTCACGTGCGTACCGGATGTAGTGCTTGTCCACGCTGTCACTATGGGACCCCAGGTACATGATCCACCCGAACAACCACAGCAAGTAGGCCTCGAAGTGCTTCCTCACCGTCTCGTTGGGTGCGTCATCCGGCATACGCACAGGCTACAAGAAGGCATATACATGTCAGCAAGGTTCTCAAATGAATTGATGCGAGATGACAATAGTTACGAAGACTTACGTAGAACTGGTAGATTCATCTCAGCGTTGGCCCATACGGGTTGTTGAACTCGTGGTAATCGCTGCCCAACGGCAGAACATCTTGGAACCTCACCAGGAACTCCGTGCGCCACGTGGGCGAGATCTCATACGCCGCCATGGGGAAGCCTATGCAGGGCAACCCGATTAGGAAGCTCACATCATGCAGCGTCGGCGCCATCTCCCCACATGGAAGGTGAAACGCGTGCGTCTCTGGCCTCCACCAATCAACCAACGCCGTCTGTGGGGTCCGGTCGTATGGAAAACGTCGTACGACCAGAACCGCGGTCCTAATCGTCCTCCCACGTCGCCTCCACCATCCGTGCCAGCGGAAAGAGACCTGCTGCCCTCATCTTACGTCGGGTCAGGTTACGAACGAACTTTAGTCCACACATAGTAGTCAGGGCACAAATGAGTACACGAAGATCGCTACGGCACGTACTTCGACGCCCAGCTTGGGTGCAACCTCCATGTCCTGATGAGCATGCGCAGCCGCAACACGCTAAGCTCAATCGCCATCTCGCCTTCCTGGGGGTGGTACTGAGGCGGCTACGATGATGTAGGTCAATCACCGGGTCAAGCAACTCGTACGGTCACTCGGCAGCGTGGTCTCAGTCTGCCATACGTGAAAATTTCGTGCATACATTGTAAAGACTACAAAATATGTAATAATGAAATAGGAAGTGGCATTAGCAAAATAATTACCAACCACAAATAGAAACCAAATTTATACGACAAGTCATAAAGCTGAGATTACGCTTTACCTACCCTACGGAGCTAAATAAAGCTGGAATTATTTCGATTAGGCTCTACCTACCCTAATTAGCCTCTACCTACCTTAGTTAATTTCTTTGGATTTTCTTTGCAATTTTAAAACATGTAATGCTATTTTCCTAGTTAAATATTAATTACCGGTATTAACAATATAATTACCGCGCACAAATGGGGAGTAAAATAAAACTAGGATTATTTAGATTAGGCTCTGCCTACCCTAATTAGCTAATTTGGATTTTCTTTACAAATTTAAAATGTATCATGCTATTTTCCTGGTTAAAAATTAATTTTCGGTATTAACAATATAATTACCGCAGACAAATAGGAAGCTAAATAAAACTGGTATTATTTAGATTACACTCTACCTTTCTCGTACACAGCTCAAATAATGTACTACATAATTGGACTACATTTATCTAATCTACTAAATTCTATTGAGTGTCGTTATTTTTGTTTACTAACCGCCAATGTTTTAACATAATGTACAAAGTTTCAAAAAAATGTACTTGCGAGATGGTCGATCGGATCTGATGCTCTGTGTGGATATCATGGGGATATGCTCCAGATCTTAAGATGATGTGACAATTGGCAATGGCGTTAACGGTTTGTCGTTTCACGTGTTTCGAAAAAAAAAAAAGTCTTTGTCGAGCTTCAGTGATCCGACCAGGTCAAGAAGCGGTCCGACCGCCATAGCCATAGCGATCGGACCGGCAAACTTCAAAAGTGGTGAATTGAGCTGGGCCAAAAATAGAGGGTGTAGGCAAGAGAGGAGATTCTATTGCACCTGGTCCTATAATTTTTGGAGTCTCCAGTCAAAAGTTCTATTTGTTTGAAAATTCCAGTAGGTTTTCGTTTTTCAGAGAGGAAATTCGTCTAAGTCTTTACTGGCGGTCTGATCGGCCAATAGGTGGCGGTCAGACCGGCCAGGGTGGGCTGTTAGACCGGCCCTGGGGGCGGTCTGACCGGCATTCACTTGGGTCGTCGCCCGTCGTGGCGGCGATATTCGGTTGTTAGGTCAAAGTCATGAGTTTAAGGGCATAAATGTTGCATGATGCAAGTTTTGACTAACATGGGTCAAGTTGTGAAGAACTTGTTCCCAAATTCGGTTTACTTGTCTATTGTTGTGCAGGTTGCTTGGTGGTCAACAACAGTCAACGGCGAGGATGATCGGGACTAGGCTTGGAGAGCTGAGGTGCGGAATAATCGACGATGTCGGGTGAGGTCAATGTACTCAAGCGTGGTGCAAGATGGATAAGGGTAACCTATTGGCTAATCCGAGGCACAAGATGGCGCAAGGTGTAGCTAGTTAGGTTAAGAGGTGTTAAAGACAGCGCATTAAAATGCGTGTGTATGTGTCCCATTTGTTTTGGGCCTTAACGGGAGCCCAATAGAGTCAAACTTCTAGAAGGTCTAAGCCTCCACTATAAATAGGGAAGGGAGGTGGCTGCACCTCCGCTTCGTCTCTTTTGTTATTTTGTAAACCCTAATTTTCTTAGGGAGAGTTTTTGTGGAGGCTAGGGTTCTTGATAGTTTGATGTGATTTTTGTGCTTCTGGATTGAGCATTGTCCTCCATTGATGGAGAGGCTGTAAGCCCATATCATATCAATCAATCAAAGGAAAGTTTGATTAATTTTTTGTGCTCATTGCGTTCTTTCTCTATATTTGATGATTTTGAGTTTTTCTTTGATCCGCGAGTTTTTGATTGAATTCTTTACGTGATCTAGCTTGCTATGACGTGTGGGAACCTATCTAGAATCATCTTGATCATCAATCATCCACGAGCAAGTTTTTTGATCAAATTTTCGTTTTGACACAGTTTTGAACCATTCTTCAATCAAACGGAAAAAGATCCTTATTCTTCCCAGAATTATCATAATATTCGATTGGAATAGGTTCCTGATATCATAGAGAAGGTGTGTTCCAAGTTTCATCAAGTTTGGACTTGTAGATCAAAAAAATTATCTATTTGCAACTTCGTCATCGGGCTGTTTGTATTCTGTTCTTCAGGCCGGCGGTCAGATCGCCCAAGGCAACCGTTCAGACCGGCAGGCAATCGGTCAGACCGCCATTGAGCTAGGAATTCTGGACTAAATTAGCCTCATTGCGCAATAGAAATTCCAAAAATAGCCTCATAAGTTCAAAAATTCCAAAAATAGCCTCCTATGGCGAGTCTTTGCCGTCGGGACAGCGGCACCAAAATCTTCGACCGTCCCGAGGGCAGCACCTTGGTCTTCTTCTTGTCTTGCCTCGGGCGGCACCAAGCTGCGTGAGGCGACACCAAGGTCTTGCCCGCGCGATTTTTATTTTTTTGAAATTTTTTAAAAAAGTTATTAATAATATATGTTAGGCGATTTTTAAAATATACAAAATAAGCTCAAACAATTATGAAATTTTTGTGGAGCCTCTGGCATAGTATTTATGCTTGTGTAATTTTTGAAATTTTATGTATTCTTTTTTTCGCAAAATTCTTTAAAGTTTAATGTTTGTAGGAATTTTATAATATAGCAAATGAGGTCCAAACATTCTGATTTTTTTCATACTCCTACAGTGGACTTGATTGTGTAAATTTTACAAAATTTTATATGCTCAAAATTGTCTCGACAAATTCGGGGTTTAGATCTCAAAAATTAGGGCGAGGCGTTTGAAATTAGGGTTTCATGAATTCATGTGGCTTGAAATGTGGGAAGTATGGTTCTCCATCACATTTCTTCGTGAAAGTAGAGTGCGGAAAAGCAGTCTGAAAAATAATTTAAGCGAAAGGGCTTAGAGCGTTGCGATTACGGAGAAACCCTAAAACATAGCGAGAATCGAGACCGATGTGAATGGCTATACTTTGATGGCTCGGCGGAGGCACAGACAGAACTACATTGCGGCCCGTGCGGACGAATACGTTACATGTGGTCACATGGCATGATGGTTCGGCTAATTACTTTACCATGGGCGCTACTACTACGGTAACTTCGCGACACGAGCTTAGGACCATGTAAATCGCATGCCTTTAGGGGATAGCTAAAACATGGCGAATAGGAGGGTCTACTACGGACTAGCCCGACCTCTGCGTGGGCCAGGGCCATTTGCCCTTTCTTGCGAGCTCGGCATTGTAGTCCTCGCTGCCGCTCGGCCTCGGCGCCATTTCCGCTTTTCGCGCTCCTCTCGCGTGCCTCGCGCTCCTGCGCTGCCTGCGCCTCGAGATGGGCCCGAGTCTCCCGACGGATATGCTCGTTGTGCTCTTGATCCGCGATCCTCCTCCGGATCTCGCGTCCCTTTCGCATTCCACTCCTCGAAGTCGGCGCCGCCATGGTGGTGTGGGTGGATCTCTAGGTCGATCCACTTGCGGAAGCCACATAGCGGCTCGGGGGCGCGGGTAAGCGGGAGAGATTGTTAGTGCATACTCGAAAGAGAATTGGTGCGATATATTCTTGTTAGTACTCCTTACCATTTGCCGATAGTTGCTCGTATCCCAACGGCGGTCGGATAGTCGAGGAGTAGTTAGGACATCCCGATGCGCATGCGAGGCCGAGTGGTGCTTGGATTTGAAGAACTTGCATGTGTCCTGCACCAGCAGATGGGCGGCGTCTCCCCTCTGGCGGGTGTTGCGCGAAGGCTCGTTTGGAGCGTTCGGCGGGGGTTCTTTGTGCGCGAGGTTTCATTGCGAGAGTGCCATCTGGCAAGCTGCTCTTCTTGGACCGGCCTCAGCTGACCCTAGCTTGTTCGGCCCGTGCCGTTGAAGCCCTGCTAGATCACGGATCTCGTCCCATTGCTTCTTGAGGTTGTCCATCCGGCGTGGTGAAGCAAGCTCGGTGTAGTGTTTGGTTTGGTTGTGTGGTTTTCTCTCGTAGATGACTTGCACCACATTTTATAAGCGGAGGGTTGGCATGGCGTGGTTGGCGAGTGTTGTCTAATCTTTCTGCAGAGTAGTCATGGCCCCTTTTTAAGTGCTTTATTTTTGGTAGGAATAGCTCGGAGGCGAGTGTTGTCTGGTTGTTGCGGTGAGTTGTCACGTCTTGCTCTGCAGAGTCTTTGTCATTTCGATGCGAAAAATTTGGCGGCGGCAGTGAGTTATCACGTCTATGATTTGCGAGTCTTGTCATTTCGATCGAAAAATTTGGCGGCGATGAGTTATCACGTCTTACTCTGCGAGTCTTTGTCATTCGATCTGAAAAATGGCGCGAGGCGATCTTTGTCATTTCGATGCGAAAAGTGGCGAGGCGATGAGTTATCACGTCTATGACCGCAAAGTCTTTATCATTCGGTCTGAAAAATTTGCGAGGCGATGAGTTATCACGTCTTACTCTGCGAGTCTTGTCATTTCGATCTGAAAAATGGCGAGGCGAGTCTTTGTCATTCGATGCGAAAAGTGGCGGCGCAGATGAGTTATCACGTCTTGCTCTGCGAGTCTTGTCATTCGGTCCAAAAAGTTTGGTAAATTTGTTTTGCAATTGAAGTTGTTTTGAAAGCCATCGCTTCTTTGCTTCTTTGTTAGGATGATCGGTAGTTCGACGATATAAGTGCGGAAGTACCTCTCGAGAACTTCGAAAATCCCGCGAACGTTTTTTTTACAAAGAGCACTCTTTTGGGACTTAGCTGATTTTCTACAAGCGTGGTCCTTACCGCCATGTTTGGGCGGTACTCCTGCACCGCTGGAGTTGATTTTCAGCGAGCGATAATCGGAAGTACCGCAAATTAGATCACACATAAAGTGTCCACAACGAATTAGATAGATGCATACTTGATACAAACTAGTACCACAACACCGCAAAGGCATACATCACGTAGTGCGGGATGCATAGATAAATAGTGGATATTACAATCTTATTAAAGCGAACTTCTACTTAGCAAGAACAAGAAATAATAGAAGAAAAATTACCAAACTGGCCATGTTAACTAATTTCTGTAGCGATTTCTCAACCCTTCCCATCCTTTCATCCAGTCCTTTAAGAACATTATCTTTATTTTCCGTCGGTTCATCCGATGGTCGAGGCACTTGATTTAAATGCAGACCACACGATGTGTGTCCTCTTGCAAGGTCAATTTGCATTGCAATGCCTCGAGCGTCTGCATCGCTTCATCACCCCGACCCGAACCGACATGTTGTGTTCTATAAAAATAATTGGGAATACAAGTGAAAAATATGATGTTTGGAAAGAAGTTCAATGGGGATGATCAGACATAAGTTACCGTAACATTCGAACACTTCATGAACACTCGGGATGGATTCGTTTGGCGTATGGGAGGTGAACACATTCACGGATCCACAACGAGGGCAATCCAAGTCTTTGTCTTAGTGCTTCTAATTGCTGTTCACTCGAAAGTTTGATGAAGCCGTAGACATCCGTTTAAGGCGGGAGGAAGGAGAAGAGGCGAAGAGTGAGTGGAATGGAAGCCAAATCATGCATATATATAGCTGTTGGTAAATTATAATTTGGTTGAAGAAAATTCGGCGTCCATGAGTAGCAGGCCGAGGAGGTATCGTGGGGCGACATTGCGTTATGTATTTAAGGTTTAGTAAGTTTAAATCGGAGTTCTGATTGTTGTTAGTACTAAATATTTGGATAACATGTTGTGTACATAAATCTAACGATCGTAGCGTACATGGACATTACATAAATCGAAAAGGCGAGATGCATGATGGCATTATGTAACAAGTTTTACCGTCCATGAAATTAGTTAGGCGCATGGTGGTGTCGCTGCTTGGACGGCGTAGATGATCCTCGGGGAATGTGAACTGTCAGGGAGTGGCGTCGTCTCGAAGGCCGTAGTAGGGGCCATGCGGGAGGCGAATGCTGGGTGATCTCATCGTGGCGGTCGGTGAGGCCCGAGCATGTCGTCCACCCATCGGTGCTCTTCTGCGGGAAGCGTCTGAGGTGAGTTAGTCATTGCTTTTGTCGACGGGAAAATTGGTGTTAAATGCGTTCACGTGTACACGAGTAGGTGTTGTGTTGGCGAGGACCCTCTGGCGGTCGAGCCGTAGTCTTGCCGCGGTGTACCCTCGTGCGTGTCGCCGAATAATGACATACCGGTGAGCCTTTGCTTTGAGAGAGTCGTCCCGCGGCGGTGGAACCTCTGGTAAAGGCGAATTGCCTCATGACCCGCTGCGGGTTGTCTTGCTTCCGACCATGCGCGAAGACCAAGTGGCGGTCGTCATCCAGAGTGCCTCGTCCAGTTACCTGGGGCGATAATCCGAAGGGGCCGTGTCGTGAAGGAGCGGTCTTTGTCCATGGCCACCGGATGACCTCGTCCTCGTGGAGAGTCTCGAAAAGGTTATGGAACTCACGGGTATCGCGCGCCTCGGTCTCTCCCTAGCCCACCCTAGGGTAGCACGTGTCCAACGTGTTCCCATCGTAGGCCGTCGGCGACGTGCGTCCCTGCGGCGTCCCCCGTAAAGCTCGGTGGTCACTGGTAAGGGTGCACGCCGGTGCGGAAATGCGGTCGACCTCTTGAAAGTGCTCCCACGACCATAATCGTAGGAGGCGTAGCACACCGCGAGGCCCGGCTCCTCGCCCGTCTTCCTGCGCCGACAAGCGTCACACAACCCTCGGTAGGTGGCGCAAAGCAACTGCGAGCCCCAAGCTGTCTTGTGGAACCTCGTCGGGCGGCGTCCGCCAGAAGGCTATGCGGATGGATGTAGCTCGGTACCGCGGTCTCCTGCGTGGTAGGAAGCAGATCCATCCGAACAAGAACAACAGTGCAGCGACTAAATGTGTCCTCACTTCCTCCCGAGTCGCATGCTCGGGCGGATCATGTACCGCCGCGGCCGAGGAATGTGGCACACCCGACACGTTCGCGACAGCGGGTCACCGTCTGTCGACCAAGCGGACCTTCCGGTCATCGCCTCGGAGGGCACTCTTTGAAGACCACGAAGAGGTAGACACATGGCGACAACCGTCCTCGAGTAATGGTCATCTCCCCATCGGAAGTGGAAGGTGTGAGTCTCGGTCTCCAACGGTCCTGGCGCGAGCAGAAGTGCGCGTCAAAGCTGCGGCGTGCGCGGGAGGTCCAACATCCGGCGGGCGGAGGCCGGTCTCCGGCTTCGGGACGTCCGCTCGTCAAGGGGCCATCTCTCTGGGGCGCTCGGACCCGGCTCGGAGGGCGGCCGGCGAGACCACGCCCGACAGCGGTGTCCCACATCCCGGCGTGGGTCGGCGGCTCGTGCTGCGTCGTCAATCGGAGCTGCGCCATCTCACGCCAATGAGGAAACAACATGTCGATTACGCGCATGTAAAACATATTATGTGACACGGAAAATAAGGCAAGACATACGATAAAAAATTCAACAATACAATATGATCATAATGAGTTAACAACAAACCGGACAACTTAACAAGTACTACATAAAGGCATGGATAAGCAACAACGAGTCCATCAAAGACATTGAAATAAGCAAGCGACATCACGGCGTAGTAATTACATCTTCCTCACTACGATTGCGCTTGCTTGCCGGGTGCATTTGGGCGTGGTGATGGAGTGCCCAACAGTCTTACCTGATGCAGCGACGGTCGGCGAACTTCGTTGCCCTGGCCGTCGTCCATGTCGTTCGGATCGTCGGGATTGTCGTCTTCCACGGCGGGGTGCTTTAGTGCGTCGTCGGGCACCCACTTCACCTGTCCCAGCCAAAGGTCCCTGTAGTGCGTGTCGGCCCGTATGAATGGAACTCGGCCTCAAGTTGCATACGGTGGTGGATGTCATAGTACTCGGAGATGTAACGCCCGAGGCTTGCCGCCACGCCGCGCATGCAGCGTACACATGGGAGCATGGTTTGTGCGAAGCCGCGGCTTGTTGCGGTGCACGACGCTTCTTCACCAATTGTGCGGACACGCCACGATCCTCTAACATGGCCCATCACGTACTTCTCCACGAGCGATCTCGAACTTCGCTGGCGCCATCCATGGTAATGGCGGCGTGCGATCGAGCCTTGCGATTTTATTCTCCATGTAGGCATGCATTACTTGAGAATTGCTTCCGTCCTCCAAATGCTTCTTGGCCATCATGGCTCTGTTGACAAAGTATCCGATGGTACGGTTCGGCTCTCCTCCACGATCGCGGTGATCGGCGGAGATCGACACCCTTGAGCACACCGTTGTACACCTCCGACATGTTGGTCGTCATGATCCGTACCTTGCACCGTCCGTGTCGTGCGGCGAGGACCATTTCTCCAGTCAGTGCGTGCGAGTTAACCCACCTGTGAACTCCCCAACTCTCGCGGACCCTCTAGCCCGCCCCTGCCTCGGCATCGCCGAGTCCCTTACATGCTTCCGGTCTCCTCATCGTGTCTCCACACCGCTTGAACTTCCTCCTTTGGTTACGCATGCGAGCTTCTTGAACATCTTCATGAGGTCCTTGCTCGAAACCTTGTGTGGAAGTTGGCGCGAGATGCCTCATGCACCAACGGCTCCTAACATCGTTCCACTGATGCGGTGCGTCCCATTTTGCATCATACTGCAACGCAGACAACAAGCCGACATTGCGATCCGAGATGACACATACATCGGCCGATCTTGCACGACTTTGCTTCACATTGCACAGGAACCACGGCCCGACTCTCCGTGTTCGCGCTCTCAACAATTGCGAGCATACGGGGACTAATCGGTCATTCGCATCGGCCGCAACGGCGGTGAGGATGGTACCCCGTACTTCCACATAGGAAGGTACCATCCATCGTGAGCGGGGCGACAATGTTTGAACCCTTCGATCGCTGACGGAAGGCCCGAAGACCCTTTCAAGAACAAAACAATTGGGCCCCTCCGTCGGATGCACCCGCTCAAGCTTGTTTACGTCGTCCGGGATTAGATTCCGCGATTTGATGCGATAATCTTGGTACTAGGTTGTAAGCCTCTTGAATGTGCGAACATTCGCTCCGAACTCTGCGTTTACGCCGCGCCATGCCGTCTTGTAGGTGACGGGAATCCCACCATATTGGCAACATCCGCCGCCAGGAGCTTCGACGAAATGGACACATCTGCGGCGGACGAGGTGGCTTATCAAAGCGGCAACATACGAGGGCGTCATGTTGCGGTGCACGTGTAGCGGCTCACTAACTTCGCATGTGTGGTCCTTCGAAGACCGTTATCCGGAAGCCCGTGGCGTGATCGTGAACCTCTGCGCCGCGGACCTTGCCAAAGACAGATTCATCAACACACGGCGATGTGCGTGTCGAGGTTGGACCTCTGCACCCGTCGTCCGTCCGATGTTAACGGCGTATCTTGCAATAGCTTGTTGTGCGGCGATCTTGTCGAAAGCGCTGTTTCTGGCGGGGTGTCCTCATGGAACCCCACTCGGCACCCTCCGGACGTGGCGAGAACCGGCGATGTCATCGCAACATCGTCAATCGTGAGGGGACGTAAGCAATGTCGATGGTTACAAAACCACCAACCGCACCTCCCCGCAGCGGCTTCTCCGTCTTCGTCGTCTTCCGAACTAGTTGTTTCGACGTCCTCCTCGCTTTCCACCTCATCCACAGTCGGTCGGTACTACGTGACAATCAATACGGTGACCACCATCTCTCCGCCCTTCGTTGGGCTCAAAATTGACCGCGCCCCTCGGTCTCCATCGCCCACGTGTCCTCGAGCTGCGGACCAACGCAAACTCCTCCTCACGGCGGCTTCACCTTCACGGAACCACCCGCGCGGATGTCCCGTGCTCTCAAGAACTGAGCGTAGACCATCGGCGGCGCATATATCGCGGCGGCGGGGTTGCAAACAACCCCATGTAGTTGGCCCATGAAGCGTCACATGTGACCTTCATAAGTTGCCAAACGGTCTCGCTGCACCACCCACCACCGAGGCATAAACCGCCTCGATCGCGGCTTCTTCCTTCGATGGCGCGATCGAGCGCGATCGCACGCACCGCCTTAGCTCCGAGAGGCTCATGTCCTTGAGCCGGCGCCGGATCACGCGGTGCGGTGACAATTTGACAGTCGCACCAGCACGGTCCGTCGCGTCGAGACCGTCCCGTGGAACACGAATGATCTTGAATTTCCGCCATAAAGTACCTAACACATGTGCATATGAAACCATCGAATTATTTGCGGGATTTTTTTGTCGTAATGAACGCTTCTACAAATTTGGTTATGCCCACTGTACACGAACGTTTTGTCGTACATGTTTTCAATCCCGATTGGAGTTCGTATGATTTTTCTATCAATGAAATGTCCAAGCTAATATTATTTCTAGTATAAATAATCCATAGCCTATTCTATGTTACACTTCAGAAATTTCCTGTGGTACTACATAGTTACAAATTTTTAACTAGTTCGATATTACGATTGCAAAATAATTCACTTCAGAAATTCTTATTGCATTTCTACGTTTCCATACCCGAGTTAGACCTAACTTACACCCAAGACATGTGTGGTCCACGACAAGGTATTCTTTTTCATTAAATTTCAGATTTAAAAACTTACTGAGAGGTGCGTCAGGTTTCTCATTCTAGCGGTGTAATGTGTAGTGCATGCACCGAACGCGATATGCCCGATCAAGAGTACATATACAAAGCGTTCAGTGGGTCTATTTCTATTTTGCTTAATGACCTCCGAAAATTTTGCTATTTTATGACCAAGTTCATGAAACTATAAAAATACCCGAAAGGAAATTTACAACACTACTAGCAACATGTCTGTTAAGTCAACTAATTACGGCATAATGACATTGTTAACTACTAGGTCTTCAAAATAAACTAACTACACAACTAAAACTACTCTGTTGCTATAATTCATCTAATTGCATCCTAATCACATTGCTAAAACTACCGATAATACTAATTGAATGCGAAAGACATTTACCTTTTCTAGGTGCTCGCAGCGAGCTTCAAAGCTTATTTTCTACGTGCTCGTGATTTTTCTCGACTCGTAGATTTTTTTTCACAAAATTTTTTCCACTCCAACCGTGTCGCGACGAGCCGGTGAGGAGGCTCCTCACTGCTCCCTCCCTTTATAGGCGCATAGCGTCAGGGCCTAACCACAGGCGCTTCTAGCGAGTGCGGTGGTAACAAGCATAAAACACGTAAACCTAATTGCGGATGGATTGTTTTGCTTATCTACTGGTGTGTGTGCCACCATGTTGCTTATTCTTGGGTAGGGGTGGCCAAATGGAATGACAAACATGACAGTCTGTTTAGGCATGGTTTAAGTGCTCTGCTAGCTAAATAAGTTATATCGTCTTTGTCGTGAAATGATCGTCGACCTAAGCGTAACACCTAATATGCTGGCACGAAATGCCACAAACTACTCTTTAAACTAATAATTTTGACACACTATAAAATTTCAGAAAACATCAATGGACATATCCATGGATCACAAAAGAGCATGAATAAATATGAATCCAGCAAGAGCAAATGAGCAAGGGGAAACATAACCAGATAAACAATTCAGAATTGCACCAACTAATGAATACAAAGCATTAATCCAAAAAGTCTAGTCTAAAACGTTGACCTAACTTTTATTCAACCTCTAACATGTTCTAGAGTGATCCTGCATTGAATAAAAATGTTCTTATGGCAAATGATTATGTGTTTGAAGTAAGAATCTATTTCATGTGCTCTACTTGCTCTTACTCGTGGCGTCCTCGAAATTCACCTAAAAACAACAGAAGAGTAAGGGTGAGTCCATGACTCAGCAAATACATTAATATACAACGAACAATAATAAATCAACAGTATTCAATAACTTCATTATCATCATGCATTCTATTAATATTCTCATCATTATCTTCACTTGTTTTTCACAACCATTCATCTCATATCAATAACTCTACTACTACATACACATGCACTTCTTGGCGTATACGTATAGCATGAGTGAATGCTCGCGACAACATTCACTCTCAAGTCCATTCCTGCTCAAGGATCGGGGACCTTCTCCACTCCCGTGGAGTTGTGATCAGTTATGATCACCTTCTCATATGCAAATATGCTTATGAATGCAAAAATACAAAACTTCATCATATCTAATTTTCCTCATGTTCGTCAACAAGATAAAATCATACCATTTCATTGATTGTAATTAAATAAAAACAAAAGCACAACAATAATGGTACTGAAAGATAAAGAATCACAGTGATCATCATTGATGCATTTTCTGTCTGCATTTACTAGCTATGACCTTGATTTGGCTAGAAGATGGCAACAAGCACGATGCCTCTCCTACATTAAATACTCAAATTTCAATACAAGCTACAACATCATAAGAACAATAATCAATCGACATCACTCCTACACGTCCCCAAATCTACCACGCTTCTCCGGTACCGAATAGTCACTCCTTGCTGTCTTGGTACTAAAAAGAGCGTAACTTTTGACTCAAATGTCCGATCATAGCAAACCACCCAGTTCTGGATTCTTCACAAAATTCCCCTCATTTTCTTATATTACCAAGTCTTCTAATTAAATCATCTAACACCTCGTTTTTAACCCAGAAGACCGATCTGTCAGCTTCGGGACAGCGGGTCTTACTAAATTCATAACTTTTGTTTTACCAAATCAAAATTCGAGTTCTTGGATTCTACAGAACCCTTAGACAATTATCTATATCTTTTATGTAGATCAAAAACTCTAATTAGTTTATTTACTATTTTTAATCTATGGTATACTGAAACGATTGCGAAATCACGCGACTACAAAGGCGGTCTTCAAAATTCATAACTCGAATTATACTTGTCCGCTCGACATGATTAAATATGCTATATAAAGATATCAAAATTATATACAATTAACTAGTAGATGATATTCTCAAAATTCGCCATTAAAGTGCCGAATAAATCGTACAACTGAATAACAGGCTAAACAAATCTATTAATCGCTCGACTAAAATTATAGAACCCTCTCTAATTAATCTTGATTATAATCTCTAACTAAATTAGCAAAAGCAGAGAGGAACAAAATTACAGATCGTTACCCACAAAAATAAAGATCTTGACTTCTTTCTCTATGCTCTTTATCAAACTTGATACACATACTCTTTAATAGCAAGACTAGATAATTAGTGCTAGCGGATGTATGCATGAAAGGAATTATGATAAGCACTCACGTCGCCAAACACCAATAGGTAGTCTTGACGACGACTAGCCAACAAAGCGCTGCACGCGACCACGTCTTTGGAAATAGAAGATCAACGCAACGGCGGCTCTAGTCGGCGGCTTCGCGCGTGTGCATGCGCTACACAGCGAGCTAGCGATGAAGCGCTCGGCGATCGGCGCATGCATCTGACCAGGTGGCGTTGTCTTTGCTAAAGCGGAGAAATGAAACGCGAAAGAATTGGCGATAACGGTGGCGTATGCACGGGAAAAAGAAAAGCTGCTAGGGTTTCTAGAATCCACGATCTTTTATACCTGCAGTCTAGTCCCTCCATAAAAACTTCAAAACAAACTTATTTTGCTTAATTACGCACAAGCCCTTAAGGTGTTATTATTATTAGTATTATTAATAATTTATTTATTTTCGGAATATTACACTAAGTGTGACATGGCGAGCTCACAAACAGGATAAACATGTGTAACCCGTCTAGATAAAAGATTGCACCTCGCTGCCAGCCTGTGAGCCGCCGCCTACGTCTTGCAGCGGTCGTGCTAACTTCCAGCAAGTTCGAGACCCGAGCATCACCTTGTAGCATTCGAGGCCGTACCATGTCGGCACGACCAACAATCTTGTGCCTCGGATCGTCAAGCAGACACATCCTATTTGGCCACCTCTATTATTTATTCTTTGGGCCCTGCCCTTTGCTAGCTGTTCAGAAGGCATTATCTCCAGCAGGGCAAACAGAAGATTTTTCTATGTAGTAGTCTTTTCCTTCTCAATAAGCAACGATCTCTTCATTGGCCCATTAGCTTGTGTTAATCGAGATCGTAGTTGAATAACTTCTTGAGTTTAGAGTTGGAAGTTTTGGCTTCCACTTGAGCGCCGGATCGTTTGTTTCAACCCTTCTGCATTGATGGGCGCAACCATTGAAGAACATACTAATAGTAGGAATCAATCAATCAACACACAATAGATGAATAATTAAAGATAATAGATGAAGACACAATATCGGGAATCTCTTTATTAATAGATTTATCTCTTTCTGAATACAATGATGTCATATTTAAAGACTAAAATCCACAAAGAGTAGTTTCGGTATTATACTCATCAACCCTTAGATAAGGGTTTCTTAACACTCCTTTGGGTGAATCTGCGTCATGCATATATCATATTAAAACTCCTCCACAAAACTCGTGGGAAAAAATGGATCGATGAAAAGTGCATTGCGTTAAGTAAGGCTGTATTGTGTCATTGCCTCGTTAAAAACATTTATGCGAGAACTCTTCAGGAAATACTCACTAAAAGGGAAAAAAGTGCAACATCTTGACCTACATGTTAATCTTCATGATTAAGGTAAAACTTCAAAACATTAAGTGGATTATGATTGAGAGTTCTCTCCACGATTTACGCAACTCAAGCCGCTTCATTCCAATACCACAAGCGCATCGTTGGAAGCGGATGGAGCAAGGACTTAATGAATGAATCGGAGACTTTCATAAGATCACCTTCTTCACGAGAAAGTCACTTAGTCGGTTGTACCACATTCTTGCTAAGCTGTTTTAATCTGTATAACGACCTCTACAGTTTGACGATATACATGTTGCGATTAGTATTATTAAGATCCAGAGTTTTGATTCCTTCGGGGACTCTCATATAAATATCTGTATCCAATGACCCATATAAATATGTGGTGACTATATCCATAAATTTTATTGTTAAATTCATGCAAGTTGCCATTGATATTAAGTATCGGAACATTATTCCACTCATCACAGGTGAGTAGGTCTCATCAAAATCTCTGTCGGGTCTCTGCGTGAACCCTTGTGCTACAAGCATCGCTTTATATCTAACCACCTGGTTGTTCTCATTTATCTTCCGGATGAAAACCCATTTGGATCCTACAGGGAACACTTTAGGAGGTGTTCGGGCAACATGACAGAATACTTTCCTTTTATTTAGCGAGTGCAATTCTGCCTCAATTGCTTCTTCCATTTGACCCAATCTAAGCACTTCTAGCACTTTGCCATGTACTTTGGTTCTGGATCTAGTTCAAGAGTTTTAGCAATTTTAGAGGTTGGTCCATATGACTCTCCTGAGTCTACATAGTTTGTGAAAAATTCTTCATTTATTTCTTTCAGCTCCTCGTGATTTCGGGTACTTCGCATTGCAGTATTGTTATTGTAGTATCCGCATATTAGGGTGGAAGGTGCACAAGGTTTTCTATATCATATCGGCTTCTGAAACTACTTGGTTACATAACCTCAAATTGGAGATAAGTTTGTGCACTGCAGAGTTATATGCTGCCACATCTTGAAATCCTGAAGCGCAGGTTAGTCCATTCTCTTTGTGCGTCTGGGAGAAGGATTGATCTCTACTGGTTGTAGCATTCCTTTAAGGAATTCCACAGCACCAGTGGATCCTCCTCTATTAAATATTCAAACTTTAGGTCTTCATGGAGGCGGTGCCTAAGGGAGAGCAGAGCCGCATACCTAGTGTCCTCAGGGTGGCAGGGACGCCAACTGTTGGCTCGGTGATGGCATCTCCATGAGATTGAGACTTCATGCTAATCTTTGCGTCCATCGACCAGGTGAGGTGGTTGTTGCCATTCAAGGCAAACTCGACAAATTCTTTATTTACAATGTCTAACATCTCCTACATTAGATTCATACAATTATTCAGTTTTACTACAAGTAAAATAGAATGTAAAGCATGAATATTGCAAAATCAGTAAAGATTGGTTTAACATCTATTCCGCATACTCTTTTTATGATTTTTCCATAATTTTCCTAGCAATTATTAAGAATTTCTGCTAATTAATGATATATATGGATAACTTTCAGAATTATCAATATGATAGAAAAAATCAGCAAATAAAGCCAGAGAAATAAAGCCCATGGTATGAAACTTCCAGTGTGCTAAGTCTAAGGTTTCACAAAATTATGGAAGCTCATATGCGTAAAAATAAATAATATTAAAGCAAATAACCATAAATCGAGAGTCTAAAATACACAATAACCATGAGATACACTGATCTGTCGCAAAAATTAGGTTTTCGAGGGTTATTTGAAGGGAATACATAAAAAAACCAAAATTCATCGTAAAATTCCCAAACTCCAAGGGGTTTTCGTAGAATTTACTTATCTGCGAAAAAGTTCCCCATAATTTCCAAAACTTCGAGCGCCTTATTGCAATTTTTTGGGATTTTATTATTTCCTGATTTCTTTTTCCTTTTCTTTTCCTATTTTTTTCTTACTTTCCTCGAGTCGAGCCCGGTTTCCTTTTCGACCCACTAAGGCCCATGCGTCCAACTTCAATAATGAGGCGCTAGGGTTTCTTAACACTACATTGCATGGCGGCGTAGAGGCACGCGTGGCGCGACGGCGGCGGCAGGCCTGCAACGTGATGGCGGCGCGCAGCTGGCGTGTCAAGCGCGGCGAGCACGGCGCGCGGTGGGCGCGACGAGCTGGCTACTGCCGGTGTGGGTGCAGAGGCGCTCGAGTGCGTGCGGCCTTTTCCCCGATCTGCAACAAGGCGCGGCGCGTGCGGTAGCGGCACAATAACGAGCATGGGCGTGGATGTCGGTAGGTAGACGCAGTGGTGGTAACGATCGGTCGCCCGTGGTAATGCCGCTTTGGCCGATCGGCGCTTTTCCCACATGAACAATAATCAAATGTGATAAACAGTATCTGGTTGAATCCTAATCTCTAATTAGAATGCTAATTAATCATAAGGCTAATTAGCAGATACGTGCAAATTAATCTACCAGATTAATTCATAGCTAAAACTAGAGATTGAAAGATGAAATTTTTGACAACATACTTATTCGGCCGTGTAGAGCGATTCGTGCTGATAACGTGTTGAAGAGCGTAGTAATCGCAGGAATCCAATCGATCAATCACCACACAGTAGATGAACAATCAGGAGATAATAGATGGAGACACAATATCAGGAACCTCTTTATTACTATATTTATCTCTTTCTAAATACAATGATGCCCTATTTAAAGACTAAAACCCACTGAGGGCAGTTTCGATATTATGCCAATCAACCCTTAGATCAGGGTTTCTCAATAGCAACGTTGGTTTTTTTTTCTTTTCCCCCGATGTTGCGTGGAATATTGTCGATGGGATTGGACCAATGACCTAGCATGTGCGGTGGCCGTGCAAACCTGCTGCACGACGATGACCGCACGATCGATTGATAGCCGATAAGGGTGGACCGGTGGACCGCGCACGTTGGACGTCATTCGCCAACCGCCAATTCGCGCACGGAGAATATCTTGCAGTAGGTACGAAAGACAAGTGGCCCGTGCACACACACTAGTAGTGCCTCTTCCGTTTCCATTGGTCACTAGGCTTAGGCCGCGCCCGCGCTCGTGTACGTGGCCGTAGATCAGATAATTTTGCCCGATACACATATCTTTTCCAGAGTTCTGATCGGCTGGTGATTTTTTTCTAAATAAACCAATTTTAAATTATTTTATAAAAAACCCCACATTATACTTTTTTTTACAAAAATAACACTCAGTCACCAGCCCACTAGACGACTAGGCCAAGTCGCACGTTGAGCCAACAACTAGCTAAGCGGAGGCTCGTGCCGATGGCCATGAGCAATGAGGCCTTGGTTTGTCACGTGTCCCAGTCGCGAGCTGATGGTGTGACTGAGGCATGTACCGGGTACAATCGTCGGTCCATAACGCGACTGAGGCCAGTCACCGATCATGCCGACGAGTAAGCACAATCGCGTTCCAAATGGTGGACATAAGTCTATTTTTTAAAAAGAAATAATTTAAAGAAAAGTAACATTAATTTTATAAAATTAAACAGTTTGAAGATTTGTTTGTGAATAATTGTTAGTAGTAAAAAACTAGTGTTTGCTGACTGCAATTGTTTATAAATAAATCATGTATTAATTGTTTTACGTAGATGAACCCCTTTTAAGTTTTTACACAAGGAACTCAAAATTTTACGAAATATTTTGTAAGTTTCGGTTCTAGCGAGACGGGAATGGAGCAACGAAGATGAGATTCCATGCCCAACATAACACTTGACCATGGTTGTCTGAATCACATGATGTGTAGGTGTAGTTTTTGGTTAGGTGCATATATTTGCTTGGCTATTCCTACGGTACACATGGCAACATGCACGAACCTTTGACCCAAACTATAACTATGATACAAACACACCATTTGAAAATTAAAATACTTGACGGATGGAAATAAACTCAGGCTTATGGATATACATCCTACTACCTCTTATGGGTGCGAGCCTTCGCGTGAGCCTCCCAGTACTCGGCTATAAGGTCTTTTTCAGGCCCAGTACTACAAAAAAAAAGCTATAGAAGACGCCTCATCACATACAGTTCTCTTGGAACCATATGTGATATGGACCTATCACAGACGGTTTCTAAATACAACCGTTCGTGATACTTCACAGACGGCTATGAACAAGAACTGTCTGTGAAGTATCACAGACAATTGTATTTAGAAACCGTCTGTGATAGGTCCATATCACAGACGATTCATAATAAAAACAGTCTGTGATATGTGGACATTATAAATACCTGATCCCAACAGACCCCCTGCCCATTCCTATTTGAGCCGCCACCCCTGCTGCCTCCTCCCCCACTCCACCACCTTAGAGGGGAGAAGGAAGGGAAGGAGGCAGGGAGGAAAAGGAAAGGAGGGATCTAAAGAGAGGAGGAAGGGAGGAGAGGAGGAAGAAAGGAAGGAAGATATCGCAGGATATTAATTTGGGATATTCGTCGTGAGTTTTGAGGGTAACGATCTGTAACCCTTTATATTTGCTCTAGGTTAATCACTAATAAATTTTAATATGTTTGGTTAATAGGAAGAGTACTTACGGTTTATTAATATATTTTAATACTAATTTGTTACGTGTGTAGTGTAGATGGACCGAAACTGGATGTACGTTGTGAGTGAAGAGTACGTTAATGGCGTGTTTGCTTTTAGAAAAGCCACTGAGCAGGCGCCTGTCCTCATCCAGAATAATCTTCGGTGCAACATGGGCATCAAGGACCATCGGTGTCTTTCCCTTGTCTTCCCCATTCCCGGTTGAGGGAGGTTTCCAACAGCTAAACACCTCGTGGTTGTAATATCCCAAATATTTAAAGAGAATAAATATTTTATGGATGAGAATTGTTTAGGAAGTGACTTTAACCAATTATTTAGGGTTTTTTTTGTAGTTTTCAGATAACCAGCCCACAACACCTTGGCCTATGTGGGCAGCAAACCCTACCTTCCCCTCCCATGTGCCTCCCCTCCCCCACCCCTTTGGCCACCACCCCCCTGCTGGTCGCCCCTTCTCCTCTCCAAACCAGCACCACCACCTCCTCTCCTCCCCTCCCCTAGTTCTCCTCATTGCTGCCGACCACGAGGAAGAACGGTGCTCCCTGTTGCTGCCGGCCAAGTAGAGAAGGGGGAGAAGGAGGGAGAAGAAAGGGAGGAAAAGGGGATTCTTACCGGAACTTCAGCGATCCATCATTGTGTTCTACAATAATTTTTGTTTCCCAATATCTAGTTTAATTCCTTTTTATATGTGATTTGTTGTTGAATATCCATTTGGTACCCTGCTGTCAGAAGATTGGTATTCTGCAGTTTTGTTTGATCTATAGATTTGAATTAGTTAAATGTGAAACCAGGGTTTTGTGCCTCCTAGAGATAGGTATATCATCTCAATAGCTCTCTGTAAAGTCAAGGATCGTATTATTTGGATGAGTATACAATTAGTTATGATTTTTTTTAATACGAGTGCCTGCTCAGTTCCTAGGTTTCAGGCAACGAAAATGGTTTTGTAAATAAAATTTTGAAAATGGACTAATCTGGACTTTTGGTCTTCATGAATGTGATAGATAACTTTATTGTGATTCCATAGGGACCAAGATCACCATTTTTGGACAAGTATAACGAAATTTATGGATTTTTGAATCATGTAGTCCAGCTTTGTCCTTCAGTTGGGGACAGTCGAGAAGAATTAATTTGTTAGCAAATTTTGTTGCACAAAAAAAATTGGACTAATTTTATTTTGGAAGCTAATTTTATGGGGATTCCATAATGTCTTAGATCGTCATTGTTTGAGTTACCAATTAAAAGGTATGGAATTTTTAGATCGATAACACCAAAGATGATAGAACATTCTTCGGAGATGAAATCGAGGGTTTAGATTAAATAATATGAAATTTCGATCACCTGAGAATTTATGGTATTATGTGTGTAGATTTCAGAAAGACTAAGTTCATGATTTTTGGAGCCATAAATTAAAAGTTATGGTTTTTCTGAGATGACAGTCCATGTTGGACAGATTGGTAATTGGGAACGAATGTTGCTGTTTCGGGTTGGGAATAGGAGTGGATAAATTTATTTAATTTTATTGTTATGTGCTGTGTTTTTGGGTGGTATCTTAGTATGCTTTACCAATGCCAGGTGGCGGTGAGAAACCGGGAATATAATTATCTGCCCGTCGTAACCCATCGCACGGTTGAGGCAAGTGCACGTAGTGTGTAGTATACGCATAGATAAATTCATGAAAATTGCTATAGTTTTCTTGTATGAAATTTTATTCGTGATTTTTCTGCTGAATGCTATTCACTTATGATTGATTAAGAATTTTATGTTCGTTTGCATCATGGCATTCAATTTTGAGCCTTGGACTACATGGTAGCCAAGATTTGATTCACTTGATGTCCCCGCCATATATTGGACAGGCAAAAGATCCCCACACTCGTGGAGTGTAGGCTTGAGGTCCCCGTGCTAGAGGGCACATGCTTGAGTATGCATCGACGGATGTACTACTCCGCATTACCGGTAGTTGCAAAGAAGGAAGAAAGTGCATTCTTGTCATCTGCATCGCATGAAACTAGAAGAAATCCATTTATGAAATCATGGCTGATGTTTATATGAGAATTTTGTTATATTATTTTCTTGTTGTTGATGCTTTGTGATATATACTGTTGTACTTTGCTTAGTCATGAACTCATTCTTGTTGTTATTGCCTTCCTTAGGTACTTTCTGAGGAAATGACATGCATGGGCAAGGGTAGACCATTAGAGCACATCACTTACGATCACATATGACAAAAAAAATGATTCATATGCTCAAGTCTAAACTAAATCTGGTTACTATTTCAGTTATAAGATTGTGCTCATCCTTCGTGATGATTGATGGACTTGTAATCGGATTAGCCGAGTTTTTCTCATGGTGTTTAATGTTCATGTTTAAAAATTTCAGATTTCAATTTATTACACTCTTACATGTTAAAGTATTTCAAATGACTTGTTTAGTCTTGCTACCAAGTAAAACTCTGAATAAACTTGATGAGTAACAGTTAGTTCTATGCCTAAGACCTTGTTATTCAATTAGTGATACCCTTTAGACTGGCTTGGTGTAGTTTGTGCTGGTTTTTTAGCTTATTTCTAGTTTTTTGTCGTTGCATAACTTGCTGAAATTTTGAAAGTGAATAGAGATAAAGTGTTCGTTAAGGTAGTTTACTAGCATCCTAGGCTCAATATTGGGCTGGGGTGCTACAGGGGTCAACTGCGTAATTCAACATGTATTTATGCCGAATGAATGCCTTGTCGTACTTCTCTGGGCCATAGATCCATTGGAAGAAGTAATAATGCTCCAACGACTGCCGTGTATGGATAAAGTCGGCGATATTTAAAATACAACACACGATGTAAAATATCGATGTATGACATTGACTTACACAACAATCCCCACACGTGTAGTAAGCTCTTGCAACGAAATTAGGATGTGCAGATTGAATGGTCCATACAGGATTACCGCGGTCACACTACGGGCGTGGAAACTCTGTGGTACAGGATCATCCTTGCAAGAACAATCAGGGTACGTCCAAGCCTTCTTGGCAGCCCATTTTTGCTTCTGGAGCATCGACATGTAGTCTTTCTTCCCCAAATTGGGCGACGTGACCTTATGTACCTCTCTGTTCCTGTATGTCTTTTCTCTCTCCCCTCTCCCTATTTTTCAAACTAACTCAAGTGGAGTCTTGCTTGTAGTGGTGGAGTATGTCCCAATTTTATAGGCTTTTGGGGTGTAGCATTGATGGAGTAAATTGTGGTGAATGAACTGAAAAGCTTGAACCAGGGCTTGGTCATTTTGGTCTGAAAAGTAGATGACAGAGTATTGTCACTTCGTCTAAAAAACAGATGGCAGAGTGTTGTCTATTTGGTGTGAAACGGAGGCAGAATAATGTTGTCAATTCTTACTTACTATGGGAGGATGTCTACTATTATTAGCGATATTCATGTAGCAAACCCCTTATGTCGCAGTGCTGGCTAGGTGGAAGGAGTAGGAAATGAGTAGCATGCCCCTCTATCGCGGTGCTGACAGGAGAAGGTAGGACCGATACCCAAGCACTACAAGAAACTACTTGACAAGGTACACCGAACAGCTATGAACCTGTAAGCACGTTGGGGTGTCGACAAGGTACTCCTCGAAATCACTTTAATGCGTCGATGCACTGTAACCCTAGGCCGGCCTCCCCTCTTGGGCCTCCTGGGCCGCGGCCCGCGGCCCAGGTTGGTGAAATTTTATAGATAACCCCTTTTTTCAGAAAAATTCCATTATTTTACTTTGGTTTTCTCCCTCGGCTTCCTTTCTAATTACCCGATTAAGTTTCGGGGTATTACATGCACACATGGGGGTGATGATTGATGCGTACCAAGTTTATAAAGGGAGTAAAATGTTAAACACTCGATGCAAGTTTGATAGTTTTCAATCATGGCAAAACAAAAAATGATGGTAGCAAGTACCCGGTGTGGGCATCATCATGGAAGGGACCCGTGATGAGAATGACGCGGGGATGCACGTGTGAGGTGCCCATTGAGACATCGGTGGACCCGCGGTGTGATATGCAAGTTTGGTTAGTTGTAATAATACATACAATAATACACACCGTGTTTACTGCATTACCTCCTGCGGGGAACTGGTACATTGAGGACGTCTGTTGCCATGCTGAGCTACTTGCTTGGTCTAGAGGGGGAGTTGTTGGGTGTCGTGGTGGACGTGCCATGACTAGGGGGAGGGGTCTTCTAAGTGGGACATTGTCAGGACGGTGCTTCAAGGTCCAGTAGCTGCTTGCAGGAATGTAATACCCCGAAAGTGAATCGGCTTATTAGAAGAAGTTTCGGAAGAGGGAGCTAATCGGAAAATCAGAATTTATCTTTTCTCGAGGAGTTTTCTGTGTTTTCACGGCAACCTGGGCTTTGGGCCACAACACAAGTGGCCCAAGGGGGGCCGGCCAAGGGGGGTGCCTTCCCCCCCAAACCCTAGCCGCCACCCCCCTCCTCTCCTCCCCTCTCATTCCAAGCTGCCACCCCCTCCACTCCCTCCCCTTTGGCCGCCACTTCCTCCTCCTCCAACCGGCGCCATTGCTGCTCCTTGACACCATCTCGCTACTGTGGTGCCGCCTCCAGTGTTCCCCGGTGGTGCTTCTCAAGGATCCCTCCGAAGTTGCCTCCTCCCACCGTCGTCACCGGCCGATCGTCGTCGTCGTTCTTGGCCGGCCTTGGAAGAGAGGAAGAAGGGGAAGGGAGGGAGGTCTTCGGGAGGCAGATCAACATCCTCCTACGGGTCTACAAGGGTAACAAGGACTCCCATTCACTGTTTGATTCATGAAGGATGAGCAATCGATTCGATTTGTTTGGATAGTTTTGTCTCTGTTATTAGATCCATTCGGTCCAGTTGGTTGTGCGCCCTGTTTCAGTATCTTAGAAGCAAAATATGGTATTTTTGTCTCCTAGAGTTTTGTATCTCTGGTTTTTATCTTTCCATAGCCACCGAGATCACAAGATTCTGTCTTACGGTTTATGAGATATGAATTATTCTTTGCGCGCTATTTGTCTGTCTGACGAGAAGGAACTGTCTGTCTGTTCCTTTGTTTTCACCTTGTTAATGTAAGATTCAGGACTTCCACCCAACTAGGTTTTTGTAGAATGTTTAATAATATTTCCAGATTGATAAAGAACAGCTCCATTGGATCTGTAGAGTGAAAGTTATGACATGTTCTTTACTACTGATCTGTAGTCTGGATAGATGTCTGTACTACGTTTTCAACTGCTGGTTAGCCGATTGTCTTGGCAGAATTAGTTCACCTTTTCAATTAGAGTTTCGTAGCCTAGTTCGTTAAGATTCATTGAGCACTGGTTTCACGTCATTACGAGTTACAGATCTTTAATTATGATTTTTCTCGTACTGCTGCCAGTAAAAATGTAAGCTGGCTGAATAGTTTTATTATCGGTTTGATCCGATTGATTATATTGGATGGTTAGAGGGTTAGGGTAAGATACTTGTGGCTGTGTCAACCCTTTTTATCTTTATTCCGAATATATGTTTGTGTAGGCGGTGAGGCGGTGAATAGAGGCGCATGTTCGTTGCCTCCGAACACGTCACAGCGCGGAAGGTGAGTACTTTGTTTGATGTTAATGAATGTTGATGATTGATTGTGGATATAATGCTAGGCTTGCTAGACATATTCATATGCTGAGTATTATTCTTTATTTGTATGTGATTCAAGTTTATTTCATGTCATCTATTCTATTTCATGACATGTTTTTATTGTGACCATGGGAGTGGAAAATCAAAAGACCCATCAATTCCAGTATGGGCATGTAAGTCCCACCACTCCAATGTGGGTAATATTGGACACCCGTATGAAACGTACTTCATACGGTATTTGGGTCCTCAGACTTTGTTAAGTACGACCTTAAGTGAACACCGACGGGTGTACCACTCGTTATACCGGTATAAGCTGTTGAGCAGTCCATTCTTTCAAGGCATCCATTCATTCCATTCATACATATCTGTGTGCAGAGATAAGTTCATAGTTCGTATGGACTCTGAATTGTTCATAATCTTGTATGTTCAATTGTTTTCAGTACTTGGTGAGTTTCGACTCATTCTTATTTTCTTTATTTATTTTAGGTGACCGTCGATGGTTAATCTGTTGGGAGGGAGTACCAGCACGTTTCACACAGTTCACTATAATTTACTCTCATTAATAATGTCGAGTATGACCTTCATTTGTTAACCGAGGAACTGTAATAAATATATTTACTACCACTTGATACATTTCTCTCCTTGATATGTTTCTTGGTTATATGATACTAGAGGTTCGTTTTAATTATTCCTTGGTTATATTCTGATGAAGTCAGTCGTTCTTCCTGCAATGCTTCTATCAAAGTTGGTCCATATATGTTCTTAGAGGAGTCCAGTTTAAATTCTTTCGCAAATTCGGTTGTATGTTAGTTCATTAGGTAGCATCTTGGCTTCCGAATAGCCAGGGTGTTACATTAAGCCGACGATGCGCAAATACCGCTTGTGCACATGGCTTAAGAATGATCCGACCTCCTCCTGTGTGACCTCCATGCCTTGACGGATGCGGTCTCACATGGAGTGCACATCTCTACTACTATCCACCCAGATGTTGTTATGTGAAATGTAACATCAAAGTTACTAACATGCAAAATGTAATTTACATTTACATGTCGATGTACATAACACGGCAGGTACCACCAAGTGAAGAGAAACACCAGCCTGCTTGGGGTACACCTGGTCGTCTCGAGCCAGCTCAACTTACGACAGATTGGCAACACAGACCAAATGAACCCGTGTGAGCAGCGTGTAGCACCATAGGTACTCCTGGTACGACGCTGGGTCATAGGGAGTATCCTCCTCGACTATGTCCTCCAAACCCCGTCCCACTACGCAATCCAAGGAGCCGCCATATGTTCCCCCTAGTTGGTACGCCTACTCTATGCACCCTTCCTGAAGTATCTGTGAATAGGGGTGAAAACGGATTGAATACGTACGGATAATGGCTCTGCCATATTTGTTTTCATTTTTTTGGGATGCGAATACGAAAACCCCGAATACGAATACAGATACAAACAATATCGAATACGAATACGGAGCGAATATGAATTAAAACGAATACGGTCACAGATATTTTTTGGAACATGAAAACACCTTAAATTGTATACCAGAAATGAATGAAAACATATAACTAGTTTATTTGATGCAAACATTCATGCTTTATTCATATTTTTAGCAATCACACATAAAATTGGCACTAGCAAGCTGTATTAATTAGTTCATCACAAACATAACACTTAGTTTACCACACGAGTTTTTTTTTTAAAATGTACAAACATAAGGATTTTATATGTTTCCCCTCCTTCAATCTATCCATAAATAAATCATATGCAGTAGTTTTTTTCTTTGAACTTATGTAGTAGTTAATTGGTCAGAAAGGGGTACATTTTGATTACATTGCAAAAAGAAAAGAAAAAAAGGCCAGGAGAATAAGGTGAAAAGAGAGTGAAGCTAAACAGTAGTACAGTACCAGCTAGCAACCATTACAATTAAGTAGCAAAAAATTGTTAAAAAATGAGGTACTTCCATGCAAATATCTCCAGCTCTATGACTCGACGAGATAGCCACATGTCCATGTACTAATCATGCGCTTAACTCGCCATGTGATGGTCGAATTAGGAGGTGGTAGGGCCAGGGTGGACCCACCCAATAGCGAGGTCATGTAGTGACTCGTGAGGACCGAGAGGTGACTCGTCGTGCGCTGCGCATGAATGCTGATGGACCGATGGGCGGTGGGTCATTTGTGCATTGGATTGGGCTGGTATTCCAGATATCTGGCTTCGTATTATCCGGATAATATGTATTCATGTCCGTATTCGACGGATAATAGGTCTACTATATTCGTATTCATTTCTGAAAAAAAATATGTATTCGTTTACGATCCGAGAAATATTCGAGAAAAATCTGATTCAAGACAATCCGAATATGTTTTCGTCCTGATCGGTTGGAAACTATCCGATCCGTTTTCACCCCTATCTGTGAAGAGTTCAGGTTTGCTAAGTCACGAAAAGATCGTACACCACATACAAACAACACAGACAAACCACTTACGAGTGCGTCATGGGTGGGACCAACTGTCCCAACGGAACTGGGAATTGCTGCCGTATTTTTCTTATATGCATATTGATTATACTTTAAATTTCACCATATGACATGCATAGACATAGTTCAATAGTCTAATTTCTTATGATATGTCTATTTATATCCAAATGTTATTATTGATAAATGATTTATCATCAATCACCAAAAAGGGGAGATTGAAAGATCTAGACCCGCCATTATGAGTTAATTGAGTATTTTGGTGATTAATGACAAATCTAATTATGAGACTAACTCTCTTGCTTAGTATTATCATGTGTAGTCTCATTTGGATATAAAGGTGAAATTCAACGAGGTATGCATTCAACTTACACTCTTATATAATGTTGCGTTCCTTGGATCCAAAATATAGGAAGAACTCCACCATAAGTATATCTTGAATATGTGCATATGTTTTCTTTACACATATGTGTATGCACACATTTAGGGGGAGCTCATTCTATATTTTGTGGTTTCACCAGTATTGATCCATATTCCGTTTTTCACATATATTTGGGATCTTTACTTTGAAACATATCCGTATGAGTATACAAAACTTGTGTAGTCTTTGTATACTTATGCTTTGAGTATACAAACTTGTGTAGTCTTTGTATACTTATGTTTTGAGTATATAGAACTTGTGTAGTTCGTGTATACTCATGTTTCGAATATATAAAACTTGTGTAGTTTTGTATTCATGTTGTGAGTATATAGAACTTATGTAGTTCTCATATACTCATGTTTTGAGTATGTAGAACTTGTGTAGTTCTCGTATACTCATGTTGTGAGTACATATATGTCTTGTGTAGTATATATATACTCATAACGTGTTACTTTTATCAAATCAATTTATGTGTGATTGAAATGGTTATCATCAATTACCAAAGAGGGAAAGATAGAGGTATCTTGTCCCACCATTATGTGTTAATGGTATGAGGTGGTAATTAATGATAATCATATTGTGGAACTAACATTTTTCACGAGTTAGATGTATATGTTATGTTCCAGGATGATGAAAACTTGGGATGATCATGAGTTGATCATCAAGTTAAGATTCAAGTAAAGTAATGCATCATGTGTTGATGCATATGAAGACTTGAAGTAAAGGTTGCATCATGGGTTGATGCACATCAAATCAAGAGAAGACCCATCATGTGTTGATGGAGGTCAAGTGAAGGAATGCATCATGTGTTGATGCATGTCAAGACTCGGGATGAAGAAATCATCATGTGGTGATGATATTCAAGACAAGATCCCGAAGTGAAGAAATCATCATGTGTTGATGATTGTAAAAGTCAAGGACCCGGAGTTGAAGTGTTGATGTGTGTCATCAAGCTTCAAGAAGATGCAAAGCAAATGTATGACTAGCTAGGGCTAAGGATGTGTTCCTAATCTTTTACCGGTCTTGAAGTTTGGTTGGAAGACCGGATTGCTAGTATAGGATTACCGTACTATTAAGAGAGGTCTTGACTAGTAGCATGAGTTAGTCATGTGTTGCACTTGGTGAGATTAGAGAGCAAGCCTCTATTCTCTTTTGCGCATGTGTTGCACTTGGTGAGATTAGAGAGCAAACTCTAAGTGCATGTGTTGCCTTAAGTAGTGGATTGTGTATCCACTTGAGCTTTGACACTTGATTAGTTCAAGTGAGAGTTGAGATTTGTTTCTCTTGGTGTTTGCCGACACCTAGACGGCGTGAAGGCGTCGTGACCGGTGATCTTCTCAAGAAGCTTGTGAGAAGGCCCGGCGTGTTGTGAGCGGTTTGGTGCTCGCCATCTCCGGAATGGAGGAAGAGCAACCATAGTGGAGCGAGGTGTTGGTTCGTGTTGGAACCGGTCCAAGTGGTTGGACTTACCTCGGAGGTGTTGGCTTAATTAATGGAGCTGGTCCAACGTGGTTAGGCTTACCTCAACGTGGATTAAGGGAGACCAGCAAGTCTCCGAACACCACGGTAAAACATAATTGTGTCCATCTTGTTTTGCTTGTGCTTTACTTTGAGCAATTTACATTACATGCTTTAATTGTTTATATATCTTGTATGATTGCTTTAATTGTTTATATATCTTGTATGATTGCTCTCTTGTATTGTATTCATATTGTTGGTGCACTTAGGGAAGTCTAGTTGATTTATATTTTAATTGTGCAAAACTAATTTGTTATTAACTTCCTTATTATTAATTGGTTTTAGCGCTAAAGATTTTTAAAACCACCTATTCACCCCCTCTCTAGTCGGCCACCTCGACCTTACAGCAAGCGCTGACACCACCCTGACCCGCCACCCTCAAACCCTAAACACTATTAAATAATAAAAATAAAATCGGTATCTCTAGGTCTTGCGGATCTAAACCCAAGCATCCTAGATCTTCCACTAATTGATCTACTAATGGAGGTACCATAACGTTTTGCACTATAATAAATACATAAACATCCTAAATTGTAACACTATACACGGCATTAATCCTAACCTAACATTACCGATCTACATATACAAACTCTAGCTATACCACTAAACTATGTTTATTGTTGCTAACCCAACATGTTTTTTTTTTATCGAACTGATCAACAAATTACATAAGCAGGACGAACTCACCGTAAAAATACAAATATACGACAGCGCACCGAGTCGAGGGCAGGGTCACCTTCTCCCCCCCCCCTTCTTCTCCCCCCTCCTCTCTTCTTCACTGCTGTCGGCGCTCTCATCCCCCCTCTTCTTTTCCCACCGACACTTCCTCTCTTCCATTCGGTCTGTTTGTTGCGCGAGTTGAAAGCAGTCGGACAGATATTGACCCTCAGCCGCAACAACGCGGCGTGACTAAGGTCACGCGTATGCCAGTAGTGTGAGGGAAGAGTGACTCACGTCTCGCGCCTGCCAGTCGCGCAAGGGAAGCGCTATTGGGTGTCAGGCGCCTGCCAATCTCGCTTCCCTCACGTGATTAGGCGACGTGGCTCAATGTCGAGCGACTAAGTGTCAATAGGCCTCAAATCGTCAGCCCACTGTGCAACTTGGCCTAATCGTCTGGTGGGTCGGCGACTGAGAGTTATTTTTTGTAAAAAATTAGAACATATATTATTTCTTTGAAGCCATTAAAAAAGGTTCATTTAGGATAAAATCGCCGTTTTTCTGCCTTCCTGGCACCTCGAGTGCTTCGACCGACAGCTCGTCGGTCATGATGCACAAGTGTTCGTCAGCGCGCGGCTGAGCGAATAGCGAGGCGTTTCTGGATCGAGGAGGTAGCTTTCCATTCCATGGCGAGGCTCGTACGAGACGTCTCCATCTCGCGCTTGATCGATTCGCAGGTTGCCAGCGCGGCGTGCTGTGCCGTGCGAATATCGAACATTCTCAAGTGAGCCGAACGAAGAAAAGGAGACGCGAGTGGGCAAGTGCAGGTCAGCGAAAGGAGCTATCTAGCTAGCCGACCGATCGATCCAGCAGGAAATAAATCAAAAAAAGCAAGTGGAACGAGAGGTGGAGCTGCGTCGGCCACTAGCTCCAGATCCAATTTGTCCAATGGGAGGAAACGTGGACAGAAAGATTTGATTATTCAGAATCAGATGTGCTTATGAGCCAGGCGAGCTAGTCGTCCACCAAATCTTTCTTTGGAGATACGCAACGCAAACGCAGCGGGAGGGGAAAAATATCTTGTCAGTTATGTAGTGGCTCCCGTTGAATAGTCGTAGATATGCAGCGAGTTCACGGGGAAATATCTTTTCCAGGTCGACAATTTCCCAGATATCCGGTACTGCACACTGGCACCTGCCCACTTGGCTGAGCTAGCAAAAAAGATTTCAGGATCAGTGGCCCTCGTTTCTTACAGTATCGCTCTTGTGCATGGTTGGCAAGCTAGCAGCTACTAGCCTCACCGGATGCCAACTTCCTGGAATTCTGGTGTGCAACAAGAACATTTTTTGGGGGGTTAGAACATGTACTGTTATGGAGTACTTCTATGATCTGATTCATGTAGAAACCGGCCTTCAAATTCAGAGCCAGATGGCCTAGACAACGAGTTAACAAGGAATTGATACAATCCGATCTGGCCGTGTGGTCTTGCGAAACTTTGATTTTTGTCATCCGCATCCCAGATCTTAAGGCATCAAATCCGATCTGATAGTACATTTGATGATTTTGATGTTAGGATTTAGGAACAGCTCTCCTGGGGTAAAGGTTTCCTGTGGATGGATAGTGTGTGCTTGTGATACCACCACGGGTCTGGAATGCTCGAGCAGATATGGGCCGGCCTTGAGAAACCCATGAAATGCTAAAACTGCTATACCGTATAGTGAATCGCCCAATAATAGAAATAAGCCCACGTAGATCTGGCTATACTCTCGGCTTAGCCCATATTGCTCCATACCCAAACTAAACTATCCCATCTCCCACGTACCCAATTCGAGCCCATACCATTGCCACCGGCTAAGAGTGTGTTTGGATGGATGAACGAAGTTGAATGAAATAGTTTGATTCAAGTGGATAGGATGATTCTGAATGGAATGATATCAGTACTATGTTTGGTTGATTGGATGAGATGAAATAACGTTTTATTTGGTTGGTTGTACGAACAGAGAGAGAGAGAAAGACATAGAGGGCAGCAGAGATAAAACAGAGGAGCAAAGTCACCATTCGAAAACTTTTGTTATGTTTATGTTTATTCCATAGAAAGCAATAATAAAAAAACATGACCTTGAAAGCGAACATGGTGACTTTTTTTTGTATCTCATTCGACACCATTCGTGTCATCCTCGTTACAGTTTTTATTTATTCAATATTTCAGTTATTTTTATTGTAGTTCGTATACAAATCAAATTACTTATTTTATTTTATTTATTCTGAATTTTAGTTACTTATGGATTTTATTTTGGAATCCGTATGGAAATAAAATTATAAATTTTCTTTTATTTTTTACTAAGAATTTCATTTATTTTCCCTTGGAATTTGTATCCAAATTTAATTGCTAGTTGTTCTCTATTTTTTATTCTGAATTACAGTTATTTAAGGATTTTTAGTTTGGAATTCGTATTGAAATCAAATTATTTATTTTATTTTATTTTATTCCGAATTTTAGTTATTTTTTGTTGGATTTATATACAAATATAATTGCCAATTTTTATTTTTATGTTTTATTCTGAATTATAATTTTAGAATTTATATCAAAATCAAATTGCTAATTTAATTATTTTTATTCTGAATTTTATTTTTTTTAAATATTGTATACAAATATAATTGTAATTTTTTTATTTTGTATTCCAAATTATAATTATTACGGGATTTCACTTAGGGATTTGTATAAAAATCGAACTGCTAATTTTCTTTTATTGTACTTGACATGACATTGACTCTTTTACTTAGTAACTCCTATAGAAATCAAATTGTTTTTTTTATTATTTTTATTCTAAATTTTAATTTTATTGTACTTAATATGAATTTTTTTAAATCTAAACCAAGAGCTTTCTCCTTTTCCACTAATCGACGCAAGAATTTTCAACCCTCAAGAATGGATACGTTGATTCTTTTTTACTCTACTAGAATAAGATAGCAGAGAGATTGTTATGTCATAGGTACGCATGTCTCACGTCGACTTTGGCAAATTATGGATGAGCGAGAATTCTACATGTGCAGATCCTGCGCGCGCGTTTTACGTGCTGATGTGACGTTAGCTAATCTGTCGCTGGGATGAGCAAAAATGATACTTGTCTAGCTCTATTGTGTACGGATGTTTTTGTGGTTTACATTGTACCGTGTATCTGTACAGAGATTTTTTTTGAAATAATATTATTTAAAAATAAATTACAAAAATAAATATATATTTTTTACACAACTATGCTACTATCGTAATTTGGAATTAGAATGACAAGATCCATTCCAAATGGTGACAATAGTATAGAGAATGGCGACAGGGACTTGAACAGTGCAGAGAGATCCTTGTCGTCGTTCCTATCGCCAATCTAATTGGCGACAGAACCCTGACAGCACTCCAAATGGCGACAGAGATCTCCTAAATCTTTTAATATTAAAATTTTGGAAAACCGCCATTTCAAATGACGACAGCGATCCCGCAAGGTTCGTCTTGCTGAAATATGTGGTAACCAATGCTTTGTAATATCACTTTGATTTATCGAAAAAATAAGTGATGACGTTGTGTTGAATGGTTTGTAATATCAGTATGATTTATCGATAAAATTTGTGAGAACGTTGCGCTGAATGTTATGTAATATTCTTGCGATTTGTTGACAAAAAAATATGATAACGTTGTGCTGGATGTTTTGTAACATCATTGTGATTTGTTTATAAAATATGCGATCGAAAATAGACAGTAAAAAACAAACAGAAGTCCCTGTTGCTAGTTGAAATGACGACAGAGTCATATCGCCACTCTAACTGGCGACAGTAATATCTCTGTACTGTTCTGGACTACTATCGTCATTACCTAGACTATATCATGTCGCCATTTCCAAATGATGGCACTAGTATAGTTTTATTTTTTTACTATTTTTTTTTGTAATTTTTTGTAATATAATATAATTTTTGTAAACAAATTCTCCGTGCTGATCGTGCAGGCACGTTTCACATGTTGACGTGACCTTGGACGATCAGCGATGCCTGTTTGGACGAGTGAAAATGGCGATATTTGCCCCGATTACAATGCATGGTCTTCCTTCAATGTGTTAGGATATGTATGCCACGAAACTAAAACTGCTGCTGCTCGCGTACACTTCATTTCAAAGTAAAGCAGGTTAAATCAGTCCCCCTGCAATGGCCTAATCGCCTTGCATTACCTTCCCCTTACTCCCCGTATGATGTTTGAGATGCCTGGGTTGCTGTTAGCTTGTACTAGGGACAACAAAAAAAATATAATGAGGGAGACCGATTCATAGCTTTTTTTTTTTTTTTTTGCATCGAAGAAGGGTTAAATAAAACTTTATTGTTATTTTTTATCTAACACATATATATATATATATATACACACACGGGATTGCGTGACCAGGCCACTAGCACCCCTATCTCTGTTCCTAGCTTGTACTGCATCGTTTTCCCATAAAGATTTAAAGGCGCCACGTGTGATGCTGTCATCCCGTTAAACTAGCTATCTTGTGCAGTCTCAAATCACTTGGTGGGAGTACCAAGCCTTAGCTCGATTTGCTTGCAGCGTGAGTGAACGACCAGCCCGTCCGGGAGGATCGCACTGTTTTACCTGAATAATTAAAATAGTATATGTGTACACGTGTGTTCAGTGAAAAAACATATGCTCTCGCTCTACCTTGTACCGTGGTTTCCCGCGAATCTTCTCAGCGGCCTGGAACGAAGACCCGCCGTTTATCCTTCGCGCGTTTCTCCTGCGCTCTGTTGCGGGGAGCCCCACCGGCCACGGCGCGAGAGCACTGTCGCCACAAAAATTTCACACGCGGCCTCCACAGATCTCCGAGCAGCAGCCGTCCTCCGCCACAACTTTCGCCATGGGCGCGCGCTAGCCGCCCTTCTTATCCCCGCCCCACCTATGGCCGCTGCCGCTCTCCTCTCATGGCTCTCCTTGCGCTCCGCCTGTGCCACCTCATCCCCGCCCCGCCCCGCCGCCGCCACCGCCGCAGTAGACTCGTCGTATCCTCCAGTGCCGCCCCCGTTAAGGCCGCGCGCGACGGGGGCGCCGCCGCGGTGGTGTGGTTCAAGCATGACCTCCGCGTCGACGACCACCCGGGCCTCGCCGCCGCCGCCGGGCGGAGCCGCCCCGTCGTGCCGCTCTACGTCTTCGACCGCCGCATCCTCTCCGGTGAGTTACGATGCAGCTCTATGTGTCACTGCTTTAGGAGTGCTGCGGCAGTGGGAGGTGCGCGCGATGTGTTCGATACAATGCCTTAGGGTTCGTGGCCGTGGTTGATCGGATGCTTGTGTGCCGGTGCAAATCATGTACTGTCTCTCGCGCCTCAAGCGTGGCGTGGGCTGGGGTTGGATCGTTGTGCTCTTGCCACATTGGTGCAAAAGCTAGTGCCTTTGCTGCTTGGTTTGGTGGTTTTGTAAAAATGCATAGTAAACTGAAGCCAAACACTGGGCATGGTGTCCGTTGTCAAATCAAACTGTTAGGTGTGGGTCTGGGTTGCCATTATCGTGGGCTGATACTTGCCGCTAATTTATAAATTTACTGGCATAAATTACCGTTTGCCTTGCAATAGACACTATTAAATGGAGAAACCAGTTCTGTTTTGTACTGCATTGCACTTGCTGCTTCTCAGGAAAATGTAGCTCCGCCCGAATCCCCACATGTAAGTTGCTGCCGCCAAGTTGTACAGCACAGCCGCAACTCATCCATTTGTTGCCTGTCAGATCAGTAAGGTTTAAAGAATGAGACTGGGGTGTTATACAGCAATCCTGCTTCTGCTTCTGCAATGCTAGAATGATATACCTCTGAATGAACACTTTTAAATCAGTAAATCACATTGATGACAGTTGACATCTAATGGAATTTAGCAGGCAGTTCTGCCGGCTTAGTTTCAAATACACATTGACAATTCACATTAATAACAACCTTTTTATCATTTGCAGGTTATTCAGATACAATGATGGAACTGCTGCTTTTTGCTTTGGAAGATCTTAAGTTGGTCTTGAAGTCTCAAGAGTCTGACCTGCTCGTAGGCTTGGGAAATGCTGAAGATGTTGTTCTGAAACTTGTAAATGAGGTCGCTATGCAAGGTTTATGTTGAGAATTGAGCTTAAGAGTTTACACATACGTTCTTAACATATCCAGATCACCTGATTGCATGCATTGGTGGAGCATAACAGGTACAAGCGGGCCTCATTTTTACAGAAGAGGAAGTTGAATCCAGTGTGCTAAGTATTCTGGCCAATGTTGATTCATCTTTGTCTAATGGATCGTTCACATGGGGAAGCCCTCCTGAGATAGTGGTTTGGAGTGCCCCATTGTATGACTATAAGGTAATGTGGTATCTCTTTCCAAGTTGTCAACCTCTCTTGTTGTCCTCTAAGCAACTTGATTATGTACGGCATGCTGAAGTAATCATTCCACCAGAGTTTGAGGGAATTGTCAACATCACACAACCAATTTTTGAAGGACAAATTATCAATGACCACACCTCTTGCTGCCCCAACTTTGCCTGCTCTAAATGTGGAGTTAGACACAGGTGCACTTATATTCTATTCTATCCTTGAACATCTTGGTGTGTCCATTTAGATACTACAACAATTTCCTGTTCAGGTTCTCTACCCACACTCAAAGAACTAAAAGGATTCCTGAAAGGCAGTGGGACACCAGAAGATAACTGGGTTTCTCTCAAGAGCACGTCAGCAAGATCTATTCTACAAAATACCCTCAACCAGAGAAAGGTTAAAAGTAATGGTACATTAAGTGTCGGCAATGGAGGAAACATAGAAGATATCACCGCAAATGCTGGTGCGTCAGGGAGGAGAATTATGGATTCAATGTTTGCATCAGAAAGTTCACTTGAAGTTAGAGGTGGAACAGATATTACTTTGGATGCTTTAGCTGCTTACCTGAAATACCTAGAAGGCACAGGAAAAGCTAATTGGCAAGAGTATGTGTCACCACCTGTTGTTTTCCTTTAATCAGATTCTTGTCAGATGGTTTGTCCACTCAAATCAAAACTACAGAGTGTATACTTATCCACATCATTGGTGTGCTTGTATTTGGAAATGCTGCCTAGCTTCCAATGGAATGGATTGTCGTTTTGTTCTGTTAATTATGCAATGCAGTCTCAGATGTTATATGAATCACTAGTGATTTTTTATAACAGGTCTGATTTAAATTCTGTGTCCAGGTTGCATGATAAAGTGCGCTTAGCTGAAACCAGGGATGGTGCTTCGTTTTACACCTTGTTTGGTACTTCACTTCAGCTTGAGTCATATCCAGGAGGAGAGTTTACCATGAAACTATTCAATATGAGAGAGACCGCAATGCTGGCTTTCTATCACCATTTGGATACTCAACACCTACAGTGACAGCAGCAGTAGATGCTATCTGTTCAATGGAGGTACTTTAATTTGATACCTCTCCTGTTCTGTTTTCAGTGGCACGTCTTTTCCTCCTCTTTTGAACTCACTTGTTAAGAACATGAGACAAGATTTTATTTTCCCCTAACAATCTATTTGTTCACATGGAAGTGGTACTGGCTCTTGGCCTTGAAATCCCAAGTATGCATTGAGGAAATTATCCTGTAAAAATTTGGAGATGGAAGGGTTATCTTATACAGGTATGTGGTCTATCTTCAAGTTCTGTGCTCTCTTGTACATAAGATGGTGTACTCTGCTTCCAATGCATCAGCGCCCATTACTAAATACCAATTTTTGGGTTGTATTACCTTTTCTATGTATGTGGGAGCTGGGAAGCATATCAAATGATAACTAGTCTTAAAATAGGATAATGACAACTACCAATCTTAGTCATTAGACTGAATCTAGATGACTCAATCAACAACCAGAAGCCACCAAGTTTTTGAAAGGGCCCCCTGAGTTATTCCACTTTGCACCTGTATCTCTCCACCTTCTAGTGACATGGGCAGCTCATCTTGATCTATATACCATTCAAGTTTGATCTAGCTGTTGAGATTTGAGTTCTTATTGTCCTGTAACTTTTTCAAGGGTAGCTCCTACCAGATACGGACCCCTATGTTGGTAGGCAATTACTCTTTTCATATCCCAAATTAGCATCATTGACACTAACCAGGCTTTTAAATGAAGCATGTCATGTTAAAGTTTCCATTCATCAGGGAAGTACCTCTTCTTTCAAATCCACAATTTTCTTTATAAAGCTAAGAAAAACTTATCTTTCGGTTCCCATCTTTTGGCTTAATCTGATTGCAGGGCCTTGATGAAGCCCTACTTTGTATGAATTGAATATCATTATTATAATTATGCGTTCTATATATTTAACAGAGTTTTTTTTTGTAAGTTTGTTGCATGGTGTTATCAATAAACTCAACTCATAACTTGCTGGCAAAGATCCTGTTTCTGATAAGTTCATATTATTTAATTTTCAAATTTATTAGATTCTTCATTTTATGCTACAACATATTATGCACATTCAACGTACTTGTTTTCTGCTTCCCGTTGTGCTTATGCAACTAAATTTATGAATGTACACAATTTTATTTAGATTGGCTACCGGAAATTCCTCATTTAAAGCTTTATTGGCAGTATACTTCTGTTGGCCATGAAGGTCCTGCAGCTCTTCTTGTGCATGGCTTTGGAGCTTCCCTGCAGCACTTTCGTGATAATATAGGCAGCATTGCTGATGAGGGACACCGAGTTTGGGCAATTACCCTTCTTGGCTTTGGTAAATCTGAGAAACCAAATGTCAACTATACAGAACTTCTGTGGTCAGAATTACTGCGGGACTTTATTATTGATGTTGTGAGGGAACCTGTTCATCTTGTTGGTAACTCTATTGGAGGTATATTTTGATGTATTAATCTTCCAACATCGCTCAGATGATGGGCTTAACTGCTTTGTTTGAAACAATTTTAATGAAGTCATTCTCTTGCCGTATAACATTCTCAGGTTATATATGTGCTATTACTGCTGGCTTATGGCCTTCTCTTGCAAAGTCTTTGGTTCTTTTAAACTCTGCTGGTTCAGTCGTTCCAAGTCACTCCTTCATCCCATTAAGTGGAGTAAGGCAACCGGCATTCACTAGAATTATTTGCATTTCAATTATGTTTGTTGATTCCCTGCTGTATGATATTGATAGTTCAAAGATGTCAAGCGATATTTGCATCAGTTAAAATGGCATTGGATACCATATGTTTTTTTATTAAAGTCGAGAGCAAATATTTTATCATATTAATTGGCTGAGATAATGAATGTCTACTTGTGGGTGTCTCTCAAACATTGTCATGTTTATGTTGGCTTACAATAACATTTAAAACATTTGCATTACAAATAGAACTTGGTAATACTGTTTGATCCATATCGATGCCTTTTTATATAAAAGATCACCTATGATTAGGTGTTAAAAGCTCTATTATGAAAATAGATTAAAAGTTTGAGATGCAATCTTTGTGTTTTTTACGGTTCAATATTTCCTGGAAATTACAATCTGGAATCTGTAAAAAACTCATAATGATATTTAATTTTTTAGTATCCGAGCTATATTACTTTTACAAATTAAATTTAATGCTACTAAATGCAAATACATACAGGAAGGACAAACTTCATGGCTTTCAAGGTTGCAGGCACGCCTCCTTCTGCTCTTCTTGAGGTCAAGGGCAGGAGGCATTCTTAAGGAATACTATCCTACCGTATGTGTGTATCTTGAAATGTGTTGTGTTTTTAAATATTTAAATAGTACATATTTGTTACTGAGCAATACCAACCTTTTCATTTGTAGAGAACTGAACGGGTTGACAAGGCACTCTTGGATGAGATTATACGAGCTGTATCCTCAGATCGCACACTATATATATTTGGCATGCACTTAGTTCTCAATTTGTGCAGTATAGTCTGCAATTTTTTTCTTTAACAAACAAATGCAGTCATATGATCCTGGTGCAGCAACGGTTATTGAGAGCATATTCAACTTCAATCTTTCAATTCCTCTTAATTTTTTATTTGATTCTTTTGGAGGAAAAATCTTAGTTATTCAGGTATGTGCCTAATATCACCCGCTTACGACATATCTGTGACACTAGTACCTAATTTAGTGACTGTTGACATGAGGCTAACTTTATCTTTACTTGCTTCTTCTGAAACAAGGGAATGAAAGATCCGCTTACAAAATCCGAGTTGCTTGTTTCTATGCTTAGAGAGCATTGCGGCAAGGTCCATATTAGAGAGTTAAATGCAGGTGACTCTTTCTCTCTCACCCTGTGCGTGAGTGCGTGCAAACACGCGTGCACACATTTATCTTTTTATTTCATCCGTTTCCTGGTCAAGGGGTTCCGTAGTTCGTGTTTGGGTTTATTTTCTCATAGTAAAATATACCAGGTCATGCTCCACATGATGAAGTTCCGGATGAAGTAAATTCCTTACTGTGTGAATGGATGAAAATGAAAGAGACCGATGTTAAACCAGCCAATTTAGGTAACATTTAGAATTCAGGGCACCCTATCCATTGGCTGATTGTATAACATGATCAAGACGTTTGGTAACGACTTGATCCCACTGAACCAACAGCAATTCTGTACAAAAAATTACTTAACAAATATGGTTTACCTCTTAGGTGACAAAAAAGAAGATTTTTTAAAATAATATTAATATAAAACATATTTATAAAAATAAATAGCTATTTTTTTTACAAAAATATGCCTCTGTCGCCCGTTGAAGTCGCGAAATTGTCCCGTCGTCATTTCAATTGGTACCCAGAGGGTTCCATCACCAATCGAAATGATGTCAGGACAACTTTGTCATTTCAATTGGTGACAGGAACATATCGCCAATTGAAATGACGAAATTGTTATATATTTAAAAATTTTAATTGGCAAAATAAAAAAAAATATTTGGGTTTATGGTTGCCATGCGCGTTGTTGTTCCAATTATATTATTCGAAGAACCAATCCATTCGGGAAAAGATTTCATAATATTTAATAGTTAAAATATTTGGCAAAAGAGATGTAAGTTTGAAAGACTTCATCATTTAATTGTGAATTACATGGTGCGTTGGGTTTGATTACGTACATTAAAAACACCAACATGCACGAATCAACAAACTAAAATATACCTACGATACATGTACACCTTTTTGGAATCGAAAAAAAAGGTTGATTGGAATGAAATCGACTAGTCCTAGCAGCACATCGCTCCCTTCCCCTTGTCTCTGGATTGCTTGTGGCGGCGGCCAGTCTCGAAGTCAGCCATGTTCTGTGAGACCGATTGAATGATGTTAGGATATCGCAACACAGGGCTAAATTAATAATTAGAATGCAAATTGAACATAACTTACCTCTGTTGATTCGGACTGTGCCCAGACGATGGGGAGCGCTAGGACGACCGTTGGTCTCACTAGTAGGAGCTTTCCCCTTGTCTACCGCGCGCTCGGCCCAGACTATTCGGGGGTCCTCCACCACAACCCTAGTTTCCTAGGCTCCTCCAGTGTCTTTTCAAAAGGGTTGGGTACGTAAGGTTTCCAGCGTTTGAAGGTATCGGCTTGTATTGCATACTTCAACATGTATTTTTGCTTGATGAACGCCCTATCGTACATGTTTGAATCGTCGATCCATTGGAAGAAGTTGCATCACATTTTTGGTTGCCATTATGCGCAGATGTAGCTAGGGATATGTGGATTGGAATGTAAGATGTGAAAAATGTATGCACGTGCAAGATTTGCTTACGATGATGTTCCCGCGACGTGTAAATGCGCCTAGCGGCGTTTGTTGGTGTGTGGATGGATGATCTTAGGCGGTTCTTTGCGCACACATCGTGGGTGTGAGAACTCTGCTGGTACCGATGCATCCTTCATAGAACAATCCGGGTAGGGTTTCACCCTCTCGGCAAGCCACTTGCGCTTTCGCAGCATCTTCGCGTAGAAGTTCGCTGACGAGTTCAACATCTCCTTCCTCTTTGTTGTGTGAATCAAGCTTTGGTGAAGTGTTGGGTGTGGTGGTGTAGTGTTCTCCTCTAGCTCATTTCTCCCTTCTTTTATAACAAGTCTTTTCGTTCTGAAAAAGTGGTGTGGTGGAGTATGGTCTTTTCGGTCTGAAAAGGTAGTTTTGCAGTGTGTTGTCATCTTGATTTGCAAAAGTGGCAGTGTGTGGCGTGTCGTGGTGCATTCTTTTCGATTTGAAAGGTGGCGTGACAGTGTGGTCTCTTGATCCGAAAGGTAACGTCGCAGTGTGTTGTCATCGATGCCGCAAAAGTGGAGGCGTGTGGCGTGACATGGTGTGGTCTTTTCGATCTGAAAATGTGGCATTGCGGAGTGTGGTCTTTTTTATATAAAAAGGTAGCGTCGCAGTGTGTTGTTATCTCGGTTCGCGAAAGTGGTAGTGTGTGGCGAGACCGAGTGCGATCTTTAAGGTCTGAAAAGGTGGTGTGTCAGAGTGCGGTCTTTTTGGTCTGAAATGGTTGCATCGCAGTGTGCAGCCATCTCGCTCTGCAAAAGTGGGGTGTGAAGGCTAGAAGCAGGGTGGTGTGGGGTGTCGCGACGCTGACTCCCTCACATGGTTACATATACGCACAGAAGCAAGTAGTATCGAAACACAAGACTAACATAATATAAATTGTACAAAAGTTAATATTTTACATGACATGACTGATATTTACAAGAACAAATGTTTACTCACGGGCCATTTTGGGGCGTGCTCCACGTGTGGCCCCCTAGCCTCATCCAGCCGGCTCGCTGGTAAGAGTACATCAAAGGTTCAGGCGGCCGAGGTACCCTACTGACGTGAGTAGCCCGAGGGGGTGTCGCGAGAGGGTGCTCCGTCGGCTGGCTCGGTCCGGGCGCAACGTGCAGTTGTGAAGCCCCAATGAGACCTGGCTGCTCTTGCCGTGCGAAGGCCCACCGCCCTGGCGCCGTAGTGTCCACACCTGCTTGAACTCGAAGTCCCCGGAGCTTGTCTCCTCGTACGACACCACCTCCTTGTCCCGAAGGGCTGTACGAACGGTGAAACAACACGTTATGCATGTAAACATGGCAAAAATGATGAAATAGTATGTTATACATGCAAACAAGATAGACACACCTCATCGCACAAAGGCAGTGGACGGTTCCGCGTACTCCGCCCCGTGTATGGGTGGAACTCAGGACTTGTTAGAAAATTGCCGTTAGTAACTAGTGGAGTTCGAAATAAACAACTAGACGTGAGTGTTTTGTCTCGACCTCCGATCGTGTTGGGTACTCCGGCTTGGTGCCACGAAGACCCGTCGCCACGTCTGGGTGAGGAGTCGTGGAGCATGACGCACCGTGGCTCACCTCCGTCCATGCACAGGTGGATCCACTAGCTCCCTCGTCCTACTGCAAGGCGCAAGTGGATGCCTCACCTCGTCTTCTTCACTAAGCGGTTCATGACCACTCGATCTCTGCGCCGTCATCTTTGAAGTGCTCCCGAGAGTCATCTGACGCACAAAGGTTGCCAACTCGCGCATCACCCATTGCGATCGACTGTACATATTATTAACAAGTTAGAAATGTAAAACTTGCGAAGCAAATAAGAAGTATGGATTGTTCAATCGTACCACGCGATGGAATCTGGTCGGTGGGTCAGTGCGTGTCGGTCGTTGCGGTCTCATGTCGTGGTGGGTCGTCCACGACCTAATGCAATGTACCCTTGTCCGATTGAGTACCACTCGATGTACACGTTATGCGTCCGGGGTCGTGGGAGCATCATCTTAGATGGCGTCCTCTAAGGCTTGGAGCGACTCTCAACCCAAGGGAGCAACCCGTCGCTAGAAAGTCGTAGTAGGTACTCGTCAATCGATCGAATATCGCATAGCGTAGTCCGGATAGGACACGTGCATTATGATCGAGTGAAGGTGACATGTGAAATAGAACAACGAAAATTTAGCACAAGAAATAAAATTACATTACCAAAAGAATAAATATTCAAAAACTTACCTGTTCTTTGAGATGATGTTAACGCGTCATTCATGGTTATGTTTTTGAAATGATGCATATGAATTTTTATATGTTGATCATGTTCTAAATTTTTTGCGTCTAGCATACAACGCTTTCATGCGTCTGGCGCTAGTGCTTGGACCGTTCGAGTGCTAGTCGCGCCTCTTTTCCTGTTGTACGTGGCTTCTGCTACTACTCATATCACACTTTCTGGAAATTGATCCAAAATTTCTGGACATCTCTTCTTTTCCAAAATTAATTCTTAGTTTCCGGTTCCAGCGGACTTGACGATCTCTCACTGCATCTGTAGACATCAACTGCAGATATGAGATGAGATTGATGACTCAGGGCATGTTCTGTGGTACGTGTAGTAGCCGAGCAACCAGTGCTAAACATACACAGACGGGATAATAAACTAGATATATATGCTTGAAAAGTGGTATGGAGTACTCCCTCGTTAATTTTTTTCAGAGATAAATACTCTCTTGTTAATCAGTAGTACTCATACGCCATTCTAGCGCGGTCCATATGCTCGATTCTTGCTAGCTAGCGATACTTTACGACAGAAGGCATATACCATGTGTATATGCTAGCTAGTATGAGGGTACAAAAGTACATACTCCCTTGCAAATATACTTCTTTTCATATATACTCTCATTTCCCAGGCACCTATACACTCCTTTCCATATGTACTCCTGTTATTATACGAGACACTATCACGTAAACGTTATATACTTTCCATACAACTACTTTTAGCATAAAAGTATACTCATGTGCAAATGTTATATACTACTATACACATAGATACTCCTTTAACCATACATATACTCCCGTGATATACTCCCATGCACCTGCGTACTCCTTTTTTATCACCGTGGTATGTTAGTGGTGGTTGTTGAAATAGCTAACTAGCTATACATAGAAACTAATCACCGGAATCACCGGTGATTAGTGCCATGTAATCATGCCATTTATGGCCCCTGTAATCATATGTGTACAAATATAATAGAAGTCAAAGAGGCCACGTATGTGTATGCCGAACCAATCCATTCTTCTGCATTCTTGTTTACTTTCAGTGGTATCCGGTCCAATAACCCGATCAAGTGGTATCCCGACGTAGATGGACGGTAAATACAATAGGAGTAACTACATCCGGGAGTAGTAAAAAGGCTTTCTATATATATATATATGCATCTGAGCAGGTTTTTGTCGGACCCGGATTTCATAATTCAGAATCCTCTATCGGACCCGGATATCATAATCCAGAATCCTCTGTGAAAACACCGCGCTACTCCCTGGATCAGTAGGTAGCTTTCATAGGATACATTACTGAATCATCTCATACATAGCGCAGGCTGAACAATACACGATATTACAAACATTAGAGTTCAAATAGACCGTTTCGGGTCGAGTTTATAAAAGGAGCCATACAGGCCAAATGAGTTCATTACATAAAATGCAGAAACGGTAGCGGAAGCAAAAGGGTAGATCACGTCTCTCTACAGTCAAGCGACTGAGGTAGCTTGTGTACGACTGATATTAACCAAAAACTTGGATAATGTTGGTTGTACGCAAATACCGACAGAGCCAGCTAGACTGAGGCGAGACCTATACTAGAAAACTAAACTACTCTTCATCATTTCCTTGTCCATCGACACCTTGATTCTCGTAGTAGGCATAATCTCCATGAGCTGCGGGTTCTGAGGGTTTGGGGGAAAGAGCGAGGATAAGCACAACTTACGTACTCGCGAGTCAACACACAAAATGAAATAATATGCATGCTAGGCTTAGCAAGGATTGATTCGGGGTTTTTTTTATTTGCTTGAAGCAATATTTTTTAATTACAATAGTTAGAAAGTCCTATCACTTAGCATTTTTATTAAATCACATTTTCTTAAAGAGAATATTCGTGCAATATTAATAACAGCAGATGTTACCTCCACCTTATGCTTATTTTTAATAATGATTACATCCACCTAATATCAATCTTTGGGTAAGACTACCGGGAAAGATCCAAAACAAGGGTTAGGTGAGCCCGACACATCATTCATCCCACCCACAAAATTTTATAAATAGAACTAACTCTTGTAAGTTCCCATGTCCGCCCGTGACCGTGGGCATAGCTGTTTGAACAGTTTATTTCTCTGCAGAGATTGTGCACTTTATCCACAAGAGATAATTGTCTTGATATATATACACACGTTTCCTTGGACGTGTGAATCAAGGGAGATTATCACAATGCCTTTACAATGCATCCCTCAGTGTTAGTTGCACCCGCTAAGGTTTCATCTAAGAGTGGTTACGCTCACACAACCTGCGTCAATCATGCCCCCAAACCCCCTTGCGCCACACGACGGCTTAAGCCAGCAACCCGACCCGTGTCCACGATGGCTTATGCCAGTGACACGACTCGTGTGTCTCTCTAGTGGTGCAACTCGTATTGGTGGATACAAATTATTTAGCCAGGTCAACACAATTATAGACTCGTGGTTGTACTGTTTTACATTAGGAGGTCATTACAGGATTAAGTCCTTAGAATTATCTGGGCGGTTCATTCCACGTACCAACCACATACCAACATATCTTGGGCTACATTAGTACCCATCAACATACCCTCCAACATACCATCCGTCCAGATGCGGTATTAGCAAGTTTTTAGGGTTTCGAGGAGTATAAACCAAATTATTTCGACCACACCAGTCATTTCTCCCAATGACTACCCAAAACCAATTTTATGTTGAAAGGATGATGATTGGGGTAGTTAATACCCCGGTACTAAAGCAATACTAGCATGGCGCTTAAGTACAACTATAACTAGTAGGTTACCACATAATTACTAGGGTGACAAGGATTAGGAAAAACAATCATCAAGGAATGGTATATTAACTATTTAATCATCAAATTAGCATTTAACTACCTTAGGATTATTTGCATAAGAAATTAAATCATGCAATTTGATATTTTAAAGGAATAAGTCCATTCTTCGTCCCTTAACTATACCCGATGATTAATTTTGGTCCCTGAACTTAAATACCGGATATAACGCACCTCAAACTTTCCATACCGGGCAAATCGTGTCCCTCCGTGCGTGAGGCGGTTTGGGCGGCGTGGCATCCACGTTGGCCCGAGTCGGCCTCGCCGACTCGGCCGGGTCTGTCATATGCCCCGATCGGCCGCCTCGCGCTCGGTCGCTCTCTCTCTCTCGCTCACTCGCTCTCGCTCTCCTCTCGGGCGGCTAGGGTTTGTTGGCCGTGGCGACTAGGGTTCGTAGTTTGGTGGCCGACCGCGACCCAAGATACCGCCTCGGTCGCCTCGCGCCACGCCGATCGTCCTCCCGACGAGCAATCTGCAGAGCCCTCCCGAGCTCCCGCGTGCAGATTTCCCCTCATTGGAGGCTGCGCCATGGCCGGCTTAGGGAGCTCGAGTTCGTTGGCCCTGGAGGAAGCTCAAGGTCGGCGACATGGCGGCAGGGTTACGCCTCTGGTCAAGCTGCGGCCAAGAACCGACCTTTCAAAATAGGAAGAAGTGAGTCCAACCAAGAAGAAGCAAAGTTATAGTTCAAAGCTTGCAAAGCTTTTGGGTATCCCAACTAATGAGTGATGTTCTAATGGATTTGCAGACGCTTATCTTTGTTAGTGTTATGTAATCTTTTGAACTTGTGCCTTGTGGGGTGTGATTATCTTTATTAGTGTTATGTAATCTTTTCAACTTGTGTCTTGTGGTCCGATTCTCTGGCGTGATCACTTAGTGTTATGTAATCTTTTCAACTTGTGCCTTGTGGGCTGATAACTGTGTTTATTTCTGAGAACCAATCGATATGCTGTTTATTTATGAGAACCAATCTCAGCTGTTTATTTATGAGCACCAATCTCAGCTTGCTTATAATTGAACACATGATCCTTGGTTCTATTAGTGTTGATGTTTACATGGATTGAACATCTTACAATGCATTCAGACTGTTGGGACAATGCATTCCACGGTTACATTAGGACAATGCCTGGACAATGATTCCAGGTTCTATTGATGTTTACATGGATTGAACAATGCATTCCAGGTTCTGTTGGGACAATGCATTCCTGGTTCTGTTAAGACAATGCCTGGACAATGATTCCAGGTTCTGTTGATGTTTACATGGATTGAACATCTTACAATGCATTCCTGGTTCTGTTAGGACAATGCCTGGACAGTTAAAGAGCATCGAACTTGTTTCAATCACCTGTCCCCCTAGTATCATTTCATCCAGGTTTACATTTCATCGAGTATTAGAGAGCATCGATTCGAGATGATTATCTTTGTTAGGTTCAATCATGGTACCTTGTTGACAAGCATCGATATTCTGAGCATCAAGCCCAATCGGACAATTTGAGCAACAACAGGTTCCATTACATAATAGATTGCGGCACGGGTTCAATTACATTCCCTAATCGAACTCTAACTACCATCATTGCAAAACAACAAGCAAGACAAAAAAGTCTCTCTCTTTCTCGGTGTGCTACCCTACCAATGAGTCCAACAAGCTGCTACATCACGTTCTCCATGCGGACTCGTACCACACTCAAATCTTGTTCATTGTTACGGTTCCTTAACGCCTAAGCTCATGGTTCTCCTTCCTCAACGCCCTAACGATTGTCGCGCAAGTCGATACTACACGCCTCAAGAAGGGGTTGGTTCATCATCGTACCATGCCCAAAACTTGCGACCTCGACCTTCAATTAAGATTCACAAATAAGCGAGCCTCCACAAACCAAAATAACGACAAATTGGTGAAGATTACTTACCCGAGCTCGCATGCATGTCATGTACCTCCGTCTTGGGTTAGAGTCGCTCCACGAGATCCACCGACCGGCCTTCTCCCATGATGGCAATGGACCGTTGGAGCGTACTCGATGGTCGCTCTCTGTATGGAATCGGCGAGGTGGAAGCCCCATAAAGCTGTCTTGACGAGGGTGCGATACATCTGCCGACCTTGAGCTTCCTCCGGTGGCCATGAACTCGAGCTCCTAAGGCGGCCATGGCGCGACCTCGGCGAGGAAATCTGCACTGTGAGGAGCTCGGGAGGGCTCTGCAGTGCTCGTCGGGAGGGCGATCGGCGTGGCGCGAGGCAGCGGGAAGGTATCTTGGGTCATGGTGGCCACCAAACTACAAACCCTAGTCGCGCCACCGCTAAACCCTAGTCGCCGCCGTGAGAGAGAGAGAGCGAGGCGAGTGAGCGAGAGGAGCGGCCGAGTCGAGGCGGCCGGTCGGGAATTTGACAGACCTAGGTCGAGTCGTGCGAGGCCGACTCGGCCTAAGCGTGGATGCCACGTCGGCCCAAACCGCCGTCGCACGCATGGAGGGACACGATTTGCCCGGTATGTAAAGTTTGAGGTGCGTTATATCCGGTATTTAAGTTCAGGGACCAAAATTAATCATCGGGTATAGTTGGGGGACGAAGTATGGACTTATTCCTATTTTAAAAGAATATAATTTGCATAAAATGTAGATTTAAAATGATCAAAGTAATGACTCGCCTGGGTCAAAGGCTAGAGGATCTTGGCAATCTTGAGCTTGATCGAAATGGAGATCTCCGGTTTCTTCAAACTCTACTCTGTTGAACGTACCAGAAAAGAAAGACAATCAAACAAAACAAATAAATACTAAGCAGATTATAAATGAACTCCAAAATTAACCAAACCAGTACCAAAATGTAGATCTTGAATTTACAATTTTTTAGGCACAAATTTCATAATGTTTGGAGTTATAATGAAGGAGATATGATTTTTTTGAAGCTTTTTAAATGAATTTTTAACTGAAAAGAAAATCAGAAAAACAAGAGGAGAGAAAAATCCCAGTGCTGACACATGGGTCCTAGCGCCTGATGTCATGGGTGCAGAATGTCGTGGACCGAGTCCACGCAGTGTGCGTCTGAGTCCACCTATCAGTCTCAGAGAAGGAAACTGGTTGATTAAAACAACCGTTACTATTTACCGGGTCCACACGGCAGTGACACACACGGTAAATAAAACACCATTAGCAACCGGCTAAACGCTGATTAGTCCTAACTCGCTACAGTAATTGCTGGCAAAACACGCTATAATGTTGTCTCTTTCGACAAAAAGCAGAGCCGAGGAGGCGGCCGGGCGTGTCGCCCGGAGGAGGAGGCGGCGGCGCGGGAAGGCAAAACGGTTTCCTCGCCGTGGCGTGGCGGGTGGCAGCGGTGGCGGCGGAGAGAGTCGCCGGCGGCGACGCGACAACGAGAGGCGGCGGCGGTTACGCCAAAGACGGCAGCGAGCCTCGGCGCTTCTTGACAAAAGATCGTGGGAGCACCGGCTAGGGAGGCCAAGGAAAAGGACCTTACCAAGCCAAGAATGGCGGCCGGAGGTGGACGGGCGAGGGAGATGGACGGTGGGGAAGAGTTAGGCTGGAGGCGAGGAAGAAGGCCGATTCTGGGCGCCGGTGGACCAAAATCCAATTAGCTTGGGGATGAGTTCCTCGGCTCTGGGGCCCGAGGTGTGGAGGTGGCGATGGTGAGATCACCGTAGCGGCGAGCCAGCGGTGGCGTGGCGGCCGCAACAGGAGCTTGAGCTTTTGGCTTTTCTTCTGGAGAAACTTACCACGGAGAAGGAGAGGTAATAGAGGTCAAGGGCCGCCTTGGCGCTATAGCCACGAGAGGAGGAGATGGCCGTTGGAGAGCGCGGGCATGGCGCAAAGGCCGAGGCGGCGCGCGAAGAGGGACGGGGCAGCGATCGACGTCGTCGGGGCTTCAGCGCCGCTCGGCGCGGACGGCACGGAGGAATGAGCGGCACTTTGGCTTACTGGGCGTCTTGCGGAGATCCGGGCGGTCGCGCGTGCACGGGGAGCGAGGAGTGGGGAACCGGGGCGGCACGCGGGGCGAAGGATCCGGAACGGGATGGCGCGGCGGCGCGCCCTGGCGCACCAGAGGGGGAAGAAAATGGGAAAAGAAGGGAGGGAGAGAGAGAAGAGAGAGGGGGTTTGAAAATTGGAAGATTTTGAAATTTGAAACCAAAGCAAAACTTGAGTTTTGAAGTTTGAAGTTTGGAATTTGGAGAACTTTTGAAATCCAAAACTAATTCTGAAAATCACTGTTCATGGTGTGAAAACAAGCTGTTACAGTTTCGAAGCAAGTTGGCAGAATGCGAGATGCAATTTGCACTTGCAGGGCGAACTTTACTAGGGGTTCCTAAAGTTGCTTTTGATTGTAGGATGGATCTGGCCCCAAATCAACCTTGAACCCTACATTACAAGTAATGTCTAATCTAATCATATGTGCTTTTGACCCCATTGAGCAAGTAATGTCTAATCATGCTACGTACGTACTTATTTGTACTCCACTTGTTTTATTTGGCGCGGCCTAGAATTATACACTTCGTGAATATTTCATGCCAATTGGATTAATTATTTCGTCCTTTTCTTCCAAATTCTTAGTGAAGCCAATCGTAATCACCTCACCTAAGTATTCTCCAGCAAAATGAATTACCGAACATTTTATTGAATGAATTGACTAGGATGTGTTCTTAATGGTGCCGACTAGAGAGTCCCAAGTGCTTGGCTTGGTGTCGAAGTTGATTGTAGTAATCAAAAGGCTCGAATTGCATGTAGCAAAACCAAGTTCAATGGAGAAAATTGAGTATACTGCCCGTTTTGGCTTGTATTATGTTGTGAAATTGTAGGATTTTGAAACCTCGTGGACTTCTAGCCAATGAGTTTTAGTATTTTTTCAAATCCATCCTTTTTTCCCCTTGTTATGTTGTGTAGAAATTCTTTTATGATTGAAGCCTGTAAGTCCGTGCTTACAGTCTGTTGCCATACTTGGTAATCCTTGTTTGCTACAAGGCATCTTCCTTGACACTGACCATGGTTTCATCATCCTGAGTATGCATTACATCAGTACTGCATCTAAGCTCCACTCAACGCAATCTACCAATCACTGGTGCTTGCATCCTTTGGAAGATCATGACGCGGCCTTGTCAGTTTGGTCACCTTCTCCCCTAAAAAAGAACTTGAGCATTGGCACTCCAGGACAGCAACCCTCCCCTGTTCTCCAGAGTGATATCATGTCATGACAGTCGTTCATGTTATTATTATTTTTATCATTTTGCATCCCCCCCCCCCACCCCCCCGCTTTGATGCTTCAGTGCCTGTACTTAGGACAAGCAGCATCAGCCCTTGGTATCCTGCTCATCATCACATTATGTATGCTTTAGTTGGTGGCCATCTGGAATTCTCTACTTTAGGCAGAGCTCCCATCAGCGAGGCCATAAAACAAAGCTGCGATTAGGATCACCCAACCAACCCACCTTATCTATGCACAAGCTTTCACCGGGGCCTTGTCTTGAGGCTTGAGCTCACCAAATCTGACAGTGACACAAGCCAATCCATGGCCTCCAAAAGATGTCAAGTTGCAGATGACCAATTCCTTTTGACAAGCTACTGATCATCCCTTCTCCAATTCCTCCCCCTAATGATAGGCCCAAGGGTCATTTTTCACAAGAGAAAGGCAGGTAGGTACTTGTCCATGGCCACCACTAGTATTAGTACTACTACCCCCCTTGCTGGCAGTTGCTCTCTCTTCAAGCCTTCTCGGATTTGTTAATGATTCTGTTCTTTTCGCCGGTGTCCCGTTGGTCCAATCGCACATGATGTTTACAAGCTATTGCTCATGGGCCACCAGCTGCTGCTGCTGCTGCCTTCTTGCTGTCTGCTTCAAGTCGATCGAGTGCGCCCTCGTGCCGTGCGTGCTCTCTCCCCTCGCTACTAGATTTCTTGGCCAGTTCTCACGCTAACTCCTCGCGTTTCGACGCGTGTTTGCGCAAATCGGAGGACAGGATCCGGGCAAACGCACTGTCGGATGGTGAAATTTCTGGTGGGGTTTTAGCAGGGCATGGCTTGGCTTGGTGCTTGGTGCTTGGTGCTTGTTTCTGCTGACGTTGATGTTTCAGAATTCAGACAAGCACTAGACTAGAGCCTAGATTAAGACACAGGTCAATGTATCGTTTTGGCATGATTATATCTTTATGGCTTGCTGTGCAAAAGATACTGGCAAGTAGGCGAGAAGATCACCTAGAGATCAACCGGCCTTGTTATTTAGTGTTACGTAGAACAAGTTAAATAAGAGTGTCGCTTGCGAAGTTGGTAAGAATGCAACTGTTGCTAATCGTCCTTTGATGACGAGGTAAAGAAATGGTGAAGCCTTCGATATCTCTGTCAATGCCGGGAAATGTACGAAAGCGTAGTAGTCCATGCATGTGACCATTCAATGTTCAGAAGTCGAAAGTGCCATTTGGTTCCTGTTCTTCTCATGAGCCAATCTTGCATCCCACTTTTCGTCTGTTTAATTAGCAAGTGAAGCTTCAGAAAATTTCCAAAGATCCAGCTAAAATCCAGATGGTTTAATAAACTGGTTTTTGCTCTTGAAAGTGTAACTATCGCAATGATTTGGTAGAGCTGCAAGTTTTCGACACTTCTTAGTTAATTCTCCAGTAAAGGGATATATGTTTATGAATCGAGTGTAACATGACAATATCGTACAAGAGTTATTACTGATTAACAATTACCAGGAAAAGTTTGTTGTTTCTTAAAGACATAACACTTACGAAAGACTAGAAACTAAAGTTTCTTTCCGGAGAACCTTCTTACAATCATCACTGGAATTATTACTGATAGGATCGGACTCCAAAAATTTTTCATCTCGTTCATTGGATCAAGCTAGGAGTAGCAGAAAAGGAATTTGTATTTTAGCCATCCAATTGAGAGAGATGAAATAAGCTATCTAACAAGCCGTTTTTCTTGCATGCAAAAGGCTTGATGCCAACTTCAGCTGGACAGCTAACTTAACTTCAGATAACACGTCGATTTGCTGCATATGCACGTATTGCATGCATGCCGTGGATCTAGTTTGCAGCATACATTTGCATATTTGTTTATTTGATCCTTACACAAAAAGCTAACGAATTAATGTAGGCATCCAGATTTCTCAATCCGGATTCCTCTGTGAATACACCGTGCTATTCCCTGAATTAGTAGATAGCACTTTACAGACACATTGCTGAATCAAATTATACATAGCGTAAGACCATACTATTCATTAATTTACACATCAGAGTTTACATAAACCGTTTTGGGCCAATTTTTACAATAAGAGCCGAACATGCCAAATGATTACATCACAAAAATATCGGAAAACGACAACAGAAGCAAAAGGGGGAGATCACATCTCTCCACAGGCAAGTGACTGGGAACCCGCGTATGCCCAATATTATCCGAAAACCTCGAACAATATAGGGGGCACACAAGAACCGACGGAGTCAGTTAGACTGAAATGAGACTAGAACAGCCAAGGATTAAACTACGCTTCAATGACTTCTGTGTCTTCAGACTTCTGGACTCTCGTAGTAGTCGAAAGTTCTAGGGTTCCTGTCTCTGAGGGTTTTGGGGGAAAGAGCGAGAGTGAGCACAACTATCGTGTTCGCGAGCCAACACGACAGATGCAATAATATACATGCAAAGCTTAACAAGGATGGCTTGGGTTCTTTTATTTGCGTAAAGCAACATTTATAAATACAGATATTACAAAATCCTATCATTTAACATTTTATCCAAATTGCATTTTTAAAGAGATTAATTGTGCAGTAATTAATAACAGCAGAGGCTATCTCCACCCATACTTATTTTTTTATGGTGGTTACACCCACCTATTATCCACACTAGGTAAGACTACCCAAGGAAATCCAAAACAAGGGCTAGATGAGCCCCGCATATTTTTTTAACTCATCCACAAAAGTTTTTGAAATAGAATGATATCTTGTAAGTTCCTATGCCCACTCGTGACCGTAGGCACAGCTGTTCGAACAGTTTATTTCTCTGCAGAGGTTGTACATCTTTACCCACAAGAGATAATGATCTTGATATGTACACACGTTTCCTTAGACATGTGAATCAAGCGAGATTACCACAAGGCCTTTACAATGCATCCCTCAGTGTTTATTACACCCGCTGAGGTTTCGCCTGAGAGTGGTTACGCTCTCGCGCCCGCGTCAACCATGCCCCCAAACCCCCCTTGTGCCAAGAACTCCTCAACCCATAGGCTCGGAGGCCTACAGTGTTGCGGGACATCTACCTGGTGTAACTCGCACCGATTGACACAAATTATTTAGTCAGGTCGACACCATTATAGACTTGTGGTTGTACTGTTTTGCAATAGGAGGTCATCACAGAATTAAGTCCTTAAAGTTATCTGGGCGGTTTATACCACATACCCACCACTCTCGTGCACGACGGCACCCACCACTCTCTCCATCCGCCCAGATGTGGTAATAGCAAGTTTAGGGTTTTGGAGAAATGTAAAACAAATTAGTTCAACCATTTCAGTCATTTACCCAATGACTGCCCAAAACAATCTTTATACTTTAGAGATGATAATTGGGGTGGTTAATACCCCGGTACTCAAGCAAGGCTAGCATGACACTTGAGTACAGACTATAACTAGTAACTTACCATATAATTACTAGGGTGACAAGGGCCAGGGAATTCAATTATCAAGGATAAGATATAATAATTACTTAATAATCAAATTATCATTTAGCTACCTTAGGTCCATTTAACATACATTTACAAAATGAAAGCATGCAATTTGCTATTTTAAAAGAACATAATTTGCATAAAATGTAGGTTTAACATGATCAAAGTGTTGACTCGCTTGGGTCAGGTTAGCGCGGCCTTGATCTTACTCAGGGCCTTCTTTGCCAGAGGTCATGAGTTCTGGGTCTACGCCTTTATTCGGATCTTGATCCTGCTCGAGTCGTTGCTTCTTCTGGACTTCAATTCCTAATTACACGATAATAAACGAGAAAACCGAATAAATCCACATAACTTCAAAAGATCAAACATAAATCAAAGAGTTTTAAATAAGTTTTGCGATGAACGAGCTTGAGAGAGAAGATTTATGAGGCGGGGATGTTTGACAAAGTCAAACGATCAGCTGAGTACATGAGACAAAGACGGAGATACTCTGCTGGGGGAAAACAAGGGGAGACAAGGTCGGAGGAACTTGCGTAGGAATATCCCACTTTGGATATGGAAGATGGCAAGATATTGCCGATCGGATAATGACACAGCTTGACCTAAATTTTAAAACAAGAGCTTCTTTTTTAAAAAAATAATGGATATTATTCGAGCAAGATATTGAGATTAACATGTTAATCCCGAATAGCTTCCCAAAATTATTTTTAGAAAATTGCAAATTAATACCACAAAGCCTTTTACACAAAAGCGAAAAATTAGAATAAATTAGTTTTAACAAAAGCTGACACTATTGCGGAGACGATTACAAAGGTCATTTGCATAACTTCGATTTTCTGAGATTTTGTAAATTACGCTCCTAATCGATAGCTCTCAAATAAAAGCGAAATGGATAATTCTATTAACACTTGTCAATCGGCGAGTTAACCGTTAACAACGGTTAATTGAATCATCGCAATTCACAACACATTTAGAGAATAAGCATTTTAGAACATTTTTGCCAATTTGGAAAGCTACTAAACGACCGAGCTTGACGAACAATTCATGATCAACACAAACTCTCGATACACCCATTTCAATACACAAAACTTTTTTTTGCCAAATACCCGACTTCGGCTACCGATACTCCAAGACCACACTGCACAAGGTTAACAAAGTGCAAGCATGATCAAAACACCAAAACTTCAATGCACAGACTAGTCGCCAGACCAACATAGATATTTTCAATTGTCAGACTATACACAGAGATTCAAATGCCAGCTACTCAATCACTGCTAAACAATCCTCCACTACCATTGAAGATCACTGCTAATCCCTAACCATCATTGATCGGATGAAGCATTAAACTAACAAACATTAGCCCACAGCTTACTCAAAAACTGGTCTGGAGGACCAAGATTGGCAGCAATTTTAAGGGGGCAAATAACCGGATGCTGTCCAGACTTCGGACCAGCAGAGAACAGGGCGCAGAGGAGAGAGGCGGGGCGCTCGGGCGATGGCGGCGGACGGCGAGCGGCGGTCGGGGAGACATCGACGACCAGCAAAATGGGTTGCCGGAGGGGAGGGGAAGCCGAGGGAAGTGGTGGCGTGGCCGGAGTGGCGCCGGAGGGGAGACAACGGTGGCCGGGTGCGGAAACCAACGGTGGCGACGGCGACCAGAGGGAGGGGAGAGCCAGGGGAGGAGGGTGCGGGCACCAGGGCGGCACGGTTGTAAGATCGAGGAGGCCGACTAGAGGGGGGTGAATAGGCGATTTTAAAAATCACTTGGCTAAAACCACTTTCTAATGCGGAAGCTAATAACAATTTGGTTTTGCACAATTAAAATCTAAATCAACTAGGCTTGATTAAGTGCACCAACAATATATGACAATAGAAAGCTAGCAATCATGCAAAGATATATGAGCAATTTAATACAAGGAATGTAAATTGCACAAAGTAAACCAAACCACAATAGACACAATAATGTTTTACCGTGGTGTTCGGAGACTTGTCGGTCTCCCCTAGTCCACGTTGAGGTAGGCCCAAATGAATTGGATCGGCTCCACGAATTAAGCCAAACACCCCAATTCCACTAGTGGTAGCTCTTTCCCGCTCCGGGTAGGTGAGCTCCAACCTTCACAACACTCCGGGTCTTCTCACAAGCTTCTTGAGAAGATCACCGGTCCACGACGCCTCCATGCCGTCTAGGTGTCGGCAAACACCAAGAGTAATAAGCCAAGCCCCTTGCTTGACTCTCACCACGTGCAACGAATGCACAATTTCAAGTGGATACAAAATCCACCTCTAGATGCAACACATGCAACTAGAGACCTCTCTCATTGCTCACAAGGTGCAACACATGTACAATTGAGTGGAGAAGCTGACACTAGCTCAAGTGAGTGAAATAGGATGCCAAAGATTGTCTCTCAACCGGCCAAGGTGGGTATTTATAGCCCACACACAAAAACTAGCTGTTGGGAGCAGAAATCCCCAAAAATCAGGATTTGCGGTAGTTCCGCCATACAAACTCCGGAACTACTGTTTTCTACTGTTCATGGGCCGTACGGGTGCATAATGGCTCAAAAACTAGCCGTTAAATTTTTTGGTGCGGAAGTTACGCAGTGCAAATGGCGGAACTACCGTTCTGCGGTAGTTCCTCTGTTCTCGGGCGGAAGTTCCGCAGCCCAATTTCAGCACAGACACACTCGGTAAATAGGTCATAACTTTTGACTCCGATGTCGGAATTGAGTGATCTTGGACTCTATGGAAAGCTTATTCAGAGGGCTACACAACCCACCTATTTGATTGATCTCAAACATATTTGATCAAATCAAAAAGCACAACTCCAAAGAGCCACTACCATGGTCTAAGTCCAAAGAAATAACAATAAGCAATCTTAGACCATACCAAGGGAAAATGCATGAATCCGAACAATTTGCAAAATATATTTGCAAACTTAGATTATGCCACAAGGTGTAGGTACATAGACTTCAACTATTTGCAAAACACATTCGCAAAAGTATAGTCACATGCTACAAGGATTAAATGCATAAGCCTCAACTATTTGCAAAACACATTCGCAAATAATAGCATCATGCCATGTAGAGCTAGAGCAAGCAAGATTGAGCTATCAACACATGATGAGACTCAAGCTACTAGACAAGACCCCTCTTAATAGTACGACAACCTATACTAGCAATCCGGTCTTCCAACCAAACACCAAGACCGGTAAAAAGACTAGGAACACATCCTTAGCTCTACCTAGTCATACCTTTGCCATGAGCATCTTCTTGAAGCTTGATGACGCACATCTTCACTTCAAGTTCGGGTCATCGTCTTGACATGCATCAACCCATGATGTATCATTTATTTGACCTCCATCAACACATGATGGGTCTTCTCTTGACTTGACGATCAACTCATGATCATCTCCTTCTTCTAGATCTTGTTATGCATCAACACATGATACATCCTCTTCTTGAACCTTGACTTGATGACGAACAACTCATGATGTCATCCAAAGTCTTCATTACCCTGGAACATAACCTATTCATCCAACTCATGGAAAATGCTAGTCCCACAATGATTAACAATAATTATCAAGATATACATGCAACAAATACTTCTAAACAAGATGTTGTAGAAAGGTGCGGTACTACCGCCAACTAATTTTCGGTTCGTCTGATAATCGGAAGTTTCGCTCATATCATGGTGGAACTACCGTGCTAAAATTCGAGCTTCCGTGGTGCGGTAGTTCCGCTCCCATTATGGCGGTACTTCCGCACTTCTGAAAAATCAGCTAAGTCCAGAAAAGGGGACTCTCTGGAAAAAAACGTTCCGCATATTTTTCGGAAGTTCCGCCCAGCGGTAGTTCCGCGGTTATAACGCCGGAACTACCGATTGTGCACTGAAAATTTGATTTGACTTTAAAACCAGAATGTAACACAATATGAGTATATATGAACTACACAAGTTTTATATACTCAAAGGATTTGTTTCAAAGTAAAGACCCTCAGTATACGTGGAGATGGAATATGGATCAATACTTATGAAACCACAAAATATAGAGTGAATTCTCCCTAAATGCGTGCATACACAAATGTGTAATAAGAATCATATGCACATATTCAAGTTATACTTATGACGGAGTTCAACCTATATTTTGGATCCAAGGAATGCAACAATATATAAGATTAAGATGTCGATTGCATACCTCGTTGAATTTCACCTTTATATCCAAATGAGACTACACAAAATAATACTAGACAAGAGAGTTAGTCTCATATTTAGATTTGTCATTAATCACCAAAACATTCCATTAACTCATAATGGCGGGTCTAGATCCTTCAACGGTGATGCTTACCGTCTTTGTCGGCGAAGCGGGCGCGAGCAGGCAAGGCGTCGGGCGCCGAGCCGGGGGAGGTGCAGGCGGCAAGCTACTGGCGGAAAAGCCCGGCCGATGGGCGGAGATGGCCGAGGCGGTGGGGTGAAGCTCCTGGTGGAGAGGCACCGGAGGGGGAGGAGATGGCGGCGGCGGCACCGGCCTCGGCCACGCCTTGAGCCGGGGGGAGGTGAGGGAGAGGAGAAGACGGGCGGGGAGGGGGCTTACGGCTTTATAGCCACTGGAGGAGAGAGTCTTGACGGGCGAGGCGGCCGAGCGCGGAGGCGCAGTGCAGAAGTCTTGGGCGCAGGAGACCGGGACGCGGAGAGGTCGGGAGAGACGGCGTAGGCGCGGGGAACGCAGGCAGCGCAGCGGAAAACCCAGGGCCGGGCGCGTGGAATGCGAGCGGCGGCGGAGCAGAGGACGAGAGACGAGAGAGAGAGGGGAGGTCGGCGGAGGAAGAGCCGGGTGTTCGGGCGGAAGAAACAGGAGAGAGGGGGAAGAGAAGAGAGAGAGAGAGAGAGAGAGCGAGGGGGGCGGTGGGCCGGGCCGGGAGTAAAGGGGAGGGAGAGAGAAAAAAGATTTGGATTTTTTTTTGAAAAAGGATGTTACAATTATTTGGATAGTGTCCACAAGTTTGAGCTGCGTGTTGATGCTAGTAATATGCTCGTCAGTCATCCTATCACATTGTTACCTTCTGCAGTTCCTGAAGTGTGCTGCTGCACTCATAGCTAGTTTAAGCCTCGTTTCGAACACGAGAATACTTCAAAAATTTTGAGAAGTTAACACGCGTTTCGTTAATTTTTTGTGTTCGTGTTGAACCGAAAGGACGACTAGAGGGGGTGGATAGGAGCACTACTCTTTTTGAAACCCAGCGGTGTATAACTTCTTCATTTCAGTAGCTCTGGAAGCTATGAAGATCAGAAACACAAACATAGTGGGAGTTTTGCGGTGAACCCGAGAATCTCCTAAGCAAAATATCTTCACACGTCACAGAGGCCGGTCTAACCTCCTTACCTGCCTGGTCTGACTGAGCCACGGTCGGTCTGACCGTCTTAATGGCCGGTTTGACCACTGACACCTAGGCAGCAGCCTGTGAAGATCACATATCGACCTAAGTTTCTACTCCGTGATCCAAATCCTTTGAAATTTCAACCATAGCTCATCAACAAGGTCAGTAACCTATTCCAATCGACGATCGGGACGATCGAAGCCAGTGTTTCACGAATTTCTTGGATAAGATCAAGAAGACACAAGAATCGTGGAAATTAAAACTTTGATTCAAAAACTTGCTCGTAGGTGGATGGTGGTCAAGATGACCCTGGATGGATTCCCACACATTCTAGCAAACTAGATCACAGCAAAAGACCCAATAAAACCAAAGGAAAACACAAAATTCCAAAGGTATCAAAGAGAGCAAGAACAAGAGATAACTCACCTCAGACAAATTTTGTTTGAATTGATTCAAAAAATTGTTGGTTTACAGTTATTCCACCACGAAGGACAAAATCTCAATACTTGAGGACTCAATCAATCCATCTCTCTCAAACCCTAGTCACCTCTACTCTACTTTCCCCAAATCACATGTTAGGGTTTCTACTTGGGAAGGCTCAAGGGGTGCAAATCCTGTACATCTTCTTTTTTATAGTGGAGGCCAATCAAGAGATAAAACTTTATCGGGCATCCGTTAAGCCTTCATACAAATGAGTCTACACTTACGCATGCTTCTCAAAGAGGATGACGAACCGGGCTTCTTGAATCCGTCTCTTTGTGATCTTCATCTTCACTATAACTAAACCGTCTCGCTTTGCGTCGTCTTGCACTATGGTTTCTCCAGAGCTCACCAACCCGGTATTTTGGCGAAGATACCAAGATACCCCTTCTCAATCCTTCTCCGAAGACCGTGTCCAATCATCGTGAAGCAATCACATGCTTCGCCACGTGTAGGTTGATTAATGACTCTCTTCATATCAGCAAGTTTCTCCCATTCGGCTCTCATTGGAACCACCATGGTACCTGCATCAACCCCTGCGCCACATGATTCAAACCATCAAACCAAATTTTTCGTTCGGTCATCCTTGTCCATCTTGCGTCATGATTATGTCCAATGACTTCACCTGACATCCTTTATTGTTTCGAATCTCAACTCTCTTAGTTTAGTCCATACCATCCTCACCGTTGACCGTCATTAACTCTAAAGCCATATGCACAACAATAGATCAAGAAATCGTTTTTGGGCATAAATTCTTCGTAACTTGACCCACGTTAGCCAAAACATGCATCATGTAATATATATGTACTGAAACTCATGACTTTGGCCAAACCCACGAAGTTTACCGCTTTCCCAGCGCATGAACCAAAGCTGGCCAGTCAGACTGGCCACTGGTCTGACTGCTAACCAACGGCCGGTCAGACCGCCTGGGACTTAGGGAAAAATCATAGGTCCCACACTTACACCCAATCTGAAATTTTCAAGCTCTATTTAGTTTCAGTTCAAAATTCCAATTGCAATGAGACCAAGCGCAAACGCATCCTCTCACCTTCCTTCATACGTGATTTTTGGCTGATTTCCAAATTTCACATTTTAAACTTTTAGTCGGTCAAGCCGCCACCAAGTGGCTGGTTTGACCGTTGTGCCCTCAGATGGTCTGACCGCCACCCATGGCCTGCTAGACCTACTCAGTCTAATATAGTTTGAAACTTCTCTGAAAAGATAGTTTCTCTAAACAACACAACGCTATTACTAATTGTACACTACAGTCCAAACAAGATATAAACATGTACACGTTGTGTCATGGTGTCAAAACACCTCTAGCCTCTAGAGAGGCCCATCTCATTGTCGCTCGTCTCCTCTGTTAACTTTTCGGTTCTCTCACATCTCCGGTAAAAATCCATCACATCTCTCGGACTTTTTACATTTCACATCCGGCCGAATCTTTTTTTTTTTTTACTTTTCTCTTTCCGTTCTTTGCTTTCCTTGTCTTTCCTTTTCGTTTATCCCTTTCATTCTTTCCCGTCCATTAAATTGTCAAAACTTTTGGATACAAAATGGTGTCTTTATCAACTAGTGCCATGTATATAAGCAACTGTTTTTTCCAACCCAACTGCACCGTTGAATTGGGAATTCCTACCTACTCAATCATTAATACTATCACAGATAAAAGACAGAGATAAATATAACTACCTTGCACGTAGTTAACTAATTATAAACTTATAATATAAATACATTAATGAACCTCACCAACTTTGCAGAGAGAGAAATATCGTGTAAAATTTTTCTTTGCTCACTACTTTGTAAAGCACCACATGTGCATGCAATTTGCACTACCACATAGAGGGTCATCACAGATGATCTAAACCCTCGTCACAGATAGTTTCTGAATTGTATGATTTATTGTGTCTGTAATAACGGACGATTATCATAGACGTTTTTTTGGGCCATCTGTGATAAGTCACAACACAGACGGTTCGTATAAATAACCGTCTGTGAACGCCAACTACCTTCTTGTATAATCTGCTCTTCACCGTGACTAGTCCAACATGTATACCCCTTTTTGAAATCCCTTCGAATCAAGTGTACTTCGATCTGCGCTGAATTGGTAAACATCTTTAAATTATCACAATCAATGCATGGACAATACATAAATTTCATCCATTTCTTCAACATATCATGCTCGACAGCTCTTCTAAAAGTAGACACGCCATCAATGTACTCTTCACTCACATGGTTCTCAACGTACATCCAGCTTTAGTCCATCTACGCTACGCATGTAACAAATTAATATTAAATTATATTAATGCTCATATAGCTAGCTAGCCATTACACTTGCACATATCATTCACCTTAAATTGCACATCTAAATTGGCTAGCCACGTACTTTTCATGAAGCAATATATATATATCAAAAAAGAATATATTGAAGTAGACTAGGAGTAGTGAGGCCCATTCTTAAATTGGAGTAAACTATCAATCTAGATCTAAACCTAGCTATCATCTCTTTTGATTATAATGCATAAAATTAGAAGCAAATACTAACCTTAGATCACCAAGAACAAATAGATCTATAAACACACTTGCAAATCTGTGGTATGCTTTCACCAAACGCCCCAAAGCCAACCTTCCCCTAGCTCAGTGCAGACAGATCTGTCGGGATGGGCCGGGTATTTAATTACAAAGTACATATCATAGACACTTTCAACCACAAACCATCTGTGATACAAAATTATCATAGACGGTTCTTTTAAGAACCGGTTCAGATTAAAAACCATTTGTGATGTCTGCAATTATCATAGATAGTGCTTGTTAAGAACCGTCTGTGATAATCGAATAAAAAATCATTTGTGACCTCTGCAATTAACACAGACGGTTCTAGTCATCATTAGTAACATAGACGGTCACACATGTAAAACCGTCTGCGATAATTATAACACTGACGGTTACCGTGTGTGAATTATCACAGACGGTTCTAGCCATCGCTAGTAACATAGACGATCACACTTATAAAACCGTCTGTGATAATTACAGCACTAACGGATTCTAGAGAACCGTCTGTGATGAGACATCCAATATACCCTTCTTTGTAATAGTATTGTACATAAGAATACCCTACAGGTGGCACCACAACTTAACAGCACATACACAAATATACTGCATAACCCAACTAATGTACATTACCCAGCCACACATTTTGTATTGGAAACATGTACACCAACAAAGAGTTCTACAACCTCTCTCTTTGAGAAGAAACACGGCTTAATAATTTCTAATGGCACAAACCCCTTAACCTCAAGGGGAAAATAGACAATAAACACACTAATCTACACCTCTCTCAAATGCACCAAATAATCCCAGCCATTGATAGTGTTCAGAAGAGCAAGGCCTCTTGACTTGTGATCACCCTACGATCGATCTGGCCATGCCCTCCTTTCACGATCTTGATGCTTATTAATTGCTCCACCTATCTACACTGATGGCAACACAAGCGGCTGACATCTTCAGCTGCAGCTAGCTAAGCTAGAAGTTTGATCTGTTTGAGCTGTTGACCATGGAGGCGTCGACCAGCAAGCTCGAGTCCCCTATCCCAAAATCTTGGTAGTCGAGCAGCCAGTCCGTCGCGCCGACGTCCCACGGCGGCAGCGCCAGCGCTGCGGCAGCGATGCTGCTGAACTCGTCGACTTCGTTGCCGGCCGTGAAGTTGAGCCACGGCTCGTCGCCAGTGGGCAGGTCCTCTTCCAGCAGCCACTTCACCAGCTGGTCCTGGTCATGCTGGCTGCTGCTGCTGCCACCGGTGCTGGCGGTGTTCGTGCTCGACTCCGGCGGGCTGGAGTCGCCGGCCGACACGTCCCTGACGTCGTCCTGCTGCGAGCGCTGCTGCCTGGTCGCCTCGTCGGACTTGGATTCGGTCGTGACGGTGGACTGCGAGGTGGTGGCCGGGCTGGCCTGCTGCTGCTTTTGGTCGAGAGGCTCGTGCGTGACCGGATCGATGCCCGTCTTGATGAGCTTCTTCTTGATGTGCGTGTTCCAGTGGTTCTTGATCTCGTTGTCCGTCCTGCCCGGTAATTTGGCAGCAATCTTGGACCATCTGCATGGACACAATTAATTAATAGCAAACACATGTTATTGATCGATGACAATTACTGTGTTAATTCTCATAGATACATCATGCATGCATACCTGCATGCTTAAGTGAGAATGAAAACAAACTCCCTTTTAATCGTATTTCTTTACCCCCCTTGTCAATCATTTTCACAGGTGTAATGGGCTTGCTAATGAAGCAAAAGAGAATTAACAGTGAAAGTGTGAAAATGACCTGCCTCTCCATATTTTACTGCCTAATATATACTGCCTACGCATGTTTTACCTAGCTGTGAAAACTAGTGATCACTTTCGTCATCAGCAAATGTTTTGCTGATTAAAAGTGCGACAAGAATTAAAGATCATCCATCGATCTCATATGTTTCTTTAAGCTATGTGTGGAGTAGTATCCTTTTATAAGAGTGACAAGATAATAACAAAGCGGTTGGTAGATTGGCTTTTTTTTTAAAAAAAAGCTATAGCTCCTTCCATTTTGCAATGAGGCAACGTGGCCTAAGCGCGATGCTTTCCATTTTCTGAATCCAACGTGTAGTGTTTCCTTAGCCACACAAGTCAAGCTAGTGGCTGCTGCTCTAGGTTACACATCAAGAAAGTGATACAAGAAATTTGCAATGGCCATTGGTGAAATTGTCTACGGCTGACATTGTAGGCCACTGGAGCACCACAGAACAGTCATAATTAGGAACTTGATATATAAGAACTAGTGTCCAAGAAAGGTCATTATTGCAAGGAGGTACATCTACTGTAAACCCCTAATTAATTCAGTAAGTGTAAACATAAAAAAAACCTCCATTGCGACTTGCGACCTATTCGATCAATGTGTGTGAAACTGTTATTGCCAGCGGTTCCAAGAGGTATATCTAATAAACATGGTGTTTACCACGTTTATTAGATGTCATCGAAAGATCGACTGTATGTTTGCACTGGTTACACATATAACCCTAACTTAGAAGATATATAAACGCTGAGGTTTTTGAAAAATATTTATCAAAGAACATTTTTATGTCTAAAATGTGGAATATGAAGTTCTTTTCTTGTGGACTGTTATCATGTAGTACCATCCATTTGTTTCTTCTACAAAATTTTCAAGATATCTACATCAGTTCGTACGATAGTGGTTGAGCAACAATAGTTATCTTCTTCCGGAAGTAAAAACTACTACTACGAGCTTAATTAATACACGACCACAAAGAAACGTGTTCATATATACTTCGCTAATCTTGTACAGTTCCACTTACTCCATCATTGAGTACTGATCTGAGCAGGTTGAAGCTAGTAATTAATACCCATGTGTTTTCTGTTTCCTCGTACGATGCGGCATTAGGTCACCAGTATGCCAGGCTTCTTCGATCTAATTAACATCAGTGCAATGCTATCTTTAAAAAAAAATAGAATTATACAAATCCTAAATCATTTGTGATATTTATTCGTAAGAAATTAGTCTCGCAGTTGCCATTTAATTTGCTTGAAGAAATGCTTAATTTTTCTTGAGAGCACGCATAGATAGAATCGAAACACTTCGATCACTAGATAATTTGTTTATAATTAAAGTAGCTACAGGTCTTACTAGTTGCAAAATAAAGGGATGTTCAAACACATATTATTTACTGCACAATTCAGAGACGAAATAAGCTCTATCTAGGTCAATGGTTCAGCAATTACAATGTTATGGTCATTCCGCACATTTCTTTCTCTTGAGGAGCATATAATGAATGAATTTTAAACTCCTATAAGACTACTACAATAAACTGCATATGTACAGCTTTTAGGATGGTCTAGAATATATATAAAAAAAGGAAAGAAGAAAAAAGAGTAGTAAAATTGAATGGAAAATGTTGTCGTTGATCAAGAAAAGAAGTGTTTGCTTCTGCACGCTATATATACGTGGCTGGCGGAGGTTCTAGACTTTGATTGGCCTCAACATTTAGACTTTGATTGGCCTTAACAAATGTTGAAAACCTGCTTGCTTCTTCTTTATTGATTTCTCAAGCAATTACGTACTGTTCCTAGCTAGGTTTTGTCTCGTTCAAGAGCAACAAACCAAGTGTACGTTTTCACGCCTTGACAACGATCGACATCGAGTGCACGAGTCAGTCACCACTCTTAATCTGGCTGCTTGTGATATATGGGATACAATTGGGAAATTTCTGCCATGGTCTTACCAATCAGTGGGACAGAAGTTCGTACGTTTAATTGTCAGAGTCCACGAGTTTAATTAGCTCATTTGAAACGATAGGCACCATACTGTACTATCAACCAGTGTCTCGGTCATGAATTGGTCAAATCAATCTATATTTACTTTAATGGCGATCGACGCACACGGGAACAAATTAAATTAATCTTGCGTGCGTGCGGCAGTAGTAGCAGCACTGATGACGATTTACCTACGTGCCTATGATGTCATGTGCATGTAATCCTTACTGCTCACACGAGCGGTCATCACTTCGTTGTCAAGTAATTTGGTGGGCTTTGGCGATCCGATCGACCTCGCATTAATTGTACGTACATATGTCTATGCGAAGTGAAATGAATAGATACTGTTTCTTGGACCTTATCATACGGTGAGGCGCCGCTAGCTACTGCTATCTATGCGTACAGACACAATTAATGTTTGCTAGAACTCTCCTGTTTTTTTTTGAGTGCTCGTTGCATGAATATTGTTCTATCTTCTGCCGCGGTCTAAGAGGTGGTATATATAGAAATTATTTCTACGTCGCAGTCCTCACATAAAATGAGGGCTGGATTAGCATCTCACTATAGCGATGGAACGGTTGGAGAGTAGGCATGCACAAACATCTGTGTATATATGTGATACGTGTCCAACGTGCATGCATTTGTATGTATATATACGGTGTACAGGATGGATGGATGGATGGATGGGGCCTGCAGTGCAGCATGTATGGCGCACCTGTTGCCGAGCTTGGCGTGGAGGTCGATGACGACCTGCTCCTCGGCGTCGGTGAGGAGCCCCCGCTTGAGGTCGGGGCGGAGGTAGTTGGTCCACCGGAGGCGGCAGCTCTTCCCGCAGCGCAGCAGGCCGGCGAGCTTGGGCACGGCGCGCCAGCAGCAATGGCCGTTGGTGAGGATGAAGCCGATGAGCTTCTTGTCCTCCTCCGCCGTCCATGGCCCCCGCTTCACCCCCAACTTGTCACAGCACGGTTGCCTCCCCATCGATCGAAACCACTATATATATATGTACCCGTGAGCGCGCGCGCCGCCGCCGGCCGGACGGCTAACTATCGATGCGCTGTATGTGCGGTGCCTGCCCGGCGCCGGCACCGGCTGCGAGAAAACGAGCGAAAGCCCACGGGCTCACGCGCAACTCCTGTTTAAAAAAGGCCACGGCACGGGTGAGCCTGCGTGCGTGCGTTGCGTGTGTGTGCAGGGCAGGCGGCTTAACTAAGCATGCGTCGAACGAAATTAAGGGCCGTGACAAGTGCCTCGCAACTGCAACGGGAGCGTGCGCGCGCGAGCGTATATATAGCTCCTTAAAATTAAGCTCTTTTCATTTGCGGTGATAGGCGACGGTGAGGGAGGGCTAGCTAGCTGTGCGTGTATCTTGGACGTCGATCTTGCTCCTACTTGCACAAAAAGACGCATATCTGTTTGTGAGCAATTGCGCCTGTGTTCAGTGTGTTGTGCCCCTCAAAATGTTGCCCATTAATTCCAGCTTTACCCCGGCGAAATAAGAGAAGAGAAGCTACAACATGGAACTCTTCACTCTAAGATAGAGACTTTCATGGACGATCTCTTGTTTGGCAAAAATAAGTGGAGGCTCACCGTTCCCTTGAGAGCTAGAAGATGTCACATTAAACATGAGATTTTTTTTTGGGAACCATAAGAAGAAAAAAAATATATGTATTAGATGTAGATTGTAGATTAGTCGGTTATAGATATTGCAGTCGCATATATGTTCATACAACTACACTCAAAACACAAAGATATGTGGCTACAAAATCTAACCCACGCAGTTGCGCAGGATTTACGGCTGTTTCAGCTGCTGTGCTAGAAAGTTTCTGTAGGGGTACGTGTAACATCAACAAATAACCCCACCACACACAAAAGCTACAGTTTGGTGCGCTTGAAGGCTTTGCCCCTTCCGTTTTCCCACGGGGCATGTCTGCAGTCTGCCTTGGTTGCGCCCTTACGCAAGGATTCCATCAACCATTCCGTCAGCCACACGAGCCTTCGCCCGCCATGTGGGGGCGCAGGGCGCTGCAACCGCAAGGTAACCGTGCCTTTGCCCACAGGTCGTCCTCTCGCTTGTGCTTGTACTATTTTTCTTCTTCTCTTCCGACTAATGACTTCCCTAGTCATCTTCTCATTTATGCTCATCTTATTTTTCTTCCTCTCCCACCTGAGCACCTATTTTTGAGGTCATCCGCCCTTCCGCTCCGCAACTCCCTCGTGACCGGCAAGCCCACCCGCGCTACCTCTGTTCTCCTCTATTTTTGTGTGTTGGCTGTGTCTCACTGGTAGTCCATCCAACCAAACAATAAGTTGTATGATCTTATTCAATCAACCAAACACAGTATTAATATAGTTCAATTCATAACCATTACATCCACTTGAACCGAACCGTCCGTTCATCCATCTAAACACACCCTAAAACCCCCTACCGTACGCTGCAATCTGTATCCATCTTTAGCCGCAGGGAGGAGGAGCTCGCTGAAACCGCGGGGGGCGTCGCTGAATCTTTGGCCCGACGTCGGTAGGAGCTCCGCCGTGTGGCTTCTTCATCAGCCGGCCGGGGCGGTATGTTCTCGCGACGGCGACTCAGGAAGACGTGACGAACCACCGAGCTGGACAGGGTCCCATGTCAGCCATACCGTCCGTCGACTTCCTCGGACCTGTAGTTACTAATCGACCTCCTGTAACAGGCAAGCCAGCCAACCAACCGAGCCTGGACAGCCCCTTTGTTCCTGCGTCAGTGTCAAGAAACGACGTAAGATTCGTCGCAGCAGCAATCAGACGATCAAATATGGGAAACTGTAGACAACTATTCTTATATTTCACTGTTTCAGCTATACGCTGTTACATCCAAGGATGAAAAAGATGGCTGGCTGGATGCAGCACAACTGGTTGGTTGTCTGCAACAAGTAATTACAAGGCCACTCTAGCTACTACGGATGTACAAGGACAAATCCATTCTCCATTGTGTCTCTGTATTTATGTTCAATGACAAATGAAACTCCTAGTACCAACTAACAAGGCCACTAGCTACTCAATGTACAAGAACAATTCCATTTTTTAAATGTATTTATGCTCAATGACAAATGAAACTCCTAGTACCAACTAACAAGGCCATTAACTACTCATGTACAAGAACAAATCCAAGTTTTAATTGTATAGGATTTGCTATTTCTTAGTCGCCTGAATTTTTTTAAAAAAATTTAAGTCAATTTTTGTGACAATTGAATTTGTGTGGAGATTGATGTGTCATGTGATTGGATGTTGATCAAATGGATAAAAATTATGACTTATACTTTTAAAAAAATCAATCACCTTACAAATAGGCAATCCATTGTATTTATCCTCAATGAGGAATGAAATTCTAGGACCAATGTATCATTCAGCTACATTCTCCAAGGATTTGGTGTGTGTGTGTGGGGGGTTAGAACTCATTCCTGACCAGGTTCAGTCTTCCAGTCCATGTATTTTCAACTTGGCTGACATTGCCGTGGCATGGCTGAAATAGTGCTAGGTCGGCAGGAGCTTACTTTATGCTCATCTTTTGCTAGGTTATGTTTATATATGTACATGATGGCAGGTAGGAAGGTGCGAGGAACCATGAAGAAACAGGGTCACAAATCAGCCATACTGCCGATCACCTTCCTCACTCCTGAGACCTGTAGAAACCAATTGACATCTTATAATAGGCAATCCAACCAAATGCCAGGCTTCCCTGTGTTATCTGTCAATATCATACAACGATGTTAGGCGCAGAGAGACGGTACCCGGAAGATTGTACACAACAGTAAGTACTTTTCAGCTACGCTACTCCATCAAGGGACAACAAAGATGATCCATAGTAGCATAATGGGTTAGTCCATAACACAGTGCAGCAGCTCCATACACTAGAGCACAATGCAGTCATACTCATGCACCACGTCTGCCCACTGAGATGAACTCCAAATTCTATAACTAAGATGTATTTTCTGAGACTATTTTCCATACAACAGATAGGGGGCGCTCACTCCTGCTCAGAAATGACGTCAACAGACAGTGTAACCATCTGCAGGTATATATCTGATTCTGCCGACAAGGGGACGAAATGACTGCGCGCGCTGTAACGATAAAATAATGTCAATTCGGTGTTATATGCTTTGGAAAATTGAGATGAGAAGCCACTCTCAGCAAATCTTTTGCGCCAAACGTGTCGACTGATGTGGTTCAGGAGTCAGGTCCTGGTCCGGTCTGCAACTAAAGCATATCTTGGAAAATCACATGCCTTGGTAATCTTGTGTAGGATGCAAGCAAAATGTAGATACTGCTAATAGAACGGCCGCAATCTGTGTAATCTTGGTAATCAAAGGCTAGAATGCTATTTGCAAGCACTGCCATGTTAATAGATGCTTTCAGTTGACAGAACTGATTTCATAGCAGCAAGGGGGAGAAGCAGTGTTCTTGTTCCACCGTACACCGTGGGGATTGGTCCCTTGGTCTGCACTAACGGTTCCACCATTGCTATTTGGTTCATGAAGACGTCAGTAATTACTGAATGACAGCCAGCATGATGAAGGATTTAACTTGACGATGGTGAAAACAAAAAAGATACAAAACATGCCAAAAAAACTTTGCTTAAAAAATCCACACCAATCACCAAATAGAGAGATGAGATTTTCCACTAATCTGTAGAAGTGACTAGAACTGCCATCCTTAAGGAACAGCAATAGGAAACAGTGTGAAGCACCATTTAATCAATCTAAACAGCTACACATAGCTAAGAAATTAGCAAACCTTTCATGAGCTGGCGATCTACATAGACAATGCATAAAAAAGCGGAAATCCAACTATGCTTTTTCCTTTTGAATTTAAGATTATCAATACTTGCATCTGCCTTTCCATTTCGTGAAGAAAACACTCTGTGTGATCCCATATAAAAATAAAGAAGCTTGAAAATAAAAAAACTAACAATACCAGGTTAACATAAAGGAAAAAAGGAAAGAAAAATACTACACCAAACTTAAGGGCATGAATAGCCAGTCTGTATCAAACTGTATCCATACATGTGGTGCTCTATCGAATTTACAAATATTTCACAAAAAAAAGCCAGTCTATATAGAACTGTATCCATAGTTCCATACATGTGGTGCACTATCGAATTCACAAAATGTTTCATAAAATAGCCAGTCTATATGGAATTGTATCTGTACATGTAGTGCACCATCGAATTTATAGAATGTTTCAGATTTTACGCTGAAAATTGATAATGGAGAAGGAAACTTTACTTTTCAGTACTCATGGCACTATAAGAATGAGATTCTTCTAGGTGGTAGGTCAATTCCATCGTGTCTTCAAAGACTTCTACCACAAGATCTAATACAGAGACAAGCAATGATGTACGTCTCAAATACTGTTTGATTCCCTGCAACCCCACATCTATATTGATTGCATAAAAGCAAGACAATAAGCAACCAATGATGTTATCTTATTTCAGTGGTCACTTGACAGGAAGAACTGTATTAAAGCACAGGTGTAACCAATTGCTGCACCGTATTATCCCATGATCTCTTCACTCCAATATTTTGAGTTTCAAGTCATATTATTACCTACCTACTTTCAAGTGTCGGGGATTTGATCCCTAAATGGTTGAACTAGTCAATGAAATAGAAAACATCACATAGCAGCAATTACTATCTAGTGTTTGTGCACTTACCGACAAGAGCAACAAGATTACAGTGCAATGTCATACAGCTAAGTACTCAATTTTCTAAAGCATCAAGTTGACATCAGACCTAATGGTTCTAGCTCATGTTATGGAGATGACCACCTTTTGAACATACTGTCAGGTTAGAAATTTTGAACTAAAGTAATTGAAACAGGTACAATATTTCTATCATCAAATTCCATCATCTAAATTCACTGAATAACAACCTGGATTACCAACCTTCCAGCTAGAAAGCGCGTAATCCAATGTGGATTTGATTATAAGAGGATATTTAATTAGGTAGGAAAAGGTCAAATATATTTTTGATCCCTTTAGCTTCTTTGCATCTTGAATTCAGGTTCCCTCAGATAGTCATCCCCCACAAACTTTATCAAAACCACTTGAAACATTGCAATATTTTATAAGCAGACAATAAAGAGTGCATTTTATTGGAATAATTCAACCGATCTAGCTCAATAAACTTACACATGACGATTTTATACTAATATCAACAACACCAAAAAATAACACTAAAGTTCTGTTTGGTACAGCTTCCACTCCCAGTTTCTCAATCGATTCTCGTGGAGTCGTACCAAACACTCTGATTCTCAAAACCACTAGATTCTATTTCTCGCGAGGAGCTGTCTCAAAAATGAACTAGCAACGAGAGGCAGCCTCCCAGTAGATTCTCGTGAGAATCCAACCTTCAGAAATGAAAATATCCTTTGAAATTGAAGGTTTTTACCCGCAAATACCACTGTGTTACACAAATACAATCGAAGTATTACACCCAGGGGTGACATGGTATATTTGCCTCTAATCCTCCTTCATATAGTTATTGAAGCCAACCTACCAGCCAAACGGTTTCAATAGACAGCTTCAGATTCTCAGAGAAGTGGATTATCAGAGAATCAGGAGTAGAATCTGGAAAATGAGAATCTGGAGCTGTACCAAACAGGGCCTAAAGTTGGCGTGTTACTCTCATGCCTTCATGGGCTTTGTTCTGGATCGTTTGGAATTTGACATAAGTTTGCACAACACTGATTATGAAGAATGCCAGATTTAAGAAGGATAAAAGTATCAAACCATACCTTGGCTCAATCTCAACACTATACAAAGTAAATTGTATTACAAGAGTATTGTTGTTTCAGTAAATTATCAGTATGACAAGCAAGACAAAGTTGGACTTGTATCCTCCAACCTAGCTAGTTCAAACAGCATGTGGTGTACACAATGCTCTAACCATTGATCAATGCTTGAAATTACGGTATGCAAGAAATTCAAATTTTATAATCAAATAGATATGCACCTCAATTGTAATATCTTATTTGAACATAAAACAAATAAATGATTAGTACTGAAGTTAAATAAAATTATAAAAGAGAAAATTTCAGAAAGTAAGGAGTAGCATTAGAACTCGGGCCTTCAGCCCATCATGTCGTGGCCCAAGTGGGGGCCAGCCGGACCCTTAAGTGGGAGCCAAGGGGGCGAAACCCCAAACCCTAGAGTCGTCATTCCCTGCGCCTCCACCTGCCCCTTGCGCCACCACCCCCAAGCCGCCCCTCTCCCCTGCTCCATCTCCTCCCTCCCTGCGCTGCCGTCCAAGGAAGTAGAAGGCTAGAAGGGAGCCGGCCAGCAAGAAGAAAGGGAAGGAAGGAGGAAAAGGAAGAAGGGGAGAAGAGGAGATTTCGAGGGAAATTTGTGATCTTCATCGTGATCTTCAAGGGTAATGATCTGAAACCCTTTAGATTGTCCTAGTTTAGTCGCTATTAAAGTTGTGGGTTGTTTGGTTAATAGGAAGAGTAGATGTTGTTCTGCCCTAGTTCATCGAGTTGTGACGCAGAGCCTTGTAGGGGTGATTAGGGATATCTAGGCTTGGATTCAGAGTTTGGTCCAATTAGAGAAACGTTATATAATCTTGTTAGCTTTCTAGGAAGGTTTAGATCATTAGAATCGGAATAGTGAGTGAAAAGATACGGCCTCGGGAAGGTCGTTGTCTAGAATCTGGACGTATAGTTGGCAGACGTCGTGAAGATGGGTCAGTTTCATATAGTATGTGGTAAAATTAAAATATGGTGACAACTTTAATAATGCAGGAATTTTTTGTGTAGTTTCCAGAACTTGTGTCGTTCATATATTTTTCAAGTTTTAGAATTAAAGATATAAAATTATGAAGCAGTCTATCCTAATAGATTCTGGGACGGTCTTTCGGGGAAAGAAACAGGGCAGAGAATAGTAGCATCAAAGGTTAGTTATAACTAGGGAGTTGTAGGTTTTTTCGTAAGGATTCTATAAAGTCTTGTATGGTTGAATTTGGAGTTCGAATGAATAAGTTAAAGCCATTGTACTACTGGAACAGCGGGTATGTCGATCGGTGGAATCAAGTTATTTAGATTGTTTTTGCATAATCATTCTAGGGCAGATTATGTGATGTTTTGGTGCTGTGTTTGGCATGTTTTTGAATGTATGTCAATTCGTTGTCCAGGGAATGTTGCTTCAAGTGCAGTGCCGCCTTTGCATCATGCGGCTCCTAGAAGCTAAAGAGGCAAGTGTTTGGTATAATGGTGAACAACAGGTGGTTGTCGTTGTCATGCTGGTTTATTTGCCATGAGATTTATTGTGATAAATTAAATATTTACCATGGTAATATTGATGAAAAGAGATATCTTATTATATTGATGCAATTGTGATATTGGTGCAACTACCATGGAGATGACATGGTGAAAATAGGTAATGTTTAATGAATTGTTGTATCATTCACTTGCATAAGGACCATGGAGATGACATGATATCTTTGTTTAATGTTGGCTTGTAAGCCTTTCTTGTAATCAACTCTGATATTTATTAATAAGGTTGTGCGAATTATGGATGTTACCATATTTGTTTACTGTATGAACTAGCTACTGATCATGAGACTAGTTCAAAAATACACAGAGGATTTGGGGTGCTACTCCCGGGTCCGACAGAAATGATATCAGAGCCATATCGACTGTAGGCCATGACCTAGTTAGAATGATGGTTAGTTGAGAAACTTCAAAACTTATTTTATATAACAAGAAAAATAAAATGTTCACTCCTCATCTTGGTTATCTATCTATCTTTGGCTTCTTTATAGCAATTCTTTCTTACCATGTTCTTCCTCATCATTTTATAATGTTAAAAAGATCCTCTTTCCCTTGAAAAAATTCTATAGATGGTCAATACATTTCTTACCAATACGTTCAAGATCACAAGACATGAAGCTGTCAAGGGCGCATCGTCATCGAAGACCGTGAATCGAAGATCGCGATGTTAGCCCAACCATATAGCTTAAAGTTTGCCATGACTCATTCTGTGTATTGAGTCGCTTCACCGAATTAAGAGTCTCAATCGATAGAACGTGGTGTAAATCTATTAAAGTTTCGTTAGAGAGCTTTTGAGCTGGTTCTTTCATTTGGGAATGTTGTTTCGCTTTATCTCCTTAGTTCATCTTATTTGTCTCTTTCCTTGCCTTTGTCTCCTTCCCTAAATCCTCTGGAGTAACCAGCAGATGGTGAACACTCGACGCTCTGAAAGTGGAACCAATGCCAACAATAAGGTCCCTACTCCACCACCACCATCAACCAATGGATCAGAATGGCAATCGATGGACAACAACAAGCCACCAAAAGTATCTCATAATGATGTCATGAGCCATATTCTTCCTGAAAGTCACCATCAGTGGAAGTATGTTATATGTTACAAATGTGGTTATCTAGGACACTTCGCCTACGGATGCCCTCAAAAGGGAAAACCAAAACAAGATGTCCATTGTGTTAACTGCAATGGCATCGGACACTGTTTCTTCAGGTGTCCCAAGAGGGAACTGATCCAGTATAAAGTTTGTAACTGTTGTGGCAAGGAAGGGCATTTTGTCAAACAATGTCGCTTACATGAACAAGCATTCTTGGCGCAACGAGCAACTTGGGTACTGGAGGACAGAACAGAAGAACCTCGGCGACACACCAAGCAGCAGAGTAATCTCTGCCCGTCATAAGAAGCCAAGTGAACCAGGTCAGTACAGAAGAAGCTCAAGAATCAGATAAATAGAATTCTGGCCAGATCAAACACAAGACGTTCAAACAAACGAACAATCATCACAAAAAGAAGATGGTGGATCAAGGGCAATATGTGACAAGAAACTTCAAGGCTCGTGTGATTCAACCCCAACCCAACCGAGCACAAACAACAACTGCAATCATGACACCTGGATCAACACTACGTCTAGGGATGCAGATATTCCGCAACAACAATGATGGCCAACCTCAGCAAAACAAAATACCAAGGGTAGGAATCAATGCCTCAATTGTCGGGATATGGGGCATTATGCCAATCGATGCAAAAAAAAAGACGCTTAACACTCAACTCAGATAGCATCCCAGAAGCTACTCTGATCGCAACAATAACACCAGAAGCAGGTGGTAAAAATAACAGAAGATACATTTCACAGTTGCATAAATACAAAAATTTAGGCTTGCCAATGCCTCAAGAAATAACCATGAACCAGCCGGCCAACTTGTTGCTCCCCAACACATCTATTGGAGGCCAGTCATGGAAGAACCCAACAAGTATCATGTGTTTCCACTGCCAAGAGATGGGACATTATGTCAATAAATATCCAAAGAAGTAGTAGGCAGCGAATCCATCCAGCTCTGAGGTTCCAAAAGTCAACACCATGCAAGCGAACAGGAAGCCACAGAGTTATGGAAAAGGACGTCTGTACAACGTCATAGCTCAGGCCCCGTCAGATGAAGAGTAGGGTTTGTTCGATGATAATTCCAGTTGAAGATCTTGTATGCCCAGTTTTCTTTCTAGCTTCTCCGAATCTCGGGGACGAGATTCCTTTTAAGGGAGCTAGTTTGTAACATCCCAAAGTTCTGTTACTAAAATAAAAATTAATAAAATTATTATTGGATTTTCTGACTGTCAAAGATTTTCTTGATTTTATGTAATTTAAAAAGAGTATTCTATGTTAAAAGGAAAAAGAAAAAATCAATTGTTTAATTTCTTGCTTTAAAAGTCAAAATAAAATTTATTGAATTTTCTGGGATTTTATTTAAAGTGAAAAATAAAATTTTAATTAATTTCTGGAATTTTCTGGTATTTAAAATGGTTTTTCCTATTTTCCAGAAAATAAAAATAACTATGTGCAAAAATAAAAGATGACTTTAAGTTTGAAATATTTTATTTAAATCCAAAATACCTTAGAGAATTTCTGTGAATTTTCTCATGATTTTTGGAATTTATTTGCTATTTTCTAAAGCCTTTTTGAATTACTAGAATTATTTTAATTGGAAAATCATTTTAAAAAATCGTCTGCACAGTACCTGGGTCGAATTCTTCCGGCCTATCACTGTTCTCCGACGGCTCCGACCACTCCGACGCTTCTCCCGCCCGCTTCTCCTGTGCGCAATCGCCATGGATCGTCCGATCTAAATTGAACGGCCCGATCTTAATGGTGCATCCAACCAGTCGATCAGTTTGGCGTGTTCGACCAATCGATCAGTTTGGCGCGTCTGATCAGTCGACCAGTATGGCGCGTCCGATCAGTCGGTCAGTACGGGTCGTCCGATTTAAATCGAACGACCAAGCACCATCCGCTCCGTTCCTTTCTTGCTGTCGCTGGCAGGTGGGCCCGTCTGCGCGTCATCTCCCTCTCTTTCTTCTTCCACGTGCGGCTGCGCCTTCGTCCGCCATTACTGCCGAATGAAGATTCATCAATTTTCTGTTTCTATCCCGGATTCTTCTCGCATGATTGCGCATTCAAACCACCAGTTTCCGCCGTAATCATTCCCGGTCGTGTCCCCCTCATTCGTGCGCATTTACGCTGGGCGTTCGCCGTCGCTGCTGTGACCTCCGCGCACGATCTCCGCCTCCCGACCTCCCCTCGATCTATAAAAGGTAACCCCAGGTGCGCATTCGTCTCCTCCACCCAACGTCCGAACTCTCCTTTCCCCCAAGCTTTCTCTATCGTTGGCATTTGGAAGTTCTCCGGCAATCCCCAAAGCTCAGTTCTTCGCGATTCCCTCACCAACGACCCCGCTACGACCGCCCCAACTGCATCATCAGCTTCACTGCGATCCTTGTGCACACCTTCGCTTTGCCAGGAGACCACCGGAACGCCCTCGCCGCCGACCACTCTGTTGAGCTCTGCCGTCGTAAGGTACCCCTTAAGGTTCAACATCTCCTCCTCTTCGTTTTGCGCACCTTCGCATAGCTCGACGTTGCGCATAACACCAGCAAGCCGTAGTCGAGCACCGTCATTGCTGCATTAGATGATAGTAGTTTTCTTCGGCTAGATAGTCGTAGTTTTCTTCTACTAGTTAGTCGTAGCTCTCGTCGAGAAGATAGTCGTAATTTCTGCCGAGTAGGTAGTCGTAACCCTTTTTCTTCGACCAGTGCTGTTGAAATCCTTCCTTCGACCAGTGTTGTCGAAACCATCCTTCGACCAGTGCTGTTGAAACCTACCTCCGACTAATATAGTCGAAACCTTTCTTTGACCAGTTTTGTCGAAACCTACCTCCGACCAGTGTAGTTGAAACCTCCTTCCGACCACTTGAAGATGGACAGTACTCGGACGATGGATAGTACTCAAAAGATAGATTTGGGGATCGGGTTGGGTGCTTGCGCCGGTCGCTGGGGGGCTAGGAGTCGAAGTGGGTGGGACTTGGAGCTCCAGATCTGGCTGGGGAGAGGCGGCAGTCGCCAGAGTGGCGTGAGTGAGCGGGGAGGAGTGGGCGGGGGGAGGTGGAGAAGGCGTTGGGGCGAGAGAAGGGGGAATTGGGGAGGGGAGTGGGCGAGGGGAGGCGAAGGGGGCGAGAGAAGACGGGGAGGGGCCGACGGTTGGGACGGAGTGGGGAAACGGGGAGTGGGCGGGCGGCGGGGGGGGAGTGGGCGGCGGTTGGGACGGAGGGGGCAAACGGGGAGGGGAGTGGGCGGCAGGGGCAAGAAAAAGACAGGGAGGGGGCGGCGGTTGGGACGGAGGGGGGAAACGGGGAGGGGAGTGGGCGGCAGGGGCGAGGCGGAGGGGGCGAGAGAAGGGGGAATGGAGAGGAGTGGGCAGGGTGAGCGGGGTAAACTGAGAACTATAGAGTAGTAAAGGTAGATGTACATTACTCATATTCTCTTATACAAGAAATCCTAAGCATTCTGTTTTCTGTATAGAATATCTTGTCGCTGCATTGCCTCTACTTTAAATTTAATCAATTGTCTTAAGATTGGCTTATCTCTACTCTAGTCTGAAGATCCGCTCCTAGTTTTCTTGATAGTCATATTGAACTAAGCCAAGTAAATCATGTTCTTCCTACAATATCTTCTACGAAGCTTCCTACTGTGACGCGTATTTCGTTTTCCTGCTGTTGCGCCCAGCTCTATCGTATTGTACCTATCGGCATCATTGCTGTTGGCTGCTTTATGTTATTATGTTCCAACTATTTATTATGTATATAGTTGTATGCTGCTGCCTAAAAACATATGGGCTGTACGCTCTATCTAGCAACTCGGCTGCACGAACTCTCCTTTGACTAATCTCGAACACTCTTACTGTTAGTCTGCAAATCATCTATCATTTTTTGTGTTGCCTCTCTATGGGTTGTCTGGTTTCGTTCCTGCTTGATTGTTTAATTTCCTACTATGCATTGCATCGCGCTCGGTGTTCTATTCAAATGGGCTAAGTCAATGTATGACTTTACTACTGTAGGTTTACATACCTATATTATGTTGATGCGCAGACCTGTTTCGTACTCGACGTCTATGTGCCAAGGCACGCACGGGTATCTAGTTATCATTATTGCTAGCAAGACCAAGCTGGATTTGTACCCTTTGCCTTTCAGTTCAATCAGGCATGTGACATTCGCAATACATGGACCATGCAATCAGGAATCAATGCTCGGGAATGAGGTGGGTAAGAAATTCAAATTTTCCCAAGAGATGGCTATGCACCGCAATGTCACCTATCCACAACTCAACCGCTCATTTTCAATCAGACCATCCCTGTGTTGTTATTTGTTAACAGTACGTTCGTGCCGTTTGAACTAAAGGCAGAGGATCCAATCCAACCAGGTCGTTACTAGGAACCAAGTTCCGGAACATATCCACGGCCGTATCTTAACTAGTACTGTGAGCTTACTGCAGGATGTCGCATATCAATACAAAGTCTTATGTGGCAACAGGAAGGGCCTAGAACTCGTGATGGCAATCTGTTGTTGTCATTACTCCTTACTGATTACTACAAGAGGGTAGAGAAGATGTGGTCTACACCTACTACACAAAGCCTAGTTCTACTCATCTAACTAACATTTTATAGCATTCTAACCAAACTTAGCATCAAGGGCGGAACCAACTACGACCCAAACCACGAGTTGAACTAGTTGTTCTTGGGCCGAACTGACGAGGACATCAACTGTAACACCCCAGCCCAACACTGAGCCTAGAATGCCACCACACTACTCTCTAATCTAATAATTATCGACACACTAGCAAGAAAACAATGATAATCATATTCATGGACCACAAAAGAGCAATGCATAATTATGGATCAAGTGGTAATAAATAAGCAATGGGAATTATAACCAGGTAAATAATCCAAAGTAGCATCAACCAATGAATCCAAATTAATAAAGCAAATAGTCTAGTCCAAATGATGTCCTAAACTTTATTCAACCTCTAACATGTCCAAGTGTAATCCAATTGTGAATGAAAAGATTATGAAGGTAAATGATCATAAGTGGTCCATGTGCTCTACTCGCTCTCAGTTACGGCATCCTCGAAGATCACCTAAAGACAACAATAGAGCAAGGGTGAGTCCACGACTCAGCAAACACATCCATAAACAACGAACAATAATAAATCAACAACATTCAATAACTTCATTATCATCACAGGTACTTCCATTAATATTCTCATGCAGTTTAACACACAATATTCTCATTTATGAATGCAACTCTATTCTACATGTCCACATGCACTTCTTTCACGTATACCGGTATAGCGTGAGTGAATGCTCGCGACAACATTCACTCTCAAGCCCGTTCCTCCAAAAGGATCGGGGACCTCCTCCACTCCCGTGGAGTTGTGATCAATCATGATCACCTGCTCATATGCAATGATGCTTATGAATGCAAACATGCAAACTCCATCATAAACATCATATCCAACTTTTCATCATGCTTATCAACAAAGATATAATCATACCAATTATTTGTTTGCAATTAAACAAAATAAAAGCACAACAATAATGGTAATAGAAGATAGAGAAAACAGTGATCAATCATTGATCGCTGTCTACCATGCACTTGCCTTTACTAGTTGCGACGCACAATTTGACTAGAGGATGGCAACAAGTACGACGCCTCTCCTACATTAAATACACAAATCTCAATACAAGCTACAGCATCATAAGAACAACAATCAATCGACACCGCTCATACACGTCCCCAAATATACCACGTTACGCCGGTACCGAATAGTTACCCGTAGCTGTCTTAGTACTAAAACGAACGTAACTTTTGACTCGAAAGTCCGATCACCACAAACCACCCCATTCTGGATTCTTCATAAGATTATCCACATTTTCTTAGATTACGAAGACTTCTAATTAAATCATCTAACCCTCCGTATTTAGCCCAGAAAGCCGATCTGTCCGCTTCGGAACAGCAGTCTTACTAAATTCATAACTTTTGTTTTACTCAACCAAAATGCGCGTTCTCAGATTCTACAGAACCATTGGACAATTATCTACAACTTTCATGTAGATCAAAAATACTAATTAATCTGTTTACTATTTTTAATCTACAGTCTACCAAAACATCGCCGAAAGACGACAACCGTAAAAACAGCGGTCTTCCGAAAATCATAACTCGAATTATACTTGTCCGATTGACAAGATTAAATATGCTATAGAAAGATACTGAAATTATCTACAATTAACTAGTAGATGACATTTCCAAAATTCGCCATTACGATATCCGAATAAATCGTACAACGGACAGCAGGATAAACAAATCTATTAATCGATATCTCCGACTACAAACATCATAACAAACTACCTTACTGTTCCGACAAAACATTCTAGTCTGCATGCATATAATGCTACGGCCAAACTAATCAACTACTAATTAGCAGAGTCTAATTCATCTATTTCTAATTCGGCATCTCCCAATGAATTAACTAGACTTAGCCATACACCAAAAAAAATAAATCACGTTACTAGTCCTGGCAGTATAATCACGCTATTAGCAATACCATGAAAAATTGCATTACTACATTAATTACTAGCACTAGTTGTTTGCAATCATACATAGCTACAAGACAAAATAACTAATCACTAAAGTCCAACCGAGACATTGGTTACTGCATGTGTTCCTAATCACATGCCAAAATGAATACTACCAAATTCCATCCCGCCGGTTACTGCATGCACCAAAATTCTAGTTCACAGAAAGCAAATGGAAAACAAGCATTGACAGTAAACAAACTCATGCACCTGCGCCACGCACGCACGGCGACCAGAAGCTACCACGGCAAAGTCAGCCACGCCAGCAAGTAAGCGCTGGGCTCGCTTCGCCCGAGCAGCAAATAGACTCTTTCAGCGCGATCGGTTCCACGCAAGCAGCGAAGGGCGCTGCTCGGCTCAGCGCAATGCAGCAGATCCACACGCCGGCGCAGGTGATCGGCAAGAATAAGACAAGCTCGGCCGGCAAAGAAGAAGGGTCCCAATGCGCGCAATAGCAGATTTGTTGAGGCATGGCGGCTCCGGAGAGAAAAGAAAAACAAGTCAAGGTGGAAAAAAGTAAAAAGGTTGCTAGGGTTTTCTAGAGAACCCAAAATCTATTTATAGCTCATAAAAATTCAGAAATAATCTATTTTTCACAAATTCTTTTTATTTAATTACGCACAAGCCCTTAAGACGTTTTTATGTAAACTATTCGATTAATTACGCTCCGACCCTTAAGACGCTTTTATTAATATTAATTTCAGAGTATTACATCAACCCTCCAGATACGACCGCTACTACTCATCATAGTACAAGGAAGGTCCCCATGTCATTTTGGTTCCAAGTCAAGCAAGAGTTCCAGTGAGACAGGTTCTCGAATCCAGTTCGGCCTCCGGAGACAACACCGACTTCAAACGTCCATATAATTCGCATACAGACTCCGTTTGCGGTCCATGAGTACTTGATGAAAATATTATCTTGTTCTCTTTCTGACGGATCTAGAGCCGCCTCCAAATTCCTTCTAAGCGCACCGTAATCGCCAAAACAGTTTAGCGTTGTTTCTGAGCCAGAGACAAAAAGGTATTGCGCCACCCACACTTGGGCCCATGGGCCTTGTAACCCTAGGGGCATGCGCCCACCCCCTGGCCGTCACCATATATTATCATGTGTGCGATACTTTAGAATTCAAATTTTGTTTAGTTAAAAGTAAGCTACAATGCAATTTCATTTATTGGCTTATGTCGATTAGACCAACCATAATACCATTTCGAAATCCCACCTTATTAAGTACTTCAATCCTATTTGCAATTTCAGAATGTTTATTATCTTGTTCTTGCTTGTTCTTCGATTACTTGCAGGAATTGATCTTCGTGATCAGATCGATCGTGCTCCTAGCAAGGTCGATAGCAATCTTGGAGTTGGTTCAGCGATTGGCGGACATATTGGTCGTGCACGATTAGTAACCGAATTGTGAGAGTCTTCTCCTCAAATCGAGTATCCGTTCTCATTGAAAGATCGGGACACCCATTGTCGCATCACGAACTCAAAAGTTCGCTGATTTTTCATAGATTTTCATAAGCTTTAACATTAATAAGATTTCCAGGCCTCGAACTATAGCACACCCAACCTGAGGCATGGATTTGCCCTTACTTAGCGTAATTTCATATTGATATGGAAGATGCAATTGTTGTTTAAAAAATATGAAAGATTAAAGGAACTTTAATATGAATCCAAGAGCCGGGGTGGCCCAGTTTGTTGTGGTAGACGAGACCAAACTATGTCAGCCAAATCTATTATCTTATTAAAGTATAGTAAAAAAACACCACGTTCACTTTCAATGGCTAGAAATTCTCACATTAATCGGTGGAAAAAGATAAAGATCTACACCGTCGATCGTGGTGGATCTAGATTATAACGATGTAGATTAAAAGAAAGAGTCCATGTCAAGTAACATAAAACTAAAATTCAGAATAAAAAATAAAATAAAATAAAATAAAATAAGCAATTTGATTTCCACACGAATTCATAAGTAAAATAGTCAATGTCAAATACAATAAAACTAAAATTTAGAGTAAAAATAAAATAAAATTAGCAATTTGATTTCCATACGAATTACTAAGTAAAATCCTTAAAAAAAAATTAAAAAATAGATTTGTATACGAAATCTAACCAAAAAATAACTAAAATTCAAAAATAATAATAAAATAAGAAATTTGATTTCAATACGAATTCCAATAATTATAATTCAGAATAAAAATTAAACAACAATTGGCAATTAGATTTGTATATGAAATACAACCAATAAATAATTGAAATTATGAATAAAAATAAAGAAAAATTAGCAATTGGATTTAGATACGAATTCCAAGAAAAGAACTAAAATTCAAAATAAAAAAATTAAATAAATTTTGCAATTTGATTTCCATATGTATTCTAAAATAAAATCCCAAATAACTAAAATTCTAGATAAACTAAATAAATTAAGCAATTTGATTTGTATACGAACTCCAATAAAAATAACTGAATATTGAATATAAATAAAAGTTATAATGAGGATGACACGAACGGTGTCGGGGGAGACAGAAAAGAAGCCACCACGTCTACTTTCAAGGTCATGTGTTTCTATTGTTACTTCCTATGGAATAAAATAAAAACAAATAACTGAAATTTTGATTAAAAACACAAGTTATAACAAGGACAGCAAGAATGGTGTCAAATGAGACCGCTAAAGTGTCCAATGACATCAATCTTTTCTGCAAAAAGATATTGATCCACGGGAAAGCTAAGAGCCGAGGCGACAACGACGGAGATGGGGACAATATCATATTGGTCATGTGGAGCCATTGAAGAGAAGTCTAGTGTTGAAGGAGCTAATGTCCGCGATGGCAAGTGGTGAGCGTCGACGTTGTTGAAGAAGTTAGTGGCCAAAGAATCTCAATGATGGAGAAACCCTGATAGAGAGGAGATGAAGCTTTGCATTGAAGAATAACTATGGACGATATGAGACCATCGGGTAGCTGGGAGCGTGCCATCACTAGTGAGGGGTACATTGTTGCCAATAATGGCAAGAAGATTCTTCATATCGTAATACAATGACTAAAGCAAAAATACCAACATTAGTAAAGATGTGAGGTCATCACTGTTAGTGAGGAAGCCATAACGTTAAGTTGGTCAACATCGAAGAATAGGAGTAGCTGACACGAAAGAACATGACGTCGAGCATGTATAACATCATGCATGTGTATATACATGTATGTATACGTATGAATAGAAGTGTTGGCGTACAGAGGCAGAGGGACAAAAAGTTTGGAGTAGAGATGACGTAGCCGTAGGGAATATGCTCGGGTTCACCAGAAAGAGCGTGACACGTGTTCCTTGCTGGGATCGATGACGGTTGCATCTGTATGTGCATTGATGCCGCAATGGTTAGCATTAAGCAATAATTGAGGAGATGTAGAATATAACTATCTGGTAAAGTATTACATTAGAAGTGGTAGCAGCTGAGAGGGATCGATCAAGATTTAGGTTTACTGTCGGAGGTTGAAGGAAAAAAAACTATGACGGTGAGAAGAGGTTGAAGCCACACAGTTTGGTGGGGTAGCCGACGTGTGAGGGAATATAAGTTCAAGGTAGATCACCCATAGCGTGTCGGTGTATACGTGAGTAATGTACTCTAATACATTATACTATGTAAACTAATAAGATAACTTGCCGCACACATAATCAATGTATTACTTAAGATTAAATAGAGGTACATGTGCATGCATACGATTTGAAGAAAAAAACTCTAATAGAGTAAGAATAGGAGCATACAACTATATGATCTATACATGACAAATAGTGGTTAGTTTCTAAGGACTCCAACAACTTATTGTGCTCAATGATTTTATTGTATCAAAGCATATACTTCAATTATATTCCTCGTGTTGTTATTTCTTTCAAGCTTATATTATTGTTTCCAATGTTTTGGATATTTTAAAAGTCTAAATAGCTACAAGATACATAAATACATTATCAAGCATTTATACAAACTTTAAAATAAATCTAACCGCGCAAATACGAAAGGCACCCTGCTAGTTGCGATTAAGGGAAAGTTATGTAGGACGCACAAGATGTTGAGAGTTCAGACACTACATCAACAGCTTGTTTGGTTCATTTCCTTGCACGTGATGAATGAAAGCCAAGCCGTACGTCACCAACAAGACCAACTTCATACGATATAATTGTTTTTTTAGATAATGGAAGAAAAAACTCCCCCGACCTTCGCATCAAGGATGCACACAACCCATTTTATCAATGAGTTTAAAGCACTGAAGTAACTAAAGATGTCAAAAGTGGATGGAAGCCTTACAAGCAAATAATGACTAAAAATTAACCTTAATCATTACAAATCCTGTGACTAAACTGCGACCCATGAATGCTTAAAATTTGCTTCGCCACTACCTTCAGCATGTCGCTTCCAGCCAACATGGACTCCTTCTGGGCCGGTTTCTGCAAATTTGTCCAAGCCCTTAGCCAGTGCCCACTAAAAAAGATAACCTGCAAGGGATTAGCGACAATTTTTTTTATAAAAAATAACCTCATTCCGACATAACCAGATAGACCAACATAAAACACTAGCTCCCACTAGGAGTTGTGACTTTAATTTTTTTGAAATACCGGCTAACCAATTTTCAAACATGTTTGTTATACTCACAGGAGGAGATAAATTAAATGCATATTGAATAGCCTACCATGCAATACGTGGAAAGGGACATTCAATAAAAGGATGTTGAATTGTTTCCACATTAATACAAAAATAACACTTTTCGCTTCCCCTCCAATTTATTTTTAAGCAAATTATCTTTAGTTAGAACTACCCCTCTTTTGAGATACCATAGGAATATTTTTCACTTTTAATGGAATTTTAATTAACAAAAAAAAGTTCCTAATGAGGACTTGACAACAAATTAATGCCTCCTAGAAAGATTGTACTGAAAAAAGTGCAGACTTATTCAAATTCCACATGGAAACATATTTTTGAGAGATCAGATGTAAATTAGCAATTCTCAAAATTAACTCATTCCACGCATATAGCTTAGGCCCAACAATAGGTCTTCGAAAAGAAATATTTAAAGGTGTCGTTCTCAGAATATTCACCAGTGTATTATCCTTTCGCCTTACCACATTATAAAGGAGTGGATATTGACTTTTCGGTGGAGAGTCTCCTAATGAAATATCTGCCCAAAACCTAGTTTACATTCTATTTCTAATCTGGAATGAACCAAAACGAAAAAATGATCTTTGATTTTCATTAGACCTGACCAAAAATGGGAAGTTCGAGGCTTATTAACCATCTGTGAAACACACTTCCCAAAAATGGAAAGTTCCAGGCTTATTAACCATCTGCGAAACACACTTCCCGCACAAATATTTTCTTTTTAACATAAATTGTCATAGCTCCTTCTTCATTAAGTAATTTAAACAACCATTTTCTTAGTATACTTTTATTTTTTGTGTCTAAGTTTTGAATACCTAAACCACCTTGCTCTTTAGGTGAACACACTAAACTCTACTTAACAAGCCTATACTTTCGTTTATGACCGTCGCTCTACCAGTAAATCCGAGAGCGACAAAAATCTAATCTTTTGAGAACCTCAAAAAAAGGATAACATAAACATAGGCATACTGTTAAGCACTGAATTAATAAGCACTAATCGTCCACCAATAGACATATTTTTTTCCCTTTCCAACAGCTAAGCTTCTTTTCAACTCTATCCTCAACCCATTTCCAATCACAATTCCTTATTTTTCTGAAGTGAATCGGAATACATAAATACCTGAAAGGAAAGGCACCTACTTCACAACCAAATAACTGAGTATACTGTGATTCAACCTCTTTGGCAGTACCAAAATAAAAAATCTCATTCTTGTGGAAATTAATCTTTAAACCTGATAATTGTTCAAAGACACATAGAATAAGCTTGAGATTTTTTTGCTCGTTCTAAGTTATTATTCAGGAAGAGGATAGTGTCATCAGCATACTGTAAAATGGACAACCCATCATCAATCAAGTGGGGAACTACTTCTGATAAAAGACCTTCTTTCGCTCTAAAGATAAAGATGACAAGCATGTTCACAACAAGATTAAAAATAATTAGGGACATATGATCACCTTGCCTCAGACGCTTCTGAGTTTGAAAAAAGGATTCAATATCATCATTGACTATTTTTCCAACACTCTCTCCCTTAATAAAACTTTCGACTCAAGAACACAATTTAGATGAAAAGCCTTTCATTCTTAAAGTTTCAAGTAAAAATGATCATTTTACTTTGTCGTAAGCTTTCTCAAAGTCGATCTTGAAAACTATTCCATCCAAATTTTGTTTATGTAACTCATGGATTGTTTCATGAAGTATTACAACTTCATCAAGAATAAATCTCCCCTGCATGAACACCGACTGGGATGATCTGACAACCTTTTGAGCTACACCAAGAATTACATTAGTAGCAACTTTAGTAAAAACTATAAAACTAACATTTAGAAGGCAAATAGGTATATAATGTTGTATTTGTTTAGCATCTATTTTTTTGGGAAGCAGTGTAATGATCCCAAAATTCAAGCTAAAAAGAGGCATTGAACAAGTATGAAATTCATGAGTTGCTAATTAATTGTCAATCTACACGAATGCCAAATCTCTGTGGTGGTTTCAGGGGTTGGAAATTGGGATAGCATGGCTAATGCGCCGATCAAGGAACCGGGGGCTGGAGAAGGTATGTATAATAACTCCATAGTGTTTAACAGTGGAAGGTGAAGATCGATGATGGAGAGGGAGTAGTAGGCTGATACCAAAAGTGTGTGGGTTTTAGCAAATGTTCTTTGCTTGTGTGGTATGTTGTGGTGTTGTTGTATAGTTGGTAGAGTTTTATCTGCAGAGTTTGTTCCCCCTTTATGTCTAGAGCAGTTAGTCCGAAAACTTAGTTGCCCTTTTGATATGCTCTGAATGTTTGCTGTTCTCCTATTATAAGCTGCTATCCCCAACAAAACTACCTTTATATTATAGCTTTCTCAACAAAGCTAGGTACTACATTCGGTCTAAAAAAATAGGGTGCGTCTATACAACATTCGACTGTTTTTTTAATCCAAAATAGTCAAATTTTTGTTCATTTACAACTTCATTATACATAAATTACAAGAATTTATGTATGTAATTTTTGCTCTTTGTCATTGTAATTATTGTTGAATGTCTTAATAACTCATATTTCCATCACATGATTCAAAATCTAACATATACTTTAAGATATTTAGTAAAAACAAAGACAAAAAATAAAATTCTATACCAACAAAATACGGCAATGTGGTGAATCCATTATGGTTCAAAAAAATATAATAATAAATTTGGACCCAATTCATCGTATGAGAAGAAGTGCAAATCTCAAAGCATATCAGACAGATGAAAATTTGACTGTTTTGACAAAAAAAAATATTTGAATGTTATTTAGCAAATCTCCGGAGAAGACGATGTTGCCGGCCGAAGCACGAATCTCCAAGCAAAATGTAAGGTCAGAAAATCGACTGTTCTCTCAAAAAACATGCGACAGTTTTTTAGTCATTCCAAAAAAATAACTCCGTAGTTTTGCCATGCATACGTTGTCAAGATCCATGAACTAGTGACCAGCACAAATCTCTACGTACTGTTTGTGCGCTTCAGGAACAAGGATGAAACTAGGCGATAGCGCTGTCGTAAACTTTTGGAAGGATCCAAAGGCGGAGTCCTGCTGCATCTGTGGAGAGGAGTAAGAGCATGCAGAGCTCACGTGGCCCTATAACTACCTCTCTCTCGAGCTACATACGTCCCCTACGGAGCGAGACGTGCTACATGGAGCGAAGACGGGAACGCATCTCCCAACCACCGCAGGTTCTTGCAGTGCTTGGTGCGCGTGAATAATCTGTCGAAGCACTGCCGTCCTGTTCATCTCGCCCGGCTCGGGCCGCTGCGGAGGACGCGGCATGTTGCCATGGATGCACCTCAAGTGTGCAAGGGCTTTGCCTTCGTGGTCTTTGAGCACCGAGAGCATGCAGAGAACCCCATAGATGAGCTCAATTGCTATAACTTGGGCGGCCGTAACTTGCGAGTAGATTGGGCATATCGTAGCGCCTAATTCATTTGAAGCATTATCTAAGCTTTCCATACCACCGGAGCTAATTTTCGTGAACTACTTCCCTCCCCCATATATTTTGAATTTGGCTTTTGAAGTTATGGTAAAAATACATAATTAATACTATACATCTAACACCCTCCTTCAAACTAATGGCGGATCAACAACATGAAGTTTGGAGAGATAGAAACTGTGCTGGGATCTGGTCTGCACCTTTGCGAAAAAGTCTACCAACTTAAGTTCTGAAAGCACGTACCGAAGAGCAACAACCAGGTCATGTACCTGTGTCCGCATCTAGGTAGCATTAATACCAATATACTTACTAAGCTCATACTTCACCGAATTTGTAGCAATGCTAATAGCCCCATATACTATCAGACAAAAGAGGAGTGGGTGCTGAAACTGAAACACTAAAATACTCAAGTAACCACCGTAGCCAAGTAACCTCTGTTGTCAACAAAGTTATAGCTCGTAACTCAGCTTCAGCACTCGAACGAGAAACTGCTGTCTGCTTCTTAATTTTCCAAGCAATGAGAGAACTATCGAGAAAAACACAATAAGCAGAGAGAGACCGACGATCAGAATGATCACAAACCCAGTTGGCATCAGAATATGCTGGAGCTGCAAAGAGCTGGAGGGAGGAAAAAACAGACAACGTGTGACACAGATATCGTAGAACACAAAGAAGATGACTATAGTGGAGCTGAGTAGGAGCAGAAACAAATTGAGTCAAGATATGCACATGATATGAAATATCAGAACGAGTGACACTCAGATAAACAAGACTCCCAACAAGAGGACGATAGCGAGTAGAATCAGCAAGAGGCTCACCATCAGTGGGCCAAAGATGAACATTAAGCTCCATAGGAGTCTTAGCGGTGTGCTGATCAGTAAGAGAAGCACGATAAAGAAGATCTTGAATATATTTTTCTTAGGACAGATAGAAACCCCCAGGAGTAGAAATAACCTCAACCCCAAGAAAGTAGTGAAGAAGACCCAGATCAGACATGAGAAATAGCTCATTAAGACGCTCCTTCACAAATATGGTGTACTGAGAATCATCTCCAGTAATGATCGTATCATCAACATATAAAAATAGAAGTATTTGACCACGAGGCGAAGTATGAATAAAGAGAGCAGGATTATAAACACTGGTAGAGAAAGCAGCTGCAGTGACAATAGAAGAGAAACGATGAAACCAGGCACGAGGAGCTTGCTTAAGGTCGTAAAGAGATCGGCGAAGGCGACAAACCATACCCCCAGGAACAGAATACCTCGGTGGTGGCTGCATATAAAACTCTTCACGCAGCTCACCATTGATAAAGGTATTCTTGACATCAAGCTAAGAGATAGACCATGCCCGAATAGATGCCACAACAAGAAGAGTGCGAACGGTGGTCATGTGAGCTACAAGAGCAAATATCTTATCATAATCACGACCATACTCCTGCTGAAAATCATGTGCCACAAGACGAGCCTTGTAGCGCTCAAGGTAACCATCAGAGCGGGTTTTAATCCTGTAGTCTCACTTGCATGTGATAGGTGTAATACCCTGAAAGTGAATCGGCTTATTAGAAGAAGTTTCGGAAGAGGGAGCTAATCGAAAAATCGGAATTTATCTTTTCTCGGGGAGTTTTCTGTGTTTTCACGGCAACCTGGGCTTTGGGCCGCAGCCCAAGTGGCCCAAGGGGGGGCCGGCCAAGGGGTGGAGCCTTCCCCCCCCAAACCCTAGCCGCCACCCCCCTCTCCTCCCCTCTCATTCCAAGCCGCCACCCCCTCCACTCCCTCCCCTTTGGCCGCCACTTCCTCCTCCTCCAACCGGCACCATTGCTGCTCCTTGACACCATCTCGCTGCTGTGGTGCCGCCTCCAGTGTTCCCCGGTGGTGCTTCTCAAGGATCCCTCCGAAGTTGCCTACTCCCACCGTCGTCACCGGTCGATCGTCGTCGTCGTTCTTGGCCGGCCTTGAAAGAGAGGAAGAAGGGGAAGGGAGGGAGGTCTTCGGGAGGTGGATCAATGTCCTCTTACGGGCGTACAAGGGTAACAAGGACTCCCATTCGCTGTTTGATTCATGAAGGATGAGCAGTCGATTCGATTTGTTTGGATAGTTTTGCCTCTGTTATTAGATCTATTCTGTCCAGTGGGTTGTGCGCCCCGTTTCGGTATCTTAGAAGCAGAATCTGGTATTTTCATCTCCTAGAGTTTCGTATCCCTGGTTTTTATCTTTCCATATCCACCAATATCACGAGATTCTGCCTTATGGTTTAGGAGATATGAATTATTCTTTGTGCGATGTTCTGTCTGTCTGACGAGAAGGAACTGTCTGTTTGTTCCTTTGTTTTGACCTTGTTAATGTAAGATTCAGGACTTCCACCCAACTAGGTTATTGTATAATGTTTAATAATCTTTCCATATTGATAAAGTTCACCTCCATTGGATCTTTAGAATGAAAGTTATGCATTTTTCTTTACTGCTATTATGTGGTCTGAACAGATGTCTGACACACATTTTCAACTACTGGTTAGCCAATTGTCTTGGCCGAATTGATAAACCCCATCATCTAGAGTTTCGTAGCCTGGTACGTTAAGATTTATTGAGCACTCGTTTCACATCATTCCGAGTTACAGACCTTTAATTATGATTTTTCTCGTTCTGCTGTCCAGTAGGGTTGTCAGGTGGCTGAATAGGTTAAATGTCAGTTTGAAACCGTTGATTGTGTTGGAAAGTTAGGGGATTATGGTAGGACACCGTAGCTATATCATACCTTATTATCCTTATTACGAATACGTATTTGTGTAGGCAGTGAGGCGATGAGTGGAGGAGCACCTTCGTTGCCTCCTAGCACGTCACACTGCGGAAGGCAAGTACAATGTGTTAAGACATGTTGATTTCTGTTAAATGTTGTTAATGCGATGTTTCTTCTATGATCCATGTTCATACTTCATGTTATACAGTTGAAAGTTGTTGTTGTCATGTTATTTCAATGATCCATGATTCATACTTCATGACATATATTCGTTCTTAGTTGATAATCCATGTGATTGAAAGAGATGACACTCATTACATATATTCATTCCATTCTTGCATTGTTCGTGTTCCGTCCACAGGAATGGAATTGTTAAGACCCATCAATTCCAGTATGGGCACGTAAGACCCACCATTCCAATGTGAGCAATTTCGGATACCCGTATGAAACGTTCTTCATACGGTGATTGGATCCCCGGACTTTGTTAAGTACGAGCTTAAGTGAGCACCGATGGGTGTGTCACTCGCTATACCGGTATGAGCATGTGTGAGTCCTTTCCTTTCAACGCACACATTCATTCCATTCATACTCATAAGTGTTCAGAGATAAGTTCGTCCTTTGTATTGAGATTAAATGGTTCATAACCTTGAATGTTCAATTGTTTACTGTACTTGCTGAGTTTCGACTCATTCTTATTTTCTTTATTTATTTAGGTGATCGTTGATGATGACTCTATTGGGAGGGAATAGATCTGCACGTATCACACAGTTCACTACATTTTACTTTCATTAATAATGTCGGGTATGTCTTTCAGTTGTTAATTGAGGAACTGTAATAAATAAGTTTTCTACTGCATGATATTTCTCTCCACGTTACGTTTACTTGTTAAATGATGCTAGTGGATCACTTCAATTATTTCTTGATTCTGTTTGAAGAATTCAATCTTTATTCCTACCTTGCTATTATTAAAGTTGGTCCCTTTATGTACTTAGACGAGTTTAAGTTTAAATTTTTTCGCAATTTGGTTGTATGTTAGTCCTTTAGGTAACATTTTGGCTTCCGAATAGTCAGGGTGTTACAATAGGAGTAACACACGCGGGAAGAGAGACAAGATCACACGTGTCAGTACGCTTAAGGGCAGCAATCTCCTCTGCTATCGCATGCTTCCACTCCTGATGAACAACAGCATCACGATAGGAAGTCGGTTCGGCAAGAGCCGCTAAACAAAAGTCCTCTGAAGAGGGTGGTAGTGGCGAAGGAGACGGTGAAGGAGGAACTGAAGAGCACAAAGGCTGTGATGGAGGTGTGGTGACTATAGGGGTGGTAGGAAAAGTCAGGAAAGAAAGCGGCTCGACAAGAGATGCTGGAGTGGTGGAAGGAGAAGGGCGAGAGTAGAAAGGATGAGACTCATAAAAAATAACATCCCGAGAAACCCGTATCCGTCGGTGGATCCCAACAATGATATCCCTTGTGCTCAGCACTATAGCCCAGAAAAATGCACTCCACGGACTAAGCGGTCAGCTTGGTGCGCTCACGAGGGGTAAGAAGAACATAACACACACACCCAAAAAGGCGGAGAATAGAATAGTCAGGAGTCTTACCACAGAGACACTCAACTGGGATCCCACCTTGAAGAGCAGAAGAAGGCTAGATATTAATCAGGAAAGTGGCAGTAGAAACAGGCTCAGCCTAGAAGTGTGGTGGGACAACAGAAGCAAGCATAAGAGTACGGACTGTCTCAAGAAACGACGATGCTTTCGTTCAGCCACATCGTTCTAGGCATGAGCACCAAGGCAAGAAAACAGAGAGAGAGTGCCTTGCTCAGTAAGAAAACCACGAAGGATTCCTGACAAGTATTTTCCAGCAGAGTCAGCATGAAAGACACGGATAGAAAAATCAAACTAACTATGGATCATGGTAGCAAAAGTCTTGTAGATGGATAGAACCCCACTATGAGATAACATAAAGTATATCCATGTGTGGCGAGAAAAATCATCAACAAAAATTATATAATGTCGATGATCTCCTTTTGAAACGAAAGGAGCCGGACCCCATACATCAGAATGAACATGATCAAAAGGACGCTGTGACACTGACTCACTGGAAGGATAAAGAAGTTGAAGCTGTTTACCAAGCTTACAACCCTGACAATTGAGAGAAGCATCACCAGACACAGATCCTAAAAGACCACGACGAAGTAAAAAAGATAGACATGACCCACAAAGATGTCACAAACAATGATACCACTAAGCAAAAGACGCAGTGGAGGATGCAGCAGAAGCGACGGTGTTGGTGGAGGCAACAAGACTGGTAGGGGCAGCGGAAGGAAGATGAAGCCAATCAAACTCCCAGAAACGATGTGAATCACGGCGGCAAGTGCCAGTACCAACCAAAGTCCCCGTGCGTTGATCCTGAACAGAACAAGTATCAGAATGGAGAATAACACGACAACCATGATCGGTGAGCTGACCGACAGATATGAGTTGCATGGTTAGTTTGGGAACATAAGAAATAGCAGAAGCATGAAAAGAGGAATTCGAAAGAGTGCCTTGTCCTGCAACTGAGAGAAAGGTACCATCGGCTGTCTGGACGGTGATAGGATAAGCTAAAGGACCAATAGAAGTGAGACTATTGGAATCAGATATCATATGAAAGGAAGCACTAGAGTCAAGAATCCAATGTGTTATACCTAAGGAAGAAGGAATAAAAGGTGGTCTCTCACTAGAAGACTGTGCGGCAGAACCAGACAGTGCAAAAGCGGCCATACGACGCAGTAGTGTGAGAAACTCCTAAGAATCAGAAGCACTAAAGCTCCTCTGAGAAGAGGAACCACTAGTGCCCTTTGGAGGATGGCCACCACGACGTAAATCCTTCTTCTTCTTGTAGCAGAACTGTGTCTGATGTCCATCTTTGTTGTAATAGGTGCAGCGTACCCTACCAACAGCAGCTGTCACTGGTGAAGGCACCATTGATGAAGAAACTGGAGACGTAGCGGGTGTAGAAACGGGAGGAGCTGCTAGAATCGAAGGAAACGATGGTGACGGCAGCATACCCGCCACACGAAGGCGAATCTTCTCAGCAAGAACAGCGGCAAGGGCCTCTAAAAAGGTCACACAAGGGTGGTGTGCCAGCAACTAAGTATGAGTATGCTCATACTCAGCCCAGAGACGGATCAAAAAGTGTAGATACAACGAAGCTCTAGGTGAGACTGCTGACGCTGATAGCACTGACACGTGTGGCAAACATCCGATCCCAAAGAGTCAATCTGATATCATACCGTAGACAATTGGGCATAAAACTCATCCATAATAGCATATCCCTGCTGTAGTGACTGCTCTTGACGCACGACAGAAAGATACAATGAATCACCAAATAGCTCGTAACGGTTGCGCAAATGTGTTCACATCAACTATGCTGAAGCCTAACCAACCACATCACCAGTAAATTGCACCTCCATGCTAGCAACCAGAATAGCAGAGGCACACGCATCCTCATCAATCCATGTCTTGTACGCAGCATACTGAGTCTGAAAAGTCTCCACAGCATCCTAAAAAACCTCATATGCCTTTGTATAAGCATCTTCGGAAGCATCATTCGGGAGTACATGCTCAGCAGGCGAAGCAGGGCGAGGCGGACAAGGCAACATGCCAGTAAGAAACTCCCAAAGGCGCTGACCACGCATGTGGATGCGCATATGCTAAAACTAGTCCTGATAATTGAGACCATTGAAGATCACCGGGTAACGAGGAACAGAAACAGTGCCTATTGGAAGGTGGTGCGGCGACCAAAGCAACGAAGTCTAACAGACGGCATTGGATGGCGCGACGGTTAAAACGACATACATATATTTTCCTCTCTTTTTTTGCCGGCTTCTTACTGGGCTGGCTCGGTTAAAACAGCCTACAGGCCAGCATAGCGCACGGGGGACGGCGGGTGGCTCTGGTGGCGGCGGCGACGGCGGGTGGCTCCGGCGGCGAGCGACTCTCCGGCGGGCACAAGCGGAAGCGGTGAATTCGTGTGGAGGACCGGCCGACAACAGCGGCTCCCCGAGCAGCAGAGAGCCTTCGGGCGGCAGCGACGCAGCGGAGTAGACGGCGGTAGCACTACAAATCGGAGCTCTTCGGTGGCGACAGCAGCGGCTCCCAGAGGTAGGCCCAGGCCGGGCACGGTGCGTTGGTGTGGTGCGTCAGATTGATGTACTCTGACGGTTGGAGCGTCGGGGTAGCGACGATGTCCTCATGGCCAAGGAAGAAGGCGACGACAACTGGCCGAGGTAGGCGGCGATGGAAGAGGCGGCGGCGAGGCTGGCGACGCCGATCGGGCCGACACCAACGTCGAGAAGCTGAAGCAGGCGGCGAGGCAAGGTGGTGTCGACGCTGGGTGGATCCGGGCGGCTCGGATGGAAGATGACACGACGATAGACACGGGTGGCCACGAGCAAGCACGATGGAAGGAGCGCTAGGCGGCGACCACGAGCAAAACGGCCACGGGAAAAGCCAGACGACGACTACAGGCAAAACAAAATCATATGTTTACTCTGATACCATGTTATGAATAGCGCTTGTATTGATCAAGAGGCAAATGAGTAAATATATATACAAGTACATATGTGATATATATACAGGTAACCTCTTATACGATGAAAAAATACACAACCAATAATATACATCTAACAGTTTATGGGTTAATTTCCTCTATTTCAATATGAAGCAAATGGGCATCTACTAGTCAACGCATGGGTTAATTTCCTCTATTTCGATATGAAGCAAAAGGGGCAATTAAACAGTGGCACGCACCTTAGTTTTGGTGCTCGAAACGCTGCGGAAAAGAAGGCAGGTCATATACCCAGCAGCAGTTAGAACTGGCCCTTTTTCATGCCACACTAGCTGATTCCATCGATCGCGGGACATTAGTTGCGAGCAGAACAACGCCGTTAATTTGTTTTTGTTTTTTTGTTCGACTAATGCGTGAAATAGTGCTTGCCCTGCCATGTCTACCATCTAGCAGCGTTGCCCGGCGAGATATTGAAGGCTGTAATCGCCACGCCCGTCGTTGCGTGTTGTTTTGTTAGTGGAAACGGGGAAGGAGAAGGTGAATTAATAGGATAGAGGCTCTAAGATTAGTCTAATGTCATGGTTTGAAGAGGGTGCAAATTAATGGGTTAAAATGCCTCCTATAGGAATTCCTAAGAATGTTTGAAACATTTTTAGGAATTCCCTTTGTTTTCCAAAGGGAATTCCTCGTTAGGGAGCTTCCATCAAACATGAAATTGAAATATTTTTGACAAGATGTTTGAAACTTTCAGTTGAAGAATGTAAAGTTTCAATTAAGATTTTTTGCAAAAACTTCCGGTTCATATCCGGGACTTCCCAATTTGGAATCAATCAACTTTCAATTTGGGGAAATCAATACTACCAACCCGGGAATATAATTTTTTAACTCGTGATCCAAATTTTCAACCGGAACTTTCCAACCTTTTAACTCGAAATATGTTAGAATTGAACCCATATGTGTAAAGTTCAATTCATTTCTAAAATTTTAAATCATGTATGGTTTAATCCTATATTACCTACCCAAGTAATGGAGGAGCAATTTATAAGGTAGAATCATTGTCACCTCTTGAAACATGTGTAACATAAGGATGACTATAGCTAAAATCACTTACACGCACGTACATACACGCGCACGTATATTCACATCGCAAATGTGTGACTTGTGATGAGGACAGCACGACCATGAAAATTTCTCTATTTATAGTCGAAAGCATATACCAGTGTGGTCGAAGGCATAAGACCAGTATAATCGAAACAATGTGGTCGAAGCCATAAACCAGTGTGATCGAAACACAGTGGTCAAAAATTAGTGGTCAATCCATAGACTAGGGTGGTCGGAATACACTGGTCAAAGTTGTAGACCAGTGTGTAATCAGGATCTGATAATCACTGCTTAAATATCATTAATTAGTTTTGAATTATCAGTTACCAGTGGTTTAATTTGCAGTTACTAGAGAGTAATTGCCTCGGCCTTAAAAAGATCTGAAGTCGTTCATATCAAAACTGATCGAAAATACTTCCTTTTTTCTTTTTCTTCCTCTCCACTCTTTGGTGCTATAGTGTTGTGTTGTTCGAACCATTTCAACCCTTATTCTCAGCGTACACCGGCGAGGAGGGTGGACAGGGTATATCCGAACCATTGTCGCAGAGTTCTCATGCACGGAGTGGCAATAAGGTTTACGGCGTATCTTCGCTTGCCGTCATTGTCTTTGTATCATCTACATTCTACATTTATTTGACCATCGCTTCAAGTCTGCGCCGCTTGTTTGTTCTTCATCGGCCGATCAGAAGTTGGTCGTCGACCGATCTATTCTTGTAAATCTTTTATTGTATATATTTAGAAGTGCAATGAGTAACCTGTTGTTAGTATCGATTTATGCATCTTTAGTTTTGTGTGATCTTTGTTTCATAATAAAATCTGAAATTAAATTAATATCCATATTTCCAACAATCCAGAAACCTTAACGTGGATTTTTTTTGATTCAGCAATGGCTGGTGCTTCTGATGCTATGAAACCTGAGATGTTTTTTGGTCAGAACTTTTGTAGATAGCAGACAAGGGTCAAGTTTTAGCTCATGTATTTGGAGCTGTGGTGGGTGATCCGACCATAATATCCATTTACAATTGAACAGACAATGCGGTTTGACACATATAATAACACAGCCTTTGAATGCATACTGACAATACTGACTGACCAGCCCTATGATGTGTACATGGACTTCAAGTCCGCCACAGAGTTGTGGGATGCACTAGAGTACAAATATGCCGAAGCTGAGGCTAGTCATTGTCTTTACATGTGCGAGCAATTCTTCGACTACAGTATGGACGATGCTAAGTAGATAGTTGCACAAGCTCATGAGCTTCAACTATAGGTCTGAGAGATTGCGTATTTGGGTTGTGTTTTACCTCCTAAGTATGTGGCTGCGGGCATTGTTACTAAATTTTCTGCTTCATGGCGAGATTTTGTCACTGGCTTAAAGTACAAGAGAGAAGAGATATATATTGAGGATCACATTGCTACTTTTGATGTGGAAGAAAAGGCAAGAGCAAAAGATGCACCCAACACGACAAGTCAGAACAGTCAGTTCAATGCAAATATCATAGAGAAAAGGTATGGCAAGAATAACAAAGGATTTAAACCAAACAAGACAACTATCTTTAAGAAGAAAACTAAGAAGAAAGATATGAAGAACATCACCTGCTTTGTGTGTGGGAAAAACGATTATATGGAAAAAGGTTGTCATTTCCGCAAAAGCAAGGATGCTGAACAGCTAAAGAAAAAGGTTGTAAACGTGATCATAGGTGAGGCCTCAACAAGAGAGTATGGTAATTCACCTGTTGTTTTTTTAGCATGTCGATCCACTGATTGGTGGGTTGATACTGGAGCTAATGTCCACGTATATTCTGATATTTTCTTATTTTCTTCTTATCAGGTAGCTAGGGCTTCCTCCGTCCTAATGGGGAGCATGTTGTATGCTTCTGTTCTTGCTGTTTGCACGGTGGATCTGGGGCTTACTTCGGGAAATATTGTCCACTTGAAGAATGTGTAACATGCGTCAAGAATAAACAAGAACCTCGTTAGTGGTTCTCTCTTATACAGGGATGGATATAAACTAGTATTTGAGTCAAATAAAGTTGTGATGTCTAAGTTTGTTAACTTTGTTGGTAAATGCTATGAGAGCGGAGGGTTGTTCCGCATAAACACTTTAGAATATTGTTATAATATGAATGTTGCAACTGATTTGAATAAATATGAGGCCAATATATGGTATACTCATTTTTGTCATATTGGTTTTGATAGTATTATTCGAATATCCAGATTAGATTTAATTCCAAAATGTGAAATTATCAAATGATCAAAATGTCAAACTTGTGTGCAAGCAAAACAACCTCGAAAACCCTTTAAAGGGTTACAGGAGGAAAAGAACTTGGCACCATTAGATCTTGTCCATTCCGATCTGTGTGACATGAATGAATTGTTGACAAAAGGAGGCAAAAGATATTTTTAACACTTATTGATGATGCATCACAATATTGTTATGTCTATCTACTGAAAACAAAAGATGAAGCTTTAAATTACTTTAAAATTTATAAGGCCGAGATTGAGAACCAACTAGAAAAGAAAATTAAAAGGCTAAGGTCTGATCATGGAGAAGAGTATATCTCTCATAAATTCTTCTAACTCTGTTATGAACTTTAAATAGTCCATGAAGTTACACTATCATACTCACCCCAATCAAACGGAGTGGCTGAGAGGAAAAATCGAACACTAACAGACCTGGCGAATGCCATGTTGTATAGTGCCAGTATACCTAAGATATGGTGGGGAGAAGCTATATTGACAACAACTTTCGTCCTAAACAGAGTAATCACTAAAAGATGTGAGATTACTCCCTATGAGGGATGGAAGGGAAGAAAACCCAATGTTAATTTTCTGCCAACATGGGGGTGTTTGGCAAAAGTTAATATACCATTGCATAAAAAAAAGAAAGGTTGGGCCTAAAACAGTCGATTGTGTCTTACTGGATATGGTAATAACAGCATGGTCTATAGATTTTTAGTAGTAAAATCAGAAACTCCTGATATTATTGTTAACACAATAATGGAGTCCAGAAATGCTTTATTTTTTGAGAATATTTATCCTATGAGAACTGCATGCGATACTTCTCGAACTAAGCATAATCAAACTGTGAATAATAGTAATTTTGAACCTATCACCATCTCTGAACCAATGAGTGATATATCACCAATTTGTGATATTTCTGAGGAAGATAGCAATTTAGTCGAAGAGGTTCCTTGCAGGACTAAGTGACAAAGGGTTGATAAAACCTTTGGCGAAGACTTTATTGTATACCTCATGGATAATGTGCCAAACACTCTTTCAGAGGCTTATACATTACCTGATGTTGAGTATTGGAAAGAGGTAGTTCATAGCGAGATGGATTCCATCATGGCTAACGGGAATTGGTAGATCATTGATCGTCCTGTTGGGTGCAAACATGTTGGATGCAAGTGGATCTTTAAAAATAAAATGAGGTCTGACGGTACTATTGATAAGTACAAGGCAAAACTTGTGACCAAGGGTTATACCCAAAAAGAAGGTGATGATTATTTTGATGCTTACTCTCCTGTTGCTAGATTAACAACCATTCTAGTGCTCATTGCATTAGCTGCTTCCCATAGTCTATATATCCATCAAATGGATGTAAAGATAACATTCCTTAATACAGAGTTGGATGAAGAAATCTATATGGAACAAACGAATTGTTTTGTGATTTCTGGACAGAAAAATAAGGTGTGCAAATTAAGTAAATCGTTGTATGGCCTAAAGCAAGCACCTAAATAATGGCACAAGAAGTTTGATAAAACTTTAACATCTGCAGGTTTTGCTATGAATGAGGCAGATAAATGTGTTTATTATCGTTATGGTGGGGGGTCAAGGAGTGATTTTGTATTTGTATGTCGATGACATACTTATATTTGGGACAAATACTGTTGTTATTGACGAGGTCAAATCTTTCTTATCTAGATGCTTTGATATGAAAGATCTAGGAGAGGTAGATGTTATTCTGAATATTGAATTAATCAAATATGAGGATGATATCACTTTGAACCAATCCATTATGCTGAGAAAATATTGAGTCGGTTCGGTTTTGAGAACTATAAGATTTCCCCAACTCCTTACGATGTTAGTGTTAAGCTTCGAAAGAATCATGGATTAGGCAAAGATCAATTGAGATATTCACAAATTATTGCATCCGTTATGTATCTATCTGGTGCTACAAGACCAGACATATCATTTGCTGTGAGCAAATTAAGTCGATTAGCTTCTAACCTAGGAGATGATCACTGAGAGGCACTTGAGAGAGTGTTGCGCTACTTAAGAGGCACCACCTCATATGAATTCACTATACTGGGTATCTATCTGTATTAGAAGGATATAGTTATTCAAATCGGATCTCTGATGCAGATGAGATCAAAGCTACAAGTGGTTATGTCTTTACCCTAGCAAGTGTTGCAGTTTCATAGAGGTCATGTAAACAGACTATATTGACGAGGTCAACCATGTAAGCAGAACTTGTAGCACTAGACACAGCCATTGTTAAGGTTGAATTGCTTAGAGAGCTTCTGTTGGACATGCCATTGGTTGAGAAGCCAATACCAGTAATCCTAATGTACTGTGATAACCAAACAGTGTTGATTAAGGTTACAAGTACGAAGGAGAACATGAAGTCCTCCATACACGTGAAGCGTGTGCTTAAATTATCAGAAAACTTAGGAACTCTGGAGTGATTATTGCGAATTATATTCATTTTGAGAAAATTTTGGCAGACCCTTTCACAAAGGGGTTAGCACAGAAGGCGATTTTCGTTGCGTCTATGGACATGGGAATGAGGCCCATTGGAGTTACAACTCAACAGTAACCCATACATTTTTTTATCGGAGATCCCGTGACTTAGGCAATGGGAAAACAAGTTGATGTTTGAACAAGAGAGTACATTTTAATAATATATGTACATGTGTCCTAATAGACAGAGTACTCTCAATGTATGGAAGGATAACTTAAAGTCTTAATGTATTCTAGTGTCCAATGAGGGAAAAAGATATTAGCCTACAAGATACCTAAAATGAATACACCTACTTGACCTTAACTGTGAGGTCGCAGTTCACAAGAATATAGCATTTTATAGAAAGCTCATGAGTAGATAAGGGAGCGTGACCAAATAATGCTCCGTTTAGACGTGGTTCTTTGACAGCCTAGTATCAGTTGAGATTTCAAGTGAAATCTAATCACGAAAAGTTGTGAATTTAATGTATAGTCCATTCATCAGTTGTGAGAAGATGAATCTTGTTATTCTATGTGCAAGTTCAACCCGTACGGGACTTACACTGAAAGACTGATATATTAACAAACCTTCAACACAATGTGGTTGAAGCCATAGACCAGTATGGTCGTAACACTGTGGTCGAAGGCATAGACCAATGTGGTCAAAACAATGTGGTCGAAATAAGTGGTCGAAACACAGTGGTCAGATCCATAGACCAGGGTAGTCGAAATACACTGGCCGAAGCTGTAGACCAGTGTGTAATCAGGATATGATAATCACTGCTTAAATACCATTAATTAGTTTTTAATTAGCAGTTACCAGTGGTTTAATTTGTAGTTACTATAGAGTAATTGCCCCAGCCTTAAAAGGATCTGAAGACATTCATATCAAAACTAATCGAAAACACTTCCTTTTTTCTTTTTCTTCATCTCCGCTCTTTGGTGTTGAAGTGTTGTGTTGTTCGAACCATTCCAACCCTTTCTTCTCGGCGTGCACCGGCAAGGAGGGTGAGCGGGTATCTCTGAACCATTATTGCAAAGTTCTCTTGCACAGGGCGGCAATAAGGTTTCTGGGCAGCGCATCTGCGCGACCGCTCGTTCGCTGCATCATCTACATTTTGCACTGCTTCGACCACTTCTTCAAGTCTGCGATACATCCTGTTCTTTATCCAGCCCGACTGTAAGTTGGTCATACGACCAGTCTATTCTATTGTAAATATGTTATTATGTATATTTGGAAGTGCAATGAGTAGCCTGCTGTTAGTATCGATTTATGCATGCTGTCTCCACTGTGTGCCGGTGTGAGGCAAGGCCCTACTGTAACCGGGTGAACGGCGTGAGGCACCTGCGGGTTGCGGCTGTGTTAGAGTTTTGGCTAGCTCCTCTTGTTGGGATACGAGCAGGCTACACTAGCGTGCAATTAAAAAATTTCTACCGTGTAAACTAAGAAATTATGTGAGTAAGAAATCATAGGTCCATACCAAAAAGTGCAGTTGGGCCCAATAAAGTAAAAACTAAAAAAGAAAGTACATCTTATCCTGAATTATTGAGTTTATTTAATTTACCTCAAACGAGACAACTAAAACCCCAAACTATTTAAAGCAATTAAAATCCCCTGGCATTGCCTAATAGGAAAATAGATCATCTGTATTAAAGGGTTCAATGCAAAGGATCTACAGTGCCACGCATTAGAAATCGATCTCCACTACACGATTAAAAAGTAAAGGTCTAGATCAATTGGTACAATTTTTTTTCTACAGTAAAATTGATGCGGTAACTATTTCACTATTCCAACATTATTAGCTACAGTATCACTCCAAATACTATTCACTCACTCATATATCACTGTTCACACTGTTGTCCTCTATATTATAGTAGAGGACCCGGATCCACCCAATAGTGGTTTCGCACATACATGGCCTCTGGATCAAACATGTCTTCCTTGACTACCATGTCACCAAAGCTATTCATTTGCCAGGCCGGACTAGGCCTGGAAAGGTCCGGTCTAAGACCGATCGATCCAAAGCCCGAAAATCCATTTTCTTAATAAAATATTATTATTTAATCCCCCTTTAGAATGAAGCTTTATTGTTTAATTCATTGGGTCTTAAAAAAGTATTTGTTATTTTGTCTGGCTTTTTTGGGCCTTAGACCGGACCTACGGACCGAAAATCTAGGCCCAAGCCAGCCCGGCCCGAGCTTGGAAAATTGGACCGGGCTGCTACGAACAGGTATAGTTCAGGGTAAATTAGACAAACCGGATAGTTTGTAGGGGTAAAATAGGTTTCTTCCAAGAAAAAAGGTCAATTTCTGACTTTTCCATTCCACCCAACAGACCAGTGGAGCGAGGCAAACCCATCCCAAAACCGAACTAGCTGCTCAGCGATTCCGCCTCGCAATTCTCAGCGATTCCGTTTTTGTCTTGCGTTTTTCGTATTTTTCGTTCTCCCCAAGGCGGAAGCACCACGCGCGCCGCGGGCGGCAGGTGGGCGGTTGGTGGCGGCTCCACTCCATTCACTGGTCCAAATGGCGGCCAATAATAGCGAGCCCATACTGGAGGAAGGAGGAGGCGAAGGCGTGACGCACGTGGAGGCGAAGGAGGTGGAGGAGAAGGGGGCGGCGGCGGCGTCTCCGGCGCAGGCGAGCGCCACGATGCTGCACCGGTCGGGCTCGCGGCCGCAGCTGGACCTCAGCGGCGCGGCGATCCACGGGACCCTGGAGGACCGCAACCCCACCATCCTGCTGCCCAACCAGTCCGACGACATCTCCCACCTCGCGCTCGACATCGGCGGTACGTACGCACGCACGCAGCTAGCTCTTCCCCGTTTCCCCGCGAATGAATTCGCCGCCTGACGTCATCTGCTAGCATTATCGTATCGCCGTTACTTATCACTTTATCAGTATGAACTTAGTATAAACTTCAGGGGCGAGATAGTGGAGTGCATGAAACATGAGACCCAAACGGTGGATGAATATTATCTGTGATGTCAGTGTTAAGAAGCTAGCAGTTCGGCTCACTGCTACGGCAGTTGCCTTCCTAGCTTGCTTCTCGTCCAGGAATGCCAGTGTCGCTCGGCACTGAATACCGATCATTTTGAACCACCTTATGCGTGATCTTGCTAATTGATCATATTGATAACCTGGATGCGTGATCTTGCTAATTGATCATATTGATAACCTGGATTTTGTAGTATCGATAGTCTGTCATAGCTGAGATGGTAAACGTGGCATGCGGCTTTCTGAATGAGTCGTGAAATTACTTTTGTGGTTTCTGAACTAATGAGTCATGTGCCTGAAAAATAAATCATCTTGGTGATTTTTGTTTTTTTGCTCAGAAGTTCTGTTTTCAGTCATCAGTCTGAAATGAGAGCTACAATTTTTTTCATGATTGTCAAATCTCCTATCATTTTGTACATTGAACTGTGTTTTCTTCTAGGTTCTCTTATAAAGTTGGTATATTTCTCACGACATGCGGAGCTCTCCACGGAGGATAAGCGTAAGATATCCACGAAGAGAAGACTTGGGATGTTTAACGGTGGCAGGAGGAGTTACCCAGTACTTGGAGGGAGGCTCCACTTTGTCAAATTCGAGACTGTGAAGCTAAATGAATGTTTGGACTTCATTTATTCCAAACAACTACATCGTGGTGGTATGCAAACACTACTTTGGATTTTTTTACAAGTTACTACATTGGATTGTTAACAATTGGAATCTTGTATGATCTGGAGTGTCCATATATTTTGTATATTTACATTATTTTGAGATTCTGGATAGTTTTAGTGGAAACAGTTAGTAATAGTTTTGGTGGAAACAGTGAGAAATCACCACATTGTGGACAGAGTCGATAGTATATGTAGATAGTTGTTGAAGTTACTATATCATGTGCATATATGCTACCGATTTCGAGGGTGACTTGTGCATGTTTCTTCTCCATTTCATCAATCCTCTGGTTTTTCTTCATTGGATGTGCCTATGTGTTTTGTCGGATTGTGTCTCCGGTATCTTTATTGCATTTCATGTTTTTCTCTGACATTCCTCATTGTATCTTGTCCATTTTGGAAGTGTATCATATGTCAGATTTGAGGTGTATTTACATGAGGTTATAAGGTTAAACAATAAATCATATAATGTCTGAATTGCTTCCGTCACTTTGGTCCAAACGATTTTCTATTTTTCTATTAATAGGCTGACTTGTATTTTCGTAGCATTGATTGGCAGTTTTATGCTGCAGGAGTTGATTCACCTTCATGGCGCTCAGGAGCTCAACCTGATAACATTGTAATCAAGGTAACAACTAATGAGACAACATACTTAAGATTTGTGGGAAGTTTGTTTAATATACCTGGAAAAGTTTGCTAGTGTTCATTATCAGAGCACTTGAACATTTTGGCTAGCAATCCATTCTTCCTAATGCTACCTTGTTAGTGGAGATGGTTACCAGCGATGGTTTTGGTGAATAAGACGAATATTTGTTCTAGTACATAATGATGTAGACAAACCTGTAGTAAACCATGATTGATAATTTGCTTCCTCTCGCAATATTAGCTCTCGAATGGGAATACACCCAAATGATTGTACTTTATGGAAGGAAAGTCTTTTTTTTTGGTACAGTTATCTGTTTATTGCTGTATGAGTTATTCTTACTTATTAGGATCAGACTGTGTACTTGATGTTTGCACATAAAATTACTCATCCTTCTCTTGATTTGTGGCATTAGAATTATAATTTTTATTGATTATGATGTTTTGTGGAAACTGGAAAGGCAACAGGTGGTGGAGCATTCAAGTATGCTGATCTCTTCAAGGAAAGATTGGGAGTTAGTCTTGAAAAGGAAGATGAAATGGACTGTCTTGTAGCTGGAGCAAATTTTTTGCTTAAGGTCTCTTTTTCTCAGTTACACCATCACTATTTAGGCTGTATCCTACTATACAGTTTCGTATTGTGCATGATGTTTATAATGGATCTTTGGAAATGTCTTAAGCCTTTAAAGTGTTGTTAAACATCATTTGAAGGGTGGTAACAAAATTGAAATTATGTGCAAGTTAACAAGACTTTATTTTATTGCCAGGCTATACGCCATGAAGCTTTTACACACATGGATGGCCAAAGGAATACGTTCAGATTGATCAGAATGATCTGTTTCCCTTCCTCCTTGTTAATGTTGGGTCTGGTGTCAGCATAATCAAGGTAACTTTTAGTTTGATTTTTTTTTTCTTTCACTGGATCTTGTTGATTGTTCTTTTTCAAAGGTTGATGGACACGGCAAATTTCAACGAGTTAGTGGGACAAATGTTGGTGGTGGTACATACTGGGGATTGGGGAGGTTAATGACGAAGTGCAAGAGGTGCTCTTTTTGTCTGTTCATGGATGTGATACATTTCTATTGAGAAGTTTAAGTACTTTAAAATCATGAATTTGTTTCAGTTTGACGAATTACTAGAGTTGAGCCAGCGTGGAACAACAATACCATTGACATGCTTGTAGGAGATATATATGGTGGTCTGGACTACTCCAAGGTAACTATTAGCATTTTTGTGGAAATCATCTTATTATCGTTTCGATGTATCCCTTAAGTTATTGTAGACGTTGACTTTTGCAGCATTGGGAAAATCTGCTAGTCAGACGTGGTATTTGTGGATAACATTCAATGTGTTGAGAATTTTGGAACAAAGGTTCTTAAAGTGTGTAATTCTTCTTTTCCCATTCACTAATTCTTGCTTGCTTCTGCTCTATGGCAGATTGGTCTTTCGGCATCAACAATTGCCTCTAGTTTTGGGAAGACAATTTCAGATAACAAGGAGCTATCAGATTATAAACCTGAGGATATTTCTCTCTCTCTGTTACGGATGATCTCGTATAATATTGGCCAGGTATGGCAATCTTGTTTAGGTTTTCTATGGCTTAGAGAAATGATGAGTAATTATTGGGAGAACTGTTGGACACGAATGTGTTATGGTTCAATATCCAGCTGAGGTACTGCAGTGCGTACTGTAGCAGCACGATATTAGGATGGATTTGTTATTTAGGAATATATCTATTAGGTGCTTGGTATTTTCTATTAGTTATACAAATTATTATTAGATTGGATTGTTAGAGATAAGTTTCTTTATAGATTATTTCTTAGAGGTCAAGTCAAGTTGCCCCTATAAAAGGGATAATATGTATCCATTATCAATGAAGCAAAGATAAACAAAGTTAGTCCCTAACCGGTTGGCTAAAGATCAGAGCCTTCTTGTTTGTCAGAAAGAGTCCCGGCCGAGCTTGGAGGGCGATCCCTCGCCTCCTTGACTAATCAGGCCTCAGAGTCTCGCTACCTCGACAGGAAAGAGCCATGTTGGCGGTTAGATGAGGGCGAGTGCCCCACACTCGGTCCTCGGACCCGTATCCAACCAACGACCACAACATAATGACTCGGTCTTTCTTTGCATGCATCATCATAGTTTATAGAGATTCACACTCGACATTGTTTTTGTTGACTTTGAAATTTTGAACAAGTGATCCAAACAGTGAAGCTTGGGAGCTTATCTGAAGCGGGAGCTTTTTTCAACTTGATTTATTCAGAAACTCAAGTGTCCAACACTGAACAATAGCATTCTTCTCTGAAAAAGAAACAATAGAATGGGTGAATTTTCAACTTGTTTTTGTTATCTAGTGCCTTTTGTGTGTGTGTGTGTGTGTGTGTGTCTATATATATATATATATAAATATAATAATAATAATAATAACAAAGTGTTAGTGGATTTGAAAAAATGAGTCCATGAGCTAACACTGCCAAAGATGATATTAGATGACAGTGCTAAACAATGTATTCAAATAGGTTCTTCTGTGATCAAAGGATGAATATCACTTTTCATGGTGTTATCTCACCATTAAATTGAGTACCAAATGCACATCTTGCGAACTCAGTTTTTTTTTTTGTTGCCATTAGTTGTTGTAGGCTAACACATCAAAGGTGGTGTTAGTTCTTCTTTCATGCTCTGGGTTAAGTTTATAATATAGTTTTTTTTAAAATAGTTACATTTAATTAAAACTCCAAAATTCCATTGAGTTTTATCACTCGACACTGAAGTCTAAGGATAAACCTGTACCAATTCTTGATAGTACAGGCACGTTGTACTTTTTAAAAATTGTAGCCATGGATTCATTTTTCCTTTTTTGTAGATTTCCTATCTTAATGCACTTCGATATGGACTCAAGAGGATATTTTTTGGTGGATTCTTCATTCGTGGTCATGCCTACACGATGGACACAATTTCTTTTGCAGTACATTTCTGGTAAAAGTTCCAAAACCATTTTAATTTTTGATGTTGTGTCACCCTAGTTTAGTTAATTTTGAAAATAATTTTCTCCCCAAGTTGTATTCTAATTGTATGTTCTTCAAACCAATGTACACTGTATTTGGAAAGGTCAAAAGGAGAGGCAAAAGCCATGTTTCTGCGTCATGAGGGCTTTCTTGGAGCACTTGGTGCATTTATGAGTTATGAGAAGCATGGTCTTGATGACTTGAGGACACATCACCTGGTTGAACGCTTCCCAATGGGTGCTCCATATGTTGGTGGAAAGATTCATGGGCCTCCTCTTGGAGATCTCAATGAGAAGGCAAGGACATCTATCCTTGATCATGGTTACTTCATGATCATGTTGGTTGTTAGTTTGGTTGTTCTGTAGAGTATGACATGCTCTATTGAGATTAAATTTGTTGCTTGACAAACTTACAACATTGAAATGGAAATCACTCCTGTCCATCTAAAAGCCACACATGCACACACACCAAAAAACCCTACTCACAACTTTTTCCTATTGGAACAGCTACTGGAACGAGTCACATTTTTTTTGTCACCATTTTCTACTCTTGGCTCATGGTTAACATTTCTGTGTAACCTATTCACCATTTTGATTATTAAATGTTGTTCTGTCTGGGTTGCAAGTTCAATAAATTTTGATGTGGAACTCTACTTATCAGATATCATGGATGGAGAAGTTTGTGCAGAAGGGTATTCAGATTACAGCCCCTGTACCTATGGGAGCTCCTGCTACAACAGGTATGGGAGGTTTTGAAAGGCCTACTTCCAAGGGTGACATTTTGCGGTCAGATGCAAGTGCCGCTCTAAATGTTGGCGTTCTCCATCTTGTACCCACATTGGATGTCTTTCCGTTGTTGGAAGACCCAAAGACGTAAGCCAGAACTATTTAGCTCTCCTCTCCATCATGTCTATGAAAATGAAAGAAATTCGGAATATCAATGGGCGTTGGTTAGATAGCTGGATCCAATTTCTCAACCTGAAGAAGACCAATTAAAGTTGAACTATCGTAGCAACTTCAGTATAGAAGTTGGAGCTCTATTTTGTTGCCCTAAAAGCTCAGAAAGTTGTGGGTGCATATTTTGCCCCAAAAGCCTAAGTTTAAGATACTGAGTAAAACCCCAAAAGCTTAAGATTACATCAAGTTAATCACTTCTGAAGCATTTATTATCTTATTAAAGCGAGTCAAAAGAAGCTACCACGTTAGCTCTCAAGGGCTAGAAATTCTCACATTAATCGGTGGAAAAGAGAAAGATCTACAAATCGATCGTGGTGGAGTTCGATTATAACGGTCTAGATTAAAAGAAAGAGTCCATGTCAAGCAAAATCAAGCGAAATTGAAAAAACAATAAAAATAAAATTAGCAATTTGATTTCCATACAATTCTTACGTAAAAGAGTCTATATCAGGCTCAATAAAACTAAAATTCGGAATAAAAAAAATAAAAATAGCAATTTGATTTCCATACAAATTTCTAAGTAAAATCCCTAAATCATTAAAATCCCGAATAAAAAAATAGAAATTAGATTTATATACTAAATCCAACAAAAAAATAATTGAAATTCGGAATAAAAATAAAATAAATTAGCAATTTGATTTCGATCGAATTCCAATAAATATAATTTGGAATAAAAATTAAACAATAATTGACAATTAGATTTGTATACGAAATACAACAAAAAATAATTGAAATTCCAGAAAAAATAAAATAAAATTAGCAATTTGATTTCAATACTAATTCCAAAGTAAAATCCCTAAATAATTGTAGTTTGGAATAAATATTTTAAAAATAGCAATTGGATTGAATCGAATTCCAAGAAAAGAACTAAAATTCGGAATAAAAATAAAAGAAAATTTGGAACCCGATTTCCATACGTATTCCAAAATAAAATCCCCAAATAGCTAAAATTCTGAATAAATTAAATAAATTTAGCAATATGATTTGTATACGAACTCCAATAAAAATTATTGAAATTTTGAATAAAAATGAAAGTTACAATGAGGATGGCACGAATGGTGTCCAAGGAGACACAAAAGAAGCCATCATATTCGCTTTCAAGGTCACATATTCTATTGTTGCTTCATATGGAATAAAAATAAAAATAACTAAAATTTTGATTAAAAAATACAAGTTATAACAAGAATAGCAGGAAGGTGTTGGAGATCACAAGAGTGCAATGGCAACGATCCATCCTTCAAGAAGACATTGATCCACGGGCATGCTTGTCACGGTGTCGCCAAGGCGTTGCCAAGGCGTCGCCTTGGCGTCCGGGCGGTGCAGAGGGGACGCCGCAGTGGCTCGCCTCGCCTTGGCCATGCCTGATCGCCTCACCGCACCGGCCACGGCCCCAGTATTCGTTTACTCCTCTCCATTGCTCGCCACTCCAGTGCTCCATTGCCCATGGCTGCGCAGCGACCCGCCACCACTCCCTTCCTCCCGCGCTATCACTCCCCCATCTCTCGCTCCCGTGCCGCCATTCCCTCCCTCCCGCTGCGCCGCCACTCCCCAGCTTCCTCCTCTCGCGCCACCACTCTCCTGCTTCCTCCGTTGCTTCCTCCTCTGCTTCTTCTTCCTCTGCCGCCACTCCCGAGTTACCTGCTTCCTCCCCTGCTTGTGCTTCTTCCCCTGCTTCCCCTCTCTGTAGCTCTGCTTCGGTGCTTCCCTCTGAATCTGATCCCCACGACCCCTCTGCTAGACTGCAGTAGCGCAGCTCTACTTCCCTCTGCTCGCCTTACCTCGCCTTGAGGATGACTAGGCGCCGGCTGGACGCCATGGCGTCTCTCAGGCGCCTTGGTTGCTAAGCACACCGTGACAACCATGCCCATGGAGAAGTGAAGAGTCGAGGCGGTGACGACAGAGATGAGGACAATATTGTGTTGCTCGCCGGAGCCATTGAAGAGAATGACTAGTGTTGAATGAGTCAATGGCCGGATGACAAGTGGTGAGCGTTGGTGTTGTTGAAGAAGTTAGTAGCTAAAAAAGCTCGATAATGGAGAAGCCCTGCAGAGAGGAGATAGAGCTTTGCATTGAAGACGAGCTATGGACGATATGGGGCCATCGGGTAGCTAGGAGCGTGCCATCACTGGTGAGGGGCATGTTGTCGCCGGCGATGGCGAAGAGATGCTCCATATCGTTAGACAACGACTAAAGCAGGCATGCTAACATTATTGAAGATGAGAGGTCATCACGGTTAGTAAGGAAGCCACAACGTTGAGTTGACCAACGTCGAAGAAGAAGAGTGATTGATACGAGAGAAGATGACGTCGAGCATGTATAACATCATGCATATGTATGTATATGCATGCATCTGTACGAATAGAAGCGTAGACGTACAAAGGCAGAGGAGCAAAATGCTTGGAGTAGAGATGGCGCAGCCGTAGGGATCACGCTCGGGGTCACCGGAGAGAGCGTGACACATGTCCCCAGCTGGGATCGGTGATGGTTGTATGTGTATGCGCATTGATGTCACAATAGTTAGCATTAAGCAATAATTAGGGGAAGTAGAAGATAACTATGTGGTAAAGTGTTACATTAGAAGGGTAGCAGCTGAGAATGATCGATCAAGATTTGGGCCTTGTTGGAGGTTGAAGTAAAAAAACTGTGACGACCAGAAAAGATAGAAGCCACACGGTTTGGTGGGGTAGCCGACGTGTGAGGAAAGATAAGTTTAAGGTAAGTCGTCCATGGTGCATCGGTGTATACGTGAGCAAGATACTCTGATACATTATACCATATAAACTAATAAGATAATTTGCTGCACACATAATCTGTTATGAATATTGTGTATGTATTGCAATAGCCCAATGGGCAATATATAGAGTACAAAGGGACACAAGACTAAACCCTAGAATAATAGAGAAATACTACAAATACCTCATAACACCTTCCCTCAAATGCAAAGCATATGCAATAGCATCACATTTGGAAAGGGTTGACACTACAATAGGGAAAACCCGAAATCCTAGCCTTGATAATGTCGTTGTAGCGTGCAGCTCTTGGAAAATATATCGAGTATAAAAAGATCTCCCATCCGGGATCGTGCGACAGCCCATAAAGCACAATGTGCAGGGGCTGAGAAAGTAGAGGCAAGTGGGAGCAAAGCCGACCGCGGCAACACAACGAAGAAGATGATGAAACCGATAGGAATAGAGAGAGCTATCAAATCAAGGACTTTGTGGACTCGCACGATTTAGACGAAACTAAAAATAGAGTGTTCTGGACTTGGATGGACACAATGAAAGCAAGGACTCAAGCGAGCACTAGCGAGATGTAGTCGGATAGCCGTTGGTATCGACCAACACAACCGAGAATAAAAGGTTGAGTTCTTCTTATTCCTCTTGATGAAACATCTTGTATTGGTGCATCCTTGGTCCAGTGCTTTAGCGAGGAGGAAAGTGATCCTCCCATACTCAAGTGGCGACCATACGATGGCGACAATGCGTCGTGCCACCAATGACGCTGCAGACACCACGCCGCACCGCCGCGCCACCTCTCTCGGCGCCGATATCCACGCGCAGCAAGATATCCTTGAGTAGGTCGGGCATCAGCGCCGACTAGAGATAGAATTCCCGGCCGGGGTCCGGGATTCAAAATCCCGTCCGGTTTTCCCGGGTTTTGCAAATTCAAGTATCAAATTTCGAATTTCGGTTTGTTTTTAAGCAAATTCAAACGAAATTTAACCGCTTTCCGGAAAACACATGAATCGATTCTACTTCCGCCCCGGTGAGGATTCGGTCCGGTAATGGGTTTTTTATTCTTGGCGCCGACCATCTCTCCTCGTCGACCCCCTCTGCAGCCCCGCCAACGGCGACGAGTCTGGGTGAGATTGTCGGCGATTCGTGAAGAGCTGAGGAGGCGTGGATCCGAGCGGGGGTGGAGGAGGCTGGTGCGCAGGATCGAGCCCGAGGCAAAAGGAACTTGAGCCCGAGGCAATGGCGAGGTGACGTCAACGAGGAGGAGGCCTGCCATGCGACGGCAGTGCGGATCTAGGAGCACGGGAGCTGAGAGCTCGAGCAGAGGAGCTCGGGAGGCTCGGGCGGTCGGGATCCGGCGGCGAGCATGGGCGGCTGGATCCGTCTTCTTCCTCCACTCTGGCGGACGGATCCGGCTATTTCCTCCCCTCTGGCCACCAGATCTAATCTCACTGCCTCTCCCCTTCGGATCTGGCTACTGCGGCTGAAGGAGACTAAGACTAAGAGGTGGTCGCCCTCGGGAGCGGAGATTGCTCCTCCCGGGGGCGGCGGCGGCGGCAAACCCTAACCCTAACCTCGCTCTGATACCATGTTATGAATATTGTGTATGTATTGCAATAGCCTAATAGGCAATATATAGAGTACAAAAGGACACAAGACTGAACCCTAGAACAATAGGGAAATACCTCAAATACCCTTAACATAATCAACATATTACTTGAGATTAAATAGAGGTACATGTACATGCATACAATTTGGAAAAAATAACTAATATAGTAAGAATATGAGCATACAACTACATGATCTATACATGATGAAGAGTGGTTAGTTTCTAAGAACCTCAACAACTTATTATGCTTAATTATTTTCTTTCATCAAAGCATATACTTCAATCACGTTCATCAGGTTGTAATTTCTTTCAAGCTTCTATTGTCGTTTCTAATATTTATGATATCTTAAAAGTCTAAATAGACTACAAGATACGTAAATATATTACCAAGCATTTTATATAAACTTTAAAACAAATATAACACGTAAATCTTGGCGCCTGCCGATTTTCTTGTAACTATGAGGCCAAAAGCAATTGACATGCTTCAGCATATAACCAAACCTTTTAAATTTCCATATCCATGGTAAAAAGAAAAAGAAAAAGAACTGAACCTCAGCCGAACAGGGTCCTTATCTAAACAAATTCAAGTTGGAGTTTCCCCCCTTGTGTCCACTCCTGGTTAAATGGGGAAACAAATTAAATGATAATAGTATATCTATACCTTTTTTTTCTTTAAATGTGGAACGACTTATTTAAAGCATTTTATACTACTTATACATGTAAGCTTTGTGATGGAAGAAAAAATGCTATCATGTGCAGCTCAACTATATATTGTGTAAATTGTAAAATATGATCTATATTGCAGGTATGAGCCAAACACAATTGATCTTGACCAGGATGAGTTCAAGTATTCTTCTATTTCCCTTATTTATAAATATCTTATAGGAATTGAATTATTTGATGATATCTGAGATGTACCATGCTAGGTACTGGTTCACGGTTTTATCGGACCATTTGCCAGACCTTGTGGACAAGGTATGATCCACTCCTTTCAAATATCCTTGTATAACTTCTGAGGCAATAGATCTGAATTTTCTTTCACATCATGATATTATGATAACAATATATCTCAACAATTTATTGTTGGGTCCTTCTAACTAAGTTTGTCAGCCTGCATCTACATGTCACTAGTTTGCAAGATTTGATACCTACTGCTTTTATTGGTTTCCACCTAAGCTGGCATTCCGCCCACACAAACATTTTAAATAAATTGCCTTTCTTGTCAAATGATTTCAATATTATAGTTAGTAGTTATTTCCTTAGCTTATTTAGCTCCTAGATCCTCAGTTCAGGCAATATTCCGCATTAAATTTGGTATTGTAACAATACATGAATTTACAGTAAACTGTTTTGTCAGAATCTCCATCTCTAGTCTTTGTATGAGTATATGGAAACTTGATAAGTATTTTTTTTTTTGCTAATTTCTGCATAGTATTCTTGGCAGGCGGTTGCTAGTGAAGGTGGCACTGATGACGCCAAAAGGCGGGGAGATGCGTTTGCACATGCCTTTTCTGCTCATTTGGCAAGGTACACAATTGCAATTGCACAGCATTAGTTTGTAGGTTTCTTTTTCCTTATTCTACTGGGCATTGCTAGTCTCTTGATCTGTTAAGATTGTTAATTGTAAACTGCATTACACACTATCACTTTGTTGCCTTACTTTTGTGTCAGTTTAGGTTGATGGAGGAGCCTGCTGCTTATGGTAAGTTCGGTTTAGCCAACCTGTTGGAGTTGAGAGAAGAATGTCTGAGAGAATTTCAGTTTGTTGATGCATATGTTAGTATCAAGCAAAGGTTAGTTCATCTCTCTCTCTCTCTCTCTGTGTGTGTGTGCGCTTGCACAACCGTCGTGCATGATTGGCACTCCATGGTTGTCAATTAGTTGTTGCAGCGTGCATGATTGGCACTCCATGGTTGTCAATTAGTATCTCTACTCGGGCTATTTATTTAATCTTTTTGTGTTTTCTGCATGAAGGGAAAATGAAGCTTCACTGGCTGTTTTACCTGGTCTCCTCATGGAACTTGATAGTATGAATGAGGTATGAGACAGCAGGTGGCCCACGCCCATGACAGCAGGGCTATCCTCCTGCTTAAGTCAGCACTCAACAGAATTCTTTTGAATATTTGCTTTTTACTCAACAGAATTCTTTTGAATATTTGGTTTTATATGATGGTGTAGATTACTTGTAACAGTGCCCTTTTTTCATTGGCAGAGCATGTAGATAAAAAACACACAAGGAATTTGGTTCATAGCACAGCCAAAAATACAATTTTAGCAAAATACCACCTATTGTGTCACTAACAAATGGACCTGGTGTGGTCCCATCTGCAACTGTCAGAGAAGTGGTATTTTGTTGAGTTTTTTGCCCACATGCTTCCATGGTTGCCCCATGCTGGCCATTAGTTCAGCAAATCTACCTCAGCTTGAACTCTAGAACTCTGAATTCATCTTATGTTTTGCTTTGATGCTTGATGTTTCTAGGAAGCTAGATTGCTTGCGCTAATTGAAGGTGTCCTTGCTGCAAACATATTTGATTGGGGATCTCGAGCTTGTGTGGACCTTTATCACAAGGGAACTATAATCGAAATTTATCGCATGAGCCGCAAGAAGATGCAACGTCCTTGGCGGGCAAGTATTCGAAGTCTGAAATTTGAATGTTATAGTTGTATTGCAAGAGTTATCCAAACTACTTTTTATGAGTTGTGCTAGTCCAAGACTAGATATTTGTGTTATGGTATTTATACTGATATCTTTTCTTTCAGATTGATGACTTTGATATGTTCAAAAAGAGAATGCTTACTGATAAGAAGGATCAACCATACAAGAGAGCACTTCTGTTTGTTGATAACTCAGGTGCTGACGTGGTCCTTGGAATGCTTCCTTTAGCACGAGAATTTTTACGCCATGGAACTGAGGTATAAATTGAAAATCTAAAAAAAAAACATTGTTTTTTGTTAGGTTTGCTGAACATTACAGTTTGAATTAAAAATAACAGACATGATGCTATTTCAAGACATGCTAAAATTGCTAATAATGTATTCAATTCATAGACTGCATGCCAGATCGGGAAACAGTCCTTATTTGTGAATGTTGTGATACTCAACATTTTATCCATGATAACGCAGAACTGATAGAAAATGACTTTTGCAGTTTCTCCAACGTTGTGAAATAACCCTGGAAGTGAAGCAGACCTTCAATTATACTCCATTTAATGATTACTAGATGTTCAATTGTCATAGATCTACTGATATTTAGATAGCTAACTTGAGCTGGTAACAAAATACTGATTCTGCAGGTAGTTTTGGTTGCAAATTCATTGCCTGCTTTGAATGATGTTACGGCTAATGAACTTCCAGAAATTGTAGCTGAAGCTGCAAAGGTACAAGTGAATGGAAATTGTGCTCCTTGACCATCCTAGTTGTGTTTTCTACTAATGCATCTGTAGTTATATCTAAGTTCTGCTTTGTTGCTTATTATGTATCACAGCACTGTGGTATCCTTCGGAAAGCTGCAGAAGCTGGTGGATTGATAGTTGATGCTATGGCTGGCATCCAAGATGATCTCAAGGATGAACCAGTGTCAGTGCCCCTAATGGTCGTTGAGAATGGATGTGGCAGTCCATGTATTGATTTCCGGCAGGTTAGCTCGGAGCTTGCAGCTGTTGCAAAGGATGCAGATTTGGTAAGAAGGCTGTAGCTCTTTGAACTGGATGAATTTCCTTATGCATAATCAATTGGAAAGTTCTGTTATTTGCTATGTTGGTTTTGGTTCTTAATGTTATGCAGGTAATCTTAGAGGGCATGGGACGATCACTGCATACCAACCTCGATGCCCGTTTTAAGTGTGATGCTCTAAAGGTACTTGTTTCTGCAAACCTAGCTGATTTGTTGATGCACAATTACAAACTTGGTCCTGCCCTTCGTATTTGACTAAATGCCCACATAACTTAACTCTATTGTAATTATTGAATTGAATCAACCTTGGAAGAAAGATAGGTAATGGTTCTTGCATCTGTGGCTTGAGCTCAGCGGAATTTTGTTACTTGTCTGTCAGTATGTTCGAGATAGCAAGAACATTACACCAGTGATATGTTGCACTTAATCCTGTATGTATTTGACAACCTTACCATACTGAACTGTATGTCTATGTGTGCAGCTTGCGATGGTGAAGAATCAGAGATTGGCAGAAAAGCTTTTTAATGGAAATATATACGACTGCATCTGTAAATTTGAACCTGTTTCTTAACAATTGCGGAAGAGACTACAGATGATGTGGTATTGCAGATGCAACTCACTTGATTTGCAACCAATTGGATCATCAATGCAAGCCATAATGCCATGGTATTTGTACCCGCACATGATCTAAGCAAAAAGCCAAGCATACCGCAAGAATTAAAGATCCCTTCAATGTACCAAATACTCCTTACACGCTAGAGAGCAGAGAGGTACCGTTTGTTTGTGATAATAGTGTACCAAATTTCCAAAGATTGTGGTGTCAGGGAGTTGCAGCATAATAATTGTTTTAAAGAATATTTTCAGAAAGCATAGAGGATTCGATTCACCACAAATCAACACCAGTAAGGTGATAAATACATCCACAGTTAGCAAACCAACCATAATAAGACGATCAAAACGTAAGAAAAAGAGCAACCAGTTGATCCACAAATCAACAACGCGCCCATGAAATTCAATACAATCAGCTCTACGCAAAGTTGATATCATAAGCCTTGCTCCCGTCCTGTAATAGCCCAAGTTTTAAATTATAGTTGATTTTTTTTAATGATTTTCTAAAACATTTAGAAAATTTAAAAGTTTTTTTTTCCTAATTTTAAGGTTAAAATTAATTATTTACAAAATTAATTGCCAACTATGTGTTGGAAATATTTTATTTAAGTTTAAAATGATTTAGGGAATTTTTGTGAATTTTTTTCATAATTTTTTGACTTTATTTGCTATTTTCTAAAGCCAATTTGAATTAACTGAATCTCTAAATTCTTAAAAAACCTAGGAACAGTAATTGGGCCGAATTCCCTCGACCTGTCACTGTTCTTCCACGCTTGGCCCGATTTTCGCAGCCCAATTTCACCCACCACCCGCACTCATCTCGCTCTCTCTCACCGCCATGTGGTCCCCACTCGTCGGCCACTCCCTCTCTCACCCGCCTCTCTCTCACTTGCTACCATGTGGGCCTGTCTGCGCCACATCACCCTTCGTCCTCCTTCCTTTCTTCCCTGAGCAACATCACCATTCTGTCTACCATTATCGCAATCCGAAGAGCTTCCAAAACTCGGGCAAATCCGCCCGAATTCACCGTGATTGCGCCGCATTTATGACCCCGTGTCAATTCGTGCCCGTCACGGCCTCACCCTTTCCATCTCTGGCCCCGAATCCCCTTGATTCCGTCTCAAACCCAGTGAGGGCTTCTTGCGCCGCACGAAACTCTGGCCTTGTCCTTGCCCTATAAAGGTTCGCCCCGGCTCCGCTTATCCCAACACCGCCAACCACCGCTCTATCATCTCCCCTAGCGCCTGGATATCGAAGTTGAACGTCATCGCCGGCTTCCTTCACCGCCGAATTAGCCGCCCGCTCGTAGCGGCCGATCGACCACACCTTCGACGTCGCCTACCTCGCGCTCACCATCTCCGCCGGAGGACCTCGAACGTCATCATTGCCGTTGACCGAGCACCGCCACCGCTTCTTCGCCGCCACCGCCATCTTGTCCCACTCCTCCGCCATGAGGTAACACATCCTATTCACCACATTACCTCTCTCATTTGCGCACACTCGCGTGGCTCGTGCGTTGCACATAGCGCCGGTGAGCCCATCATCGGCGCCGCCGCTCATCGGCGGCGTGGCACGCACACGTATGCGCCACGCCAGCACCACTTAAGCGCCACATCAGCCCTAAGGGCCATGTGGTCGCCGTGTCGACCACTTGCGCCAGCCAAGCGCGCACCCATTCTTGTTCCTAAATGCGAGTCCACGGTGGGCTGTTGACCACCCGTGGACTTAGTCCGTTGACTACGGGACCCACTTGTCAGTGAGGATTTTCTGTAAGAAAATAATTCGGCTAAAATAATTTTCGACGTTGACGTCAGCTTTGCGTAATAGATTTTATTACAGAAAAATAAATCAAGAAATTCCAAAAAAATCTGGTTTTAGATATTTCTTTAGGATTTAAACTTCTAGGGGCTCGTTCTCCTTCATACGCGCTCTGATTTAGATTATTCAAATTTTTAAAATCATCTAAATTCAAGATTTAGCCAACTAAACTAAAATTATTTAATTTGGAGTTCATTTGTATTTTCATTTTAATTTATTTATTTTGTTTGAATTTGTAGTATTTTCACGTATAGATTTTTTGACTGGGAATTTGAATCGGAGAAGAAGAGTCCCACGAGCAAGGCAAGTTATACATTTGACCATTTTGATCCTATTATTTTAAATTATTTATTTCTTTTTAAATTATTATTTCATGCATATTTCTATTCCATTATTTTAAATTTCTAGTTACTCTATTTCCTTTGTATGGCCAATATTGATGTTTGAATAGTCATTTTCTTGTCATCATAGTTAAAATAAAATTTGAAAATGATATACTTATACAATACTCAGACCAAAATCTTGAATTTGGAGAGTTTAGTCAAATTATTCAAATTTGATGCAAATTGAGTCTATGGTATTGCCTCACTATAGAAATTTTAGAAAATGCTTTTGCTTGCAAAATAAATTAAAATGGTTTAGACTTGGGCAAAACAGATGATTGGTATGGTGCAAGTCAATGCACATGATCGGTTCATTTTCATGATCGATCCCATGGTTATGTAATGTTGCTCAAGTTGGTTAATGACCAGTCTTCGAGCCGCATCTTGCTAAGCTCCACCGTACTACCACATGTCCTGTATGGGCAAGACTATGCTAAATAATTTGTAATATCTCATTGTTGTTTATGCCATGTTGATGTGCAGGTGTTGGTTAGACAGTAGTCTCACTTGGTGCAAGAGGGGCTTCCAGCAGGTGGTTAACCCAATGGAGGTGAAACCTTAGCGGGCATAATAACCTTGGGGTAGAGCATTGTAAAGGCCTAGTAATAATTGCTTAGTCGCATGCCTACGGAAGCGTGTATTGACCGACATGTTAAGTAAATTATCTCTTGTGGGTAAAGTTGTACAGACTCTACAGAGTAAAAATTATTCGAATAGCCGTGTCCATGGTCGTGGACATGTTGAGAAAAGTCACTCCAAGTTAGAATTTTGATTTTGATTTTAAAATGAATTTAGCAAATAATTTTAGGATGGTCAATCCTTACGGTAAAATTTGGGCAGTTAGCCATGTGATAGGAGGGTATCCTCTACCATTCTTGTTTGGAGGTTATCCACAATAAAATTGATAATTGATAATTTGATTTTAGTTATGGATTAAAAATTATCTTGTAACTTAGTAAGAGTATTTAAACGTGAAATGTAGCTTTGTGCAAAATAACCATACACATTTCCCTTTGATATTATCCAGCATACATTATATTATGTTAATTGGGTGTAACTTGTGAGTACGGTTGTTGTGTTCACTCTTGCTTAATACAATTATCTAGGAGAAGATTATTATCAAGACGGTGAGGACTTAGAGGACCAGGCCACGCCCCCATACGATTGCCTGTAGCGAATCGTGTGGCTTACTTATTTATTTTGCTTTCCACTGTGTCTTTTATTTGACCTTGTGCCCAAATTGTAATAAATTCTGAATAATAATACTCAATAATTAAAGACTTGATATGATTTTGCTATCACTTTTATTTTACTGTGTACATTAGCTATTCCTGAACTAGTGTATGAAATTCAGAGAATCCGGGATCCTTCGTTCCCGGGTTTGACACGTCTGCCCTGAAGATGTCGAAGTGCTTCTCGAACTCGGCCCCGGGCTTGCCGTCCTCGTCGCACAGGTCGAACAGGAACACCTCGACGGGCATGCTGGCCACCGCGGCGTGCCGACGTACAACGTTCTACGGGGTCGCGGCCTAGTGCCCCGCGGTCGGCCACCCGGTCTCCGTCACCGTGACTGGTATGCCCCTGAACTCCTCCCTCACCAGCGCGTCCACTGTCGCATCGAACAGGTTGGTGTACACCAGCGCGCCCGCGGCGAACAACACATAGCCGAGCTGGACGTTGGCGGGGTCATTCACGTAGCTGATGAAGGGGTAGGTGTTCACCATGAGGGGCGAGCCGGTGTCTGCCAGGAACCACAGCATGGGGCGCAGGACGTCCATGGAGGCGGCGTTGAACGCGTCGACTGAGGGCGGGTACAACACGGCGAGCACCGACGAGGCGTGCGTAGAGGAGACCTTGACCCTACCGTCGAGGCCGAGGGCGACGAGCACGGTGCAGATTCTGCATGGCCGACACAAGGTGCGGTGCGTAGAACTGGTTGTTCAACACCTCGTTGCCAATGGTGAGGTAACAAACGCGCTCGGTGGGGGCGTGGGCGAGGACGCTGGACTGCAGCCACTGGAGCGCGCCCTCGGGTCCCGCGACGGAGAGGAAGGTCAGGTTCTCGTTGGGCACGCCGACCATGAGGTCGATGCCGGTAGCAGCGAAGGCCGGGAGCACGGATGGGTCAGGGAGGAAGAGCCGCGTCTTGGTGATCCCATTCTGCCTGAGCAACTCCGCCGCTGCGGCCGGCGGGGGCAGGTTGCTCCTGACGTGGCCATGGCAGATGTCGATCTTGCCTGGGTCTCCAGCAGCCGCCGCGGCGAGGAGCGCGGCGGCGACAAGGACTATGTGGCCCCAACATAGTGCTCCTCTTGTGCCCATTGATTGGCAAAGGAATGGTGGTATGTTGCAGTTAGACTATGTTTTTGTGTTGGTTTGTTAATGGAGTATTGGATCTGGTTGTCGTTGTTTATATAGATTTTTTTCCAAAAATAGGATAGGAGTTACTTGTAGCAGAGGGGGAGACGTTGAGATGTTGGTGAGAATCCGGGGTGGGGGTAAAGGGTGGTTCTGTTGCTTTTTGGTTGCCCAGGTGGTATGATTGGTTGATTGGATGGCTGGTCGCTGATATAGTCGTTAGTTTTTCAATGATGTTTCTTCGCTGTTGTCTCCGAACGATTCATGTCATCTATAGGTAACAAGAGATAATAACTCTAACAATTTGTCTTTTGGTATAGAACACAACATTATTTTATTTATTTTTACAACTGTTAGTTCACATATCACTCATCTCTATCCCTCCCCGTCTCTCTCTTACCTTTAGCCAGGTCACTAGAGAGCCAAGCCATCTAACGTCGCCACCTCCTTCCTCACCATTGACGAAGCTCTTGCCATTGTCGCCCTCCGCCCCATCCTCTACTAGCTTCCCGCACCTCTACTCACTTCACCGCGCCTCCCCATCCTCACTACGCTCCTCCTAGCATTGATCATCGTCGGCCCCCTTCACCGGCTCGCCGCCACCATCCTCTACCTCACCGTCATCGGCTACCGGTCTCTGCCTCCCCTTACTTCCCCTTCCACGGTTGGCCTCCACCTCCCCACCCTCCTCCCGGGCCTCCCTCCTCATTGGGCCTCATCGTCGCTACCAAATTGACATCGTCGTCGGTTGGATCTGGATCCGGGACTCTAGCATGTAGATCTGGTTGGATCCACCCCATCGGCTTGCAAATCCGATGGATCTGAGCTGTGGGCGTTGGATCCAATCATGGCGGTGGTGCTCTGCAAGTGTTCTTCTCCACCGTCGTGGTCGAAGTCATGGTAAGGCCGCCGTGGTTTTATCCACCGATGCCAGCGCCACAGAGGTCGTCGCCTTCAATTGCGAAGAGCTACCGGTCACCTCGACGATGCATGGAGTGCCCCAATGAAGTGGAGCCTCACAAAACGTGGGGGCAAGCGATGGCAACCCTCCATCAACGCGCTAGGTTGCGCGCTAGGTTGTCGCTTCGCCCTTGGAGTTTTGTGCCCTGTCCGTTCGTTCGATAAGTGTCAAACTTTCTTTGTCTATTTGTTCTCTCTACTCCACCTCATCAAAAATCCAATATGGCATCTCTTAGAGGCAGCAGTAGTACACTATTGGTGATACTCTGAAAGCATTCTATTGCATTTGGAGGGAAGGATTTTCTGCTACCATTCTGTGTGCGAGCTGTAGGGGTGAAAACGGTTCGCATAATTTCCGACTGATCCGGGTCATTTTCGAATACATATGCTATCGGCTTGGATATTTATCGGATAATATCAGATCAGAAAATAATACAGATTATTTTTGTCGGAAACGAATACGGGTTTGGTAGTATGCTTTCCGTCGAATACAGATACGGGTATCCAGAGATACTATTTGAGGCTGCATGTGCATTGTCTTTCAAATACCATAACTCTCTCGTTTGAAATCCAAATTAGGTAAATAAATAGGCTAAATTATAGCTCTTGATGAGATCTACAACTTTGTAATTGTGAATATTTTCATTTGAGTCCATTTAATGTCCCAAAAATATGTTCAAAGGTTTGAATAGTATTTTCAACACTCGATATTTCTCCAGATTTTGCCCAAATATAACTCCTTTCATCATTCTTATTTATTAGGAGTTCCATAATACAATAATTATGCATATAAATAAATAAATATTAATAAAACATTATTTTATAATAAATTATGCAATATTTATGAGGTAGGCAGTAGATATTGAGTAAACAAATGTGGTAAATAAAGCATTTAAGGGAGAACATATTGAGTTACTTTACATTAAAAATATGTCAGGGAGTGGATGTAAACATGACCATATATACTGAATTGACGGATATTTTAATTGTATAAACTAATTCTTCGTTTCAGTTATTGCAATGTGAACAATTTAAGGGGTTTTCATGTTTTGAGAAATATTTATGATCGTATTTGTTTTAATTCGTATTTACTCGGTGGCAGACAAAAATACAAACAATTTGGTCCCGTGCCACCATGAGAATAGATCCAGGTTGTGAGTTTGTAAGCGCCAGTCTTCCAGCCAGGTCACACAGCCTCTGGGAATCGGGAGTACGATTAACTCAACCGAGACCATTAGGATGTGATATCGGTTACTTGTCTGCAATCCCTCGCGCGCCGGACGTAGGAGCTGTTTGGTATGCTACCCTCCTCAATCAAGTCAAAATTTGATAATACCAATAGAATTTAGGTACCATTTTGAATTTTGGATTGATACCAACATTTGGTATGCCCATAAAGATTTGGGGCCTATTTGGTTTACCCATGTGAACTAAATTAAATTTTGGTAACACCAATAAAAATTGATTAGCGTTTGGTTTGCTACCAACATTTGGTAATATCAATATAAATTTGTTAACACTAATGAAATTTAATGTCACACGCAGACAATTCAAAAGTGAGAAAATCACTCATAAAATTTTTGGTAATGCTAAAATTTAGCTTAACCGTGATCCATACAAAGTTCATTTTATTAAATTTTGGCTTGTTCATTAGCACCATGAGCCAAACACCCCATTGGCTAACAGTACAAAGTTGCCAAAATGCTGGCTGTTTTGCGGGCGAGCAAACGTTAGCAAAAGTTTTGGAAGGGTTGCTGCTACCTCCTTCCCTCACATGGCACAGAGTGATTGGTTGCACTGAATGTAAGTGTTTGATTATCGAGCTTTAAATGCATATAACTTCTAAATTGTGTATCTAATTTGTAATCCGTTTGTACCGTTGTATTCTTTATGATTTAATCAACAAAATAAGATCCATATAAGTTATGCTTTGAAGTTGCAAATATGAGATGCCATGTAGGACCCACATGTCATACTCACAATAATGAGAATTATGTTTTTCTTTTTGGCTTCAAACCAATTTTTCACATGGTTGCAATCCAAACGCCTCAGCATTGTGGTAGTTTTGTTAATGCCATTTGGTATGGCTCACGAGGGATACAGACCAAATAAGCTCGTACATACATCACATGATCACAATACCTGCGACACGGGAAGACCCAGCAATAGGGCTAGCCCAGGCAGCCGCTCGAGGTATGCCGCGGTGGGACCCTAACCCACCCACCACAAGATATCCGTCATGAACAAGCTCTGCTCGGCGTCAATGAGTGGAATAACAAACAAGGTGAGTAGCGTCCTGGGAAGCTAGGCCAAAGGAATGAGAGAGAGTATTGGGCCGCCATGATGATGAACTGAGTATGGCACAACTTAGTATCCACTAATCACATGGTCAGAGTTCCCTCCTGCACTACGAAGGTGAGAAGCTCGAGCAGTCCAGTCAAGGCGTTGAGCTAAGCCCTAGCGGCTGCCGGCTAGCATGCGAGGTAGGCCTGAAGCAGTGTGCGGCCACTCGTGCTTGAGAAAATTAGTTGAAAATAGAATGGATTGGGATTTTTGATTAGTTGAATGCTTTCTTTGCTAGATTTGAATGTCTGTTTTAGAATTGTATTATGCGGGTGCAAATACTAGTGCAAGCGGAAATGTGACGGTTATCCCACCCAGCCTAACATTTATTCCTAGCTCCGCCACTAGCCTGACTGGCCAGAGATGGCTCACACACACATGTTACATCTCAGGGTCTAAATGGTTTGGCAAATGGCACGTACTAGCATGGAACAACTTAAGCCCATAAGCCATTTTCACTTATTTCAGGTAGTTTTAAGTTTATTGGATGCTCGTCCTAGCTAGTCCGTTGAATACAGACTAGAAACCCGTGCGCGCCTTGGCGTGTGGAGTTGAACGCGTGCGACTATGATCAGGACAAAGAAAATGCTGGAGATAGAATCCATGGAGATGTAGCTGCTAGTTGTAAGTACAGAAGCAACAATTTGAAGGAGAAGTTTGCTGTACCTATCATAGAGTATTGATGCACATAATCTTTCATCTGCAATTCTGAATCTTCCATTAGCAATTCTAAATCGATCTAAAAATCACATAGTAGAATGCTCTCATATTTACACGAGTAGGATGGGTACTGTATACAACGATAGGCGAAGCAGGCTACTAGAGTTGGCAAATTGTACTCATACAACCTACCATATGCAACGGACTAGAAACTACAATAGATGAACAAGAACCTTATACAAGGAGATAGAGCCAATGCTCTATATTCAGCTACTTATTGGCGTAGTTGCCTATCGATTGCAGAAAGTCTCAAAAGGTTAGCATATCTATATTGTTCTAGAGTCGACAACACAGAATATATATATATATATATATATATATATATACACTGCAGTCACTGTGTAGACTAACATAAGTGTGTAGGCGAGAAGCAAAACACACGCTGAGCCATATGTCCATTCTTTGTAAACGCTACTGTAGGGAAAATAGAACACAAATCAGGTGGAAAACTGTACAAAAAAATAGGATAGGGAATAGTACTTTTTTCTGGAGAATGAGAAACGTATGTGAATGATTGAATATATTAGTGCACGTTACTTGGATTTTTTTTTTTGCATTTGCTGTCCAAACACTGTTTTGTTACATCGACAGAGTGTGTTGTGTCATCAGGTACTGGGTGGTATGGTCTATAAAGCAAATATAGCATGTAAGAAAGTGCTATCTGTAGGGTTAAATAGAGAGCAAAGTTCTAGTGCATTGGCAGGCGTATAGTATGGATTCAAAACATAACTAAGTAGTATATTGAAGGCATACAAGTCTGCTTTTGAATTAGCTAACAACATGGCTATCAGACAGTTGGTGAACAACGTAACTGTATGGCAGTAATAGTCTATAAGGATAACGGGTATATACTGTACAAGACAGCAGCACAACTGCATAAACAAATGACATGGCGACAAGGCGATTTGTGAACATTGTGATTATAGGGAAGCAATAGTCTGTAAAGACAAGAGGGACATATAGCAGATCACAAAAGCACAACAACATAGCTAAATATGTATGAAGTTATCTGTAGGGCAATAAAAGTCTATAAGGATAACGGGTATATACAGTACATGACGACAACAGAAATGCATAACTAAATGACATGGTGACAACATGGTTTGTGAATAAAGGATAGTCTGTAATAGAGATTAGTAATTTGATAGAGATGAGTATATCATACATCGTAAAGAACAAAAAAATTCTAGTTCGTAGCCTGCTATGGCTGTTACTAAAATGTAATCTGCAATGGGATAATAGAAAGCAGAAAAATATGTAGAACCGAACAATATAATCATAGACATCAAAAGGTCACAAGGGCAGCGCGTTTATATGGTTAATTTAATAGGGGTGAGTATACTGCAGATCTTAAAGAATACAAAGTCTAATTTGTAGCCTTCTGTGGTTCTTACGAAACTGCAATTTACAGCAGAGTAATAGAAAGCAATGAAGGTATTGCAATGAAAGTGAGATGGAAGAAAATGACAATCAGTGGCAACAGAAAACTGTAATTTAGCATAAACAACTGCTTACGTTGACTGTAGCATATCCTGAAGAGAATCAGCTGGATCACTACTGTCGGTGGATAAAGTATTTCTTTTGGAACAGGGATAATTTTCAATGTCCTGTAAGTAATCCATGGCTAGATAGTATAGAAGGCAACACATATTTTTCTATATGTAGTATTACAATACAACAAAAAAGACATTTTGTTTGGTTATTGCTAGAAATGATATATGTGTATGAAAATATCGTGTCGTCACTAACAGTATGAGAGGAAAATATCATATCACTTCTTACCTGTTTGGAAGCAGACAGTGTGTCGAAAAGTCTTTTGCGAGTGAAAGTGTGGTACATGGTTCTTAGGTGCCGATAGTATGACATAGCAGTAGCATTAGGCTAAGTACACTGATGGAAATGTTAAGTATTGCTGCAGTAACATACAAAGCATGATGAAGGAAATATACCGCTGCTGTTTTTCTTTTTCAGTGCTACAGATTTGTTGCCCAAGACAATGATCGTAGGAGAGCGTACACCATTGTTGTAGTCCGGGATCGATCCACACCTGATCCCTTGCAAAAACCCGGCTTTTCTCTGTTTGCAGCATTCTGAAAGAAAGAAATCGGGGAGTATATGATGAACTCAATCCATTCACAGGGCACTAAAAACAATATAGTATCACCCACTTCACAGTAACATCAACTCAATTCATTCACAGAGTACTAACACATCACAGTAGTAATCCACATCACAGAGCAAAAGAGGGAGTAGAGAGAGTGAGGTCGTGGGAGGCTGGGGCGACGAGGTCGTGGGAGGCCAGCGACGGGAGAGGTGGAGGAGGCCGCGGGCGACGAGCTCAGGGGAGAACGGGGCGACGAAGTGGAGGAGGTCGGGGGCGACGAGGTCGTGGGAGGCCGGCGACGACGAGGCTGGGATGAGGTGGAGGAGGCCGCAGGCGACGAGCTCGGGGGGAGGCCGGAGTGCAAGGTGAGGGCGACACGGAGATGGCAGAGAAGAAATGGCAGAGGAGGAGATGGAGATGGCAAAGGAGGAGATGGAGAACTCTGTTAATATAAAGAGATTTTCGGTAGCCCACCCATTAAGTCCAAATTTTTATTTTCCCGCCCAACAAAACAAAAGTATCATAGACAGTTTTATATAAAAACCGTCTGTGATGAGTATCTCATCACAAACGGTTTGTAATACGAACCGTCTGTGATAAGCATCTCATCACAGACGGTTCTTAATACCGTCTGTAAAGTATCACAGACGGTTCTAGACGGTTCTTGTTAAAAACCGTCTGTGATGACTTAGATTATCACAGACTTCAGAACCGTCTGTGATACTTCACAAACAGTTCGTATCATGAACTGTCTGTGATAGGTCCATATTACAGACGTTTCCACGAGTTTGTGATTATTTTATCATAAACGGTTCGAAGAGAACCGTCTGTGATGAGGCGTCTTCTATAGCCTGTTTTGTAGTAGTGAACTTTCACTTAAATTAATCAAGTGTTAAAGCTCAAGTGAATACAAAATCCACTACCTAAGGCAACACATGCATTTAGGGTTTGCTCTCCAAGCTCACTAAGTGCAACACATGCACATAAGAGATGAGAGGCTTGCTCTTTGCTCAAGGAACTCAATAGAGGTGCCAAAGATCTGTTTCCAACCGACCAAGGTGGGTATATATAGCCCACAAACAAAAACTAGCCGTTGGAAGAGAATATGCTGAAAAATCAACACAAGCGGTACTACCACCGTTCTATGGCCGGTACTACCGCACCTAAACGATAAGCATAGTAACGGCTATATCAGACGAGAAACTAGCCGTTGAAAAATAAAATCTGGTACTACCGACATTGATCTTGCGGTCGTTCCGCACTCCGGTAGTTCCGTTTCTAATGAGCGGTACTACCGCTTCCACTCAGGTCCAACACATGACACCTTCTGGAAAAAAAAATATACCGCTCCAACTTCCAGAAAAACCGAGTTGCGGTAGCTCCGCTCCCAACACACCAGTTCTACCGCACTTCGAGATGAGCAAAGAATTCTCAAAGAGATGTCTATCTGGAAAAAACGTACCGCCGGATTTTTGGACCAACCGGCATGCGGTAGTTCCGCTCTCAACATGTCGGTGCTACCGCATAGCGGTAGTTCCACAGTTATAACGCCGGAACTACCGATTATCCTGAGAAAAACAACACTGGCTTTCACAATAGTTTCAATTGCAAAACACATTTGCCAATTGATGAGCCATGCCAACAAAGATCACAGACAAGATTCCTAACAAGTTGCAAAACACATTTGCCAACTTTAGAATCATAACACAAGAAATAAAATACATGGACTCAAACCATTTGCAAAATACATTTGCAAACTTAAGTCACATGCTACAAGAAATCAAGCATGAGCATCAACGATTTGCAAAACACATTTGCAAATAATAGCATCATGCCACAAGGCTAAGACACATGGACTTCAACCATTTGCAAAATATATTTACAAATTATAGTCACATGCTACAAGGATTAAATGCATGTGCTTGGCTATTTGCAAAACACATTCACAAATAATAGCACTATGCATAGATGAGCTAGAGCAAGCATAATGAGCTATCAACACATGACTAACTCATGCTACTAGTCAAGATCCCTCTTAATAGTATGACAACCTATACTCGCAATCCGGTCTTCCAACCAAACACCAAGACCGGTAAAAGGCTAGGAATACATCCTTAGCCCTAGCTAGTTATACCTTTGCCTTGTATTTTCTTGAACCATGATAACACACATCATCACTTCAAGTCCGGATCCTTGACTTGATAATCACCAACACATGATGATCTTCTTCACTTCGGGATCTTGTCTTGAACAGCACCAACACATGAGGATTTCTACATCCTGAGTCTTGATATGCATCAGCACATGACGCATCCTTCATTAGACCTCCATCAACATATGATGGGTCTTCTCTTGACTTTATGATCAACTCATGATCATCTCATCTTCTTGATAGGCATCAACACATGATGCATCATTCACTAGACCTCCATCAACACATGACGGGGTCTACTTCTTGAACATCATCGACACACGATGATTTTTATTTCTTCAAGCTCTTCATATGCATCAACACATGATGCATCTTCTTCTAACACCTTGACTTGATGACGATCAACTCATGATGTCATCCCAAGTTTTCATCACCTTGGAACATAACTTATTCATCCAACTCATGGAAAATGTTAGTTCTACAATATGATTATCATTGATTACCACACTATACCATTAACTCATAATGATGGGACAAGATACTCAATCTTTCCCTCTTTGGTAATTGATGATCCGAGGCGCGGTATTATCGCCATCATGCGTTCTTTGGATTAATTAGGCGCATCTCCCGCAGACAAACGGCTACTTCTTCACGACTATATAAGGGCATCAATCGAGGGATAATGGGAGGAGAGAGAGACACGGCGAACAAGAGCTATCAAGTAGAAACACAAGTACTATTCTCGTAATAGTCTTAGTCTTTTACTTGATCATCAAGAATACCATACACAGGATTAGGGTTATTATTCTCTCCGGAGAAGGCTGAACACGCCTAAACATCCGTGTCAATCCACTGCGTAATCTCATCTCTAGGAGACCCCGAATCAAACAATCTTTACGTAAGATCGGTTCTAATACACCGACAGTTGGCGCCGACCGTGGGGATCTTCGGTAATCTCTTGTCAACATACTCTCTTTTCCAATCTCATGCAATCATGGCGGGAGAATGGAGCGAGGCTTGGTTTGACTTGGCGGTTCACGAGACGTCGACATGGATGCGGTTTCGACTACGAGCCGAGTGATGCATCCGCTAATGGTGATGTTGCCTCGAGATTATTCTCCGAAACCATCCCATTAATGGAGTTGAGGAGGGATCCTTATCCCCCACAACAATACGTCCAACAGAGGAACCAATTCCCTCAAAGGACAAGGGTCAATCCGACCAGGACCGCCCCCAGGAGGACTCACAACGCGACGAGAGTTTTTCTCCAAGTGTTCAAGTCCCCTTAAGACGGTCCGACTTGGTAAGTCAAGTTCTGGGAGCCACCATTCCAGGACTCCACGGCATCTAGTGATCCTCTCTCTCGGGGTAACTCCGGAGAGGTGGGATCAAGCATGCTTTTCTGCAAATCGGCCGTAGTCCCGCAGATCTCATTTGCGAGCGGAGATGATTATAACCCGGAGTTCCCTACGGAGGGATTACTCCAAGTCGCCAGATGGTGTCCCTCGAGCACTCCTCAAGCGGGAGGCCTCGGCGCAAGTGAGAATCATCAGCGGGAGGTCTTCGTCCTTCCCCAAATCGTCGACCTCATGGAGGCCGAGATAAGAACACTCCCCGAAGATCACACACTGCGCCCCTCGTGGTAATGGCAAGGGCACCACCGTTGGCAGAGAGAACCAACACTCTGATGAACGCGAGGGAAATCCTCGACATTCTCGCACTCCATTAAGAAGGCCTCAAAGGCGATGATGAGGAGGATTTGATGTCGTCGGAAGAAAGAAAATTGCGATCCGGAAGAACTGCCACTGGCGCATTCAACATCGATCGGAGGAGGTACAAGAACTCCGGGACATCAACGACTTGCTCGGGAATCCAAGTCAAGAGCTTGCTCGAGCGCCGAGTACGATCTCTTTCTTTGAAGAGATTACGCAAAGACTTGACTGTGATGACAAGGCCGAGGTACCTCATCGACAACATTCGGTAGTCGTAGCAATCACGACTTCCTCGACTACCGATCAATCGAATATTTCTCTCACGTAGGAATCGACACGGCCATAAGTCGAATCGATCCCTATTGGAAGAAATACTTTTCGATCGGTGAAGATCAAGAAGCCCCTCGGAGGTGATCATTCACCACTTCGACAAAGAAATTCTGGCGGGTGGAGTACGAGGTATTCCCTCGTAGAACTAAGACCTACTCTGAGCAGTTCGACTGTTAACGGTATCGTCGTATCGATCACTGGTGACATTAACCCTTCTTTCCTACAAAGAAGGCGCCAGAAGTGATTCTGGGATGCGGGCATTTCGCGACCTCGAAGCGATTACGTAGCCACCTCATTTCGGCCCATGAACATGGAGAAATTTGATGGATCTCAAAATCCCATCGAATTTCTTGAGATCTATACAACGGTATCCGAAAGCGGCGGAGGAGAGCATGTAATGGCGAATTACCTTCCGATCGTGTTCGAAGGATCCGCCGATCGTGGTTATTAAACCAACCACTCGAGTCGATCTACTCTTAGCAACACCTCGTGATCTTCTACGAATTTCCAAGGCACATACAACCGCCTGGAAAGAAGGCGACTTGCCGGATAAAGCAGAACAACAACGAGACTTTGCGTCAATTCATCAAGCGCTTTAGTCGGGTTCGTAACTCAATTCCGAAATTTACGATTCCTCTGTGATCGGGGCTTTTAAGCAAGGAGTCCGTAGTAGAAGGATAACGGAGGACATTGCTGAATCCTCCCAACATCTTTGTTGCGAACTCTTGAGATGGCCGATCGATATGCAATCGCTTCGAGGCGGTCGAGTGGAACAACACTATCGATCGAGAAACATATACTCCTCGAGCCGGTGAAGTTGGTAAGGATAAAAAAGCAAAAAGTCCAAGAAGAAAATAAAGTCAAAACCACAAACCGGTGGTTCCAAGGAGGTTCTAGCCGTGAAAGATGGAGAGCCCCAAACCACCAAGTCGTACTCGATCAAGGCAAAGGTAAGCGCCACGATCGTAGGAGCGACAAACCAAGGTGGTGTCCTTTTCATAAAAGGAAGGACATGACCTCCATATCGCCGAGTTTTCCAAAGAAAGCTCGAGGACTACTAGCAACAAAGCACCACTCCCTACTCTCGGCGGGTGGGACATACGAGTGGCCAAAAGTCGTCGGATGATGAGGAGATGCCGTTCCAAGATCCATAACATACCGTTGAGCACATCTACGGAGGATCATCGACATCACGACTCAAGCGACAACTTAAAGTCACGGACGAGAGTAAATTCTATACATACTCCTCTCGTCAATAAATTACCAAGTGGTCGGAAGTTACCATCTCTTTTGAGAAGGATCATGGCAAAATGGTCGGTCGAACTTGGGAGTTCGACCTCCATTCGTGTCGACGGCCATAAAATCCGGATCTTGGCGGACTTTGTGGCGAATGGACAAATCTGAACACATTCGGGATCCCGATCTGATTCCCGACCGATGGATGATGTACTGACGGGTCACTTACTTTAAGTGGCTCGAGAGTGAGGAGTAGTCTGGTATCTCCTAGGGAAAACCTTAAAGTATGCCATACAATTAAACTTTCGGGCCACTAACAATGTGGCGAGTACGAAGGTTGCTAGGCGGCATCTGAGTGCAACACTCTCAATTAAATCGACTACTCGTGAGAGGAGACTCTCAACTAGTCGTGAATCAAATCGGGAAAGAGTACCGGTGCTCTAACTCAACAATGGCTCGATACTTATAGATGCGTAAGCTAGAAAAACATTTTTAGGTTTGGTACAATTTATCCCTCGAAAGGATAATTTCTCATGACCAACTTGCTCGGATGGCTTCTTCCGATCCACGGTACCAAAAGGAGTTTTCTTGGAGCAACTCCAAAAGCGAGTCTACAGTCGAAGAACCGAAACACCTCCTCTTGAGATGGCCTCATTAGATTACGAGGATACGGATGACTCCCATCTCGAGTATCTTTACAGGGTTCGTGCAGAAGATGATCTTGAGCGGTCGATTATCTGAAAAGCCAAAATGTATACTTTGGTTGAAGGAGTCCTCTATAAGCGAGGAACCCAAGGAATACTCATGCGATGCATTAGCAAAGCGAAGGAATAACACTCCTTCACGATATACAGTGGCATCGTGGGGCGCATGCTTCCTCAGAACATTGGTTGGTAAAGCCTTTCGACAAGGTTTTTATTGGCCTCTGACATGCGATGCTATGGAAGTGGTTAAAAAGTGTGTCGATGCCAATTCCATGGTGAGCGAGATACACCAACCGGCTCAAGCATTACAAACAATACCTCTTTCTTGGCCTTTTGCGACACGGGGCTTGATATCCTAGGACCGTTTCCCAAAGCTCCGGAGGTTTGAATTCCTTTTGTGGCTATTGACACGTTCACAAAATGGATCGAGTGAACACATTTGGGATAACAGCAGGCGACAAAAGGTTCATGATGAGAAGCGTAATTAGTCGATTTGGAGTTAAGTCGGATAATTACAGACAATAATAAACAATTACGCAAGTGCAAAATTTGAAATTTTGCAGCGAGTTAGTACCAAGCTATGCTATGCTACATTGCACATCCCAAAGCAATGGAGCGGTCGAGCGTGCAAGCGGCCAAATAATGCGAGAATTAAAACTCGAGTCTTGACCCGCTTGTTAGCGCTCGGGGCTTGGGTACAAAAATTACCCTCCATATTATGGCGGTTAAATGCGACCACCGATCGAACAACGGGAGAAACACCATTTTTCTAGTTTTGGCCGAAGCCATGCTTCCTCGGAGCTAAAATTGCGATCGACACGAGTTGAAACCTTCAACAACTCGGACCGAGAACAACTTGACGAGATGACATTAACCTACTCGAAGAGGAGAAACCTAGCCTTAATCCGTTGGCGGTCTACCAACAAGCCTGCGCGAATACTATAATCGTAGGTCAACCTCGCGACCTTGCGTAGGTGACTTAGTATTGAGCTGCCAATCCAAGTCTAATCGGAATAAACTTTCCCTAAATGGGAAGGTCCTTACGATTGTCAAGTAACTTCGGCGAGGTCGGTCACGACTAGCAATGGAAGATGGGCGGTAATTGATGATAACCACTTCAATTACAAATAAATTGAATGTAGATAATTTAATATAACACAACATGAGTATATATAAACTACACAAGTTTTACATACTCACAACATGAGTATACAAGAATGCGTAAGTTTTATATACTCAAGACATGAGTATACAAGAACTACACAAGTTTTATATACCCACAACATAAGTATACAAAATTGCACAAGTTTTATATACTCAAGGGATATGTTTAAGTTAAACTTATGGTTGAGTTCAACCTATATTTTGGATCCGATGAATGCAACAATATATAAGAAATATGATGTCGAATGCATACTTCGTTGAATTTCACTTTTATATCCAAATGAGACTACACACTAGATATAATAATAAAATATTAGTCTCACAAATAGATTTATCATTAATTACCAAAATACTCCATTAACTCATAATGACGGGTCTAGATCCTTCAGAGGGGCACGGTGCTTGCGGCGCATGGGCGGTGAGGTGTGCGGTCGGGAGGTTGGCGCCCGGCCAGCGGAGATGGCGGCATGGAGTGCGATCAGGCATGTTGCGATGGCGATGCTTGTCTCACTAGACAAAGTGGCACTCACGCGATCAAGAAGCGGCCTTGCATGGCGTGGTGAAAGCGACCGATGGGGCGAAATGGCGGCGTGGCTCGGGGCTAGCACCGGCATTGAAGGCGCAACGAGGTAGTGCGGTAAGGTGGCAGTGACTAGTGTGGCTTTGGTGTGGAGTGAAGCGGTTGGAGACGAAGGTCTCTGGCGGCGTCTTGTGGCGAGAAGAAGCGAGCGAGGCGGGTTTAAAAAGGGAAAGCGGATTATTTTCGAATTGGTAAAGAAAACCGAAAAATGGCCAAAAAATCGATGAAATTTTGAAATTTCTTTGAGTTTTTGAAATTATGAAATTTGGGTTGTTTCATGCGGTGTCGCGGTCACCGTGGGGCCCGTGGGAGCTAAGAGAGGGGACGCTTCGTTTGCACCGCCCGCGCTCGGATAGGAACGGTCGGTGGAGATTTCGTCCTTGGCCCCCGATCTGTGACCGGCGCCAAACCGATACCATCCAACTGAACTAGTGGACAGGAGCCACCAATGACCCAAGAACCAAACCTCATTTCCAAATTCCAATTAACCGGCTTCCCCGTTCTCCTCGATTCCTCTTCCTTCCAACACTTTTGATCTCGCGTCCGGCAGGGACGCAATACCCAGCGACGTCCATGCGGCCTAGGAGGACGTAATACCCAGGCACGTCCAGCGTACGGGACGTAATGCAGCACGCGGGCCGTTGCGCGTGCGCTCGTCGCCTGCTAGGACTTCAAAATCACGGCCGGTCCACGGACCTGAGGAGGATGGAGGAGGGCATGCGCCGTGCGGTTTGCTCCCCTAGCACTGTTAAGAAACCGGATTCCGAAGAATTTTGGTTCAGTTGAACTTCTTATCCCCTAAAGTCTATAAATAGAGGGGACCTTCCTCATTGTAACATTGATTATTCCAAAGTAATAAAGCGAAGTTTGAAATCCTCACATATCTCTATCTTCAATCTACTGTTGTGTTCTTGTGTTATTCATCTGTTCTTACGATTCTGAATATTGTATACGAGGTACCGTGCAATTTGGACTACGCCATGACGATTACTCAACACGTTATCAGCACGATCGACTCTCCTCGCATCGAAAGGTAACCGTCGAAGAACGACTCTCGTATATTGAATCGTATTTTCTAGATTGCTTTCAATTCTGCAAATTTGGCTTTCTAGATTGGTTTTCTGCGGTGCAAATCCGTTCTAATCTACCGCGAGTAGACTTAAAGTCGTCGGCACAATGCCGATCGGTGGATTGTACGAATGATCGGATGTTGATTGTATCGCAGATTATTGCATGAACAGTAAAAAATTTTTTGATGAACATTATTTTTTCCTCGTACGAACAGACGAACAATACGTACGACAAAAAAAGGAACACGGTCAACGCACGACTTCCCGCCGGCTGGCCGCATCACCCATCCCCACCGGTGTGCGCCACCGACCACCCATCCGGCCAGCAGCCGCCGCCGGCAACGGCCGTGCCACCACCGGCCAGAAGCCACCACCCCTCCCCCCCATGGTGCGCCGGCAAACCCCCCACCGGCAACATCACAGGAAGGAGGGAAAGAAGGGGAGAAGGGGAATGCCGGCCATAGAACCGACCGACCACCTCCTCGCCTCGCCACGCCACGCATGGAGCCGGCCCACAGCAGTGACCACCGCGTGCGCACGAGCCGGCCCGCCGCGCTGTCCGGCCACCTCCTGCGAGGCGACGCCGCGCCTCGCCCCTGCCGCCTCGAGCGCATCGCGGCGCCACCTCGAAAACCGCCGTCCCTCGCCAGCGATCTTGTTGCCACCACCCTCGAAGGCACCGCGGCCTCCCGACCTCTTCTTGCGTCGCCGAAGCGATCCTAGCTAGCCGCCGCCACCACCGCGCGCTGACCACCGGGCGCGCCGAGGCGAGCTCCCGGGTCGGCCCAAGCCGCGCGAGGCTCGGCATGCGACGGCTCCCATGAAGGGAGCCACCGTCACCCGAGAGGAACTCAGGGGTAGGGAAACCCGACCCAGGCCCCCACCCCGTAGGGTTTTATCTTTGGCGAACAGGTGGCCCAAAAGGCTGGCCCGTATAATCGGGCGCTAAGAAAAAAAAGAAAGAAAGAAAACGAAAAAAGGGCTATTTTGCAAAAAGACCCTCAATATTTCTATAAATTGCGCGAAAATTTCTCAGAACTAAAATTTTCACGTTTTAGCCTCTGAAAATTGCAGAATTCGCCGAAAATTCATATTCCAACAAAAAAGGGCCTCGGGAATTCAAATTTTGAATCGGTTTTTGCATTTGAATCAAATTTTACCTTGTTATTATTATCTCTATGCAATTTATTTACTGTATTTACTGTTTTTGATTATTTGTGATTATTTGCATTATTTTTAATCGCTGAAAATAGCAGTAAATCATGAAAAATGCACAGAAAAACACGATAACATTATAAGAATTTTTGCAACCATTTTATGCAAGTTGCCAACAGTAATCTTATACACTCTTTGCATGAATATGCAGATGACTGGCATTACGAACCGGGAGTTCGAAGAGCTGGCCCAGCATGGCCATAATTATCTGACTTAGGCATCAGATGTCGATATTGTACTTGGAGCAAAGAAGCTCCGTACTGCTATTGGACTTGGCACCCTGAAGGACGCCGCTCCAACTGCTGAGGAGAATTATCAAGTACTTCATTTCCTCAGATATCATCTTGGTTAAAACCTTCGCAAGTAAAAACTCAAAATGAGAAAATCTTGGTAAAGGAAAAAGAGTACTGCCTATAACTCTATAATTCTACATACATGATACATCCTTGTTCTATGTGTCGGTGTCATTGTCTAAGTACAGATTTTCAAACACCTCCGACAACTCTAGATTTTCCACAGAGTGTTGTGTTCGTGAATCAGCTTGTTCCCAGTCCTTCACAGTTAGAAGGATCTCCACCATCTCACTTGTGATACTTGTTCTTCTCTCCTCCAATATTCTTCCAGAAAGACTGAAAGTAGACTCAGGAGAAACCGTAAAGACAGAAACAGTTAACACATCACGTGCAAGTATGGATAACACGGGATATGTTAACTTATGGGCTTGCCACCATTGCAAGATGTCGAAGCCTTCTGAGTTGAAATCCACCGTATCGCTGTCCAGATAGGTGGATAGTTCTCCACTCCTTATGGGTCTTGGCTGGGTAGGCGTTGGTGTAGAAGGAAGAAGAAGAAGACCTGGAGGAAGAGGCACCGAAGATCGCGCCCCATATATTTGTCTTCCCACTTGAGGTGGGAGCTACTGGAGGTCGTTGCGAGCGGACTCCCGAAACTTATTTTCATACCTTTGGTAAATCTCATATAATCAAGAACGAACTTTTGCAAAATAGTTAGTATAGTCTAGCCTCGTAGCATCACTAAAATGATCAAGTACAATACCAAATGCATCAATTTTAGCCCTAGGATCTAAAAGAAATGCAAATGCATATAGGTATGGGATTTCTCTCCAATATTTAAGGTATTTAGATTTTGTGAAAACAACAACATCACGTAAAACTAAGTCATTTTCATACATTTTCAATTGAGCAGCAATTCGTAAAATAGTATGCACAATGATAGAAGATGTTGGATAGTAGACAGCGGACAAAGCAACAGTTGCCTCATATTTTTTTTTTCTAAAAATAACAGTATCTTCTTAGCAACAAATCAATGTTGCTCAGTTAATAGTATAGTACCGTCAGTGCTAGGATAGTGCGTTTGAATAAAAATAGAAAAAGTGTTCTTGTATGGTAAAAGATTTTTAAGCTTGAGGTAAGTAGAGTTCCACCTTACCTCCATGCCCAAACCGAACTTTCTTAGACGTACACCCATCACCCTGCAGAAGTTCTTATATTATGCTATTCTTACGTTAGGATTATTCGATAAAGAAATCGCATTGCGAAAAGCTTTAACATATGGATTCAACCTCTTCAAACCACATTTGACTATAAGGTTGATAATATGACAAACACATCATTGATGTAGCAAGAAGGAATCGACATATGTACTCAACACTAGAGTAAGAATGTCCATGGCCCTAAAGTTTGAAGCGGCGCTGTCTAAAGTAATTGCAAATATTTTATCTGTAAGACCAAAGTCTTCCACGACTTTGATAATACAGTTCGCAATATTCTCCCCCGTGTGCGCTACATCAATTAATTTCAAAGCTATAATCCTTTTACGCATTCTGCGTAGTCATTAACATAATCGCAACTACACTAAGGTAATCCTCCTAACCCGACCACTCTATACGTCCGAGGTCAGGGTCACCGAAAATGTGCACGTACTAAATAGTTCATTTATTTTATTACAACCTTCATTATAGTATTTCACCAGATCTCTAGTTGTTGTCTGTCTAGAAACAGAAGAAAATCTAGGATTATGTGTAGTCCTAATGTAATTTTGGAAAGAAGCGGACTCGCCAAAGCTTAACGGTAAACCCTCAGAAGCAATTAAATGACAGAGAGATTGGCGGGCTACCTGAGGATCGTAGTCGACTAGATACTGTCTGCGTCGGGGTTGTATTGCAGTTGTGTCTGCCTCATCACCAATCCTTGCTTGGTTCAACATCTTGTAGCATGTCTAAGCAAGTGTCACGTTCCACCTGTAGACTTTGCAGACAATTCATGGTGACAAATTTTACAAATAACATATGGTACCTCATTTCCCGCTGCATCTTGCTTGGTTGTCTTATCGAAATTATCCCACACTCCTGATGTAGACGGTCTCGACCTCTTTGCTCGGTTCTTGTGGAGCTCTTTGCCGTGGAGCCTTGCTCTTCCGGTGAAACCTCCGGTTGGTTTGAGGCAGCCGCAACGGCTTTCATGGACGCAATTTCCTCTGGTGAAAGTCCGTAATCACCAAGAGCAAAGCTGTCGTAAGGACTGTCTATAACGAGAACTGTAAAATTAAAACTAACACTATTACTACTTTCATCTCAGCATAACAAGAACTAACAATAAAAGTATTATAAAAATAGTATTGTACCTCTTTCGCTGACTTGCTGCCGAAAATTAATATTATCAAATTTTGGCATAATTTTTTTGAATCTTCCCAAATTAGCTCAACATGGATTTAAATTTGCACAACACAATTTCAAAGAGAGAATGGAGAATGAAGGGGTACTGAATGAGGGGGGGTATGACGGTTATTTATATATATAAAAATTCAGAATTTTTTATTTTTTAAGACTCCAGCGGTGAAAAACGGTCAAAAAATGGCTAAAAATCCCACGGGTCGCGCCCTGCCGTGCATAGGCACGGCCCGACTGCCTTCCCCTGCCCGGCCTGCCCGCGCTCGTGCCTTCTTCTCCCCCCTGCTGGCTCTGCCTCCCCTCGCGGCGCGCCTTGGTCTCGCAGTCCGCCTCCTCGCCCGCATGCCAGCCGCCTCCTCCCCTCCCGCCCGCCCGTGTCGCCTCCGTCGCCGTAGAGCCGCCTCTTCGCCTCCGCGCCTCTCGCCGCCTCCTCGCCGAGCCACCTCAGGCGTTGCTTGAGCAGCGTCGGCGTCGGCCGTCGAACTCCTCGCCTCCTCGTCTGCCTTTTGCCTTCGTCCGCTCGCTCTGCCTCCTCCATGGCCGGCGCCGACCGTTCTTCCCCTCTGGTCTCACGCTGCCCTCGCGGCCCCGCCCTTCTTCCTCTAAGCCGGCGCGATCCGGGCTCTCGTGCTGGGTCGGTATGACCTATAAATAGTGTGGATCGTGTTGTACCTAGACCGGGTCTACGGTGCCGTGCCTTATGCCAATCTAGTAGACTCGGGCCATTTAGAGTGCGTTTGGTTGGTGGGATGAGGTTGAATGGGATATGATGGTACATGTAGGAAGAGATCGTCCTGGATGAGATGATACAAGTATGGTGTTTGGTTGGTGGGATATGATAAGATATGATTTTATTTGGTTGGTGGAATAGGATGGTCCTGGATGGTGTTTGGTTGGTGGGATAGGATGGTCTGTATCATATTTTTTTGCACTAAAATATGCTAAAAGTGGTCTTATTTTGTTAATTAAATGATAAGGAACACAACGATTCAATCGGATACTCGGTTTATGAAATATGATTATTTAAAGCTCGTAAATCAAGCTGCCACGTCACCAAACGCCTTGGAATTCGAATGAACGGTGTGATTCGGAATTTTTCTCCGAATGTGATGATACAGGATAAACATAGAATACTGCTTTTTCTTAAACCATCTCATCTTGAATGGTTTAATTCTATTCAACCAATCAAACACTTAAACGAGTTCATTTCACGTACCAGATAATTCAGGACCACTCCGTTCGACGAACCAAACACATAACCAGCTACGCTTCCCTCGGGAGAACCTGCCTCCGCTCGCCTCCGGCTCCCTCTCCCTCGACCCCGCCGCCAGCCTCCAGCCTCGACCCCGCCGCATCGACCACCACAGCACCACTCCCAGGCCAGGCTCCTTCCCTCCCATGGCGGCCATAGCCGCGGCAGCCACGCTCACGGCGACCACCTCTTCTTTCTTCCTGTAAGCTCTCTCTGCCTCTTCAATTCTACTCCCCTCCAGTACAACCAAGCAGAAATCACACATTCAATGCAATCCAACGACTTCTCCCTCTTGTCGAAGACGCGCTCCCTTGCTGCGGCCGCACGACCTCCGAGTCTCCCGCCGCTTCCCTTCCCAAAGGTGACTCCTTTCATGGCGAATCTGACCGTGCCCATGTTTGCTTTGTAAATCTGTTTGGAGATTTGGGCCAAGGGTTTGTGTTATGGATGGATGGATGCTTAAAACACTTGGTTGAACCTAGATTAATTCCCAGATGCTTAGTAGACTCTGTAAGGTGAACATTGGCTTGTGTATGTCCATAGTTCTAAATTTAGTGAGCTATGTAGGATCAACCCAAGTGAATGTAATGCTCTAAAAGACATAAAATCAATGTAATCCTGGCATAAACTTCTGTGTTATGATTGATAAGCATCTAGGTTGAATAGAGAAATCGACTCGATTTTTGGTGCAGGATCATTTCTATTAATATTGATATACACCGTAAGTATTAGAAGTGATTTACTATCCTATTTACATTCTTGATTTCCAGCAATTGGTAGTACATAGCAAGGTGCAATGGTTCATTACCTAGTGTTACCAATTCCAGGTTGTCTTCCACCAAATGCCCATTACTCTGTTTTTCCTTTTTGAGACCGCCGTTACTCACTTGGTTATAGTGGTAATAGATTCATTACCTGCTGGATTTTGTAACCGTTTCTTAATCCCTTTACACTTATGGTTCTTTACTAATTTTGATTTTTTATACATTGCCCTGCTGCTCTAGATTTGTGCGCCACATTGCTTTATCAACAAATGAAGAAGCTGCTGTCAAAGCAGCAGCAGCCGCTGCTGATACTGGCGGACCAACCACGTAGAACTCTGATAAGCTTGCCTATTTTACTATTTTATATTCCCTTTTGCGGCACTGAGTATTCCTCTTTGTTTATTTTGTCAGTTTTGACAAGATCATTGCAAAGGAAATTTCTTCTAACATTGTCTATAAGGATGAGAAAGTGTTAGCATTTAGGGATATTAATCCACAAGCCCCTGTGCACGTTCTAGTCATCCCAAAAGTAAGAGATGGGCTAACTGGACTGAACAAGGTATGTAATTATGTTCACGAAAGTAGTTCAACCTGTAAAATGATACATGAATAGAATTGCTCCAGAAAGGAACTTTTTCCTTGAACTGTAAAATGGACTTGCTGTTTGTTTTTGCACTTCTCAAATACTGCATGGAAGATGGTATGGAACAGTTTCTGACATGGTGAATGCAGAGTTTTGTGAAGAGAGAGAGCATGATCCGTGAGTCCATGAAGAGCCATTAGACTGTCTTTATGAATTTTCCTTGCTTTGTTGAAATCTCAGTTTTGTTTTGAGGTGAAGGTCCTGCAGTATGAGATAGTTGAACAGCTTACCGTTGTGTAGAAATTTGGATCCTTCAAAGTTGTTAAGCAATGGCACATTCAACTATGCTGTTATATTATAAAATGGATAGTCCAAATGAAGCATGGATGACAAAATTTTCTTATTTTGGTTCAGTTGAGTAGAGTTGCTTTTTATGGACGTTCACCTCATTATCGTGTCAGGTTTAATTGTAATGTATCCACATGGTTGTGCTAATTGAGGAGAGTACCATTATATTTTCAACTAGTCTGTGGGTTTTGATATTTTCATAGAGAAGAAACCGGTGACATCCGAGACATAATAATTGTAAGGTAGGTTATGTTTTCCATTGGGGGTAAAATTATGGTAACTTGGCCTCAATATGTACTGTCTCATTGCTCTATTATCTTCTTTGACTGTGACTGTAGGTTGAAAGTATCAATGGACGATTTCTTTAAATGGAAAGAGATGTGCACGACTGCACGTTTCTAGGAATAAATGTAGCGATTAAAATTTATCTCTTTTGATATTATAATTCATACCTTATTCCCTACTTCTGGTGTATTCTAATACTTCGATTGTACCTATGAATATTGGAAAGAAATAAAAAAATCTTCGAAGCAAGAATTCCAGTGCGGTGCACCTTGAGTTACATTCTCCCATGTTAATTCTTTAATAATTTTCAATTGTACAAATTTGTAAAAATATTGAGAAAGTAACATGTTTGTCGTGGATACAAATGCATAAAATAATTAATTATGTAATATTTTTATTGTGATTATTTATGTAATAATTATTTATTGTATTTATTTATGTTATAATTGTATAATGTAATAATCGTTGTTAATTACAGTTTATTGTGGTAGTCGTAGTCAATTGCGGTAATTGTAGCCAATGGTGTTAATTGCGGTAGTCGTCGTTAATTGCAGTCAATTGCGTTAATTATAGTCAACTGCGTTAGTTGTCGTTAAATATTGTTAATTGCTGTTAATTGTGTTAATTACCGTTAAATGGCATCAAACAAGCAGTTACTTGCCTCAGAGGCATTTCAAACATTCTCTATCTCAGAAGTTATCGTTATTCTATCTAAAAACCAAACAGTTAAATACTAAACTTTTTTAACCCAATCGTTCAACCCTGCATCTCAGCCAGAGTTAAAAAACCCGGCCGGTAACCGGTTTACCGGTTCGGACCGGGAGGAAAAAAACCGACCGAGATGTTTTTTTTTTCTCCCTTGGATTCCATTTGATGCCCCTGCATGTGCAGCAGGCCCTTCTTCATCCCCTTTATTCCCTTGGTTGTTCCCCACTTCATTTTGCATTCTTGTTCCCTGATTGCCTCCCTCTTTCCTCCCTCTCTCCCTCCATTTCCAGAAGCTCAACTAGCAGGGCAGCAACACACGTATTAGCAGCAGCACAAGCAAGCACAAGCAAACAGGAGCAGCAGCACAAGCAGCAGGTCTGAAACTTTTTTCTTCTACTTGTGGAGTTTTTGAGTTCATTGTTTGTAAGGACTAAGGACTAAGGACTAAGGAGAGATCGTAGTGTAGGAAACCATTTTGAATGCATTTGTGGAGGGTTGCACATTTGGATGAGCACAGGCTTTATGTTTAAGTGTTAACAAGATAGTTTGCATTAGGCAGTAGCTATTCTATAAAGTTTACTAGTGGAATGCACATACTTGTTGAAGTTGGTTTTATCTATATACGGAAGATGAAATCACTTGTCAATATGATTCATGACTCACACTTCAAGTATTGCATGTTAGTCCTAACTAGCTAGTGAAATACTAGAGTGATTATAGTCCAATACAACGAACCAAGCGTGCTGAAAATGGCACGAGATGCACTAACAATTTTCATCCTGTCTGGATTATTGTAGGTGATGGCTTCTAAATCCATCAATGTTTGGGAACATGGAGAGAGACTAGGAGGTCTTTGGTTGGAAGTGCGAGATATTGTAATCTAACAAAATCAGGCGGAGGTGTCACCCACCTAAAACAACATCTTGCTGGGCGACACGGAGATGTTGTTACTTGCAATGGGGTTTCGGCGGAAGTCCGAAGGCTTATGCTGGCAAGTCTTGAAGAAGCGAAGACAAGAAAGAAATCTCTTAAAGATGAATGACTGCGAATGGAGGAAGCCGCAAGAGAGCCTGTAGCTCGTGGTCCATCATATGAAGATGCCTTCGATGATAACGAGGAAATGCAAATGGAATGGGCTCGTCGGGAGTCGTTAGAGGTACATCAGCTGCAACAAAGGGCTAGAGCCAGGGGTGCGACGTTTGAACATGGTGGTGGTAGTGGAAGTGGTACGGGAAGTGGAAGTGGCAGAGGTAGTGGTAGTGGTACAGAAAGCAATGATTTTTCGAGGATGTTTGGCAGGTCACAGTCCATGAGAGTTGATCACGATATTTTTGCATGTCGGGCCCCGTCCAACCCGCATTGATAGAACACTTCGCAGAGAAGCAAAGTCAAAACTTAGAAAAATTTAGTCTAAGTGGTTCCATAGTAATGACATTGTTGGAGTTAAGGCAGAGTGTCCTTCTAAGTGTGTATTTGTTCCTAAATCCAAATAAATATCATATATTTGTTGTATTTTTTTCTAAAATTCTAAGTGTGTTTGTTTGCACAGCATCGTTGCTAAACCCGCAGAGCCACAACTTATATAGTTTGGGGGAAAATTCAACCCTCGTCGTTTCCCTGACAATGGCAATTCAAAGAATAGCGATACACCCGACGACGCAGTGTAGGCTCTAGGCGAGTTAGAACGATATCGTAATTGACGAGGTTTATTTGCTTCAAATGAGGCTTACATGAGTGCTACTCGTCATTCTTCAGGTATGTTGTTATGAACTTACATATACATGAAAAATGACCCATCACTATGAGTTTAACACAAATTTTATGTTACTTGTAGCCACATGGTGGATGACGTTTGGAGCGCAGACACCAACATTAACAAAATATGCCTTGCAGATTGTCTCACAATGTGTTTCGTCCAGTGGATGTGAATGTAATTGGAGCACATTTGCATCGGTACATACACAATTGAGGAACCGTCTTGAGTACAAGAAACTACATAAACTCCTGTATGTCCACTACAATTTGAGGTTACGATTGCAAGAGCATGAGACTAGAAATGAAGATAGGGATGCAGATTCTTTTGGCGATCTAATAAATGCCACTATGGCCCTGTTTGGTATGGCTCTACTCCAAGTTTTTGCAACTCCAACTCCAGCTTCACTCTTGGATCTACTCCTCTGAGAAGTTGGAGTAGTTTGAGGTGTTTGTTTAGAAAGGTAACTCCCACTCCATGAATGAGAATGATCTATGTAAGAAGGGAGTACCCTTAGAAATTCAAGAAGCCAACAGAGTACAAATCCTTATAAATTCATGAACCTGTTATCTGGCGTATATTCCACAAATGTCGAATTCAAGAGGATGTTATATTCTACAAAATAGACAAACACAAAAAAGATGGTAGGAGGTAATGGTGATGGCAGCGGTGGCATACACCACTATACAAGGTACTCGTTACCATTGCCGGGGAAGATTGTCCACACCAGGATGGGCGATGTTTAATAATAATAGTAAAAAAAACAATTGTATTATGAACTCACAGAAAGTGAGATGCATGCATGTAGAAAAATAAACATTGTCTTCATAAACACATAAGCAATTTGGAGAACAATCACATTGCATCTGGAGAACAATTACCTTGAAGATGTTGAGGAGGGCGGTCGTCGAGGAGGAGCAATCGCCGAGGAGGAAGAGCGCCGTCGGGAGCTCGTTGAGGACCGGCCGTAGATGAAAAACCCACGCCCTAGCCGGCTAGGAGCGTGGAGGAGGCGGCAGGGTGGGGGCGGGCGAAGGTGGGGGTAGAGCGGCGGAGGAGGAGGCGAGCAGCGGAGGAAGGGGTGGGGGCGGAGCAATGGAGGCGGAGGAGGAGGCAAGGCATGGAGAGGAAGGGGTGGGGCGGGCAGCGGAGGCGGAGGAGGGAGGCGAGCAGCGGGGCGTCGGGGAAGGGTAGAGGCGGGCCGCGGAGGAAGGGGGGGGGCGGGCGTGGCGCGTCGTGTGCGACGAGGAAACAGGGGTGGGGAGGGGGAGCAGCGAAGGAGTTGGGAGGAAGACGGGTGGGAGCGAACCGATAAGGAAGGTGAGGGGGGCTGTGAATTCGGGATGGGTATAGTTGAGTGGCAATTTGTGGGTAAATATTTGTAACTTCTATAGGTATTTTGTTATACTAGTCCACAACTTCCCACTTGGAGTAAGGGTTTGTCTACTCCTACAATTTACACTAGAGGGCTGCTCCACTCCAAGCTACTCCAACTCCAATAGTTTTGTGGAGTTAGCCCGTTTGGCACAGCTCTACCTTCTCCAACTAAGAAGCTGGGAGTTGGAGCCATACCAAACAGGGCCTATGTACGACAGAGAGAACCCAATCCATGAGTGGCTTGATAGCTCCATGATACAATAAGATCCCCTACTAGACGAGGAAGGTGAGCCCCCATACCATCTATAGTTGTAGTTGACGCCATCCCTCAAAAGGAATTAGATAAAGCACTAGATGATGAGCCATTTGTGCAATGGACAAAGAAAAATATTGACAAGAGTCATCTTGGGAAAAAGAAATATTGTAGCCAACCAACTGAAAAATTGGCTGCGGACTTTGCCCCACTTACGCAAACAAGGAAATAAGTACCTGATAAGAAGAAGAAAAAAAGCCATTGAGGATGATATTGTGGGAAGCGACGAAGAAACTGAAAGTCTGCCATCTGATGAAGTCCAGTACCAAGAGTCTGGTGATAGTAGCTCTCCGTCGTCCGATGATGGTGCTGATGGTGGGACAGCTCATGATGCAGGGCAAGATCAACCATTGGAAGTCACCTGCGAGCAAAACTTCATACATGCTACTCAGGATGAAGACCATGGTTGTCATACTTCAAGACCAATTCATCAGACCTACACGAGGGCTAAGGGTCGTCAAAAAGATAAATCTCAGCCACATAACTCTTCTTCCTATAAATCCCATGCTAGCTCAAGATCCGCTCGGACTTATGGACGTCGAGATGCCAATCTATTGCCTTCATGTGATGATTCTCATTTGTCAGACATCTCTTCTGATCCTAGTTCCCATTACGGTCTTGTGTCCTTCAATACTAATACCAGAATGGTTTACCAGTGAGTCGAACCCGAATATTACCAACAATTTTACAATCATTAGCTACAATATGCCCACGAAACACACATTTGGGATCAATACAAAGCTCACCTATCTCAATATGGACTTGTACTATATGACAACAATGACTATATTGCACAACCTTCGTGTTTTCCGACAATGTATTGGTATGAATTACTACTCCATTGCTGTTTTTAGTATGCTAGTCAAGTTATCATTCATTACCATTAACTTATGTTTTCTATTACTTTACATGCTTTAGAACACTTGGGTGAGAGGATCTATAGAGTGAAGCTACCAAAGAGGATTTTTATGTACAACTTAAAACATTTTCTCATTAATATTTGTATTATTCCTAATTTAAATTTACTAATTACAATTTTCACAATTTTCCTGTTTTTCCCGGTTTTTTAGCCGGTTATTCCGGTTACCGGTCGGTAACCTGTTCGGAGAAAATCCAGATTTAAAATTTAAAATTTGAATTCAGCCCGATTTTTTGAATTTTTGATGCAAGCGATCGGTAGGATCTTCCCGATGCGAGATTTGATCCTGGCCCTGCCTCACGGAGCAAGTTATCATTTCTTTGCTAGATCGAACGTTCACCCCCAGGCGAGCAACGATAAGTCACGCGTTTGATATTTTGATTAGCAAATAATATGTTAAGTACTCGCATACAAATTTACCACTGATTAGTGATTGATCCATATATATATATATATATATATATATAGTCAAATTCGGCGTGTCATCTGAGATATATATCCGGAGCATTGGGCCATTAAAAACAAGGTCCGCGTCGGCGGCGGAGGCACCTCGTACGTACACGGCGAGGGGATAATAACCATTTCGCACCAAGTGGGCTCGCTCGATCTCGCCATGGATTCACCGCTTCGCACGCCATTTCCTTGAAAAAACGAGGACGATTGCCCGCCGCTTCATTCATTTCACCAATCGGCAGCACCAAGGGCATCACGGAAAAAAAAAAAAGCTGACATACTCACATAGGAAAATCATAACCGTCCAAACCCCTCCTATAAACAAAGGGAAACCACAACCATCCCAGTAGTAATCCCCGGATTCTCACTCCACGCTGCACCGCACCGCACCAGCCAACATGGGCCTTGGCCTCCGGAGCCGCACCCACCTGCTGCTGCCGCCGCTGCTGCTCCTCGCTGCCGCGGCGGCCGCCGGTGCGGGGAAGGCGAAGGCTAATTCTGGGCTGCGGTTCCGGCGCGACGGCGGTACGTTCAAGGTGGTGCAGGTGGCGGACATGCACTACGCGGACGGCCGCCGGACGGGGTGCGAGGACGTTCTCCCGGCCCAGGAGGCCGGCTGCTCCGACCTCAACACCACCGCCTTCCTCTACCGCGTCTTCCGCGCCGAGGACCCCGACCTCGTCGTCTTCACCGGTCGGTCACCAATCTCCTCCTCCCTTCTCTGAATTGACTAATTCAGTGTCATTTTTGCTCCCAATCTGGAAGTCAATGGGAATGGTAAAGTTTATTCCTTTGGTTATCACTCGACAACCAGAAAAGGTGGTTCGCTTTGTTGAATTACGCAGTAATTTGGTTGTTACTGCAGTTACATACAGTAAGTGGAACAATTTAATCAGCGAGTATATAAGCTAATAATGAGATCTTCAGCGAATTTCATCAGTGTAGTTTCTAACTCCTTGATAAGTACAATAAGAATGTCACGGGTTTCCAAAGTGATAACGATGTGGGGACCGGGACGCTGGAGCTCGTGCTTCGGATTGGATTCGGGAATTCCGATCTGGGTGGGGGGTCCCGAGTGGCATGCCATGCCCAATCAGTGAGGTTCCCCAGTTGATTGATTGGTCCGACAATGAACTGGTCTGATGATGGATTCGTCCATGAGAGTGATTACCGCTTCCTGCGCCAAATGGAGACTAAGAGAACAGTACAAATGTAGCCGCCTTTGTGATTATCTCGAGGTTGCTTTCTCGTTTTCGTCGTGTTGTTTCACGGGCAATTTTGGTTGATGTTTCCAAAGCTGCAACTTTTGCAGCCAATGCTGTTCCAGGGAAAACAGCATCGTAATGAATTTGCTTTTACTTTGTATTATTAAAAAGGTTTGCATTGCATTGATGGTCAATGTTCATACCTCGTACTGGTAATTTCTACCCCAATATCTGTAGACCTGTAACTTTATAGAATTACATCGTGACAGTGTTTGTTGGGCAGGTGATAACATCTATGGCTCCGATGCAACTGATGCGGCCAAGTCTATGGATGCAGCAATTGCTCCAGCTATTGCCATGAAACTTCTGTGGGCTGCTGTGATTGGGAACCATGACCAAGAGGGTACGCTGTCGCGTGAGGGTGTGATGCATCACCTTGTAGGCATGAATAACACCCTTTCCCGATTCAATCCAGAAGGAGTAGAAATTGATGGTTACGGGAATTATAATTTGGAAGTTGGCGGGGTTGAAGGAACTTTGCTGGCTAACAAATCAGTGCTCAACCTTTATTTTCTTGACAGCGGTGACTATTCTACTGTACCCTCAATCCATGGTTATGGTTGGATCAAGGCTTCGCAGCAAGTCTGGTTCCAGCAAACATCTTGGAGTCTCCAGGTGAATAAGTTAGCGATATTGTTCAAAAAATTCAGCTTGGTGTTATACTCTATGCACTTTCCTCTGACATATAGAATATACTCAATTGAAAAACAGGATTTTTGCTTGGGCATTTATCATTCTGTTTTCTCTTTTGGGCCATCTTATCAGTGTAGGAGCAATACCACAGTGAAACACTCAACTGAGTAAAAAGACTAATTGAAACTTGAAAGTAAGCCAAGCCTACCTTATATTACAAAGTTCCTGAAATTGTTGGGCGGATGCTATCATTAACAATATATTAATCATCTGTTGAACCATATTAACTCTGCAAAATGTTGTCACTAATTATTATGAAGACTTAAGTCAAGAAATTCATAGCTAATTCAAAACAGATGACATTTCTTTTCGCTGGTACTCTATTTCCCAAAACAGTTGATTTCTAAATGTTTTACGGATTCGGATTAAATATAGCCAGATAAAACTACCAAGATGTTAGGTGTTGACACTAATTCCTATACAGGTAAGTTCATTGTGTTGGTGCTATGGACATATTGCATGTTATGAATAACGGAACTTATAAAATGCAGACAAAGTATATGAATGAACAACCAAAACAGAAGGAGCCAGCACCTGGCCTTGTGTACTTCCACATTCCATTGCGGAGTTCAGCAGCTTTACAGCATCCAATTTCACAGGAGTAAAGCAGGAAGGTATCAGCTCACCATCAATCAACTCTGGGTTCTTTGCCAGCATGGTGGAGGCTGGAGATGTGAAGGCTGCCTTTATAGGACATGATCACATAAATGACTTCTGTGGGAAGCTCAGTGGTATTCAGCTGTGCTATGCTGGTGGATTCGGTTACCATGCGTATGGGAAGGCCGGGTGGTCAAGGAGAGCAAGGGTGGTGTCTGTACAACTTGAGAAGGCAGTGAGCGGTGAGTGGCGAGGAGTGAAGTCCATCAAGACATGGAAGAGGCTTGATGATCAACATCTCACCACAATTGATTCTGAGGTTCTCTGGAACAAAGGCTCTAATGGTAAGACACTCGCATACGCTGCTATGCATGAGCATGATGCTAATTCAAGCAAACCTAAGTAACTGTACAGTATGAGTGAATTGGATGAGTAGTTCTCATAAAAAAGAGTGACTAGGATAAGTAATATGATGTTTCCTATTGTACTGTATATGATTTATTATCTTGATTGCAAAAACTTTTTTTCCAGAACCACAACTTATCTAGGAGTTGCCAATTGACAGGGAGGCGCAAGAAGAATCCTGATGGAAGCTGAGTTCAATGGAAGCTGAGTTCAAGATGGGGACAGTGAATGCTGCATCGTATGTGTGCTGTTGGATGCTCAGTTTATCTTACAAAATTCGTAATTGTGTAAATGAACAAAAAGATGGTACACGACATGTATACACAAGTTTTTGCAGTTGTATTTTTTCCCATCGAGAAAACAATGAATCATAGAGTTAATGTAATTCAGTAAAATTGTCACTCTTTACAAATGGGTCAAATATCAAAGCAAAATGAGAATACGATGCCAATGCAGCTTGTATTTTCTCTCGTAAGTTTATTGCTGGCAGGGCATTTCAACTGTGAGATCGAAACAAGAGAATCCACAAATTATTTGTGTCATGTTGCCGTTAATATTCTTACAGATCACGTCAGCATTTACACAGGGTTTATTCTTCTTTGTCTCCAGTGCTCTAAGGACATACTTACAGGGCAATTACAGACTATACGGTCAGTGCTTCAGCGGACAATAGTTGATTAATATTTTTGTTATTTACAAATGAATGGAATCATGACGCAAACATGCCATTGAAAGAATCATGTATGTAAAATCTACAGTAAGTGGCGAGAAGTGAGGAGTTTTTTAGCAAGAAAAGTTTCAGCTTCTCTTCCTGCTGGTAGTCAACAGGAAAGATCAATTGCCAAGCTGCACATTGGCAATTTGAATCCTTTGAAGTGTCTTCGTTGCAGAATACTTCTCCCACCTTCAGTGTACTATGCCATCTAATGTGCAGCCTCTTGAGTGACAGAATACTGTCATCATCAGCGGTAACCTCTTTCAAAGGGGACCGCGGTTCAAAAATTTTCCATAAGCAGACTGATTCGTCTTCTGAACCCGATGCGACTGTTGAACCATCAGGGCTCTGCACTGCAGGATCTTGTGAAAATCTATTTGATTGAATTTTCTGCACATCTCAAACGATGTCGGTTGCTGTATTTATACTCAGGAATACAGAGACTGTACATGAGAGTTCTTGTTTGACCCTTGTCGGACAATGAACAGTACATGCAATGGACGATGAATACTAGATGGACAGGTTACTGATTCTCCCGAACGCTTGTGACCGAATACCTTTCTATCTACAAGATGAATCATAAACGTTCACGGAACAAAACCGGATTACACAACAAACTAAAGACTAAATATCTTAACACACCTCCTCAATCACAAACCGAAAGATTGAGATTGTGCTGTAGAGTTTTGAGCTGTTGTATTCCGAGCGGTTTTGTCAAGCCGTCAGCGAGTTGATCCTGCGATGACACAAACCTGATTTCCAATGCCTTTTGCGCTACTCTTTCTCGAACAAAATAGAAATCAACTTTGACGTGTTTGGTTCTAGCATGGAACACGAGATTTGCTGACAGATAAGTCACACCAAGGTTATCGCACCAAAGAACCGGCACTTTGTTTTGGAAAATTCCCAAATCCCCTAACAGAGATTGAATCCAAATAAGTTATGCAGTTGCATTTGCTAGCGCCTTATATTCAGACTTTGTACTGGATCTTCTGAGATATGAGATTAGAGCCGAAAAACACAAGGAAACCACCGGTGGATCTTCTATTGTCTATACACCCAGCCCAGTCTGTATCAGAGAATGGACTGCCTAGTGTTGAAGCAGACTATCGAATTCTCAATCCAACTCCTGATGTATGTTGTAGATATCACAGAATTGTTTGAACAGCTAACCAATGTAAATCAGTAGGAGATTGCAAGAATTGGCAAACCTTGTTAACAGAGTATTAAATGTCTGGTCTAGTTAATGTCAAGTATTGCAATGCTCCAACTATACTTTTGTATTTTGTTGTTTCAGCCGCCAACAATGCATTCCCTTCTGTTCTTGACAATTTTTCTAATGTCGACATTGGAGAGGCGACAGGTTTGCACTTCATCCCGATGCGAAATAACAAATATGAGGTATACTTTGTCTGTGAAAAAACTGAACCTTCACTTGACCGTTTGATCTCTATACCTAAGAAGTAATGAAGACCACCAAGATCCATTATAGAAAATTCAGTTTGTAGTGCTTGTATAAGATTCCTCACATCTTGATCTGAAGAACCAGTTATTATAATGCCATCCACGTAAATATATATATATATATATATATATATATGATCTTTCCTCCATGATTATAAATGAATAAGGGGGTGTCATCACGATAAGACACAAAACCCTTCTCCTGTAACATAGAACTCAACCTTGAATACCACGCTCGAGGTGACTACTTCACACCATATAATGCCTTGTTAAGTTTGCACAAATGATTCGGAAATTTTGGATGCTCGTACCCACATGGCTACCTCATAAACACATCCTCTTCTAGAATCTTTGTGAAGAAACGCGTCAGACATCTAATTGTCGCAAGCACCACTAACGAGATATAGCAATTGTGATATGAGCCAATTATTGTTGACTTCACCACCGGACTGAAAGTATCTTCATAGTCAATCCCAAATCTTTGTTTGAATCCTTTTGCTACTAGCTGAGCTTTGTGTCGATAAATCGACCCGTCTGCTTTTGTCTTTAATTTGAACACCCATTTGCAATCAATGATGTTGCGACTATGATCAGAAGGAACGAGATGCCAAGTCTAGTTCTTCAATAGAGCTATGAACTCTTGATCCATTGTATTTTTCTAGCAAGGTTCTTTTAGAGCTTCCAAATGAGATATGGGCTCTACTGTAATGAGATTGGCATGTTTTCTTCTAACAAGATCATACCGAATCGTTCCATCATTGAACTCCTTTGGTTTCCGAACACCATCCCTTGATCGTGTCTGCATAGGATGTCTGACTGGTTCAACAACCACAGTACTGTCGTTACCGTTGTTATCACGTGTGTTTCCGTTGCTGTTTACATCACCTGTTGTCGACAAAATAGGCAGTGACGATGCTGAACCTGGCGAAGGAGAAGAAGAATCCTGCAAATCATCATGAATAATTTCCAACACGAGATCAGTAGGCAAAATAGTATTACCAGGTGTATGCCTAGCTATATGGTCTCCCCCATCATCCACATTGTCCATACTTGGAAAATAAGATGAAATAGTCAGAGGTGGAAGAAGAACTTGGTCTAAAAGAGACCGACTTTCAGATGATTTGGACAGATCAGAAAAAGGAAACACATTCTCATCAAAAATAACATCTCGAGAGATGTAAACTCGACCGGTGGGAGGATGGAGGCACTTATATCCTTTGTGATGACTACTGTATCCGAGAAATACATATCTTTTTTATTTGAATTGGAGTTTTCTTTCATTATAGGGACGTACACATGGCCAACATGCACAAGTGAAGCTTTTCAAAAAACTATAATCTGATTTTGTACCTAGTAGGAGTTCTAAAGGAGTGGATGACGTTACCACTTTACTAGGTAATCTATTTATAAGAAAACATGCAGTTTGAAAAGCTTCATCCCAAAATCTTACTAGCATAGATGCTTGAGCTAGTAAGGATAGTCCTACTGACGATGTGCATATGTTTCGTCTCGGTTGAGCCGTTTTGTTGATATGTGTGAGGACATGAGACATTGTGAGATATGCCAATTTTTTAAATAGAGAATGTAATTTCGATACTCCCTCCCAATCTGATTGAACATGGATGATTTTTCTATTTAGTAATCTGTCCACATGAGACTGAAACTGAATAAAACACTTTTCAACTTCATATTTGTTCTTAAGAAGATAGATTCAGGTAAATTTGTTGAAATCATCTATAAAACTTAGATAATATCTACAACCTCTGGTGAGATGCACACATGCCCCAGACATAAGAGAAGATACGATCTAAGGAGATGATGAAACATGTTCTGAATGGGAATAGGGTAGTTGATGGCTTTTGCCCTGCTGACAAGCATCACAGACATTAGCTTTATTTGTATAACTAGAACAAGGTAAACTATAGGATTGAAGAACTTGATCGACTACTATAGAGGAAGGATGACCCAACAGTGCCATTGTTCTCTACAGGGTTTGATAGCTGATAAAACCTTCTTTTCTGGATTTGACTTCTTTGAAGAAGACATATGGTATAAGCCTCCTTTCTTTGGGTCAACGAAGAAGAACCTTCTTCGTGACACGGTCCTTGATAAGAAAGTAGTTAGGATGAAATTCCAGAAAAACATCATTATTTGTGGTAAGCCGATTTATAGAGAGAAGGTTTTTGTGTGTGTTTAGAACATGAAGGATATTTCTTAGGATCAAAGAATTGTATGGAGTATGAATTCGGATTGACCAATATGAGCTATCGTCATACCTAAACTGTTTGCGACGTGGACTCGATCCTTGCTGAAATATTTTTCACGGACAGACAAGCTTGTCCAATTCGCCCGTTATGTGGTTGGTGTAACGGTGTCCATATACCAAGATGGATCTACTGAGTATGATCCAGATGTAGCGACTTCCATACGATGATCCTTGGATTGATAGGAATGATCGAATCGATGATAGCATTTGAGTGTTGCGTGTCGACTTTGCCGCAGACTTGGTGTGAAGGCTGGTTTCTGTAGATTTATTGTTGTTATTATTGGAGAAGTGTTGGTTTCGGTTGTCGGTGTTGTAATTTTGGCCACCACCACGGCGACCACGGCCTCAACCCCAAATCATCATTTGCATGATGTTGTGTTAACCAACAATCATGTTGATCCTCCAACCTGATATGTTGCATTATTGTGCTCTGGCGCAACTCACAATTCAACATATGTGCGTATAGGTCGCTGAGTCCAATCAGATATGTTCGTGTGGAAAGAGAAGCAACCAGGGGATCATAATCAGCATCGAGCCCACACAACATGTAGATGACGATTTCTTCTTCTTCGAGAGGACGCCCAGCAGCCGCAAGGAGTCACTAGACTTTTACTTTGTTGAAGTAATCAACAATAGAGATCTTTATTATGCATCGTGGTGAGTTGTCGCCGATTTGAATCATCCTTGCTCTGAATTGTAACGCAAACATGCGTTCGAGCGCCATCAAACTTCTGCAGCCGATCCGAGGAACAATACTTGAGACAGCACCTCCGTGATAATGAAGAAAGAAGTCTAGTCTTGATGTCACCAAATTACATAGTCCGGGTTTGGAACCCGAGATACGCTGAATCGATGTTTGAGTAATCATCATCGCATGCTCTATCCTTGATCCATCGACGAAGCCTAGTAATTGTTGAACTCGAAGGAATGGCAAGAGCTGAGCTTTCCAAAGAAGGTAATTGCCGCGTGCTAATTTGGCGTTGACGAGGTGGTGAAGAAAGCAGACGACGGAAACATCCCGCCAGTGTTGATCACGCCGTTACGAGATGTTACGACGCTTTGAGATCGACGAGATTAAGCTTGACAATGTCCTTCTAGAAGAGGTGGCTCGACACCATGTGAAAATCTATTTGATTGAATCTTTCACACATCTCAAATGATGTTAGCTGTTGTATTTATACTTAGGAATACAAAGTCCGTACAATAGAGTTCTTGTCTGACGCTTGTCGGACAATGAACAATACACGCAATGGGTGGTGAATAGTAAACAGACAGGTTATTGATTCTCTCGAACACTTGCGACCAAATATGTTTCTATCTACAAGATGAATTAGAAACGTTCACAGGAACAAAACCGGATTACACAACAGACTAAATACTAAATATCTTAACAGATCTTGGTGGAGAAGCGATATTTGAGGCCAAGTCAAAGTATGTTTGGCTTACCTGACTAAGCTAAAGAACTTTTGCGAGTGTGTCGTTCTAAATCTACAAGTTTCTCCATGGAAGGATACGACCACAAGCTTAGCTGGTTATTGTTATAACCATGAGCACTCACAGCATCATTCTCATGTCGATTCCACTCCAATGCGCAGACCTTCATAAGAATATCAAAGAATATCACCTCCACATTGCTGTCGGATGCAGTAAGTGGTTAGTGTGATGTAAACCGAACGAAATGCATTACACGAGAGCCTGTTTCTATCGATTTTGTGGATGTTCGATCTCGGTGTTCTAGATTTCGATGCAACGATCGGCAGATCCACCACCGGAAGTAAGCCTATTTGCCTTGAAATTACACCAAGCAAGGGCTCTTACTACTGCAGTGTGCTCATAAACCAATAAAGGAGCCTAGTTGGTCCCAAGTTTAAAGAATGCCGGACATAAACAACATTGTCATTTTCACACTAGCAAGCATGATCCATCTGGAGACCATCTCGGACCACACACATTAGATTTGTGCCCTTTATGATGGAATTTTGGGAATAATGGTGTGTCCCTTGGGATCCCCACACCCATTATTTATAGTGCTAAATATTACAGTCCGACTCGTACACGACTTGAGTCTGACTCACACACAACTTGAACTCTTACCTAAACTCTAATATATCCAACACTCCCCCTCAAGACGGGCATAAGATAACAATCATGTCCATCTTGTTACATATTGCAATACCATTACTAGAATCTACTAAAATCTACCATCAATCGACTCCATAACTAATACCATCATAAAGACCAAAGTTGTTCACCGCCAATACTACCAGGGACGTCACCAAACTCATCTTCACCATCTACCAGCTAACCCGACCTCAACCTCATCTTCCTCTACCCTCATGTCCCCAGCCACCCTCGGCCTCCACCACTTTGCCCACACGCCCCCAGTCTCGACTTCCACCACCTCTACCTCTGTCACAGACCATTATGCCTGACTCCAGTCTCATTCCTCTTCCAGACCTCTCTAGCAACACTATCTCTAGCACCCATACCAACACCACCGCACGACCCCAATACCATCACTGCCGCCTGACATAGCCTCCACTAGAGCTACCACCAGCCCCAGCTTCGTCGTCACCGCCGCTCGACATAGTCTCCACTGAAGCTACCACCAGCTCCTCCTTCATCCTCACCATCGTCGAACTCATCACCGTCATCCAACACTTACCACAACAAACACATCCCCTACCAGTACCAACACCAACTCCAACGACCACCTTCACTACCAACTCCAATGCCAACACTACCTTCGAGATCGCCACCAATTCCACAATTAGCACAACCACCAAAGCACCACCTAAACAGTCTTCTCTCCTTATCTTCCATGTCTTCCATCGTAACCTCCAATACTGTCACCACCAAGCAATACAATAGATAGAACTCTTAGCAAACACATCATCCTCTCTCTTCGTCCCCAACACAGCACATGCAGCCACACCAAATCCTCCACCAATTTAGATCCACACCAGAACCCCCTCAACCACATCAGATCCTCCACCGATCTGGTGACACCAGATCCTCTACCGATGTGGATCTATACCAGATCCCCCTCAACCACATCAGATCTTCCTAAAAAAATCAATCCTCCACACCTCCACAAGATCCCCTCACCGGACCCGAATCTCGGATCTCCCCACTAACACCTCTTCTCCTCCTCCCGAGCAACTACACCGGATCCCCCTCAACCACACTAGATCCTCCTAAAAATCAATCCTCCACACCTCCACCGGATCTGAGATCCACACTGACACCACACAGGTCACCACACGGTCGGATCTCAGATCTCCTCAACGACACCTCTTGTCCTCCTCCCCGGGCCCGAATCCCCTCGGCTCCTCCTCCACCACCACCAGATCCGAGCGCCACACCAGATCCCCTCGCTTCTTTTTTCTTCCTTCCTCTCCCCCTTCTTCTTTCTTTCTTCCTCTACCACCTGCTCGTTCTCCCTTGTCCCTCGGCCACGGCTCCATCCAGCGCCGCTACCCGTCGCTCGCACGTCGGCAGCCGTGCTCAAGGATCTGGCGCCCCTGCCACCACACGCATGCCTGCCCGACATGCTGTCATGTGCCATCCCATCGATCCGGTGGCGTCCCGCCAGGTCGAGCTCGCCCGTCTGGCGACTACGGATCGATCACCATCGAACTCTTCCACCACCTGCTGCCGCTCCGTTGCACGAGCCACCTCTGCGCGGATCCGCACCCAAAGCGCCTTCTCCGCACGAGCTCATCGCTCCGCTGCGCTGCCGCCTCGACACAGCTCCGCCCGCGCCCTCGCCGCCTCGACCTCGACCGGATCCAAGGTTTCCTATGGCGGCCCCCGGGAGTGTAGATCGCTCCTCGAGCGACAACGGCAGACGATCGACGGTGGCTTTGCTCTAAGGTGAGTTCACGAATTAGGGTTTTGGCACTGATACCATGTAGAATTTTGAGAATAACCGTGTGTTTCCTTTGGGATTCTCACACCTTTTATTTATAGTGTCAAATATTACGGTCTGACTCGTACACGACTTGAGTGTGACTCGCACACGACTTGGACTCTTACCTAAACTCTAATATCTCTGAGAGATGGTACACACCCATGCCAGATCTAACTGAAATTAAAGCAGAAAAGATATTCATGAAAAACAAAAAGGAAAAGTGCTGTTATCTTTTGCACTGAAGATATTCACAAACAAAAGAAAATGTACAGTCGCTGTTTGCGCTGAATTTTGAAGGTAATGTAGCGTGATCTGACCAACAAACATACCATCATAGTAATTTATATATATATCACGGCTTCCTGAAGTCAGAATGTTGCCATTCCACGAGAGGCTTTCCACTCTACCATTGTGACCTCCAAAGGTCCTTTATCTGTAAACATATGGCAGCAAATCATCAGCTCCATTTGATAACATTTTCGGCCATTCTTTCTAAACTTTGACAGTGATGCTAAGAGTAGAAAACTCGTTAGCAAACATGTGAAATTTTCTTGAATGTCGGCTCCCACTGCACAGAAGGATACTAAAGCTAAACTCTGGAAATAAAAAGATTATGGGAAAATACTTATACCCGATGCATCCCCTGGACATCCCAGACTTCAATTTGGGAGTCTGCAAATCCGACAGCCAGCCTTTTGCCGTCACAAGACCAAGCAACACTTGTGGGGTACTCACTCTCCCTATCGCATCGTAGCAGCTCCCTTATCGTGCTGCCCTCATTCCTCAGATGTACACCAGGACCAATAGCCACTGCCAGGATATTTTCATTTTCCCCAGTCCATAAGGTTCAGATAGAAGTCCTTAACCATCCCTGGCGCATCCAGTACTGTTTTTTGGGTACTGCAGAAGAATTCCAATGAAAAACATTTGGTACATTTGGTTTGTTAAATGATCCTCAATTTGCGTCATTCAAGGAGACAAAAGTACAGAAAACGTTTACAGAATTGCATTGTAACATCCCATTTTGAAGTTTTTGTCTGAAGTTCAAAGTTCAAGATTTGATTTCAAAGTGTTTAACTCAATTCCGCCCAAAATTTCAAAATCTCAAATTTTACTTTTTCCCGCTTGGGCTCAGCCGTCCCCCCACCCCCCCCCCGGCTTCCCTTCCTCCCAGCGCTCGCGCCGCCTCGAGCTCGCGATCATCATGGCGTCTCGGTGGCCGTCCCCGCCCCCGGTATTTAAGCAAGGCCAAGCCCTTCCCCGAGCTCGCCTACCCCTCCCTTCGCTTTTCTCCTCCTCCACTGAGCACCATCGCAAGAAAAGCGCCAGACGCCACTTCCGGCCGCCGCGCCACCGTCACGTTCTCGCCGCTCCATTGAGATCTCATCTCGACCACCCACATCACGGCATGTTCCGGCCCCCAAGGAACCTTTCCCCCAACTTAATTTCTTCTTTGGGCCTCAGGAACTACCGGATCTCGTCTCTTCCTCATCTCTGGCCGAAACCGCCTTCTTCGTCGCCGGCCACCCTCCGCTCACCTCCGCCTCCCCTCCTTGCTCCGGTAAGCTCCCTACTTCCCCTAGATGTTTGTGCACGCATCTTTTAGCCAAGAGCATCGTCGTTCGGCCTTGTCACCGTAGCACCGAGCAGGCACCGCCGCTGTAGGCCACCGCAAACCTCACCGCCGGCACCATCAGGTGCGCAAGCATGCGGGGGTTTCATTTTGGGTATTCCCGGCCGCCCCCATGGTCCAGCTTGCCGGCGACGAGTGCGGCAAGGAACCGCCCGAGAGCCCTCTGTTCTGTCAGAACTAGACACACACTGTAGCGGGTCATTGAAAAAACCGAATCGCTGTTGGTTGAATTCTAGACAAATTTAGCCCCATTGCGCAACAAAAATTCCAAAAATAGCCTCGATAATTTCAAAATTCCAAAAATAGCCCCCCCGTGGTACTAACTGCTGTCCCCCCCACGTGGGCAAAAAAAAAATTCAAAAAATTAATTAATTTACGATTTTTTAAATATGCCAAATGAGCTCAAAAAATTATGAAATTTTTTGGGAAGCCTCCTGGCATAGTTTTTATGCTTGTGTAATGTTTTTGAAATTTTATGCATTCTTTTTTTTTCTGCAAAATTCTTTAAAATCTAATGTTTGTAGGAATGAGGTCCAAACATTATGAATTTTTTTTCCATACTCCCTACACAGTGGACTTGATTGTGTAAATTTTACAAAATTTTATATGCTCTGAAATTATCTCGACAAATTCAGGGTTTATGTCTCAAAAATTAGGACGAGACGTTTCGGAAATTAGGGTTTCATGATTTCATGTGACTTGAAATGTGCGAAGTTTGGTACGACATGACTACTCTTGGCCGTTATGGTTCTTGATCATATTTTTCTCGTGAAAGTAGAGTGCGGAAAGCGAGTCTGAAATTAACTTAACGAAAGAATTGAGAACGTTGCGATTACGGAGAAACCCTAAAACATAGCAGAATCGATACCGATGTGAAAAGGCATACTTTGATAGCTCAGCGGAGGCATAGCACCAGAACTACATTGCAGCCCGCGTGCGGACAAAAGCACGTTACATGTGATCACATGGCATGATGGTTCGACTAATTACTTTACCATGGACGCTACTACTACGGTAACTTGTGACACGAGCTTCCGGACCTTGTAAGTACGCATGCCTTTAGGGGATAGTTAAAACATGGCGAATAGCATGGCGAATAGGAGGGGGACTACTACGGACTAGCCCGACCTACTGCGTGGACCGGGGCCATTTGCCCTTTCTTGCGAGCTCGGCATTGTACTCCTCGCCTGCCGCCCTAGCCTCGGCCGCCATTTCTCGCTTTTTCTCGCGCTCCCTCTCGCTGCCTTGCGCTCCCTACGCCTGCACGCCTCGAGATGGGCCCGAGTCTCCCGGCGGATACGCTCGTTGTGCTCTTCATCAAGCGATCCTCCTCCGGATCTCGCGTCCCTTTCGGCATTCCACTCCTCGAAGTCGGTACTCTCGGTCGTGTGGGTGGATCTCTAGGTCGATCCACTTGCGAAGCCACATAGCGGCTCGGGGACTACTGGTAGACGGGAGAGATTGTTAGTCGCGTACTCTGAAAGAAAATTGGTGCGATAAATTCTTAAAGTACTCCTTCACCATTGCCGATAATGCTCGTATCCCAATGGCGGTCGGGATAGTCGGAGGAGTAGTTAGGACAACCCGATAACACATGCCGAGGTGAAATGGTGCTTGGATTTGAAGAACTTGCATGTGTCCCTGCACCAACAGAGGGGCGGCGTCTCCCCCTCTGGCGGGTGTTGCGGCGAAGGCTCGTTTGGAACGTTCTGGCAGGGGTTGCTGCTATGAGGGGCTTCACTGCGGAGAGCTGCCATCCTGGCAAGCTGCTCTTAGGGACCGGGCCTCGTGACCCTAGCTTGTTCGGCCCGTGCCGTTGAAGCCCTTGCTAGATCACGGATCTCGTCCCATTGCTTCTTGAGGTTGTCCATCCCAGCGTGGTGAAGCAAGCTCTGGTGTAGTGTTTGGTTTGGTTGTGTGATTTTCTCTCGTAGATGACTTGCACCTCCTTTTATAAGCCAGAGGGTTGGCATGACGTGGTTGGCAGAGTGTTGTCTAATCTTTCTGCAGAGAGTAGTCATGTCCCATTTTTGGAGTCTTTGTATTTTGGTAGGAAAAGCTCGGGAGGCAGAGTGTTGTCACGTTTTGCTTTGCAGAGTCCTCTCTCGTCCTGGTTTACGATGTGTTGTCACGTCTTACTCTGCAGAGTCTTTGTCATTTCGATCGAAAAGTCATTGGCGGCGGTGTGTTGTCAAGTCTTACTCTGCGAGTCTTTGTCATTTCGATCTGAAAAATGATGCGGTAGTGTGTTGTCACGTCTTACTCTGCAGAGTCTTTGTCATTTCGATCCGAAAAATTGCGAGGCGGTGTGTTATCACGTCTTACTCTGCAGAGTCTTTGTCATTTGATGCGAAAAGTCGACGAGGCGGTGTGTTATCATGTCTTACTCTGCAGAGTCTTTGTCATTTGATGCGAAAAGTCGGGCGATGCGGTGTGTTATCACGTCTTACTCTGCAGAGTCTTTGTCATTTCGATCTGAAAAATTTGGCGAGGCGGTGTGTTGTCACTTAAGTTAAATAAATTTGTTTTGCAATTGAAGTTATTTTGAAAGCCATCTGCTGCTTTGTTAGGATGATTGGTAGTTCAAACGATATAAGTGCGAACTACCTCTCAGAACTTCCAAAATCCCGCGAACATTTTTTCCAAAGAGCACCCTTTTGGGACTTAGGCGATTTTCTACAAGCATGGTTCTTACCGCCATGTTGGGAGCGGAACTCTGCCCGTGGAAGTTCGATTTTAAATGCGGAACATTTTTTTCCAGAGATGGTCTTTTTGCGCTTCATTTAAGAGCGGTAGTGCCGCAAGAAATTTGCGGTACTTCCGATAATCGGAAGTACCGCAAAGTAGATAAGCGATGGTTCATGCTGATTTAAAATTATTGTTTGATTAATTCACACGCAAAGTGTTCACAACGGAATTAGATAGATGCATACATGATACAAACTAATACAACAACGCCGTAAAGGCATACATCACGTAGTGCAAGGATGCATAGATAAAGAGTGGATATTACAATCTTATTAAAACTGAACTTCTACTTAGCAAGAACAAGAAATAATAGAAGAAAAATTACCAAACTAGCCATGTTAACTAATTTTTGTATCGATTTCTCAACCCTTTCCATCCTTTCATCCAGTCTTTTAAGAACATTATCTTTATTTTCCGTCGGTTGATCGATGGTCGAGGCACTTGACGAAATGCAGCCACACGACGTGTGTCCTCTTGCAAGGCTGCAATTTGCATTGCAATGCCTCGAACCTCTGCACACTTCATCGACCTGACGGAACCGGCATGTTGTGTTCTGTAAAAATAATTGGAACTGCAAGTGAAAAAAATATGATGTTTGAAAGAAGTTCATTGGGGATGATCAGACATAAGTTACCGTAAGATTCGAACACTTCATAAAGACTTGGGATGGATTCGTTGGCGTATGGGAGGTGAACACATTCACCGGATCCCTGCAACGAGGGCAATCCAAGTCTTTGTCGTAGTGCTTCTAATTGCCCGCTCACTCGAAAGTTTGATGAGGTAGTAGATATCCGTTTAAGACGGAAGGAAGGAGAAGAGGAATCGAAGAGTGAGTGGAATGGCGACCAAATCATGCATATATATATAGCTCAAGGGTAAATTGTAATTTGGTTGAAGAAAATTCGCGTCCATGAGGTAGCGAGGCCGAGGAGGTATCGTGGGCGACATTGCGTTATGTCTTTAAGGTTTAGTAAGTTAAAATTGGGAGGTACAATTGTTGTTAGTACTAAATATTTCGGAGAACATTTTGTGTACATAAATCTCATAGTCGTAACGCACAGGGACATTACATAAATCAGAAAGGCGGGATGCACAATGGCATTACATAACAAGTTTTACACGGCCATGAAATTAGTTAGGGCGCATCCTCGTGTCGCTTGCCGGGACGACGTAGTTGATCCTCAGGGAATGTTGTAAGGTCGAGGTGGCCGACTAGAGGGGGGTGAATAGGCGGTTTTAAAAATCTTTCGCGCTAAACCAATATATAAATGCGAAAGCTAATAGCGAATTGGTTTTGCACAATTAAAACCTAAATCAACTAGGCTCAACTAAGTGCACCGACAATACAAGAGGGCAATCATACAATGATATATAAGCAATTAAAGCATGTAATGTAAATTGCTCAAAGTAAAGCACAAGTAAAAACAAGATGGACACAATTATGTTTTTACCGTGGTGTTCGGAGACTTGCCGGTCTCCCCTAATCCACGTTGAGGTAAGCCCAACCACGTTGGACCGGTTCCACTAATTAAGCCAACACCTCCGAGGTAAGTCCAACACTTGGACCGGTTCCAAACCGAACCAACACCTGCTCCACTAGGGTTGCTCTTCCTCCACTCCGGAGATGGCGAGCACCACACCACTCACAAACACGCCGGGTCTTCTCACAAGCTTCTTGTGAGCGGAACTACCGCCAACCAAGTTGCGGAAGTTCCGATCTTCGGAAGTTTCGCACAACACATAGCGGAACTACCGCACATCCAAATTTTGGCTAAGTCCCAAAATGGTACTTCTCTGGAAAAAACGTTCCGCAAGAATTTCTGAGCAACCGATAATCGGAACTTCCGCTCGTATCATGGCGGAACTTTCGCACTTCGAGAAATCGGCTAAGTCCCTAAAAAGGGCGCTCTCTGGAAAAAACGTTCCGCTGAGATTCCGGAGCGTCCGATAATCGGAACTTCCGCACATACAATGCCGGATTCCGATTATCCTGACAGAGCACAACAATAGCTTTTTCAACAACTTCAATTGCAAAATACATTTACCAATTGACAAACCATGCCAACAAGGATCAATAGCAAGATTCCTAGCAAGTTGCTAAACACATTTGCAAACTTTTAGAATCATGCCACAAGGAAAAAGGTACATGGACTTACACCATTTGCAAAACACATTTGCAAACTTAAGTCACATGCTACAAGAAATCAAACATGAGCATCAACTATTTGCAAAACACATTCGTAAATAACAGCATCATGCTACAAGGCTAAGGCGCATGGACTTCAACCATTTGCAAAACACATTTGCAAAGTATAGTCCCATGCTACAAAGATTAAATGCATGAGCATCGGCTATTTGCAAAACACATTCACAAATAATAACTCCATGCATAGATGAGCTAGAGCAAACACAATGAGCTATCAACACATGACTAACTCATGCTACTAGTCAAGACCCCTCTTAATAGTACGGCAATCCTATACTAGCAATCCGGTCTATCAACCAAACACCGAGATCGGTAAAAGACTAGAAACACATCCTTAGCCCTAGCTAGTCATACCTTTGCCTTGCATCTTCTTGAAGCTTGATGACGCACATGAGTATACAAGAACTACACAAGTTTTGTATACTCAAGCGGATTTGTTTCAAAGTAAAGATCTCAAATATATGTGAAGAATGGAATATGGATCAATACTAATGAAACCACAAAGTATAGAATAAAACTCCCCCTAAATGTGTGCATACACAAATGTGTAATAAGATCATATGCACATATTCAAGTTTGACTTATGGTTGAGTTCAATCCTATATTTTGGATCCGAGGAATGCAACAATATATAAGATTGAGATGTCGATTGCATACCTCGTTGTATTTCACCTTTATATCCAAATGAGACTACACAAAGATAATACTTGACAAGAGAGTTAGTCTCATATTTGGATTTGTCTTTAATCACCAAAACAATCCATTAACTCGTAATGGCGGGTCTAGATCTTTCAAATGTGAACCTGTCCGGGGAGTGGCGTACGTCTCGAAGGCCGTAGTAGGGGCCCTGTTTGGGAGGCGAATCTGGGGTGATCTCATCGTGGTGGTCCGGCTGAGGCCTGAGCATGTCGTCAACCCACTGGTGCTCTTCCTGCGGGAAGCGTACAGGGTGAGTTAGTCATTGGTTTTGAGCAACGGAAAAATCGGTGTAAGTACCTTCACGTGTACCGGTAGGTTGTTGTGTTGACGAGGATCCTCTGGCCGGTTTGAGTAGTAGTCTTTGCGCAGTGTACCCTCCGTGCGTGTCGCCGAACCACCGGTCGCTCCATGTAGGTGTGATTGAGCGCCGTGCGAGGAAGTCGATCCTGCGCCTCCTCCGTGATGGCGATGGTTGCGGCAGTGTTGTCCCTCGTGGAGAGTCTCGAAAGGTTATGGAACTCGGGTATACGCGCCTCGATCTCTCCCTAGCCCACCCTAGGGTAGCACGTGTCCAATGTGTTCCTATCGTAGGCCCGTCGATGGGGTGCGTCCCTGCGGCGTTCCCGTAAGGCTCGGTGGTCACCGGTGGGGTGCACGCTGGTGCGGAAATGCGGTCGGCCGACCGGAAAGTGCTCCCACGACCATAATTGTAGCGGGCGTACTCGTGGGAGCACTTTCCGATCGGTGACCTCTCCATGCATCGCCATCCATGTGACCACATGTAACGTGCTTTTGACCACATGTAAAGTGCTCCCACGACCATCATGCCATGTGATCACATGTAGCGTGCTTTTGTCCGCTTTACGGGCTGCAATGTAGTTACAGTCTTGTGCCTCCGTTGAGCCATCAAAGTATGCCTTTTCACATCGGTATCGATTACGCTATGTTTTAGGGTTTCTCCGTAATCATAGCGTTCTCGGCCTTTTAGTTAAGTTAATTTCGTTACTCTGTTTTTCCGTACTCTACTTTCACAGAAGAAATGTGATCAAGAACCAAAGCGGCCAAGAGTAGTCATGTCGTACCAAACTTCGCACATTTCAAGTCACATGAAATCATGAAACCCTAATTTCCGAAACATCTCGTCCTAATTTTTGAGACATAAACCCTGAATTTGTCGAGATAATTTTGGAGTATATAAAATTTTGTAAAATTTACACAATCAAGTCCACTGTGTAGGGAGTATGGAAAAAAAATTCATAATGTTTGGATCTCATTTGCTATATTAGAAAATTCCTACAAATATTAGACTTAAAAGAATTTTACAGAAAAAAAAAGAATGCATAAAATTTCAAAAAAATTACACAAGCATAAAAATCGTCCAACAAATATTATTAATTAATTTTTTGAAATTTTTTTTTTGCCCACGTGGGGTGCTGCCCCTGGGGACGGCAGTTAGTACCACGGGGGGGGGCTATTTTTGAAATTTTGAAATTATCGGGGCTATTTTTGGAATTTTTGTTGCGCAATGGGGCTAAATTTATCCAGAATTCCTGTTGGTTAGGGTTAGCAGTAATTAGGCTGGTTTAACTGCTGCTAATTACACTGGCATGTGGGCCCAAGAGCAGTTAATGAGGGGTATTAAAACCGGAGTTCGTTGTGAGTCAATGACAGCTGGTTCCCACCTGCTTAAATGCCCATTGTACACCTCCCGTGGATCGTGCACAGTGCGCAAAGACCGACTATGCACAGTGCGTATGAACCTTCAGTCCATACACTGTCTTTGTGCACCGAGCCACTGACAGTAGGCCCCATCTGTCAATATTAGTTTTTTTTTAAGAAAATAAAATTACTGCATAGTGGACCCCACCTGTCAGTGTGAGAGTTTCTCTCTTCTTTGTTATTTTCTGGGTTTAATTCAACAATTGAACTTCGGAAAGCTCGTTCTCCCTCGTTTTAACCCAAATTTAATGAATTTTGTTTCTAAATTTTTCTGAATTCAAGAGTTATCTGTTGGCAGTAGTTTTGTTCAATTTGGAGTTCATTTGATATTTATTTTGTATTTATTTGCTTTTGCTCACCTGTTTGTTCTTTTTTCAGCGCGATCGTCCGAGTAAAGTTCAAAGGCACGGAAGAGCACCAGTTCGAGTAAGCACAAGATTTCCAAGACCCCCTTTCCTTTGAACCAAGCGAGTCAACATTTTGACCATATTGAACCTACATTTGTGCAAATCTATATTTACTTAAATTATCAAATTGCATGTTTAATTCATTATGCAAATGTATGTTAAAATTGAAGTTAGATATATGCCGACTTGATATCTTAGTATTAATATACCATCCTTTAGCATTTGAATCACATGATCCTTGTTACCCTAGATATTAAGTGGTAACTTTACTAACTATATGTTGTACTTAAATATCATGCTAGCCTTGCTTAAGTACCGAGGCATCAATTGCCCTAATAATCATCTTTTAATCATGAAATTGGTTTTGGGTAGTCATTGGAGGTATATGTCTAGAATATTTGAGAAAACTTAGTTCTATACTTCTCTAAACCCTAATAACTTCTTGTTACCACATCTGGGCGAATGGTATGTTGGTTAGTGCGGATGTAGCACGGGAAATGATGGTATGTGGTATGCATCGTCCAGAGAAATTAAGGACTTATTCCTGTGATGACCTCCTAATGTAAAACAGTGCAACCACAAGTCTATAATGGTGTCAATCTGGCTAAATAATTTGTATCCACCACTGCGAGTTGCACTATTGGAGTGACCCACGAGTCGTGCCGTTGGTGTAAGCCGTCGTGGACATGGGTCATGTCGTTGTGTAAGCCGCCATGTGGCGCAAAAGGGGGTCTGGGTGCAGCTGACGTAACCACCCTCAGATGAAACCTTAGCGGGTGTAGCTTACACGGGTGGATGCATTGTAAAGGCATTGTGATGATCTCTTTAACTCACATGTCTACGGAAATATGTGGAATGTAACAAGATGATTATCTCTTGTGGGTAAAGTGTACAATCTCCAGAGGGTATAAACTGTTCAAATAGTCGTGCCCACGATCAAGAGTAAATATGGGAACTTGCTCGAGTTAGTTCTATTTTATAAACCTTTGTGGGAGGGATGAAAACTTGTCGGGTGGATGTAACCCTGATTTTGGATTTTCCTGGGTGGATGTAACCCAGTGATATTAATTGGGTGGATGTAACCCTAATAATCAAAATTACGCATTTGGTGGATGGAACCATGTAACAGGTGGATGGAACATGCACCGTTATAAATATTGCACAACTTTTCTCTTTCACAAAATATAATTTGGTTAAATTGCTAAGTCATAAGAGTTTCTAATTATTGCAATTAAAAGTGTTGCTTTTAGCAAATAAAGAACCCGAGCCATCCTTGTTAAACTCTGCATGTATATCTATTGTATTTTGTGTGTTGGCTCGCGAAACACTGTTGCTTGTGCTCATTCTCACTCTCCCCTAAATCTCTCAGAAGCTGTGGACCAAGGACACTACACGTATTATGAGGATTCGAGGTTGATGGTCAATAAGATGGTGGAGAGTAGTTTAGTCTGTAGTAGTATACGTCTCGCTCCAGTCTAGCCGGCTAAGTCGGTGCTTACGTACACCAATATTATCCAAATCTTTAGGTAATATCGGTCGTACACAGGCTACCCTATCCGCGTGCCTGTGGCAAGATGTGCCTTCCCCTTTTGTTTCCGCTGTTATGTAATATATCCATTTGGCCTGATCAGCCCTATTGTAAAATTAACCCGATGCGGTCTATGTGAACTCTGATGTTACGTATTTAATGTATAATATAGTTTACGTCATGTATGAATGAAATGATTCAGTGATATATCTGTAAGCACTATCTACTGATCCAGGGAATAATGCAGTAGTTTTATAGAGGATTCTGGATTGGTTAAATCCGGATCCGACATGCATTACTCTTGCAATATTAATACCATGTCTCCTGCTGCTCTTACACGAAACATTTAGTGAAAGAGAACCATTAAATCATTATGCGACTGCATGCAAATTTTTACACGCTATCTTCTCGAGAATACTAGATGGAACTATATTTAAAGCAAACAAAGATTGCACCCTTCTAAGATCAAATCTTTCTTATCATGCATCATCATGTATGTCCGTTGAAAACAAATGAACACGTTAAGATTAAGGCAGATTCAGGTATAACAACACACTGTCTGTTGCTACCCAAACTGTCGCTCTAATTCAAGTAGAACTCAAGGTCGCGGAGGCGCCGCTGCGTCAAGTAGAACTCGAGGTCGCAGAGGCGCGTCAGCGGTGACGACATTCTCAAGGGAATTGGGGATTGGGGAGAAAGATTGGTTCTTTGGGGTTAGGAGGCCGAGGGGAGAGGGCGTTCTTGAAGGGTTTCTTGGGAGGAGGCGAAGGGAGAAGGGCGGGAAGCCGCGCGTTGATAGTTAGTTAGTCGACGAGCTCTGGCAACGTCGAGGGGGGATGCGACCCTGTTCCCAAATGTTTCGTTGCCTGGTCGTGATCGGCAATCATGTCTGTTATAAAATTCGGAGTCTTTGACAATGAAGACAAAAAAAAAAAAATTAACAGATTTATCGACTCGAGGACTTAATAGTAAGAAATTATTCACCGAGTGTCCTCAATGTAAAAGTTAGATGCCCGCTTATATTAACATCGTGTTATTATTAATACAAATCAAATGATTTTTCTAAAAAAAAAGATATTGGTGTAATTAAGTGGGTTGAGTGTCTATAAAGCATAAAGCTTCCTCTAGAAAAAGTGTATAAAGCAAAATAAGGGCTATTAAATTTCAAAAGAAAAAAAATGTTCCCTAAATTTTTTTACACCTCCATCTCATGTATTACCCATCAAACCAACTAAACAATTCTCAACTCACTTCATATCACGTTAGCAACCAACCAAACAATCTCATGTTGCATTCCTTCCCTCACACCCTAGCTTAGCCAGGCTTGGAGGATCCGAATCCTCAGCAGTAATGCAAAGGTGCATTATTCTACACTGTTTTAATGCACAATGAAGAGGCAAAAGTGTTGTAGCTACTGTCTGCTTTTACCGTTTCAGAAATTACTCTAGCGATAGTGTTGTAGCTGTTGATTCAAACCATGGCTCTCCATCGAACAATTAAGATGCATTCCTGGTGCACAACACTATGCTCCTCTGCTTTGGATCCATTTCCTTTGGGGCATCCATCTTTATTAGAGATATGTTAGAATAAGAGTTAGAATATGGACTCTTATATGCCTTATTTATATATGACATATACCTCTTGTACTCCTATATATATCGTCCATTGGGCCTCTTCAATAGACACACAATATATTCCTAATATGGTATCAGAGCTAGGGTTAGGGTAACCGTAGCCGCTGTCTCCTCCGCTGCAGCAGCTACCCCCGGGAGAACCGATCTTCGCTCCCAGGGGTGGCCTCCTTCTTGTCGGCAACCGAGCAGCAGCCATGCTGCCTTCCTCCACTTCTTCTCCGCCTAGATCTACTGAGCCAGATCCGGCGCCTCTTCGTTCGTCCTCGACGAATCTGCTCGTTCCCCTGAGCCTCCCACTGCCCTGTGCTCCATCTTCGCCCGAATCCAGCTCCCCTGCTCCCGGCCGCCGCCTCTACTTCTCTGCTTCGGCACCGGGCTTCATCACCACCGGATGTGGCCGCCGCGCTGCCTTCAAGTCTTCATCGGGCTTTGCTTTGCGAGTTGGTGTGGTGGCTCTGGATGGATCCGCGTCGACTCCAAGTGTCACCCGGTCCTCCCCATCGCCGGCCTCGGGAGCTATTGCACGACAGATCCGTCGCCTCCGGTTTCCCCGCCGTCTCGCTGTAACACCCTGACCCAAAATCGGCTCAATGCCCAGCCCACCGTGGGCCGGACCCGCCCACACATAGCACCTCACTTACACTTTTCGTCCTCGCTTCATGTAAAAGGGTTAACCCGGAGGTGCTACGTTTGGATCAAACAGGCATTATATACTACTACAACTCACTTGAGACAAGCAATGTGGGACTAATCCCACCACACAACTCCTCATGGGCCACATGGGCCACACTACGAGCAGACCGGGGTATTACATTCACCCCCCCTCAAGGGCTGACGTCCTCGACAGCATACCGCATATGCGGCAAATGCCCAGAACCACCCCTCGGTACACGTCCGTGCGTCCAGTGCCGGCACATATGCCATGCCATGTGTCCACTCCGGGCCCACATGTGCCATGCGCCATATGCCCGCGCCTCATCATCCGCACGCCCGTCTGCAATAAGGTTGATACTCGATACCATCTGTAACACCACGACCCAAAATCGGCTCAATGCCCGACCAGCGTGGGCGGACCCGCCCACACATAGCACCTCACTTACACTTTTCGTCCTCGCTTCATGTAAAGGTTAACCCAGAGGTGCTACGTTTGGATCAAACAGGCATTATATACTACTACAACTCACTTGAGACAAGCAATGTGGACTAATCCCACCACACAACTCCTCATGGGCCACATGGGCCACACTACGAGCGAGGCAGGGTATTACACTCGCCTCCTCCTTTGCTACGAACCTCAGGGTGGTGGAGATGGGCGTCGAACGGAGAATTTCAGTGGGGACGGTGGGGTCTTGAGCCTCTCAATGGTGTTGCACGCCCGATGGGACAAGGAAGCGATCGAGGCCGTCCCAGCTTGGCTCCTCCCTTTGTCGTCTGCGGATTCATGGCGGGCCTTCGGCGTGGGATTCTCCCTCTCTCCCGCCTCCTTGCGGTCGTTGCTCGGACAAGGAGGATGGCTGGCAGGTGGTCACGCAGCGGAGGCGCTGGTAGCAGCTACCCCGCTCGGCCCCTAGGGTGACGCCCCGGTGGCCCGTCTCTAGTGACCTCGTTGGTTGTTGCTTCAACTGCTTGGCCGGTGCTGTTGGGATGGCTGCCGGGGTCTTTTTATTGGTTCTTACTGGGGTGACTCGGTGTGTTTACCGTCTAGACTACATGATCATGCGATTGTGTGATCTTCTTTGTCGATGGAGATTGTGTCGATTCGTCATTGCTAGTTATGCTAATTCTTCTTTGTTAGTTATCCTTGCTAGTTTTTATTTATTTGTGTCGTTCTTCCGTTGCGTCCATCCAAGTCCATAGCACTCAGTCTTTGAATTCGTCTAAACCATGCGAGTCCATAAATTTATTGTCAGTCATAGAAGCATAGAAATTGCCTTATGCATGGCAGCAACCGCCGTTCCCGCTGCTATTTTCTTCGAGCCGCTGCAGATCTGCCGCCCCAAGCTTTCAAGGCCGCCACGCTTCTTCCACACTGCGTCTTCGTTGTACTTCTTGTGCATTGCGCCACTCTTCTTCTGCACTGCGCCTCTGTTGCGCTTCTTGTGCATAGCGTTGCGCTTCTTTTGTACTGTGCATTCGTTGCGCTTCTTTTGCACTGCGTCGCCGCTGTCTTGGGCTACGATCTGTGCCGCCATGCTTCCACCTATTTCTATTCGATTTGATTTGACAGCTCTCTCTATTCATGTCGGTTTCATCATCTTCTTCGACCTGTTGCCGCGGTCGACTTCGCTCCTGCACCTTGTGCTTTATGAGTCGTCTCACGACACCGGATGAGAGGTCTTTTGATACTCGATATATTTTCTTAGAGCTGCATGCTACGACGACATTATCAAAACTCGGACTTTGGATTTTTCATATTTTAGTATCAATCATTTCCAAATGTAATGCTATTACATACGCCTTGCATTTGAGGGGATGTGTTAAAGATATGTTAGAATAAGAGTTAGAATAGAGACTCTATATGTCTTATCTATATATAACATATACCTCTTGTAGTCCTATATATATCGTCTATTAGACCTCTTCAATAGACACACAATATATTCCTAACACACACAACGAAACATACTGAGCAGCTTAGTGAACTCTGAAAACCTAACCAAAACATGAATATAAGTGTAACTTGACAGCTCAAGTGTGGCTGATTTTTTAAAGAGAGAATTGACTCATTGAGAAATAGCCTTGAAGGCTCTTTATATGATGATTCCTTATGCTATTAATATTGATTTTAACAGCATGGACAGCGTATGGGTATAATATTACACATTGAATTTTCCCTGGAATAGATTACATATACACCCAAATCCACAACAGAGAAAACAACAGGTGGACATCCCTGCTTTTATACCAAAATAAGCATAGATCTGCATCTCTCTGTAATACGAGCAGATCTCCGTGCTGCTTTCGTGCATACCCGTATACAGATTCCAAATGTTAGCTAAACCGAGTCGGACGCGCAAGCGATTGGCTGGCACGAGATTAGCTCCGAATGAACAATTGCTCATTCGTGGATATCCAGACCGTGAACGGTGATGAATCTCCAAAACAGGTACATAGCCAGCAAGAAAAATACCACATCAAACGCCATTTGGGATTGGTCAATGCTATAACTTGGAGTGCGGTCTCAAAGGGCATCCACCTTCCAAAGCATGGTCAAGTACTTCCTCGATGCGCTTCACAAGCAGAATCTACCAGCAGCAAAATAAATACAAGTCAGGAACAAACATTTTAACAGGCAAATTCCAGCCAGAAGAGAATTCAATTCACTAGGCATATAATATTCTCAACATTATATAGGTCTGCTACTATTCTGGATACTTTCGCTCCACATGACATCAAAAACTTGTACCACTACTTTATCCATGAGTTTTTCTATGACGGATACTTCATACATCATACATATGAGTTAATTATAGCAATTATAAATGCACACTCAAGTTAGTGTTAGTAGCTCCTCAGAGCATATCCTCAGCAGTCAAACTACATAACAAAGCAGCCTCAAGAAAATCTCAAGTAAAAATAATGCTATCGCATACCTCCATGCCAGAGAGAATGGGCGCTGGAACCTCAGACAAGTCCTTTAAATTTCTTTCTGGCAATATTACTCTCTTGATGCCATAACGATGCGCTGCAAGAATCTGAATCCCAGAGAAAATTTGAAGTTAAAATAGAGTAGAAAAGCACCGCATAGAAATTGGTTAGGTCCTCCATCTTTTCCAAGTAAACAAGAAACAAAGAAAATATCAGGAACCTATATAGTATTACCTTATCCTTAACACCACCTACTGGCAACACTAGGCCTCTAAGAGTCATCTCTCCAGTCATTGCAGTGTCTGCTCTGACTTTGCGATGACTAAACAGTGACACCAGCGATGTTACCAATGTCACTCCTGCAGAAGGACCATCCTTTGGCACAGCACCGGCAGGAAAATGTATGTGAACATCACGGCTCTCCAATAAGTTAATATCAGAAGTAGGTGACAGATTGAGGTCAGCAGCTCTTGCTCTCACCTGTTAAAATCAAAGAAAGAAGAGTTAAAAGACACTGATATTATTCGATTTGATATGTACCAATACACAAAACTAAGCACAGAATAGTGGATTCAACATGCTAAATTTAAATAGTATTTAAACTCAAGACCATAATGTTGAAATTCCACTAATAATTTAGAATAATTTCAAATGGCAACATCAGGTCCAGCCAACAGAATACAAAAATATGATTCCATCAAGGCAGATAGGTGACAAGAAAAGAAAAATGCTTACCCATGTCAGAGCTAATTGTGCTGACTCCTTAATTACATCACCAAGTTGTCCTGTCAGATGCAAGTCCCCCTTACCGACCATGGCTGTAGCCTCTACAAATTGAACCTCACCGCCAAACGAAGTCCAAACAAGCCCAACTGACACCCCTGGGGTTGCCACACGATCTGCAGCTTCCGTATCATCAAATCTAGGAGGCTGTCGCACGGATATAATGTACATTATAAGATTAACAAACAGAAAGACAGGACTCTGTAGCTTCTCATGAAGTTAAACTCAAACTTTGATGTTTAGAGACAGTGGCATACCCCAAGCACTTTTTCTAGCATAGCCTCATCAACAATCATAGGCAATGGATTTTCGTAAGCATTTGATATGTCCTGTCCCATAGGAATAACTTCCATTTCAACTTCACCACCATCGGCAAGCCTCGAGTCCAGTAGAGTCGTAGTTATTGGCTGTATTTCCTTGCCAAGTCTAAGCGTACTATCTTGCTCTGCAACCTTGACAGCAGCTGCACGGGCCAATGCAGCTAGGTTCCGCTCAAGATTACGTACACCAGCTTCTCGTGTGTATCTCTCGATGATGAGTTTGACCATAGCCTGGACAAATGAATGGAACAAAGCAAAGAGGGATGAATTGCTCAAGAATTTTAGTAATTACTCAAATGAATCAAACAACAACATATAATGGGAAGACATAAAAGTAGTCCATTGTAACCTCTGTTGTAAGCCAGATAATGAAATCAATTCTATTATTTAGCAGAACACAGGCAGTTAGCGACTGCAAGCAGGGTAAATGTGGATGATAAGCAATGCCGAATTTCCAATTTGTGATCAAGGAGCTAAAAAACCTTATGTCATTCCCTCTTTTCATTGTTAAATAATAAATAATGGCCACAGCCCAAAATCAACTACTGGATTTTCCAGTATTGACTATATAACAACACTCAGAACATCACTTCATGGTAAACGCAACTGTATATTGCCTCCAAACATACACTGCAATTTTGTTAATGTATTTACCACCATGAATAGAATAGCACACCTCTCAAGCATAAGTACACTGCAAGGGCCGCTACAAAACTGATTTTAAGAGCCCTTATCTTGGCCATGAAAACCTTTAGCTTTATTGCCAAGGAAGAATAAAAGCACCACCCACCTTCTTGTCTAGATTTCTTTTAGTAAACTCAGTAATTATATAGCAAATGCATTTTGACAAGAGCGTTTGTTACTCTTGCAACGCGCATTGAGCAAATTAGACATTTTTTTATTATGGGATACCTAAATGAAACAGTTTACAGACAAGGAAAGGTGCAGCAGAAAACAGCACTTGTGTCATACCTCAGGGATCTGAAGATATGTGGAGCTCAAGCCATGCTGTTCCAATACCCTTGGTATGAGATGTTTCATAGCTATTTTTAGCTTCTCTTCAGGAGTGTAGCCTGGAAGCTCAATGATTTCCATCCTATCTAACAGAGGAGGGGGGATAGGTTGCATCCTGTTGGCAGTTGCAACAAATATGACCTTTGACAGGTCAAACGGAACATTCAAATAGCTGGTGAAAATGTGTTAAGGAATTCTAAATATATAAAGTATAGATAGTAGATCAGGCAACATAATCTCTTTCTCAAAGCATTGTATAGTGTGTATTGGAATTATAAGTAACCCCAGAACTTAGCCTCTTAGAAACAATAGGAGACTGCATATTGAAATTATTCAACTTAGCCTCTTAGAAACAATAGGAGACTGCATATTGAAATTATTCCACTAAATCTGCAATCCTCATAGTAGGAGGCATGGTGGTAAAAACATGTCCAGAAAAGACAACCTTGAATAACCTATATGTGCCTAATCGTACAAACAATTTTTACAGAAAGCGACTTGATTTCATTAAGAAACCAACCGGTTAATCATAGAAGATGCACTTATTATACAGATAAAATGAAAGGATACTGGTCATTGAATGCTTTATTCTGCTCAGGGTCAAGAACTTCTAGCAGTGCTGATGCTGGATCCCCACGTACGTCAGAACCAGTCTTGTCAATTTCGTCAAGAAGCATCACTGGGTTACTGACAGATACTCTCTGCATTGTTTATGAACAGAACATGAGCATGACTTGGTCTACAAAATTTTTAGATCGATGGTACTCAAGGTCATCCAACAGAAAATAACTGGGAGTTAAATGATATAGCAGGATTTTTCTTGTAATAGCTGTCAAACTATTAATCCAAGACTAAGTAGATTAGAAGAACAAATAGTTTATAGGGGAGAAAAAAAAGTATTTATAAGTACAGCACGATTGATTCTCCCATTAATATTGCCAGACAGAACATAAGTTAATCCTGAAATGAGAAATAGAATTGGGTTAAACCTTTAGTCCATCAATGAGGCGCCCTGGCATGCTTCCAATGTACGTTCTTCGGTGGCCCCTAATATCAGCCTCATCCTTTACACCACCAAGAGAGATTCTTATGAACTTCCTGTTTAGGGCCTTTGCTATGGATGAAGCCAATGATGTCTTCCCAACACCAGGTGGTCCCACAAAACACAGAACTGGACCTCTGGCGTCAGGTTTGAGCTGCAAGCAAATTAATGCATCTCCATGAGATATAAGATAAATTAACCAGGATAGGCACATAAGAAGATTATGCGGCATGTCAAATTAGCAACCTTGCGAACAGCCAGGTACTCAATAATCCTCTGCTTAACTTTGGTCAGGCCGTAATGATCACGGTCAAGACTCTCCTTTGCAACTCTAAGGTCAAGTTCCCTTTCTTCACTGACTTTTTGCCAAGGAAGATCAGCAAGAAGCTCCAAATAAGCTCGAGAGCTACTATATCCAGGTTGCTGAGGTTGCATCTTTCTTAGGCGCCTGCAAACCAAGACTAGCTAGATATACAAACCTCCAGTATCACATGTATGCACATATAGAAGGAAATGATAGGATAAGTTACCTCAACTCCCTTTGAGCGTGTTTCCAAATATTAGCAGGCATTCCTGCGTTCTGCATCTTCCTTTCCAATGCAGCTACATCATCTTCATCATCATCGTTATCACCAAGTTCCTCTTTGATAGCCCTCATCTGCAAAGTTAACATGGTAATTATCATATTGGAAACAGAACTATATGCCACACAAAAAGGTCATGGAAACCAAAGTTGCTTAACTCCAACAGGAAATATTTCCATCTTATACATATTTACAAACTATCCAAAAACACAAGCATGACAAAATGTAATTTACAGTTGGTCAGCAGCGCGAGCTCTAACTAGCAAATATATCAACAGCCCAAATATTATGGAACTCCAAGCATGGAAAATAACACAAACTAACAAACCTGCTGGCGCAACAGAAATTCTTTTTGGGACTTTGACAGCTGACCCTCAACCTTCTGTGTTATTTTCTCGGCTACAAGAATTGACTGTTCATCACAAGAAAAAGATCAAATTAAAAAACTAGTAAATTCTTAAAATCATAGAAAATGAACTTATTAAAGCAAAAGGAACCTTAACACATCAATTATATTAATTTAACAAACTACAATGTTTCTTCACCTGCAGGTGTCTGTCTACAAGTTCAGTTGCCTTGGAAAGCCTAACTTTCAAGTCAACTGAATCCAACATAGAAAGCTGCTCCTCAAAGCTTATTTCAAAGCTAGCAACAAAAATATCAGCCAGCCTGTATACAGGAACCGTCTCAAGCAGCACCTTAGTCCTACCAACCGTTTTCTGTTTCTGGAGTCAGAAACAACAGCAACATGGTAAGTCAAAGCTCACTCGTAATTTTACTAACATAAAGGGCAAACATCATGGTGTTATGAATATTGTATATATATTCAAGAGGGTCCAATGGGCAAGATATATAGTGAGTACAAGGGGATTGCCATATACAGAAAAGGAAATACATAAGGAGAGTCATATTCTAACACACACACACCCCCCAAACTCATGGTGGATCATACACACTGAGTTTGGAGAGAGAATACAAATGTTGTGCTCTAGTCTGTGGCTTGGTAAAGAAGTCAGTAACCTATAACTCTGATGGCACAAACTGTAAAACAAGTACTCCCGCCTACACCTGTGAGCGAGTATATGAAACATTCATATCAATGTGCTTGATGAGCTTATGCTTCACTGGGTCCCGGACAATACTGATAGCACCTGTATTGTCAGACAAAAGAGTAGTAGGTCCCATCACAGGCACTTCAAAATCTGCAAGTAGCCACCTCAACCAAGTAACATCCGTTGTCATTGCTGCCATAGCTCTCAACTCAGCCTCTGCACTCGAACGGAAAACTGTAGTCTGCTTCTTAGTCTTCCAGACAATCAGGGAAGAGTTAAGAAAAACATAGTATGCAGAAAGAGAACGACGATCAGAAGGATCACTAGCCCAGGTCGCATCGGAGTACGTCTGAAGCTGTAGTGAGGTAGAGCTAGGGAAAAACAAACGACAAGAGATAATCCCACGCAAGTAGAGAAGAACACGAAGAAGGTGACTGTAGTGAAGATGGGTAGGACGAGCCATGAACTGACTCAAGATATGAACATCACAAGCAATATTAGGACGAGTGCTCACAAGGTACACCAAACTCCCAACAATATGACGATATTGAGTAGTATCCTCAAGAAGATCACCATCAGTGGCACGAAGCTGAAGGGATAGCTCCATGGGAGTCTTAGCAGTGCGAGTGTCAGTCAGACCAGACCGGTCAAGAAGATCTTGGACATACTTCTGCTGGAAGAGGTAGTAGCCCTCAAGCATAGAAGAGACCTCAATCCCAAGAAAGTATGTAAGAGAACCAAGGCCAGTCATAAAAAACTGCTCACTGATATGCTTCTTCACATATGTGATGGAGGAATCATCACCAGTGATGAGCATGTCATCAACATACAGAAAGAAACAGTGTCCAACCCCGGGATGAGACATGGACAAAAGAGTAGGATCATGGGAACTGACAGTGAAACCAACAACAGTAATCACCGAGGTAAAATGCGCAAACCAGGCACAAGGAGCCTGTTTAAGGCTATAAAGAGCACGACGAAGACGACAGATATGCCCATCAGGAACAGAATACCCAGGTGATGGCTGCATGTAGACCTCATGCAAAACATCATTAAGAAAAGCATTCTTAACATCCAGCTGAGAAATAGAACACCGGCGAACAGAAGCAACTGCAACAAGAATGCGAACGGCGGTCATATGGGCAACATGGGCAAAAGTCTCATCGTAGTCACAACCGTACTCCTGCTAAAAGCCGTGTGCCACAAAGCGAGCCTTGTAGCGCTCGATAGTACCATCAGACCGGGTCTTAATCTTGTACACCCACTTGCACGTGATCGAACGAGTATGCACAGGTGTCGGTACAATATCCCAAGTCTCCGTACGTCGAAGAGCATCAAACTCCTCTACCATAGCGAGCTGCCACTCAAAATGAGAAGCAGTCTCACGATAAGAACTAGGCTCAGTGACACAAAGAGCATGAGCTATCGGAGCAAATCCAAAACGATCAGGAGGTCGAAGGGATGTCCGGTCACGAAAGACGTAACGAGGAGCATCAGCAGGAGGATCAGATGTGGGTATCGGCAAGATAACAGTAGAGGAGGCTGGGGAAGAACAAAGACGCTTGGAGTAGTGAATACCAGATAAACGAGACGGTAGTGCTGCAGAAACAAGAGGTGATGCTGCAGGAGGCACCATTGGAGACAGACCAGGGGAAGACTGTGATAGTGAAGAAATTGGTGAAGAGTCAGAAAGAGATAACCATGAAATCGACTCGACGGTGGAAACAGGAGGAGCCGAATCTCGATAGAAGAAAGGTCGATATTCGTCAAAGACAACGTCTCGTGAAATCCTGATCCGTCGAGCAGAAGGGTCCCGGCAACGATAGCCCTTATGCTCAGAACTATAACTAAGAAACACACACTCAACTGACTGGGCCGATAGTTTAGTGTGTTCATGAGGCTACAGCAGAACAAAATAAGTACAACCAAAAACACGAAGGTGAGTGTACTACGGGGTTCGAGAGTAGAGGCGCTCTATAGGACTGACACCCTTAAGAGCAGTGGAAGACTGCATATTGATGAGATATGCAGCCGTTGAAACAGCCTCAGCTCAGAACTGTGGTGGAACATGAGGCAAGGAGAAGGGTACGGGCAGTCTCAATCAGATGACGATGTTTGCGCTCAGCAGCCCTATTCTGAGCATGGGCACCAGGACAAGAAGATTGGTAAAGAGTGCCCTGCTCAGAAAGAAATTGTCTAAAAGCGCCAAAACAATACTCGCCAGTAGATTCACAGCGAAAAGTACGGATGAGATAATCAAATTGAGTACGAACCATCGATGCAAAGCTACAATAGATCGCAAGAAACTGACCACAATTAGACATAGGGAAAGTCTATGTAAAAACGAGAATAATCATCAATGAAGATCACATAAAGTTTATGCCTACCTTTAGAGATAATAGGCGCAGATCCCCATACATCTGAATGAACTAAGTCAAAAGGACGAGAGGACAAGGACTCACTAGAATGATAAGAAAATTGTAGTTGCTTTCCCAGCTTACAACCCTGACAAAGCATGGTTGTGTCAACAGTAACACGTCCAAGAACATGACCCACACAAGTAACACTAGAGGTGGTGGCAGCAGTGGCGGTGGAAGGAGACGTAGAGGTGACATGAGTGTTACTTACTTTAGATTTCAGAGTACATAACTACAATACTGGAGCTGTCAATATATAGATGACTACATGGGCCACATGGGCCCTATAGTATATGGGCCTTAATATACTTAACACCCCCTTCAAACTCAAGGTGGAAGCGGAGGTTACGAAGCATTGAGTTTGAGCAAGTGGCCGATGTTGCTCTCGAGTTTGTGCTTTAGTGAAAAAATCGCCACCGCAGCTTACGAGGGCACATACTGAAGAGCAATTGTTTTCTGATGACAATGAGACCGAGTAAAGAAAGCATCAACGCCAATATGCTTTGTAAGTTCATGTTTCACAGGATCATTGGCAATCTGTATGGCTCCAGTATTGTCACATAGAAGAGGTGTAGGAGAATCACAAGAAATACCAAAATCTGCTAACAACCATCGAAGCCATACAATCTCTGAAGTGGTAGTGGCAAGTGCTCGAAGTTCGCCTCAGACTAGAACGAGATCTGACCGCTTTTCTTAGACTTCCATGCAAGAGGAGAAGAACCAAGAAGAATGCAATAACCTGTGATAGAACGACGATCTGTTTGATCACTCGCCCAGGTGGAATCCGAGTAAGCATAAAGTTGAAGCGGACTCTCACGAGCATAGAACAAACACTGAGAGGATGTCCCCCTTAAGTACCGTAGTACACGAAGCAAATGGCCAAAATGAATGGATGTAGGAGCACTCACAAACTGACTCAGAATATGAATCGCATGAGCAATATCAGGTCTAGTAACAGTGAGATAAACAAGGTCGCCACAATATGCCGATATCGAGAAGGATCCTCAAGAGGTGTACCATCGGTAGGGCGGTTGTAAATGAAGATCCATAGGTGTCGCAATTGCTCGACTATCTCGTAATGCCGTAACGAGCAAGAAGGTCTTGTATGTATTTGGACCGAGAGAGATAGTAGCCTTTTTTGTAATGCAACACCTCAATTCCTAAGAAATAACTAAGAGGACCCAAATCGGACATCCAAATTGCTCACCAAGTTGCTTCTTCACATGAGAAATGTGTTCCACATCATCTCCGTAATCAACATATCATCAACATACGTAAGAAGTAAAAATACGTCCACGTGGAGAGATATGAATAAATAGAGCGGTCATGATCACTAGGCGAAAACCAGTGACTGAATCACAGATACAAAGCGCTCAAACCAAGCACGAGGAGCTTGTTTAAGACCATATAGAGCACAGCGAAGGCGACAAACATGACCAGAGGAGCATCAACACAGGGGTGGTTGCATATAAACTTCTTCATGCAAATCTCCATGAAGAAAAGCATTTTAACATCCATTTGAGAGATAGTCCAAGAAGAAGTAGCAAGAATCGCAATAAGAGTACTGACGAGAGTCATACGAGCAAGCGGTGCAAAGGTCTCATCATAATCGCGACCTTGAGTTTGCCGAAAGCCTCTAGCAACAAGGCGAGCTTTATATCTCTCAACAAACCATCGACTTGGTCTTAATTTTGAAAACCCATTTAGATGTAATAGGTAATCATGTGACGGTAATGGAACAAGATCCCAAGTACACCAGACGATCAAGGGCGACAAGCTCCTCGGACATAGCAAGTCGCCATTCCTAATATTAGAAGCTTCTGGTAAGTGGATGGCTCATCAACAACGGCATTCACACGAGGAAAACCATACTTGTCACCGACCAATAGTAGTACGGTCTCGTAGATTATATCTTGGACCAACTCAGAACTCATCGACAACAATATCATTAGGAGCATCAACGGTGGTCGATCGGGATCGCCGTGGTGGTAGAGCTAGATGGAGGCGCTGGGGTTTTTGGGACGACGATGGAAAACACGTGTGATAGGTGGTTTAGAATGAAATGGAGATGGTGCGAAGGTGTAGTTTCATGTGAAGGTGGCGTGATGGAAATAGAAGGAGCGAGGAATGGGTGTAATATATGGGAAGGTGTAGTGACATCATTATTGGGTGAAATAGGAGGAAGACACAAGAACGATATGGGTTCTGTGGGAGAATATGAGGGCTGAGTAGAGGGATTATAAAAGAAAGGACGATCCTCAACAAAGGTCACATCACGAGAGATACGTATGCGACGAGAGGAAGGGTCATAACACCGATATCCTTTATGCTCGGGATCAGACCGGAAAAACACACTCAACAGATTGTGCAGTCAACTTAGTTCGCTCACGAGGTGCAAGCAAAACATAGCAAGTACATCCAAAAACTCGGAGATGATCATAGCTGGGAGAGGTACCAAAAAGGACTTCACCAGGACTTTTGCCAGACAGTTTGGAAGAGGGTTGTCTATTGATGAGATAGACAGCAGTAGAAACAGCTTCACCCCAAAAATGAGAAGGAACAAAAGATGAAATCAAAAGTGTACGAGCAGTCTCTATAAGATGGCGATGTTTGCGTTCAGCAACACCATTTTGAGCATGAGCGCCAGGACAAGAAAGTCAAGCAAGCGTGCCTCGAGAGGACAAAAAGCGCGAAAAACATCAGATAAATACTCACCACCAGAGTCAGAGCGAAAAACTCTAATAGGAGTAGAAAATTGTGTGTGAACCATGCGAACAAAAGACTGGTAAATGGAACACAATTGAGATCGATATTTCATGAAATAAATCCATGTATATCGAGAATGATCATCAATAAAAATAACATAATACTTGTGACCACCCTTTGTAGCAAAAGGTGCAGGACCCCATACATCCGAATGGATAAGATCAAAAGGTCTAGTCGAATGAGAAACACTAGATGAATATGGTAGTTGTATTTGTTTTCCAAGTTTGCAACCCTTACAATGAAAACTAGACTCAATAGGTGTATGACCTAAACAACCTTTATTTATTAATGTGGACAACCGGACCCACAAAGATGACCAAGACGATGATGCCACCGAGCGAAGGAAGAGGCGGAAGACGGCAATGGATGACACACGAGTGGAGACTCAATGGAAGAAGGAAGACGCAAGGTGTCTAGGATGTAGAGGCTAGGAGCACCTTTACTGGCGATGGCGGCCCCAATCACTTTCCGCTTCGACGGTCTGAATAAAACAAGATGAGTCATCAAATCCAACAAAACAATTTTGGTCAGAACTTGACCAACCGAAAGAAGATTCATGGACAAGCGAGGTACAAAAGAAACATTAGGTATAGAAAATGAGGATTGCAAAGTGAACCACGATGAGTGATATGACACGATGTACCATCGGTATGCGAACAGATGTTCCATCGATGGCCAGAAACACAAGCGACCAACCGGGGCGATCGGATGTCACGTGAAAAGAAGCTCTGAATCAAGCACCCAAGACGACGAAGGAAGCGATGAATAGAAAACAGCGACAGAATGATAATCGAACCTCTAGGAGTGCAATCAGTACCACGACCACGAGCAGCACGACGTGCACGATAGTCAGCCAACTTCTCTGGATAATGAGAAAAACAATTCTCTGGAAGATGACCAGACTTGCCACAATGCTTACAGTGCACTGAAGAGGAACTTTTTGGTGCACTAGTCCTCTGAGAAGCTGCCAACACACTATGAGACACAAATGCAGAAGAAGACATAGACTTGAGACGTGTTTCTTCTGCAAGTAAATCAGATAATGCATGTGCCATGGTGAGAACAGAAGAATTGTGAAGCAATCGTGTACGAATGGAATCATACTCAGCCCGGACTCCCATGACAAATCTGTAAGTAAAAAACTTTTCAATAAACTTATGTGCTGGACATGAGGCAGCTGTACACTCAGGTATCATGGAAGTCAGAGATCCCATCAGACGATCAAAAACAGAGTAGTACTCATCAATGGACATATCATTCTGCTCAATCACATGAGTTTGCTGCATGAGATTATGCAAAAGAGCACCACTATCCTGAACATAGCGCTCCTTCAAGTTGCTCCATATGCCCTTAGCTGTTTTGAACTTAGAAAGACTCATAATCATGGATTGCTTAGTACTATTGACCATGGCAGTCATCACTTTCCCATCATTAATATGCCATTCTTTTACTGTAGCAGCATTACTACCATCATCCTTAAGCACAGGTGGAGGTTCAGTTAAATGACGGCGGCTCTTGGGGAGATGCGACCGGCGGGGACGGGCGACGAGACGAAGAGCTGGCGACGGGTTTGACGGGAGCCGACTGGCTAGCCGAGACGGGCGGACGGACGAAAGATTGGATCGTGGGAGGAGGACTAAAATAATCCTAACCTAACCCTAATCCATGGCTCTGATACCATGTTACTTACTTTAGATTTCAGAGTACATAACTACAATACTGGAGCTGTCAATATATAGATGACTACATGGGCCACATGGGCCCTATAGTATATGGGCCTTAATATACTTAACAATGAGCAGCTGAAGTGGACGGAAGGTGGAGGCAATTAAGGATGTAAAGACCCTGACGATCTCTACTGGCGGGCCCATCCCAATCACCGCCCTGTCATCGATCCTGGATGAAACAGGTGTGAGAGTCAAAACCAACCCTACAGCCGAGATCAGTGAGCTAACCCACCGAGAGAAGCTGCATGATAAGCTAGGGAACATGGGAAACAGCTAGAACAGAAAAGTTAGTGGATAAAAGAGTGCCCTGACAGCTGACAGACAGAGGAGTACCGTCAGCTGTCTGAACAGAGATAGGAAAAATAGGAGGTCCTACTGAAATGAGAGATGTGGAGTCCGGTGTCATGTGGAAAGAGGCACCAGAATCCAGAACCCAAAAAGTACCTTGAGGAGATGTCTGAGCTAGACTGGTAGAACCTGCTGAGCTGTGAGAGAGCTGCTGAAGTAGAGTCTGCGAATCTATGAATAGTCACCTCGCCGAAGGTCCTCGATGTCTTTGGTTCGTCCTCCTATCGAGGAAGGGCCTCCTGCCTCCCCCTTGATCGCCCAAATTTCACGCGCTTGTTACCGCTTTTTGCACCGCACAACGCTGATAGTCATGCCCAAAGTTCTTGCAATAATTGCACTGAACACCAGTTGGTGCAAAAATAGGAGCAGAAATAGACACCTGAGGAGGGACTGCAGTCGAAGCAGAAACCGTCAGTGTAGTCGAAGAAGGGATAGCTAGCACGGTCGGAACAAACTGTGCTGCTAACCCGCGGCGAAGCTCCTCAGCACGAAGCATCAAAAGAGCCTCGGTGACTATCGGTCGTGGTGAGCGGCTCAGCAATTGAGCCCTGACAGGCTCAAACTCTGGGCGAAGACGACAGACGAAGTCATAAAGGCAAAGGCGACCACGGTCTGCTTTCTGCACTTGATGACACTCTTGGCAGGGCGGAGAAGCGAGCTCATCCAGCTGGCGCTTAAGACTGGCCAGGGCTCGGAAGAAGTCGTCGACGGAGGAGTCCTCCTGGCGAAGCGTCTCCAACTCACGCCGCGAAAAAAGAACCGAGCATCGCCGCTCTGCCGTATCGCCACGTAAGTACTCCCAGATCTGACTAGTGGCATGCAGAACAAACAATGTCTGGCTGGATGGAGTCGTCGACGCTGACCACCAGGATGACTCGAACACGGACCTCATTAGCACACCAGTGCTCAAAAGCATCTATGGCATACTAAAAGACCTCATCATCAGCAGCAATAGCGACCTCTGCCTCCTTCTTGGCGGCCTCATCTTCTACGAGAGGTGCGAGAAGCGGTACGTCGGGGAGAAAAGGTCGAATCGGCGACAGCGGACATGGTCGGGCACGAGTGACATATCCCCAGAGGCGAAGACCATCGAGCGTGATCTCCATGAGTGAAGACCACAACCTATAGTTCGTCCCATGAAGCTTGATTCCCGAGAATGGGATCGTGAATCGATGGAACTAAGCTATCGATGGCGGCGGGGGCGGCGCACTGCCAGAACAACGTTCTTTCTTTCTTTTTCTTTTCATTTTTTTATTTTTTTCTTTTTTTGGGGGGTGGGGGGCGGCTCGCACTAGAAAAAGAGTCGAAGGCCTTCGGCTGCTCACGCTCGCTTCGATCTGCGCGGGGAGTAGGGTTCCCCGCTGCTTTGCTTTCAGCGACGGCGGCAACATGCGGCTCCAGCGACTGGCAGCTCTCTGGCGGCGCCCACACATCGCGGCAGAGGCGGCAGGGGAGCGGCAAACTTTGACGGTCTGGCGGTGCAGCTTCTTGAGCAGCGTCGTGGTGGGGCGTCAGGTGACTCCAACGGAGTGGTGGCGGCGGCTTGAGTGGCGTCGCGTGGGCGTCGGGTGACTCAACGGCAAGCGGCGCCAAGCAAAGACAAGTGGAGCGTTGGGTTCCGGCGGCATCTTCGACCGGCGAGCACGTCGTGGCAGTCGAGCGTGACCTGACACTCGCCAGGAAGGGTGGGCGGCGACGGCCGGGCGGCGGAGGGCAAGAACGGCGGCGTTAGCCGGGGATGGCAGCGGGAGGGAACGAGCTAGGTTAGAACCTTGCTCTGATACCATGTTATGAATATTGTATATATATTCAAACGGCCCAATAGGCAAGATATATAGGGAGTACAAGGGGTCGTCATATACAAATAAGGAAATACATAAGGAGAATCCTATTCTAACACATGGATCACAGAAAGACACGGTTTGCGGTGGTGGTAGACACTAAGGAAATAAATCTTCCTAGTGCTCGAGCTACAATCATAAACCAACCAAAACTTGAAATCTAACAAGAAACAAAAGATATAAAGTTTTGCTCGAGTTCTTTACCTGCTCAAGAACGGAAATTAGTTCCATGGCAGTAGCTTTGAATTGCCTAGAAAGAGCAATGAGATCTGGGTCTTGCTCTGCCTGCTCCAACTCTAGCAAATTGGTGAAGCATTAGTAATGTAAGTGTCAGAATTTAATATCAAGTGACTAGTAAAACACAAAGCGGATAAATAATCACATAGTTCTCAAGGAAAACAGCATCTTTTAGATGTCATCAGTTAATAAAGGATGCCACGAGAAGAAAATATACTATACTACCAAACCATCAACATAAATACATATTTTGGCAATCATCAGACATGAGATAACAAATTCAGAAAGAAAAAGATACAGCTAGGGGGAGTGACAGCAGCTACAAACTAAAGATGATGGTTGTGTAGGAAAATAGTGAGAGAAAGAGAAAGGAATATTTTTTTAACAAAAGTCATTACCAGTCTTTGTCATGTCAAGGTGTGAAACACGGGCAACATGATATGACCCTCTTGCACTGAGTTCTTGAACACTAAACCTACATAAACCTTCAAGAACAACAATGTATGTAACCCTTCCACTTGGTTTCTCCACCCCTCTTGAAAGGTGCAAAGCTCTAGCAGCAACTCCCCTATACATGGAGGAAAAACAAAAGTGAAGACAAAGTTGGATTAAAAAAATGTGCAAGGTAGGGAAACACTACAAGACTACAATACTCATGAGGGAATAACTTTTAAGTTATCTACTATCCTTCATATTTCATCAATTTGTGTAATAACCATAGGTCGAAAAGAGCTATAGCTGGAAATCATAAAGGTCATGAGGCACCTAACCTTTTTTTCTAGGGGATAATAGTGGGATGAAAAACAATTTGAAAACATGACTAGTACATTCAGTGAGCGCAAGGATTGGAAAACTAGGAGGATGGCAAGTTGTCACAAGAACAATTGAAGCATCTTGATTCCAGATAGTCCACAATTGGAAAGCATGTAGATATAGAGCTAAATGCTAATCTATCACGTGCCAGATATGTGAAGCCCTAACAGAATAACAAACAACAAAAGGAAAAATATCTAAAACCTTGAAGGAACAAAAAATAACGTTAACCTGAGTGTTGAGCTACAAGTATGAGAATGTAAAATGCACCCTCTAGCTCAGCTCATTCATAGAAAACGTGCAATAGCCAATAAGTTCTGCAATTACTGTGTCGAAGAAGATTTGCTCACTATCAACCTATCTTAGCATCCTTACTTCAGCCAAGCCCATTGCAGGCCAATGCGTTGTTGCACTAGCGCACACAGCATAAGCAGCTAAACAGATAAAGCAGAAACCATTTGCTTCCATCTATATTTCACATGTTCATAGAATGTAGAATGCAATATTGAATCAGATGGTTACATTTTCCAACAGCCCACTCCATGTCAAACCACCTAACTATAGGACTAGCTTAACACCCTTTAGTGGCCAAGCACTATTTTTCCCCTTTATTACTGACATATTTGAAGGCTTTTATCTATGGAACCTGGTTCATGGATATAATACAGGCATATGAGTAAGCATTAGATTAGCAAACACTGTTACGCATAGCGCACCGACTGTGCCAGTGAATGGGCTCCTTCCCACTCTTCGGATCCTGCTTTGTCGACTCTCCCCCAGAACCACCAGATGCCTTGCTGCCTCCTTCACCTGAATCACCACCCACACCTATAAGAGCAATAGCAACTCCAGTAAGAAACTACAGATCCGCAATGGCCAACAATGAATCGTATAACCAAATTAGAAGCTGCAGTCTTTATCTCACCAGGAGAAAGCAGTGAACCAACAGCTGCAGCCTCTGAGTCCCGCACTGGAAGCACCCCGATCAGACCTTTCTCCTCCCGCTGCCAGAGCTCCTGTTCTACCAACTTCACACTGCAGGCCAAAACAATCGCATTGATGAAGTCACAACCTAAGTCAAAATCCAAACCAACGGCGCAATCATTCCCTCCCACCGAGTCAACACACACTAGTAAGCTACCCTACACCTACACCAAGAAAATTTCCAATAACCCCAAACTAAGCTGAACCACAAGTGACCAAACCGCACCTAGAAAATTCGAACACTAAACGAAAGGTGTGTAATTGGAAGCTGAATTAGTCAACCGTAAAAGCAACCCACCCGCTCAGAACCCCGCCTTGAATTCAACGAGAGCATCAGATTGCACCGCAAATTTTAATTGTTCACATCAAAAACAGAATTATCTTATTAAAAAAAACCAACAAGAGAGATGGCTACTATAGTAGAAGCAGATAGACCAAATTCTACTTGAGCCACACAAATACAGAGGGACTCCAAAATTCAAGCAAAACGCCTCGCGATTTTGGAGCAAGCTAGCTGAGGCAACACCTAATCCAACACTACACGCCTAGCGATTACTACGCGGAGAAAACCTAACGACGACCAATCCACTCAAAACACCCGCGCCGAATCCGCCTAGAGCACACCAAATCACACCCTAGAAAACCAAACTCGAAATCGGCAGGCTAATCGGGGTCGCGGAATCGCTCCAGGGTGCCGGCGCGCGCTCACCTGCTGGGGTTGGTGCAGCGGATCCGCACGATGGCGCCGGGGAGGAGCACCTTGTTGCGGAACGGCAGTATGGCGAGCCGGCCCGGCAGCTCCACCGGCGAGTCCGCCATGGCCGCAGCTACGGCTGCACGCGAGTCGTGTTGAAGGGGAGTAGGAGCACTGGTCTGTTCCGTACGGCGGAATAGAAGAATTGAATAGGAAATTTTCAGGAGGGGAGGAAGGCGAGAGGTGGGAGACGCTGAGGATATATGATTATGGGAGCCGAGCCGAACTGTGTAGGCGAGGCCAGTCAAGGATGGATTGCTTGCGTTGCGGCCTTGCGGGTGCTGGTGGTGGGCCCGCGTGGCGGGTAAGTTTTGGGGGGGGGGGTTAATCACTTGTGGGGCCCGGGCGTCGGCGAGTGGTGGAGCTCGCATGTGGACGCGGCGCTTTGGTGGAGATAAGGGTGGCGCCGCGGGATCCAGTGCAGGGAGGCGGGGAGCGCTACGGACACGTGGTGAGACAGTATTGGCTGGATACCGATTATCTGCCACGCTGGCGGGCAAGGAGTGGGTTGGTTTCGTGTTTGGTGTTTTGTGTTTGGTGTCGACGGCGCGCGGGGTGCGGCTCGTTCAGACCGCCGTAACGGTTGGGAAACGGTAGGCTCTGGCAGATCGCAACCGTCGGTTTGCGGGGATTGGAGTGATGGACGGGCCATGTGATTGGGATCGTACGGATGGATCACTGCGTAGTTGCGTGTGTGACGCGGACCCCCTGTGGTTGGAGGTCGTTGCCACTTATCCCGTCAAGAAAATTGGCTAGTCTACTTGTCTTTTTAAGTCCTCAACGCTGCTGTACACACGAAGGCGTCTGCACAGCAACCGTAAAAAGCAAACATTACTAGGGGGCGGAGAAAGCTACTTTTAATCCTATTCCCTCGAGCTGGTGCCATTGTCCCCCGCGGCCCGATACCCATTAATCTCATTCCTCTCAAACTCAAAACGTTGCACTCCCTCCTAAAGTCTCAGTTCAAGCTCAGGCCCAAGCCCAGCAGTACATTCTTGCCCTGCTTGTCATCGCCGCAAGCTGCAGCCGTCGCCGCCGCATTACCTTTTTTTTATACATAAGCATCACAATTTCAACGGAGATTCCTACAACAGAAGAAGTTCATAATGTTTTGGATATCGCAAAAGTGAGACAAACTGATGGCATGCTTACATCAAAAGCTATAAGCTAGAGTGTCCAATCATCCAACTAAATTAAACAAACTAGTAGATGTCCTATTCAGTTCATCGACGGAAGGAACAATACATGCCAAAATACTTCCGGGCAACTTTCTTTCACCCATTCATGTTAGACACCTTTCATCTGTTCGTGTTAGACAGAAGACCCATCACATCCTCTTTTCCCTTCAAAAATGAAACAACAAAATTAGGGCCTTGTAGGTGAATATTATCTGATAAGACATTGTAGATAATATAGATTTTGGACCTGTAGAAGATCAACGTAAGAGCTGATATAGGTTGTGGATGCCGGTTGATTTGCTTGGAGGTCCTGAACCAAGTACAAATGTTCAGAGTGCCATTGCGACTACAAAAATGCAACATATGAGGGTAAGGTAAAACTAAGTACCTGAGATTCATTTGGGATAGAAGTATAGAACTAATACTTCCAACCTCATATCCTCCGAAGTAAGAGTGATCAAAATTTCCCTGACGAAATAACATACATGTTCATAGAGGCTATTCTACTGAAAATAGATATTGTTAGTAAAGAGGTTACCTCTGATTGATATGAGTTCTGCACCCTGTCTATCTTTTGACTTGTTTGCTGTTTTACCTTTTTTATTTGATCCTTTTACCTTTCTCCCATTTGCTGTTTTTACTCCATTTTTGCTTGTTGGTTCTGGCTGCTGCTTCTTCCATTTTTGCACTGATCCATAATTATGGCATTTGGTGGTTTGTTTGACATACAAGCTAACCAAGACTTGAATAACCAAACAAAAGTCCCTGTGTCCTCATTTTTTATATAGGCCACATCCCAAAAGAATTGATTCCCCATGATTATTTACACCAACAAAAGGAGCAAATGGCATGTTGTACTTGTTTGTTAAGTACGTAGTGTCAAATGTGACAACATCCGATAAAGATCCATATGCAGCCCTACTTCTTGCATCAACCCAGAATACATTTTTTTAGTCGAGAGTCCTCATCGACATCCATGACAGAAAAAAATCTGGATCTTCAGACTGCATATGAAGGAAATATTGATAAACTGCATGCGCATCTCCAACACCAAGCTTCAGCATTCTTGCCTCTTGCAAGTAGTTCCTGCACTCCTTTTCACCAAATTGAAGATTTTCGTAGCCTCCTGCTTGCACAACGAAAGAACTAAGTTCTTGTTTATGCGAATACCTGCTTGATCATTCAATTCTAGTATTCTTTTAGCATGCAAATCAAGTTTCTTGTGGCATCTGAGAAATCTAGCTTTGCTTGGAATTAGAGCATGATTGTGACCAAGTGTAACAGAAGATATGCGGAACTTCTTCTCAGAACAATGAAGAGAGATTTATTTTAGCCGGACATTGAATCCTTTTCGAGGGATTAGGATTGAATGTATCTTTTTAGGTGTACTGCGCCTTGCCTTGTCTGCTACAAGCAAGCTTGAATCCTTTTCGAGGGATTAGGATTGAATGTATAATTTTAGGTTTTTTGCGCCTTGCCTTGTCTGCTACAAGCAAGCGTGAAGTATTGTACCTTGTCATCTTTACCAGTTCTAGAGCTTCTTCTTAGTATACCAAATCATTTCTTTTAGCATATCTTTTACAGAAAACAAGAGCATCTTCCTCACTGTCGAACATCGTGCCTTTCTTTGGCTCTTCGGGTACCAATTGTTCCCCCTGTAACTTCCTGGTTATCTGTATCACTTTCAATCTCCATGGAAAAATCATCCTCATCTGAAACGGCAAGGTCTTCTTGTACCTCGTTTAAAGGTACATTGGTCTCCATTACCTAATATTGAACCATATCTGTTCAGAATCCAACCAATCTGAATCTATATTAGAACAATTCTAGTCGGGGATACTTACTTCTTCCCTTGCTTCTCCGATTCTTCCTCTCAGCTTGCCGCCTGTGTCCTCCGTTTCTCTGGAATCGCGAGACATGGCGCCGCTGTTCGAGTCGCTAGACGTCGCGCTGCTCGCCGAGATACGCGCGGATCGACGAGGGGATCCGCAGGCTCGACGATAAGTGACTGGATTCTTCTTCTAATTGATTTCGGCTACGTTTTGCCTTTCGTTTTTGGGTGCTGCGATTGATTTGCTCGAAACGATCCTAGCGTAGTCGTGTGTTTTGGAGGGCGGAGCGGCAGGCTTGGAGGGAACGAGGATCATCGCGCGGGAATACTTGGGCTTACCTGGGCCTACAAACTCAATAGCCGCATTCCACTCACGCGGGAGAGCCCGCTTCGTACGACTGTTGTATCGAAACAGCTTCCTGTACGAAGCGTTTCCGTTAAGTCCTAGTACGACACAAATCTTATAAAATCCACGTAAAAAAAAAACTAGGTAAAAGGAACGTGCAGTATTCTAAAGCAGGGCTATGTAACCGAAGTATAAATTTACAACTAGATTCTCTAATTGTGAAAAAAAAATAAACTCCTTGTACAAACAGAGCCACTGTTATTCCGCTTCTGAGAACATAGACATGGCTCAACTTATTAAACAAATTATTATATTTTTTATGTGCTTTTATTCTTTGTGTGATCATCATCGTGGTGTGCTGCCGCAGGTTTCAACATCATGTCATATTTATTGGTGTGGCATGTGAGGTGGGTCATTTTGGAATCACATGTATGAAGTTTGACGTTTGATAACTGATATTGAGTTATTGACTGTTATAATAAGTTTTTTCTTAGCGAGTGGAGTCGGCACGATGAGTCTGTTCTCAACCAAAAAAAGCTCAGGGTGGTGGAGGTGGAGCCATGTCGGTAGGCGTTTTTCTTAATTCTTCTGTTGGGATGCTTAGATTATGCGAACCTTAACCTAAATCGTGTGACGCACTTCTTAAAGCTGAGAGAGCTTTAGCTTTAATCGAAGAGAATTAGCATAAGCTTTTGTCCAAAAGGTACCCAGACGCCGAAACAACACGGAGCATGTGTAACCCATGGCTCATTTAGCTGAACCCGATCCCCATGCAGTATTTTCCAAATATTCCTGTCATTATCAGTGCCTATTTTTCAGGAGAGGAAAGCGAACGGTACAAACTTTGCACCACTCAGCTCCAGTCTCGAACGTGCAACGCAGTCGAGAAATTATTCACCGCATCTCGTCCTTTTTTCTATGACATTTCGTAATCGTACCACCAAACTATGAAATGTCTGGTTGACAATTTGGCACCGAGCGGCTTAGATCTTCGTACGCCTATCCGAAGAGTAGAAAAAGGTTGCTTTGTACACCGCCGTACTCGACATACCTTGTATACCAAACTGATCACTGCTGATCGATATACGACTGAGAAATCACACAAACCAAAGTGGCTGCTTACCTACGCATTCAGTATTCGCACGTGCAAGGTTGGCACCGTAGAACAAGTTGATTAGCAACTGGTAGGAGTCTAGGAGATGTATTCGCAAGTCACGACTGGCACTTGTCAGCCGTGCACCGGACTACACGCCTGGTTAAGCAACCGACAAGAAACATTGGCAATTGTTCATTTGTTCAGACCAAAATAGCATTAAAATACATGATCTTTCGATGGCAACACATCAGTACCAGCCCTGCACGTGGAAGGCTACCTGACCGGCCGCTCTAAAATATACAGCACGAGCCCCATGGCTACACGAGGACCTGAGCAAGTCCACGGCTGATGGAAACGCACCATCGAATCCAATTGCCCAATCATTCCTGCTTATCCAAAACTGTTAAGACTTTCACAGTCAGAATGTGCTGGACTATAAATATTTTACTATTTTATATAAAGAGTTTCGTCAATCATGATGGGACCAAACTCCAACTAGTCCTCCCTGGTCCTGAGTGTGTACGACGCCGTCGTCGCGGTGGGAAATTCTATACGGTTTCAGGGGAGAAATACGTAAGAATTTAACTGAATCTGAATACATGGCAAGTTGGGCACAAAAAGTCGTGAATATGATGGCGAAAATAACGCACGTCATGCTGTTTATTCACGTTTCTGAAACAGGGATCCAGAACCCACATGTGTCTGAAGATGACGGTTCGAGCCACTTGACAAGCCGGAAAGCAAAGTTCATCAAGCCGTACAGTAAAGTGACTATCAGAGCAACAATTATTTGATGAATGCGCCACAACATATCCTGTTTAAAGCATGGTAGACGCATATGAGATGCCCATTTCTTCGTCTCTAGGGCCTTTCAGGGTCCATTGGCACTGGTCATCATAGCCTTGTCCTGCTGCCGGAGCCTCCCGCCTTCGCGGCACAGATAGCTCTGAAATTTCTCCTGCAAACCATACAAACCTTTAAAGTCTAGAGCATCACTACTGCTAGGGGAAAACGCAGATCTAGAACTAATTTTACTAGCAGAACTTATGGTACACGAGATTGTTAGGTTTTCGGTACCCAATTTTGAGTTCGTGAATGCTAGATGGCCTCCCCACATCCACTAATAAAAGAATGATCAAATAAGGTCTTCTCTCATTTGGTCCAACAGTTAAGAAAGTTCGGATTAAACTATCAAATAGAAATGCAAAATTGCGAATAGAGCAAGATGGCACAAAACAAACTAACAGACTAATGGTCCAAACAACTAATCGATGCCATAACCAAAATCCAACTGTCCTTGTAAATGATTAGCAATACATTAATGCGATAGAATTTCGCAGCCCACCACATCACACTTCTCCATCAAACTGAATCATTTGGTTCAACAGTTGAGACAAATTGGATTAAATTATCAAATAGAAATGCAAACATAGCAAGATAGCACAAACCAAACTAACAGACTAATGGTCCAAACAACTAATCGATGCCATAACCAAGATCCAACTGTCCTTATAAATGATCAGCAATACATTTGTAGTGTGACAGAATTTCGCAGCCCACCACATCGCTTCTCCATCAAACTGAATCTCAAGCCACATCCAGGTTACTTAACAACGAACTTATTGTTCATGCTGCTAAAAAAAACTCATAAATCAGTAATCATCAAATACTGGACCTACACTGGACCTACCCCATCAAATTCCAACATTCACTGCAGTAAACCAATCATGGGTCCATTCATCTGTAAGCACCCTCCCAACAACAACACAACCCAAAACAAAAATAGAATTCATCAGTACATCATTTCTGCTATTTACCTACATAAACCTCTCAGGCTCCATATTCCCATAATAAGTGCTAGCCTCTCTGCAATTCTCATAAAACACCCTTTTTGGCTAATCCTCTAAGCCCACCATTCACTATCCAATGGTATAGATAATTAAGGGCCAAAAGATGATAAAGATGTAATCAGGGGATAAATTACATTCTTGGTCCCTCTACTTCCATTCTAAGTTTATTTTACCCCTTCTACTTTAAAACGGGCCAAGTAAGTTCCTCTACCTTCGTATCATCTCAGCTTAGTCCTTTTTTATTATTTTCTATGGAAATTGACAAGTGTCGATGATAGGATGGGGCAAGAAGCAGACGTAGCATCATGTGAAGCTGCCCTCTCCCTCATTCACTCTCCTTCTGTCGGGACCGGATTTCTGAATCCGAACCCTCTGTGTATTTCTGCACCAGTCCCAGATCAGTAGCAAGTGCACACAGTGGAAACATTGTTGATAACCAGTTCAAATCACGAAACAACATTAATAAATAACTAAGTACCGGCCTTATGGCCACTTATTACAAAAGAGGTCAAAAGACCTTAAGTCTTACAGCAGCGGAAACAACAAAAAGAGAAAAACTTCGAGTGGTGACCCATCAAATTGCCCACCGGCATTCGACTGGGGAAAACGCAGCCTAGTACTCCGGGAAGCCTTCGTCAAAGCCACAGGCGAAGTAGTCGTAGTCGTTCTCGGCATCTTCGTAGACTTCTGAGATTGGCTGAGCGTAGCATGTGAGTACATAAAGTACTCCGCGAGTCTTGGGAAATGATGCATATGCATAGCTTTAACAATTGGGTATATAGGGTTCATTTGCACAAAGCAGCATTTTAAGTTTAAACATCTTTTTAAGAAGCTCATTTGACAAAAGATAATTAAAAAGATAAAGTAAATTAAATTAAACTCTAATGTAGGTTCCAACTACCATACATTAGTAAAAGGCTATAACCGCTGTGTTTTCAAGAATTGAGCTCTAGTCGCTCAACTGCTCTAATCGCGTAACCACAATCCAAGAGTTCCAACTACTCCTGATTCCCAAAATAAATCTTTTAAACCAAAATGAAATCTACCATGTGTATACGCACCTTGCTCGCCTTGCCACCGTGGGCACGGCTATTCGAATAGTTTTTAACACTCTGCGAGTTTGTGCAGCTTGACCCACACGAGACAATCACTTATCTTGTCACTCACACACTTAGAAGGTGTGCGACTAGCGATTGTCACAAGGCTTTACAATATCAGTATCCTAACACTAGCCCGCCTGATGAGCTTAACCCCAAGTCATGGACGTCATTTACCATCGACACGAGCTCACTGTTGTGAGGATAACTGCCGGACTTGGACGTCTTTTACCAACGTCCGCGCAAGCCCCAACGAACATGGACGTCAATTACCATCGTCTGCACTACTGTAAAACCTACCATCTACACTGCAAGGCGTAATGTTAGAACATGGTAAATTATTCAGCCAGGCCCTTCCCATTTAGGACATGTGGTTGTACGGTAATGCTTGGTTTGAATAAACACAAGAGTCGGTCCTTAATCGACCGAGGTGAGACAAACCAAACTCATGCCACTCACCCTAGTCTAAAATAGTTTCCACCATTTTTATTTTGTTTCCAAATATTGACATTACCTAATGTCAAATATTTTTCAAAACTTAAAGCATAACAAATAGTAAATATTTTTCTCCCCCAAAGGTTGAACAGGAACAAAGCACGTCTAAGCAATTCTATCAGATCAAATTATTCTGCAACATTGTATTCAATAATGCAGACTTTCCTACACTAGGGTTACAAAGATGTAGGATATCACATATCAAGGATGATAATAGCAAACTTTAGGTTTTTAACTAACAACCTACAATTTAACTTATCATTTTAATAAATAAGCAATGCATAATAATGTTTAAAATCGAAAACATATTTTACAAATCATAGGTTCAAAATGGTCAAAGGAGACTCGCTTCAACGTAGGTTGTGGTTGCCGCGTCCGGTTGGTCCAAGCTGTGTCGACAAGGCTTCGGATTCTATACTGATAAACGATACAAATAAATAATGATAATCAAATAAAATACAAAAATTACAAAATAAATACTAGAAGAAAGAGAATGAATTTATATAAATTTAGGATCAAGAATCGATTTAATTTGGAGTTCGAACGAAGGAGAACGGACAACCGGAAGATTGATTAACACAAGAAACGAAACAAAATACGAAATACACTATTCGAAATTACTGCTCACCAAAAGCAGAAAATGGAGGAAAAACCTTGACGCCGGGTTCGAACACGGGACCTCACCGTAATAAAAAGTGCAACCCGCCTCCTCTAACTAAATGACCACAAGTGCTCTTGTGAAGAATAAACAAGGCAAACTATATGAAGCAAAAATCGACGTTCTTCAACCTCCAGAGAAACGAACAGAGCGGAAGCTCAAGGTCAACAATGGCGCTAGTGAGAGAGGCGGCAAGGTGGCTAGCCAAACCTAAAAATGGGAGCCCAAGGTATCACTCTACCCATAGGAGGCGGCTCGGTAGGAACCATGGCGGCGAAGAACGCGATAAGAAACGGTGGCGACATGGTCACGTGCTGCGCGGCGGCAATACACGACGTGAAATTGAACAAATGGAGGTATGCACTAGGTAGAGTGGATGATGGAGATCATGCAGTAGCGAAGAATCGGATTTTAGCTCACCGGAGGTGATGAATTCGACGATTTGGGTGAAACGACCGTCGTTCGGAAAAATGGAAATTTGATGCCTTCGGTGCTCCGGAGGTTATGAGACTTGGAGGGGATGCAAAGGGGTCAAAGAAGAGCTATCATGCCAATTTATAGCTTCTTTCGAAAAACGAATCGCCGGAACAAGAGGAATCACAGGGGACGGTTTTAGCTCGCTTACGGAAACCGAAAAAAAACGCCAAATAGATTGATGAGCTGCGGTTAAAGGGCCTTTGAATGCACAAGGATAATGGCGCGGTGATTACGGGGTCGCAATGCTTCAAACGGTTTTCAAATTGATTAACCGAGTGAAGAGAACGGGCAAGAAAAATAAAACCGAAAGTTTGGACGAGCACGTGCTCTTCTACCGAGCTAGAAGAAAGGGTTTAAAGTGGGAATAAAAGGAAGGGTGAGGACTTAAGTCAAAGAAAACCAAGTGGTAACCGGTAGCTTGTGCAAAGGAACCTCACGTTAAGTGAGCAGCTCGGAGGCAAAAAAATGATGGGTGACCGACGGAAGTCACATTTTGATTATTATAATTTTATTTTCTTTAGAAAAGAAAGAAGAGCAAAATAAATATTTAAATAAATAAATAGATAGGGTCAAGAGTTTAGAACATATATTTTTACGAGATTTGAATTTGAATTTTCAAATTTTGATTGGACAAGGTGTTTTGAAATTTGAGACTTTCTTCCAGAGACACATAAGAAATACAAATAAGATCCAAATAAATTCCAGATAATTTTAAATAATTAATTTGAAATTAAATTTTAGAGAAAGCGAAAATTGGGATGTTACAAACCTACCCCCCTTAGAAGGAATCTCGACCCCGAGATTCGGATGGACAGGGAAAAAGGTTAGGGTACTCTGCTCTTAAATCTTCTTCGCGTTCCCATGTTGCCTCCTTCTCTGTATGATTGCTCCACTGCACCTTACAGAATTTGGTAGTCTTGCTTCTGGTCTGACGTTCTGCTTCTTCGAGAATTCTAACAGGGTACTCCTGATAGGTGAGATCATCCTTCAACTCAACATCCTCTAGAGGCATCTGCTCTTCCTAACTCGAGGCATCTCTTCAACTGAGATACGTGAAAGACATCATGCACATCTGATAGCTGAGGTGGAAGCTTTAACTTGTAAGCGACTTCTCCCTTCTGACTAGTATTGGAAAAGGTCCAATGTATCTCGGTGCAAGTTTTCCACTCACTCTAAAACGACGCATTCCCTTGAGAGGTGAAACCTTCAGATACACATAATCTCCTGGTGCAAAAGCTAGATCTCGCCGGCGATTATCAGCATAACTCTTCTGCCTGGTTTGAGCTGTTTTCAAATTCTGACGAATCCTCAGAACTCGTTCTTGGCCTCCTTCGAACATCCGCCCAACACTGCCGCTTCTCGGTTTCATTCCAATACAAAGGAGTTCTGCACTTCCTTCCATAGAGTGCTTCAAAAGGCGACATTTGCAAACTTGTCTGATAGCTATTGTTATAAGAAAATTCTGCATATGGCAAACTTACATCCCAACTTGCGCTATTGGACAAAGCACAAGCTCTTAGCATATCTTCGAGAATTTGATTAACCCTTTCAGTTTGACCGTCTGTCTGCGGATGGTAAGCTGTACTGAAGTTCAAGTTGGTGCCTAAAATTCCCTGCAACTTTTGCCAAAATCTGGAGGTGAACTGAGGTCCTCGATCTGAAACAATCTTCTTAGGTACCCCATGCAGACATACTATTCTAGACATATACAACTCTGCGAGTCGGTCTCCCGAGTAGGTGGTCTTCACTGGAATAAAATGTGCAACCTTTGATAACCGATCCACAATAACCCAGATCGAATCATACCCAGATTTTGTTCTTGGCAGACCAGTGATAAAGTCCATTCCAATTTCTTCCCATTTCCATTCAGGTACCTTTAGAGGTTGAAGCAATCCAAAGAGTCTCGATGTTCACTTTAATTCACACACACATCAAAAAATGATGAACTCAAGAATTTCTCTTCTCATGCTAGACCACCAATATCTTTCGCGAAGATCTTGGTACATCTTCGTGCTTCTGGATGAATCGAAATGCGATTCATGAGCTTCCTTTAGAATCAAATTTTGATTTCCTTAATACTTGGTACAAATATTCTTTTTCCGAACCAAACAATGCCTCTCTCATCTTCTGAAAATCCAGGCGCTTTGCCTTTTCTCATATTAACCTTGATTTCCTTTACATCTGGGTCTTCCTTCTGAGCTTCCATGATCGATCTTCTAGAGTTGGTTGGACTTCAACTGTTCACACAACCCTCCAAAACTAATTCCAAGTTGAGTCATTGAAACTCCTCGCACAGAGCAGGCTGACTTTCTTTTATCAACGTATTATTGCAATAGCTTTTTCTGCTCAAAGCATCAGCTACCACATTAGCTTTACCTGGATGATAGTGTATTCCAACATCATAATCCTTGATAAGCTCTAACCATCTTCTTTGCCTTAAGTTAAGATCCGATCGAGTGAAAATATACTTGAGACTCTTATGGTCAAGATATATCTCACAACGATTACGATAAGGTAATGCCTCCAAATCTTTAGAGCATGCACCATCGCGCTAACTCTAAATCATGGGTTGGATAGTTACGCTCATGCGCGCAATTGTCTTGAAGCATAAGCCACAACCTTGCCTTCTGCATTAACACACAACCAAGACCTTGTTTTGACGCATCACGTAAAATCTCAAAGTCTTTCCGAATGTCGGGCAAAATCAAGACAGTGCGATGTTAATCGCTTCTTGACTCTTGAAAACTCGCTCACAAGCAAGTGTCCATTCAAACTTCTTTTCTTTCTTGAGCAACTCGGTGAGGGTTTTGCAATCTTGAAAATCCTTCAATAAAGCGACGATAGTAACCTAAGCTAAGCCAAGAAAACTTCGATTTCGAATCGACTTAAGTTGTCTCCGCTAAGAACATCCCTAACTTTTCTGGATCCACCGCTACTCCTCCAGTGAAATTACGTGACCCAAGAAAGCAACTTCCTTTAACCAAAACTCACACTTCTCAATTTAGCATACAATTGATGCTCTCTGAGTTTGTCCATAACTGACCTCAGATGTTCCTCATGCTCATTCTTATTCTTAGAGTAAATAAGAATGTCATCTATGAATACCACTACAAATTTATCCAGGTATTCCATAAACACCTTGTTCATCGTGTTCATGAAGTATCTTTGGTGCATTTGTTAGACCAAATGACATCACAAGACATTCATAAAGGCCATAACGAGTGGTGAATGCTGTCTTAGGAATATCTGAAGGTCTTATCTTCAGCTGATGATATCAAGAGTGTAGATCAATCTTGGAGAAATTGCTTGCTCCCTCTAACTGATCAAACAAGTCATCAATACGCGGCAAAGGATACTTGTTCTTGATTGTGACTTCATTCAGGCCCTATAATCCACGCACATCCGTAAGTTGTCATCCTTCTTCTTCACAAAGATTACGGTGCTCCCATGGTGATGAACTGGTCGAATATAACCTTTTCAAGCAACTCTTCAACTGCTTCTTCATCTCACTAGCTCATTTCTTTGGAAGCCCGTAAGGTCTCTTGGACAAAGGAGCATGCAGTACTAAGTCAATGATGAACTCAATCTCTCGATGCCGTGGCATTCCGGTAGTTCATCGGAAATACATCAGGTATTCCCGCACTTGGCACACTTTCCAAAGATATACCCTTCATGCGATTTAGAACACAACTCTTCTTTGATGATTTATTGACACAAACTCCACTCGAATACCTTCAAAGATTGGTAAGGGTGATGGCTCTGTTAGCACAATCGATCCGTCCCTTAAAGTTGGTTAACCAATCCATTCCAAGGATTACATCAATGCCTCTGGAATCTAATAAGATAAGGTTCGCTAGGAACCTAACCCCATTTATATCTATAGCCACTCCCGGGCATACTGTATTAGTCCTCATTTCCTTTCAAGGTGTTTGGACTACCATAGGGTTCTTAAGTTCAAAAATATCCCAGCAATGTTTTTCAGCAAAATTCTTCGAGATAAAAGAATGCGAAGCTCCAGAGTCAAATAATGCTGATGCAGGTACTGAATTAACAAGGAACTTACCCAGAACTACATCCGGTGCTTCCTGGGCTTCCTCTGCAGTCACGTGGTTAACACGTCCTCTTCCAAAAGTTTGCGGAGTCCTTGGAGTTTGAGGCGCCACGCCCTTGTCCCGAGCGGTGCACGGCCGTGTAGTCCCCAAGTTGAAGCGCATCGAGTCAAGTTCGACGCTTCGAGGGCAATTGCTAGCATAATGCCCCATCTCATGACAATGAAAACATTGAACTCACCGCAGAAGTCTTGTTTTGTCGCTACCGAGCACCGATGTTGTTGCGGAAACCTTGCATGATCGGGCGAGGTCCCGACATTGGAGTCTTGGGAGCATTGGCCACCATTGCTGTTGAAATGAGGTCGGTTCATCCGAGACTAAATCGCTGGCTCCATGTCAGTGCTCGAGAAGCCATTTTTCTTACGGACTCATACAACCGACGTTGAGCATCCTCCCGCACGAGCCTTGTTGACCATCTGCTTTGGAAGTTAGGGTAGTCAATCGACACCAATCGCACCTTAAGGCTAGGGTCAAGTCCTTCCATGAAGCGCCAAATCTTCGCTCCTCATTAGCAACATCCTCTGGTGCATACCTTGACAACCGTGTGAACTGTTAAGATACTCGAGACACACCGAGATTGCCTGCTGCGGCTTATGGAACTCTCTTCTTCATTTCCATCATTCCCATAGGAATGTGAGTCATGGAAGGCGCAGAAAACTCTGCCAAGAAATAGCTCGCACATTACGGTGAGTCTGCGCAATAGTTTTCCCACCAAGTTCTGCAGCTTGCTTTCGGTTGGTGGCGAAAGAGGACTTTCTCTTGGTCATTACAGAGCCAAGATCGCTTCTTCTCGACATCCTTTAACGGTCATCGCCTTCAAGAGGATCAACTGAACCGGCAAAGGTTGGCGGTCTGGTTCTCATAAATTCCCCGATGACTGAGCCGGCAAGATCGAGCAGGGTCACAGGTGTTGATTGATTTGATTATGAGCAAGTGCCTGAAGTAACTGTAGTTGCATTGCCATCATCTGCTCCAAATTCATCATCGGAGGCTGACCAGGAGGTGGTGGCGGTAAAGGTTCTTCCTCAAATAACTGCTCCGGTTGAACTTGAGGTTCTTGAGGTGCTTGAGGCAAAACTGGCTCCTCGAGAATCGGTTGACCATGACCTCTTCTAAGTCCACGGCCTCGGCCGGCTGCACGGCCTCCTCCGCGGGCTCCTCCACGAACTGCTGTGCGACCCCTTCCACGTCCTCTTCCAAGGTTCTCCATCTAAACGGTCCAGGGATAGCAAGGAGAAAAGAGGGAAAAGCAAAGATAAGAGAACAGGGTAAAATTAGCATCCCAAAGAACAACCAACACAGCTCAACAAGAGAACTCCAACTAGAATTATTAAAATGGAAATAGTTTTAGATTGGTCAGATCACAAGTGCTTAAGGCTTGATACACTCCAATCTATAAAAGCAACCAAAATAATCGTCTAAATTCTCAAGACCTTTATTGGACACTACAGACTCAAGACCAAGGACTACTCCTCAAACTCAACCTCGTCCGGGTCCTCCTCAAAGTCATTCTCAGCGCCATCCTCGGCGTCATCCTCAACGTTGTCCTCAACGTCGACCTCGATGTCGCGCACCACAGGCTCGGGCTCCTCAGGCTGGTCCACTGAGTCACTAGCACCTCCAACGATGAGAGCATTAGAGGGGACTGCAGCGATAGCTGTACCAGAAGACTCTCCTCGAGTGGCAGGGGTGAACAAGCTGCGATACACCGCTGCAGTCATGCGGTCATCAGGACGATGCACCCTCTTGCGTGCAGTCGTACGGATGCAGGAAGGACGGGATGGCTCCTTCAGCGGACAAGCTCTCTCTGCAGCATCTAGCCTCTCATAAACACGCTCCAACTCATTGCCCAAAACACGAGGCCTCATCTTGTGCCTTGATCGAGACGCCATGTGTGAGATGGTGGTGTCCTCCTCCTCTCGGCAGACTCTAAACCTCATCAAGACTTCCCTTCTTGCGGTAGGGAAAGTAGCGGCAAGTCGTCCCTGTAGGTCTGCATAGTGGAACCCAGACGGATGATTGCTTCTCTGGCGGCATCTTGCATTCCAAGCTTATCAGTTTCTCTCTCTACCGTGAAACGGTAGGGTCGATCTCCTCGCAGGTGACCCTTGGCGTAGATGGTGACCTTAACACGCCACATCTCCTTGTTGTACTTGCTGATGGTGAAACCGTGGTACTCAGGCGATGGATGTAACCCAATCCGAAGAATGAACCACACCAAAGATGAATCCTCCTTCCTTCTCAGCGCAAGAGTTGATGAACCGCATCTACATAATTTTGAAAAACAAGAGAAGATCAGTAAACAATTTTAAATGATGAATACAAGACAAGAAAAGAGATACTAAGACAGAAAAGAAGTAGCAAAGAGACTTAAAAGTTTATAAATTAATTTTTAGGAAAATATAAATCCTTAAGGCTTGCCATTTCTAACTAGGTCACGTCCTACAGTCGACTCGGCTCGATACCAACTCTGTCGGACCGGATTACGAATCGAACCTCTCGTGTATTTCTCGCACTATCCCAGATCAAGAGTAAGTGCACACAAGGGAAACATTGTTGATAACCAGTTCAAATCACGAAACAACATTAATAAATAACTAAGTACCGGCCTTATGGCCACTTATTACAAAAGAGGTCAAAAGACCTTAAGTCTTACAAAGAATGAAACAACAAAAAGAGAAAACTTGAGTGGTGACCCATCAAATTGCCCACCGATTCGATTGGGAAAACGCACCTAGTACTCGAAGCCTTCACAAAGCCACAGCGAGCGTAGTCGTAGTCGTTCTCGGCATCTTCGTGAGACTTCGAGATTGGTGAAGCGTAGCATGTGAGTACATAAAGTACTCATGAGTCTTGGGAAATGATGCATATGCATAGCTTTAACAATTGGGTATATAGGGTTCATTTGCACAAAGCAACATTTTAAGTTTAAACATCTTTTAAGAAGCTCATTTGACAAAAGATAATTAAAAGATAAAGTAAATTAAATTAAACTCTAATGTAGGTTCCAACTACCATACATTAGTAAAAGGCTATAACCGCTGTGTTTTCAAGAATTGAGCTCTAGTCGCTCAACTGCTCTAATCGCGAACCACAATCCAAGAGTTCCAACTACTCCTGATTCCCAAAATAAATCTTTTAAACCAAAACTGAAATCTACCATGTGTATACGCACCTTGCCGCCCTTGACCGTGGCACGGCTATTCGAATAGTTTTTAACACTCTGCAGAGTTTGTGCGACTTGACCCACACGAGACAATCGACTTATCGTCGTCCTCACACACTTCCAAGGTGTGCGACTAGCGATTGTCACAAGGCTTTTACAATCTCAGATCCTAACACTAGCCCGCCTGATGAGCTTAACCCCAAGTCATGGACGCCATTTACCATCGACCGAGCTCACCGTTGTGAGGATAACTGCCGGACTTGGGCGTCTTTTACCAACGTCCCAGCAAAGCCCCGATGGACATGGACGCCAATTACCATCGTCTGCACTACTGTAAAACCTACCATCTACTGCTGCAGCGTAATGTTAGAACATGGTAAATTATTCACCAGCCCTTCCCATTTAGGACATGTGGTTGTACTGCAGTAATGCTTGGTTTGAATAAACACAAGAGTCGGTCCTTAATCGACCAAAGTGAGACAAACCAAACTCATGCCACTCACCCTAGTCTAAAATAGTTTCCACCATTTTTATTTTGTTTCCAAATATTGACATTACCTAATGTCAAATATTTTTCAAAACTTAAAGCATAACAAATAGTAAATATTTTTCTCCCCAAAGGTTGAACAGAACAAAGCACGCCTAAGCAATTCTATCAGATCAAATTATTCTCGCAACATTGTATTCAATAATGCAGACTTTCCTACACTAGGGTTACAAAGATGTAGGATATCACATATCAAGGATGATAATAGCAAACTTTAGGTTTTTAACTAACAACCTACAATTTAACTTATCATTTTAATAAATAAGCAATGCATAATAATGTTTAAAACTGAAAACATATTTTACAAATCATAGGTTCAAAATGGTCAAAGGAGACTCGCCTTCAACGTAGGTTGTGGTTGCCGCGTCCTATTGGTCCAAATCGTGTCGACGGCGTCGGATTCTATACAATCAAACGATACAAATAAATAATGACAATCAAATAAAATACAAAAATTACAAAATAAATACTAGAAGAAAGAGAATGAATTTATATAAATTTAGGATCAAGAATCGACGAATTTGGAGTTCGAACGAAGGAGAACGGACAACTGGAAGATTGATTAACACAAGAAACGAAACAAAATACGAAATACACTATTCGAAATTACTGCTCACCAAAAAGAAAATGGAGGAAAAACCTTGACGCTGGGTTCGAACTCGACCTCACCGTAATAAAGAAAGTGCAACCCGCCTCCTCTAACCAAATGACCACAAGTGCTCTTGTGAAGAATAAACAAGGCAAACTATATGAAGCAAAGTACTGACGTTCTTCAACCTCCAGAGAAACGAACAGAGCAGAAGCTCAAGGTCAACAATGGCGCTAGTGAGAGAGGCGGCAAGGTGGCTAGCCAAACCTAAAAATGGGAGCCCAAGGTATCACTCTACCCATAGGAGGCAGCGGCTCGGCCGGGGAACCATGGCAGCAGCAACGCGATAAGAAACGGCGCGGCGACATGGTCAGGCACTGCAGCGCGGCAATACACGACGTGAAATTGAACAAATGGAGGTATGCACTAGGTAGAGTGGATGATGGAGATCATGCAGTAGCGAAGAATCGGATTTTAGCTCACCGGAGGTGATGAATTCGACGATTTGGGTGAAACGACCGTCGTTCGGAAAAATGGAAATTTGATGCCTTCGGTGCTCCGGAGGTTATGAGACTTGGAGGGGATGCAAAGGGGTCAAAGAAGAGCTATCATGCCAATTTATAGCTTCTTTCGAAAAACGAATCGCCGGAACAAGAGGAATCACAGGGGACGGTTTTAGCTCGCTACGAAACCGAAAAAACGCCAAATAGATTGATGAGCTGCGGTTAAAGGGCCTTTGAATGCACAAGGATAATGGCGCGGTGATTACGGGGTCGCAATGCTTCAAACGGTTTTCAAATTGATTAACCGAGTGAAGAGAACGGGCAAGAAAAATAAAACCGAAAGTTTCGGACGGAGCACAGGCTCTTCGGCTGGAGCTAGAAGAAAGGGTTTAAAGTGGGAATAAAAGGAAGGGGTGAGGACTTAAGTCAAAGAAAACCAAGTGGCCGGCTGGTAGCTTGTGCAAAGGAACCTCACGTTAAGTGAGCCCGCTCGGGAGGCAAAAAAAATGATGGGTGACCGACGGGAAGTCACATTTTTGATTATTATAATTTTATTTTCTTTAGAAAAAGAAAGAAGAGCAAAATAAATATTTAAATAAATAAATAGATAGGGTCAAGAGTTTAGAACATATATTTTTCTGGAGATTTGAATTTGAATTTTCGAAATTTTGATTGGACAAGGTGTTTTGAAATTTGAGACTTTCTTCCAGTGACACACAAGAAATACAAATAAGATCCAAATAAATTCCAGATAATTTTAAATAATTAATTTGAAATTAAATTTTAGAGAAAGCGAAAATTGGGATGTTACACCTTCCTTCCTAGTCAACTGCACATAGCGCTAAATCGGCTCCACTCCATGTCCTGTCATCACCAGGTGAGGTGCCATCTTCCATTAGAAGTTTAGAATACACATAATGAAGGGATTGAAGTGCGCCAATTTTGGAAGTACAGGTACATGTGTGGCCCACTTGAAATATAAGGAACAAAAGTAAGCTAGAGAGAATGTGCATGCTCTAATAAAAAGCAGAGGGAAAATGTGTGTTTATCCCTACATTAAAAGATTAGAAAGTAACAAATGAGGGGTAAAGTACACCTGTGCTTTACAAGACAGACATACTAAGTTTTGCAGGTAGATTAGGATCTCGTACCAATTCAAATGATCAAACCATCACCTTCCTTGTCTGTGAACACTACATAGATATGAGACAGATCATGTGGTTTCCACCATAGTATCGTATGGTACTTGTTAACCCCCAAATCTCATTACCAAATAACCATCAGTGGGCCTTACTTGTTAACTCCCAAATCTCATTACCAAATAGCCATCAGTGGGCCTTACTACTTGAAGCTTTATCTGAGGTTATATCACCTTGATCATGGGAAGATTTACCTGATGCACATATAATAACACCAAAGAGCTAAAATAATTGCATAAAAGGGCCATTTGCTGGAAGGAGCAGTTCTATACTATCAGAAAATGTGCAATCAAGTTATGTATTCCTGAAACGATGCATATGATCCCTATACTTACAGGTAAACTCCCACCACTGTTTCCTGTTCATTTCCAAACACACCATCCAGCTTCCTTCTCTTTTAATTTCATCAATTTTCAATTAGCTCCTCAACTTTTGAAAAGCTTCCCATTGCAACTACACTAGGAGAGCAACCACAAAGCTTCAATTTAACATCTCCAAAGCTAAAGCAATAGCACTGACAGAGCAAAACTTGCCATTTAGTAAGCAAGCTAGTTATACCTATCAGTTGAAAAGATTTTGAACGAACCTGCTCTATCAATAGCAATTCCAACTCTCTCAATGCCATTACACGGTAGCAAACAACATTCCCTCCTCAAGGCGGGAACCCTAACAGCATTCCCTCCTCAAGGCAGGAACCCAAATCCTACTGATCAACACATTGACATTTCTCCTCAAAATAAACTATTCTCGAATCAAGCACCATTTTGCAAAAGATGCTGCATGCAATTTGTAATGCTTCCAATCACCTAACCTAATAAGAACTGCTTGATGGCAAAAATAAAAATAAAAATAAAAATCGCAAGAGTCGCTCTATGTTGCCCCCAAATTCGATCGAGACCGGCTGATTCACAGTAAGTTGCAACGATTTCAATAGAATTCTTAGCTGCGGGAACTGCAGCTTTGCTAAGACTCTGCATATCCATGAAAATGCTGTCGTCACAGAGATTAGGTATAAGCAAACGATGTATCGGATGAAACAATTATCCCCTAACCCTAAGATTAAAACAAGGCGACGGCGGGAGAAGGCACCATGCCGCCGAAGAGGGAGACGCCGGCGATCCCTGCCGCAGCGCCCCCGCGATGACCACCGTCGACGGCAGCAGCGACCAGCTCCGGTAGATCATCTCGCCGCCTCCACTCCACAGCCTCTCCGCTCTCGTCAGCCCCCGTCTCCTCCCCCGCGTTCGCAAATCGCAACAGCCAAAGCCCATGAGGAGCAAGCTTTTCGGGACTTATGTTTCGTTTCACAATGGAGCCCGCAGGGTTTGCAGACTGGGGTCTATGGGCTTACGGCCCACTACTTCGCACTTTTTTTTGGGTCACGCTCCTTGTAAATTTGGAGTTTACGGGCAATAAGACCGTCGGTTCGGATAGGCGGCTATTTGAGCTAAAATACCCGCAAATCCAAAGGGCTTTCAACTGCCTAGGTAGGCAACACGGTACCATACCGGTTAGACCAAACAATGATTATGATACCAAATGTTGATTATGATAATTCAAGCTAAAAAAGTTATTAAAAATCTCGAAAAACATGAAAAAGAAGGATGAGAGTAGGTACACAACTGCCACGGAGATCAAATCTCTATCAAATCAAGGCATTCTCGTACTTTCTTCATTCAAAATGAGACTCAAAAGAAAGGCAAACAAAAAAAAATAGCGCAACCAAGAATCCGCCAACTCATCTCTATATGCACAAATGATCTAAGTTAATGTACGCAAAATTATAAGTAAACCCCGCAGCAGCAGCAGCAACAACAACAAAAAGGACCGGTGAAGCCGCTCCTGTCCCCACCCGTGCTAAAAAACCGCCGAGTACAGGAAAGCGCCTCGCGCACGTCTTTGCCAAAGCTCCGTCACAGCAGCACCGCCAACCGCGCCCTAACTTCCCAACATTTTGAGAAGGAAGAAGATAAAGTATTGAAGTCATTTCAAGTTGTTTCTCTTTCAAACCTAGCCAGATATATTATTTTAGTGGCTTCAATATCTCACAGCAAAGTAACACAAAATTATAGTGTTTCAGGGTAAAGACACGATTTTTTGGTGTCTTACGACCAACAACACAAAAATTTGGTGTCCTGTAGCCAATTTTATCTTCTTTCATCCTGTTTGGCCGGGCTCCGGCTCAACCTTCCCTGTTGAGCAGCTCATGAACAAAAGCTTGCGCCTGAAAACTGGAGCCCAGAAAGCGTGCTGTGACGATCAGTCGGTCAACTCCTCGACGGCGCTGCCACGTCGACCATCTTCCCCTTGCCGGCGCCGCGGGCCCTGTCCCCGCCGGCCGGCTCGGCCTGCGCCTGCTCAGCCCGCCTGAGCACCTCGATGACCTCGCTCATGGTGGGCCGCTCCTTGGCGTTCTTGAGGAGGCAGCTCTCGGCAAGCTTGGCGATCTCCCGGGCTGCCTTCACCGAGTACTCGCCGCGGAGTTTGGGGTCCATGATCATCCGGAAGTTGCGGCTGTCCGGCGAGAACTGGCTCACCCACTCCAGCAGCTTCTGCTCGCCCGGCGGCCGGTTCCTGTCCAGCGTCCGCCGCCCCGTCAGGATCTCGTACAGCACCACCCCGAAGCTCCACACGTCGCTCTTCACCGTCAGGTGCCCCGTCTGGATGTAGTCCGGCGCCGCGTACCCGTGCGTCCCGACAACCTGACAGACACCACATGTATCACGCGACAGCTATAATTTTTTTAAAAAATCAAACTGTATATGGAGGAAAATGCATGTACCATACTAGTAGCGAGGACATACCGCCTTCGGCTACTCTCGTGCATACAGGATATGTTCTCTACTAGTAGTAACTAGTAAGCTTGATGTTATCTTTATGTTTTGCGTCATGCTGACAAGTGATGCAAGTGTGCAACTTGTTTCAGCAACTAGAGAATCAAAGAAAACATGCACGGCATGTGTGCGTATGGAAGAAAGCGAAGGGGCAAGTGACATCAAGCAGGTGCATTGGATTGCCTTCCAGCTAGAGTCAGCAACATCTGCCAGTAGTATGTTGCTTTCAGTGCCTGATGGATCAGGCAATGCAGTTGCAGAAAATTAAGGTTGGTTTCTCAGCTGGGCCAGATGGAGACATACCGCGGTTGAGACGTGAGTGTTTCCTTCCGTTGGTCCCTCCCTCGCTAGCCCGAAGTCTGATAGCTTTGCTCTGAAGTCTTTGTCCAGTAGAATGTTCGATGCTTTGAAGTCCCGGTAGATCACCTAGCAAAATTGAGAAGTTCAGATTAGGACCATTCCCTAACCGCTAGTCCCGGAAGTTCTGTAGTGCATGGTATGAAGCTAGACACACTTAACACTAGTGACGGGGGTGCGGACCCCCTAGAGTCATTAGTTGACTCCGCCGCCGAATGCCACCACTACTGTGCCATCGCTCTCCAGCTAGCTACCAACGGCCGCCACCACCGCCGCCTCACGCCTTCACTGTCGCCCCCAAATCGCTGCCGCAATCGCGGCGCTGCTCTTACCCATCTAAAGCCGCGGCCTTCGCCACCTTCTGCGCTGCCAGCCTCCCAAAACTTCTCCTTTTCTTCTCCCTTAGCATAGAAGCCACCCCCTTGCTGCTCTGCTACAAGTTGACGATGGTGAGCTCCTCGTTCCCTAACTGCATTTTTGTGGAGCAATTGTATTGATACGCCGTTGCTTTGATTTGATCTACTATCAGGAAGGAAAGGCATGGGACTTCGGAAAGAACAGAACGTATTTCTGTTTTGCTCGGTGTTTTTTTGGGGGGGGGGGGATTAATCAGAATTTTGGAGGGAACACAAAAAAGATATATGGAGTTAATTTCCCTCCGAGTCCTTCAAGTGAGATAATTAGTTATAGAGGTGTTACGTGGTCTAATCAAGGCCATAAAAGAGACAGGATGGCTGGGATTTAGGCAAATTCACCCCGGTAGAGTCAAAAAATGACTCCAGGGGATCCGCACCCTAGTGACGGCCTGACAAAATTAATGTGATAATTTTTAGCCCTGTCAGCTCATATGTCTCAATACTACCTTCTAGAGTCCTGCCTAAGTACTTCATGCTTTTCTAGACTGCAATGCTCGAAGAAACACAGGAGAAATTGGATACGTTGGCTGCATATAGGAGCCTTGAATATTGAATTGTGCTTTCACAACGTGTCAAAGAAATTGGCTGCCTGGAATCTTGTAGGCGTAGTGTGGAACTGGGGATGGCTTTTGCTAGGATGCTTTACCCTATCAAACTTCATGAATTTCTGGTCTTCATTTCCTGGTTGACATCACACTTGATTTGTTGTGCATGACTTTGTGCGCTACCTCTTATTACTATGGTCAATGGATGCACAGCTTAAACAGTACAGAAAGTCATTTCCTGTAGAGTTTGTTTGGGACCATTGGTGCTGTTTTAGCAGCATATATTTGGATTGCCATACTTTCTCCCCCAAAAATCGCCAAAAGGAGTTCTTTGGGAAAAAGACAAATCCTTTTTTAGAAGGAACTCGAAAGCAGGTGAGCAATGATGTTTTAATTATACCTGAAGTTCTAACCCTTCATGCAGGTAAGCCAATCCTTCTGCAGCACCCAAGATTATCTGAAGCCTTCTATTCCACGAGAGAGGAGGATAAACTCGGCTGAACAAGTGATCTTCCAAGCTCTTATTAGGCATATACTCGTAGACCAATAATCTTTGCGGCCCCCTTTCACCATCAACAGCACAATATCCAAAAAGTTTTACAAGATTTGGGTGCTCAAGAACCCCCAGGAACTGTACTTCTGCCAACCACTGCTTATGTCCCTGGTAGAACAAGATTGAAAGAAACTGCAAACTATTAGGAACAGGACTGATGTACAAAAAGAAATAATAACTGATTACTAGTTTTATGAGGAATGAAGAAAACGGCAGGACGCTAACATTTTCTAGTAATCTTAGAATGTAAACTAAACAGTATGACACTAAGCAATTCTAATGAAGTCTTATAACAAGCTTCTTTTCAATTGATCTAGGAAGAAGTGGTAGCTCAGTCAGTAGAATAAGATCTAATTCAATTAAAGAAACTAAAACTGTAGTGCTGAAAACAGCCTTTTTTAGCAGACATCACTCAGAGCAAATGAAGCTTCAGCTCAAGGTACTTTGCTAATCGAGTCCAATCCAGCTAGCCAGGTGAATTGTAACTGAGGCAGCTAGAATGAGCTTCCTTGAAGAAGAAAAAAAACAAATCTTTACCAGTTGAAAAGGCATGAACACTTCATTAACAGGGATCAGATGATGGGTATGCCTCATTAACCTTCATAAATCCCAACATTCACTTCTAGACAAAGAAAATAACAAAAGAAGTGCTAGTACTTTTCCAAACTAAAGTATTTTCTGTCTTCCCTTATAATGATATATTTACTATTGATTAGTCAGACTTTGTCTTCATGTCACGGCCTGTGCCTGAGCGCAGGGCGTACTCGTGGAGGACAGGAGGTTTCAGCCTTCGGCCTCGGCCGGGTGCCGTGGTGGCAGGAGAGGAGGGTGCAGAGGGGGCGCAAGGGGTAGAGGAGAAGCAGTAGATGGGAAATAGAGAAATAGAGAGGGAGAAACCGATTGATAATTCTTGCTTATCTATTAATGATGATTAGTCCTCTTTAAGTAGGACACCTTCCTGGCAGGCTGGACAGATCCCACGCCCAACCAAACTCTATCTCTTAGCCTAACCAATCTTATCTTTAGCCAACTTAACCCTAACAAAACAAACTTGGATTAACTTAGCACCTAAGCAGCCGGCGTCTTGGCAGTCCTGCGGCCATAGTGAATGCCCCACATGACACTAGGGAAAAAATTCCCAGCCGGTTACCGGTTACCAGCCGGGTGACGGGGAAAAAAAATCCCGGACGGTTTTCTCGAGTTTTACAAGTTCAAATTTTAATTTTTGAAATTTGGCTGGTTTTTAATCAAATTCAAACGATTTTTATCCAGTTTTTTTCCGGTTTGACCGGCCGGCCGGCGGGAAGTAGTCTGGTACCGGGATTCCCTTCCCTGATCAGGAGCCCATCCTTCCCATAAGTTAACAATGGATAAAGAAGTACGAAGCACATTGAAAATTGTAGGCTTCTAGCTGACTTTTCTCCTGTAGGTTGATGTACCAAGATTTGGTCTACTAGTGAATAGTAGTCAACTAAGAATAGCAACATGAATGTATAGGTTGCCCACAAAAGTACTTCATTCTATCCGTTGGTCTCCTTTGATTGGGCAAATTTGATATTGCAATCTTGAATGTAAATGAAACTATGAAAGGTTGGTTGGCATCGACGCCATATTTCTCCTGTCAAGCGTTCAAAAAAGACATAGTCTACTACTAATGTTTATTGCCAGCTGTTTTATGTATGACTATGAATATTCAGCTTCCAAGTTTGTGTAAGTAAACTTTTCTATATAATTGAAAGATTATCATTGTTCAAATTTTTATTCTGTATTTTCCCTCCGTTTAGCTTTTTTTCATTACTGAAATACTATCATGCATGTGTTCTCATTGGTCTTATATTCAACCACAATGATGTGCTCCCAGCAGTTCAGCTAGTACTAATTACTTGCAAGTCAATAATTTCTATAGCTAACTGAAAATGGACTGAAGTATTCCGATGAAATTTAGTAAATTTCACTTATAGATGGATCCCATCAACTCCAGTTATGCTTTCACTAACTATCAATCCATATTACAAAACAATTGTAACATAATATTCATCTAAGCAACCTAGACTATAATAGTCAATATCTGATCCTTGAAAGTTCTGTATTTCATTTTATTTCTTCCTGTCAAACACGTTTACATATAGAGAAGTTCCAACTTCCAAGCATACTAATAATAGATTCCATTTTCAACATTTTGCAATTCAGGAACATTTCCAATTTTCCTGCCAGCTTAAAAAAAGACTTTATGTGCCCGAACTTTCTATAGATCAATCACACACTTCAACATTTTTTCTACAGTCAAATTCAAGATCAACAAACACCAAATCACAAAATCCATGAATCTCACTCTCCATAATCATTCTTTCCCTCTCCTTCGGTGACTCAGTGGTTGTTATGAATAACTTTCGTCGAATTTGGCAGAACTACACATTACTCTTGCGCATAAATACATTGGGGAAAAACTCGCCGAGTTCCCTGAATGCTCTCGGCCCGCATTCTTCTGATATTATCAATAGGATCTCGGCCATTGAGCAACATCAAGAAGAACAAACATGGCATTATTTGGTATCTTTCTTTCAAGAACATTATTGAGATCTCTTCCATTATAATTCCCACGAAACTTTTCTCCCAACCCCCCTCTTCCGTGACAAAACTGTGCATAAAAACCCCACCTTTAACTACACCGCACTCTCCATTCCTAAATCTTTTCTCTCGCACCGGAAATTATCGACGCAGAATCACACGAGGAAAAGAACGGAATGGAGAATTCACTAACAGATGTCGTGGGCGGGCATGCCCTCAGATAGAGGTTAGCGAAAGAGAGGTGGAAACGAGAGGACATCAAGCAAAGCATGAACGCACCTGGAGGCCGCGCTGGTTGAGGCACTTGACGGCGACGGCGAGGCGGTCCCCCTTGCCGTCGGGCGGGCGGACGAAGCCCTTGTAGACGCTGCCGAAGCCGCCCTCCCCAAGCTTCTGCGCGCGGCTGAAGCCGTTGGTGGCGCCCTGGAGCTCCTCGTACTCGAACGCCCGCAGCTGGTCGTGTCCCCGCTCCTCGTAGAGCGAGCTGATGCTCCGCTGCGACGACGCCGACCCCGTCGACTTGCTCACCGGCCGCACCGCCCCCGAGTCGTCCGACCGGCTCGTGCTCACCGCCGACGCTGTCGTCGCCGGCCCCGACGCCGCTGCCCCCGGCCCCGACGCCGCCGCCCCCCGCCTCCCCTTGGACCTCCTCTTGAACCAACCCAAGCAGCTCATTTCTTGTTCACCCGTACCACAAGCTAACAAGAAATCCCACTTTCTGCCTCCTGCGCCCCGCGCTCTAGTACGTTGCCGCCGACAAGAAGAGCTCCAATTCTTGCGCCGCTGCAGCGCCAGGAAAAGAAGGCACGCGAATCGTGTGCGGTGCCGTGCCGTCTCAGGGGAGGGGAGCCGCGCTCAAGCCTTTTTGTAGGTGAGGAACAACCTGGTCACAAGCGAAGGACGGACGAACGGAAGGAGGGAGGGAGGTAGTGTGAACCGCGGAAGGAGAGGCGAGCGTGGAAGAATCAGAAAGCCGCGCACGGTTTCGGCAGGGGACGAGCAGAGCGCGTGCGTCGCGTCCTCTGCTTCCTTTTTGTGCAGTGCGCTGAGGTCGCGGCCATGGTCCTGGCCTCGGCGATTTGTCCGGTTTGCTGAGCAGCGCACGCGGTATGGAATGGAGTCCAGCGGACGGATGGGGACGGCTGTCGTGTGCGACGATTCTGAACTCTGAACATCTCCGTCTCTGCACGGATTGCCCGTCGCGTTTCGCCACCGGTTTCGCTTATGTTAACGCGACTACTACAGCTGCATCTGCAGGAGTTTTTTTTGCCCCATGAAGGACCAGCGACCGCACGTACCATGGGACTACCCTCCTTTTCACGATTGGTTCCCATCTCTCAATCCTTGGATCCCGATCCTTCGACCCGTTCGTTCGAGAAGGGCAACGATAGAAGGAAAAAGGAGACTGTAGAGGGTTATTCAATAGATTTTCAACAAGGAGGAGGGCTATTCAAGAGAAACTTGATAAAAACTACATTCGAGCTCGGCTCATTAAGGCTTGTGAGTTTGAGATCAGGCTTGAACTCAGTTTGTTTAGAGCTCGAACAGTTCGCAAGCGTCGAGTTTTTTTTACAACCCTACTCTAGCCTCTCAACGGAAAAGGAAACCTCGCGAGCTCCGACCGTGGCGCATGGCTTTCCTCGAGCACAAGCTGCTGGGGGTGAAGAGGGGGGGGAGCGAGTGTCGGGACCCTGGATTTTCGAATCCGAGCTCTCTGTGTATTCTAAACTAGTTACATAATCAATAGCTAGTTCACACAGTAACATCATTGATGAAATCATATCCATACAATAAAACAACTGAGAAGTAAGCAAAATAATATTAATAAAAGCAACAGACCTTATAGTCAAGGTTTACAAAGTTTGTCACGCAGGACTTAAGACAAAAGGGTAAACTTGCAGCATAATAAAACAGCTCGTGGTAGCCATCCGACATGCCCACAAGCAATCGAGTAGAGAACGCGGCCTAGTTTGCATAGTCTTCGAAGTACTCCTCATAGAACTCTGTGTTAACTAGTTCTTCATCGGTGACTGATCAACAATGGTGCAGAATCGTGAGTACATAAAGTACTCAATAAGTCGTAGAAAAATGTATGTAAATAATATTCATACAAGGCTTGAACAAAAGTAGCTTTATGACTATTTTGCAGAAAACAGTGTTAACAGTAAATATCGTAAATAGATTGAAAGCGTAATTTAAAATATTAGATACATAAGTAAACAAGTATTTCGAAACAACTGATGAACTACCCGTTCTTTTCCCAACCAACAACCAATGAACTACCCATTCACTTCCCAACTAAACCACCATTCCAATATTTTTGAGAAAATCTACCCCTCGTGTGAAATCACCAGGCATTGTTCATAATCAGGGACATAGCTATTTGAATAGTTTTACACTCTATAGAGATTGTATAGCTTGACCCACAAGATGCAATCAATTTATAATGTCGGCCATGACACGCTTCCGAAGACGTGCGACTAAGTGATTATCACAAGGCTTTTACAAAGTTCTATCTTAACTCAGTTCTGCCTGTTAAGATTTTACTTCCTTTGGACTGACTATTCGCCGGAAGCCCCCCTCTTGTGTCGTGTGAATCTATCTGTATCCTGGAAATCATGCCGTGTGAATCTATCTGTATCCCGAAAATCACACCACCATGACAAAACCAAATTAATACATTACTAATTAATCAGCCAGGTCCACCCTATCCTGGACATGTGGTTGTACGGTAAAGCCCAGATCAATGGCGCACAAAGTCAAGTCCTTTGTGACTACTAAGGCGAAACATCCTCATCCCAAATGTGCTACTCGCACCCCTTTTACTGCACGATCATTCACCTGAGTATGAAATTATTTTTGTTCAACCCAACCAAATAACAACCATTTCCATGGCACATCAAATTTTAATAACATGACCCATACAATTTCATATATCATTAAGTCAATATTTTAATTTTTGAATATGTGATCATGAATCTCATCACAACTAAGCATGGCTAAGCATAATCGCCCTATGTTAGTAATACCAATAATGTCCAACTAGTATTAACCCAACCTATGGTGTTCAAGGATACATGTTGATAGCAATTATTCATAGTTGCATAATGTCGAATAGGACTTTAACTATTCCCGAAAGCAGCTATTATAAAACTAGCAATGCATGGTGATATAAAAATAATATAATTTTATAAAGATGGATTCAACATGATCAAAAGTCAACGACTTGCATTCGATAATGTTTTGGGCTGCTTTGGCTTATGGGTCTAGGAAAGCTTGAAACGCTGGAATCTATACGCGCGAAAAGAACCTAATAAATACAATAAGTCCAAATAAAATCAAAAAATTAGCAAATTATAATCAAAATAAAGGTACTGAATTTAGATGAATTTAGAAATAAGAATCGATGAAATCAGAGTTCATATGAAGAAGAACAAACGTACGGAAGTTTGATATCACAATAAATGATGAAAAATTGAAAAAAGGAGATAAATTTCTCTGGAATTACTGTTTTGGCTTTTGACTGGATGTGCAACACAATGACTAATGGGACCCATAAGCTAGTGAGATATAGAAAAGAAAGAAGCCAATGACATGTGGGGTCCGAGGGTCATAGAGCTAGAGCTTCTTCTTTAGAGAGTAAATACAAAGAACAACACAGGGGAGGAGGAGGTGCATGGGAGCTGCTCCGGCGCCGGCGAGGGGAAGGGAGGGGTAGCTGGTGAACTAGAAAAATGGAACCCCGGCCTCGCAAGGAAGCCGAAGAGGGTGGCGGCGCAGCGGAAGATGGCCGCTGGCGAGAAAGGCGCACAGCCGGCGGCGCTCCAACGGTGTTTCGGCGATGATAACGTGAGAACCGGGTAGAACGTTGTTGAGGATTAAAATATTCATATATTATCTTAATATATGATAAAGACCATACGTCTTCGTGGTTGTAACTTCTAAGACCACCGACCTAACTGGTCGTAGGTATTACGGAAGTTATATAATAAATACCCTGGTCGGACAAAGTTCCAAACCTAGTCCACGACCAGGTAAGTGCTCGTAAAGCTATGAACAGGCGTCTAGGTCGAGTCTCCGACCACGCCACTCACTATGTGATGAATGAACCACGTGTTTCATATTCCGCATAATACAACACTATCACGGCTGATGATTTAACGTCTTCTAAATCATTAACCGCAGAACAGTTGACGTTTTCATCAACCGCCTTTGCAGTTAGTGGAACCGTCAAACTGCCGTCTCTTCCCGACCAGGCGCGTCGCTCCCCAACGGATGTCTCTTCATGGGATAACTGCCACCGCTTCATCAACTATTTAAGGAGGATCATGGAAGGCCGGAGAGACAGGGGACACGGAGTACAGAACAGACAGCACAAGCAGAAGACATCAAACAAGACATAGCAAAGTGTTGCGTTTTTAGATACTCCCAGTGTTTGTAATTATGAGTTCATAGCAATAAAGAGCAAGTCAGATCCACTCCCAGGAGTCACGCACATTTTTCCTCTTTTCATTTATATATTCATAAGATCGGCGATTTGATCGCCGACACCGCGCCGTCGTGGGAAGATAGTGTAAAATTTCTGAAGAGGTTCTTTGCTCAACTCATCCGTTTTCTTCATATTCGTAATTGCAAGTATGGCAGGAACATGGGATGAGGAGAACTGGTTCGACTTGGATGACTACTCCAACCTTGACATGGAAGCCTGCATCCAAGCCATGCAACATGGGGAATCTTCGTCCTCCTCCGATGGTTCGCAAGTCGCTGACGACAGCGAACTTGAGCGGATGGATGAAGATACACCGCTGCGCCAAGAGGCGCTTTACAAGGACAGTCGTTCGACCGGCCGACGTCCAGAATGTTTTTCCAAGCCCGGTTTCCGATCGCGAAAAGGTGACAACACCTCACTTCACAACCCGAGGGTCAATATACCCTTGACACAATCATGGTGGATGTGTATTCACCAACGGCCTCTGAAATTCGAGGACCAACCGCATCCGTAACGGTGTCGATGAGACCCTCACCGTAATGGGCCGAGTGAGGGCGATAAGACTCGATATCCGATCGGCAATCCGCGAATCGAGCTAAGCCCGCCACGAAGACCTCGGGAGGTTCTCATCTCCGACCGGTCTCCATCGTGGAAGTCTCGTAGAAGCACCGAGAAGTTCTCCACTAGTCACGATGGAAGCTCCTCGTAAGATCGTTCTTTGGAAGCATGAGGTCAACACGATCGAAATGCCGATCGTGATGCCACTCACGATCCTGCACACCCCGCCTCGCCACCACCGCTAATGGAGATGGCGCGGCAATCAAGCACCACCTACCGAGAGCAACGGAGCCGATGGACGCCCATCGGCTAATACGCGTGGTGCAAATTTCACCAAGGATGACAGCATGACGGAGTTGGGCCAAAGGTCCGAGGAACTTGGTCTCCGAACACCAACATCTTCGATGAATCCTCCGGGACCTTGATATGATTCGTAACTTGTATCGTATTCAAGATATTCTTAATAATCGACCTGCTTACGTGAAGCTCGGGCTTTACCCAATTGGTGGAGTAGGTATCGGAAATTTTTCAACGAATGCGGCGCCGCGGAAGAGTGCAGGGGGCAAAGGATGTCACAAAGTATAACGGTGACTTCGTCTCGGCGCTCCTCCCTCGAGAGAGGGCGATGGTCACCCACCGGTACCTAGACCTCCTCGGCGATTCCGACCAAGAGGTCATGAAGGAAGAAGGTTGTTTGAACAACGACCTCTTCCCCAGCCAAGGAGAGCACTGCTGGCCCGGATGATCTCCGTCATCATCCGAACCATGCTAATGGTCAAAGACGTCATGATAACGTCTGCGGCCGGATCGGACGACGGCGGCCTCGGCTTTCAAATAGAAGAAACCGATCTCCTCATCGATCATAATCCGGCACCTTTTCCAAGAAGGCACTATGAATCGATTCTGTGTTGTCGAGCCTTCTCTGAGGCTCCAAGGCATGCGTTGGCCTAATAGGTTCCGACCTGCCAACATGGATAAATTCGATGGATCTCAAAATCCATTAGAGTTTCTCCAGATATATACCACTGCCATCAGAGCTGCTGGTGGTGATGAAAACGTGATGGCTAATTATTTGCCCAGTTGCTGGAAGGATCTGCCCGGTCTTGGTTGCTTAACCAACCGTCGGATCTATTTATACTTGGGAACGACTCTGCGATCATCGATTGTGAATTTCCGAGTGCGTCGATCGCCTCGAAAGGAGGATGATCTCCATTGAACTCGGCAAGAACCAAAGAAAACTCTCCGTCAGTACATCAAGAGGTTCAGCCAGGTTCAAAATTCTATTCCAGAGATTGCGGAATCTTCTGTGATTCAGGCATTCAAGGCAGGTTTAAGGAATCGGCGGTTTACGGAGGACATCGCTATGAATCCTCCACGAACAACCGTCGAACTCTTTGACATGGCTGATAAGTATGCGGCCGCTAGTGAGGCGGTTGAATGGAATGAAGCCATTGATCAAAAAGATAAAATCTCTCAACCTGGCCTTGAGAAGTCAGAAAAGAATCCCAAGAAGGTTTCCAAGAAGAAGAAGCACCGCAAAATAGGCACCAAGGAAGTCCTAGCGGTTCCAGATAAACCGTTCAAGGGTAAGAAGGACTATACCGGTCGGGGCAAAGCCAAAGTTTCGACCAATAGCCATAATAAAGGTAAGAAGTGGTGTCTACTTCACCAACAGGCAGGGCATGACTTACGCACCTGTCGTGTTTGGCAAAAGAAGCTAGAGGATTTCTATGCAGGTAAAGGCCCACTTCTCGCAATTCAGGAGTTGGGGAAAACAAGTTCCAAAAAGGACAAGTATGGCGACGAAGAGATGGAGTACCAGGAGCCTCAGCGCACGGTCAATATGATCTTTGGAGGTTCTTCTTCATACGACTCACGCCGTCATCTGAAAGCCATGGAGCGAGAGGTCAACCTATCGGAACCTTCGATCATCACCAAACCATCAAGGTGGTCGGATACCGTGATCTCCTTCAGCAAAGAAGATTGCCTCGTCTCATCAACTCGACCGGGTAGGTTCTCTATTATCGTAGAGCCTACTATTAATAATTGCAAAGTCAATCGAGTTTTGATAGACGGTGGTAGCTCTTTAAATATCTTATTTTCGGGAGCTTTAGAAGATATGCATGTTCCTAGATCAAAGGTAAAACCGGTGAAATACGCCTTTCATGGCATAGTTCCTGGTTCTACCGCCAAACCGATAGGACAAGTATCCTTACCGGTTACGTTCGGAAGCCCTGATAACTTCCGAACGGAAAAGATTTCATTTGACGTGGTCTATTTCGAAACCGCATATAATGGAATTCTTGGTCGTCCGGCCTTAGCAAAATTCTTGATAGCCACGCACTACGGGTATCAAAGTTTGAAAATGCCAGGACCAAAATGTGTGATCATGGTTCGTGGAGATCGTAAAATGGCATACGCATGTGATCGAAGGTCTTTAGAGCTGGTCGATGAGCTACCACCGTAAATTCGACTCATCATCCGTGCGTGTCAAGCACCTGCACTCCAAGATAACGCCCAAACCGTCCGACTGCACCAAAGAGGTTCCACTCGACAAAGGCGCTCCTTCAGGAAACGCCATGTCAAGCAATGATGGTGGATCCTCACCAAAGGTGCTGATCGGAGCAGGACTCAATCCTAAATAGGAAGAGTCGCTCATCTCCTTCCTCCGAGCAAACAAGGATGTATTCGCATGGCAAGCGTCCTACATGCCCGGAGTCCCAAGGGAGGTGATCGAGCACAAAGCTAGCGCTCGGCGACAAAAATCCGGCCAGCGAAGCTCGGGCGTTTCGCACCCGACCGGAAGGACGCCATCCAGTCTGAGATTGACAAGCTCTTAAAGGCTGGATTCATTCGTGAAGTACATCACCCTCAATGGCTCGCTAATCCTGTAATGGTTAGGAAGAGTAATGGGAAATGGAGGATGTGTATAGACTTTACAGATCTTAATAAAGCTTGTCCGAAGGATGATTTTCCCCTTCCTCGCATTGATCAACTTGTAGACTCTACCTCCAAAAGAGTTATTAAGTTTTTAGATGCTTACTCGGGTACCACCAGATTAGTATGAGTAAAGAAGATGAAGAGAAACTTCCTTCATCACTCCATTTGGCACTTCTTCGTTATGTAAAAATGCCCTTTGGTCTCAAAAACGCTGGTGCAACTTTTCAAAGATTAATGCAGAAAACCTTCAGCCCACAAATAGGTCAAAATTTGGAAGCCTACATTGATGACTTGGTAGTGAAAAGTGTCAACTCCGGCGACCATATGCTTGACCTTAAAGAGACTTTCAATAACTTGAGAAGACATAACCTCAAGTTGAATCCGGAGAAGTGTGTGTTCGGGGTTTCCGCTGGAAAGCTGCTCGGTTTCCTAGTTTCGGCTAGAGGTATCGAAGCAAACCCGGCGAAGATATCGGCCATCCATCAGATGCGCCCCCCGACTACGAAGAAGGAAGTCCAGAAGCTAACCGGTTGTATGGCAGCGCTAAGTCGTTTCATAGCCAGGTTAGGGGAAAAGGGACTACCTTTCTTCAAACTTCTTCGGAAATATGGAAGTTTCGAGTGGACGACGGAAGCGAATGATGCCTTTGAAAAGCTCAAAGAGTACCTTACGAGTACCCCGGTCTTAGTTTCTCCAAGACCAGGGGAAACACTGTTGATTTACGTGGCTGCAACGCCACAAGCTGTCAGCGGTGTACTGGTCGTAGAACGTGAAAACGTCCAACGACCAGTGTATTACGTAAGCGAAGTCTTACATGGGCCAAAGGAAAGATACCCACAGGTACAGAAGTTGCTTTATAGTCTCCTTATGGCTTCAAGGAAACTAAGGTATTACTTTCAGGCCCACAAAGTGGTCGTGCCTACTAGATATCCCTTAGGTCAAGTCCTTGGAAATAGGTAATCGTCAGGACGAATAGCAAAATGGGCGGTGGAACTAGGGACGTTCGACCTCCATTTCATCTCACGAACAGCCATAAAGTCTCAGGCAATAGCAGAATTCATTGCCGAGTGGACAAACCCGGAATCTAAGCAAGGACCTGAGTACGAGCACCACGACGAGTGGACAATGTACTTTGACGGTTCCTTAATGCTTAAAGGATCGGGGGCTGGAGTCGTCTTGATATCCCCTACCGGCGAACACATCAAGTATGCCGTCTAGTTTAACTTTCCCGCTACAAACAATGTGGCGGAGTACGAAAGTTTGCTGGCAGGACTTCGAGCAGCTCATTCGCTCGGGATTCGCAAATTGCTCGTGAAAGGCGATTCTCAACTAGTAGCGAATCAAGTAGGGAAAGAGTACCAATGCTCGAGTACCAAGATGTCTTCCTATCCGCGAAGTACGAAAATTCAAAAGCACTTCTTCGGTTTCGGATCCAACATATTCCTAGAAAGGAGAACTTTCTAGCAGATCGGTTAACGGATGGCCTCTACTAGGTCAACCGTCCCACGGAGTTTTTCTCGAGCAACTCGATTCACCCTCGGTAGTCGAGCATTCCGAGAATATCGATAGTTTACATCAGTCAATCCTATTAACTCGATAACTTAGATGCTCCACGATCGGTGACGATCAAGGTAGAGAGCGGATGACATCGATCTACAATTATCTTCAAAGATGACCTAATTCACAAGATGATGTAGAGGCCGATCGATAGCACGAAAGACCAAATCATACACTCTAATCGAACGTACCTTGTATAAACGAGGATCTCATGGAGTGTTGATGAGATGCATATCTCAATCGGTGGCATTAGGTTGCTAACCAAATTCATGAAGGAGTGCGTGGAGCACATCATTCCTCTGTAACCTTGGTCAGTAAAGCCTTCGTGCAAGGATACTCTCGCCAACCGCCTTCATGATGCAAAAGAGCTCGTGACGGCGCGTATAATATCGCTTTCATAGCCGACAAGTACATCACCAAGGCACAAGCTTTGCAAACAATCCATCTTTCTTGGCCTTTTGCAACCTGGGGACTAGACATTCTGGGACCATTCCCAAGAGCACCCGGGGGCTTCGTAGTCCTGTTCGTCATGATTGACACGTTTACAAAATGGATTGAAGCCGAGCTAGTTGTAAAAGTTACAACTGAAGCCACTAAGAGGTTCATAACAAAAAATATAATTACACGATTTGGTGTACCCAACAGATCATCATCGATAATGGTACCCGCTTTTCAGCGAATTTCGTGAATTTCGAAGAACTAGGAATCAAGATCCATTTCGCTTCTGTGGCTCATCCACAGAGCAATGGAGCAGTCGAGTGTGCCAATGGTATCCTAATACAGGGGATAAAACGCCGAGTATTCGACCAGTTAATAAAACGGTCAGGGGCTTGGGTTCAAGAACTTCCTTCTGTTTTATGGGCTGTCCGGACCACGAACAGTCGTGCGACCGGTGAAACACCTTTCTTTTTAGTTTATGGGGCCGAAGCTATGCTTCCTCTAGAATTAAAAATTGGCTCTGCTCGCACTGATTGTTTTAACCTAAGCAATCAGGAAGAACATCGACTCGACGACATCAATTTCCTTGAAGAACGACGAAACCAAGCTTTGATACGTTCGGCAATCTACCAACAAGCCATGCGAATGTACTACAATCGTAAGGTGCAACCTCGCAACCTAGCCATAGGTGATCTGGTTCTCAGAAAAATTCAGAGCCAAGCGTATGCAATAAACTCTCCCTAAATGGGAAGGTCCTTACACCGTGGTCGGTTACCCGACTGTGCTCGACGATTAGCCATGTCGACGGGCGGGTTTTGTCGAATTCATGGAACATTGACCAATTGCGTAAGTTCTTTGTTTAATTTCTTTCATTTCATTTCGTTTCATTTCGTTTAAATTATTTTAAACATGATAATTAAATTTGGAGTAGCGAGTGATGTTATTTATATGACGTTGCCTAATCCTTGTCGATCGCGTTCGTATGCTCGGATTATAAAGTGTATAGTTTATGTTTCAAAATTACATTTCTACTCTTGTTTGGCTATCGGTCGGGACACGGAAAACCTCCTAGTCGAAGTCTTTCCTTTTCGCACGTGGTTCCGCCTAATCGGAAGGAGCTTCCTAGCGACTGTCTTTTTCCTATGATCCTCGCTGCAAGTCGGACTAAGAGCATGAACACGTCTTGTGAAATATATTTTATACCTTTATTTCTTAGCTAGGTTCATTCCGACCAGTATTGAGCATCGCATAGAAGTAAAACCACTTGTCTGCTTTTAACATATGTTTTTCATGTTTTTCCTCTTATCAAGGAGAATTCTTTATTTTTCCGACCATATGTTGTCTTAGTAAAGTACTTCGATCATTAAAAACAGATTTACAACTAGCCGAAACCTACACGGTTCCGACCATAAAGGTTTCCTAGTATTACCACGATCAGTTTTTTACCGATCAGTACATACTTACAAGTAATGGTTGAGATTTGGATTTATATTCTTGGCCTCAGGTAGTACTATTATATAGTAAAGATCTTCTACTATATAACAGTCGGGGGCTAGGTAAGACATAAATTCACAAGTCGACCGGATGAATAAAAGAATTTTTTTCTATTTTGATAAGAGAAAGGTAAGTCTTTACATTGTGTGCATTGTTTTCTCCTGCAGCTAAACTACTAGAGAATGCCTAAGCTAACTACTGCTAGATGGAGATCCGACTTCCATCTCTTCTGCGACCTTTTCGCCTAGAGGTTTCATCTCTGCGAGGATCTGATTTGCCTCTGCGGGTAAGCAGTTGAAATCCTCTTCGATGGCTTGAAGGTTAGTTGATGGGTCGGAAGCTTTTAGCTTTGCCAAAGCAAGACTGACTCCACAGGCAATAGACTCCTTAACGGAGTGGGCATAGTTCTCCCTAGTAGTCTTGAGAAAAACCTTGAGCTCTTCCAACAAAGAGCCTAGGAAGTTAACCTTCTCTATTGGGTCACTAAAGGAGGGCAAGCTTGATCCCGCGCCCATATCAAAGAGCATTTTGTTTAGCGATGTGATTTTCTCGTCCAAACTAAGCACGAGAGCTGCCCCCTTGTCCTGCTCAAATTCCAGAGCTTTCTTCACTCTGGTCAATGCTTGTTTTTGTTCTACATAGACAAAGCAAATATTAAGTAAAAAGATTGGAAGACATACTAAGTCATGACTACGACCGATTACCTTCCTCTCTCTCCGAATCATCCATAAGCTTTTTATTGCTGGTCGTCAAGACTTCGATCGACCGGTTCTTAGCCTGAAGTTCCTCTTCAAGCTTTATTCTTCTGGCCTTTTCAGCCAAAGCATCTTCTTTTATTTTCTCTAAATCTATCAAAAGAATTTTTGATAAGGGAAAATAAATAAAAGGAAAGTCTTAATGAGGAAACAAGAAGAGGAACTCTTACTCTCTATCTCAGAGTGTTTTTCTTTTAATATCCTAACTCGCTCGGTTAGTCCTCCGACCGTAGCGAGGTTTTCGATCATATGCTGCATAAGTAGCATTTCTTCCATAAACCTTCTTGTGAACTTCGAGAAAGGTTATGGAGAAGATTGAAGACACTTAACCGAATTACGACATCATTGTAATCGGTACAAATTTTATCGGGCTTCGCCTGCGTCAGGCGATCTGATATTCTCCCCAATAATCATCAAGTTCCTTACTCGCGAAAATCGAGTTGAGAAAGGAAACTTGTTAGTTTTGGAGGATGACCTTCGTGCATCGGAACTTGTGGAAGATCGGCAGATGGTCTCTACCTCCGCTGTCAGATAGTGACTACTACGGGATCTAGCCTCGCCTGTGAGCGGTTGGCCCGGGGCTCCTCGACCACGCCATCCTCAAGATGTCCTACCCGAGGAAGACAATGGCCAGACCACCTCCGATCGCTGACTGTTGAATGCGATCGGTCGAAAGCGACCAGGATTCAAAGCAGACCGCACGCGAGAAACAGTAAAGTTCAATTCTACTTGGAATATACGAGGTATGTTTTTCATATAAAATTGTACATACCGATTGTTTTCTTAGTCTTGATCTTATAGCGCTACCGGTTTAAAATCATTGCTATACTGTTTTCTCTTCTTTCCAATTGTTCCCACCGCCCGAATCGGTAGGTTCAATTGTATTCTCTACACTCCGATCGAGATCGAAGCAATGTTCTCACCATCCGTCAAGAGCAAGGTCCCCGACTCTGGGTCGAAGTGTAGTTTCACCGTCTCGGGAACAAGCTGCCTCATAGACAACTAGACGAGACTCGATGATTGCCATCAGATTAACAAACAAAGTTAATCGGTGAAGAATATGCTTCATCTTACGAAGTTATTTCTTTCGATTGCTTACCTCGGCGTGATCGCGCCTCGGCGATCACAAGGTCGGTCTGATAATCAATAGGCTCACATGTCTCCGTAGCCTCGTTGATCTTAAGTCCCACCAACTACACATAAAGAGGATTAAACCGATCGAAAATAACTGGAAAGGTGAAAAGAAGTTAATACGCTTACCCTAAGTCTTTCGGTCCTCTCCTCGGCACCGAAGTGCTAGGATTAAGGAAAAGCTAACCTTGTCATCGTTCGCCAAAGACGCATCATTTTTATCCTATTTCTGACGTCCTCAGAAGACAAGACTACGATTACAAATGAAAGATCTTAGTTTTGCGAAAATAATCAACTCGCAAAATAATCTGGTCGGGATTTTCTGAAAAATTACCTGGATCAGAATCATTGATAGCATCATCGCCACCAATGAACCAGAGCATCGAACGTGCCCTAGTCTTTAAAGGACTAATCCTCCTAATGGAAAAGTCTCTTACAACGTGTCAGGAGGTTAAACCTCTGACACTCAAGAGATGGATAGCTTCAACCCATCTCCCAACTTCCCCCTCCTTCTTTGAGGAGGAACGCCAACGCGAGTTCTCGGCCGCCTTCTTACCGCTGTAATACAGGCCGTATTCTCGCGTAACCTTCATGTAGAACCAGCTTTTCTTCCATGACGACCAAGAAGACTTCGAATACATACGAATGTACTCGTCAGCCTTGCCGTCATGAAGCCTTAGGGTACATTCCCTGTGGTGCTTTGTCGCTTTCTTCGTGTTCGCCATCCGATAGTAGTACTTGAAGAGTTCCATCGACGGTGGAATCCCCAAGTATGCTTCGCAGAGGTAGACGAAGATGCTTAGGTTTACAATGGCGTTGGGAGCAAGGTTGATCAACTCAACCTCATAAAACTCCAGCACTTGAGAAAGAAAAGGATGTGCTGGAAGCTTGAGCCCGCACTCAACGTACGCGAGGAACACCGGGATTTCTCCCTCCTCGCCGCTTGGGCAGTGCTCTCCAAAAGCCGATCTCCAAGAGATCAAACTCCTGTCGGGTAGCAACCCAACCCTCTCCAAACTCTCCAATCTTCTCTCGCTCAGATCGGAGATTGACCAGTTTGCGATGAGGTCCGACATGATGCTTTCCTTTTTGGGTGAAGAACTCAAGGAAGATTTTCTTGGAGATAGAGGCGTAAGGTTTAAAACACTCAAATGGGTCGTTTTATAGGCATTTCATCAGAATCGACTCTGCGAGAAGTCCAACGGCAAATACCTTTTACCGCTGGCGATGAAAAGGTGTTTTCCTTTTTCCAAAGCAGTTTCTCAACTTTAAAATGAATACAGACCGCCTCGAGTCCCACGGCATTTAATGAGAGGTATGTTCGATATGATTGCATCGGAGAACGTGTTCGCACAACCAACATTCATTTAAAAGTTCGGGGGCTAGCTGTTGAGGATTAAAATATTCATATATTATCTTAATATATGATAAAGACCATACGCTTCGTGGTCGTAACTTCTAAGACCACCGACCTAATCGGTCATAGGTATTACGGAAGTTATATAATAAATACCGCCTGACAAAGTTCCAAACCTAGTCCACGACTAGGTAAGTGCTCGTAAAGCTATGAACAGGCGTCTAGGTCGAGTCTCCGACCACGCCACTCACTATGTGATGAATGAACCACGTGTTTCATATTCCGCATAATACAACACTATCACTACCGATGATTTAACGCCTTCTAAATCATTAATCGCGAGCGCTTGACGCCACCAACCGCCTTTGCGCTTAGTGGAACCGTCAAACTGCCGTCTCTTCCCGACCAGGCGCGTCGCTCCCCAACGGATGTCTCTTCATGGGATAACTGACACCGCTTCATCAACTATTTAAGGAGGATCATGGAAGGCCGGAGAGACAGGGACACGAGTACGTAATGCATACAAGCAAGCGAAGACATCAAACAAGACATAGCAAAGTGTTGCGTTTTTAGATACTCCCAGTGTTTGTAATTGTGAGTTCATAGCAATAAATAGCAAGTCAGATCCACTCCCAGGAGTCACGCACATTTTTCCTCTTTTCATTTATATATTCATAAGATCGGCGATTTGATCGTCGACAAACGTCGAGAGGCAGTTACGAAGGTGAAGAGTATGTCACCGGAGAGCCTTTGATGGCGGCGCTAGAGGCAGTGGAGAGAGCTTCGGCTGGCAGCGGTCAAAGTCGGATTGCGGCGAGGAGAAAGCGAGAGAGGAGGGGAGACTAGAGGAATGGGAGGAGGAGGGTTGGAACACACTGTGACATAGCTAGGAGGGCAAGAGCATCACCGGAGAGGGAGATCGAGGAAGGAGGCACACGACCGGACATGGAGAAGAAAGGAAAAATGGCGGCGCGGGTGCTTCGGTTGGGGAAAAGGGGGGAGGGGAGGGGGGAATGGGTGGAGGAGGGGGAGGCACGGCTTTTATAGAGGGGGAAGGAGGCAGCTCGGCACGGCGCATCGTGGGCTCGCCGGGGAGCAAGGGTAGCGGTGCCGGGCAGGGCACTAAGGGGACAACGATGCAGGGCATGGGCTTGACTGGCGGTATGGGCAAGCTACCAGAGGAAGCAGAAAGAGAAGGAAAAAAAAAGAGAAAAGAGAAAAGGAAAGAAAATTCGAAAATAAATAATTTTTGAAGAATTTCAAGAAAATTTCATAAAAATCCTTGAAACCTGAATAGATTGAATAAATTAATTTTAAATTTAATTGAAGTTTATTTTAGTCATTTAAAATGTTTTAAATTATAATATTAAAATTAAGCTTTTAATTAATCCAATAAATGCAAAAACTCCAAAAGAATTCCCCACTTTAAATTAAATTTTACAATTGTTTTTTTGGAAAAACAGAAAAGAAATAAAATAAATCGGGCTGCAAGAAACAACAAAGAACTTGGGGGATCCAGGAAAACCCAAAAGGTCAAATAAACCAGTTTTGAATTTAATTGAGGTTTGATTTATTCATATTAAATTATTTTTAATTTATAAAATTTCAAATTAAGTATTAACAATTCAAGGAAATTCAAATGGTGATTTTTATTTTGAAATTTTCAAAAGTCTCAAAATTGGAATGTTACAACGAGTATCGAGAACACCGAGCTCCTAGCGCCGGTGAGAAACGGTGAGACTGGGACTCTAGCTACCAATGCGGGAAGATAAGGATAAGTTGCGTGAGATGATACTCATGTGGTAGTGGTCGGGCATGGACTGAAGCGTCTGATACGAATCGTTTGTATCGAACGTAGGAGCCATATAATGGCCCTTTTTCCTATTGTTTGAGATCGCATTTGTACGAATTAGTAATATGTTTTGTACTAAAATTTACTTGGGCTTTGCTAATTATCGTGTATGTTGAGTTTGAGTGTGATACGAATTGAGTTTCCTACTCCAACTCATTGTTCTACTTTGACACACATTCTTTCATGTATCACTATAAATATATCCTTATAATCAATAGGAAGAGCAAAATCTTCATTGTAAACATCTCCTCATATAGTGATATTACCTTCGTGCGCCAGTGTGAAAGCATCTAGGCCCCTAAAAATGGTTTTGGTAATTAATGATAATATGTGAATATGGGATTAACAAGTTTACTAAGAATGTGCAAGGTTAATTCCATTTGATGAACATGATGAAGCAAGGATGCATGCTAAAGGAAAATGTGAAGATCAACAAGGCTTAAAGTCAAGGTACAAATAGTCTAGGATCCTTTTCTATTTTACCGGTCTAAGGAGAATTGGTTGGTAGACCGGATTATAGGATAAATGCCGTACTATTAAGGGGGATCACGACTAGTAGCTTGATAGCTTATTCTTGTGCCATATGGATCAACTTAGGATCATGCATGCATTTAAAATTGGACTTGAATTTAAGTTAGAATGAATTCAGTGCTTTAATTCTGGAATCGGATGAACCAAGGCTTAGCAATGGTTGTACCGAATCGCGTTGTTCCGATGATATTTCGGCGTTGCAAAATAACAAGATGAGTGTAATCTCCTTTGAAAACCGCTTTTGAGAATCGGCTGTACCGCGCGTATAATCGGATGGACCGCATCCCGGTTGTTCCGATGATATTTCGCCGGTTGCAAAATAACAGTACGAGTGTAATCTCCTTTGAAAACCGCTTTTGAGAATCTACCGTATCGCGCAGATAATCGGATGGACCGCATCCCGTTGTTTCGATGATATTTCGCGGTTGCAAAATAACAAGACGAGTGTAATCTCCTTTGAAAACCTCTTTGAGAATCGGTACGTATCGCACGATAATCGGATGAACCGCACTACGGATGTTCAAATGTATTTGGCGGTTGTAAAATGCCGTAACAGATGCAAAATCTCGTTTAGAAAACCCAAATCGGACGATCCGGGTGTTTGCTTACGGATGAACCGCAACTAAATCCAACGGCTATATCGCTGCATTTAATGCGTGTAACATAGCCGTTATCGTGCATTGAGTATAGCGCGTTGTACCGATGCTAACACGCCGTTGTTCCGATATGTCTTTGAAATTTCGAACTTCTTCCCAACGGCTAGAATTGTTTGGTGGAGGCTATAAATACCTCCCCAATCGCACAAGGGACATGTTACACAAAGGCATTGAAGATATCTCAACCCTTGTGAGCATTGTGCATTCAATTCTACTCCCAATTTACTCTTGCATTCATTAAGAGGAGATCAAGTGCATTCATCTTTAGTTGATTCATTGGCACTTGAGTAAAGTCGCGAGGATCGTTGATCTATTCTCTTGGGGTGTTGCCGCACTCCTAGACGGCTTACGGTGAAGCACGGTGATCTTCTCAAGTGAAGCTTGTGAGAAGACCCGAGCAAGATTGTGAGTGGTTGGTGTTCACCATCTCCTGCGGAGGAAGAACAACCCAAGTGATCGAGGGAAGGCTTAATTCGTGGAGCCGCTTGGGTGGTCAAGCTTCCTCAACGTGGACTAGTGAAGACCGCAAGTCTTCGATACCACGGAAAAACATCATTGTGTCTTGTGGTTATTTCTTGTCTTTACAATTCCGCACTTATATTTCTAGCTTGCTTATTGTGATTAAATTGCCTAGCTAGGAGCATAACTTGTTTAGACTAAGTCATTAATTATTGGATAAATTGTTAATTTGTTAAAAACTTTAAAAACCTCCTATTCACCCCCCTCTAGTCGGTTATCCTTGATCCTACAAGTGGTATCAGAGCTTGGTCTCTCCGTTGTTGGACTTAACCGTCTAGGAGAGCAAGGATGGCTAGTGAGGGAATGGCTTTAGGAAGGGCTCCACTCTTTGATGGCACAAATTATGCTTATTGGAAAATTAGAATGTCAATCTTTTAAAGGCCATGAGTCCAAGCATTTGGAAAATCGTAAATGATGGTTACACTATGCCTCTTAATCCACTTGAACCCACTGATCAAGACACGCGTAACTCTCATTTAGATGCCCAAGCTATGAATGCTCTTTTGGCGCTTTGAACGCGATGAGTTCAATAGAGTGAGCAATTTGGAAACCGCTCATGCTATTTGGACAACTCTCTCGGAAATCCATGAGGGTACATCCACGGTCAAAGAAGCCAAATTGCATAGGCTTCGATTAAATATGAGACATTCATAATGTTGCCTCATGAAAACATCAATGAGATGTATTCAAGACTCAACAACATTGTGAATGAGCTCAAAGGCCTTGGGACTAACCTTTCCGATGTTGATATTGTGCGCAAGATGCTTAGGGCTCTTCCCGACAAATATGAAACTTTGGTGACGCTCTTCATCAACTCTCCCGAATTGCCAAGGATGACACCAACTGCCTTTTGGGCAATCTCATCACAAATGAGTTGTTCAAGAAAGACAAAGAAGAGCTCGTGGAGACATCCTCCTCAAAGAAGAAAATTACCGCTTTCAAGGCCAAAGCGGAATCAAGTGATGATGAGGATGAAGGAGAAGATTCGATGAGGAGTATGCACTCCTTGTAAGAAAAATGAAGAAGTTCATGAAGAGACGCCCAATAGAAGCTACAACTTTGACAAATACAAGAAGGGACAATATTCAAGTGACAAGAAGAGTTATAGCAACATTCGATGCTATAATTGTGATGAAAAGGGCACATCTCATCTCGTTGCCCGCAAAGAAGGATGACAAGGACAAGTCATTCAAGAAGAAAGAATATAATGGCAAGAAGAAGCTTTTCAAGAAGCTTCACAAGGATGGCAAGAATGAAGCTCACATTGAGAGTGGGATTCAAATGATGAATCAAGCGACTCGACTCGATGAGGATGAGTCTTCCAAGAAGAAGGGACTAGTTGGCATTGCTATCAAAGAAACTCCTTCATTATTCTCCACTCCTACATGCCTCATGGCAAAAGGAGATAAGGTAAAATCCATTGATAGTGATGAACCAACTTATGAAGAATTATTGGATATGCTTGATGAATTAAATGAATTTAATGGAAAAGAGAAATCAAAATTTAAAGTCTTGAAGAAAGAATATCTCTCTAAAAGACTCTTTTGAGGAGCTAAAGAAAGCTCATGATTCTCTCATCTTAAAGAATATTGAAAATCTCATTCACATATTGGAATTACTTGTGATTTAATGAATGAGATGTCTAAAGTAGATATTGCTTTAAATGAAAAATCCATGTCTAGCATTTCTACTTCATGTGATGATTTACTTGCCATGCCATGTTGCTCTAGTGATGATTCAATTGCTAGTTTAGCAAATACTTGTGATCCTTTACTTATTGTTGAGAACCATGAATTAAAAGAACAAGTCAATAAACTAAGCAAAAGTTTGGAGAGATGCTTTAAGGGTAAGGCCACCTTAGACAAGCTTTTGAGTGAGCAAAGGTGCTCATTCAACAAGGAAGGTCTCGGTATGTGCCTAAGAAAGGTAAGAAGCCGCAAATAAACCCACAAGGTATGTGAGGGAAAATGGTAAGTATTGCTATAAGTGCCGGGAAATAGGACATGTGCAACAAAATTGTCCTAAAGGTAAAATTGCATCTTTTGGTATATATGATTCATGCTATATGCTTAGAAAGACTAAGGATGGTAAAATACTTGCTCATTTTATTGGCACTTCAATTTTAGGCGCTAAAAAGAATGCTATTTGGGTGCCTAAAACCTTGGTCACTAACTCCAAGGACCCAAACAAATTTGGGTACCTAAAAGAACTTGATTCTTGTTTTGTAGGTGAACTACAAGACCGGTGGAAAACATTGGGTGCTTGATAGTGGTTGCACTCAACACATGACCGGTGATAGAAAAATGTTCACCACATTCGAGAATGGGAAAGGAATGGACAAAATCACATTTGGTGACAATAGCAAAGGAAAGGTAATTGGATTGGGTAAAATTGCTATCTCAAATGACCTTTCCATTTCAAATGTATCTCTAGTAGAATCACTAAACTTTAACTTGTTATCCGTAGCTCAAATATGTGATCTAGGACTAATTTGTTCTTTCTCTAAAGAAGGTGTTACAATTTCAAATGAAAATGATAACTCTTTAATTTTTAAAGGATTTAGATTTGGAAACCTTTATTTGGTGGATTTCACTTCAAATGATTCATGCTTAAAACTTGTTTGATGGCAAAACCTCCTTGGGTTGGCTTTGGCATAGAAGGCTAGCTCATGTAGGAATGATTCAACTCAAAAGCTTTTCAAACATGATTTAGTTGTTGGCTTGAAAGATGTGAAGTTTGAGAAAACCGACTTTGTAGTGCATGTCAAGCCAGAAACAAGTCGCTAATTCTCACCCTTCCAAAAGTATCATGTCAACTTCTAGACCATTGGAACTCTTACATATGGATTTGTTTGGGCCAACAACCTATAAGAGTATCGGGAAATAGCTATTGTTTGGTTATTGTGGATGATTACTCTAGATATACATGGGTATTCTTCTAGATGATAAAAGTGAAACCTCCTAATTTTCAAAACTTTACAAAAGGGCCCAAAATGAATTTGATTTCAAAATAAAGAAAATCCGAGTGATAATGGTTCCGAGTTCAAAAATACTAAAGTTGAAGACTTTTGTGATGAACTTGAATAAAGCACTAACTTTCCACAACCTACACCCCTAACAAAATGGAGTTGTAGAAAGGAAAATCGTACATTAATTGAAATGGCTAGGACAATGCTTGATGAATATAATACTTAGATAGTTTTTGGGCGAAGCAATTAACACCGCTTGTCATGCCATAAATCGTCTTTATTTACATCGTCTTTTGAAAAAGACTTCCTATGAGCTTCTTGTAGGAAGAAAACCGAACATCTCCTATTTTCGTGTCTTTGGTTGTAAATGCTATATTTTAAAGAAGGGTGTTCGGTATCAAAATTTGAAAGTAGATGTGATGTTGGTTTCTTGCTAGGTTATTCATCAAATAGTAAAGTTTATCGTGTCTTCAACAAAACTCCGTTTAGTTGAAGAAAAACATGATGTTCAATTTGATGAAACTAACGGCTCTCAAGAAGAGCATGAGAATTTGGATGATGTAGGCAATGAAGCTTTGAGAAGGGCAATGTAGCATATGCAAATTGGTGACATAAAGCCCAAGATGATTCATCATCCTCCACACAAGTTGAACCACCAACATCTTCTACAAACCAAGTTCAATTTGACAATAAGGAAGATGATCAACCATCTAACTTACCACCAAGAATCCACAATGCAATTGCTAAGGATCATCCAATAGACCAAATATTGGGTGATGTAAGTAAGGGTGTTCAAACTCGATCTCGTGTTGCTTCTTTTTGTGAATATTACTCTTTTGTCTCTTGTATTGAGCCAAAGCATGTAGAAGAAGCACTTGAAGATCCGGATTGGGTGAATGCTATGCATGAAGAACTCAACAACTTCACCCGAATGAAGTTTGGACATTGGTGGATCGACCCAAGGAACACAACGTCATTGGTACAAAATGGGTCTTTAGGAACAAGCAAGATGAAAATGGTTTGGTTGTTCAAACAAAGCAAGATTGGTAGCTCAAGGGTATTCACAAGTTGAAGGTTTGGATTTTGGTGAAACTTTTGCTCCGTAGCTAGATTAGAATCAATTCGATATTACTTGCTTTTGCATCATGCTTTGATATTAAATTATTTCAAATGGATGTTAAAAGTGCTTTCTTAAATGGTAAAATTTCCGAACTTGTATTTGTTGAACAACCTCCGGTTTTGAAGATCCTAAAATCCAAATAATGTCTATAAACTCTCTAAAGCGCCTATGGCCTTAAACAAGCTCCTAGAGCATGGTATGAACGACTTAGAGATTTTCTAGTCTCAAAAGGATTCAAAATTGGGAAGATTGATTCAACCTTATTTACTAAAGTTATAGATGATGATTTCTTTCTATGTCAAATTTATGTTGATGATATTATTTTTGGGTCTACTAATCAAGATTTTTGCAAAGAGTTTGGTGATATGATGTCTAGGAATTTGAAATGTCGATGATTGGAGAATTAAGCTACTTCCTTGGATTCCAAATCAAGCAACTCAAAGATGGGACCTTCGTGAGCCAAACCAAGTATGCAAAAGAATTGATCAAGAAGTTTGGTATGGAGGATGAAACCCATCAAGACTCCCATGGCAACAAATGGTCATCTTGACTTAAATGAGGAGGTAAATCGGTAGATTTAAAGCTTTATAGATCTATGATTGGTAGTTTGCTTTATCTTACCGCATCTAGGCCCGATATCATGTTTAGTGTTTGTATGTGTGCTCGCTTTCAAGCAAATCCAAAAGAATGTCATTTAATGGCTGTTAAAAGAATTCTAAGATATTTAAAGCATTCCTCTAGCATTGGCCTTTGGTTCCCGAAAGGTGCTAAATTTGACTTAATTGGATATTCGGACTCCGATTATGCGGGATGCAAAGTGGATAGAAAAAGCACCTCGGGTAGTTGTCAATTTTTAGGAAGATCTTTAGTATCATGGTCATCCAAGAAACAAAATTCCGTAGCCCTATCCACCGCCGAAGCCGAATATGTTTCCGCGGGAAGTTGTTGTGCTCAATTGCTATGGATGAGGCAAACATTGATGGATTATGGAATTAAAATTGATAAAATGCCTCTTTTGTGTGACAATGATAGTGCTGTGAAAATTGCTAATAATCCTGTTCAACACTCAAGAACCAAGCATATAGATATTCGCCACCATTTCTTGAGAGATCATGTGATCAAGGGAGACATTGAAATTAGCCACATAAGAACCGAAGACCAATTAGCGGATATTTTCACCAAGCCATTAGATGAAGGCCGCTTTTGCAAATTGAGGAATGAATTAAATGTCATAGATTATTCAAACATTGTTTAAATTTTTGTTATTACAGTGCTTTTTATTTGGTGTTATTTGAATATTTTGTAAAAGAATTTCTCAAATCTCATATTAAATTCACTATAATTATAAAAACTATGTTCATATATAATCTTCAGTATATTATATGCATAATGATCCCTAAATGATGTTTTATTGAGTGTAAATCTAAGGATCATTTGCAATTATTCAAAATCCCAAAGAAATCCAGAGCTTTATCAAAATCCCAGGACAATCGGTACATCCGGAGTTATGCGAACGGTACGTCCGCAGTGCGGATCATCCGGCGTTATAATAGCGGAACGTCCGTTTTCCTTTTGACCTTATCACTCCAGCGGCTCGTCCGTTTTCTTTTTCATCTCAGTCCGCTCGGGTTCCTCTCTCTCCAGCCGAGCGCCTCTCAAAACCCCTCTCTCAAATCGAGTGATTCTCTCGGTGGATCTCCAAGTCCTTGCATTTCCAGTGCTCTCCTTCCTCAAATCTCAAGATGCCTAGAATGCGAGGAACATCCAAGAAGTCTCAGGGATCGTCAAGACAAGGGTCTTCGGCACCTCAACCTCCACTGCAAATTGGAAGAGTTCAACCTGACATTCCTGTTCACAAACTCTGGCCGTTCGGCTGTAAGACCCGCAGGAAAAGGAAAGGAAAGAGACTCGCTCCGTAAACCGAATCGTAAAATAGCTCGAGAAGTAAATCAATTGAGGAAATCAATCCAAGAAGAAGAAGAAGAAGAGGAAGTTCCTCCAAGGACAGCGAGAAGATGATGATTTGGTTGATCCTCCGAACTCCTCTCGACCTACATCTTCTCGCCAGATGACTATGCCATCAAGCGCCATGTCAATCAATATCTTCTGAAGAATGACACATTAAATCCAAGATTCCACACAATCTTTCAAGAGCAAGTGTATGAGCAAATATATAATAGGCACAAGAAATTTGACGATCATAAATGGATTAACTAGCCTAATATTAATACCTTGGACAAATACAGTGGAGTCTATCAGCTTTTCTACAATGTGGGTCTTCATGATCTTGTGGGCATAAAATAGAATTATGATGACAAGATCATTCGACGCTTTATGCCACATCGCATATGTCCCATGACTTGAAGACTTTTAGATGGTCGATCTGTGTCGTAAATGTGGAAAGCACCAAAGAGGAATTTGCGAGAGTGTTGAGAATTCAGTCCAGCTCTTGGGACAAAATCTTTGAAAGTTCAGCCCTACTTGTTCCTGCTTGGGCCAGGCATTATGACTCTTCAGCCAAATGCAAGTTAGGGACAATTACTGGATTGAAGCCAGAAGTGAGCATGATTAACAGGATAATTAATCATACTTTCTACCCTAAGAGTGGGAATTTCGATGCAGTACGGGGGCATGTTTGGAACATGATAGATCATATTGTGGAGGGAGTTAAATTTGATGTAGTGGATGTTATTCTTCAAGGCATAGCCTCCTCCAAGAATGACAGAGTTAAAAGGATTTATTATGCTCCTTACATCATGGCATTGATTGTTAGAAAGATCGAGTACCGTGGTGGTTTGGGATCTACTCACAAGCCATATAAACCACGAGATGCCATTCCTCCTCAACAAGTCTCTGAGGATGCCCCTACTGAGGTTGATGCTCCTCCTGCTGCTGCTATTCCTGATGCAAGTGCTCTAGCGCAAGTACTTCAAAATCAGCAGTCTATTATCAGCACTTTGCAGGAAATGAAGGCTGAACAAGTTGCCTTTCAGGATGAGACTCGTCATAGGCTTACTACGATGGCAGCTATCCAAAATGACTTCTTTGATGAGACTCATAACAGACATCGCCTTTGTCCGAGGGCCTAAATGACTTAGAACATTTTCTCAAGACCCTCAACATATGTTCGCCGACCTCCTCGATGCCCAAGGGTCCTTCTTCTGACAACAGCACCTACCTCACCTCCCTCAGTGCACCTCACCGAGTTTCAGCTCCAGCCTCCAGCTCCTACCACCCTCTCAAGATCTCAGATCCCGCGCCTCAGTGTCGCCTTCTCGGATCCTGCACTGAGCCACCACTTTGCTTCTTCTCCCCTCCCTCCAGACCCGCTTTCCTCTCAGACCCCTGCTTGATGCTTTTGGTACTTTGATGCCAAAGGGGAGAAATTGTGAAGATGTGAAGACTTAGTTTTAGGGGAGCTATGGGCTTATGTGATTTATATGTGTTGTGATCTATTTTGTACTGTAATAGTTGGTAACTTTTGTTGAACTTGTGGAATGTGGTTATGTCTTATTATCTTTTCATGCAATGCAATCAATTATTTGACATATCTTATAATGTATTGCTTTCTCAAGTTCATAAATGCAAAAGAAACTCCGCTAAAACTTTCAATTCTTTACATATGCTTGCAAATTATTTACTATCCATATGCATTTGTTTAGGGGAGTCTTCTTTTAATTGGATTTGACAAGAAAAATAATTCTCAAAATTTACTTATGCTCATTGCAAAGATTATTTTACTCACAAAAGACTTCAAAAGAATATACACTCTTAGTATATTCAAAACAACTTTTCTCACATATTAGTGTGTTGTCATCAATTACCAAAAGGGGAGATTGAAAGCATCTAGGCCCCTAAAAATGGTTTTGGTAATTAATGATAATATGTGAATATGGGATTAACAAGTTTACTAAGAATGTGCAAGGTTAATTCCATTTGATGAACATGATGAAGCAAGGATGCATGCTAAAGGAAAATGTGAAGATCAACAAGGCTTAAAGTCAAGGTACAAATAGTCTAGGATCCTTTTCTATTTTACCGGTCTAAGGAGAATTGGTTGGTAGACCGGATTATAGGATAAATGCCGTACTATTAAGGGGGATCACGACTAGTAGCTTGATAGCTTATTCTTGTGCCATATGGATCAACTTAGGATCATGCATGCATTTAAAATTGGACTTGAATTTAAGTTAGAATGAATTCAGTGCTTTAATTCTGGAATCGGATGAACCGAAGGCTTAGCAGCGGTTGTACCGAATCGCGGTTGTTCCGATGATATTTCGGCGGTTGCAAAATAACAATCTTTAGTGTAATCTCCTTTGAAAACCGCTTTTGAGAATCGGTCAGATCGCAGATAATCGGATGGACCGCATCCCGGTTGTTCCGATGATATTTCGGCGGTTGCAAAATAACAGTACGAGTGTAATCTCCTTTGAAAACCGCTTTTGAGAATCGGCTGTACCGCGCGTATAATCGGATGGACCGCATCCCGGTTGTTCCGATGATATTTCGGCGGTTGCAAAATAACAGTACGAGTGTAATCTCCTTTGAAAACCTCTTTTGAGAATCGGCTGTACCGCACGTATAATCGGATGAACCGCACTACGGATGTTCCGAAATGTATTTGGCGGTTGTAAAATGCCAGAACAGATGCAAAATCTCTGGTTTAGAAAACCTGAAATCGGACGATCCGGGTGTTTGCCTGCGGATGAACCGCAACTAAATCCAACGGCTATATCAGTGCATTTAATGCGTGTAACATAGCCGTTCTCGTGCATTGAGTATAGCGCGTTGTACCGATGCTAACACGCGGTTGTTCCGATATGTCTTGAAATTTCGAACTTCTTCCCAACGGCTAGAATTGTTTGGTGGAGGCTATAAATACCTCCCCAATCGCACAAGGGACATGTTACACAAAGCATTGAAGATATCTCAACCCTTGTGAGCATTGTGCATTCAATTCTACTCCCAATTTACTCTTGCATTCATTAAGAGGAGATCAAGTGCATTCATCTTTAGTTGATTCATTGGCACTTGAGTAAAGTCAGCGAGGATCGTTGATCTATTCTCTTGGGGTGTTGCCGCACTCCTAGACGGCTTAGCGGTGAAGCACGTGATCTTCTCAAGTGAAGCTTGTGAGAAGACCCGAGCAAGATTGTGAGTGGTTGGTGTTCACCATCTCCTGAGCGGAGGAAGAACAACCCAAGTGATCGAGGAAGGCTTAATTGTGGAGCCGCTTGGGTGGTCAAGCTTCCTCAACGTGGACTAGTGAAGACCGGCAAGTCTTCGATACCACGGAAAAACATCATTGTGTCTTGTGGTTATTTCTTGTCTTTACAATTCCGCACTTATATTTCTAGCTTGCTTATTGTGATTAAATTGCCTAGCTAGGAGCATAACTTGTTTAGACTAAGTCATTAATTATTGGATAAATTGTTAATTTGTTAAAAACTTTAAAAACCTCCTATTCACCCCCCTCTAGTCGGTTATCCTTGATCCTACACAGTGGTTTTTCCCGAAAAGGTTTTTCACGTACAATTCGTTTATCTCATTCCTATTTTCTGTGCATCATTTACAACAAGTGGTATCAGAACTGCAAGAAGAAGGCAACCTTGGTCCAAGCATTGAGAAGAAAAAAAGGAGAAGCACTCGTCGCAGTAGGCAGAGATTCCATCGGCTTGCTTCTTGAATTAATTTCGCTGGAAATTTCTACGTGCGCACAACAACGGTACCAAGAAGCTCCTAAAGCTTTCTTGCTTCACAGATACGTAAGGTGCACCAAGGAAGTCATATTTTATTGCTTGGTACACACAAATTCGTACCAGCAAATTCATGATTTATTCATTATGGCGACAATAAAAATATGATCTTCTATTGCTGGATCGAGATACGAGATTTTCTCTATGGAAAGTCAAGATGTGAGCTGTTCTTGCACAACTTGATGTGGACGACGCTTTATTAGGGATCGACAAGATGACTGCAGCATTGTCTCTTGAGCACAAGCAAAGAAAAGATCGTAAGACATTATCTCAGATTCATCTTCTTCTATTAAATAATATTCTGCAAGATGTTTTGAAAGAGAAGACCGCCGTCCATTATGGTTTAAACTAGAGCATATTTGCTTGACCAAATATATGACCAGTAAGATGCATTTGAAGCAGAAGTTTTATTAGCACAAGATGACGAAAGGCGGGTCATTGTTGAACCACGTGACAACATTCAAAGAAGTAGTCTCAAATCTCGAATCTATAGAGGTAAAATATGATGATGAAGATTTGGGTCTTATTCTTTTATGATCGCTGCCTAGTTCATACTCTACATTCAGATATACTACTCTATATAGCCAAGATACTCTTACATTTAATGAAGTCTATGAAGCGATGCATCTGTAGGAAAAGATGAAACTCATGGTTTCTAACAAAAGTTTAAATTCTCATGCAGACAACATGGTTGTCCGTGGCAGACATCAGGAGAAGAGTTCAAACAACAATTCAAGAGGAAAAAAGCTCAAACAAAAATCACAAAGGCAGATCGAAATCCTAAGGCAGGTACAAGTCGTGCAAGTATTACAAGAAAGATGGACACGACATATATGAGTGCTAGTGAGTAAAGAAAAATGAGAAAAGAAATAACAATTGCAGGAATGATCAACAAGAGGGTGATACTAAAGCCACCATTGTTACTAAGCAAGATTCTAATAGAGATGTTCTCATTGCCTTTGCCAATAATTCTAAAACCGGTGATAAGTGGATTCTTGATACGGCCTGCACTTTTCACATTAGCCCAAACCGATATTGGTTCGTGAATTACAAAGCTACGCCAAGTGGTTCTGTGCTGATGAGTGATAATTCACCATGCAAGATTGTATGCATTGATTATATCCAGATCAAGATGTTTGATGGCACTATCAGAAATTTGTCGAATATTAGATACATTCTGAGTTTGAAGAGATATCTTAGCTCGCTAAGTATTCTTGATGTTAAAGGGCACAAATATTCACATAGAGATGGAGTTCTAAAGATCTCCAAAGGCATTCTTGTTGTGAAGAAAGGTCATATGAAAGCTACCAACTTATATCATCTGAAAGGTACTACAATTTTAGGTAATGTTATTGTTGCCTCGAATAAATCATTCGATTATAATGCTAATAATCTTTAGCATATGCGTGCAGGGCATATGAGTCAAATTGACATGATGGAGTTATGCAAAAGAGGGTTCCTTTATGGTCAAAGCATCAACAAGTTGAAGTTTTGTGAACATTGTGTCTTCGGTAAGCAAAAGTGGGTGATGTTTAGCATAATAAATTACTTTGCAAAAGGCATATTGGATTATGTTCACTCTGATTTGTGGGAGAATCCCTTGTTCCATCCCTTGGAGGTGCTGGCTACATGTTAACCATCATTGATGATTATTCAAGAAGAGTTTGGTCATATGTCATGAAGCACAAATTGGTTGTGTTCAATACATTCAAACAGTGTAAGATTATAATTGAAAAGCAAACTGTCAAGCATGTCAAGAACCCACGTACTGATAATGGTTTGGAGTTCTGTTCTGGAGAATTTGAAGCCTTATGCATATCAGGAGGTATTGTGAGATATTACACTGTCCCAGATACTTCTCAACAAAATGGTGTGGCCGAATACATGAACAGAACCATTATGGATAAGGTACGTTGCTTGTTGTTTGATCAATTGTTTATGCAACCTGATAATTAATAAGAATACTATAATTGAGGTATGGTCTCATTCTCCAACAGATTATTCAGATTTGAGAATATTTTATTGTCATGCTTATGCTTATGCTTATGTTAACAATGGTAAATTGGAGCCTAGAGCCGCTAACTACATTTTTCTTGGCTATAGATATGGTGTAAAATGATATAAATTGTGAAATTCTGAAACTATAAATATAGTTATTAGCATAAGTGTCACTTTTGATAAATCTGATATGTTGCATGATAAACCATCTATTCATGTTCCCGTTGAGAAGCCGCATAAATCAAGAGTGCAGGTGGAGCATCTTATTGATTCAGGATCTACACCAGAAGCTGAAAAGAAAAACATACATGATGTTCATGTTGTCTTTCAACCTCCACAATGTTCCATTGCAGCCGACAGACCTAAAAGGAATATTCAAACTCCCAAGAGATTGATTGCAGAAGCTGATATTGTTGCTTATACTTTGAATGTGGCAGAAGAAATTGAATGTATTGTAGAACCTTTTCACTTATTCAAAGCATATCTCTTCTAGTGATTCAGATAAATGTATGGATGTTATGCATAATGAGATGCAATCTCTTAAGAAAGAGGACACTTGGGAGCTAGTCAAGTTGCCAATTTATAAGAAGGCTACTTGCTATAAATGGATCTTCAGGAAGAAAGAAGATATTTCACTAACCAAAGAGGTTAGGCACAAGGCAATGCTCGTTGTCAAAGTATACAGTTAAATTCCAAGTATTGATTTCACAAATATATTTCCCCTGGTTGTGAAGCATAGTTCCATTCGTACTTTACTCAGTATACTTGTTATGCATGATTATGAGCTTAAACAATTGGATGTGAAAATTGTGTTCTTGCATGAGGAATTGGAGGAAAACATTTATATGAGGCAACCGAAAGGTTTTGTCTTTTCGAGAAAAGAGAATTACGCTTGCAAGTTGATGAAATCTCTTTATAGCCTGAAACAATCACCCAGACAGTGGTACAAGAGACCTGACTCCATTATGATCTCTCAGGATTTCAAAACATCAGATTATAATTGTTGTCTTTATTTGAAGACTGTTAATAACTCAGCTATTTATTTGCTCCTATATGTTGATGATATGTTGATTGCTACAAAAGACAAGGCATGAATTTCAAAGTTGAAGACACAATTGAGTAGTGAATTTGAGATGAAGGACCTCAGTGCAACAAATCAGATTCTTGGTATGTTAATTGCCAGAGATAGACGGTTTGAAAAATTATAGCTAAGTCAAAAAGTGTATATTGATAAAAAAAATTCATTGTTTCAACATGCATAAGGTCAAACCGATGAATACTTCGTTAGCTGCACATTTCAAACTTTCTTCAGCATCATGTCTATAGTCAGATGATGAAGTTGAGTACATGTCTAGAGTTTCATATGTCAGTACAGTTGATTCACTTATGTATGTCATGATATGTTCTTACCCCGATTTTTCTCGATCATCGAGTGTTGTTAGTAGATACATAGCTAATCTTGGTTAAAAAAATATTGGAAAATAATTCAATGGATTTTCATATACTTGCGGGGTACATCTGATGCTTGTTTACAGTTTGAAAAGACTAAAGATGGAATCATTGGTTATGTGAACTCAGATTTTGTTGGAGATTTGGATAAAAAAGATCTCTTATTGGTTATATATTCACTATTGGAGGATGTGTCGTTAGTTATAAAGCAAACCTGCAAGCTACTGTTGTCTTGTCAACAACAGAAGCCGAGTATATGGCTATTTCTGAAGCTTGAAAAGAAGTCATTGGCTAAGACATTTGTTTACTGAGCTTTGTGGAAATATGTCTTGCACTAGAACATTCTACGATAGATAAAGCACTATTTGTCTTACAAAGGATCAAATATTTTATGAGAGAACGAAGCACATTGGCATCAGATATCATTACATTTAAGGTGTTATTGCTCAAGGTGACATTAAAGTCGGCAAGATAAGTACTCATGATAATCCAGCTAATATGATGGCAAAGCTAATTCCTACCATTAAGTTTGAGCTTTCCTTAGACCTAGCTGGTATCATTCAGTAGTCATATGGATGTTTATAGCATAAGGTGTTCATGCTAATCAGTTTCGAGGGAATCATGTTTTGTTTTGGCTATAGGTCGAATTCGTCTCAGGGTGGAGATTGTTGAGTTTGAATGTGATACGAATTGAGCTTACTACTCCAATTCATAATTCTACTTCTACAGAGTCTGTCATGTAATACTATAATTATATCTCTGTAGTCCATAGGAAGAGCAAGACTTTCATTATAAACATCCCATATAGTGATATTGCCTTCGTGCACCTATTGTTTTCCATGAAAAGGTTTTCCATGTAAAATTTATGTCTCTTATTCCTATTTTCTATGTATTATTTATATAAAATTGCATTGTGGGTCCCTAAACTTGCAAGGTTGTGTCACTTAGCTCTCTGAACTTACATTTTACTTTCTCAACCCCTGAACTTGCGAGATTGTGTCACTTAGCCCCCTGAACTTGCGTTGAAGTGAAATTCGTCGAATGTGATGCCTACGACTTCGTGCCCTCCAAATTCGGTGGACTCATCATCGCCCTGTTTTTATCGTGTTCATCGTCACCGTCACCCCACGTTGATAAAAACAAATTCTTCAGGTCCGAGAACACACCGTGCTCGTATTTTCGCCAGAGCTTCACTGTCGCAGCTTGTATCTACCCTCGCCGTTGCCTCCTTTGAGTCGGTTGTGAGAGAGAGAAGGAGAAGTATTGTGCCCCTGATCTGGCATTGTGATTCACCAGCTCATATTTTTCTGTTAGCAAATGGCTAAATGGACTTGCAGTGTAAACATGGACAAGTTCAGAGAGCTGGGAAAATAAAATACAAGTACAGTGAGCTAAGTGACACAACCTCACAAATTCAGGGACCTACAGTGCAATTTTCTCTATTATTTACAACAGTTTACTTGTTCCCAGCATTCTGTATGGTGTTCGTTTCAAGATTCGTCGATGAACTCACTATTCATGTCCCTAACTCTTTGAGATATTTAAAGAAGTTGGTCAAGTGTAAACAATACAATAAGCAGTCCTAGAAACGGCTTTGCAAGTGGAGAGGTAACCGGACCTAAGTGGAGCAAGGTCAAAGGGAGCCACCCACAATATGTTGGCTGAATTGACTTCCAATCAGGAATGGAACGCATGTTCCAAAAAATCATGACTGGAGTGAACTAGAATGGCAGACAAAAGATCGCAGACACTTGTTTTTGCTGTACTCTCGTCTCTAACCTCCTCAGAGAGGACAACGATGCTGACGCCTCTGAACAGGTCGCGTCGGTCAACACGCGAAATGGAACAGTTGGAAGGAGAAGAGAGCCCCCCATTCAATCCAAGGCCACGTATGTACGTGGGACCTGGCTGTCAGCCCATGCCTGTCCACCCCCGGATGGGGACGCGACTGGCCTAATAACGCTCTGTTCGGTTAGACTTCTTTGTTTGCTCTCTGAACCCTGCGCCAATCAGGCATGATCTGGATTGCACGAGCCAAAGGAAAATTATAGACAAAGTCACGCGGTTAGGTGCGGACGTGGAAGCCTTGAGATGTTGGAGATGCCATGGCAATTGTGGGGGTGGAAGATTCTTCCCAACCATGGCAACCATGGACCCTCAACACAGACCCTGTGCACTGTTGAACTGGTTATTAAACTGTATGCGCGTGTTCGTGGAGTTAAAACGACATCAGAAATGGCAACGGTGTCTAAACATATACTGGTAACTGAGGTGGTGCCTGACCAACTGGCATTGCTGGCTAGCTTATGTAAGCTGATAATCGCAATTCGCAAATACCCCTATGATAACGTTGAAAAAGTTTGGTTGTAGTACAATGATTAACCATGCTTTAGTTCAGAAAAGAAATGATTAATTTTGTTCACATTAGCATGTCGTGTGCTAGCCCCTGCGATTTCCACGGCTTTAGTCAGATTAGTGAACTTTTGAACACGCAACGCGTCACAATTTTGATCATATTACACCATGGATCAAGTGCGGAGTTGACGTCCAAGTCAGTTCGTCCTCGCTGCCGTTCTCGTCATCTCGACTTGCGACTCGCCTCCTGATCTTTCTGCCGGCTTTCGTCCCCTTGCTCTAGTCGCTGCAGCCACGCAAATCAAGGTCAATATGAAGTAAATTTGAGCATAATGCTAGTGAGCAGTGATTGACATGTAAATCTTTTATGAACACATCTGAATGCAATGAATGTGTTTGGAGAGACGTACCAATCGATCTAGATCGGAGAGGAGCGCACCATATTGGAACAACAATCTGTTGCCACAGGTGACGCAAAAGGACGTTGACTTCACTAACTACTTAACCAATAATGAATATAGACAGTGCAGGCTCGTGACTAGTTCTCGACCCATTTTCCCCATCGGAATATTGTGGTGGGATTTGATGTCGTTAAGGGTTTGTTTGGATAGTAAAGGGTTAGAACTAATTCTTTCAGATTGGAAGAGATTTTAATTCAGATTCCAAGTCAATCCAAAAGATTGAGTCGGATTACAATGTACCCAAACAAGTCCTAAGACGAGTTTGGTGCAATTTAATTGGCGTTGGCACATTGCAAGCTTCTAGCCCGCTATTATGCATCTCTTAAATGTCACAAAACATCACCACCCTGACAAGAGAATTCTACACCATCTTATACTTTCTATGAATAGTGCTTGTATTCATCATGATGTCAATGAGTCAATATATATACAAGTACATGTATGACATATATGCAAGTAACCCCTTGTACAACGGGGGAAATACACAAGTAATAATACACATATAACACCCCCTCCCCTCAAACTTATGGTGGATAAAAAATATAAAGTTTAGAGAGATAGAAACTGTGCCGGACTCTGGTCTATGCCTTTGTGAAGAAGTCTGCCAACTGAAGCTCCGAAGGCACATACTAAAGAGCAACAAGCTGGTCCTACACCTGTGTCCATATATAGAAAGCATCAACACTAATATACTTTGTAAGCTCATGCTTCACCGGATCTTTAGCGATACTAATAACACATGTACTATGAGACAAAAGAGTAGTTGAAGCCAAAACAGAAACATCAAAATCCTCAAGTAACCACTATAGCCAAGTAACCTCCGCAGTCAACAAAGCCATAGCTCGCAACTCAGCCTCAGCACTCGAACGAGAAAATGTTGTCTGCTTCTTAGTTTTCTAAGGAATGAGAGAACCACCAAGAAAAACACAATAGGCAGAGAGAGACCGACGATCAAAGTGATCACTAGCTCAGGTGGCATCAGAATATGCTTAGAGCTATAAAGAGTTAGATCGAGAAAAAAATGAAACGACGAGTGATGGTTCCACGAGGTTATCGTAGAACACAAAGAAGATGACTATAGTGGAGTTGAGTGGAAGCATAAATAAATTGACTTAAGATAAGAACATGGTACAAAATGTCAGGACGAATGGCACCCAGATAAACAAGACTCCCAACAAGGTGACGATAGTAAGTAGGATCAGTACGAGACTCACCATCAGTGGGCCAAAGATGAACATGAAGCTCCATGAGAGTCTCAGTTGTGTGCTAATCAGTAAGAGAAGAACGATCAAGAAGATCCCGGATATACTTTTCTTGGGATAGATAAAAGCTCTCAGGCGTAGAAATAACCTCAACCCTAAGAAAGTAGCGAAGAGGACCAAGATCAGACATGAGAAACGGCTCACTAAGACGCTCCTTGACAAAAGTGATATACTGAGAATCATATCCAGTAATGATCATATCATCAACATATAAAAGAAGAAGCGTTCGATCGCGAGGCGGAGTATAAATAAAAAGAGTAGGATCATGAGCACTAAAAGAAAAAAAAAAAAGCCGCAGTGACAACAGAAGAGAAACGATCAAACCAGACACGAGGAGCTTGCTTGAGGCCTAACCTCAATAATAGAATACCCCGGCGGTGGCTGCATATAAACCTCCTCACGCAGCTCACCATTGAGAAAAACATTCTTGATATTAAGCTGAAAGATGGAGTGGGAACAGACGCCACAGCAAGACGAGTGGGAACAGTGGTTATGTGAGTTACAGGAGCAAAAGTCTCATCATAATAATGACCATACTCCTATTGAAACCCACGTGCCATAAAACGAGCCTTGTAGCGGTCAAAAGAACCATTGGAGCGGGTCTTAACCTTGCAGACCCACTTGCACGTGATCGAGTAACACGCACGGGAAGAGGGACACGATCCCACGTGCCAGTACGCTCAAGGGAAGCAATCTCCTCTAACATCGTATGTTGTCACTCCTAATGAACAGCGGCATCACGATAAGAGGTCGGTTCGGCAAGAGCAACAGCAGCAAAATAAAAGCGTGTAGGAGGCCGAATAAACTAGCGATCATGAAGAGCATATCGAGGAGGAGAGGCCGAAGAAGATGACCCATCAGAAGAATCCTTAACTCGCGGACGACGAGTGTGGCAGAGAGGATAAGAAGGAACAATGCTATGAGGAACCTATGGAGAGGGTATCGGTGGTGAAGGAGGCGTCGGCAGTGAAGCAGCCGCCGATGGGGAAGGAGTCACAGGAGAGACCAAAGGTTGTAGTAGAGGTGTGGTGGAAATGGGCGTGGTAGGAAAAGTCAGAAAAGAAATTGGTTCGGTAAGAGATACGGGAGTGGTGGAAGGAGAAGGACGAGGGTAGAAAGGACGAGACTCATCAAAAGTGACGTCCCAAGAAATCCGCATTCATCGGCCAACAGGATCCCAACAACGATATCCCTTATGCTTATAGCTACAACCTACAAAACACACTCGATGGACTGAGTGGTCAGCTTGCTACGCTCACGAGGTGCAAGAAGAACATAGCGCGCACACCCAAAGAGACGAAGACCAGAATAATCTGGAGTCTTGCCACAGAGATACTCAACTGAGATCCCTTCCAGAAGAGCAGAACAAGGCTGAATATTGATCAGGAAAATATAAGTAGAAACAGCCTCAGCCCAGAAGTGTGATGGAATCGCAGAAGCAATCATATGAGCACGGGTTGTCTGAAGAAGATAATGATGCTTTCATTCAGCTACACTGTTCTGGGTATGATCACCAGGGCAAAAAAAACTGTGAGAAAGTGTCATGCTCAGCAAGAAAAGTACGAAGAACTTCCGACAAGTATTCCCTAACAGAATCAGCACGAAAAATACGAATAAAAGAGTCAAACTGAGTACGAATCATGGTGGCAAAATTCTTGTAGAATGATATAACCTCACTACGAGATGACATAAAGTATACTCATGTGTGTCGAGAAAAGTCATCAATAAAAATTATATAATATCGATGACCTCCATTCGAGACGACAGGAGCCGAACCCCATATATCAAAATGAACAAGATCAAAAGGATGCTGTGACACTGACTTACTGGAAGGATAGAGGAGTTGAAGTTGTTTACCAAGCTTACAACCCTAACAATTTAAAGAAACATCACAAGACACATACCCTAAAAGACTACAACGAACTAAAGAAGATAGACGCGACCCAAAAAGATGTCTCAAATGAAGATGCAACTAAGAAAAAGACACAGTGGAGGATGCAGCAGAAGCAGGGGTGATGGTGGAGGCGACAAGACTGGCATGGGCAGCGGAAGGAAGATGAAGCCAGTCAAGCTCCCAAAGACGTTATGAGTCAAGACGGCGAGGGCTAGTACCAACCAGAGTCCTCATGCGTCGGTCCTGAACAGAACAAGAATCAGAATCGAGAATAACACGACAACATTGATCAGTGAGCTGACCGGCAGATATGAGTCGTATGGTTAGTTTGGGAATATAAGAAAGAGCAGGAACATAAAAGGGAGAATTCGAAAGAGTGTTTCATTCTACGACAGAGAGAGGGGTACTATCTATTGTCTAAAGAGTGGTAGGAGCAGCTAAAGGACCAATGGAAGTAAGACTGGTGGAATCAAATGTCATATGAAAATAAACACCAAAGTCAAGAATCCAAGGTAGAAGAAGTAGAAGATGATCTCTCACTAGAAGACTATGTAGTAGAACCAGCAGAACCAAATAGTGCAAAAGCAGACATGCGATGCAGCAATGTGAGAAGCTCTTGAGTATTAGAAGCACCAGAGCTCCTCTTAGAGGAGGAACCGCCAGTGCCCTTTGGAGGACGGCCACCACAATGTAAATCCTTCTTTCTGTAGTAGAACTGCTCCATTTGTCAATCCTTATTGTAATAGGTGCAGTGGAATCCCCTACGATCAGTAGCTATCACTGGTGAAGGAGTAGCTGGAGACGTGGAGGGTGTAGAAGTTGGAGGAAACGGTCCTATTAAGAATGGATTGCTACCTAAATCATGTAATTTTATTATACTCAGAAACCAAGGTGAGGGGAGAAGCACTACTACCACAGCAAGTCCATGCAGACCCTATTTCAATTCCTGCACCAATTCGAGTCGACATGACAAAGACCGACTTAAAATGATCATAACTTCCATATACGAAGTTTGTTAGAGGTGCTAGAGTACTTGATGGAAAGCTTACGACGAGACCTTTTCAACGGATCTGGCCCCACCTTCAGATTCACTGTCAACACATCACAATCGCCAAAGAGAGGTGGTGTGTCACCTGTTGGGTCAACTTGGGCCTTGTAATAGTGTTGGGATCTGAGCCCAGGTTGTGTGCGCTCCCCTTGGTGGCACACAAACCCTAGGCCGACCCCGCTTGGTCACCACCTCCTTATAACCTTTGTGGCCGCCACTTTTAGTCCTTAGGCTTTGTTTATATCAGTTTAGCCCGTGTGTGCAAACTCCACATTGTCTCTTATGTCAGTTAGACTAAGATATTTGTGTTACGGAACCTCAACTATTCTTGTGCGACTTTTATATCTAGCAATTTTCATATTGCTATTTACTTGAATTCTTGCTTGTTCTTCAATTGCTTGCAGAAATTGATCTTCGTTATCAGGTCAACCGCCGTTCTTGGCGGGGTTGATAACGACAAGAGCATAGTTTACCAATTGTTGGATGATTCGATTGAGCTTCGGTCGAGTAGCCTCGTCGTCAAAGTTACTATCTACAAATCGAATTATCATCCACCGTAAGATCGGACCAATCTTACATCAAGTGGTATCATAACTCGATTATGCGGTGAGATTTCAGTTTTAGAATAGTTTTACATATCTATAACCAGAAAATTGCCCCGAAAAAATATTTCAATTGTCGAAAATCACCAAAAAAAAAAACGAACCCTAGTTGTGCTTGTGCAATTCTAGTTTTAGTCTTACCGTGCTGGATTTGCGTCCATCGTCGAGTTCTAGTGCTAGACTAAATTGTAGTGTCTTGATTTTGGTTTGAGTTTTGCATCCAGAAAATAATAATAATAACAATAATAAAAATAATAATAATAATAATAAAAGCTAGATCTGATAACTTTTACATACGAACTCGGATTGCGACGTTCTTTGACTCGTTGGAAAGCTAACAAGTACAGGTATGGTATATATACAAACCCTTTATACAACAGGGAAAATACACAAGTAATAATACACATCTAAAAATACTGATAAGAACTGACGATACATGCAAACAACTACCTCTGACCTCACCGGGTCCAGACTTATTTCACACCTTCACTTTCAAATGTCAAATGCATATTTAGCTAGATATCTACATGGAATTATGGATGGTCACGATATTTCTACAGTTCTACTGCTATATGCAGTCAACACAGTGTTGTTCTTGTTTCGCAGATCGTTTTCGCTGACTAGAACTTCCAGACAGCACGGGCACGGTATGCATTACCGTGATGCATCAGCGTCGAGCAACCACATCAATGCGTAGGGGATTGTCACATTCTGAATGTTGTGTCATGTGTGAGAAAGGTCAGGAGACGGTACATCATGTTCTATTCAACTGTGTAGTAGTCAGATAAGTTTGGTATGCTATTTTATCTACTACGAATCATGAAGCTCTTATGCCAAGTGATTCAGCTCAAATGGAGGAACGGTGGACTGTGGTCGGGAGTGCTATCTCAAAAAACCGGAAGCGGTGATTTGATGCTTTGGTCATTTTGATGATTTAGTTGGTGCTTCATGCACTGCGTTGCTGACTCCTTTAAAATAGAACTGGTAGAGATTTGGCTGTATATCCTTTGTGTTTTCGATATTTTTTATTTTGATTTGGCGGGTGCCTTAAATACTCTCCCCATATTGTAGTAGGACGGCTATACTTTCTCTTCTCCTATTAATGCAACGTCGCACAAGTCTTTTGCGTGTTCTGGAAGGGAAAAAAACTCATTTCCGTGTTCCTAAGGATAAAACCTGAAGCAAGTGTTGTTTCTTTTGTCATTTTTAACCAAGTAGTAAACATCAAACTGCGATACAGGGGCGGAGTCAAAAAATAAGTTAGTGGGGATCAACTATATATACCACATGTGCATCCCTTAGTCTAAAAATTGTGCATCATAGAGTCATTTCAGGTGGCGACTTAGTACAATATTGCTTAAAAAATTCATATATTGCTATATACATAGTGTAGTAGTGAACCCGGTCAAATTCGTTCTAAGTTCCGCCCCTGCTGCGATGTGCTTTCAGTCTTGTAGTTGCTACCGTGAAGACTGGGAGTAAAGAGACAAGTGCTCATACCCAGCCAAGGGCAAGCAATTCTTGCAAACTAAGCTCCAATTAGCAGTACTAGTCTACCACTACTTTTAGATTCCAAAATTCAGTGATGTGAACAGTAATCTGCAGATGATCACTGTACCTGCCCTGCGCGGCCTCTCCCGGCCGGCCTGCAACTGCGACGAAACGCAGCGGACGATCTCCAGGAACCACGTCTGCCCGAAGGCCACGGCCACCTTGAGATGCGACGCCGTCACGTCCTTGGCCTTGGCCCTCAGCTCCAGCAGTTTGCGGTCGATGTCCGCCTCGTGCCTCGCCAGCAGCGGCTGGAGGTAGCTGTCGTATACCGTGTTTCGCGCCCTGGAAATGATTCAGATTCAGACTTGTGTCACATAGTACTGGCAGCCTAGCAGGTGTGGCACTGAAGATTAACTCTGAATTCAGCGTTGAATGTTCAGGCTTGGGTGCCTGCTTACGCGTGTCTTGGGATACCAGACGAAAAGTACAAGCGCCAACTTTGCCTCCCCGTACACCGGCAGCCATGAGACCGTGCAGTCCGTGATCCTCTCGAAAACCGTCAGACACGCGAGAAGAACCCTGAACAGGGTTCAGATTCTTCAGAAGAAGGATAAGAATTTACAGCATGATATGTGCCTGCAAATTTGCATGTTAATGCTTACCTATACTGACACCCGAAACGCAACTGGTCGATTTGCGGTTTGTTCAGTTCCAGCGTCTTGTAGCAGTCATACGCCGAGTAAACGTATCCTAGAGCCAGGCTGCAAGAATAGGAAATTAGAGTGGATTTCTGATGTCTTCCGCGACCTGTGCAAAAGGACTTGTTTTGCGGTATTACTTACATTAGAAGTCTAGTGATGAATGATACCGCCATCTTCAGTAATCGGAAAGCACAAAAAATCTGTAAGAGAATGTCCAGAGATTTATCATTCATGCTGTGAAAAGAAGCGTATGTAAACAACGCAGTGCTGGATTCATATGATGTACTAAGGATCATGAGCAAGGGGAAAATAAAATTAAGTTCTTTGGTAGGAACTACTCCAAGAAGGTACCAAAAACTTCATCAGGGTTTGATAAGAAGGCAAATATAGGATCGCTGAAAAAGCAACGAATTATCATGGATTGCATTGCGCAATACGAAGGCATTACCTGTGAAAATTAACTTCTGATTATCTCTTTGCAATAGGATTGATCAAATGATCAGATTCGCGGGTAGGGATGAACTGAAACCGAAAGGGCGCGTAGTTTAAGTACGCAGGGGAGCGGTTACGTTGGGTGGGATGCGAATGAGCATCCAACCGCCGTGTCCTTTCGCGCCATTGTGCTCCCAAAACGGTTATAACGAAAGCAACAAATAGACCATCTATTATAGATGGGCAGCATGGCTTGAGCCACATTTGGTAACGATTGCTTCCCCTTGAGTATACAGCTAACAGCTGAAGCACACACATGTTCAAGCACATCAGATAGCCAGAATTCGACTTACTTTTAAAATAATATGCAAGGAGTTTGGTAATTAGCAAAACCCCCCAAAAAATGCATAAGATTAATTCGTCTCGCCAAGGTAGATTTTTACATGGAATAATGTCCAAAAGGCACAGTGGTAATAAAGGCTGGTTGTTACGTGAGAGCCAGAGAAACTAGCCCTAATCATTTCAGGAAGCACAGAAAGAGGTCGATTTCCAAGAGGCGGACGGGTCTCAAATCTAAGAGAAAATCTACGAAACGGTATACCATTTTTTTCGAATTGGACGGTATAGTTTCCTCCTATTATATTAAAATCATCGAACGAACGACTTTAATACCCGATCAATCCCTACATCCACGAGACAAACAACTCTGCTCCCCTCTCAACTGACAACTCTCATTCCAATTCCCCCACCCTTCCTCTCCCTCGGTCTCTCTTTCTCATGGTGATGGCTGGTCGCTGTGCTTGCCGTCGGAGACCTCTTCCGCCTTCGCGCTCCCCCAATGCCAGATTGATGCACCACCGCCACTCTCTATCAGATCTAATGGCACCATCACAGTTAGGCGGCGTCGCCACCATCGAAGCGACTCGAGTCTATATCGGTTTTGTCACCGGTGGATCTGAAGGTTTCAGACGCCTAGCAGCTACGGAGGGAGCAGCAGCGAGGTGGCGGGGGCGAGACGCTGCAGTGCTTGCATGGCGGCCGCAAGTGAGCATGTCGAGATTTTTTTACTCTTGTTTGATTTTTAATGAAACTTGCTGAAACATGTGGAAACTTGCTAAAACTATTTGTCTGAAAATTGTTAAAACTTAAGTTCTAAAATCTGAAACTTGTTGAAACTTTTTTGTCTAAAATTTGTTGAACTTGAGTTCTAAAATATGAAACTTTCATGGAATCTTCTGAAAAATTCTAAAAATACGTGAAACTCACTAAAACCTGAAACTTTTAAAATATTTTCACGTGACTTCTTGAAACTCCATGAAATTTGCTGAAACTTTTTAAAAAATTTCATCTGAAACTTGTTGAAACTTGAGTTCTAAAATCTAAAAGTTATTAAAACTTGGACTTAAAACTTTCTTAGAATCTTATATAAACTTATAGAAATACGTGAAACTCACTGAAATCAAGAAAATTTAAAATATTTTTATGAGACTCCTTGAAACTTCATGAAACTTTCTGCATACAACAAATTGTAGGCATAACAAGTTGTAAACATGAAGAATAACAAAACACAAAAACTTATCTAAATCTGAAACTTAGGCTTAAAATTTCTTAGAATCTTATAGAAACTTCTAGAAATCTAAAACGCGTTGAAACCTAGTCGAAACTTCAAACTCGAATCTAAAACTTTTAAGCAACTAAAACTTCACAAAACTGCTATATCATTAGAAATGCATTCCAACAGTCTGCATGAAACTGTTATACTGTTGAAAATATATTCTAACAGTATAGTGTGGACTAATAGCTCCCCCGAATCTAAACCAGTAGTTGGACGACCGAACATGTGATCTTTCTTTGGGACACAAGCATTTCTTCTCATAACGCTTCGCTGTGGACCATGTTGCTTTTCCACCACAAAACATAAACCCACATGCTAACAATCATGGATTAGCAATTCATGATGAACCATGCTTCTTTTCCCTACATCCTTGCAAGGCGTCTTCTATGTATGAATTATGAAACATACTGTAAAAACTTGACGAATGCATGCCCTGCCCTCCCTGTATGTGAATTTACAAGCCCAATGCAAGTTTCATTGGAAAGGCATTACAAATCATCACTACAAGCTACCCAAGAACCACCTCAGAATCAACGAATGAAATATGTCTGTCCTACAAATACAATACTTGTAGTTACAGGTACACCAGCAAACCAGATAGGACCACATAGCGAAAATTATAGCCACAGCAGCAATAATATCAATTATACCACATCAGAAATATGGCACTAACAACTACTGCTAACCACCCATCTAAGTGATGGCCAATGAAGAAAGCTGAAACGGGTTTCACTGATTGCGCATTATCATCAGCCACGCCAAAAAAACTCTGATTGTACATATGGCCCCCAGATTGACAAAGCCATCGCCCAGACTTGAGAGAGAACTCTAGGTGAATGACTGTGAAACGGAAGAAATGGTGACCAGGCCAGAAAGCAGACCGACGAGGGTGCCACTGTTGTAAGTGCTGGACTCTGTCTGCAGGGCATTGTCACGAGAGTCAATGAAAGAGTCATTCTGAAATGGCCCACCCACAAGGGCTCCCATGGCGACATTTGGGTTTGGACTGGGTGAATGAAGATACTGGAACCCTTTGCAGCCTGTTTTTGCATCTGCAGGAATTGATGCCCCTCTGTGGTGCACTTGCTGTGGATAGCTGCTCCCATATCCAACAAGGTAGCTAAGCTTCATTGGGTTGTCACCCAAGATGTAATTAGCCTGACACATAACACACAAAACAAATTAGAAACTTACACCTTTCCATCTTAAGATGTCAAGAGAACAGAAATAGCGTTCATGACTACCAAAACAGTCATAGGTTCGTAGTCAAGCAACAAAAGGCAAATGCTGCTTCCCAAATGTGCCCATGGCTCATGTCAACAGGACGACAGTTTTACTGTGTTGCTTGGTAAAACATAGGAAATTCAGATATAGCAAAATTCAGTGCCCAAGCTACATGGCTAGATGGAACTTTTAGTAGCTTGTAAGGTTTTACGTAGCTCACCTGTGATATAGCAAAATTGCGTATATCTGTTGGACTATAGGACTTTCCACTGCACTGCACCGCCGCTGTTCGTGATGTGAGCATGTAGTCGCTGTAAACAACAGCGAGGAATGCTGCATTTGTGGCGTGCTGGAGAGAATTCCATGGACTAATCCACACCAATCCCCCTGCATTAAAATTACAATGATATGGTGAAACTACACACAATTGTAATACATGTTCTATATATTCAAGTTTCAACAAAATAAATCTATGAAATTCTCCAGTATATTGTATAATGCAAACAGGAAACATGAAAGACACCGATATGCAGAAAGCGTCCTCGTATCGACTCATAATACCAGATCAAACAACAGAAGAATTTCAACATACCACCAGTCCTACTAGCAGTGGCTGATGGAGAATCTGGTAGCAGCCCACAAATGACAGCTTCAGCAGTGTCTCTGTACATTTTGAGTCCCATATTTTCAGCATTAGATACCTGTTTGGATCCAAAGAAATTTATTCTTGACAAGAGGACCTGCACAGAATAGACAAAGTGCAGTTCAAGTTAATCGTTGTAAAAACAGGGCAATCTAAAGATAACCTGCTAAGGAAATTCACTCGGTTTAGTTCATGCAAACCTGTGTCCCTGAGCGTTTGTCATCCCAACTGAACCATGTTGGCCTTCCCCAATCAGCATAAGCTTTTCCATTCTGTACAGTCACATAGCTGAGATATGTCTGATCTCCTGTGGCATGATAGAGCCAACTCGCTGCCCACAGGAGTTCATCAACATAACCAGTGGAATTATAGTAGTTCTGGAGCTTTGGATAGGTGTCACTGGAGATGCCTCTACAAGTATCAGCGAAAGTAAATAGCTTCTGAGCATGTTGAAGAAGTGAATCAGAATATGTAGTATCACTGGATTTGAAAACCATTGATGCTGCCGCCATGGCTGCTGCTGCCTCAGCAGCGACATCTGATCCAGGAGACTTCTTGTTAATCTGTGTGAGAGGCCTTTTCTCAGTCATTGTTTCTGGCCTTTCCCAGCAGTTGTGATCTAGATCAGGATCACCAACCTACAAGGTAACATTTATTTATCAAGTGTTAGTACCAGTGATTAAACAAAACAACTATGGTGCATCTCTTGTATCGCGTTGTTCTACAGAAATGTAGAATGTTTTGAAGGGCCTGAAGCTGAACTTGGCCACCCAAATTATAGTTCTTTGTTAGATAGACAAACAACAATAAAGTGATTCACTCGCCTAATTAACTAATGCTTAGATCTGATTTCACCAAAATGCAGCTTAAACCGAATGATTCACTAGGCTACAGCACATTATTCTAGGGATAAATATTGTTGCTTATGTGCATTGTATTCTATGCTTCCGATATTACATGTGCTTCACACCCTACCCAGCATGCCTGACTAAACTGTGTTAACTGAAACACTCAGATCCCGCACCATCAAGGGTTAACTAACATTTACAAAATGGGCTTAAGGGTGTATAATTGTATACCAGTCCAACTCCTACTTAAGTATAGGACTACCATCCCCAATTCCCATACATACATTTCCCTTGGGGTATCAGATAGTATGAAAGGAATGTAGCTGTAAAAAAAGAAGGAAAAGGGACATTGGATTTGCCCTTGTCCAATCACTAGCGAAGGATCACAACAAATTTGTCAGTTTAAACATATCAAGCAGACAACGAAGTACCTCCTAACTACTAGGTGTCCTCGTCATGACATCTGACCTGGGCTCTTGCAGTCTTGCTTCCCTACCAACCAAACTTTCCCCTCTACTGAACTGCCATTAGGCCCCAATAAACCCACAATTAAAGCAAACCCACATTACTCAAACATTATTGCGATGCGGGACAAGATGAAATCATTCTCTTTAACCAAATCTTCCTCCTAATTCCTAAAGTGCACACCAAACATTTTACATGTATGTAAAGAAGCAACAGCTCTAACCTGAATATAGAACACATTGTCAGAAGGATGTGCATTGACAAGGAAATCCGTGGTCCACCGAAGCGCATCTAGCGCAGGGTCCAGCTGCTTCGCAGCGCTCATCTGATCCCCATACTCAAGCACGGACCACGCGAGCACCGTTGCCGTGAAAGCCATAGGGAAACTGAACTTCATATGATCCCCAGCATCGTACATTCCCTTGGAAAGATCCAGCCCCGCTTCTTTCCCATCGTCCAGCGCCGAGTCCCCCCGCCACGGGATCTGGTTATTCTCCAACTTCCCCGCTGCACAAAGGAACAGAAATTACCAACATTTTCTTAAATGGATACTATTCCTGAGCTAAAGAAGCAGCAAAGATATCACCAAAGAACCGATCTCCATGGGCTGTGACGAGAAAATTTGAGTGGAATCTGTGAGCCCACATTGCCAACAACATCAGAAGAACCACAGGAAGGTACAACTTTTGGGGTAAGTGGAGAAATTTTCCACTCGGAAGTCAAAACCATCAGAAAATGGTCACTGGATTAGCGAAAGATCTACCCGCACATCAATTTCCCTAACGACCAGCCATTGGCAAAATTCTTTAGCATCCAGAAATGGAGTCCACCAAAACACCGCAAATGAGTGCGCAATCCCACCAAAACCTCCAAGCTCGGCGCCAAAAAGGAGCAATCTTTGAAGCCAAGAGCATCGAATCGGGAGAATATTGAATGGCTAGGTAGTTTGGCAAGCGAGTGGCGTGGCAGTGTGGTACTCACACTTCTGGACCTGGAAGAACTGGAGCGCGACCCCGAGCGCGTCGCCGTACTTGGAGTCGATGGCCCCGGGCGGGCCCGGTACGGGGAGCGGCTTGATGTGGCGGCCCCCGGGCTTCCTCTTCATGATGGCGAACACCGCCGCCGTGGCCACCAGCGCCGCCACCAGCGCCACGATCATCCACCCGCAGCACCCCCGCGTCTTGGACACCATCTCTCCCCTCTCCTATCGCATTCGCCGCCCAGGCGTCACCCCCTACTGCTAGGGCTTCCTCCGCTGCGCGCGCGCTGCTGCTGCCGAGGCGTCGTTTCGGCTGCGCTGCTCGGCTCGGCGTCTGCGAGGGAGGGGAGCCTTTTCCTACTGCAGTTGAGCTCGCTCGCCGCGAGGCGGATGGGCTGGTTGGTGTGGCGGACGGGACGGAGTAGTAGGGAATTGGTGGGTGCACGGCCACGTAGGGGCGCGGCGGAAGTCTGGACCTCTGTCGGTGGGACCGATTGGTGGTATGGGTCCCAACTGGCAGTGTGATGGGAGCTCGCTGGACGTAACGCGTGGGGTGGCGATTGGCGAATGGTGCGGAGTCGAGCACCGACAGGGGAGGGACGGGCGGGTGGGGCCGGCGCTGGATCGTCTGTGAGCGAGTCCGCTCTGTATTTGTGTGTACACGTAACCGTACATCAATGGAGTACATTGCTCTCCAAAAAAGCAATTTGGTAATCGGATATACGGGATGTGTTCGGTGCTACCCTGTGTTCTACTGATGAACTTCGCCGTCGGTCGTCCAATTAACGTGAGTCTCGATCGCGTTTGTTGAATTTGATCTTGGCACGTTATCGTGCATTGTTAGTGGGACGATGGCATTGTTAACTCCGTGCCTTCCTTACGTTGATCGTTAGCTCACAGGGAAGTTTACATGTTCGTCGTGTGAGTTCAGACGACGTAGCGTGTCATATAGCGCTGGCATTATGACCGTTTTGACTGTTTGTTGCGTGAGATTAGACGACGTAGCGTGGTATATAGCGCTGGCATTCGGATCGTACGTCGAAACGCTAGTCGTGTCCTTAGCACTTGATACATCCCCAGTTGTTAATACCTCTTTGTTGATATGAGTGTCCGACTAGCAGATGTGCATCTAGTTCTCTAAGGATGTGAGTTGTTACTTTTCAAATATGTATAAACTGATAATATCATCGTATATGAGGCTAACAATTGAATTCTGAGATTATATATTTTTAATATATTGATGATATTTTTTAACTCGAATGATTCATACGATGGCACGGAGCAAATTGCCCCGATTCTAAATGCATTAGCTAGATCATCTGTGACAGATACATCATTGCTAGCTGAGGTGGCTTGTGTCGTTTGATTACTGAGTGGGATAAAGTTGTTGCACTGGTTCCTATAATCGTTTGGGTCCAATCCAATCCAGTATAGTTAGCAATGAACAGGCGATGGGGATAGGTATGAATATGATGGTGCCTGTCTGGTTGAGACGACCCAATGGAAAAAAAAATATGTTCGAATTACGAGATTATCAGAGACGATCCCAGTGAATTACGATATTATTAGGGGATCTCCAGGTGTGCCTGAAGTTGGAATCTCTGATGGAGACTAAAATGGTTGCGTGGCATCAAAACGTTTTACTTAAGTCGGCGGCAGTAATATTATTTTCCCGCTTGACCAGAGCATAGTAGTATGATCTAATCCAGAATCTTAATAAAGCCTAAGCTGACCTTTCAAATCTAGTTGCAAATTAAAGCCGACTCAACATCGAGACGAGCATGACGAGTGACGACCGTCCGTAAAAGAGCGGATAGGGTATCTGCGATGCAACCGCAAAAGAGATTGATACATATTAATTGATGAAATTCTAAACTATATAATAAATATTAATTTTCTTTCACGTATAAATAAACTGAAACATTAACTTTATCTATTGCATCACCTACTACTACTACCCGAAAATGAGAAATTTGAGTTCATGGATTTTTTACCTTTGAAAGTTGATGTTGATGCCGACTTTCCTCTCTGGCGTGCTGCCTATTTCCAGCACTTACTAGCTGGCAAGGAAGAGGGCTACGCGTCGACAACCACCTTCTTCCACCCTGAATTCAAGCCGTGACTCGGTTCTCACGGCCATTGCCCTCTACAGCCCTCACCGGGCACATCGCAATGAAAAGGAGGCGGTGGCGGTGTCGGGTGGTAAGCGAGGAGGAAGCCATGCTTGCTTGGCCAGCACGGAGCAAGAGGCAACGGCGGCGCAGAGAAGGATTAGGATGAAGAGGACGCGGTGCGGTACGGTGAACTCAATCAATCTACGCGGCGAGGAAACGACGCCTTCGTCTCTGTCTCTTCCACATGTGTCGTTGTTGCTTGCCGCCACTTCTCCTCCAAGGTACCACTGCCTCCTCTCCTCCCTTTCCTCCCAATGCCTTCTCTCGTCCCCATATCCACCTTACTGTGCCACGCCTCCCCTCCCTGTTACCTCCTCTTGTCGCTGATGCTACCTCCCAGCTACCTTCTCATGTCGTCGGTGCACACCTCCGCCTCCCACTCTGCCTCCTATGTCATCGGATCCCCCTGTTGATGGCCACGACGTCAATGGGAGGTGTCGAGGCGAGGATGGCGATGCCATGCAATGTGGTAGTGGTAAGTGAGGAGGAGGCAATGCTTGCTCGGCCGGCACGGAGTAGGAGGCGGCGACGTAGGGGAGAGTTTGGATGAAGAGGATGCCGTGTGGTGAACTCGAGATGGCAGCGCGGCGAGGGAAGGATGCCTTCGTCTCTACCTCCTCCTCGTGTACCGTTGCTGCCTCCCTCTTATCCCCGGCGCCGTCGCTTCTCCTCTAAGGTATCACCCCCTGTCTCCTCCCTTCCCTCCCAATGCCTTTTACCGTCCCCAACGTCGCCTTATCGCGCCGCCTCCTCCTACGCCTCATCAGAAAAAACACCTATGTTTTTTTGGGACAAAAGAACACCTTCATGGATTCAAGATAAGCCATATCCAGAACTTATGTAATGTAATAGTCTGTTTTTGGATCGTAGTTAGTATTTGCTTTTGTCAGTTGGTTTCAAAATTTTATTTTCAACTTGTGTTGTATTTTCAAAATATATGGCATCCACCTCTGTTTCAAAACCTCTCTCTTTGGGCCTATCCTATCCTTTCTCTCTCTCTCTTGGGCTGGCCGACCACCTCCTCTCCTTTCTCCCTACCCATCCTCCCTTTTTCCCTTCCGCCTAGCTGTGCCAATGCCCCCGGTCCTCTCACGCCTGTCCCATCGACCAACCCTGCGCTCTGTCCCTTCGCACTGCTTCTCCCTGTGGACTCCGGCACCCCCACCTCATCGCCCATCCACCTACGATGCCCACCTGCTCCCGTCGCCTCCGCCACCTACTTAGCCCTCGAAGTCGCCGCCTCTGTCGCCCCATCCCGTCGCCTGTCCCGCCACATCGTCAGCGCCATGCCCGAGCGCCTACGCCTTCTATCCCTCTACCGCCACCTACTCCCCTCCACCTCTGTTAACCAGTCATGTCGCCAGCATCTGCTCGTGTCGACTCCGCAACCTGCGTCGCCCACCCAAGTCGTCGCTCCTGTCACCTACCCGCTGCGCGCGCTTGTCCCGTCCTCTTCGACCAGAGCGCCCATGCCGCGACCGCCTCGGGACCGTGCGCCGCCCGAGCTCCTCGACAACTCCTTTACCTTCTCACCAGCTATAAAAGGAGATTTGAGCCTTCCCTTGCCTCCTCTCATCTCCCCTTCGCTTCTAGTAAGTGCCACCCGAGAAGAGCCCAAGCAACCCCTTTCTTCGCCGAGCTTCCCCACTCTCGCTCGTGTTGCTGAGGTTGCCCGAAGCCCGAGCTCTGAGTTCAAGTCGTCGTGTGCCTCCTTCTAGTTCTCGTCGCACCAGTGCCTCCCCTCTTCTACCCACGTCAATTCGTTCCCAGAGCTCTATGAAGTAGTCCTCTCACTCCATTTTCGGTGTTGTGTCACAGGAGCAGTCGTCTTTCTTATTCTCCTGTAGTTCCGGCTGACCCTTTCACCGCCGTCTTCCTTCGTCTCCGACCGCGAGCTCCTCTGCCGTCGTTCGACCTCCTCTGACCTCTCTATCGGTCTTGATAAGCCCCCTTTATCCGTGCCCGGTTATCCCTCTTGTATTTTCGGCCACACCAAGCGGTCGAAATTCCTTTTCGACCACGTCCATGACTACGTCTACGACTATGTCCACGACCAGGTAGTTGCATTGTCGAACCTCCCTCCGACCACACTCGTTATCGAACCTCCCTTCGACCACACTGTGTTGTCGAACCCCTTTCCGACCACGTGTAGTCGAAACCCTTTTCGACCACGTGTAGTTGATACCCCTTCCGACCACGTGTAGTCGAAACTCTTTATGACCACATGTAGTCGATACTCCTCCCGACTACGTCGTGTAGTCGAACCCCTTTCCGACTACGTCGTGTAGTCGAAGCTCCTTCCGACTACATCCTGTAGTCGAACCTCCCTCCGACCGTATCAACTCGAAGCCAGTTGTATTCGACACGAATAGAACTCAAAACCACAGTACTCGAAAAGAATAGTACTCGACATGAACAGTACCCAAAACCAAAGTGATTTTAAACGATGAGTACTGAAGCCAACAATTTCGGAACCAAGAAGATTTGCTAGAACTTCAGAAGCTTTGTTCTCCTCTATTATAACTCCGATTCTAGTGATTTTTATTTTCTAAATTTGCCTAAATTCAAGACCTTGTTAAGTGCACTGGTCTTATTTAAATTAGAGTTTATTTGCTATTTCTTGTGTATTTATTTATTCTCTTTACCTGTTTATTTTTTTCAATACATTCGTCCGATTAGAGTTCGAAGACGCGGGAGATCTCCAGTTTGATCAAGCACAAGACTTTCAAGACTCCCTCTCCCCTTCATTCTAGGTGAGTCAATACTTTAATCATTTTGAACCTACATTTTACACAAATTATATTCTTTTAAATTACCAAAATTGCATGCTTTAATTTTTTAAGCAAATGTATGTTCAATCGATTGCATGTTTTAATTTTTTAAGCAAATATATGTTCAATCTTAAGGTAGTTAAATTCTCATTTGATGATTAATTAATTATTATACCATCCTTTGGCAATTGAATCCATTACTCCATACCACCCTAGTAACTATGTGATAATTACTAGTTATAGGATGTACCTAAGCGACATGCTAGTCTTGCTTAAGTATCATGGCATTAAATACCCCAATCATCATCTTTTAATCATGAAAGTGGTTTTAGGGCAGTCATTGTGGGTAAATGATTGGAATGTTGTGGTAATATATTTTTGCTTCCCAAAAACCCTAACAACAACTATTACCATATATGGGCGGATGGTACAATAGTTGGTGCGGACGTAGCACGAGAATGTGTGGTATATGGTATGAACCACCCGGATGGATTAAGAACTTAGTCTTATCATGACCTCTCATTGAACAATAGTACAACCACAAGTCTGTAAAGTACAACTTGGCTCAGTAAATTTATTGAACCTTGAAAGTCATCTTGCTGGAGGGGTAATGAGACGGTGCAAGCACTAGATGCGTTCCGGCTTGACTGGGACACCGATGTAAGGTGAAGTTGCCAGCTGCGCTAGTTGTTGTGGCGTAGACCAGCTGCGCTAGTCATTGTGGTGAACATCCCGCACAACTTATGGGTGCGACCCATATGGGTGAGATGATGGAAGAGGCACGATAATTTGAAAGGTTACTGTGATGGTCTCTCAACCACATGACCAAGGAATCATGTGGGGCAATGAGTATGATTGTCTCTTGTGGGTACAGTGTATAACCTCTGCAGAGTCTAAACTGTTTAAACAACTGTGCCTATCGTCAAAAGCGGATATGGGAACTTAACTTGAGTTAGTTCTATTTATAAAATCTTTTGGATGGGATGAAATACTAGTCGAGCTAATGTAACCATGTTTTGGTTTTTCCTGGGTACTCAGTGGTGTTGGTAATAGTGGATGTAACCACAACCAAAATAAGCATAAGGTAGAGGTAACCTTCTTTGTATTAAATATTACACAATTATTCTTTAACAAAATGTGATTTGATCAAACTGCTAAGTTATAGAAATTTTTAAATACTGTAGTTGAAAATAATGCTTTAAGCAAATAAAAGAACTTGAGTCATCATTGTTAAGCCTTGCATGTATTACTATTTCATTCTATGTGTTGGCTCGCGAGCACAGAAGTTGTGCTCATCCTCGCTCTTTCCCCCCAAAGCCTCAGAAGTAGGAATTCATGGAGACTACGTATACTACGAGGATCCCGAAGCTGGAGGCCCCGGAGATGACGAAGAGTAGTGTAGTTCGTTTATTCTGGGTCTCGCCTCAGTCTAGCTGACTCCGTTGGTGCTTGTGTGCATCTAATATTACCCAAGTCCTTGGTTAATATCGGACGCACACATGTTTCCCCAGTCACTTACATGTGGAGAGATACGCTCTACGCTTTTGCTTCTGCTACCGTTTTTACTGCTTTGTAATGTAACTATTTGGCATGTTCGGTCCTTAGTATACAACTCGATCCGATGCGGTCTATATCACTATGATGTCTGTAATATATTATTTAGTTTAGTTTACATCATGCATAAAATGATTCAGTGATATATCTAATAGTACTATCTACTGATTTAGGAAATAATACAGTATTTTCACAGAAGATTTGGATTTGTAAAATCCGGGTCCGACATGTAAACTGTGACTCATTGAAAGTTGAAACAAATGACATGGCCAAATAAAAGAACACCAGCTGAGTATGTAATAGGTCAGAGCGATGGTGCTTGATCCATGCACTCACTTTGTCATCAACATGCTAACCATAGTCGTACTTCTTTCCACGAGGACCATGACTACAATGAGATGAAGAAAGACTAAATAGAGAACTCTCACCATGGTTGTCACCACTCACAAGTCAGAAGTGTTTTGTTAAGCAGCTTGATGCCAAAGAAAGTTGTTAAGGCATCAGCACCATAGTGTCATACATCATATACAAATAGGAAATTCAAGACCACGAATTTGTTGCCAATTTATTTGTGAGGTAACTCGCAAGCTATTTCAATTATATTCATATAAAATACATAGTTCGGTGAAAAATGGAAATACCTTTAAAATTAGCATCGCATGCGAGCTGCCAAACAACAGAAGTAACAAAGGCATGACAAATTCTACAGAAGTTGACCTTATATTTAGGGGAATGCGGCTGTTTATCTTACAAAAATAAATGATTTTCTACCAGTGCTTTCTTCAGAGTTTAGAAAGCACTCGTAGTCGGCATGTAGCGAGCGGTGGTGGGTGCGAAGCTCGGGGGAATTGTTTAGTGGTTCGTCGCCACCGACGTCTAGGTGGAGGAGATCTGGAGATGGCTGGTGCCAAGCCAAATTAGCGGGGGTGTGGTTGACCTAGGCGCGCGGGTCCGGATGACGGGCCAGACTGGGAGCGAGAGACGGTGCTTGTGACGGGAGCGGCTGAGTAGTGGCTTTGTCGTCGTTTGGGCGAGGCGATTTGTACTCGATCGACGGAGAAGGGAGGTCCGGAATTTAGATCTCAAAAGGGGGAACGATTTTTTTTTCTTGTTTTATTAGTAGTGATTGATACTACGTGTCACTGATGCTACTAAACACACCTCTGAAGAATACACAGCTACAAACCCGAAGGGTGACTCAACACGACGACACGCACACCTTGTGCACAAATGGAGCATAAGAGAGCTTGACGTTGTAGATTATTCGCGCAGAACTGCGTATCACTGGAACACCCTGACTCTTCTGAAGTTACCATAGCTCTGCAGAAAGCAACAGATCTCCATTTGGCATGCTATATCGAGAGAGGAGCTGCGTAGAAACACCAGGGCAGGAATCTCAATCTAGGCACCTCTTGGCGTAAGAGCGCATCTTCCAACAGTAAGATTACGCATCGAGGTCACAGTCATCTCGACCAAAATACTTGTAGTGACGGGAGTTGAGCACAGCTTACACATGGAGGCTAGAGCTTGCAAATCATGCGTCCATGGCCCAATCCCTCTGCAACGAAATCCAGGTATTTTGCTCATCTATTGGCACGCTTCTGAAACTGATCATTGGTAATTTGGATCCATACAGGCAACAGCCGTATCTGCTGCTTGCTGCCACTGCCGCTGACGACAAGACCAGGAGCACCATTCAATGATGTCAAACTAATTTCCCCTGCACAGTGCAGAACAATTATTGCAATATCAACACAGTTGGGCAGAAAGAGGTTGGTATTCTTTTTTCTTGATGATGCAGGTAAAGGAACATTGATATCTGACCTCGTAGTGGCTAGTCTGGACTCTGGACGCCACCGTAGCTTTACGAAGGCACGAACCATGGTTGGCGCCTTTGCTGATCGTTGCTCGTGGACTGGTACTACTGACAATCAAACCAAGAATATTTGGCATATGCATTACGTACATAACATGGAGGATATCAGGTCAATTGTATTTGTATGGCTCCAGGAGATTATGATTAATCTGTATGCATTTATGCACTAGTGCCCAACTGCTTATCACCTGTTCCTGACTTCCTGCACGACTGCACCTCCAGCCACAACCTGCTACCTGAATGTCATCATTCACATCATAATATAAAGAGGTACTGCTAGCTCAGAAGTGGTATATATATACCAACAAGAGAAAAGGATCCAAATATTCCATTCGACACTCAATTGAAGAGTAGGAATATTAGCGTGTCGCGCTGCAGTAAATGAGTGCATTGCGTTGTCATGGTCCAGATGAAGCATGTTTTCAGCATCTCACTGCGAAATCAACCAAAAAAATATGATCAGAATTCAGAAGTAGAAGTTGAAAGGGACAGAACTACAGAAGCACCGACAATAAAAATCTCACAACTTAGCTCAGCAACCAATCAATGATATCCTGTAGAAGGCCCAATTAATCAGCAAAACCCAACTTTGAATCTTCCAGAGGGCTTGATTATCTCCATGTCAGCATTTTAGTAAAATAAAAAAATAGAAGGGAGAGATAACTGGGTCCGAAAGAATCCTTCCAGGGCTACCCACCACATAAGTCTCCATCCATGTCACAGCAAAAAACCATCAGTTCAGCATGCATCGATAGATCAAAATAAAATGGTACTGTGATACTGTGCAACTGCATGTATAGTTCATCCGCATGGGGCTAGCAACAACCACAGCAATAAGTTTCAGGCTACATCTTTTTTACTAGACAGTAGACACTACCATGGCTTTGTCCAATTACAAGTTTCATGACAGAGGCCGTATAACCAATTTGGAAGCATTTTTAACATTTTTTAGAAAATGTAATTAGTCTGCACTCTGCAGGAATATATTTTGAGCAGAAAAACTGTTACATTTGCAAATTGCAGAACAAAGATAGGGAAATCCAATAGAATGGCTTACTTTTCATTAAGGGTACATGCTTATAACCTAATGAAATTATCGCCATCGCAGAAACTCCATGAACATGCTAGTCTAGACAAAGCAGTAAGAAGCACGAGTAACTGTGTACAATGCAGAAAAGCCATTGTTGCACTGACGCCACAGAAGTACGATAAAACCAAATAATAAACCACAACAAAATCCAAGTGACAGGGCAACTCAGGTTCTAGTACCTTTAACATTTTCATTAGCCAACCTTGAATGACTACTGTGCTATTGGTAAGGGATTATCTCAAAGATTTAAATTGTTAATTGAATGAAGAATGAATTTCGGTAGGGATCTCCCATACTCGTTTCCACACACCAAAAAAAGTTGAATGAAGAATGCACATTGGAACTCGTCAAGAAGAATTTTAGCAAGCACTAACAAACCAATGTTAACCTATGGTTTATACAAAAACAACAAAAACATAGGTTTGGAAGTGTCATGGGCCGGTGTACTGTTCACATGTGAACAGTGCCCACCCGCGATTATGGGGAAAGGTTTACTATTTATGAATCTATCTATTAGGTGTTTGTCTATTAGTTAAGCAAGTTATTATTGTATTGGATTGTTAGAGATATGTTTCCTTAGATATTATTTCTTAAAGGTCAAGTCGGGTCGTCCCTATAAAAGGGCTAGCATGTATCTATTATCAATCAATCAAGAAAAATGAATTAATCTAGTCCCCCTCTCAAGGTTCTATCATCCCAGTTTATAGTCCAATCGCTCATCCCACCAAGCCGACGCCGTCCGGCCGTCCTCCCGACGGTGTTTACCCTATTATGAACTAAGGTTCATTACATTTGGTATCAGACCAGTCGATCCTTCCTACGACTTCTGCTACTATTGTTATGGTGATAGATCAGACTATCAGATCTTTCGTCGAGTCGTTGGCTAGATAAAGGCTAACGCCAATAAAATGGTCATGAGTACCAACGACAATGACAAGAAGATGGCGGCTATTTTCCTAGACATAAATGTAACTTTGGAGAAGATGATCGTGGCGACGATAGCGAAGCCTCCCACGGCGGCGGCGATGCCTTCCACAACGGCGGCAGAGCTACCTCCAGCAACTGCGGCGGCGCTACCTCCGGCCGATGTAGAGAAGATGATCACAGTGGTAGCGGTGCTGCCTAAGTTTGCTGCCACACTTACACGTCTTACTGTTACGCTGCCGGAGCTCGCCGCAGTCTTGCCGAAGTCCGTCGTGGCCACCGCGGCGCTGCCAGAATTGCTACCATGCCTGCCGCAGTGACCGGTGAGTTTGCCGCAACCACACGTGGAAGCAACGATCTCCAAGGACTCATGTAGCCATCGCAACCTCTCGTCAACATGGGGTCTCCTAGGGCCTCAACCATGGTCGCCACCACAGCTCGAGGACGAGTTGTCGCGAAAGGAGGGGAGTAGTTGTCATGGGCCGGCGTACTGTTCACGCGTGAGCAGTAACCGCCCGCGATTATGAGGAAGGTTTACCATTAAGAATCTATCTATTAGGTGTTTGATATTATCTATTAGTCAGGTAAGTTATTATTGGATTGGATTGTTAGAGATATGCTTCCTTAGAGATTATTTTTTATAGGTCAAGTCGGGTCGTCCCTATAAAAAGGCTAGCATGTATCCATTACAATCAAGAAATAAAGATGAATTAATCTAGTCTCCCTCTCAAGGTTCTATTATCCTAATCTATAGTCCAATCGCTCATCCCACCAAGCCGACGCCGCCAGGCCGACCTCCCGGCGGTGTTTACCCTGTTATGAACTAAGGTTCATTACATTTGGTATCACGCGTGAACAGTACGCCGGCCCATGACAGAAAGAGTGTCAATTCTGGAAACAAAAGATTTAAATTATGTTACAAGTAGAACCTATCAGCTAAAACAAGACTGAGAATGCCTAGTTGAAGCAAGAATAAGAAGTTGGATCGGATTTCAAGCTAGCTTTAGTGAACAAAGGAACAATGCTAAACTTCTTTCATTTTAGACTGTCACATAACATTTGCTAAGAGAAATCCCATCAGATCCACTCTCCTAATTGCCCTTCTTAAAATCATTATATTCTGGCAACCAAGATGCGTGCAAATACATTTTTTTATTATCTTTATGAACATCATGACACACAGATGTTAAGAAAAAACATGGTATTTACGAACTCTTTTTTTCAACATAAAGAAGAATATAAGATGTAGCCTGAGAATTTACTCAGATCATCTGTCGAGTTCAGCACGATGAATGATTGAACATGTTTCCATCAGTTAATGACATACCTGATAATAATGTGACAAAAAGACTTGGATATCAAACACCATGTATACGCTGTAAATGCTACCAGCAGATGGTAAAACATCAAATGTAGCAGCATCAGTATGTTAGTAGTCTAATGTGCCACATCAACATCCCCATTGCATTTATTTTGAAGTGTACATTACATGAGTTAGTCTAAGGAGCTGCAGCGTTGTATCCACTCCTGGGAAATATACATGGTCTACAGCAAATAAGGGTGAGCAACAATTCAAAAATAAAGAACCCCATACTACTCCAAACAAAAAGGGTCCATCTCCAGTTCCAGAGTAATCTCTTGAGCAGAGGAAGTTCAGCCTCAAGCTGTAATGATGCGGCATAGATTTCTGGGATGCCTGCACCAGGACTAAACTCAGCTCGTTGTTCAAGGATTATCCTTACTCCTGTTATTGGTTCAAAAGCTTCCGTAATACCCCTCATTTTTAGTCTGATAACCTGAGATTCTGAGGAATAGCCAGACAAGAGAGAAACACTTTGGAGAAAAGTTTCTATGAAGTGCATATGAACACTCTTGAACTTAAGCATGCATGGCTGACTTGAAGTAGAGATCACTTTGCCATCTGCAGATAGAAACTCAGCCCTCACCTGAACTCAGTGGAAGAAATCAGATGGAGATAAGCACTAGTGTAACCAATGCAGGGCATATAATGTTCTATAGAAACAACTAAAAATGCAGAGCTCTGGAAGACTGACACTATCTATATTGTGCTTTGTGCCTACATACCATGAGCTCTCAGCTCATATAAATTAAAGAAAACGTGAAATGGGTTTATGCTGTCTTAACATTCTCCAAAAGTATAGCACAATAAGTTTGGGAAAACATACATTTCGTCATGAAATTGGACCCTCAAGGCAAACAAGGAAAGTTAAATTAGCTCTCTTATTGATAACCATATTGTCTGTCTGGCTGCATGATCATATATAAACAGACAAATTTCCTGTACCAATGTTTTATTGGTCATGATAACTAACAAAAATACAATCATTAATTCAACTTCATAGCTGTGCCAAACCATTAACATTGGTAGCCTGATACCACACGCACAACATTTTATCCCACCTATCATGTTACAGATCATCTATCTGACACCGTTTTTCAAGTCAAAGATCTACTTTCTAATCTCAGCTGATATCATATGTCCATCAGGTTCCTTCAAATTTAATCGTACTAGAAATGAGATCGATGTATCTTTGTAGTTTTTTTTTTCTGGTCTCTCGAAATATAGTGCTTTTGGATTAACATGGCAGTTCAGACACTACTTGTTATTGCATTTTGTTATCTTGTCCTGAAGAACTAAGCATGCCTTGATGGTTACAATGGTACCTAAACAACAAAAGGAAAACATCAACATTCATTCAATACATTGTAGAGCATCAGAAGTGGCATTTTCTTAGTAGTACTCCAAATTCTCACTAAGCCAGCAATTCTTTCTAAAGGACTGAAGGAGATCAACAAGGATGCACAAAATGCCTTCCGAGTGCAGAATCGTTGATGCAAAAGGAATAGCAACTAGGTCGACACTACTGAGATGTCCTTTCGCATTCATATGAATATTTAGATCTATAAAGCCTGACAAAATAACCAAAATATCACAAGATTGTATTATTTGACAGCAAGAGGAGGTATTTTTTCTATTCATAATTGTGCATCTTATTCATTATTGAGATGATATATATATATATAGGATAAGTTAGGCCTCATAAGCTACATGGACCACATGGGCCAAGAGAGAGAGACTACTAATATGTACAAGACTCTTAACACCCCTTCAAACTCAAGGTTGATCTGGAGGATTTGATGCACTGAGTTTGAGTAGATTATGCCGATATTGTTCTCGATTCTGAGTCTTAGTAAAGAAATCTGCAACTTGAAACTCTGAGGGTACATACTGGAGGTCGATGATCGACTGATGATAATAAGACTATGTGAATAATGTATCAACACCAATGTACTTTGTCAACTCATACTTGATCGGATCACTAGCAATCTGAATGGCACTTGTGTTGTCAGAAAACAAAGGTGTATGATTATCACAAAGAACACAAAGATCAGCCAAAAGCCATTGAAACCAAATAATCTATGAGGTGGTAGCGGCAAGGGATCGAAGCTCAGCCTCTACACTAGAGCGTGACACCGCAGTCTGTTATTTAGACTTCCAGGCAATGAGCGAAGTACCAAGAGAGATGCAGTAGACAGTGATATATCGGCGATTAACAAGGTCACTCATCCAAGTTGAGTCAGAGTAAGCATGGAGCTGGAGTTGACTCAAACTAACATAGAACAGACGTCTGGACACAGTTCCCCTCAAGTATCTCCGCACATGAAGAATATGACCATAGTGAACTGAGGTGGGAGCACTGGTAAAATGGTTGAGCACATGAACAACATGAGCAATGTCTGGCCTGGTGATAGTAAGATAAACAACACTCCCAACGAGCTGACGATAGCAGGAAGGATCTATCAGTGGACACCGTCTGTAGGACGAAGCTGCAGGTGGAGCTCCATAGGTGTGGCGGCATTGCAAGTATCAGTCAAACTAGAGCGAGCGAGCAGATCTTGAACATAGCGATGCCAAGAAATGTAGTAACTATCGCCATCAGAACGAACCTCAATCCCCAGAAAATAGCACAATGGTCCCAAATCTGACATCATAAACTGTTCACTCAATTTCTTCTTCACAAAAGCCACATCTCATGTGATCAGCATATCATCTACATATAGTAGAAGCAAAGTACAACCCTGCTGAGAAGTGTGAATAAACAAGGCAGAGTCATGCTCACTTGGAGTGAAACCAGCAGCTCAAATCACAAAACTGAAAGGCTCGAACCAAGCAAAGGAGTCTGTTTGAGACAATATAGAGCACACTTAAGATAACAAACATAGCATGTAAGAGCCTCAACACCTGGGGGTGGCTACATATAGACCTCATGTAGATCACCATGAAGAAAGGAATTCTTGACATTCATCTGAGATATAGTCTATAAGCGTACCGCTACAACAGCAATGAGATTACGGATTGTAGTCATATGAGCAACTCGAGCAAAAGTCTCGTCATAATCTCGAACATAAGCCTGCTGAAAACATCTTGCAACAAGATGAGCATTGTATCGAGCTACTGGTTTTTACTTTGTAAACCCACTTGCAAGTTCTAGGAACAACTCCAGATGGTAGCAGAACAAGATCCCAAGTGCATGCACACTAATGTTGTAAGCTCCTCAGTCATAGCCAACTGCTACTCAGGTATACTGGTTGCCTCCTGATAGATACTCAGCTCAGATACTACACATGCACGAGAAAACCCCCATCTCTCTAGTGCCTGAATAGAGAAACAATCACGTAGTGCATACCATGATGTAGTAGAAGGATCGTCAGAGTCCATGGTATCGGCTGGAGGGCCAAGTGGAGTAGAGGGGGACTGAGGATCAGAAGGTTCAAGAGGAATGGAAGTGTGAGGATAAGACGGAACTCTCTGACTCTCTGTCAACAACTACAGTGAAAGGGAAAAGTGGAAGTGTCAGAAACTGATGGAGTTAATAGAGAATACACACTAGAAGGTGAAACTGGTGGAGAAAGTGTTTATGGAGAAGGCAAGTCTGGTGAAGGAATGGAAGGTAGACACAAAAAGGTGGAATCTGTGAAAGGAGTGGGATATGTAGAAGGATGATAAAAGAAGAGTTGACACTTATCAAATGTCACATCACGAGAGATGTGAATGCGATGTGTTGAATGATCATAGCAATGATAGTCCTTATGCTCAGGACTATAACCTAGGAAGACACACTCAGCCGACTGAGCGATCAGCTTTATATGCTCACGAGGTGCTGAAGGACATAGCAGACACAACCAAATATACAAAGATGAGCATAACGAGTAGGTACTTTGTATAAGACCTCACCAGGACACTTACCCTGAAGCTTAGAAAAGGGTAATGGTTGATGAGATAGACTATCGTAGAGACCGCTTCCCCTCGGAAATGAGAGGGGACAAAGGGGGAATGAGAAGAGTACAAGTAGTCCCAATGATGTGACAGTGTTTGCGCTCAGTAATATCATCCTGAGCATAAGCACCAGGACACGAGAGCTGAGAAAGAGTACCCTCAGAAGAAAGGAACTAACGAAAAGCTAATGAAAGATACTCTCCACTAGAGTCAGAACGAAAAACACGAATAACAAAAGAGAACTGAGTATGAACCATCTGAGCAAAAAACTAATAGATAGAAATCAACTGTGAACAGTGTTTCATGGAGTAGATTCAAGTGTATTGAGTGTGGCCATCAATGAAGACGACATAGTAATTGTGACCACCCTTCACTGAAAATGGAGGACCCCAAACATTCGAATGCACCATATCAAAGGGACGATCAGATCTAGAAAAGCTAGAAGGATATGAGAGTTGTACTTGCTTGCCAAGTCTACAACCCTTACACTGAAAATTGGTGTCAACAGAAACATTATCAAGAACACCTTGATGAATCAAAATAGAGAAACGTGAGCCACACAAATGCCCCAAGAGATGATACCATTGAGGAAAAGACTTGCAAACAAACGTAGATGCAGAAGGGCAAAGAGTAGATGAACCAACAACACAGGATAACGGAATAGGAGCAGGAGCAGTACCAGAAATGGAGGATAAAGGGGGACTCAGACGATCAAGAACATAGAGCCTTGCAAAACCCCTCTTACGATGACATGTACCGATGACAACTCTTGTTCGACAATCTTGCATAAAGTATGAGCTATCATCAAAACCAACAAAGCAGTTCATATTTGGAGCTGCCCAATAGAGATGAGATCCATGGAGAGCATAGAGCCAAGTGAGACATCTGAAACTGTGAAGTAGGAGGTGGAAAGAGTCCCCTAATGAGTGATCGTGCATGGTATTCCATCAGTTGTTGATACCTTTTGCAGCAGGACAACATGATGTGAGTTGAGATGCATCAGATGTCACATGGAAAGACGCCCCTGAATCCAACAGCCATGGGAGTGAACCACCCGACACAGGACACGATGGTGCAAATAAACCGGTGGATCCACCAGAAGATGTCTGCAGCTGACACGACTGGGCCTGAAAGTTACTCATCTGATCCTGTATCTGACCAAACTGAGTTGCACAAGACTCCAAAGCATTGGCAATGACAGAAGAAGCAATAGCAGCATCACCTCGATGAGACGAAACACATGATGGTAACCTCAGCTCGGGGTTCAACTCAAAACACCAATCTGCTAGATGACCATGTCTCTTGCAACGAGAACAAACAAACTGACTCCAGATAGCACTAGGACCAAGGATACCTTCGAATGCCATGATCTGGCGACAACGCAGTAGCAGCAAAGGAGGATACTGGTGACGAAGAAGTGACTAGCGACGAAGCACCCGAAGCAGAGCAGCAAGGGAAAACATTGGATGATGGTCCAATCCTCACTGCTCGGTTGCACGCAGATCACCAGGGGAAACTTCAGGAACCAGACGACGATGGTGATGCAAGAGGAGGAGGTGGGACCTCACCACCCTCTGCCTCGCCCGAGCAGCAACACAACAAGCTTGGAAATCTCCTCCCACACCAGCGTCGCGCTCATACGCCGCCCTCTCCGCCTCACGCCAGCCTCCCTACTAAAGCAAGGTTTTGCCGCGCTGGGGCCAAGTCATTGTTCGTGCGAGCAACGAAGGGCTCCGACTACTTCAGAGCTCTGGTCTCTGAGAAGCCCGCAAAGCCAACACTAGGGGAACAGGAGGGTTGGGAGGGTTTTGGTCAGGAGGTGAGTAATGGTGGTATCAAGTGAGTAATGGGGAAGAGGAGGAGCAAATGTAGGCGGTGGCGACGAAGATTCGACCACTGGCGAGAGAAAGCGGCGAGTCAAGGCGCCGGAATCGAGCGGATCCGATCTCGGCGAATGTGACAAGTCAAGGCGCTAGATTCGAGCGGAGGCCAACTTTGGCGGCTTGAGCAGAGGCCGCGGCGCGCTTGTTGCAGAGGCTGCGGTGTCACGCTGGGTTGAGCAGAGGAGGTCGCAGCGACATATATAAGCTTGGCACGTCCAAATCGACGAAGACGGCGGATCATCAAAGCACGCCAGCGGCGGGAGAGGTGGGAAGCCTAACTCTAACCTTGCTCTAATACCATATTAGATTTAGGAGAGGAAATATTTTTGCTATTCATAACTGTGCATCTTATTCATTATTGAGATAATATATGTAGACGGGATTAGTTGGGTCGCATGAGCTACATGGGCCGCATGGGCCAAGAGAGAGACTACTAATATGTACAAGACTCTTAACTATTGTTTTAAATATTGCGCTATGGCGGTCAAGGTACTCCGAGAGCTACATATCGGTTGTTGCTGCGGTTTAGTGCAATATTGCCGATATATCGGGCCGATACACGAGCTATCCTCTATAAGCTATATCAGAGCTACCGCCCAAGAACATTCAAACTACCTCTCACATAGGGGTGCACCTCTTGATTTGGTAATATCCATTAATATCGGCCCTTCCGTTGGTTGGGCTTCCATATTCCCACCTAATCCAATTAATTAACCTTCATGTTCCCACAAATCCAAGTTGTGCTAGTTAATAACATTCCATCTCTTAGCAAGCCTATGTTATCAAAGGAGAAAGAGAAAACAAGCATCATGCACAGATTCTCCACGTGGACAAAAAAGAAGGAATGAAGGGGATGTTGATTTCCCATTTTCTTCGTCAAAGGATGAAGATTGATTAACAAAACACTATGTGGCTTTTATAATGTTGATGTTTATCTTAGATATAGACATGTGGGATTTGATATTTTGGATGTTTTATGCAAATTATGCCTGGGACTATGTAGTTTAAGATTAAGTATCTTTATATTCCTAATGTATCATAGTTGAGCATGTAGCACCAGATATATCTCCGATATACGCTATCAACTATAAAAAATAGTCCACCGCTACGCTTCCACTACCCGCTATTTAAAACCTTGCTCTTAACACATATATGCACAGACAAATTTTATGTACAAATGTTCTAATGGTCATGATAATTAACAAAAAAAAACAATCATTAATTCAACTTCATAGCTGTGCCAAACCATTAACATCGGTAGCCTGATACTACACGCACAATCAACTTCATTGCTGTGCCAAACCATTAACATCGGTAGCCTGATACTACACGCACAACATTCTATCCCACCTATCATTTTACAAATTCATCTATCCAACACCGTTTTTCATGTCAAAGATCTACTTTCTAATCTCAGCTGATATCATATGTCCATCAGGTTCCTTAGAATTTAATTGTACTAGAAATGAGATCGATGTATGTTTGTAGTATATTTTTTTATTTTTCTGGTCTCTAGAAATACAGTACTTTTGGATTAACAGGGCAGTTTAGACACTACTTGTTATTATTGCATTTTGATATCTTGTCCTGAAGAACTAAGCATGCCTTGATGGTTACAATGGTACGTAAACAACAAAAGGAAAACATCAACATTCATTCACTACATTGTAGAACATCAGAAGTGGCATTTTCTTAGTAGTACTCCAAATTCTCACTAAGCCAGCAATTCTTTCCAAAGGACTGAAGGAGAGCAACAAGGATGAACAAAATGCACTTCCGAGTGAAGAAACGTTGATGCAAAACGAATAGCAACTAGGTCGACACTAGTGAGATGTCCTTTCGCATTCATATGAATATTTAGATCTATAAAGCCTGACAAAATAACCAAAATATCACAAGATTGTATTATTCGACAGCAAGATAAAATCATAATTGTATAAAGCAGCGTAGTTCAGGATGAAATTTAACAGTGGGTGTAAACAGTGCAAAACACAACGTGATGTGTCCAGTTGAGAACCCAGTCCACAGAACAAAGCACAAGCCCTTGTAATTTTGGTAATTTTTAATCAAACATTTGAATAGAACATCTCAGTGCACCACAGTGGTCACTATTGCTATCTTCTCATTTATCAAGTATAATCTGAAACTATGTCATAAAAAGGCAAAAACAGGCCTCTATCTACATTGTCAACGTCAGTACATTTGACAAAACTTCAATCAAACATTTTTTTTCCTTTGACAGCTATGAATGTTTTATAAGGGAATTATATGGCAAACAACTTTGACAAGGACCAGCACGAAACGTACCTGGAAAACCCCAAGCCTCCGGTTGTAATCCGACTCAGGCAGCGTCAGCGACACCTCAAGCTGCATCCGCTGATTCGGCGGCACCAACCGCCGTACGGGCACAAATGCCACCGGGCTCGGCTTGGTGTAATCAAAATTCAGGGTCTCCGTAACCTGAACAGGCTCCTCCACAACTTTCCCCACCAAAAACCCCCCTCCAAGGAACGCCATAACCAGAAGCGCACACAGAACCACACAGACGTACACAGCCCACAGTGACCCCCATACCAGCCTCATCGCCACACGCCCCACCCCATCCCCGCCTCCGATCCGCGCGGACACGGCGCCCGTGGCCTGCCCCACCACCCCGAGCGCCCACGCCCTGGCTCGACGCGCCAAGCCGAGCGGGTCGGTCACGAACAGGAACCACCATTGCAGCAGCCGAACCGGGAACGCGAGACAGCTGATGAGCGCGCTGACCTGGAACACCACCGCTTTGATGACGAGCACGGCGAGGGATTCGAGAATACTCGGCGTCGTTGTCGGCGTAGGATGTCGAACCTCCGTATCCAAACCTGCATCCGCCTCCCCGTCTTCCCTCTCTGGCGATGGGGGAGGATGGAGGGCGCTGGTGGCTTCGGAGGAGTCGGGCTTGACGGGTTCATCAACGGCGGTGACGGTGGAGGCAGCAGAAGCCGCAGGGAAGGGGGTGATGGAGTCGACCTGCTTAAGACTTTTGGCGCGGCGCGGGCGGCGCCGGAGGGTGGAGAAGGACGGGGTGTGGGTAGGTGGGGAAGAAGGGAGGGTATCGAGGGCGTCGAAGAAGGTGTCGTCGGAGATGGAGGGGGAAGAGGTGGCGGCGGCGGGGTAGTCGGCGTCCATGGGCAGGGAATCGGAGGGGTGGCTGTGGGATGGGTGGTCGGGGAGGGGGGCGAGGAGGTGGCGGTGGTGAGCATGGGCAGGAGGATTCGAGGAGGGGGAGGGATTGTGGAGAAGACGGGCGGGTATTTTTCGGTTACGACCTTGTGTTTCGAGGTATTTGATTTTCATTTGGTGATAACTGGTTTCAAAATTTTGTTAAGGTGCATCTTATAGGATATCATTTTGATGTAAAGTGGTGCTTTAATTGGCATCCTATTTTTTTTAATAGATTTCAGGTTGTGCTCTTTAGTCTAAGATGTTTTAAATTAGGGCGCAGCTAGTGCTCGGACGTATGATGATAGATTTTTTATCGTACGTTTCGATGCAATATATTTTTCATCGTGTGCAATATTTTTTTATCGTGTGCAATATTTTTTTCATCGTGTGCAACGTTTTTTTCAATGATCGCAACAAAAAAAGACTTTTCGTCAAATAAGAGGTGATGGGGGATACAACATATCAAATAAACCAAATACAACATCTCAAAGAATATTACATCTCAAAAAATCTTAGATGCAAAATAACAATTTTAACACTAAAAGGGGTTGGTTTTACAACAATTATTTCAACGGCCGCAATATTTTTTTTCAACGGTCATAACTTTTTTTTTCAAATATCGCAACAAAAATAACTTGAGGGCTAACAGATGCAGCATTTTTCAACATCTCAAAATTATTACGACAATCAAAACATGAAGCTCTACAAAATCCTGTGGATAAGATGGAGACAATAGCGGCAAGGGCGAGCTAGCAGTAGGGGTAGAAGGTGACCGATCAAACGCCTCACTGCCAATGGGCCCATATTTCTCACTACCTCGCCATGAAGCTCAGGATGCCTTGCCGCCCTGCCATGGAGATCCACCACCACCTCGGGAGGTCTCGATGCCCCGTCGTTGCCGCACGAGGTGGAGATCCCATTGGAGCTTCCTAGAGGGCAATATGCTTGGAGAGAGATGAGCAACAGCAAGAAAAGAGAGAGACTAGAATTGGATAAGAAAGTAGAGACTAGAATAGCGTGGTCCCAATGGGTAATGTACCTTCCGCGTTGGAGTTGTATCGTTACCCTCTAAATTATAGAAAAGGCGTTGTTGATAAACAACTTTTTTTGTGTAATCTCATACTATAACGAGATGGGTTTAAACTTGTAAATGTGATACACTTAATAAAAATGTTTCTTATAAAGATAGAAACATGTTAATCAAACTAGCAGAAGGTTGTGTCAAAGAAACGAACATAATGGTTGCCAGATAGCCTATAATAGCTACTACGAAAAACTAAAAAATGAATGCAAGGTCGAAGTACAAAGTTTTCATATCTTGCAAATTGAGGTTAAGCATGATCTTGAAATTGTCGTCGATACGATATTGGATAGTGAACTTGTAGGCACCTCCAGTCGGATACACGACCACCGTGGGTGCAAGGGAGACCTCAACGAGAATCAAATATTACAATCCCTACTCAAGTATTGCATATGTGTAGTGGAAGTTACAAAATGGTCTCCGCTATTTACAAGGGGTCCTTTTTACAGAGTAGGGGAGATCGATGAAGTTACATCGTTGCCCTCGAGGCTTAGCTTGCTTCGGAGGTACTTCGATCCATTGCATCAAGTGGGTCCCGCCACGTATATACGGGTGTCGATAGGACCTTGCCATGTGGCTACCCTGGACCGGGTCCAAGGTGGGTTCGCCGATGTGTTGCGCCTCGCCGAGGTTGGTCCTCGGACCCCGCCTGGGGTTGATCTTCGAACCTCGTCCGAGGTTGGTTCTTGGCCCTGCCCAAGGTTGGTATCCGGACCTCGTCCAAGGTTGGTCCCCGGACCCCGTCCGAGATTGGTCCACGAACCTTGTTCGAGGTGTCATGCCTTCACGAGGTTACCCTCGACTCGAGGTAACGAGGATCCTCCCCGATATGTACTTTTTAAAAGATTTTTTAACTTGAAGACATGGTTTCACAGGTTTGCAGGTAGGTTTCACCCAATATGTCCCCTTGGGTATTTGTATCGCGTGCAAAATACAAATGCATATGATATACGACTTAACCTTGTGTTGATCCTAAGAACGTCCAATTTTTCGTAAGCAATCTTGTGTATATCTTAAAGAGCATCCAAAATTCCTACACAGTATTGCTTCCAAAATTTCCTACGCAATGCCAATAAAACATCGCTAGACAGCTAGTGCTCGAGGTGTGATAGGTGCTTCTGAGAAAATGTAGGGAGCTTTGTGTGATTCGATCCAGGAATCCTCCCACGTGTTTGGGCTATCCTGCCACGCCACCGCCACTCCGCATGTCAACGTGTCGCCGAACATCTGCACTAGTCAGAAACTGCGCCGATGACGCGATTAAAAACAAACGAGAGAAAAAGAGCCCACAATTCCACAAATGCATGGGCCGGGTCTACAAGCTCGTCGTCTACAGAGATAGGCCACGTATGGCCGATAACTCAACAATCAACATGTCCACTTCGTGTTTACTGGATCTGGCCCATACGCCTGACGAAACAAACAAAAGCCTTTCCAGTTCATCTCTGGGGAAAAAGTTCGGGCAAATTTATCTTGTTTGGATCATGTTGAAGTTTCATGGATGGCTTAACAGAGCTTTCCTATTAGTAGCCTTATGAGAGAATCGCAAAAACAAAAAATCGAGACGTACAGAGCACAAGAAATTTGTAAAAGCAAACTGATGACTGAAACATTCAGAAACCATGTGTTTTATACCGGATAATAATAAAGCACATACGTGATACAAACGATTTGTATGAGACGCCTGGGTCCATGTCTAGAGATGGCAATCAGGCGCGGCGGGTACAGTTGGTGCTCACCCATACTCATACCTGTGACCCCAAATTCCCCTCACAGGCACACCCGCGAAGGACGACGGGCGAAAAACCTCGCCCATACCCATCGCCCGCGGGCATACCCATTTACCCGCAAATAATGCATCGTCGCCTGTGGGTATCTATCTCCCGCGGACATGCTCATTTTCCGCGAGCAATGCATACATCAAGTTCATCATAATTCATACATCAATGGTACATCACACATTCAACAACTAATAAAGTTCATCACAATTCACATATCATGTTTGACAAAACAGCTAATCAAGTTCAACAAATAAAATACAAATACAAATTGACATAGTTACTTACACATGTGAGTAGATTACGGATAATCGGGCGAAGCGGGTACGGGTGGAGCTTACCCATGCCCATGCCCATGCCCGTTTACCCGATGGGCAAGAAATTGTACCCGTTTTCATGCCCGTGGGCAAAGAAAGACGCTCATACCCACCTCTATTAGGGTATTCGCCCGCGAGTACACGGGTAATCGGGCACAATTGCTATCCATATCCATGCCTGAGTAAACTGCCGCCAAGTCGATCATCCACTCAGACGATTCGTCCCTACTTAGACAATTCCCAAATCCAACTCATTCCCTTCCTCGCCCCTCTCTCCAACCGCCACCTTCCCTCCCCCTCTTCCCACTCTGGTGACACCACTAGAGCCCCTCGCTAGAGCCGCGCTCCACTCTCTTTCCATCTCCCCCTCTCTATCCTCATATTCCCACATTTTTCTTGCTCTCGGGACCGGCGATAAGAAAACCATCAGGCGGCCGGCGGATGCACGGGGAAAGGGCGCGACAACGAGGCACCATGCTGGCCTAGCCCCCTCCATATTTGGGATCACCACTGCTGGCTAGAGCATTGCACGTATGGCCACCCGCATGGTACGCGACTGGGGCGTCGAAGCTTGCGGTGATGCGCCGCCACCTCGTCCTTCTTTTTCGAGCTCGACTCGTTGTTGTCGCCTACTTCGTTCATCGTCTAGGTGGTTTGTTGCAAATATTTTTCTCAATTTATTGCATCGTCCTTTCTAAATGATTGCATGTAGTATTTCATTGTATTGTAACCTGTCTTCCTAAATTTTACAGCAAGAGATTTTTGTTGCAATCAGGGATTTGATTTGTTGCTGCCCCTTTTGTATGTTGTTGCAAGCCTTGTTCCTAATTTGTTGCGAAAAATTCATTTTTTTGCAGATTTATTCGAAATTTATTGCATTGTTTGTTTACAAATTGTTGTAACTATTATTTTAAAATATTGCAACGTTGTAACATGACATATTTGTTTGATTTTAATTTTTGAGCTAATTTCGAAATGTAGTATGATGTACACTGAACAAACTTGTAAGTTTGTCAATTGTCCTATACATGATGACCTCTTGTTGCATCACACATATTTATTGTGTATGTTGACTTAAACTATTACACGTGGTACCCGAAGATGTTTCGTTGGAGCGTACGTTCGGGTGCTAACGATCCCATTGTACATTCGGGTGCTAGTAGTACCCTTTTATACCAATTCAGTTTGTACAGACTTGGCCACTGCAGGAGTCCTCGTACTTGACCGCGAGGGAGACGGTTGCGGCCAGCGGCGCAGAGGAGGCAGAGCAGGTCGTCATGGATCACCACGGCTGCCATCGATCGACAGGAACGGTCGAACTACCGAGAGAAGCACTACTACAAAAGGGTTATACTGGACGCTTTATCACATACGGTTCCCCAGAACCGTCAGTGTTGTAATTATCATAGACGGTTTACAAGTATGACTGTCTAAGTTACTAGCGATGATAAAAACCGTATGTGATATGTCATTATCATAGACGATTTTTTTTAATAAGAATCGTTTGTGATAATTTTGTATCACAAACAGTTTATAGTTGGAAGTGTCTGTGATATGTTCAATACTTCGGCTCGCCCGTAATGTATCTCTTCGTCTCGTGCGCCAACATTATGATACGTCACTTCGTCTCTTGATTGTTTCATAAGAATGATCATCACTCGCCATGGTGAGTACGCATGGTATTGAATACGCAAGCAGCTAGCTATAGTACCATCGTGCGCCATGACGAACAAGCGGGGCATGACGGCGAGGATTAAGGCGAGGAGGTCAGCGATCGTCGTCGCTCTTCCTCATGAGGTTGTCGTCCACAACATCGACCTCATGGCCGCGAGCTCTCCTCAGCCCATAGATGACATCTGAAGCCTACGAGCAATATACGTATTTATATACCTACAAAAATGCATACTACTATTTGTAGCGGCAACCAATCCATACATGTATACATGTTACTGTTTTTATATTATTTTTTAGTGAATCATTGTTAATTTTAATCTTGTAGTTTTTTATAAGTTCTTTTGTTTTTTGTAGGTGCGAAAGGACACAATATTCTGTTATGTTTTTTGTTCAGATGATACTGTAGCATATCATCTTGGTTGGCGAAAAGCTCCAAGTGTTCGTTTCAGTTTCAGAGACCGATAGAGAATCTGATTGTAATTCCTATGAAAATATATAAAAAGGAGAAAAATCGAAAAGTCGTATCAGTTGATATGGTGCACAATAATCTTGTGTTAATTTCGTTTTGTGTATAATATCCTATTCTGAACTGAAGGAGAAAGTCTCAGTTGTGTTTGTTTTGTCTGAAATATCGACAAATTTAGTTTCGACATAAACATCGATTTTCAGTTCTTGTTTCAACAAACATGTCACTAATCTGACTAACAACAATGACCTTAATTTGGTCTTTTATTTTTTTATGAAGTAATTCTTATATTAAGATTTTAATATCTTGAATTTTAGTTGCAAGACCATGTACAAGGCGTCCAAGGAGCGCGTTGTGGGAAGGTGTGTGGCGCTGGAGCGGGAGGAGGCGATAAAGTGGCTGGGCAATGAACGCTACCTCTCTGTGTCCACCTGGCCAGCGCGGCAACCCGGAGTCCTGCTTCATCGTCGACCTCACACTTGTCTTTGTGCACCAGGACATGCAACGCGACCTCGTGTGCCTCGAGCGGGCGGCCGTCGTCAGTCACAAGGCCACGGCCTACATGCTCAGCCTCCTCCTCTACACGGTCGACGAGGCGCGCGACGTTGGGAAGCACTACATCAGCCAGGTCGAGGTCGAGCTGGCCAGCGGCAGGTGTGAGACGGCCAAGAGGACCAACCGGGAGTACATGCAGTTCGGAGGCTCGCTGCGGACACCGTTCAGGAGGCGACGTGGAAGAAGATGGCTAGGGCGCACGGCCGGGTGTTGGCGCTGCCAGAGGACGGCCACCGGCGCACAAGCATTGGTTGTGTTTTGACGGAAGGGTGGGGCGACTACGTCGTCTTCTGCAATGACGACTGTATGATTAGACATGAGTACACCAAGTTCTTTGTAGAGGTGTTAAACTACTTGTTGTAAAATTAACGACTTTGGCAAAAGTATTTCTGTTTTTATCACAGGCTGTTCTACTTTAGAACCGTCTGTGATGTATATTTATCACAGACGGTTCTACTTTAGAACCGTATGTAATGTTCAACTCTATTTATATTTAGACTCTATGGTTCTCTACCCGCGCCCCCACTCAAACGATTAAGTTTATCTAACTCTCCCTCCTCGAGCCTGGCGCACATCCTCCCCCAAGCCCGAGCATGCGTCGTCTCCTCCTCGATCCCAGTGCACCTCCTTCTTGAGCCCGACGTACCTCCTCCCCGAGCGAAGGTAACCCCCCCACCCGAACCCCAGCGAGCGGCGACCCTTCTCCCTTCCCTTCGGCCAGCGCGTAGTGCAGACGTGCTGTGGAAATGGGGAATGGAAATTGGCACTGGTAGGCTTTGGAAATGTGGAAAGGCAACTGAAGTTTGAAAAGTCTCTGACCGATTTGCTTCTCGCCTTCTCCTTTGCATGAATGGGTGACGCCATGACGGTGGTTGACTGATTTGATGTTGTCTTCACTCTTCAAGTTCAGTTCTTCCTGCTTGCTGTTGCGGAGAGGAGGCGAGGTGGGCGGCGGGGTCTGGTGGCTATAAATTGGGATGGTTCCTCAAAATGTCAAGTCTAAGTCCAAAGGCAAGGGTAAGAATTGGTTGATTTGGTTCCAGTGATTTATCACTTATTATTTATATTACACTATTGTCAAGGAATTTCATTGGATTGTGATGGGCTAATTATTTGATTTGCTGGATTTAAAGAGTTATTTTACCATTGCATCGAGTGGCTCGACCCCAAGTACTGGTGCAAGCGAGAATTAAGAAACAATTCAAGACAAGAAATCTCGGAGAATGAAATTGCCTCAGTTTCCTTAACATAATTAGTACTTTAGTGGTATGTCCTTTTGTTTTTATGATTCACTTTAGTTGTATGAATACTGCATTGAAGCTTATTATGGGTATACAATTTTTGTAGATAATACAATTGCATTTCTAGACTTCTAGTAGCATATAATGACTAAAATCACGCGATAAGTTAGTGTTACATTCTTAACAATACATAAACAATGTAAAATTTATGATGCCCTGGTGGGCAGGGACGAATCTAGTATAGTTTTAAATGGAGCATAGTCAACTATCATAGACGATTTTATCTACAAAATTTGCTATTCCATTCCAAAACAAAGACCAAATGAGTCAAAAACTACTACAACACCTCTTCACCTACCTCTTGCCATTCATTTCACATTTGTATAACCGTGTTCATGCTGGTCAAGTTCTCCTCCTATGCGTCCCAGGGTACCGTCTGTTATACATCAGCTGTCACAGACGGTTTAATCTACAAATTATCTATGATACATAAGCTATCACAAACGGTTTCATCTACAAATCGTCTGTGATAGTCAACTATCACAGACAATTATGAGTTAAGAACCGTCCGTGATAGTCTGCATCACAGACGGTTTAAAGACTGTCTGTGATGACCTCATGTCATCACTGACTCATAAACTCAGACGGCTCACGAAACCGTCTATAATGACCTTTTCTGCAATAGTGAAGGTGTCCATTCAGTGGACAAGGTCGGCGCACATGGATGGTCCCGCTCATGTGGTCCGCTCCCTGGGGTCCCTCTCCATGGACTGGAGTTTGGTGTGAAATGTTGGCGTCATAGGGCTCGCAGAGCTACCACCGGTTCTTGGTTTTCTTGATGCCGATGACAGAGGCGGGATGAGCTCATGAGCGGTCTCAACGGCTTGTCGGACGTGGGCGGACGACCTAGAGCGGCTTGCTTCACTTGCAAAAGACTATATAGAGCACCGTCTCCGCATGGAATTCTTCCCTGTAAGGACTTGTTTGTATACACTGTGATGTGACTCAATTCCTTCGGATTGACTGATAATTAGAACTAAATTCTATTTCAATCCGATGAAATTTGTTCTAATCCCTCTATATCCAAACAAGCCATAAGGCATCTTATCCCGCCGCGCTCGCTGCATGCAATGGTGTCAACGGTGCCATGTTTGAACATTTGCATGCAGCAACGTCTTTGTGCATCGGCCGGCATGCGCTCGCGCCTACTGTGGCATGGTGGCCGCCCGGTGGCATTTACTCACAGTGGCCCTTGCAGTGACTCGGCGTGCGTTACTCTAACACGTGGTGCAATAGTGTTTCGGTCTCTCAACAGTGAAAGTGATAATGCATTAAGCCATTAATAATGTCGTGTTGCTTTATCCGAGTTTTCGACTAACGTAGCACTGTTTGCGTGAGAAATAACAAATCTAGACTCTTTCAGAGATCAAAGCAAAAAATAGCACTGCGGACTTGCCGACAGGCAACATGTGCCAAGTCCGTGCCATAGGGAGGGTATTTCCCTCGTCCATACGATTTAGTTGTAATTAATTAGTCAGAATTAATTAATTTGTAATTAATTACTCATAATTTTCATAATTAATTAGTTATAGTTTAATATTCTTCATTAATTAGTCATATGTAATTTAGTCGTAATTAATTAGTCATAATTAATTTACCTGTAATTAATTAGTTGTAGTTATTTAGTTGTAATTATTAATTATTAATTAATAATTAATTATGACTAAATTAATAATACAATCTGATTTCATGCGCCCTCAGCGCGTAAATAATTTACGGTGCATGTGATAATACAACACATGATTTCATGTGATAACATCGCCTAACTAATTTATGGTGCATGTGATAATACAACGCATGATTTCATGTGATAATAATTTTTTGGTACATATGATAATACATAGAAAGTCAGTCATACAAGTAAAGCGCATGATTTCATGCGTCCTATTTGAAATGTGAATTTTTGGCTTTTTTGAAATGTTAATTTATTAGTGCAAACTGTTAAGGATTACGACACGTTATTAAGTAGACATTGACTAAGCATCTTGACATGTCTAACCCACCCGATCTGTTCTATATGAGACCGTCGAAAAAAAAACACAAGTAAGTTTTGCATCTTCGATGTTATCTAAAGCCACAACAACCCAATGCATATGTTAGGAGCAATTCACTGTTCTTTACTATACACAATTAAATAAATATATCATATTATTTAGTCTATATTTCCCTACCTCCCCCAAAATAACTACACCTCGGTAATCTTTATGTATAAATTTAACATAATCAGTGCATAATAAAAAACTACTAAATTTTTGAAAAAAAGCTAGTAATCCTTGCTATTAATTAACTACGACTAATTTATTTGGACTAACTAACTATGATTAATTAATCCGGACTAAATAAATTATGATTAAATTAATTATGACTAATTAATTAAAAATACTTAAATACGATTAATTAATTATGAGTAATTAATTACGAATAAATTAATTACGATAGAGACGTCCGGGCCAGTGGTTACAACTAAATCGTATAGATGAGGAAAACCACCTCCTCTGGAGCATGAACTTGATATATGTCGTTCGTCAGTAAGTTCGCGGTGCCTTTTTTTTTTCCTTTGATCTTTGAAGAATACTAGATTTAGTATTTCTCCCGCAAAGAGTGCTATATTAGCTTAAAAAGAACTCGTGGACGTTTGGCGTGGACAAGACAAAAGAAGAAGTACTTGTACATGACGTGCGTCCTGGATTGCACGGCACTAAAGTGCGAACCAAAACGACAGCAGATCGAGCTGCGTCGTGAAACCAGCTGCAAATTGCTTTGTTTGTTCGCGGCGGTACGTGGTTACTGGTTGTCAGTCGTCTACCGCGTGCTCGGTCTGTTTGATTTTTAGGACTCGTATATATTGATCCATTAAGAACAGAGTACAAGGAGATGGGAATTTCTTTCCGGTTTACATGGACGTAACTGAAACGCCTGGGCACATTGGAACAGATTTTTGTGTGCAGCTCTGTGTGGTCGCTCTGGACTTGGACAGAAGTTTGTAGGGAAGCAATTTTTTTGTATGGAGTCCTCGCTGGAAAGGACGGCTTCAAGTTTGGTTCCACATTGTTCGTCAACGAGGAAAGCCAAGCCTAGCGCATTTCAAACGCACTAATTTCATATGGATGAATTTTAAGTGTAAATTTCTCATATTTCCTATACAATTTCTATGTCCCAAATAGCGCGATTAGCCTAGCAGATCGTTGGTTTGTACTATGTCACCTCATTCATCTATATAAAATGAAGTCGGAAGCTCATTCTCGACATTGACATTGTGTAGCAACATTACGGTACTATATTATTGTAATATCGCGTAGCAGCAGTCGAATCAGAAAGCAAATGATGAGATCGTGACTTTCAATTGTACTAAAATAATATAGCATCAGCACTATTCATGAACACGTAGCGTCATTACAGTGGTTGATCTGAGCCGTTCTTCCTGAATCGGATGGTTTAGATCTGCCGAATATCACGACGCTATGCTCTTCTGCCATTGCCAATCCCTATTGAACCATATTTGATCACAAAAGAACAGCGCAAAGCATATATTGGCAATGACAGAGGACGTCAATCCCTATAAAATCATATTCGATCGTAGAAAAATAGGATAAAAGATATTAAAGTAGGCTATGTGAGAAAAAATAGAAATTTACTCTAGACGGGAAAACATGTCTGACTATAAGGAGAAATTAAAAACCAGAGGGCCAAAATCTCCAATGGCACAGGCCTCTCATTAATTCCACCGAAACGGCGAAGAGCTAAATTACCAACCCAGCCATAACTCCGCCCGATCTCATCTCTATCCCTCCTTCGCCTCCCAAAAAGAAAAAAAATTCCTCACGCGCACGCACCAAGGGGTGGAAATAAGAAAAAATAGAAGAAAAAAACCCGTTCCGATCGGAGGTGGTGGTGAGGCGAGATGAGGGGTACGAAGCGGCCGCTCGGCGCGGTGACGGCGTGGGTGCGGCGGCAGCCGCCCAAGGTGAAGGCCTTCCTCGCCGTGGTCACCGGGATGGCCGCGCTCGTATTCATCCGCTTCATCGTCCACGACCACGACAACCTCTTCGTCGCCGCCGAGGCCGCGCACGCGCTCGGCATAGGTGTCCTCTTCTACAAGCTCACCAAGGAGAAGACCTGTGCCGGTTCGTCCCCCCGCGCCCTCTGGCTCATGTTCCTTCCCTTGCTCGCCTCGATCCATCGAGATCGCTCGATCTGTGCGAGTCTCACTCGGGGCTAGGCTTTTGGAGGAATTTACCGACCGGTTTCGTATCAAAAGGCGTTTTTCCGGTGTAATTTGTATTTTTTTTTTTGGAAAATTGATGGTTTATTACGGTGAATATCTAGGAGCCTGCAGGCGCTGCTGGTTGGGATATCTATTCGATCTATTTCGTGTCGGACGTTTCACGTTTAATGCTAATTTCCTGCGAGTTGATTTGTTTGTGGAGCTGGAGAGACGCGTAGCGCTGTTTTAGGGTTTTGATTGGGAGATGTAGCTAATTACTGATCTGATATGCATATGCTGCTAGAGCTGCAAGTCGTTCTATGTTAGAAAGTTGCGATACCTGCACGATTGTGAGGATATATGGTTACATGTGTGCTTTGACTTGGCTGGGGCGAATTTGGATAGGCTTAATAGTGCCGATGCTGAGGATGGTGCGGTATGTTGGGATTAACTGAAGCAAGTTGGAGAATTTGGATAGGCTTCAATCCAATTCTGTTTGTCTCCGTCCTTTTGTCTTTCTAGGAGCATCCATTTAGAGGTTTTGGTACAAATTGGTGGTAATATCTACCCTGGCCTGGTTTAGAAATTGGGCGTGGGAATTATCATGTCAGAGATGTACAGATGAACCATTTATAAAATCAAGGTGGCTTGCTTGGAGCAAGTTGTCTTGGTGTAGAATGTGGAGAGGCTAAGTTGTTATCATTTAATTACTTAGAGGAGCAAACTATCCCTACCAAGTCTGTATGTTTAGACTTCAGGTGTGTTGTTGGTACGCAAAGGCAACCATTTGAACTTTAAAATTAGACATATTGGCATAGAACCATAAAAGGCAATATTATTATAGTAGTCTACAAATTATTAGCATGAACATATTGTCTTTTACTTCTTCTAGAGTCATGGATGGTAGGTAATGCGCTGGGTACATTCTGGGTCCTATTGGCTGAAATCCTGTCAAAAGCTTCTCAAATACTTCTTTACATCTACTTGTTAAGTTGTTTTGCGACAATGGAATTCCTATACTTTTTTTAAGAAACATACTAACTGAATTTTTATTGGCGTACAATTCTTTGACGATATTTTTGATCCTCAACATTGTTTTTGTCAGATATGTTCATGTTCTTTTGACATGTAAAAGTATTAGTTTACTTTTCATGGGTGGTATGATTGTAAAAATGCCTGCTTGGAATAATTTAAAATTTCTAAGCAAAGTATTCTATTTATCATTTTGACTGAACTTACAAATAGTTGTTCCAGTTCAAGCTGTGAAAATTGCTCTAATATTTTATCATCAATTTTTTTTTGCCTTTTCACATGGTTTGCAATCATAAAGTACATTTTCGTGAATACATTATTTGCTTAAACCAGAGAAGTGACTACTGACTAGCATGTTACCGTATGTGTAAAGATAAATAGTCGTATAAATCTGTCAGCATTTCTTCATCATTCTATTGCATGATTTATGTGGTTTTTTTGTACTAATGCCCTGATTTGCTAAGAATATTAAAGGCTTCTGTTTTATATTTCGCAGGACTATCCCTCAAGTCTCAGGATTTAACTGCATTGTTTCTAGCTGTTAGACTGTACTGCAGCTTTGTTATGGAGTATGACATGCATACTGTTCTGGACACTGCTACACTTGCAGCTACACTTTTTGTTATCTACATGATTCGGTTCAGACTGAGGTCAACTTATATGGTGGACAAGGACAATTTTGCATTGTACTATGTGGTAGGAACACATGCCCTTCTATCACTAATATGCTAATAATATAGGGATTTAGTTTTGTTAGCATAAACTGGGTATGGTGGTGGTGCTCACAATTTTGTTGTTATTTGATTACATTAATCTAGAACTGCTCTTACCAGTGCTCTAGATCACTATTTCCTTTTGATTTTCTGGATATTGGTAACTGTGTTTGTTGCTTTTGGAGGCTTTCTGATTGGTAACTTTTGTGTTGAATTGATGAAATGATACTGGCACTTCATCTAGTAGTAAGTGTTGTCTTATGTTGATCTTCATGGCTCATTAAGTACATCTGTAAGTTTCTTCTGGTTGAAATGCCAAATACACAACAAGTATGGATAATCAAGATGAACTCTCACCATGGATGACTTGTGGTGGCCGAACAGCTGAAGCCATGTAAAATCATCTAAATTTCTATTAGTAATGGTTCTGTAGAAGTGTTATCGAAACCATGTATCACTAACAGAAAGTGTTGAACCTGTAATGGGATACTGGATTGTTTTACTTGTTCAGTTATAGTGCTCACAAATCTCTTAGTTGTAAAACATGCTAAGTTGCCAACTTATTTGGTTATTTACTTATTTCTTTCTTTCTTTGAAGGTGGTACCTTGTGCTGTGCTAGCGCTACTTATTCATCCTTCAACATCTCATAACATTGTGAACCGGATCAGCTGGGCGTTCTGTGTTTACTTGGAAGCTGTTTCAGTGCTGCCACAATTGCGTTTGATGCAAAATACCAAGGTAGATACTAGCATGCACCCTTTTGTGCAGGGATTTTTTTACCTATGTTTTCCTTCTTTTGCAGATTGTTGAACCGTTCACAGCTCACTATGTGTTTGCACTGGGAGTTGCAAGGTTTCTTAGCTGTGCCCACTGGGTTCTTCAGGTTCGATATATGTGGTCCTGTTTATTGACTATGTCTTAACTTCCCTTTGTTATAGCATTTGGTACGCAATAAATGTACAACTTAATGTTTTTTTTTTGAGTTGCATTTGTTATTGCTGTCATCTGTGTTTATACTTTATACACTGTTCTACTTTGATGAATGATGGTCTGTTAGTTTTCTCGATGTATTGTTGAGCAATCTGGTCTTGTGGTGATTCTTCCCTTGTTTACCTTGATTTGTTTTCTAGTATAGTTGGATCAAACATGTCTTTAAGTGCAATTTCTATGGTTAAGGATATCTTGAGGAAATCTATATACATGTGCATGCGAAAGTTGTTTGTTCACGAGTCTTCGAAAACAAAAAGTCTATCCATGTCGCTGAATCTGACACTTATTTTATACATGTATATGGAAACTCCGCTCATTTAAGTCAGCAAAACTTGTTGCGCAGGTTTTGGATACTCGTGGCCGTTTGTTGACTGCTCTGGGCTATGGTTTGTGGCCATCTATGGTGCTCCTGTCAGAAATCGTGCAGACATTCATCCTTGCAGATTTCTGCTACTACTATGTGAAGAGGTGCATTCAATATCACTTGCATAGTTAGTAGAATTTGACTCCAAACATTATCTAACGGGTGTTTGTGGTGGTACAGTCTCGTTGGTGGGCAACTGGTGCTACGGCTTCCCTCCGGGGTGGTGTAAGAACTGCAGCAGGATACAAGCTTGTTGGTTCACCCATTTTTATGTACTATGAATAACAGTTATGCTCTAGTGCCCAACCTTCTGCGTCTCTTATCAAGTGCGAGACCGGAGCCTTTTTTTACTTGATGTTTTGAGTTATACTATCAATGACAAAATTGCACCTAATTGTCGCCTTAAAACATAGGTTGTCGATGTGACTGTTTATAGCCGTGTATGCCCCGATACCTAATTTAAGTATTTAGCTCCTGTATGGCTGTCGTGATTTTAGATGGGTAGGCATTGATGAACTGATGATGGTGTCCTCGTAATTATGGTTCGTGTTTGCTTTGGAAGATTTTCTGGTCCGCACGTAACTCGACTTTACACCGCGCAAAACTTGTGATATGAAAATGAAAATTACGCATGGAAGCATCGGATGAAGATATCTAGTCGTTTCCACGGAACATTGGTGTTGTCGCTAGCCCGCTAAAATAATGCGCGCCGTGGTTTACTGACTGGGAAGGGAATGATGCTATGAGAGTACTCTGCTGTCTAGTTGAATTTAGGAGGGATAGCAGTTGCCTCACGCCTTGTTGCTTGCGACTCACACCAGTTTCGTGTACAAATCCTTGGGTTTTGTTGACCAAACAGCCACCCTGAGGTAGGATGTGCGAAAGTGGAAGTTGAAGACCTTATTTGTGCACTGTATTCTGACAAGTTGACCGGGATCATAAAAGTAAAACGCCCGTATGCCAAGGACTGAGTACTCTTTTGGTTCCCTTTTCACTTTAGGATGCGATGCCCGTTGTTAAAGTTTGCCATCTTTGCAGCGACAGGAACGCTCTGTTCTGGTGCTGGACCTGCCGGTGCAACTGGACCCGGTCGCCTGGCTGCTACTTGCTGAAAACGTTAGCTGAGTCTGAGTCTATCTCAAAGCACTGAACTACTGCACTACAGTATCGTATACAGCGGAGACGGAGATTTCAGCTGAGGATTAGTCGGTCGGGCCCTACCCACTTTCTTTTCCTCCTAGCCGCGGCTAGATCAACCATGCCCTTTCCCATTCCCACGCCACCGTACGAGCACCTCGACCCTACCCAATAAAAGCCCAACCCAAACCAAACCGATCGAACCCGACCCCCCTTCTTCTCCATTCCCCTTCCCTTCCTTCTCCCCCACCCCCAGATCGCCTCTTCCCTCGAACACCACACCGCACCACACGACAGCAGCGGGGAGAGAGAGAGAGAGAGAGAGAGAGGAGGAGGACGAGCGGGCGGAGGCGGCGGGCGAGATGGGCGACACGTTCTGCCCGGACTGCAAGAAGCAGACGGAGGTGGCGTTCGATCACTCGGCGGGGGACACGGTGTGCACCGAATGCGGCCTCGTCCTGGAGGCTCACTCGGTGGACGAGACCTCCGAGTGGCGCACCTTCGCCAACGAGTCCAACGACAACGACCCCGTCCGCGTCGGCGGCCCCTCCAACCCACTTCTCACCGACGGCGGCCTCTCCACTGTCATCGCCAAGCCCAACGGCGCCCAGGGAGATTTCCTCTCATCCTCCCTCGGCCGCTGGCAGAACCGTGGTTCCAACCCCGACCGCTCCCTCATCCTCGCCTTCCGCACCATTGCAAACATGGCGGACAGGTTCTCCTCCTCCTCCTCCTCTCTCTCTCTCCCCCTCTCTCTCTATTTCTCTCTCTCCTCATCCATCCGTTCGATTCGATTCGATCCAAGTATGCGCTATGGTTTGATTTCTCTCCGATGTCATAGGATCGATCGTGTGTGCGTCTGGCCCTGCTCTGATTTGGGTTTGGGGCGGGTGGATTTAGGAATCGAGGAGTGTGAAGGGTTGGGAGTAATGGTTTTATTTTTGGTCACGATTTTGTAGATTTGGAACGTGTGTGTGATTGCTCCGTGGAGGGCTAGGGCTTGTGCTATATGGGCAGGGACGTAGGGTTAGGTGGTGGGTGGTTTTCGCTTGGATCTGGGGGAAGGTTCCATTGCAGAGCATCACTGGTATATCAAGAATTTGGGAGAATACAATGAATCTCATTGGGTATTGTAAAAGCTCAGATTTTTTTAAAAAATGAATATAGGTTTGGTACAATTGATAAGGTAGGCTCGTTGCACCCCCAAATGCTTGGTGTTATGCACTTCAATTCAAAGCATTGAAACACTGTTGGCGATGGCATTTAGCACCTAGTTGCTTGAAGCATGTGATTAGCCATTTAGGTGCCTAGCAATGCTAGCTGATGACCTAGTGAAGAATTTTTTTTTTTTTGTGATAAGGCATGTGCAATTGTGACAACCTCTTCTTCTACCAGTGGGTCTAGAATGGGAAATTTTCACAATAAAAAACAATGCAAGATGAATAGATGCACAATGCTAAGAGCTACTTTTATGAGTATGTTAATTTACTGCTGAAGCAGTTTGGACATTTTACTTTGTAACATCTGAATTTTGACAATATGTTGACATGATATCTCTCCTGCAGGTTGGGCCTTGTGGCTACTATCAAGGTAAAGAATCCGACGGTTATTGTCCATTATATTGAACTGACTACTAAAATACTTGCTCCGATTATACTTGCTTGCGAGTACTAGCAGCAATGATAAGATTGCACTGACCATTCGATTAAATGCATGTAATTGGTGTATGATCATACATGCTGGGTTGTCCTAAAAATACTGAAACTTAATATAATCTCAGTTTCGTATGTTCACTTTGAATGAATGTTTAAATCCATCAGGTTGCTTGTAGGGCATTTTACAGACTTTGTCCTAGCATATATGCTAATAGAGCAGGGATCCATGCTATGTAGTGTAACCTGTTTATTTTATTTAAGATAAAGACATGCATAAAACATTTTGCTGAATATCTGGTGTGTGTTGTACAATATGTCCATGTCCCTATTGTTAACGTTCATTGTTGCTTTAGAGTTATTTCAAGTGTTCCATACAGTAACATAATGCTGGTTGGTCGCCGCTGTGTAGTGATTTTGTTATTTTTGTCTTTATTTTTCTCAAGGACCGAGCCAATGAAATATATAAGAAGGTGGAAGATCTCAAGTCTATCAGGGGAAGAAACCAAGATGCCATTTTAGCTGCTTGTCTGTATATTGCTTGTAGACAAGAAGATCGGCCTAGAACTGTAAAAGGTACAGAGTGTTCTAACAAAATTTCGATTTTTTAGACAGTAGAACTCATCATCATTCCTGCATCTGATGTCATTCTTCTTTGTTGTGTTGGCTTGTTGCAGAAATATGTTCGGTTGCCAATGGAGCAACAAAGAAAGAGATTGGCCGCGCAAAAGAATTCATAGTGAAGCAACTGGAAGTTGAGATGGGTCAATCTATGGAGATGGGAACCATCCATGCTGGAGATTTCCTGGTTTGTTGTTACCTAGCACATAAACTTGCAAAATCTGAAGTTGGTAGCTTATAATCTTGGAAATCTGCAGAGGCGTTTCTGTTCAACTCTTGGGATGAACAATCAAGCTGTTAAAGCAGCTCAGGAGGCAGTTCTGCGCTCAGAGGAGCTTGATATAAGGTTAGGCATTTGGGGACTTTGTACACACTACACAGAAGACTGGTCCTATCCTGTTTCCATTTTGATAACAGATGAGATTCTGCGACATGAAACTATGAAAGTTCTTTGTCTTGTTAGCTTCAATATCATTGGTCCAATCTAGTTTTGGCCTCTGAGTCACTGTGTTTGGCTTTATGTGTAGGCAGTTTTATGTAAATGACCTCAGGAGTCAGACTATTAGAGGAACTAGTATATACCCTATAGACAGCGAGTAATAAATTTGGTACAGGCCATGCGCGTAACTTCAGTGTTATATTTGGAAGTGCCCAAGTGAGTCAATGACTCTTAGATACGGGCCTTCCTTATTCGTCAATTTTCTAGTGCACATTAATTTTCTAGTGCACATTCTTGACCTAAAAAGATATGTTCACACCTGGCAACCTGATGTGCAGGAGGAGCCCTATTTCAATTGCGGCTGCTGTCATTTATATGATAACCCAACTCTCAGATGATAAGAAGCCTCTTAAAGGTTTGAAATGCTCACCCACTCTGTCCTCACCTCTCGTCCGATATATTTTTGTGAAATAACGCGGTGGATGTGTTGCAGATATTTCCTTGGCTACTGGTGTGGCAGAAGGCACCATCAGAAATTCATACAAGGATCTGCATCCCTATGCTTCAAGGCTCATCCCAAACACCTATGCAAAGGAGGAAGACCTGAAGAATCTCTGCACGCCATAGGAAGTTGCCCTTTTTCCTCTTTTTTTTGTCACACATCTTGGAGATTAGATTTGTCAGAGAGGAGTAATGTTGTCCTTGGTTGTGACTTTACCGGGCCATGTATTGTCGCACCCAATTTTATGTACATGGACCTATCAGAAGTTCAGAACAAAGTTGTATCGAAGCTAAGTTGCAAAATCAATTCTCGTTTATGGTAAGCAGATACAGAGATGGCTTATTCCGCACATTTTTTAAAGGAAAAATTTTGTTAGCTCCACTGGAAAGGATTTTTGCCACTTAAATTTTACGTCCATTTTGTTTTTACCACTACTATCAGTATCCATTAGTTTAGTTTAACTGTTACAATAAATCATTTGACTGCTATTTTTTGTCAGTTTTTTTTTCGAAAAGACATCCAATACTCCTCACAGCGTATGGGCCCACCGTCAGTCCGTCGTTTCTCTCTTTGCCTCTCTCTAGCGCAGGATCTCCTCCGCGTCCGCCACGCCGACGTGCGAACCCGGGGAGGACTGGTCGGCCAGCAGAGGCGCCTCTCTCTCTAGCGCAGGATCTCCTCGGCGTCCGCCACGCCGACGTGCGAACCCGGGGAGGACTGATCGGCCAGGCTGAGGCGGATGACCCACTTGGCGTCCGTCGCGGCAGCGGACAGCATCGGGCAGGCGGCCTTGGCACTTGGCTGCAGCGTCGCCGTCGCAGCCGCAGCCGCCGAATAGGCGCCCCCGCCCGCGCGGCAGTGGGGTTTGCCGTTTGCCCCAAGGCGTCCAGCCCAGGACGCGCGCGTCCGCATGTTTGATGTGGTCGCCCGCTCGCCTTGTCCGTGTACCACGCGCCTACGCGGAACGCTCAGTAAGCGGCGCGAGCCGCAATCCGTTCTCCAACGCAGGTCATCCACCGGCCACACGGCAACGTTCACAGGAAAATTCGCATTGCTCTGATCCAGGCAAATTGCTGCGGCCGTGGTTCTTTTGTATTCTGGTATGATCTTGGCTGTTTCTGCCAGCGTTTTCTTCTCTCTAGACCTAATATCAAAGCCATCCTCCCGTGCGTGGCACTTCAGCAACTCCGTTATCATTTTGATTGTGCAGAATCTTCAATCACGGCCAATAGATCATACGGCAAAACATTTCCACATATACCAGCATATATTATTTCATGTGTGTTACTCGCTCACGTACAAATAAACTCCCGTTCCGTGCAAAAGGTCCACAAGAAAAAGATGGTTGCATCTCGCATTATTCTCTTTCGTGCTACAAATCAGCAAAACCAGACGGTGACTGAACACGGTCACACTGAGCAGCACCTATCTCAGGATTTATGATACGGTGGGTGAGCTGCTTCTCTGATCACTTATTTCTATCAAGAGGGTCCATCAGGCTGCAACCTTCTTGGAAGTCACCGAGTTGACAATGGTGGTGAAGTCCGGACCCTGCGAACACCAAAAATATCGGCTCGCAGATTAGTGATAATATAATACGGTATTCATGGTTCAGGAATATGATTGCTTTTTAGGTGTTTTATATCCAATATGCCCACATATGGTGATCAATATAGAACAGAAAGCATGATAATATTGCAGGCCGATGTGTTAAGAGCTGCTGGTAGCAGCGACTAAAAACAGCACACAAGAGGAAGTAATTTTCCGGCTTCGTTGTTTCATTTGAGGAAAAGAATGGATCTGTCACCAGTTTCTCGTACCTTCAAAGAGGCACCACCAACAAGGAAGCCATCAATATCTTCTTGCTTTGCTAGCTCTGCACAATTGGCTGCATTTACAGAACCTGCAGAAACACATGAAGATGATCACATCATAGATTCTGTAAGACACGTTACGATTGAAATAAAATGCTTCAAACATTCCGTAAATAAATGTTGGTTCTAATGCCAAAGATAAGGGCCTTAGCAGACACAGAAATCAGTACTTGGGAACTAACTTCTGAGAAGATACAGAAATCGGTACTTGGGAACTAACTTCCCACTTCTCAGGATGAGGTTTCAAGATATTTCCAACATACAGCAGAATTTAAAGGAAAATATGTTTCCAATTGTTTCATAAGAGATAATTAGAATTCAGAATGGTGTATCTTCAAAGATGCTGCTATTAAGAAACTTTATAAATTACTAAACTAGCAGGGCGGCCCGTGCAAATCGCATTTGTGCGGCAAGATTTGTTTCGAAGTTTGTATAAATGTCTGGGAATATGTTTATGTATTTTGTAGGCTATTTAGTTTTTTAGGATATATTAAACATTGGAAATAACAATAGAAGTTTGAAGGAAATTACAACCTGATGAACGTAATTGAAGTATGAACTTTGATAGAAGAAAATCGTTGAGCATAATAAATTATTGGGGTTCTTAGAAACTAAATGCTCTCTATCATGCATAGATCATATAGCTGTATGCCCATATTATTACTCTATTAGTTTTGTTTCAAATGGTATGCATGCACATATACCTCTATTTAATTTGAAGTAATATGTTGATTATGTGTCAACACGTTGTTATGTGTGTGACAAATTATCTTATTAGTTTATATGGTATTAGAGTACCTTACTCACACATACACCGATACACCATTGGCGACCTACCTTGAACTTATCTTCCCTCGTACGTCGGTTGCCCAACCAAACCGCCTGTCTTCTATCTCTTCTCACCGTCACAACTTTTTTGCTTCAATCTCCAACATAAACCCCGAATCTTGCTCGATCCCTCTCAGCTGCTACCCTTCCAATGCAATACTTTACCACATAGTTATCTTCTACTTCCCAATTACTGCTTAATGCTAACCATTGCGACATCAACACACATACACATGCAACCGTCGTCGATCCCAGCTGGAGACACGTGTCACACTCTCTCCAGTGACCCCGAGCATATTCACTACCGCTACGCCATCTCTACTGCAAGCTTTTTGCCCCAATGCCTCTGTACACTCGCGCTTCTATTCGTGCAGATATATGCATGTATATACACATGCATGATGTTATACATGCTTGATGTCCTCTTCTCTTGTGTTGGTCGCTACTCTTCTTCGACGTTGGCCAACTCAACATTGTGGCTTCCTCACTAACCGCAGCGACCTCCCATCTTCACTAATGTCAGCACGTCTGCTTTTGTTGTTGTCTAACGATATGGAGAATTTTTTCGCCATCGCCGACGACGACGTGTCCCTCAATAGTGATGGCACGCTCTTAGCTACCTGATGGCCTCATATCATCCATATTTCGTCTTCAATGCAAAGCTTCATGTCCTCTATGCCAAAGCTTCCCCATCACTAAGCTTCTTTGACCACTAACTTCTTCAACAACGCCGAAGCTCAGCACTTGTCATCGTGGCCCTTGGTTCCTTCAACACTGGACTTTCTCTTCAATAGCCCCGACAAGCAGCACGTCATTGTCCTCGTTGAACGACTAAGGTGAGTAACACGACATTGGCATCATCTGTGTGGTCGCCGCCTCGGCTCTTCGCTTTCCGTGGGTCAATGTCTTCTTGTAGGACAGATCGATGCCATTGTACTCTTTCATGGTCTCCTCCGACACCATTCATGCTATCCTCGTTATTGCTTGAGTTTTTTATTCAAAATTTTAGCTATTTTATATTTTTAATTCCATAGGAAGCAACAATAGAAACACGTGACCTTGAGAGCGAACGTGGTGGCTTCTTTTGTGTATCCTCCGACATCATTTGTGTCATCCCCATTATAACTTTTATTTTTATTCAACATTTAGATTATTTTTATTGGAGTATGTATACAAATAAAAATGCTAAATTTATTCCAAATTTTAGTTATTTAGAGATTTTACTTTTGAATTCGTATGGAAATCAAATTGCAAATTTTATTTTATTGGTTATTCCGAATTTCGGTTGTTTTTTTCTCTTGGAATTCCTATTTGAATCCAATTGCTGATTTTTCTTTAGTTTTTATTCCGAATTACAGTTATTTATGGATTTTACTTTGCAATTCGTATTGAAATCAAATTGATTATTTTATTTTATTTTTATTCCGAATTTCAGTTATTGTTTTGTTGTATTTTGTATACAAATCTAATTACGAATTATTGTTTAATTTTTATTTCGAATTATAATTATTGGAATTCATATTGAAATCAAATTGCTAATTTTATTTTTTTATTCTGAATTTCAAAAAACAAATCATTTCGTATACAAATCTAGTTGTCAAATTTTCTTTACTTTTTATTCCGAATTATAATTATTTAGGGATTTTACGTAAGAATTCGTATGGAAATCAAATTGCTAATTTTATTTTATTTTTATTTCGAATTTCAGTTTAATTATACTTGACATTGACTCTTTTACTTAGGAACTCATATGTATATTTTATATACAAATTGATGATTTTATTTTATTTTTTATTCCAATTTTCACTTTTATGGTACTTGACATGAACTATTTCTTCTAATCTAGACCATTACACTATTGACCTATCACGATCGGCGGTGTAGATCTTTCTCTTTTTCCACGTGGAAATTTTTAGTTCTTGAGAGCGATCGTGGTGGTTTGCGATTGTTGTTTTTCTTGGAATTCGTATCTGAATCCAATTGTTAATTTTTTTTATTCCGAATTATAGTTTTTTAGGGATTTTAATTTGGAATTCGAATTGAAATAAATTGCAAATTTTATTTTATTTTTATTCCAATTTCAGTTATTTTTTTGTTCGATTTTGTATACAAATCTAATTGCTAATTATTGTTTATTTTTTTATTCCGAATTTCGTTTTTTTTGTTGGATTTTGTATAGAAATACAATTGCCAATTTTTTATATTCCGAATTATAATTATTTAGAGATTTTACTTAGAAGTTCGTATGGAAATCAAATTGCTGATTTTATTTCATTTGTATTCCGAGTTTCAGTTTTATTGTGCTTGACATGAACTCTTTTTTTAAATTTAAACCGTTATAATCTGGACCCACCACAATCGACGGTGTAGATCTTTCTTTTTTTCTACTGATTAACATGAAAATTTCTAACCCTTGAGAGCGAATGTGGTGGTTTCTTTTAACTCTGCTTTAACAAGATAATAGATTACGGTTTCTAAGTTCAGTCTTCCAATGATCAGTTTTTATGGCACAAATGGATAAACGCATTGATCCTGAGGCAAGATAAGGAACTAACCTCCATAAATTATTCGAATGGTAGAAGCAACCTCAGGTGATACGTTCGTTTTCAACCAATCACGAACAGCAGCATGAACTTCCTGAGCTTGGTCAGGTGTAGCAACTTTTCCGGTACCAATAGCCCAAACAGGCTCGTATGAAATAACAACATCTGCCCAGTTTGTAATACTATCTGAAAGCCACATATTGCAGATACATCAATGCTGTTTATTTCTTACGAAGCAGGCCCGTCATTAAATTACTCGGTGAAGAAATTTTACCTGCAAAAGCCTTCATCTGCTTAAAACACACATCAAAAGTTTTCCCTGCTTCCCTCTCTTCTAACAGCTCTCCTATGCAGGCAATAACCTTAACATTTTGACTCAAGGCATATGCAGCCTTCTTCCCAATAAACTGCATTAGGTAAACTTGTTATATCAAAATCCTAAAGTATGTTACCGCATGACAATCATGCATCTCAACGGGGCATGGACAAGTAAGAGAAATACCAATCCGGTAGAGTTTGTGTATATATTAATTACCTGATCATCTTCACCGATAATATGTCTACGCTCGGAGTGCCCAAGAATCACCCATTTGCAGCCAATGTCCACCAATTGCTCCGCACTGGAGATTTTTTTTTTCAGGGAACAATAAAGCTCGAGAATGAAAACCCAGAAGGAAAAAAATAGACACGAAACTTCTTAATCCTTATTACTTATCATAAACACTACATTCCAGTAAAACAAATCCAACAAAATGCTGTTTTTGTCATCAGTGCTATACACATAATTTGCAATATCCTTGCATATACTAAGAAGTAAGAAGAGACGAGGTAAGGTTAACAAGTTTTAGCTTTCAGTATCCAACCTGATCTCTCCAGTGAAAGCTCCTCCTTTTCCAATCCACACATTCTGAGCAGATACCTCAATGTGATCAGTTAGTGAATTCTTGACCTGATCGATATAAATGAATGGCGGTGCTACCACAACATCTGCAGTATTGCCACAGCCCCACATATTAATATGCTTGCTGAGTTAATTAAAAAAAATCAGCAAAATAGCTTAAAGTTGTCTAAAGAATCATCTGTACAAGGCAGCCTCACAAGTGTGCAACAAGAGTAGTCTGAAACTCTGAATAGAAGTAGCTACTGCATTGGTGCATGAACACTACTTGTGTCTTCCACCATGAGAAACTACTTTTTGGTGATAATTTGGGGTCCACAGTGCAAAATTCCTATCTAAAGAACCACACATGTTGCTCTTGTGGAACATGTGGAAGCTAACGAAAGAAGTTTTGTTTTCAGGTGCTGCCTTTTTGGCCAACTTGGTAACCAACATAAGAGCTTGGTACCAACATGGAAGGAGTGCTTCCATGCAACATGGTGTATTGGTGCTCATACAGGATGCATGTACCATGTAGGGGCTTAAACTTCTTCATAGACAAGGGCATCAAGCATATTGGAAAAGTAAGTAAGTAACTAGCAGATTTGGGTTTGCAGTGGCTTTAAAACTTAAGCAAAAGAGAGAAACAGGATGGGATTAGCATTGGATCTACACTTTTGGTGATATCACTATAGCAGAGCAAATGCAGTAAATAAGTGACAGAGGTCAAAAACATATCTGGTTGAAGCTACATATTGAGGACATCAGAGCGAATGCAGTAAATAAGTGACAGAGGTCGAAAACATAGCTGGTTGAAGCTACACATTGAGGAAGATGTCCGTACTACATGGATACAGCATACAGGCACCAGATATACATGATATATACCAATTAAATGCACACACCTATTGCAGGTCACATCGAAATGTATATTAGCATACACGTAGAGAAATAAATGAGCTTACCCACATCATTTTCGAGTGTAGCAGCATTCAAGTCAGCTACAAGCTTGCTAATGGAGTCCTTTGTTCCATTCTAAAGTGAGAGACAACAAGAAAATAATTTATACGATATATCTCCCAGAAATTCCAAGAAATCAGACCAAAAACATTAAGCAACATAACTTAATATAGTTAGCAGAAGCTCCCTACAAATGTGAAGCAACTGCATATATAAAAATTAGGAAGGTTCCCCGAGAAAAAAAAAAGTGTGTTCAAATTGGCTAGTCCTAAAGATGGCATAAAAATGGAGCTACGGAGATTTCACAGCTTTATTTTGGACTGGTAAAGCCTCTCTACACTACTGATATACCATCACAAGTTGACAGCATCCCTCATTTTTCTCCACTTCCCTCCCATCCCTCTACCAGCCGCCCCTAATCACAACTTTAACACATTCACATGGCAACGCCAACACCCTAGCTGATGTAACCTCATTGACTGATGGCTGCCCCTTAGCCAGCATTCTTGCTTAATCTATGGCCTCCCCTAGGATGCAAAACACACACACACACACACACACACACACACACACAGTGGCTTCTTTATCCCTGGAGCACGACTTCATGAAATTTGATGGCCAAATGAAGTTACCCATGTACAGCAAAGATGACAGACGCAATCCATTTTATACACCCAAGAAAACAGTGGCTTCTTTATCCCTGGAGCACGACTTCCTTGAAATTTGATGACCAAATGAAGTTACCCATGCACAGCAAAGATGACAGACGCAATCCATTTTATACACCCAAGAAAATGCCATGACAAGCCAACCTAAACTAGGCAGCACAAACGCAAGTCCAATTCTAGCAAACGACCAGGTACGGTGTAGATCACGATGTATGAATGACGACAAAATCTTATTCCAATTTCCGTTGGAATGTCCAAGGCGGCAACCACAATACGGCCAGGACCAAGAGATCATGCAGGTACAACAGAATCTCCATCCATCGTCCTATTTCTCGTCAGTACACTGACACCTCAAGCCGTGTAAGTAAAGCTGAAGCAGAGGAGCGAATACTTACGCACTTCCAGTTGCCTCCGACGAAGAACTGCAAGGCAGAAAGCAAAGCAAAGCAAAGCATGTGTGAAAAACCACGCAGACCAATCACTTCTTCAGAGTCAGAGAACTAGAGAAGGCAACAGGACGGGACGCACCTTGCCGGATCCGGCCATGGCGACGACGCGCTGCGCGCGGCGGCGGGAGCAGCCGAGGCGGAGCTGCTGCGGCGCCGGGGGGGCGAGGACGGCGGCGGCGCGGTGGAGGTCGGCGAGGCGGGAGAGGTGGGAGGACGCGAGGGACGACGGCGCCGCCATTCTCTCTCTATCTCTAATCCAATCTCTGCGTCGCGCGCTGCGCTGCGGTTGGTGGGAGTGTCTCGAGTCTCAACCTGCCTTTACGAAGTGTGAATATGTGATGATGATGCGCGCAGCCAGATATTCTTTTTTTTGCCGTACTAGTATGTACTGCATTTACAAAAATAGCATATGTATTTATAAAAATAACATCCGACCGCATAGTCACTGTGCGACGGATGTGCCGACAACTACCTCATTCCCACAGAGACCGCACGACCACCGTGCAGTGTCGCCTGGGTCGCACGGCCATCGTGCGGTGTCGCCCCTGTTTGCCTCCACGTGCCTTTCCCTCCCGCACATCCCTCCCTCCTGCCAACTCTCCCCCTCCTGCTACGTGGAAACCGGTCTGATCCGGTTCTCTGGCGAAACAACCTCCCCTGGATTCCATGTGTCGTTCAGACACAACTTCTAAGCCAGTCATCTCCCCTTAATTCCATCGCCCGGCCTCACATTCGGTCACTTTAATCCCGTTGCTACGCGTAGACAACACATCCGGATTTGCCGTCGGCAACACAGCAGCGACTCATTCGCTTGGCTATAAATATCGAACTCTCGCAGTCGTATCACTCATCTCAATTGTATTTCGCTTCTCGTTCTCGCGCTCGTTTTTTTGGGAGTTTTGATCTCCCTTGAAAATGGTATGACCGCAAATTTTTAAGCGGTACTACCGGAGGCGGTAGTACCGACATTTGCATTGCGGTACGTTTTTTTTTTCCAGAAAAGGTGTTTTTTAAATAAATCTTGAGTTCTGAAAAACGGTAGCTCCGTTCTAGCCAAGCGGTAGCGGTAGTACCGATTTCTAGTTGGTGGTAGTACCATAATTTTATGTGTAATGGTTAGTTCAGATAATTAAATGCTACTGTTCCGACCGTTAAGCCAAAAATCGGTAGTACCGGGTTTCAACGGCGGTACTACTGCAAATTCTGATTTTTTTCAGGAAAATGGTTGTAATGGCTAGATTTGTGGTTGAGGGCTATAAATACACCCCTACCTGCACCAAGCTCAGGACCTTTAGCCATATTGATGTCGCCCTCTGTTGGAATATTCAAATCTGGTATGCCTTTTACTGAAGGTCCATACTGGTGCCAGGTCTCAACTGGCTCCCCTTTTGGTTGTGGAAAACTTTAGTGATCGGCTGTGTTAAGTCATTCTTATCCTTTTTCACCAGGCGTCCCCGATTACTTGGGATTCAAGGGGCCGGAGTTCTCATCCTTTTATTCTGAGGCCTCTGGACAGGATTAGGAATACCTTTAATTTTCTTTGGTATTTCAACCCTTTTCGGTGCATTGCGTGCAGGCATATGCGACTTGGTCACGCTCTTCAAATCACTAAAGTGGTCCGACAGTTGATTCACTAATGCTTGTAAATCAATTATCTTCTGAACTTCTCTATTTGCTTCACTAGTGCGCGGGTCATGTGCATGGATTCTCGTGGCTTGCCACGTCATTTTCTGATATTTTTCATCAAGGGGTTGATTTCCTCCCCCTAATGATGGGAAACTATCCTCATCAAATATCTTGTTAGCGAAGCGGGCTGTATGCAAATATCCAGTCATGGGGTACATATACCTGATTATGTATGCTATCTTATAACTAACGTATATCCAAGACTTTCGGAGAGGGCCCATTGTAGTTCGTTGCGGTGGTGGTATAGGTACACAAATCTTACAACCAAACCTTCGTAGATGATAGATTTTTTGTGCTAACCCTTGCGCTTGTTGCATAGGTGCAAGGATGTTATATGCCGACGGTCAAAACTTGATGAGAGTTGTTGCGTATTGGACTGCGTGTCCCCAACGTGTAGTTGGTAAATTACAACTTTGCAATAGCGGTCGGGCAATAATTTTAATTATTTTAATTAATGCCTCTGCTAGTCTATTTTGGGTGTGGACATGCGGTATGGAATGCTCAACGGTAATTCCCATTGCCATACAATAATCATCAAATGTATGTGAAGTAAATTCTCTAGCGTTGTCCATTCCGATGGACTTCACATGATGATCAGGGAAATTATTCTTAATTTTAATTATCTGCGGGATCAGCTTTGCAAAACATAGTTTCTCGTAGATAATAAGCATACATGCGACCATTTCGAGGAAGCATCGATGAGCACCATAAAGTACCTAAATGGCCCTGACAGGAGCTGTATATGACCGCAAATATCTCCCTGGATACGGTCTAGGAATGCAGGGATTTTATCCTTTACTTTCAGAGTAGAGGGTCTAGTAATTAGTTTTCCGGTGGCACATGCAGCACACACAAAATCTTCCTGGTTCAAAAAATTCTTTACATTGACATTATATCCCTGAGAATTAGTAATTATATTTCTCATCATTCTAAGACCCGGGGTGGTCTAATCTATCATGTTAGAGATAAAAAAGTTCAGAGCTTCTAAAAGTGTTTTTCAGGACAGTATAGGCTGGAGGTGCCTTAATGTGAGTGTAGTATAGCCCAGATTCATATGAAGAAAGTCTTTATAATACCCATTTTTTTGCGCTTTGTAATGAGAAGGTATTCCTTACCATACTCTTCTTCAGTCTCTACGTGTAGACCGTTAGCGTAAATATCTTTAAAGCTTAAGAGAGTTCTAATCAATTCTGGGTACAACAAAACTTTTTCAATGGCTAATGTTGTGCGCATCGGGAGTATAATTGCGGCTCTTCCCGAGCCTATTATACAAGTATCACTGCTTGCGATTGTCGTAAGACTACCAACATTCTTACTGATTGACTATAAATTTTTTCTCGCTCTTAAGATGGTATTCGTTGTACCGCTATCTGCTAAGTACACTTCCTCCATAGGGCTCACATGTGTTTTGATATATAAAGTATTTATTAATATGTGGTAGGAAGCAATCCACACACACATAAATAACTTCAAAACAGAACCTAACTTACTATTATTAATACGGAAAAAAGTATTGCAGGACTCATCATAAGAAGTTATTGCTTTGCTCCCCTAGGTATTACAACCATTATTAAAAAAATTCAATGTTCTTATCACAACCATAAACTGTAAATGACTTTCTTATCACAACCATAAACTGGAAATAACTATAAAATCTAAGTGTAATGCGTGCACTAGATCGAATCAGCGAAGTATGAAGAAACTTTTGCCTGAATTTGCTCCATGTCCAACTTCTCTTCTTCGACAACCACAGCCGCCGCCGCTGCGATGTCCAAAGAAGGTGTGATGAGGGCTGCTACTGGGCTATCCACATCCATGGGTGCAACCCATGACTGTGGATCCTCTGTGCCTTCAATGACGAGGTGTGCCTCATGCTGTTATTTGCCCTTCTTCTTAGACTTGAAAGCATCAATCACGTGTTGTGGTTCACGGCAAACACGTGACCAATGTCCCCAAGTGTTATATTTGTAGCAACTTTGGTCCTACTCCGAGATAAAAAGATCAGACACCTACTTGTATCGCTACACCATTACACACAATCTCCACCACACAAAATGGACGAGGAGCTGCAACCCCCACGAAGCTTCCACAAAGCTCACTCCCTTCACTTCCTCATCCCCTTTTTATTTCCCCCTCCAACTTTCCCGTCCATCTCCATCCCCTCCTCCTCCTCCTCCTCCTCATTAATCCTCCTCTCTCCTCCCAATCTCATCTCCGGTTGCATACATTGTTGAGTTGGCGTGATGAAGCTCTCCATCCAGTCATTCGCCAAGAAGCTCTCCATCCCGTTGCTAAAGCGGACGTGGAGCGGCAAGAAGGATGGCCTGTCCAAGAACGGGAGCGTCAAGGTGAGCCTCGAGCGGGAGATAGGCGACCGTGTCTCGGAGAGATGGATGCGCCGCCATGCTGCCTCCCGTGGCCGTCGCCTCTCTCTCGGCGCAGCCACACCGGCCGAACCGCTCCACTCTCGGCTACCTCGGCCGCAAGTCACATCGGCGCGTTGAAGGGGCTTCTCGGGGGCCATCTCCTCCCCGCTCAATGAGCTGGGTATTTTTGTTGCAACCATATGTTCACAATGTTGCATATGATGTTATTCATTGTTGCAAGTATGAAATCAGAATATTTTATGAAGTTAGGCTCAAATGTTGCAACACCCGATCAAACTTGTGAATTGTTGTGATGTTGCGGCCGTTGAAAATAATATTGCATCCCATTGAAAATAATATTGCATATTGTTCTTTGAGATGTTGCATATGTAGAGAAAAAAATATTGCATCTATAAAAAAAATATTACATACTATTCACGGTGATGTTGTAATTTTTTTCAACGTGTTTTTTTTCAAATGCTTTATTTTTTATTCTTATGTTCTTTGAGATGATATTTTCACAGTGATGTTGATGATTTTAACGTGTCTGTTTATAGTAATGTTCTTCGAAATGATGTGTATGAATTTTTTGATATGTCGCGTATATTCTAAATTTTGTTATATTTATCGCATAAACATATTACATACAGCGCACATATTACATACGGCGCACAGTGTTAACGCTCGAACCGTACGCTGATCACAAATCGCGCACTATTCCCCACCTCCTCTCATAAGACACACGAGTGGGGCTTAACACGAGCTGTTAATCTTTTCCGTTTCGGCCCTTCTCTAATCTCGCTGCCATGGAGGATTGCAAGGGGAGCGAGAGCGCCGCCTCTAAGCCCAGTGCCGACCACAACCCTAGCCCGAATCATCCCCCGGCCGTTGCCGTGGCCGACGCCGGAGGCGACGACGCCGCGGCGGCGGCGGCGGAAGCGGCGGCGCGGCGTCCCTTCACGGCCCTCAGCCAGGTGGACGCCGACCTTGCCCTAGCCCGCGTCCTCCAGGAGCAGGCAAGTGGCGAGATCTCGCGGCCTTCGGCCGTTCCTAGGGTTCCGAGACCCCCGCGACTAACCTGTGGTTTGGATCGTATGCAGGAGCGGGCTTATATGATGCTTCGCATGAACGGAGGCGGCGGCGAGGGCAGCGACTACGGGAGCTCGGAGGCCGGAAGCTACGAGTACGATGAGGAGGCCGAGGAGGAACTGGAGCACCACCTTCGCGTCCATCATCACGAGCACCCGGCCGGCGATGGTGATGGCGAGGGAGAGGGTGAGGGTGAGGAAGAGGGCGCCAAGGGGAGCGAGTACGAGGAGGATGAGGAGGTGGATGAAGCGGAGCCAGAGGTAGACCTTGCGGAGTATGAGGACGACGAGGCTTACGCGCGAGCGCTGCAGGACGCCGAGGAGCGCGAGGTTGCCGCGCGGCTCATGGCTCTCGCTGGACTCAGCGATTGTGAGTATAATGGATGTTTTTTTTCAGCTCGCTTCACATTTTCCGGTGGTCGCTGAAATATAATTTTGATTTTTGTTTTGTAGGGCGAGCAGTGGAGCATGAAGAGGAGCACGTGAATGATCCACAGGTAGTGATTCGTTTTTTCCTTATCTTTGATGAACTTTATTTTGTCTTTGGAAGTGAGAGTCAGTGGGGTTTGGAATGAATGACCTTGAAGAGACAGGAATGCTTACACTCTCTCCTTACTTTATTAATGGGTGTGAAGTACACAGAAGCGCTTGCTTATCTTCGTTAATGCGGTGACAGATGAAGTCATCCATTTTGTAAAAGCAGTTACTTCTTTAACTTGATGACTTGCTATTTTCGTTTTGTTTGTAAACTTGTAACAAATGATGTTGCATTGCAATTAAAATGTCAACCTAATATTATTCATAGTAATAAAAAGCATAGACCGATGATTTATTGGAAGTTGTCAAGGAGATATGAAACATTTGTTATCTATACCATTTAAAACTTTGTTGATAAGTGCACCAAGTTCTTTTCTGCAGAATACTCTCCTTTGATCAAATTTCATTGATTCCTTGTTATTCAGTTAGATCTGGAACTTCTTTCTTGCTATCTCATCTTTCAATGATAAGCATAATAACGTGTTGGTTTTCATCCTCGTTGCAATCCAGAACCTCAATAATAAATCTCATGTATTCTGGATGTTGGAGTTATGTGTGGATTGTTATTCTTAGGTAAAGCTAGAATCGTCTGGCGGTTTAGCAATAAAAGCCAGAATTAAGCAACTTAGAATCTAGAATGTCACGCTATAAGTGGTCAAATTCCCCTGTTGTTCTGTTTGCTTTGGGGATTGTTAGCTCCAATGAATCCACCACTCTACATGGAGAATTTATGTCTTTGTTCACATAGTGGTAGTATACTATTATTTATTTGCTTACTCATTGAAATCTGCCAACTATGGACTGAATAACTGACAATTTACATGTTGATATGTATTATCAAAACACAGGATGCATGGCAGGAGGTTGATCCAGATGAGTACTCTTATGAGGCAAGTTATATTTCTTTTGTTTATCCTTTTGGTACCTGGCCCTGCAGCTAAAGTTTCAATATGCAATGCTAATGGTTCTAGTTGTGATTTCAGGAATTAGTTGCATTGGGTGAAGTAGTTGGTACAGAAAGCAGAGGACTCTCTGCTGATACACTTGCTTCTTTACCTTCAGTAACTTACAAGACACAAGATGTGCAAGATGGCAACACAGACCAGTATGTGTAAATAATTTAAGTTTCATAGTCTTCCAGTAACCTATGTTCCATATATATTAAAGTGATGTATCATGATTGTTTGTAGATGTGTAATTTGTCGTGTGGAATTCGAGGAAGGTGAATCTTTGGTTGCACTTCCCTGCAAGCATTCATACCATCCTGAGTGCATAAACCAGTGGCTTCAAATAAATAAGGTACAATGCACCTTACAATTTGATTAGCTGGAAAATTTACCGTTGTTCCTCCTTTCGTATATGATTTCCCCCCGCTGTGAAGGGTATGAGGCTATCACACACACGTGCAAGTGTGCGCACACACCTGAATGTAGGAGGGAGGATTCCATCAATCCATCACAACTAGGTGCTACAATATTAGTATATTTGATAGTTGGCCCTAACTCCTAATCATTCTAAAGGCCATTCGACAGGGTCATGGTTTATGTTTTGATGCTGTGTTTATTATTCTAGTTTTACAGCTTTGGTTTGTAGCCATGTACCATTGTTTCACCATTAGGAAACAAAATACTAGTTACAGGTAAAACATAAAACACTACTAGCTTTAGAAATCTGCTAACATTGTTTTAAGTATGATATGACAGTGATATATTGTGGAATGAACAATTTTCTGTGGTAGTGTGAACAAAGCTTTATTCTTTTGCTTGATAGAGCCACCATATTCGAAAGGTTTAGATAATCTCCAAACCTGGGAAGCTGGTATGCAGAATGGGAGATAACTTTAGTTACATTTGAAAGTTCATTTATATGCTTGTTTAATTATTACCTATATAAGAATGGTTTGGGGACAATGTGGTCTTAGGGAATCAATCCAGTCTGTCAAAGCATTTACGCCTTTTTTTAGTTACTGCTAAAAACAATTGGTTATTAGTAGTAGTACCATTACGACTTGTAACATAGTTAGAGAGAATGGGAGATAACTTTAGTTACATTTGAAAGTTCATTTATATGCTTGTTTAATTATTACCTATATAAGAATGGTTCGGAGGCAATGTGGTCTTAGGGAATCAATCCAGTCTGTCCAAGTATTTACGCTTTGTTTTAGTTACTGCTAAAAGTGATCGGTTAGTAGTAGTAGCACCGTTACGATTTGTAATGATATTCTTTTACGTTAATTAGAGAACTACACATTTGATCAGTACTAAATACTGATAGCATGCACATCAACCAAGAAACTTCATTGTCAATTTGTCATTACATCAATAATTCAAGTTTCATTTATTCATGGCGTATGACATGCTTGTGATACTCTGGTAGATGGTACACCACTTTAGTCCGTGATAAGGTCAAATTTGAGGTTTCCTTGTGTAAGGGTATTAATCTGCTGTTTTCTTGTTACCTTTACCGTATATATCATTATTTCATTTCAGAGTTCTCTACCAGTAGATCGCATCGTCTGGATCCCCAGCTTAGGAAGTAACTTATATTAGATGCATCATCTGCAACTTGTTTCTCAATATCAACGTAACGTGAACGTCTAAACACAACGGTATGTATTGGCCTGAAGGTGACAAGATACCCTTCTATGTGCAGGTATGCCCTATGTGTAGTGCAGAAGTTTCTACCTCGGACAACAAGCAGGCATGACCACCGAATTGTGACCATTGTTGGCACTTGATGGGAATAAATAGCGGCATCATGCTAGTATCTGTAATGTTGAAAAGAAAGCAGCGAATTTTTTTTGCAAACATGCGAAGAGACCAGGAAATTATCCGGTTTTAGTCTCCAGTCCTCTCCTGGCTTGGCTTACTGAACTTTCCCTGCCTTGCCGCTATGCTCTGTATTCCCTTGTGACGCCTCATGGTTGTTGTATGGTCCATAAATGTACACTGATTATATTATATTATTAGCCATTCTTTTACCCCTTATTGCATGATCATTGAATGTTTGGTTTGTTAAACGCCGATACTATGTCCCCATCGCATAACATACTATGAGTTGACTGATCAAATGCGAATAGAGACAATTTTGAAGAGGTAAAGGGTCTGTTTGTTTAGGTTTAGCCTTTTTGTGTTTGTTTAGGCTTAGCTTTTTTGGGTTAAGTAGCTTATAAGCACTTAGTTTTTAAGCCATCCGAGGGTGTTTGGCAATTTAGCTCTTTATGGATTGGTTATTTTTTTATATAAAAAATGTCTAAAATATCTTTGATCATGTCTTGATAATACCAAACATATTTTTGCAACCCACAATACCAAATTCTGATATCAAAGTTTGAGGACGTCGATTTAGAGATCAAATTCACACATCACAGTTCTTTGATATGAATGCTTTTTGTATTGTTTTGAATCAAATTTGAAAATGGCAACATATATGTAATTTTATACTACATACTTTCAATTATTTTGACATAGTCGATTGATAAGCAACAATTAGAAAGGCGCAAAACTGTATGATTGTTTTGACTGGTTGTTCATGAAGGTACAAAACTACACATTTTGTTCATGAGGCACAAAAAGAAAGCTACACATAAATCACCTTTCCAAGTTTTTGTCAATCATTCTGCAAGACAAGATACTGCAATGCAGATGGACCTATTATACAAATTTATGAATCAAATTGGGCAAAATTACACATAGCCAAGATTTCAAAACAAGTTGTCTACATATTTCCAATCAACTATTGTATTCACCTTAACTGAATGAAAATCTTGCCACAGATGGGACAACACTTGAGGTCAAACCCTTGTCAATCAAAGCACTTAAAAAATGTACACATAACCTAATTCCATCTCTCAAAAATGCAGACAAACTGATGCTAGTTCAAGACTACATGACCATGTGCTAGTTCATAACAAATTCACCTCAAGGAACCAAAGGAGCTTAACCAGATAAACAGTCAAGCTACCCTTATTGCCCACCAAGATACATTGGATTAGTGTGACTTAAATATTGGATTTGTTTGAAGTGAACCTTGATTGCAATGATATTGGACATTGATACTAACATCTATTGAATTTTGTTGACATAGAGACTTGTCCTGCTGCCTTATAGTTTGTTTACTTGTTACTAGCTCATTGTTAAATAAGTTTTTTTTTGGTAACATCTACATGTTCATTCAGTAGTCACTAATATAGCTTGTTGTCTTCTAGATGCAAAACCAACAACAGTCATCATCACAACGACATATGAAAAAATTTCTATGCATGCGTTCTTTCTCTCCTCCCCTCAGCCACACATCTTTTTCGTTCGCTCCCTATTTTTTTAAATCCTCTAACCTTACTTGCACCTTCCCGATCAACCAGAGCATGATACCATTCAGCAAAATCAACATAATATTCATTCCCTCCTTATCTAATTGAACTTATAGAATCAACATGGACCAAAATCAACATACTGTGAAGGTCGAGGTAGCACGACAATGTCGGGAGGAGGTTGAGGGGGGCTGACGAAGGACGGCCACCAACGTAGGTCGAGGGAGGACGACGACGTTTGACGCGCGGTCAAGAGAGTACGGTAACGTTAGGTGGAGGTTGAGGGAGGCCGGCGGAGGACGGCGGCCGGCGGAGTCGGACGCGGGTTCGAGGGAGGCCAGTGGCCGACGGAGGTCGGCGGAGTTGGGGAGGAGGACGACGAGGTCAGGAAGAGATCGATGTAGATGGTGTCAGATGCAGGAGAGATGGCGTCGGGCGAGGGAAGGACGGCGGCGGCCTGGGGGAGAAGGCGTCGGTGCGGGAAGCGAAGTGGAAAAGAAAACAAGGTGGGGGAGGATGAAAGATGAGAAAAAAATATGAAAGGGTATGGAGTTATGAATGGCATTTGGTGGGCAATTTTAGCGAATTTCATTGGCAAAGAGATATTCCAGTCCACAAAAGCTAAAAATGCACATCTTCCAGGACTTATGACTTATAGGTTTAAAATGTACTAAGTTTTTTATAAACTCGATGAAAAAGTCACCTCTTTACTTATACTTAGTTTCAAATAAATAAATAAATAAAAACCTAAACAAACGGAGCTAAAATAAAAATGAATACTAAGGGCTTTTAGAGCGTCTCTCTCAAGAAAGGGCTTTTAGAACGAATTAACACATAAAGATGGACAGATTGTTTTTTATATATTAATTTACTCTCGTTATCTTTTTAGATTTCCCCTTTTCGGTGAGGTTCTTCCTTGAAATCACAAATGAATGAGCTGAGATACACTATGAATTGATTGCTACAACTAGGGGTGCAAACTGGATATGTTGGAATAAATATTCCCATTAAAAACCTGTCACAACATGGAGAGCAATTGCTTATTGTATATCTGGACGCATTTGTGTATTTAAACATCACTAAGGTTAGAGAGGCGTCAATGAACTGATGAACTCGTCTTTGAGAATTGTCTTCATGTGAGGATGTGTATTCGACCATTGGATTGGTATGACCTGTGCCATCGGATGGTTAATTTCTATTGGCAGGGCTGTCCTTGCGTGTTTCACACACACACACACACACACACACACAGAGTGACACAGAGGCACATTTCTATTTATACGTCATTCCGTCCTCAGAAAGAAGCATACACAACGCAAGAGAGCCGGCTAAGATTCGGGAAAGAAACACATGGTTTCTACAACGTGGTATGTTCCAATGATCTATCCTTATTCTTTCAAGTTGATGGTTGTGATTTCTGTGAGCGGTGTCCAACCGGTCTCTTTAGTTGTTTTTTAGATTTGCATGTGAGATTCCGTTTTCAAGACCTTAGAATTCTATTGATGGGAGAGGGCTTATGTTGCTGCGAAGATCACTAGGTCATTGAGTTTAGACGAATGACCGGCGCAGGAAGAGGACGGAGAAGAACGGGGAGGCCGCCGCTAGAGCTCGTGAGCGGAAACTGGCAGGTATGCTCTGTAAAATTTCAGCTCTGTGTTGTTTCGCTCATCAATTCGGTATTTTGCTTTACTCGAACAGAACAGTAGCACACGTACGTGCTAACTACTATATGGCACGTTGAACATTGTCTTGCCATTTTGTGCGTTTCAGCAGCTTCAGGAAGTCCAGATGCAACCAGGAACAAGCTGAATCGTAAAGGAGCTGAATATTCGCCGTCTATGCTTTTGTCGTCGCATGTTGTCTATTGGCATCGAGTACGGTGTGGCTGGGTGCTGTGCGGTTTTGTCCGTTGCAATTAGAGGCGCACACGGCACGGTCTGTTTAGGTATGCCTCGATTGGTCTCGCATGTTAAAATGAACCGTATCGTGCCGGCATGTGGGTTTAGCCGTCGACCCAGGCATGATACGTTGAGCTCATGAGCCGTGTCGTGCTGTCTGGGGCACATGCCAGCGTAGACTCGTTTAGCCCATCTTGACTTAAAAATTTTAAATTTTTATAAAAATTCTAGAAAAATATATATAATTCAAAAATACAAATTTATATATTTTAAAATGAGTTCTATACCCATAAAAGAGATAAATATATTAAAAATGTAACAATGAGTTTTATTATTGTTTAGATGGTTGTCTCGTTAAATACTTTGCAAACTAAAAAACTCAACATGACAAAAATCTTGGTAAAAAAAAAGAGTACAACATATAACTATGCATACACCAATGTTCTAAGTGTCATTGCCCAGTAAAAATTGTCGAACGAGTCCACCAACTCTGTATTTTCACAGAGTGTTGATCTCGTGCATCAGTTTATTTATAGACTTTCATAGTTAGAAGTATTTTCACCATCTCACTCGTGAGATTTGGTCTTCTCTCCTCCAATATTATTCCAAAAAGACTAAAAGTAAACTCGAAAGAAACCGTCGAGACATAAACAGTTAACACATCTCGTGATAATATGGATAGCACTAGATATGTTATCTTATGCTCATGCCACCATTGCAAAATACTGATATGCTCATCCTGGTAATCCGTGATATCACTGTCAAGATAGGTGGATAGTTCCCCACTGCTATGGTGGACGTTGTATCTTACTTTAAAATTTGACGCTGTAGAACCTGAACCCATGGAGGAAGAACATGAACCCCATATTTTGCCGCACATAGTTTTCTTCTCTACTGTAGTAGGTGGTATTGGAAGTCATCACAGCAAACTCCCTGAAACTTTAGTTCCTACTTTTGATAAACATTGAATAATTTAGTACAAACATATGAAAAATAGTTAGAATAATATATGTCAGCAACATCACTCAGAAGTTTGAGAACATTGGTGAATCCTCAAAATTTAGCTATGAGATCTAAAATAAATGCAAATGCATACATGTATGGGATATCTTTCCAATATTTCCATTTTTTGTTTTGTTTTCATAGTATTGATAGTCTCTTGTAACACCATTTAATTTTCATGAGCCTTCAAGTCACTACTAATTTCAAGAATATGATGCACAATTAAAGAAGATGTTGGATAATACAATGCGGATAAAGCAATGGTGGAATCATAAAAAAGTTTTCAAAACGATAGTAACTTTTGAGCAACAAACTAATGCTCCTCAGTCAATAGTGTATTACTATCATGACTATGATAGTTTGTGTGAATAAAAACATAAAATATGTTTTTATAGGGTAAAAGGTTCTTAAGCATAATGTATGTAGAGTTCCATCTTACTGTCATATCCAACCCAAATTTTCTTTGTTGTACATTCATTGCAATGCAAAAGTTCTTATATGTTACTATTCATTGATTAGAATGATTTAGGAAAGATATTGCATCGTGGAAAGTTTTAATATACGGTTCCAATATCTTTAAACCACATTTAACTATAATATTAATAATATGACAAGCACATTCCTGATGTAGCAAAAAGGATTCAACGTATGTACTATATAATGGAATAAGAATATCCATTAACCTAGAATTTGCGACGGCATGTACTGCTGAGGGCTCCACATAGTACTTCTCCCCAAATTTTCTTGCCGTCACCCATGTCGCCACCATTCGAAATCGTGTGCAGCATGGGTCGTTGAGTGCTATCGAAGATGAAGTCTCCTGGGTCAAAGATGCGGCGCCTCAGGAGCATGGACTCCCTATCGAAGCTTGTGCAACTTTCATGGGTCCCCGACGAGCAAGGTTCTTCCTTATACTCACATCTTTTACTTCACTTGTTGTGCCAATTTGGTGTTGATTTGGTGTGTGTAGTTTAGATCTGGGTTGATGTTGTGTTGATTTAGGGTTTTGCTCTGATGTTGTTATTTTCTTTCTATTCTAATATGCATAGGATGGATTCGGGATTGGCATACAGAGTAGCTATTCGTGTTGGTTCTTATGTTGAGGTCACTGACGATGGTAGGCAAGAGTACCATGTTAGCCGTGGCATTATCTGGGTTGTAGACAGGTATCCTAGTTGTTTCCTGACTTACTGAAAGATCTTGACGATGAGGTGCAACATGGAAGCAACCAAACACTTGCTATCACCATTTGGAACAAAAACTACAGTAGATATACCGAGGTTGCTTCTGACTCAGCTTTGTTTGATGCGTTTGACATGTACTGGGGCATGAGGAGGCTCCTATTGCTTGTTAGTGTATCTGGTTCCAACATATGTAGGCAACCAAGAACTAGCAACTTGTCTAGTGTCCAGTAGATACCACCTCCTCGCAGAAGATATTGCCATCTGCCCCTTTTTTGCCAACATAAGAAAGCACAGCTTGCCAAAACAATGAGCCAGGACCTTGCAAACCTGCTGCTGATGTGAACAAATGGGGTGAGAATGACCAAGAAGAGTATGTGGGTGTGGATGATGAGAGGATTTAGTACAAAGACTTGATGTCAGGTGACGATACCTTAGACGCTGAGTATGTGCCAGGGTTTGATGATGATGATCAAAATGAGGATGAGTCTTCAGTTGATGACGAGGCTGGTTGTCAGTCTAATGTGCATGTAACGACATAGAGAATCATAACATAGAAGTTGGAGTTACTTTTGAGGATGGTCAATGCTTTAATAGGTGTATAAGGCAATATGCAATGCTTAATGAGGTTGAACTTGCAGCTACCTACAGTGAGGCATCCAGGTACATAACACATTGCAAGGCTAAGAAGTGCAAGTGGAGGATACATGCGTCAAGACTTCAGGATGGCAGGACTTGGATGGTAAGCTTTTTGATTTTCATAAGCTACCATATTTTCATAGTATTCATCTTTTTCATGTTATCATATCATGTCTTTATGCTTTCCTTTGCAGATTAGGAAGATACCATACAAGCATACATGTCCAAGCTCTAGCCAAGTAGAGAGGAACTGTATGGCTACCAATGCATGGGTCAGGGATAGGGTTATTGCTGAAGGACCGAAATAGCAACAGAGGGGGGGGGGGGTGAATGGTGCCTTCAATATTAAGAACTCCCCTTTACTGAATTTAAAACAAACCTACAAACCCTCTGGAAATCCCAAGTTTGAGCGAAGCAAAATCAGAGAACGAAAACAAAGTTCGATCGCTCGTCAAATCGGAAGCTTACGATTCTACCCATGTAGTTCCGCATCGCGTAGTTCCGGCCATCTGGAAGTTCCGCCAATGTAGTTCATTGTGGACAATCGGAAGTTCCGATTGTCCCGACCAAGAACAATCTTGCGGGTTTTTCCTAAAATCCAAAATACTAAATCTTGAATGCTCTTCTCGGTCAAGTTTCACAGACATCATCCTAAACAACATCTTGACCTCATGGAGAAGAATTGCAAACAAAGATTCATTAATCAAAGCAAACACGGATTTCTTGAAGAAGGGGCAAGAAAGACCAAAAACCAAAATAGACAAGATTCTCAGATTCTTAGTTCATGAAACTTTGAGGATACATTAGCAATATCAAAACGACTCTAGATATCAAGTTTCATGCTATTTCATAAACGGAATCAAAAGATACACCAAAACCCTAGATATTCAACATGAACAGAGAGGAATAAAGAGAGGCATAAACAAGAAACCAAAGCCTTAGAGTTTCATTGATTGGAATCCAAAGATTACGTAAGAAACACAGAGGAATGATTACAAGAGATTTTCAGTTCATCCTCTCCAACTCAACAAACTCTCAAAAGCAAAATAAACCCTTTGCTAAGGCTAACCTAATTTTCTCTCAAAGTCTAACCCTAACACCGGGGTTCACCTCTATTTATAGCCTTGGCTAATGGGCCTCCAACCCATTAAGCCCGCTACACCCGAACGGAACCGCCTCCACTTGCGCCGCTTTGCGAAATACTGCTTTCGCCCTTGCGCACCTTCTCGAAGCCTCCCAGACGCTTTCTTGTCCTTGACTCGCAACCACCTCAAGATTTACGCCGTCCTCGACACATCCCGACCGTTCTGACCTCAACGCCGCCTGCGCCTAGTCCGATCACCTCGTGTCTCGCCACGACTTCGTCTTGATGTCCTGCAGTCAACACAGTCAAAAACACATCACATAGCATTGCACAATATCATAGCATCAACAATTGTACAAGACTCAAACTCATACAAACTCAAAATCACAAATTATACTTCTCTGCAAGGTTCTGGACATAATCGGAAGTTCCGCACTTTACCTTGCGGAAGTTCCGATTTCCGGAACAACCGCACTTCCAGATTTTCAATTCCGATTTTCGTCTCAGAGGAACACTCACGTCAGTATTATCGGACAAACCGCGACCCCAGGTGCGGAAGTTCCGATTTCCTTCAACTGAACTCAATTCCCAGATTAATCGGAAGTTCCTATTTCCAACGCCGGTAGTTCTGATTATCGAACTTCCGCTCCATACACAGTGTAGTTCCGATTATCCTGCTTTGACAAACAAGATAAAACCGAGAGACACAACTCTCAACCTATTCAACAAGTTGTCAAATACTCAACACTCACAATGGAGGACCTCTCACATGGTCTCTCAATCTCCCCCTTGATGAGTATATTGACAATCACCGAAAAAACATAAGATGAGTTTGAGTTTAAAGTCAACCAAGGTCTAAACAAGTAGAAAGAAGCTTAAGACCATGTTGACAAAAGAGAAAGACTTGAGACGAGATGAAAGAGCAATTTTCGCAAAAACTCAAGGCTTTTCTCCAGAAGACTTTTTCTCTCCATAATTCTCCCCCTTTGGCAATAAAATCATCAAGATGTATTAAAGAGAGGAAATGACCATATGATATTCATTTTAAGCATTAGGAGCCATGTAGATTATCCAAAATGACTATTAGAGGATTACACCAAGCCATAATACATAAGAATGCTATCAAGATCATGACAATTGATGTAGAGAATAGCTAAGACAGAAAATCCATAATCTGATTAATGATCCAATTCTTTAGCAAGTCAAATAAACCAAGATTGAAGTCTAGCTAAAGATATCCAAGGATGATACACGCCATGTCAAATACTCTAAGTGGAGCCGAGAAGCATACTATTGAACAGCTTAGAGTGCTACCAGTTGAAGATTGACTCAATTTTATCCAGTACTTGGTCTTTTTGATGATAAGCAATTTTAGCACAAGTTTCTTTTTCTGAAAACTTTTTATGGTTTTATCTCAGTAAAGCAAGCTCTGGACTAGGTGCCATCCACAACTGCCTCCTAAGCTTCAACCATTTTTCAAATTGTAACCATGTGCTAGATCCCAAGCCTTATGCGACCACTCCAAGCAGCAGACTTAAGGAGGTGATCTTAGGTCATCCAAGGCTCCCCCTGAGTTCATGCCTAGTGCAATGGCAAGCAGTCTCATGAGAAAGATTTGGTGAGATCAGTTTTTTCGCACAAAAGAGATCATTTTTCCTTTTGAAGTTTTTATACCAACGATTAAAGATAAGTCAAGTTTCTTAACAAACTGACATAGCTTACTCAAAAGTTCAAAAGAGATTCAAGACTCAACTCAGCCTACTTGACATGGCGAGAATCATAAAAGGATAGCTTCAACCAGACTAGTCTCAAGAGCTATTTTGACAAGATTTTAATTCAAGTTTAGCATTTTTAATCACCTTAACAAGACAAAGACTAAACTACACATAAAAAGTCATGATAAATCTAGCAGTTTAGCATAAATCATGGCAAGATGTAAAACAGTGAAAACAGATCATAAGGGATAATAAACAAAGCTCCATTTGATTATAATGCAATGCGGGATGAAATGCACAAATATCCAGAACCCCTTCAGAATGAAATGCAACTTTTAATTCAGGTTGAGTTATGACAAGTTAAGAACTGGAATATCCAAGATAAACTCCCCCTGAACCAAAGGAACAAAAACGAGAATCTGATAAGAAAAACGGAAAAGGCAGTCCTTAGAGCATAGAAAAGATATAGAAAATACTATCACTCAGGCTGGTTCTTATCTACCCCATATGATTCCAGGACTATCAGCTGATCGACTAACACACTAAGGAGCAAACACTGTCCCTGTCTACCCAAGGGTGGCCCGACCCTTGCTAGAACCTATAAGAAGTGAGTAAGCTCTACTTAGAGAGAGAAGAGACAGCTAATAAGCAGCATCCTAGAAGCACAAGATAAGAATTATCAGACAGAGCAACTCGGCAAGAGAACCACTCTAACCTATGTTGGAAGGACTTAGGCCCAAAGCATTTAAATGAAATGTAACCAGAAAGGAGACATAGTATAAGTAAAATATAATACAGTAGTAGCACAAAAGCTCCTCCTCACAACAGTCCGTAAGGACAAACCACCCCAAGCTCTCCCCGCAGAGCTGAAAACCGAGAGCTGTCCAGAGGCTTGGTGAAGATATCAGCCAACTGGTGCTCACTCTCCACAAACTGGAGCACAATGTCACCCTTCTCTACATGGTCTCGAAGAAAGTGATATCTGATATCAATATGCTTAGTCCGAGAGTGTTGCACTAGGTTCTTGGCAATGCAAATCGCAGACGTGTTATCACAAAAGAGTGGAACACAGTCGATCACTAACCCAAAGTCCTGCAGGGTCGAGACCATCCAAAGCACTTGGCTACAACAACTGGCTGCAGCAACATACTCGGCCTCTGCAGTGGACTGTGCAACACCGGACTGCTTCCTTGACGATCAGGAGACAAGAGAAGTGCCAATGAATTGGCAAGTGCCAGAGGTGCTCTTCCTATCTATCCTACAGCTAGCGAAATCTGCATCAGAGAAGGCTCTAAGAGATAGACAAGAAGAGGAAGAGTACCAGATACCATAGTCAATGGTAGCTCGAAGGTACCGAAAGATGCGCTTCACTTGCTTTGGCGGTGAGATCTGTGAGGAGAAGCTCAAACCGAGCACAAAGACATACGAAAAAAGTGTATGTCTGGTCTCGAGGCTGTGAGGTACAAGAGAGAGCCAATCATGCTCCTGAACTCCTTTTGGTCAACAGGTTCACCGTCTTCATCTGGATCAAGAGCAGCTGTAGATGCCATCGGAGTTGATACTGGCTTTCCATCACTCATGTCGAAGCGCTTCAGGAGGTCTCGAGTGTACTTGCCTTGATGAAGAAAAGTACCTTCCCGAGTCTGTTTGATTTGGAAGCCAAGGAAGAAGCTCAACTCGCCCATCATGCTCATCTCAAATTCTGAGCTCATAACATCGGAGAACTGGGAAACGAGAGTGTGTGAGGAGCCGCCAAAGATGATGTCGTCCACATAGATCTGGACGAGCAAAAGATCGGTGCCAAGACGGCGGATGAACAAGGTCTTGTCTATTTTACCCATTTCAAAACCATGACTCAGCAGATAGGACTTAAGCCTTTCATACCACGCTCTGGGAGCCTGCTTGAGTCCATACAAAGCTTTGGAAAGCCTGTAGACATGGTTAGGGTATTTGGGGTTCTCGAAACACGGAGGTCAGTCGACATAGACTTCTTCCTCAATAAGGCCATTGAGGAAGGCACTCTTGACATCCATCTGGTAAAGCTTGAAACCCTTAGAAGCTGCAAAGGCAAGCAGGATTCTAATGGCTTCAAGTCTAGCTACAGGGGCAAAGGTCTCTTCAAATCTAGACCTCAACTTGAGAGTACCCACAGAGCTACCAAATAGCCTTGTTTCAATGACTAACCCATCTTCACTTTGCTTGTTCTTGAACACCCATTTGGTCCCAATGATATTGTGACCTTGAGGGGCTCAACAAGGGACCAGACCTTGTTTCTTTCAAAGTTTTCCAACTCCTCATGCATAGCGTTTATCCAAGACTCGTTAGATAGAGCATGACAAACGTCTTTGGGCTCAAATGAGGCGATGAAAGCAGAATGGAGACAAAAGAGAGACAAACCAGCTTTGAAACGTGTGACACGCTCAAAGAGATCTCCAATGATCTGCTCTGAAGGATGGTCCTTTTGAATGTGTCTAGGAGGTCCAGGGTGAGATGAAGAAGTGGCCTCTACCTCATTAGCAGATGAGATAGGAGTAGAGCCACTAGCTTGGTAAGAAGCAGGTAAGGGTGATCTCCTCGAGGTGCAAGGAAGAAGGCACCTCAAGAGGAGGAGGAAGAAGCGGATCGGTAGACAACCCTCATCTCCGTCTTCCGCATCGTCCATAAAGATGGACTCATCGCTCTAGAGAACCGAGATATCGTGGCCTAGTCCCTGACCGGCCTCATCGAAGGTTACCTCACGTGTTTCTACCATTTTGCTAGACTCGCGAGCCTGCACTCTATAGGCACGAGAAGAAGTCGAGTAACCCGAAAGATCCCATCACGAGATCGTGATTCGAACTTATCTAGGTTCCTGGACTTCAAGATAAAACACTTGCAACCAAACACACGAAAATACGAGACGGGTTTTCGCCCATATCTCAACTCATAAGAAGTGCGATGCAAGAGTGCCCAAGAAAGACTCATAGAAACATGACAAGCAAGAGCAATTGCCTCACCCAAAACTTCCTAGGTGTAGAGTACTCATCAAGCATCGTCCCGCCATCTCGACCAGTGCGGTTCTTCCTCTCCACAACGCCATTCTGTTGGGGGCGTATGGAGACGAGAACGGTGCTCTACACTGCCTCACCACGAAACTCTCAAAGTAGGAATTCTTGAACTCGGTGCCATTATCGGTCGAATTGCTCGTAATGCACCCGGGAGCTCAACAAAGCCTACTAAAAAGACCACGAAAAGAGTAAACGCGTCTCATCCTTCGAGGCTAAGAAAAACACCCAAGAGTACCTCGAGAAGTCATCGACCACAACAAGAATATACCACTTCCCTCCCGATCAAGACTCGAGCCGACCAATCAGATCCATATGGAGCGCTTGTCCAGTGCATCGATCATTGTCACCTTGGATCGAGAGTGAGAAGCGGCAACCATCTTGCCGTGCCGGCATGGAGAGCAAACTAGATCCTTGACCATCTTGAGTTTTGGCAAACCACGAATGAGATCGTGGCCGCTAACTCGTGTCAAATGATCAAAGCCTATATGACCTAGTCTCCTATGCCAGAAGGTCAAATCACGGGATTCAGAAGCAATTAAACACCGGAGAGGATCACCAGAAGACTCAGAAAAATTAGCACGAAAGATCCTCCCATATCGAGAAATCCCGCAAACTAGGCTACCCGAAGAATCAAGAATTTTGCAATTGTTTTTCTTAAAGCTCACCTCGTAACCGTCATCGGTAAGCTGAGAGACTGAAAGCAGATTATACTGCAGCTTACTTACTAAGGTAACATCTTTTAAAATAAAAGAATCATTAATACTCACAGTACCTTTAGCGATGACGCGCCCAAATGAAGCATCTCCGAAGGTGATTGTCTCATCACCTCGAGCACGGGCTAGGGAAGAAAACCAACGAGAGTCTCCGGTCATATGACGAGAACACCCGGAGTCTACAATCCAAACCTTTGCCTTCCCAGCCCGGCAACCCCGAGTCAAACAGAGAGTAAAGTCTCAGTACTGGGGTGAATCAACAGTGATTTGGGCACCCAATACTGAGTAACACGTCGAACAGATGAAGTAGTCAAGCAAGACTGACCTCTATCTACCCTACGCTCTCTGTCACTCAACAAGCCAGAAGGTCTGCGTGCAGACCTGAAGCTGTTGCTGTGAATCCGACCGCTATGGAAGAGCGAGTCGAAATTCGCAACATGCTGATCACGCCGCGGGTAGCCATCTCGAAAGAGAAATCGAGATCTACCCTCAAAGCGACGGAAGTCACGATCAAAGGGAGCATGAGGACGAAAATCGAAAACTCAGAAAAACCAAGTCCTCGATGTCGCCTAAATCACCAGCAGTATCAAACCTAGACCTCATGTTGGTCTTAGGTGCACTCATGGTCTGAGGCTGACCATGAATGCGCCTAAAAGACTCAACATGGTCTCTACGCGCGATCTTGGCGCGCCTGAAGCAATGATCAACCAAATGTCCATCCTTCTGACAGAAGGTGCAATGATACTTCGCCTTCTGAGAGGCCGAAGCTGCAGGTGGAATCACCTTGTCATGCGAGATCCTTTGAACAAAACCCACTGATTTAAAATTGACTTTCTCACTCCTGGGCTTAGTTTTGATCACACCTGGTGCTATGGTTCTGAGCACGACAGGTGGATGCTTCCTCATATCCTCATGAAAATTATATCCTAGACCTTGATTAAATTTACAAACTTGGATTTGTCTAGAATGAGATTTAGCTTCTTCTTGCCTCCTACAAATTTCTCAAGAGTGTTCATAAGATACTGACACTCCTGAAAAAGAGAGGTGCAAGAAGAGCGAGGAAGAAGGAACAAAGAGAAGATAAGGGAGTAGAGGAAGAAGAACCAACAAAGATAGGAAAGATTGGCTTGTGCATGCACACCGATTTTTGGGGGACAGTCCTATTGCTAGCAGATTGGTTCACGTTGCTAGGCGTCTCTACCAAACCCTTAGACTTCTTCCCAGCACACACAATACAAGCAGAAGATTGTGTTTCTAGAAAGTCTTTAGTTAGCTTCACACATATTTCATCCAAAGCAACCAAATCATATTTTAGTTTATTACATTGATTGCATGGTGAGCTAACAAGGTCCTTAGAAGCATACTAAGCCAGTTTGTTATTGTAATCAATCATTTCTTGAAACTGCTTGGATACAGATTCTAGTTCATCAGTTAACTTAGGACAGTTTAAACAAGAAACAATGGGCTCTAGTAGCGCAGCTTGGAATTCAGCAATTTTGTGATCTGCCCGTTTTAGGTTCATCTTGAGATTATTACAATTTTCACAAGTCTCGGGCAGATCAAGCAACATGGTATATAGACCTCTAAACGAGTTGTCCTTAATCTCACATGAGGTGCAAGCAGTAGCCTCAACAGTAGTAGATGAAGGAGGTGCTACCCTACTCATCTCTAGTTCAGCAAGAAGGCTAATGTTCTCCACTTTAATCATGTCTAGTTCAGAGGACACACTATCATGCAAGGTCCTTAGTTTTTCCATGTCATCAAGCAAGGCACAGCATGTGTCACAATCATCACGGGAGGGAGCAGATGTAAGTAAAGTAAGCTCCCGTGATAGTCTAGCTACTTCCTTCTCCAACTCAGAACACTTAGCCCTAGACTTAGCATGAAATCTACCTAGCTTAAGAAAGGCATCATTAAGCTGGTCGTAAGTGGGACTAACCTCATCGGAGTCGGAGTACACTCATTGTCGCTCGCCGCTCGAGGGCCATGAAGCACATGCCGGAGAAGTTGCCGTCGTCCTTGGGATCTTGATCGTCCTTTCCATCATCGTCACTCCACCCCTCCACCTCGCTGGTGTCAAGCTCGTCAAGGGCGGTGAGGACGCGATGGAACAGCTTCTTTGCCTTCCCAAAGTTGCGGAACTTCTTCTTGCCTTGATCAGGTGCTGAGGGCTTCGTGTTGCGGTTCTTGTCGATGTAGTCGTTCTTGCCCGAACCGCCAAAGTCACCTTTGCCCTTTCCCAGCTTGGGGCAGTTTGCTCGGATGTGGTTGGGGCCACCACACTCGAAGCAAATAACAGGACCTCCTCTTCTCCCATCCCTCCTCCTCTTGTAAGCATGGGAAAACTTCCGAGCTAGGAGGGCTAGTCGTTCATCCTCAAGTCGCTCTAATCGATCATCGCTTATGTCACGAGAGCGGCAAGGAGAACCCGTATCGACTCGAAGAAGATCCAGAGGTGGGATCAGTGACTAAAGCCATCGACTGTGACTTCGACCTTCGAGAGACAATGTCAATCTCGTGAGTCTTGAGACGCGAGTAAAGCGCATCAAGAGTCAGGGTCGAGAGGTCCGTGCTATCCTTGATGGTAGTCACTTTCATCTCCCAAACACGAAGATCAAGTGCAGAAAGCATCTGTCGAGCGTTATCCGAGTCGGGGTATGTAAGACCGACCGCTCGGAGGTTGCTCAAAATCTTGTGGAAACGCGAAAAACACTCGTCAAGAGATTCACCAGCAAGCATTTCAAATTTGCTGTATTCTCACTTGAACTGGTCTTGTCGAACCGTCTTAATCTGGGTGGTGCCTTCATGGTATGCATCGAGGGTCACCCAGATGTCGTAAGAAGAAGTCAAATGAGAAATGTGATCAAACTCACTTCTGCTCAAACCCTGAATGATAATGTTCCTTGCCTTAGCATTTGCCTCAACATCGGGCATGTTTCCCACATTGATGTTTTCATCGGCAGGAACAACAAATCTAACCTTCACCTTTCTCCAGATGGCATACCCCTGAGCCTGGATGTAAGTTTCCATTCGGCTCTTCCAGAAGGGGTAATCCAGGCCATCAAAGACTGGAGGCTTGGTGGAATACTTGTCCGTTGCCATGGCTCAACTGACCGGTTAAGATCTATAAGGAAGAGCTAACCGGCTCTGATACCAATTGAAGGACCGAAATGGCAACAGAGGGGGGGGGGGTGAATGGTGCCTTCAATATTAAGAACTCCCCTTTACTGAATTTAAAACAAACCTACAAACCCTCTGGAAATCCCAAGTTTGAGCGAAGCAAAATCAGAGAACGAAAACAAAGTTCGATCGTTTCGCCGAAATCGGAAGCTCGATTCTACCCGTGATAGTTCCGCATCATGTAGTTCCGGCCAGTCAGTGAAGTTCCGCCAGCGGTAGTTCCGCTGTGGACAATCGGAAGTTCCGATTGTCCTGACCGAAGAACAGTGCGCTCGGGTTTTTCCCAAAATCCAAAATACTAAATCTTGAATGCTCTTCTCGTGTCAAGTTTCACAGACATCATCCTAAACAACATCTTGACCTCATGGAGAAGAATCGCAAACAAAGATTCATTAATCAAAGCAAACACGTTTTCTTGAAGAAGGGCAAGAAAGACCAAAATCAAAATAGACAAGATTCTCAGATTCTTAGTTCATGAAACTTTGAGGATACATTAGCAATATCAAAACGACTCTAGATATCAAGTTTCATGCTATTTCATAAACGGAATCAAAAGATACACCAAAACCCTAGATATTCAACATGAACAGAGAGGGAATAAAGAGAGGCATAAACGAGAAACCAAAGCCTTAGAGTTTCATTGATTGGAATCCAAAGATTACAGAAGAAACACAGAGGAATGATTACAAGAGATTTTCAGTTCATCCTCTCCAACTCAACAAACTCTCAAAAAGCAAAATAAACCCTGTTGCTAAGGCTAACCCTAATTTTCTCTCTCAAATTCTAACCCTAACACCAGGGGTTCACCTCTATTTATAGCCTTGGCTAATGGGCCTCCAACCCATTAAGCCCGCTACACCCGAACGGAACCGCCTCCACTTGTGCCGCTTTGCGAAAAGACCGTTTCGCCCCTTGCGCACCTTCCGAAGCCTCCGTGACGCCTTTGCTGTCCTTGACTCGCAACCACCTCAAGATTTACGCCGTCTTCGACACATCCCGACCGTTCTGACCTCAATGCCGCCTGCGCCTAGTCCGATCACCTCGTGTCTCGCCACGACTTCGTCTTGATGTCCTGCAGTCAACACAGACAAAAACACATCACATAGCATTTCACAATATCATAGCATCAACAATTGTACAAGACTCAAACTCATACAAACTCAAAATCACAAATTATACTTCTCTGCAAGGTTCTGGACACAATCGGAAGTTCCGCACTTTACCTTGCGGAAGTTCCGATTTCCGGAACGTCCGCACTTGTCAGGATTATCGGAAGTTCCGCGCTTACCACTGCGGAAGTTCCGATTTCCGGAACAACCGCACTTCCAGATTTTCAATTCCGATTTTCGTCTCAGAGGAACACTCACGTCAGTATTATCGGACAAACCGCGACCCCAGGTGCGGAAGTTCCGATTTCCTTCAACTGAACTCAATTCGCAGATTAATCGGAAGTTCCTATTTCCAACGCCGGTAGTTCCGATTATCGGAACTTCCGCTCCATACACAGCGGTAGTTCCGATTATCCTGTTTCAGCACAGAAACAGTACAAAACCGAGAGACACAACTCTCAACCTATTCAACAAGTTGTCAAATACTCAACACTCACAATGGAGGACCTCTCACATGGTCTCTCAATCTCCCCCTTGATGAGTATATTGACAATCACCGAAAAAGCATAAGATGAGTTTGAGTTTAAAGTCAACCAAGGTCTAAACAAGTAGAAAGAAGCTTAAGACCATGTTGACAAAAGAGAAAGACTTGAGACGAGATGAAAGAGCAATTTTCGCAAAAAACTCAAGGCTTTTCTCCAGAAGACTTTTTCTCTCCATAATTCTCCCCCTTTGGCAATAAAATCATCAAGATGTATTAAAGAGAGGAAATGACCATATGATATTCATTTTAAGCATTAGGAGCCATGTAGATTATCCAAAATGACTATTAGAGGATTACACCAAGCCATAATACATAAGAATGCTATCAAGATCATGACAATTGATGTAGGGAATAGCTAAGACAGAAAATCCATAATCTGATTAATGATCCAATTCTTTAGCAAGTCAAATAAACCAAGATTGAAGTCTAGCTAAAGATATCCAAGGATGATACACGCCATGTCAAATACTCTAAGTGGAGCCGAGAAGCATACTATTGAACAGCTTAGAGTGCTACCAGTTGAAGATTGACTCAATTTTATCCAGTACTTGGTCTTTTTGATGATAAGCAATTTTAGCACAAGTTTCTTTTTCTGAAAGCTTTTTATGGTTTTATCTCAGTAAAGCAAGCTCTGGTACTTTTGGTATGGAATATCTCAATGTTTAGTCATGGTATGGTTCTGGCATGTCAATGTTCTGGCAGGGTTTTGGTATGGTTTTGGAATGGTTCTGGTATGGTTATGGCATGGAATTTCTCAATGTTCTAACAGTCATATACATATTGTCAGGAGGCATACATACGTAGAGCACATGTAGAGACTACTTGGAGGCATACATATTGTAATTTTGCCATTTCAAGCCAAAATGTTGTTAAGAGCTCCTAAGAACTTAGCCATTATAAGCCAAAATATTATCAACATAATACATACTGGGTTTCTAATAATTTAGCCATTTCAGGACACCAAATTGTCAACAAAATACAGACTGCCATGCCTAACAACTACATTATGATATTCCTAATACAGACTGCCATGCCTAACAACTACATTATGATATTCCTAATATTGACATCTACATCTACTTCTTAAGAGACACTACCAGGATAGCCACAAGGAGGAAGACAATCGACCAGCAAACCATCATCAGCCTCTCACCCAAGCGATGGTTCTTGTTCACCATAGCCACATTGCCAGCCATCTCAAACCTCAATCCCTTCATCTCACCATATATTCCATTCATGGTATTCCTCATCGTAGTCAAAACAGGGGGAATTGCAACAATGGCACCCTGCATGTCAGTCATGAAATTATTCATTTCTTCCATGGTCTCTGGACCTCACTCACGATTTCAACTCATCTAGGAGGGATTCCATGGAGGACACCGCCGGCGCCACTCGGGTCATAGAATCATCAGGACTCCCAATGTCAAAATGGAACAATCCATTATCAACCAAATATGTTTCGTACTTATCTTCCCGCATGAAAAACTTGCAATGCTTCGGGAGCTGAAAATCAACAAAAGTACAAAACCAAGAAAATGAATCCGTCAAATTCCAAGAAAAAGCATAACCAAGTATCAACAAAACACCAAATACTACTCATATTTTCATTCTTGGGGCACTTGAAGAACTTCTTGCCCAGATTGGAGCTCGTCCGAGAGGTGCACTCACCACTGATGTTTGGCAAAGGGGGCACTACAACAGGGGAGTCTACTACTCCGCGTGTGCATGCGCGCCAAGGAAGACAACCTAGAGAATGAACCACCCGCCATGCCTGTCGCCAAGCAACAACCAGTCGCCGCCGCGGCCGGTAGGGTTTCACAGCCAGCATGGGAGAGAGAGAGTGCGAGATTGGTGAAAGAGAGAGAACGAGTTCGAGATGGGCGCGGTCGGGTAAGGAGTGACCTAAATGGTCCGTCCCAGCCAAGTCCGACCGAGGGGCAAAATAGACAATGTGTGCTATCTCTCTCCCCTCTGGCCTGGAAATGATAAAATAGTCGCATCAATGTCCTACGGAAAAATTACATGTTTTTACAGTGCGTTCGACGTAACCATGTTTTTTGGATCTCCGTTGGCAAAAGGTGACAAATTGCAGTATCCTGTAGCCAATTTTCCCTAGAAAGGGAAAATTAAGCAATCCGTACAAAAGATTTAGTAGGATTTGATGAGATGAGATTATCATTTATTTTGGTTCAAGTTGCAAGAAAACTCCGAATGAAAACGTGAACAAATTAATATGGCAAAGTAACTCACTTAGACAATGATTCTTGCAAGAAATCCCCATCCAAGTTAACACGGTCCACAATTTCGTTAAAAATAGGAGCTAACTCGCACGCCTACCTCCAACAAGATTCTGGAAGATGTATTGGGAGCTCGGAGAATGGAGCATGAACCCAACCAACAACAGGGACGGTTCCTGGTCTTTGCAAGAGGTCAATCACAATGTTTGGTCAGCACAATAGCTTACAACAATTCCAAGTGTTGTTCATTGCAAAAAAGTTGACATATTTCCTTGTGTTACTCACAACAATTTATGAGGCAACCATCTTTGATCCATTCAATGCTGACAAAGATACTAAGGCAAAGAAATATGATCACAATTACGATGATATACAGTAATTTAGAAATCATGGAAAAAGGCAAAGATAAATAAGAAAACTTACACTTAGCACATACATATAATTTATACTCTACCTGATTTGTTTGAACAAAGACCTTTTTCATGCATCACAGGGTAGTATATATTAAGACTAGGTATCACCTCAAAACTCAAACTCGACCTTTGGCTAGTTGCGCTCATTAATTTGTTCTAAGACTAACACATCTGCCTTTAGTTCTAGTTTTTATGATTCAGAATGACTGATTTGGTAAAACCATACAAACTAACACATATGAGCACTACTATAGAAAAGGTAATAACATACGGTTCAAAATCATCATCATAGACGATTTTTTGAACCGTCTGACTTATGGGTTAGTGATAATATGTGGTCATTACAGACAGTTTTTGAACCATCCGTGAAAAAAGCTATCACAGACGGTTCTGAACAATAACCGTCCGTGATAGTTGGATTGTTGAGGAAGAAGACAAAATTGATTGGAATGGGTTGGTTTACATACCTTGAGCTTTGACGACGCATCTGCATCCTCTCGACATGTGCTCGGATGGTGATGGGCGAAAGGGGTTCTCGATGGTGGTGGTCATCGATGTCATCCTTGGCTGACCGGTGATAGAAAAGACGATAAGGTGGTTGGACCGATGGAGGAGGAGGGAGGGGAGGGGATTCGGAGGATGAGTGAAGTCGAGGAGGACGAGGGGATGGACGAGAGGGGAGGCGCCGAGACAGTGGTTGGGAAGCTGGATCGAGGGGGTGGCCAGGGAGGAAGAGGGAGGGTGCGGCAGAAGTAGCAGAGAGGGGCGGCGGAGGAGGGAGAGGAAGGGAGCGGGAGCGAGCAACGGTCCCAATCTAACGAAGGGCGGCGGTGGGTTTGGCTCTCCAACGTGGACGACGGGAGTGGCGCGGGCCAAGGGTAGGAAGCGAAGGGGGGGGGCAGCGGGGGCGACACGGGTGAATGGGAGGAGTTGACCGGTGGGTACATCGCGGTCGACTGCGGCGGTGTGGGCTAAGGGGAGGGTTGCCGCGTGAGGGTGAGGCCGATGCGGGAGGCTAAGGTGGCTAGGGCTCTGGCCTGGTGAAGGAGTCGTGCGATCTGGGGATCTGACGGCTTGCAGGCCCTCGAAGCGTAGCTGCGCATTGGAGGCCGAGACGGCACCTCGACGCGAATTCGAAAAATGCAAGGTTTTTTTCCCGCAAAGTCACGGATGTGGACAGCAATCTCTTCTGCTGTAAGAAAGAGAATATAAATTGAAAAGGCTGGGTTTCTCAACGGTGGCAGCAAGTAGAGATCTCCAATGCATCTTTGCATCACCTAATGCCCCATGCATCTATGTATCACCTAAAGCCATAACTGTTGGAGCAGGTGAACACAATAAGAATGCCACGAGTCCATGACCATCTCATTCTCACCCAAACCATACCACTACCATGCACCATGTGTCCATCTCTAACTGAAGCCCTGCCTGAAAAAACTGAAGCCCAAACTGGATTTAGATTCCCTCTACTCCACGCAATGCATGCACACCTTTCTCCTACTACCACTACACTAGAATTGCTCCAGAAAGCTGCACCAAACCCTCCTCTACCTCCCTTAAAACCCTACACCTCCCACTGCCTAGCTCCTCACATCTCACCATGGCTTCCCTTGCTATCCTACTACTCTTGATGCGGCTCTCCAGTGCCATTGCTTTCTCCTCCAACTACATCTCGAGAAGCACCGAGCAGCAGATCATCGCCACCGTTGCCCCCGCCGTTGCTGAAGACGCCGACGGCCAGAGCGCGCAGCCCTTCATCACCTCGCCCTCCGGGTCATACGCTGCGTACCTCCGCCGCGCCGTGGACAGCTCCGGTGGCCCTGGCGGGGACATGTGCTACGTCCAAATCCAGCAGGTCAATGGTGGCAACAGCGTGTGGGAGTCAGACTGCACCCCGGTCGGCGGCGCCGACACGTGCCACCTGGCGTTCTCGCCGATGGGGCTTGAGCTCTTCGCCGGCGGGCACTCCCTGTGGGACACCGGGATTGATGCCGAACCTGGGACGCTGAGCATTGACGATGGCGGCGACATGAGGATAGTTAGCAAGGACGGCATGACGGTGTGGAAGGCGAGCGGCGAGCCGTGGACGGGCCAGCAGTGCGGGGCGGCCTTGCCGGTGTCGTCGTTACCTTCGACGTCGGACGTGCTCCCACCTACGTCGACCACCAGTACGAAGCTCCTGACGCCGCCGGCAACGACCCTTGCCGGTCCAGGGAGCTCGGACTTCACTTTCAGAGACCCACCGGCGCCACCAGTTGACACGTCGCCTGAGCCTGACCAGCCGCTGCCCCCGCCTCCAGCTGACGCGTCACCCGACTGGCCGGATCTATCACTGCCACCACCGCCAGCTGACGCGTTACCCGGCTCGCCGGACCTGCCGCTCTCACCACCGCCAGCTGACGCGTTACCCAGCTCGCCGGACCTGCCGCTCTCACCACCGCCGGTAGACACGTACCCCGTCTCGCCGGATCAGCCTCTGTACTCGTCGCCACCACCAGCACCAACGCCCTTCAGTCCTCAAACGCCAATGCCACCTCTCGACACACCCCCACTCGCCCCGCCGACGGGCACCGGCGAGACATCTCCCGGCACACCACTCCAGGGCATCCTCACGCCACCAGGCTCACCAGGTGACATGGCATTCCCGCCAGCTCCTGTCGGCATGCCGCACCCGCACGGGCCGCCGCACCAGCTACCTTTCGGAGCGTCGCCACCGGTGCCGGACGCGCTGGCGCCGAGTGGCCACGGCGCGGGAGCGGAGCTCCCCTTCGGGCAGGGGCAGCAGCAGGGGCAAGGCGTGTTTGGTCAGCAGCAGCAGCAGCTGTTGAACGGCGCGGGGCAGCCGTTGGAGGACAGCGCCGGCGGGTGGTCGAGAAGTGAGCGCGGCAGAGTGGCCGTGAGCTTGGGTTTGGCTGGTCTGGTGGCTTTTGCTTTTAACTTTTAGTTTTTCTTGTAAAAGTTGTATCTCATTCTCATTTGTGTATTTTGTTCTTCTCGGTTGGTTTGCTCTGGTGTCATGCCATATTCCTGTTGCCAAATTAGCTATTTGTATGTGATACATGTTGACATGTTGTGGTCAGCCACGCCTGATTTATTATGTACCTAGGATACAGTATGGTCATGTTTAGACCCTGTTTGAGTACAGTTTTCACTCACAGCTTCTTAATCGATTCTTGTGGAGCCATATCAAATACCCTAATTCTCAAAACCACTAGATTATGCTTCTCGCGAAGAGCTGTCTCGAAAATGAACTAGCAACGAGAAGCAGCCTCTCAGCAGATTCTCATGAGAATCCAACCTTCAGAAACGAAAATACCCTTTAAAGTTGAAGGTTTTTACCCGCAAATACCACTGAGTTATACAAATACAATTGAGGTATTACACCTAGGGGTGACATAGTCTATCATAGTCTATTTGCCTCTAATACTCCCACATATGGTTTTTGGAGCCAACCTACCAGCCAAACGGTTTCAACAGATAGCTTCAGATTCTTAGAGAAGTGGATTATCAGAGAATCAGGAGCAGAATCTGGAAAATGAGAATCTAAAACTGTACCAAACAGGGCCTTAGTACAACTTCGATTCTAGCTTCTCGTCCAAATCTTGTGAAGTAGTACCAAACACCCAGCTTCTTAAAACCAACTGATTCTAATTCTCGCAAGGAGAAGCAGCCTCCTCGCAGATTCTTGTGAGAATCCAACCCTGCAAAACAAAAATACCCCTTGAAGTTCCTAGTATTTACCGGCAAATGCCATCACAACCCCCCCCCCCCTGCGAACCATTTCGCGTCCCCTCGGGTCGTCGTCGTCTCCAAGAGCTCTCGCGACGGGCGATTTTCACCGCACGCCGCCTTCGGCCCCTCGTACAAAATTAGTTATACACAATCAATGGTTGTGCGTCAATTCGTTATTTGTCAACAGTTGTACTCCATCATGAAGTGTTCATGCAATGTAACCTGGCATTGTGTACAAATACAACATATATACATTCATATGGTCTAAAAAAAATTGGGAAAAAATTCTATAATTTGTGCACAAAAACATAGGAGAAATACAAAAATACAATTAAAGTATTATAACAAGGAGTAACATGGTCTATTTATCTCTAATCCTCTATCATATGGTTTTTAGAGTTAACCTACCAACCAAACGCTTTCAATAGACAACTTCAAATTATCAGAGAATCAAAAATAGAATCTGAAAAATAAAAATATAGAACTCTACCAATCAGTGTCTATATCTACCATATGTACCATGCTTTGTGTCCTTGCAAGTATATAGTATATCTTTTTTTTGGCGTGTGCTTACGAAGTGTCACTCACTCAGCCCGGGAAGGATCGATGCCAGAGAAGAGGGGAGATGGACCTGCGGCGGCTGACTAATCATAGATTTTGTGGGTCATTCGAAATTAATCCAGCACAAAAAATTGCAGTGCTTGTTCTTATCATAAAGATGCGGCCTTTAAATATTTTTTAGCCCAGTTCAACTCTTTGACATGTTTGTCAAGCCTAAAAGCCTAAAAGAATTTGCACGTAGCACACAATAATGCTTTAAAAAAAAACCCAGCCCAGGACGGCAGCGTGCTGAGCAAGTGTCGAATAGGCGACGTAGCTGAAACTGCTATGTCGCGGATAACAGATGGATGCCCACTGCCACAGTGCCATTCCATTGATCTCTTTGCCGATCTCTTCCGTCTCCAATTCTAATCTCCGTGGAAGACGACTGGACGCTACATGATCCATCGTCCATCCGACCCCAAACACAGAGAGAGGGGAGACAGAGACCATGTTTATTTACGCTTAAGGCCTGTACTTAGGACGGTTTTGGTAAGCCGTTCTAAACAACCTCTTATATGATTTGACCTTCGCTCTGAAAGTAGACACATCCAATAGGTACAGTTGAGCACATTGAAGACATGCGAGTTGATGGAGTACTTTTCAATCGTTATATTCATCGCCCGGTTAAGATCGAATATGAACTGATCGGGTTCTGATACCACTTGTTGGACCGAATTAGCGACTAGAGGAGGGGTTGAATATGAGCAACTTATTTTTCATATCTGCGGTATTCAACTTTCTTTTCACTTCAATAGCTATGAAAGCTATCAAGATCAAAGCTATAGGATCACGACGGAAGTTTTGCGGTGAAACCAAAAATCCTTGAGCTCAATGCCTCACGCCCGGTTTGACCGTTGGTGTCTATGTGTGGGGGTCTGATCGCCGGTTCAGCCCGAAAGATCCATAAAATTATCTAACTTTTGACCCCGTGATCCAAATAGTCTGAAATTTTAGACATAGCTCATCAAGAATATTACAACCCTATTATTACCAATAATCAAAGATCACACTTGAGCACCTAATTTCTCAATCAATCTCTCTCAAATCCTAGCTTGCTCTATTTTCTTTATTTTTCCCAAATCACAAATTAGATTTCCCAAAGCTTCAAGGTGCAAAGCTTGCAACCTCTCTTTTTATAGTGGAGGTTGGATTTAGAGAGAAAATCTTATCGGACACCCGTTAAGCCAATACACAAATGAATTTACACTCACACACGCTTTTCAAAGCGGATGAGGAACCGTTCTCCCGAATCCGTCTCTTCGTGATCTTCATCTTCTTTTAACATAAACTGCATCTCTTTGCGCCATTTTGCTACGCGGTTTCTCTAAGATCACCAACCTTGTAGGATCGTTAATGACAATCAGAGAGGGGTGAATAATTATACAAGATTTTTCTCACCAGTAATCAATCAACCGTTATCTCTTATCGGAGGAATCACGAATAGTTAGCGATCACGCACAGCCGCCAAACCCCACACGTACACATGTAGCAGGCAGAGGCTCCGCCGAAAAGATCAAGCCCCTGGCAAATTTCCAGCCGCAACAAGCACAACACCTCTCGTGTACAGCCAAAAACTATAGATGCTACCGCTGGCACAAAGCAACGGCTGAAGCAATCAAGCCGCCTCCAACCCTCACGTCAAGCCATAACTAGCAATAAACTAATCCAAAGTCTGTAGCACACTACTAGCAAACCAACTCCACGTACATGATTCAAGCCGCTACTAGCACATGAAAAATCATGCATGCACGGGATAATCTCAAGATTGGTTTTCCATTCACCTGAACAAGCAAAAACTCCAGCCGCGAACTACAGCCGCCGCCAGAGCCAAAACCTCCGGCCGCTGCAGGCACGAATAATATTATATAGAAATTTCTGTTCCGTGTCACTCAAAAACCTAAGACCCCCCCCTGCACGCGCGCGCGCGCGCGCGCGCACACACACACACACACATATATATATATATATATATATATATATATATATATATATATATATATAAGTGGACTAGCACCTACACTTAATCACCCACGTACGGCCCAATTACATGGGCCTAATCTATGGGTCTAAAACTTGATTACAAAATATCATATTTTAGATACCCTAAAATATATCACGTGTCGTATCCTTCGGACCACACCTCCGTAGCTCTAACACGCATCATCCATCTTTAATCTCCACACGCTCCAACCCAAGCTCGACCGCCTCCTCCAGCATCCTCGACCCTCTGGACCATGACTTCACACCAAGCCATCTCCCGGTCACCGCCGTAGACCACGATCGCCTCCGAGTTACCCTGCACATGGAAAGACCAAAGTAACATATTTTCCCGGTACAAGTTCTTCTCAACTTGACCGACATAAGTACACACAACGACACGTCTCAAATAATATCAGTAAATAACATTGTCAATTATTCATCAGCTAAATTATATTAGACTTAGCCACATGGTCTAACAAACCTTATATTTTAGTAAAGATATTCCTTATATTTTAGTAAAGATATTGAAATACCCCTTGTCGATCATTCTCAAATGCTAAATCCAATCAACGTGAAACAATCATGTACTTCGCAACGCATACGTCGGACTAAGTGTATTTGGTTCTTTTCCTTCTTTAATGCAGCAATGGCAGAAAACGAAAAAGGTCATCAGTGTTGTTTACGAACATTTCCTACTAGAACTGTAGCTGTATACCTCTGCGTAAAATTCCTTGCAAGCGATCTGATATTAGGCTCCAAATCTCCATTAATTGCACCTCTTTTTTTGTTAACCATGTCTCCCAACTACCATGTTCTCGATGATGCTTTGGCTGTGTGCGCACTCGGTTTCTCCGGGGATATTGCATTTCAGATGTGTTGTGCATTGCATATCATGCATCTCTATTTCGTTCTGGTGGCGCATGTCCATTTCCATTTGGAAGAAAATATTTTTTATTGTACGCTGGATGCGGTAGTTGATTTTCTGCAGGCAACCGTTGGTTGATGGGGGCTGTACCTTCGCGACTGATCAGTCTGAGGCGGAACATTTGCTGATAGATTTGGGAAGAGGATTTTGTGCTACTGGTAAGCACATTCTCCCCCATTGGGAAGAGGATGTTGCGAAGAAAACGTGAAGGAGGGTCCAAAATTTAAACTCGAAAAAAAAAAGTCCAAGGAAAGAAAAATGGAGGGTCAAACATTTGGGCCAGGGTTAGAAGTTAGAACATTTGGAGTTCGGGAGACATTTGGACCAAGTTTTAAATTTTGAGAGATGCTGAAATGCAAAAAACTGTGCTGTTGTACAACTAAAGCATGGCTAAACATATTACACACCTATGCTGGTATTTAAAGTATGACCAACTAAAATTAACCCAACCTATGGTGTTTAAGGATACATGTCAATAGCAATCATTTAAGGTGGCATAATGTTAACTAGGATTTTAACTATTCCCGAAAGCGGTTATTATAAAACTAGCAATGCATGTTGATATAAAATAATATAATTTTATAATAATGGGTTCAATATGATCAAAGGTTTACAACTTACCTCCTTTGAAGGTTTGAAGTGCTTCGGTCGACTGGTCCAGAAATTCTTCGAAAAAGCCAAAATCTACACGCGCGAAAAGAACCAAATAAATACAATAATTCCAAATAGAATCCAAAAATTATTAAATTAGAATCAAAGTAAAGGTACTAAATTTTGATGAATTTAGGAACAAGAATCGACGGAATCGGAGTTCGTATGAGGGAGAACGAACCTTCGGAATTTCTCAATCACATGAAATGATAGAATTTTAGAAAATGAGAGAGAAATTTATGGGAGATCGATGCTGATTTCTTTCTTTACAGAGCAAGGCAATGAGAGGATGGCATTGAGGGTTCACCTGCAAGTGAAAGCATGGAGAAAGATAAAGGAAAGGGATAGCCAATGACTTTGGGATCCCACCTGCCATAGAGCCAAGCAAGAAACAAAAGCAATGTACAAAGATCATTCAGCACAGGAAAAACATAGCAGCTCACTGGCGGCTCGGTTCTAGCGGAGGCGTCGGCGAGGTGGAGGGCGATGGTCGCCGACAAGGGGAAAAATGGAATCCCCAAAGGGTGGGGATCCCATGGATGGTGGTGGCGGCGTGAGAGGTGGAGCGTGGCAGCGACGACGACGTGTAGGGCGGCTGTGGCGCATGGGCCATGCTTGGCGCCGACGAAGGGAGGATGCCCCGGGGAAAATACCGAGAGCATGACGTAGAACGCAGAGTGACAATGCTGGTGGTGGGGTCGAAGGCGGCGGGGAGAGATCGACGACACTGGGAACGACGGTAGAAGGGGCTTCAGCTGGCGGCGGGGAAATGCAAAATCCGACGAGCTGGATGGAAGAGGGGAGGGGACTCTCTAGGGATGGGAGGAGGAGACTGAGGGGCACACCGTGATGCGGGTGGCGCAGCAAGAAGATGGCTTGGGAGGATGATAGAGGGAGGAGGTGTGGCCGGCGAGGTGGAATAAATGGAGGGCTTCGGTTGGTGGGGGAGAAGAGAGGGGAGGAGAAGAGGGGGAGGAGGGGGGAGGGTGATGCTTGGACGACTTTATAAGCGACCAAGGGGGGTAAGGTGACATGGGGGAGCCAGCGGCGTGTGGAGCGCTCGGCGTGGGCGCGCAGGGCATGGGTGCACTGACAGCGGTAGCGACGTGGTGAGGATGGCAGCAGCGGGCGGGCGGCATGGCACGTGGGAGCTATGTGGCGAGCAGCATGGGCAACAGCAAAGCAGGAGCTCCAGGGGATGGCATGGGCCCGACTAGCGGCATGGGCAAGCTGAGTCGGGAAGAAAAACAGGACCCAAAGGAAGGAAAAAGCGAGAGGAAAGAAAAGAAAGAAAAGAGAGAAAATAAAATAAATTCTAAAAATCCAAGAAATTTTATAAAATTCCTTGGAACCTGAATTGATCAAATAAAATAATTTTGGATTTAATTGGAATTTATTTTAACCATTTAAAATATTTTCATTTCCAAAATTTCAAATTTAGCTTTAATTAAATCAATAAAATGCGGATGATTATTTTTATTATTAAAGCTTCGAAAAGGCTCTGAAAAATGGGATATTACAAACCTACGCCCCTTAAAGAGAATCTTGACCCTGATATTCGGGCTAACTAGATAATATGTTCGGGAACTCGACCCTTAGGTCCTCTTCATGTTCCCAAGTGGCTTCCTCTTTAGTGTGATTGCTCCACTGGACTTTGCAGAAACGAATGATCTTGGTCCTCGTCACTTGCTCTGCTACTTCCAAAATATTGGTGGATTGCTTCTTGTAGGTGAGATCTTCCTGCAGATCAACTGCTTCCAACGACATCTGCTATTCTGGCACACGCAGACAGTTCTTCAATTGTGACACAGGAAAAATATCATGCACATCTGATAGCTGGGGTGAGAGCTCCACTTTGTAGGCAGCTTCTCCTCTTCTGACTAGAATTAGAAAGGGTCCAATGTATCTTGGTGCAAGCTTCCCACTTACTCTGAAACGATGTATTTTTCCGCACACGTGATCTCTAGGCACAAAAGATAAATCTTGGCGACATTTTTCCGCATAACTTTTGTTTGCTCTGTGCAGTTCTCAGCTTTTCCCTAATCGATCGAACTTGATATTCGACCTCCCTCAAGACATCTGGCCGAAGTACTTGTCCTTCTCCCGTTTCGGTCAAATACAAGGGTATTCTGCATTTTCTTCCTTAAAGAGCTTCAAACGGTAACATCTGCGGACTTGATTAATAATAATTATTGTATGAAAACTCTGCATAGGAAAAACTTTGATCCCAACTGGTCTTGTTTGCTAAAGCGCAGACTCTCAATATATCCTCTAGGATTTGATTTACCCTTTACATTTGTCCATCTGTTTGCGGATGGTAAGTTGTACTGAAATTCAAATTGGCGCCCAAAACGCTATGCTGTTTCTGCCAGAACCTTGAGGTGAACTGGGATCCTCGATTTGACACTACCTTCTTTGGTACACCATGCAGACATACTATCTTTAACAATTCCCGGTTCTTGAGGTAGGTGATTGCTTTCACCATCTTGGGCGTGAGAGATGATCTTCTTCTTTTAATTATTCTTCCTACTATGCTGAATGTCGCTTTCGAAGAGACGAAAGACACTGGAACTAGTAGAACATCTTGTATGAAATGGCACAGTACAATTGTTCTTCCACCACTCGAGCAAGTCTAACTGGCTTCTGTCGAAAAGATCATGATCGATGTTTGCAAAATCATGCTCCAGGTAGTGGTTTAGCTCTGAGGTATTCCACTTGGGGGCATCTAAGACTGGGATGATGAAGAACTAGACTTGCCCTTCAACTTCTTCCACAAGTGTGTTGTCAAGCTTGTCTTGCCTTGATGAATTTGCTGTGAGACATTCGATCTCGTGCTACTGCTAAGCTTGTCATGATACAAACAGAAAACACGAACAAAGTATCTTTTGACATATTCGAAAGCTTTAGAGAAATCAAGGCTGAGGCACTCTCTGATTTTCTCTATAGCCATCTGCAAACCTGCTAACTTTTTTGTAGGATACAAAATGATAGCAAAGCAATATAGGTGTAAAATAGATCCAAAATATTCAACACATTTTTCCTTTATTGCTGCAACAACATAACCTAAAAGGGGATGCTCCCTAGATTTTGCAATCTTGTCTACAATTAACCAAATAAAATCTATAACTAAGTAAGAGGTAGGGTAGTAAATATCGGATAGAGCCTTAGTTGCGTTGTATAAATGTTTCAAAAACTCTAAAAAATGAATAGCAATTTCTCAATCTGAGTTAGCAATTATTAACTTATCAGTATGAGAGTTACCATCGAAAAGACATATATAATATGTTCATACCATTGCACATTCTTCAGCATGATCTATGTCAAGTTCCACCTCAACTTCATGTCAAGATCGAATTTTCTTGGGGTTTTGTCGTTGGTACATAATACTTTGCGAACCGGGCTGCCACCACCGTTGAACTTAACGTAGGGCATCGTGGATATTGTTCAAATAAACATCAATATCCTCCATACCGTTTTGCACAACGAGGTTGAGGATATGACATACGCATCTCTGGTGGAGAACATATCCACCGATATATGTCTGCAACCTTAGGGTGAGGATGTTCATAGCCGTTCGCCAATGTGTTATCATGAGTTATAGAAATGATCTTATTTCCTATTTGAAAATCCTCAATTACCCATAGTATGAGCTCGACAATGGCATATCCCGTGTGTGATTCAATAATTAACTTAAACCCTATGACTCTCTTGTTAAGCTTGTACTCATCATCAAAATAATGGACTACAACACTAAGTTAGGTAGTTCTCTAGTGCGATGATGTTCAAATATCTGAAGTTAAAGTAAAAGTGTGCTAAAATTTTATGAATATTTCAATTAGTGCTAGTAGCCCGCTACTATATGTCCCTAAAATATCAGACAAGATCGTTCTCCTACTAACATGTTGGTACTGTGGACAAAAGCTGCGTTGGATCATTCTTTCAAATGAGCGACTTTCACCCATCCTAATCGGTTGATCCCTGAAAATAATGTATCTAGCAATTTTCCACTAGCATAATGAGGGTTGTCTTAAAGAGCCATTAGCCTCGAAGTTGAGGTGTGTCTGGACTCCTCCACCCCGCGTGTGCGCCTCCATCTTTTTCAAGCATGCTTTGTAGTGCCGGTTCAAGTACTCCATCCATCCACCTGTACGAGCAATTAATTGAGATTTTCAACAATTACAAGTTGCGATCTCTACTGTTTGGCCATCTCGAATTTCCTCGCTCCAGGTCATGTACTTCTAGCACTCCGCCCTTCGGTCGACGCTGCTGCTGTTGTCGGCGTAGACCTCACCAATATTGCCATATGTGGATGGGGTACTAAAGTCTGGCATCTCCATCGGGTTCGAACCGCGTTGGTACTCCTTGTATCCCCCCGTATTGTCCATTTCGTAGTCTCCGATACCTTGGGACAGATGATGAGCACCGATGGGAGAGGCGGCGGGGGGACAACTAGGGGAGCAGCGAGAGATTTGAGTGTCGGCGGTGGCGCCCCACGGCTGCTTTTGTGCTATGACTCCTTGATAGCCTAGCGCTACCGAGCTCTGCCGCTCCCTCCGCCGGTTTCATGCTTCGACTCCTTGGTAGCATGCTTTCTATTGTATAGTTCACTAGAGCAAAGAGAGAATTAGAGAAGGGAATATGTGCTTCGCTCGGTGGTGAAGAAATGAGCAAAAGACAATCCGATAAAAGAAGTTGTGCTTCGATGGTGAAGAAATGAGCTGCATGTGTTCGTTTTTATAGGCACGTGTGGATATCGTGAGGATATGTGCACGATCTCAGGATGATGAGTCAATTGGCAATGGCGTTATTGGTTTGCAAAATCTCGCGTTTTCGGGTTTGCTCCAAGGTCATCGAAGCCTTGGCGATCTGACCGGTTGTCTTGGGCGGTCGGAGCCGCCGATGGAAGCGATCCGGCCGGCCATGGTGGCGGTCCGGCCGTGATTTGAAAGTTGGGTTTTGAGCCGGGCCAAAAATAGGTTGTGTAGGCAAGTGAGGGGAGTCTCCTTGATGTGGTCCCATCATTTTTGGAGCTCCCAGTCAAAAGTTCTATTCGATTGAAATTTCGAGAAGGTTTCGGAATTTCTCGCTTGAATTTTGTCTAAGTCCTTTGGACCGGTCCGACCGCCGTTGTGGGCGGTCCGATCAAGCATGAATCGGTCGGACCGCCACGTAAAGCGATCGGCCGCGATCACTGAAGTGAGCCAAGTGTTGCATTGGTTTTGTTACGAGTGTGTTATTCTATGAACTTCAATGCTTTATTGATGTATATTGCATTGCGGAATCGACGTGGGTCAAGTTGTGAAGAACTTGTTCCGGAAGCGGTTTGTTTGTCTATTCTTGCATGCGGTGGCTTGCGAGTCAGCGACGTCAGCGGTGAGTGGATCGGGACTACGCTTGGAGAGCCGAGGTCGAGCGATCGGGGATCTGGGTGGTCGTGTGACACAAGCATGGTGCAGAATGGACAAGATGGATCGAACGGGTGGTTCGAAACAGCTGGTTGGATCAGGTGGTGCGGATATCGATGCGAGTCTCTGGGAGTTTCCGATGGGATTCGGACAAGAGAGGCTTGGCGTTGATGAGAACCGCTGATCAACCTACACGGGTGAAGCGACGATTGCTTCAAGAGTTATTTGTGTGTGGGTCCCATGTGTAAGAGACCCAAAAAGGGAAACCCTAGCTTTCTAGTATAAATAGGAAGGGGAGAGGTGGAAAACCCAAGCAAGCATTCATTTAGCCCCCTTCTTCCTTTTTCTAGGGTTTGGAGGAGAGGAGAGGAAAACTAGGGTTTGGAGTGTGCTCCTTGTTGAGCTCTTGCCCTCCTTGGTGGAGAGGCTTTGTAAGCATCTATTGTGGATGAACAATCTTGTGATGCTTAATTGAAAGATCGATTGCTCCTTTTGAGTTCTTCTCTTTTTGGATGTTTTGGTGCTTCCTTGATTCAAAGGTTAATGCTTGGTCTCTTGGCCTACTTTACCTTGCTTTGATGTGTGGGATTACTCCTAGAGTCATCTAGATCATCAAACCCCCACAAGCAAGTCTTGAATCAAGATTTCCTCATTTCTAGGGTTTGTGCACCTCCTTGGTAAAATCTCAAGAGATCGATTCTGCGAAGTGGATCTGACCGATCGTCGCTAGAAATAGGTCTCCAATATCATTAGGAAGGTGTACTAGAAATTTGGTCAAGTTTTATTGGTTGAATCAAAAGTTGGATCAAATTTCGTTTTGGATTTGGGTGGAGTTTTTCAAGATCTTGGACTCTCGGTCCGTCCGAAGCCCTTCAACGGCGGTTCGACCGCCTGTTTTCAGAGCCATTGGTTTGCCGAGTCGAACCGTTGCCCACGGTCCGATCATTGGCTAGTTGCTTGGTCGGACCGCTTCTTGACCGTCGGTCAAGCCGCCCGTGGTAGCCGGTCGGACCGCCTGCGTGTCGATGAAGAACATTGGGTTCTTTTCTCCTTTTGTGTCGTGTGCTTGAGGGGCTTATCAAATTCAACACAAGGCTTCATTGTGTGCTCACCGAACTTCTTAGCTTTCATAGCTAAAGGAGTAAAGTACGTGTTGGTTTTGATTTAGGCGAGAAAGTTTTGAAAGCGCCTATTCACCCCCCCTAGTCGCCTTTCCGGTCCTACAAGTGGTATCAGAGCCGGTTAGCTCTCTTCTATAGATCTTAACCGGTCTTTGGAGCCATGGCGACTGACAAGTACTCAACCAAGCCACACATTTTTGAGGGAGTTGACTTTGCATCTTTGGAAGGCTCGTATGCAAGCGTATATCGAGGCTCAAGGGCACGCTATTTGGCTAAAGGTGAAAAACCCTTATGTCGTGCCCACCGATGACGATCGATCGCTCGGATGTGGAGGCCAACAACAAGGCTCGGAATTATTTGATCCAAGGCCTTAGTCGATCCGAGTTTGAGCGTGTTGCTCACTTGCGGTCTGCTCACGAGATCTGGCGGACACTCTGTGATTATCACGAAGGGTCCACTGCGATCAAGGAAGTGAGACAGAACCAGCTCAAAAAGGTTTACTCGAAGATCGAACAAAGGCCTGGTGAGTCTTTGGATGAGCTGTGGGGAAGATTCTCTAAAATTCTTCATGATCTCCGCGCTGTTGACTTGATATTTTACGAAATGCGAAAATGCACGACACTGGGTGCTCTTGATGTGAAGGTGCAGGGTATGAAGATCACTTCCATCAATGACAACATCATCATGAGTGAGCTTACCATGGATAAGCTCTACTCGAGGTTGAAGACGCATGAGATTGACTTTATCTCGCGTCTCCCAAGACAGTCGATGGCTTTAGTGGTCGACAAATCCAAGGGTTGCTCTTCCGATTCTCTTGATTGTAGCTCATCGGCTTTTCATTATCGCTTTACATTCCTTGAGTGATGAGCAACTTGAGAAATTGCCCGAGGATGACTTAGCCTCCTTTCCACCAAATTCACAAGAGCGTACAACAAGGTGAGAAATAGGAGGAGGAGTGGACCTATCACGTGCTTGAATGTGGTGAGCCAAACCACATTCGCTCCAAGTGCCCAGACTAAAGGGCAAGGAGGAGAAGGAGACAAGAAGACATCCCGGAGAGGATGCAAAACCCAAGAAGACAAACTATCGAAAGTTTGTCGGTACCGTCCTTGCCGCTCTTGAGAATGTTAATATGAGCGATGTGGATTCGGAAGCGGAGGACGGCGAGAGTGATTCTCGTGGCAAGAAGAAGGCGCATGACTTCACCCCATGTGTTTCATGGCCAAGAACACCACGATAGCGACTCCTCCAACAATGAGGATCCTTTCGGTGATCGATGAGGTATGCCCTTCTATTGCCGATATGAAAAGGGCTTTGGTGCTTCTTTGAGCGAAATTGCATAAGCAAGTAAAAATGATTAGGAAGCGGGACATTATGATTGATAATTTGAATCTTGAAGTTGTTAGGCTTAAATCTATCAATCCTGCGATATTTGTGATTCTGCACTAGCTTGCTTAAAGATTTGACAAGCTTGAAATCGCTCATTCCTCTGTCACAAATCAACTAAAAGATGCTCTCGATGAACTAGAATCTTTCAAGTCTAGATGCGCTTGTTTAGATGTCATTCCTCTTGATGTGACCGCCATGGAAGCTATCCCTTTAACTTGCTCTAATTGTGCTTTGCTAGAATTAAAATTGGATAGTTCCTTAAAAGAATTGCAAAGTTTGATGCTAGTCACACATGCTCTCATTGTAAGGATAATAGGATTAAGATGCAAGAGATGATGAAACATTGATTTACTCTAGAGTTGCATCTTGTGAAAATTGTCCCAAGCTTACAATTGAAATTGAAGCCTTAAACAAGACCACTGGAAGAAAAGGCTAAAATTGAAAGATCCATGTCTTTTCTTGCTTCTAAAAGGTTATTGATTCTAACTCTTGTGTTTTGAATCTTGAAGTTGAAACCATGGTTAGTCGGATACAAGAGGCTTTTAGAGTCAAGTTTAAGGAGCGATTGAGTAGGATTCAGAATCCTATTGTGTGTCTTGTGAGGCCTTCAAAGTGGAAGTGGCCCTTCTTAAGAGTAAGCGCAATGAGGTAATCAAGTCTAGCAAGTGTTCTAGATGTGAGGAGTTAATGAAAGAGAATGATTACCTCAAGGTGACTCTTGAGAAATTTTCAAGTGGGAAAAAGAAACTCAACATGATTCTTGATCAATCCAAGGTGAGCGTGAAAAATAGTGGTCTAGGTTTCAACCCCTAGAGCATTCCAAGAAAAACCCACCTAAGATTGCTAGAGTTGTGAAGAATGGTTTGTTTGAGCTAGAACCTCCTAAGCCATCCGGGTTATTTTCAAATCCGTGGTTTTGCTCAAACTCTTTACGGCAAGAAAGGTGCTTTCACTCATTCATGCAGACCCTCAAAGGTCCATGACCATTGCACTTTCGCAAGAAAGAAGACCATCTTGTTGAGTTACCTGGGAGAGCAAAACTTGAGAGAAAAGAGAGGATGGCGTCCTAAGATCCATTAGAGGAGTCCCTTCTCCGATGCAGATCTCTAGAGCTAGGCACTGTTTATCGCACCACACATAGGCCTAGATTTGTAGAGAACTTTGTAGACTCTTTTGGTGGGTCTAGGCGGCATGTTGGATTAGGACATCGTGAGGAGAGACACCTGTAGCACCTAGACAGGGGAGTATCGATCTTTTGGTAGATCGTTTGGAGAGGTCTAGGTGGTTCTCATGTGCATTCTTATGATTTTATTCCCGATCATGGTTCACTATTTCTCTGCTGCTCCCGGACATCGTGCTTCTCGATCTTTGGATTCTTCGTTCATTTATCACTAACCCGATCTTGAGGCACGGATGTTTTCGATTGTGCCTTTTAGGTCCGTCGTGCGAGGAAGGAGGACAAGTGGCTTGTTGACTCGGGTGTTCTCGACATATGACCGGAGATTCTAGATGGTTCTCCTCCCTCACACGTGCATCCGGCAATGAATTGATTACATTTGGGGATGCTTCTCTGGGGACCGTGGATCGCAAAGGGCACTTTGTCTTGCGTCAACGACAAGTTCATGCTAAAAGACGTCGCTTTGGTGAGTAAGCCGAGGTATAATCTTCTATCTGCTTTCTCACCGCTTGATGAGGGTCTAGAAGTGAGGTTTAAGAGAGGTGAGTGCAGAGTTCTAGATTCCTCGGTGAGCTTGTTTTGAGATCTCCAGTTTGAGAAGATCTTACATGCAAATTTGATATCTCTTACATTTCCAGTCCTAGATGTCTGTAGCCTCGATTCTCATGACCTTGTTTTGTGGCATCGTAGACTTGGGCATATAGGTTTTGATCATTTGTCTAGAGTCGATTGCAAGGACTTGATTAGAGGTTTGCCTAGGTCAAGGTCATCAGAGATCTTGTGTGCTCACCTCAGTAGACATGGTAAGATGGTGTCCGCTTCCCACCCACCTCTTACTTTGGTAATGACTGATGGACTCGGACAGCTTCTTCACTTAGATCTGATTGGTCCTTCTAGAGTTGATCACCGGTGGGAAATGGTATGTCTTGGTGGTTGTGGATGATTACTCCGGTATTCATGGGTTTATTTTCTTGCCTCTAAGGACGAAGCATTTGGATTCTTTAAAGATTTGGTCCTTAGAATTCTTTGTTGATATACCCGAGCTTTGAGAACCATTAGGAGTGATAATGGGACGAGTTCAAGAATTCTTCTTTCTCTACCTTACTGCGATAGGGAATTGAGCATCGCTTTTCTTCTCCTAGAGTTCCTCAGCAGAATGGTGTTGTAGAAAGGAAGAACAGAACCCTTGTAGAGATGGCTCGGACCATGCTAGATGAGCATTCTACTCCTAGGAGATTTTGGGCTGAGGCGATCTCTACTGCTTGTTATATCTCCAATAGGGTTTTCTTGAGATCTGTGGTTGGGAAGACTTCTTATGAGCTTAGATTTGGTCATTCTCCCAAGGTCTCTCATTTCAAGATTTTTGGTTGCAAGTGTTTCATTCTTAAACATGGCAATCTTGATAAATTTGAGTCTAGATGTTTTGATGGCATATTTCTTGGATATCCTGCTCATTCTCGTGGCTATCGTGTTTTTAATGTTGATACTAACAAAATCGTTGAGACTTGCGAAGTCACTTTTGATGAGGCTAGTCACAGTACTAGACCCGATGCTTGGTACACGGTTCGAAACTCAAGAAAGCATCTTCGTCGATGATGATTACGAGGATGAAGACCCAAACCATCCTCCGGCTACCTCGAGAGGGTGGAGAGCCTGCTACTACTACTTGATTTGGTGGCGGTCTCCTCCTATCCCCACCGACGATCCGAGTGGCTCTGTTCCTACCTCCACAACTCATGGGGTAGAGGCCATACGCACCAGAGCACCTCTTCGCATTCAAATGACAACATCCTCTGAGCAGATGATTGGGGATCTTCAAGAGCGAGTCACTCGCTCCGGGTTTATTTCTCCGATTCCCATGCACATTCTCGCTTTTGTCGCTTCTTTTGAACCCCGAGATATCACCCATGCTTTATCGATGCCTCTTGGGTCAATGCCATGCATGAAGAGCTTGAAAATTTTGAAAGAAACAAAGTCCTGTTTTTAGTTGAGCGACCTTCCGATTCTCATGTTATTGGAACAAAATGGGTTTTTAAAAATAAGCAAAGTGAGGATGGATTGGTTGTTCGCAATAAGGCGAGACTTGTTGCTCAAGGTTATTCAGTAGAGGGCTTAGACTTTGAGGAGACCTTTGCTCCAAAGAGCTAGATTGGAAGCCATTCGCATTCTTTTAGCATTTGCAACATCCAAGGGTTTCAAGCTTTTTCAAATGGATGTTAAAAGTGCTTTCTTGAATGGCTTCATAGAAGAAGAGGTCTTTGTCAAGCAACCTCACGGGTTTGAAAATCAAAATTTCAAACCATGTTTTTAAACTCTCTAAAGCCCTGTATGGATTGAAACAAGCTCCTAGAGCTTGGTATGACAGGCTTAAGAGTTTCTTGCTTGAAAATGATTTCAAAATGGGAATGGTTGATAAAACCTTGTTCACTCTCAGGCATGGCAGTGATTTCTTGTTGGTTCAAATATATGTGGATGATATTATTTTCGGTGGTTCCTCTCATGCTTTGGTGTCCAGATTTTCAGATTCTATGAGTAGTGAATTTGAGATGAGCATGATGGGAGAGCTGACATTCTTCCTTGGTCTTCAAATCAAGCAACTGAAAGAAGGCACCTTCGTTCACCAGAGTAAATATACAAAGGACCTTCTTCGGCGCTTCAATATGGGAAGTAGTAGGCCAATGTCTACTCCCATTGCAACAACCACCGTCTTTGGATCGATGAGGATGGAGAGTCGAGTGGATCGGAAGGAGTATCGCGATATGATTGGCTCCTCCTCTATCTTACAGTAATCGAGGCCGGACATACAATTGCCGTATGTCATGCGCTCGTTCGAGCTTCCCACGTGCTTCTCATCGTCAAGCGATCGCCGCATATTCAGGTACCTTCAAGATACGCTTGATTTTGGACTCGTATTCTTCCTCTTGGCTCTTTCGATTCGAGCATTTTACGATCTTGATTTCACGGTGTAGAGTGGATAGGAAGAGTACTTGGCACTTGTCATTTCTTGGGCACATCTCTTGTTTCTTGGTCTTCTAGAAAAGCAGTCTTACATTGCCTGATCTCCGAGGTGAGTATGTAGCCGCCGCTGGTTTGCTCTCAAGTTCTCTGGATTTTATCCACGCCGGGACTATGGGTTATCTTTGGGAAGTGTTCCTCTTTTACGTGACAACATTCGCAATTAATATTGCCAAAACCCGAAGCAACATTCCAGGACTAAACACATTGATATTCGATTTCATTTTCTGAGAGACCATGTTGAGAAAGGTGATGTTGTGCTTCATTTTGTAGAGTCTGAGCAACAGCTTGCAGATATTTTCACTAAGGCTCTTGATTCTTCTCGTTTTGCTGCTTTGCGGGGAGAGTTAGGGGTTATTAGTCCTATTGGGCTGTTTTGAGGGGGAAGTGGCTCTGCTTGCATTCATTGTATCATAATGCATGTTTCATTTCATTTGTCTTGCATTGTATATTAAAACTAATGGAGCTTTGATTATTATCCCTGTATGACTTGTTTTCATATTTTATACCTTGTCATATCGAGTGATAGCCTGCTAGACCTCTTTTATGGCTCTTCGTGTTTGGCTCAGCTTTTGCCTTGCTAGCTTTATATCCTTGAGAAATCTGAATCAAATCATGTCTTGTTGGATCTTGTGACTAGTTTTGCTCTAGTGATCCGCTTATGATTCTCGCCATGTCTTACAAGTTGAATTGAGTCTTGAACTTATTTTGAGATGAAAAATGAGCTTTTTACCTTCTTAAGTCAAGCAAAAGAAAAAGAAAAATTTCTGTGCGAAAAAACTGATCTCACCAATCCTCTTTCATGAGACGGCTTGCCATTGCACTAGGCATGAACTCAGGGGGAGTTTTGGATGACCTAGATCATTCTTTTAAGCTTATCGCTTGAGATGGTCGCGGCAAGGCTTGAGATCTAGCACAGCAAAAAAACAAGGGGGTGAGAAAGAAAAAGAGAATTTGCCCAAAAAGGGCTAAGTGCTTGAGCTTTGCTTCAAAAGAATTTTCTTAATGCTCAAAATGTCTCAATTCTTGTTTTGAGTCTCTTTTTACTTATAGACATGGCTTGACTCATTTCTGGTTGTTTTGAGTGAATCTATGATTTTGAGCAACTTTTCATGATTGCAATTGTTAATCTCGATTCTTTGCTATCTTGGTTTTAGCTTTGCCGTACACGTTTTGCCATGATTGAATATAGCGTCTTCTCCTTATATGGCTTGGTATAATACTTGTACTGTCTACATGTATAATGGTCATTGCTCCTTTTTACTAAAGCTCAAAAATAAAGTCATTCCTTCATGCTCTTTCTTTTTCATGCATCTTGATGAATTCATTGTCAAAGGGGGAGAAAGATTGTGAAGAAAATGCTGTTGGAGTTTTTGGTTTCATACATAAAGAACACACATAAAAAAAAAAAACTTTTGTGAACCTTTTGAAAATTTGTGATCATGGTGAGTTGAGCTTCTGGTGTTTATTGCCTTTTCCTGATTTGATTTGAAATTGAAGAATACTCACAATGATCAAAGGTCAAATAGAACAATGTGCTTTTCATTTGGACCTAAGTGAGATTTGTGGCTACTTTCTGGAATTTGAATTCTTTTGTGCTTTCAATGCCTTATCTCACTTGCTTACACTATTCGAAGCCGACTTGGTGGTTCCTAGGCTTTTCGTTGCTTATGGATCAAGTTGTGCCTTTATGCAAAAACGCGAATTTTTACTTTTCATTTTGAAAACCACATTTTCTTAAAATTGCCAATGTGTTCATCAAGGGGAGATTGTGGATATCGTGAGGATATGTGCGATCTCGGGATGATGAGTCAATTGGCAATGGCGTTATTGGTTTGCAAAATCTCGCGTTTCGGGTTTGCTCCAAGGTCACAAAGCCCTTGGCGGTCGGATCGGTTGTCTTGCCGGTCGGGATCGCCATGGAGCGATCCGGCCGCCATGGTGGCGGTCCGACCACGATTTGAAAGTTGGGTTTTGGAGTGGGCCAAAAATAGGTTGTGTAGGCAAGTGAGGAGTCTCCTTGATGTGGTCCCATCATTTTGGAGCTCCGGTCAAAGTTCTATTCGATTGAAATTTCGAAGGTTTGAATTTCTCGCTTGAATTTTGTCTAAGTCCTTTGGACCGTCCGACCGCCGTTGTGGGAGCGGTCCGATCAAGCATGAATCGGTCGGACCGCCACGTGGGCTGATCGGGCCGGCGATCACTGGAAGTGAGCCAAGTGTTGCATTGGTTTTGTTCGAGTGTGTTATTCTATGAACTTCAATGCTTTATTGATGTATATTGCATTGCAGGCGACGTGGGTCAAGTTGTGAAGAACTTGTTCGGAAGCGGTTTGTTTGTCTATTCTTTGTGCGGTGGCTTGCGTGTCAACGACGTCAGCGGTGAGTGGATCGGGACTACGCTTGGAGGCCGAGGTCCGAACGATCGGGGATCTGGGTGAGGTCGTGTGACACAAGCATGGTGCGAATGGACAAGATGGATCGAGCGGGTGGTTGAAGCACCGGTTGGATCGGTGGTGCGGATATCGATGCGAGTCTCGGGAGTTTCGATGGGATTCGGACAAGAGAGGCTTGGCGTTGATGAGAACCGCTGATCAACCTACACGTGGTGAAGCAGGCGATTGCTTCAAGAGTTATTTGTGTGTGGGTCCCATGTGTAAGAGACCCAAAAAGGGAAACCCTAGCTTTCTAGTATAAATAGGAAGGGGAGAGGTGGAAAACCCAAGCAAGCATTCATTTAGCCCCCTTCTTCCTTTTTCTAGGGTTTGGAGGAGAGGAGAGGAAAACTAGGGTTTGGAGTGTGCTCCTTGTTGAGCTCTTGCCCTCCTTGGTGGAGAGGCTTTGTAAGCATCTATTGTGGATGAACAATCTTGTGATGCTTAATTGAAAGATCGATTGCTCCTTTTGAGTTCTTCTCTCTTTTGGATGTTTTTGGTGCTTCCTTGATTCAAAGGTTAATGCTTGGTCTCTTGGCCTACTTTACCTTGCTTTGATGTGTGGGATTACTCCTAGAGTCATCTAGATCATCAAACCCCCACAAGCAAGTCTTGAATCAAGATTTCCTCATTTCTAGGGTTTGTGCACCTCCTTGGTAAAATCTCAAGAGATCGATTCTGCAAGTGGATCGACCGATCGTCGCTAGAAATAGGTCTCCAATATCATTAGGAAGGTGTACTAGAAATTTGGTCAAGTTTTATTGGTTGAATCAAAAGTTGGATCAAATTTCGTTTTGGATTTGGGTGGAGTTTTTCAGTACTGGACTCTACCGGTCCGGCCAAGCCCTTCAACGGCGGTTCGACCGCCTGTGTTTCGCATCACCGGTTTGCTTCGGTCGAACATTGCCCACCGGTCCGACCATGGCTAGTTGCCGGGGTCGACCGCTTGACCGCTTCGGTCCGACCGCCCGTGGTAGCCAGTCGGACCGCGTGTCGATGAAGAACATTGGGTTCTTTTCTCCTTTTGTGTCGTGTGCTTGAGGCGCTTATCAAATTCAACACAAGGCTTCGCACATTGTGTGCTCACTGAACTTCTTAGCTTTCATAGCTAAAGGAGTAAAGTACGTGTTGGTTTTGATTTAGGCGAGAAAGTTTTGAAAGCGCCTATTCACCCCCCCCTAGTCGCCTTTCCGGTCCTACAGCACGGATAGAATAATCTCATGTGGAGCCGTTGCCTTCTTTCTTTACTTCATCTTGTCACCGGAACAGGGCAGACGACCGTTGCCTCTCTCCCTCGCGGCCAATTGCCTCTCTTCCTTCCGCCTATTTCTCTTTAATCTCTAATAAAGCTACTCACCGTGTCTTGTCACCAGTCCCACCACCCTATTCCCCGGTTCCCTGTTGCTCCCATCAACTCCATCAACTATTCAGCTCCATGCCAACCTATTCCCCATTTCCCTCTCCCCAGGCCCCAGCCTCCCCTAGCTTGGCCGTCTCCACCCTCCACGTCGTCGCCTCACCCGCAATGTTGCGTCATACCCGCCCACGACATCGTGCGCGTGTGCCTCCACTACCTCTACGTCGCCCCCCGCCCGCACGCAAGGTGGAGAGAGGTGTATATCCGAGGTCGACAGAGCTCGGGGAGGCGATGGCGGTGACGTGGAGGGTGGAGGCGGCTAGGCGAACACGTCACACGTGGGGGCTTGGCGTGCCACATTCGTGTCGGGCCAGCCCAGTCATAGCCCCACTCCCCGTGCCATGCCTTATCACCCGACGAGCCCCGTCCTCAGGCCCGACCCGGCCCTACCGTTCGTGCTGTGCCGACCGCGCTTGGGTTGGCCTGAAAAAGCAAGCCCCATCTCCGTGTCTAGATTCCAGTGTGTTGTGCCGCCGTGCGAAGCAACACAAGGACGAGGTGTTGGTTTTTTTTTGCCATTCCCCTTGCAGCTCACTTGTATTGGCTGCGTGCGTGTTGTCCGCCGATGGGTCGAGCCAACACGATCCAGTTGTACATACAGATAATCTCCGCGCGTGCCAGGAGTTAATTTGGGAGTTGTGTGGGGGTAGTGTGCAGCTAGTTGTGCATGGAAGAAAATGTGATGGGAGAGGGCCTCACGCGAGGCCCTACCTCATCAGCTGTTGATTCGGTTGATCAAGGAGGAATCAACGACCGATGAAGAGAACTCCACGGTAAGACTCTTCCTCAGCAAATTTCCTTCTGTTGTGCGTTGCGTGAATGCTTTTGAATTGGAGAAAAAAGAGATTTCATTGATTAAATAAGGGGAGCATTACAATCCTCAAGCATCGTAGTTGTCAGTGTATCTCGATTAGGGGTGGCTATAAATGAAACTGACTATGTGGGTGTGCAAAGGATCCGAAAAGCGCGCACAGGGAAATTGCATGTGTGGCCGGCAAGGATTTGCCATGTGGCGAATACGAGTTATATTTGGCGAATTGAACTGAAGTGATTTTGACATTGTAAATGAGATTCGACAAGATAAATAGAGGATTTTGATGACATAAATAAGAGCGCGACTAGCGCCTGACGTCCGATCTAGATGCTAGCTCCATGTTGTGCTTTAACACGCTGTGCTTTAACATCGGACATGCCCATGAGTGACCTCTACTATCCAATTTCTCTCAACCAAATGCACAACATCCACCCCTGTTTCTTCCTCGTGCTCGCTCGTGGCCCGTGGGTCATCATTGCATGGCTGGTGGCAACGACACAAGCTCAATGCAGGAGGCATAGACGACCAATCCCTGATGTCTCGAGTCATTAGGAGGGATAGATCTGGCGGGCAAAGCCGGACTAGTGCACTTACAACCGTCGGAGAAGGAGTAGATAGTGCAGCAAGAGTAGCAAGAGAAGCTGGCTAATGGGGGCCGTGGAGCTTGGCCACTGCCGCCATCGCCTCAGGCGGCGACTACTCCATGTGTAAAAAATTCCAAAAACAACAAATATATCTTTAAAAAGATGTTGCATACCTGCAACAGCCTGAAATGCATATGCCACAATCGAAAATACCTTGTGAAACATCACAAACAACATGTTGCAACAACCCATTGCAACAAAAGTGTGCAACAAAATAATTACCCAATTGCAACAAGAAATAATGTTGTGCAACAAATCACCCCAATTGCAACAAAAAATACTGTTGTGCAACAAATCACCCCAACTGCAACAAAATTATATTTTGCTAGTAGATCTGAGAAAGAGACATTTCAACAGAAAGACACATCTTGCAACAATGGAGGAAGCGAGTCGCAACAATTTAAAAAACACCTACAATAACTCTACCAGAGAAAGAGGTGCATGGATAGTAGCAAGTAGCAGAGCTTGCCAAAGGAGGTTGCGGTGGTACCGCCGAGGATCCCGCGATGGCGAAGCGCTGCATGCCATGGCAGGGCTCGCGTGCAGAAGCCTTCTACTTGTGCACCAGGACCACGAAGGAGAGAGATCCATGAGGTCGATGGCCGTGACAATTGGTGAGAGATCCGCGAGGCAGATTAGAAGAGAGGGGGAAGAAAGGGCATGGAGTCAGAAGCGCGGCATGGAGTCAAAAGCGTGTGTGTGAGAGAGAGAGAGAGAGAGAGAGAGAGATCCGCCAGTACATTTTTCGCTACTCCTGTCCTTGGAATCCAGCAATACAAAATTACAAGCCAATCCGTTCGTTACTCTTGTCCTCCGTCGCTATGGCCCTGCACGCGCAAACCAACCAAGCCTACGCTCGGAAGAAGCAACCAAAACATTGCCTATAACTTGTGGGCCGAATTCACTACCACATGCCTATACCAAATAGAATTTTCACGAAGACCATACTAAAGCTTTAAAAGGTCCAAGCCCATCAGTACCCAGAACGCTAAGTGTTTGCACCGCAACAGTGCTGTACATAACAAAGGGCAGCTAAACACTTGAACGAAAACTACGAAGGATTCAGCAACAAGTGGGCCCGGCTGATAGGGCCCCCTGGCCCGTCCAAAACCCTTGCGGTTTACGGTTCCGTAAAAGAGAACCCAACCGTGGTCACCCAACTCCCAAGTGCCAGCTCCTCGCCGGCGTCGCCGCTGCCCAACCGCCGGTACGGCCTCCTGGTCCGCCACCGGTGCGTGCGCCGTCGTGTCCGAGAGCTATGCTGCCACCGGCTAGGTGAGCTTACCTTGCCGGTACGGGTACGGGTGTGTAGTGTACCATCGCTCTTTGCATATCATGTTAGTTACACTTTGTCGCGTGGCGCTCACCATTGATAAGGGCTTGTGCAGTGTGAAGCCATGTGGCTCGTGTATTGCCAATTGTGCAATTTAAAAAAGGTTCGATTGACTGATTGATTGGGACATAATCAAGTGGAAGCCATGTGGATCGTGTGTTGCCAATTGTTGATTCAATTCCCCCGGCCCCACGTCTCGTCAAATCTCTCGTGGTAAACAACAGGAAGGAAGCTCGCCATCGTCATAAAATGCTCAAATCGTAACGATTGTCCTACCGAGATCTTCCTGGCTAATTAACCATGGAAACTTGTCTTCCTATCAAAAGTTTGCCAACGAACCGATCTAATATCACGAAAAGAAACGCATCTGTTTCAAAAGCAGTCGTCAGAATTCACAACAAACGAGCACGTCTGTTTATTGATTCCTTAATTTGTACATGTGCGGCTCTATGAGCAGTACATCACTATATACAAACACGCCACACACAGATCGATCGGCGCGAATTCACGATAAAAATCACGTGTCTTTACTTGTAAACGCACACTAGACTAGACATACACACCGCGAAGGGCGTGGTTGGACTTGGAGTAAGTACACACACCTACCAACCTACGGACGTACGTGCATGAGGCTTAATTATACTGGTACAATTCTTCACGAATATCAAATCCCTAGAAATTAGGCAACCGCGAAACAATGCACACTAGGACACCGATTAAACCAACAAATTACGTACCAATCCTCTCTCTAATCGCGGCCGCCCCTCTAATTACTACGGACGCATGCACAAATGCACGCCGCGCGCGCGAACCCGGCCAAGAAGGACGCACACCTCCCCCTGATCATTCGGAAGAGCGTACGTACGTGGCATCGCATCGATCTGACGTTCTCACCTCGCCGTTGATTTCCTCACGCGGCGCCTTCGACGCGCGCCTTGGTGACGCCGGCGCAGGCGTCGACGAAGTCCTCGTCGATGAAGTCGGTGGAGAAGACCTGCAGCTTGTCGCCGAGGCCCTTGGCGAAGACCTCAGCGATGAAAAGCCGCGCGTACCCGTGGATCCGCCGCGTCACCGGCCTCACGCACAGCACCGGGTTGTCCGCCTGCGGCGTCACCGTGTTCTCCACCCGGTAGAAGTACCTCCGGTCGGCCACCGGCGGCTGCTGCCCCAGGAACTTGATGTTGCTATCGAACTTGGTGTCCGGCAGGTCCGTGTCGATCCAGTTGTCCCTGAGGTACCCCGCGCTCCACAGCGGCTCGCCGGGCTTCGGCGCAGGCGACTTGCGCGGCTTCCACACGCAGATGACCCGCCGCGGGAGCAGCTCTGCGATGGTCTTGTGGAACACGGCCTCGTCCTGCGGGATCAGGTGCTCGCCGAGCTGCTCGACGAGGTACTTGTCGAACTCCAGCGGGTCGTCGCGCCCGAACTCGGTGCGTATCTCGAGGATGACGATCTCCGACTCGGTCTCGCCGAGGAACCTCTTGACGTCGGCGAGCACGACGTCGACGGAGTAGGTGGCGAGCACGCCGTGGCAGACGCGGCGCTCTTCCTGGACGCGCACGTCGATGACCCGTGCCCCCGTGGCGAGCTGCTCGTAGACGGACAGCGACTGGCACTGCGCGAAGGGGCGGGTCACGAAGGGGATCCCGATCTTGTTGGTGGCCGAATCGTGCGTGCCCGGCCACACGACCAGGTGCACGCGCACCCTGTCCGGCCCCAGCTCCGCCATCCACTTCTTGCGGTCGGCCGGCCGGTGCTCAGACCCCGGGAACGTCTCGCCGGACGACGAGAGGCGCGTGGCCAGCGCCTGCTTCTCGCTGGTGACCAGCTTGCGGCGGTTGACCTGCGCCGAGAAGAAGGCGCCCATGGCTTCCAGGGGGTTGCTGCCGTTCTTGCCAGAGCTGTTGCTATTGGAGGAAGACATGATGATCAAATCCTATAAATAAAGGACCAGGCTAGCTCTGACCTGGACGTCGTTGTAAGCTCGAGATCGACGGCAGCAAAATATCACTATATCACTATATCAGCGCGTCGATTATCTAGCCATGGACGCATGTGAAGATATGGTTGATTTTGCTGGAGCTGAGCTTGGCCGGTCGATCGGGAGGAGGAAGCAAGGCCAAGCTAGGCGTGTTCTTGTCTTGTGCGTTTCGATGGTGAGTTCGGTTTCGTTGGTTGGTCGAACTGGCGTTAGGTGTGGTGGTAGTGGCTGGCCGGACAAGATTTTTTTGAAGAGGAAAGAAGGTTTGGTTTGTCCCTTTACTCGTTCCAATCGATGCTTTTATTGGCGAGATGGTGATAGGATCGGGCCCACAACCCATAAGGACAACGCATGTGGTCTACTGGCAGACATGGCAAGGCATACTGTACCTCAGAGACTCAGCCTCAGTCAGGATGTATCCAAAAGGGCATCTCAATTGGATTGGCACATTTTATACATGATGCCTTTGTATGTGTAGACAGGGGTAACTTGCAGGTCAAAATGACCATGGGAATCGCACTGCAATACTAATGATAGCTTGTAGTCAGGTTGCCTCTGTCAGCTGCCTGTAGGTGATTGGAACCGGTGAATAAGATTCATATTTTCCACACACACTAAAAAACACAGGTTAGACGTACTATCCCTTTCCAGACCACCATGAACCACGAGGATTTGTTTTTCTCCCATTTTGGTAATGGGTCGATCAATAGCTCTCGGATGGACAAAACAATGAAGGCTAGCTCATACTGAGCCACACGAGCTTCGTCATGTTATGCAAGTATGCAATGGATTGTTTCGTCATGTTATGCAAGTATGCAATGTAGAAACTAGAAATTCTAAGCAACATATTCTAAAAACTGAAAATTCAACCGATGGAAATAAGGAAAGTGTGACAGTTAATTTGCAGAAACCCATCTTTATATTGAAATAGTTAAGGTATATGTACTTGTCTTAAAGTGAATAAGAAACTTGTAGTCCTGAAACAAGTAGTAAGAGTATCCAACCAAGGAGAGAATTCCTCCCTATGAACGTTACAAAACACAGGCAGTTGCTTAAAACAGAAGTTTTAAGGAAAGCAATTTAGATCTTGTCAGTGGTTTGTACACTAAAACAACTAAACAGAATGTTCACAGGTAAGAAAGTGAAGAAGTAATAGTCATACATCTGATGGGAAGCTAAGGCACACAATAGTTAACCAACTGCAACTATGTTAGCACAATGACCATATAGTACAGCCTGGTTTCAGCATGTGTGCTGAAAGGTGCAAATTCAAGTTATGACATGGAAAAGGTTACATAACATAAAATTTTGCACACCTATACTCTGTTGCCGTCCATGGATCTCTGGAAGATATCTTGCAGCTGATGGTGGGGTATTATGAACTGGAAGTTCAGGTATTTCATTCAGTATAATATAAACTGGAATATGATCGGATCCTTCTAGCTTACTACTTCTCCCTCCTTTCCACCTGTGGACAATGTAATAGAGTAAATCACTCTAATGTAACACAGCAAACCCTGTACGCTATCCACTTTGCTCTCAGAAAAGAAATGTTCCCACCATTCTTTACTTTGACATATTTTCAGAATTCCCTCTTCTGAAATGATTCATTATCTCACATTATTCCATGTGGCAGTGAAAAATGTTATGGTCTTTCACAGAATCGCATTGATGGAAGCAGGCACCGGAAATGAGAATGTGATCTATTCTAGAACCGTAATTGTATTCTTCAGCTCCAACTTTTTTATTAAAGCAAGCATAAGCTCCAGCTCTGCATAAAAGAAATGCAGCAAGGTTAGAATAGCAAGGTACTGGGTAGCAAGTAATTTTTGTGTACAAGTGTACTATATGTGTTATTCTTATAAAGACAGAAACTAATTGTTGCAAAAAAGGAATAATGGGCCACACACATAGTAATTCTCACATTTCTGAAGAAATTATTTAACCAATAGTGAAATATCCACTTACCTCGTGGGCATGGAGCAACTAGTTATAACAAAGCCAAGAGTAGAATAGGTTGGAGTAGCACATATGTAGGCAAGCAAAAAAGAGGGCTTGCAATACCTTTCAGGGCGTTTTGATCTGAAAGCGTCAAAAAAGGGACCTCCATGTTCTCTCAGCATGGATCTCAACCATTCCCAAAACCTTGAATTAGGGATAGGATAATAAACCAACTATTGTAATTCCTGAGTGACTTTATAACTGGAATTCCTTTAAACAGAGCAGGACATAAAACTGGTAACTTGTGTTGACTATATCAAACTAGTGCATTCATCACAGAGGAAAGCCTAGTCCAAAACATTAGTTTGACGCTTCACTGTAAATGGTTGTTGTTAACAATTTCTTCTGAACTTGAAGCCTTCATATAGCAGGGTTTATTGATTCATTTTAGGCGAAAGTAAAGCTAGATATAAGTCAGAGTATCATGCATCCTGTAGATGGAATTTCACTCGAAATGTCTCCTATTTTTTTTAGACACGATTCCTACCATGCTTCTCATGCTGTTAATCAATTGCCTCACCCTATCCTATGACATATCCTGCATTAGTGCAGCACCAACAACAGATATTTAAACAAAATTTACACTTATGCAGAGAAAAATATCACCAGAGCATATAAAACAACATTTTCTCATGAAACAGATTGATATCTTTAGTAATACTGCTGAGGTTATAATTTTATTTTTATTTCTTGAAATCATGCAAGCTCAGAAAATCTTTGACCCGGAATTTTATTATAGTGGAAGCAAATCTCACTAAAAAAGAAAAGGAAAAGAGCTTACATTTTCTTCTCGAATCCAGGTGGGGCATCACACCTATCTATAGGAGAAGGAGCAGTATTCAAATCTCCAACAACAAAAACTCTCCTCCCAAGGGCCAATAGATATTGCCATCGTTTCTAGAAGATATCGGAACGATGAAGACAGTGTAAGAAAAGTCCCTTAACTAAGCTATTAACACCACACACACACACACACACACACACACACACTAACTGAGATGCGCATAAAGTACCTGCAATATCTTGTAAAATAGTACCTTGAAATGAGCTCGATTTTTATCATCTTCTTCAACAGCTGGGCCATATATATTAAAAAGAACTACACAAATGGTGCAGTACATATCATCACATACAGAGAAGAAATCAAATATGCAACAAAAAACATTGACATATTGCATGACAGTTATCTTGTCTTCTTTTCAACGCAACAAGCGGCTTACCAAAATGTCCATGATCAGTGATGATACACCGCCCCTCATTGTCCACCCTGAGCAGGTCCTCTCTTGTTATTTCACCAAGAACCTCTTCTTCCACAGGCATTTCAAGAACGAAATCCCCAATAATTTCACTATCTTTTGCAAAGTCCTGTACTCCAGTAAAGCCTTCTCCAGCTGCTACTGGCAAAGCAACCTCTTGACTGGAAAATGCTGATGTTACCCAGCAGAACGTCGCAACACCTACAATACAAAATTAATCGACAAACTGTAACGAAACATTCAGAATGACTTAACCAACAAAGTGACGCATGGAAGAAGGAAAAAAAAACATCTCCAACAAACAATGCGTCACTAGAAGACCACAACTCGACCGGTCAGAATACTCTAGTTAATCACCATGAGTTCATAACAACTCACCAGAGTATGCTCCACGCCCTTTCGAAGTACGATTGCACGAAATAAAGGCCTCATATCCCTGAGCCATTATGACATCCCCAGACAAGTCCTGCCTCAATAATTTCGTCTCCTAAAGTAATCCAAAAGACTGAGTCGCAGGCTTAACCCCGCTTCATCTAGTAAGGAATTGTAGCGAGTGAAGTAGTAACATTTAGTGGGCAAGCACAGACAATTAAGAGCTAGGGTTTAGACATGTGATAGACTAAATGGCTAATCGGGCGTGTGAGATTGGCGGCAGGAAGGAAGGGATTAGCGATTGGTCGGACTTGGAAGCAGATGATGAGGGACTCGAGGGCGTCGAGGGGGCGGCGGAGTGAGACATGATGCGCCACCCGCGGCCGCAGCCCGTTCACGTTGTACCGGAACATGGCCGGTGCCGCGGTGACGGTGCCCGTGGTGGCTGGCCGGGGCCCGGGGTGTGTGTGTCGTACGGGCCAAAATGTCCAGTCCCGAGCCGGCGGCGGCAGGCGAATCCGGTGCGAACCGGCGCACCGCTTACGCTTACGCCTCACGTCCACCGTCCGATGGGGGCAGGTAAGGCTGAGATTTAGGATGCTTCGGTTTTGGGATAAACACCCCCCAAACTACTAGATTTGCATTGCCGTACGGTAAGGATCAAAACCTGCAGCTGCAGGCTGCAGCTGAACATTTTTGGGTAGGTTGATGGGAGCATCAAATCTAAAGCCACTAGTTGTTCACGCATAATGTGGGACCTCGGATTTCTCTTCCTGTATTTCTATGTGAAAGTACTGTATTATTCTCTGGATCAGTAGATAGCACTTCACAGGCACATTTCTGAATCAAACCATACATAACGTAAAACCATTTCATTCCTTAATTTACACATCAGAGTATACATAGACCGCTTCGGATCAATTTTTACAATAAGAGCCGAACATGCTAAATGAATACATTACAAAAGATAGCGGAAGCGACAACGGAAGCAAAGGGGTGAGGGCACATCTTACCGCAAGCAAGTGACTGGGGAACCCGTGTACACCCGATACTATCCGAAAAACTTCGGACAATATAGGAGGTACACAAGAACCGACGGAGTCAGCTAGACTGGGGTGAGACTAGAACAGCTAAGGACTAAATTATGCTTCAACGTTTCCTGGGTCTTCAGACTTCTGGATCCTTGATGCCGTCGACAGCTCCAGGGTTCTTGTTTCTAAGGGTGTGGGGAAAGAGCGAGGGTGAGCACAACTACCGTGCTCGTGGGCCAACACAACAGATGCAATAATATGCATGCAAAGTGTAACAAGAATGGCTCGGATTCTTTTATTTGCGTAAAGCAACATTTATAAATACAGATATTAGAAAATCCTATCACTTAGCATTTTAACCAAATTACATTTTAAAAGAGATTAATTATGCAATAATTAATAAAATCATAGACTACCTCCACCTTCATGCTTATATTTGATGGTGGTCATACCCACCTATTACCAACACTGGGTAAGAATACCGGGGAAAAAATACATTTCAAGGGCTAGGTGAGCCCCGCATATTTTCCAACCTATCCACAAAAGTTTTGAAATGAAACTATATCTTGTAAGTTTCCATGTCCGCCCGTGACCGTGGGCACGGTTATTCGAACAGTTTTATTCTCTGCAGAGATTGTACATCTTTACCCACAAGAGATAATCATCTTGATATGAACACACGTTTCCTTAGACATGTGAATCAAGAGGAGGTTATCACAAGGCCTTTACAATGCGTCCTTCAGTATTTGTTACACCCGCTGAGGTTTCGTCTGAGTAGGGTTTCGTTCCCGTGGGACCCGATAACCACTTACCCAAACCCCCCATTGTGCCTTCAAACGGCATTCGCCGCACACTCCGACCCTTCGCCGCGAAGGCTAACGGTGTCGCGAGTTCATCTACCGGCGCAACTTGTACTGGCGGATACAAATTATTTAGCCAGGTCGACACCATTATAGACTTGTGGTTGTACTATTTTACATTGGGAGGTCATCACAGGATTAAGTCTTTAAAGTTATCTAGGCGGTTCGTTCCACGTTCCAACACAACCATGTCTTGGGCTACATTAGTACCCAACCATATACCCTCCAATCACAACATCCACCCAGATGGCGCATTAGCAAGTTTTTAGAGTTTTGGAGTAATATAAAACAAATTATCACAACCAATTCAGTCATTCTCCCCAATGACTGCCCAAAACAATTGATATGATTTAAAGGATGATGATTTGGGATAAGTAATATCTCGGTACTTAAACAAGTCTATCATGGCGTTTAAGTACGACCTATAACTAGTAGGTTACCATATATTTACTAGGGTGACAATGGTTTTTGGGAGTTCAATTATCAAGGACATGGTATAATTATTATTTAATCAACAAATAGGCTTTTAACTACCTTAGGGTGTTTGACATACATTTGCATAGGAAATTAGAGCATGCAATTTGATATTTTAAAAGAATATAATTTGCGTAAAATGTAGGATCAATATGATCAAAGTGTTGACTCGCCTGGGCTATTTTACCGTGACCTTGATCTTACTCAAAGCCTGATTAGACAGAGGTTAGAATTCTTGGTCGGCGTCTTTGCTTGGATCTTGATTTTGCTCGAGTCGTCAATTCTTCCGGACTTTGATTTCTAATCACGCGATAACGATTGAAAAACAAAATAAATTCAAAGAACTCCAAAAGACAAAAAATCCTCAGAAGGATTGCGGAGGATGAGCTTGAGAGAAGGGTTTGAGCGACACTGGAAGGTTTGACAGAGTCAAACGACCAGTTGGGCGAAAGGAGGAATGACAGAGAATTTTTGCTGGGAGAAAAATACAAAGGAGGGTAAGGTCGAAGGAGTTTTTGCCGGAATACGCTACTGCGGATTTGGAAGACTGCAAGACTATCCTTCTTCAGGCGACAAAGCAACTTAACTACCAGTTCTATATGAAATCTAAAATACCCGATCGATACACAATCCAATGGCAATTCAATACCAAACTCAACTACCAGATAATACTCAACGATTCAATTGCTAGCTACTCATCTTATTACTACGACCCACTGTTGCATCAAAACACAGACTCTACTACCGACTAAAAATTACCAGACCACAAATTATTGCCAAATAATACGGATTGATAAAGCAATCAAATCGATACTTCCAGCTTTCACCAAATACCATTACTTCCAACAATCATTGACCTACTGACGAAACACTAACCAACAGCTAACAATTGATTAACAAATCCAATAGACAATACTGCTACTGAAGATCAAAGCTAACCCTAATAATTAGGATCACAATCAACAATTCAATTTACTGCCGGCAAAACATCCTACTATTGCATCAATTCTCAATTGTCGGATTGATTGTAACCTCATTGCTACCGCTATGATCTGGGGAAATAACTACGAATCAAATATTGATAAGGGAAACAGATGGATAACAAATGATTGCAAGCTCTACAACAAAAACTTAATTGACAGAAATTCCAAATACCAGCACTCAATCTACTGCCACATCAATCATACAAACTTTCAATGGCTAGACCAAACAACTATTGACTTAATGAACCAATTCACAATTGTAAGATTACTAAACAGGGTTTCAATTGACAGATTTTTAAAATGACATAACACCCCTTACTACACAAATTTTCGATTACCAGATCATACACAGATTAATCAAAATACTACTTACAAAATACTACTCTCACTGCCAAACTGATGTTCAATAATCACATACAACAATCACAACAATTCATTACCAAATGATTCCAATTGCCGAATTGCACACATATATCAAAAACACACACCATTGACAACAATACCGACATCTCTTACTGATGATTATAGGGACACAAACAACAAACCAATCACTGCAATCGATAACGATATTCCAAATGCTATCAAACATTGCCACTGAGATTGTATTTTCCATAATCAAAACACCATGATTTAATTTGTCAAAATATACATCGCAGAACTTCAATTGTCAGATCACATAATGCAATCAAACAAACTCTGATGTTGCCACTGAGATTTCAAATTGCCATAACACAACCTACTACCAACCAATCAAGCCTTCAACTGATGAGGCAACCATTCACAACAATTAATCAATTGCCACTACTGCTGATGGAAGGCTCGGCCACAGTGAGAGAGCAATCGACAGGGGAAGCAGGGGAGAAGGGGAAAGGAGCAGGGGCTCAGGCGGCGGCTGTCGACAGCCAGCAGCAGCCGGGGAGCACTGGGAGCAATCCAAAAATGGAATGTCGGCGGGGTGAGGAGGCTGAGGGAGGGGGTGGTGCTGCTGGGGCGTCGCTAAGCAGGGAGTTGGCGACGGCTGGGTCAGACGGTTTGGCGGCCATCAGTGGCGACGGCGTCCGGAGGGAAGGGAATACTAGGGGAGGCAAGCATAAGTACTATGGAGAGGAGGGGGTGCTTACTGAGGACTAGTGGTGGCGGAGGGGCACCGGAGGAGGTCGGCGATGGAGCCACGAGCGGCGCGGGGAGGAGCTTGGTGGCGGCGACCTGGAGAGGTTGGGAGCCGCGATCGACAGTTGGGGGGAGGCTCGGGGGCGTCGCCACGGCGCTCTAGCGTCGGCGATTGTCCTGAGGCGGCGCGAAGCCGAATGGCGGCGAAAGGGGGCTTCGGCCAAGGGGGAGAGAGGGAGCCGGTGATTGCTTGATGTGGGGAAGCTTACCAGAGGAGGGAAGCGGGGCAGGGAGGAGGCGGAGGGTGCTGGGGATATTTATAGCCGAGGAGGATGGAGTCGGTGAAGGTGCTGACGTCGGCGGTGACGGCAGCAGATCTTGGCGGCATGGGCGTGGGTGTGGGCGCGGAGTCGGTGCCCATGACTGCGAGGACGACGGGACGCTGGCGCTGACTGGAGAGGCGACGGACCGGGCAGCGCACGGCTTCACTGCTTGGACCGGGCGGAGACGTGCCGCGAGGACAGGGCTGTCGTCATGGAGGCAGGCGGCAGGTGGTGGAGGCGACGTGCGGTGGGGGCGGAGCGGTAGAGGTGGGGCGGAGGAGCAGGCGAGCAGGTGGAGGTGGGGGCGGGGCATCTGGGGAGAAGATGGGCCGAGCGAGAGAGGGCCGGGCCGAGCCGGAGGAGAGGGAGGGGGAGACGGAGGGGTCGGCGGAGGCGGTGCAGCAGAGGGAGACGAAGGGCGAACGGCGCGAGGGAGGTGAGGCGAGCGGAGGAGAGCGAGAGGGGGCGAAGGCGATGCGGGTGAGATTGGGGAAGAAGGCGAGAGGCGGCACATCTGAGCGGAGCTGCGGAGGAGAGGGCGAAACGGACGAGAGGAAAGGATAAGGTTGGGCGACGCGGGCCGGGCAGGAAAAAGAGCGGGCGCGGGTTGGGCCGGGCCTGGCCGAGAAAACGGGATGCCACGCATAAGCAACGAACGGCACAGCCTCTGTAGCTCATGTCGCCTTGTCCATCGTCTGGGCCATGTCCAAGCGAGATTGCTTGCTCGTCGTCTTCTCCTTTTACTGAATTTTTCTCCTCGCTGTTCTTCGATTTCCAGGGAGGCATTGTCTGAAAAAGAATTCCCAGAGAGGCTGCCTGCAGGCCACCTCGTCGTCTTCCCCGGCACCGTCGATCCAGTATCGATCCTCCACTGGGGCCGATCCGTCGATGCGACCGCCCCGATAACATCTCTTGCTTTGTTTTGTTGCTATTTTCTACTACGGTAATGGCGGTTGCCGCTGGATCGGCAGAACCAATCAACCGCGTGGCTGGTTGCTGGGTCGTTCGTTGGCATGTGAGATGTGATCTTGAACGGACCAAGTCCTATATCCCCTTGATCCCTTCTACTACTCCCATAGTCCCATGCATGATCCCATCACAGGTACCCAATTAACCATTGCTTGCATTGACCATGTTTTTTTGCCCTTCTTGAGTCTTTACAGCGCAATGAAAATGAATCTGTTCGCTGTTGTCCTTCCAATAATTGTAACTCCGAAGTGGGCCGCACAAGCAAATCAACAACTACTTGAGAACGTGATATGATAAGCATAAGTAGCACTAGGATTCTATCCTAGCTGTGTGAACAGGAGCCAAGGACGCGGCTTGAAGGATCTAAAAATTGGCCAGCATTTTGTTCTTCAGAAGAATTAGCCTAATCCTTTGCTATAAGTTATACTAACCATGATTGCATGCGGGGGCTTTCATTAAAAATGTACTCATGTCCGTTCTGTTCGGTTGCATGCGTCTGGTGGGTTTTCTCCGCCTCCCTGTCTGCCTCCATTTTCTCCGTCTATCCGATACGCAACGTACGTTTGAGCGTTTGGTGCTCGAGATGCCACTGACGCGACACTTGCATCCTTTTTCTTCTCGCGCCTGAATATGAAATCATGCAGCTGTTTGGTACGTTCGAGCCGCAAAGGTGGCGTGTTGTGGCGTCCATGTGTCCAAATATTGTGCCGGTTTTTTTTTTTTTTGTTGTTGAATTAAGGGAAGCGTCTGAAGCAACCTGTCATCCGTGTGGACTTGGGAGTAAACAACGATATAGCGATGTGATCCTAACCCATGACTAAGTATGGGGGATCTACTGAAATGACCAGGTCCGTTTCAGTTATATGCCAATTTTGTTTCCACTTGGCCCTGTGTGATTTATTTATGGAATACACTTGTTACTGGAATTTATAGTTTGCCAAAATGTTTGTTGCGGTTTCTTTGCGAGTGAATTGAAATAACTATTAGTAGTCAAAGATGTTTGGAAACTATAGGCTCGGCCCAGCAGCCGGCTAATATATGAGCGTCACATTTCAAACCCTAGCAAAGTATGTAAACTATAAATAGGGATGCTAGCCATTGTAAAAGAGTAATTGTATGAAGAACAATAAAGAGAAGCAAGCATATATCTCTGTGTTCAATCTATTTTATGTTCTTGTATTCTTGCATTGTTTGATGTGATTCTATGTTTGTCTGCGAGGTTATCGTTCGGACTGGATTCGCCAGTGACGGTTCCTCGATACGTTATCAGCACGATCGACTATCCTCGAATCGAAAGGTAACCGTCGAAGAATGACTCTTGTACATTGAATTATTTTCTAGATCACTTTCAATTATGCAAATTTGGCTTTTTGGATTGGTTTTTCTACGGTGCAAATTCGCTCTAATCTACCGCGTGCCGACTTGAAGTCGCCGGCACAATGTCGATCGGTAGATTGCATGAAAGAGTAGATGATGATTGCACTGTAGATTGCAAGCACGTTCTAATCTACCATGAGCTGACTTGAAGTTGCTAGCCAAGCCGATCGGTAATTGCACAAACGTAATTGTGTGCATAGTGCGCACTCGGATGAACAGTGATCGCATGCACAATACTTGAATGAATAGTAAATAACAAAAAATTTGCCGACACGCGGCCTGGAGCTGTCTGCCGCCGCCGCGCCGGCCATGAAACCGCGCCCTCACACGCCGCCGATCACCCAAGCATCGTAGAAAAGAAGAGAGAGAAAAGGAGTAAAGGGTGATAGCGCCGGCGCCATAGGAGCGCCGCGCCATCATCGGCCTCGGATGGCTGTCCCACCGCCGCCTGCGCCGCGACGGCTCCCACGCGCCAATCCCGCACGGCGCCATCGCTTGAGCCGTGCTCGCCGACACACGCATGCCGCCGCCGGCGAGCCCGCGCCGCGACACGCCACCGATCGCCGCCGCCCTGTGTCGTCGGCTCGACCGCCTCGCGCTCACGCACCATAGGAGCCGTCGCTCCGTTCTGCCGCCGCGCATGGAGTGCGAGACCGTGTCGCTGAAGCACCCACCGCACCATTGCCGCTGGACCCGCGCTTGTGTCACCCGGCGCGCGCCGCGCCCGCCGCGCCGAACCAGCCGCGCCTCCAAAGATGAGACGCCGCCGCATCCGATGAGCCCGCCGTGCCCGGTCCCCCCATGCGCCACCTCTGCATGGGTGGCGCCACCGTGCGCCTTCTCCACTCCGGCCGCCCCGCATGGCCACCTCAGTGGTCACACGTGTATTGCGCGGCCACCACCACCAGCACAATGGCGCTAGGAGAACCCTAACGCCCACCTTCAACCAGGCAGAGTGGGCCAATCGGGCTGAAAGCAAGAGGCCGCCCCAGCCCAAGAGAAATCCGGAAAAGAAAAAAAAAGAGGAAAAAAGGAAAATTCCAGAATTTTGCAAATAAAACCTCAAAGTTCTGAAAATTATGAGGTTTTTTCCGGGATAAGTAGTTTTTTTGCAGAAAATCCTCTGGAGTTGGGAAAATTCACAGCAGATCCCAGTTTTATACATTCTTGCATAATAACCCATCGGAAATCAAAAAATTGCGTGAATTTTTTATTAGAACAGGAAATTAGCGCTTTAGCCCTCGAAAATTGTAAAATTCTCTAAAAATTCATATTCCAGCAGAAAAGGGCCTCAAAAATTCAAATTTTGAATCAGTTTTAGCATTTGAAGCATGTTTAACTTTGCTATTATTTTTTTGTGAAATTTATTTATTGTATTTACTGTTTTGATTATCTGTGATTGTTTATATGCTTTTAATCACTAAAAATAGTAGCAAATCATGAAAAATGTATAGAAAAATACGAGATCATGAACCTAGAGTTCGAAGAACATTATGAGAACTTTGCAACTATTTTATGCAAATTACCAGCAGTAATCTTATGAACTTTTTGAATGAATATGTAGATAACCGGCATTATGAACCAGTAGTTCGAAAGAGCTGGCCCAGCATGGCCAGAATTTGTACATAATTTATATAGTCTTCAACTCTATGGTAAGGTAATCACGGATGAGTAGAAAATTGAGAAGACTTCTACCTTTCACCTGACTGCAGTGCAATTCGAACGCAACTATTGTCAAGATGGCTACAAGGAGTATACCGAATTAATTGACATCATGCAAGTTGTGAAATCTCAAGATGATATTCTAAGGAAGAACTACATCTTACAGCCACCTAGTAGCGATGTTGGCTATGAAGCCAATGCTAGTAGCTACAAGGTGATGAAGCCTCTCACGAAGGAGAGGGCAAGAAGGGTAAGATCGTGGATCGCACGTTATTGATGCTTTCTAGTCTAAGAAGAAGGGCAAAGGATAGCATGAGGCACACCTCGCCATTGCTGGCACAGAGGATTCACAGTCATTAGTTGCACTCATGGATGTGGACATCCCAGTAGCAGCCCCATCACTCCTCATTTGGACATCGCAGCGGCCGCATCAGTAGTTGCTCAAGAGGAGAAGATCGCCATGGAGCAGATTCAGTCAGAACTTACTACATACTTCGCTGATTCGATCTAGTGCATGCATCACACTTAGATCTTTTTACAGTCACTTGCAGTTTGTGACTGTGATGGAACTTTGAATAATGGTTGTAAGCTCTAGGAGAGCAAAGCATTAAAATTCTTATGATGAGTCCCGCAAGGCTTATTTTCCCATATTTAGAATAGCAAGTTATGTTCTGATATCTGAAGTATTTTACTTATGTGTTGCTTTCTTCCTGCTGCATATTAATAAAATACCTTATAATAGAACGCGTGTGGCGCCCTATGGAGGAGTGTGCTTAGCAGGTAGCAGCACAATGAATACCACCTTGAGAGAGACGGAATTTTTTAGTCGATCAGTAAGAATGCTGGTAGTATTACGACAATCGTAAGCAGCGATACTTGTATAATCGGCTCAGGAAATGCCATAATTATACTCCCAATGGGTATAACTTTGGTCATTAAAGAAGTCTTGTTGTACCCAAAATCGACTAGAACGCTCAATGATATTCGCGTTAACGGTTTCCACGTAGAGACTGAAGAAGAGTATGGTAAGGAATACCTACTTATTACAAAGCATGAAGAAAGTGGAAAAGTGTATTTGAACTACTACCTTTATATGAAACTGGGCTATACTACACTAATATTAAGGCACCTGCATCCTATACTGCTTTGAAAACCGTACTTAGAAGCTCTGAACTTTTCTATCTCTGGCATGATAAATTATGCCACCTAGGTCTTAGGATGATGAGAAATATAATTAACAATTCACAGGGATATAATATCAATGTAAAGACTTTCCCGAATTAGAAAGATTTTGTGTGCTCCGCATGTGCCACCGAAAATTAATTACTAGACCTTCTGCTCTAAAAGCGCAGGATGAAGTCCCTGCATTCCTGGACTATATCCAATGAGATATTTACGGTCATATACCGCCCCTGTCAGGATCATTTAGGTATTTTATGCTATACAACCCTTGTCAGGATCATTTAGGTATTTTATGGTGACCATCGATGCTTCCTCGAAATGGTCGAACGTACGTTTATTGTCTATGAGAAACCATGCTTCTGCAAAGAATTTTCTTCAAAGGTACTTGATGATTATTGCATGAAAATGGGAATTAAAGTTGAGCATTCCATACCGCATGTTCACATCTAGAATGAATTAGCAGAATTTTAAAGAATTATAATTTACCAACTACATGTTGGGGACACACAGTCCTGCTCGCAACAACTCTCATCAATTTTAGATCATCGGAATATAACATCCATTCACCTATGCAACTGGCGCAAGGGTCAGCATTGAAAATTTCTCATCTTCACAGATTTAGTTGCAAGGTTTATGTACCTATACCACCATCGCGGCGAACTGCAATGGGCCCTCTACAAAAGTCTGGGATATACGTTGGTTATGAGACAATATCCATAATCAGGTATTTGGACCCCCATGACTAGAGATTTGCATGCAGTCTACTTCGTTGATAGTATATTTGATGAGGATTGTTTTCCGTCATTAGGAGAAAGAAATCAACCCTTTAATAAAAAATATCGGGAAATAATTGAAGTCCAGAAGATAATTGAAATCCATGCACATGACCCGCGCACTAGTGAAGCAAATAGAGAAGTCCAAAATATAATTGAAGTCCAGAAGATAATTGATTTGTAAGCATTAGCGAATCAACTGCCTGACCACTTTAGTGATTTGAAGAGTATGACCAAATCGCATGTGCCAGCACGCAATGCATCGGAGAAGATTGAAATACCAATGAAGGTATCCCTAATCCCATCCTAAGGCCTCAAAAAGGACGAGAACTCCGTCCCCTCGAATTCTAAGTAACCGGCGACTCCTGGTGAAAAAGGATAAGAAGAATTTAACACAGCCGATCACCGAAGTTCCCAAGAACTAGAAGGGGAGCTAGTTGAGACCTAGCACCAGTATGGCACCTTCAGGAAAGGCATACCAAGATTGAACATCCCCATGAAGGGAGATACTAGCATGGATGTGTACGCACACATCGGAGCTGGAAAACTAAAGAGACTTGCCTCTGTAATTGAAAGCAGTGGTGAGCAAGTAGAAACATTAGAAGAATCGTCCCTTGAAGAAATAGCTATTAACTTTGTGACTCCAGGAGAATCTATTAATAAGACAACAGCCAATGTCGACATTGATTTTACAAAGAAAATTATCACAATCATCGATCTTGATCCAAAACCTGCATCGTCGCTGAATGAAAGAAAATATCATATTGGGAAGATTGAAAGAAGGCAATAGAAGCAGAATTATTATCTCTGAATAAAAGAGAGGTTTTTGGGCCTGTAAGCCGCACGCCTCCCCATGTGCACCCCGTAAGGCATAAGTGAGTATTTTTCGAAAGAGAAATGAAAATAATGAAGTAAAACAAGGTTTGTTGCATAAGGTTTCACTCAACGTCCAGGAGTTATTTATAAAGAAACCTATTCCCCGGTCATAGGCAGAACCACCCTTTAGATATTTAATATCAATGAGAGTCAACTTAAACTTTTGAAATGATATAGATGGATGTGGCAACTGCATAACTTTATAGAAATTTGGATTCGAACATTTATACTAATGTACCTGAATGTATCCCTGTCCCGAACCAAGACAGAGCAAATAGAAATCTGTACAGCGTGGAACTCAGAAAGTCACTGTACGGACTTAAGCAATCAGGCATGATGTATTATAATCGCTTGAAATAACTTTCTATGCAAGAAAGGCTACACAAATAAATGAGAAAAATCCTTGTGTATTTATACAATGATCTCAGAATAGATTTTGTATAATCTCAGTGTATGAAGATGACATGAACATCATTGGAACCCTGGAAGGTATTATGAAAGTATGCTCTTACCTGGAGTTGGAGTTCGAAATGAAAGATTTGGGTAAAACCAAATATTGCCTAGGCTTGCAGCTTGAGCATGCTCTTGAAGGGATTTTAGTGCATCAGTCAACCTACACTCAGAAGGTGTTAGAAAGATTTGATTTTGAAAAGGCATACTCTTCGAAAGCGCCGATGGTCGGGAGATCCTTACAGTAAGACAAGGAACCATTCAAACCTAAAGAAAAGGGGGGTCCTGGGACTGGAATTCTCATACTTAAGTGCAATAGAATCACTTATATATTTAGCAAACTGTACTAGATCGGACATTGCATTTATCGTGAACCTATTAAGCAAGGTATATTGCAAAACCTACCAAAAGGCATTGGCAGGGAATGAAGGACATCTTCCGTACCTCAAAGGAAGCAAAGATATTGGTTTGTTCCATAGAAATAACCAATACCTGTCTATGAATAACTATGCAGATGTCGGATACCTATCGGACCCGCATATAACCAAGTCGCAAATAGGCGCATATGGAGTTGTTGTACCCTGAATGGCATTCCATCCAAATTAAAGTAAAAAAAAAAGTAATTTAAAAATAAAAAAAGTAATTTCAAATGCAGACAAATCATTCACCGAAATCGTGCAAACCATTGGGATTTGTGTTTGAGTATTAAATCAACACGATGACTCTAAAGCAATCGTAGAGACAATATTTGGTGTGGTGGTCTACCAGCATTTAGAAAGTTTGGAATCCAACCTCAATCGGCATTTGTGCCGCCACTACGCACGAAGCAAAACAGTCGTGCGCCTTTGGGATTAGAAATCCGTAAGATACATGCATGTCCTAATGATCGCATCCCGACGTGGCAAGGACTACGAGAATTTGGATGAATGCCCGTATGCAAAGCGTCGCGGTATAAGATCAAAGAGATGACCGGCGATGTTGAGGGCGAAGAACGCCCGTGAAGAAAATCCTCGCCAAGGTTATGTGGTATGCTCCTATAATACCACGCTGAAACGTCTGCTCATAAACAAGGACCATGCAAAGTTGTCGCGATGGCACAAAGAAGACCGTAAGGTAGACAACATGTTGAGACACCCTGCTGATGGGTCCCAGTGGAGAGCAATAGACAGAGAATTCCCGGAGTTTGCAGATGACGCAAGAAACCTAAGGTTCGCTTTAAGTGCGGATGGTATGAATCCTTTTGGGGACGAGCACTAGTCATAGCACTTGGCCTCATACTCTTTGTATCTACAACCTTCCTCCATGGTTATGCATGAAGCGTGGTTCATTATGATGCGGTGCTCATCCAAGGCCCGAGGCAACCCGGCAACGACATCGATGTCTACCGAGGCCATTAGTTGAGGAACTCCTGCTTTTATGGAGCAAACCAGTGTACGTGTGTGGGATGAGTACAAACAGAACACTTCGACTGCGAGCATTGTTGTTCGTAATAATCAATGATTGGCCCGCTCTAAGTAATCTTTCAGGACAGACAAACAAGGGATACAATGCATGCACACAATGTTTTGATGACATTGACAAGATATATTTGAAAAAATGTCGAAAGGTCGTGTACCTTGGCCATCGCTTTTCTTCCTATGAATCACCAACTAAGAAAGAAAGGCAAGCATTTTAACGGTAAGGCGTAACACCAACCAAGCCTCGCAACCGAATCGGGTGGGTAGATATGGTCAAGGATGTGCAAGTAGTCTTTGAAAGGGACAAGGCAAATAACCTGTTCCGAAAGATGCTAAGGGACACACACCCTTCTCTCAATATAAATAATTAAATTTCCAATGGAACTAGCTACTCTGAGAATGATGTGGTTCAATGTCTTGTCGACTTTGAGTTGGTGTTCCCTCCATCCTTCTTTAATATCATGACACACCTCCTAGTTCACCCGGTCAAGGAGATTAATATTCTCGGTCTGTGTTCCTACACAACATGTTCCCTTTGAGAGGTTCATGGAGTCTGAAGAAATATGTTCACCAACGTGCTCGGCGAGAAGGAAGCATCGCCAAGGGCTACGGAGAGAGGAGGTCATTGAGTTACGTGTTGACTTCATTCCCGACCTTGACCCGATTGATGTTCTGAATCACGACACGAGGGGAGACTTAGTGGAAAAGGAACACTAGGGAAGAAAACATATATCGATGCGGGGACGATTATTTCAATAAAGCGCACTACAGCTTCTTCAAAACTCCTCCGTGGTGGAGCCGTATGTCGAGGTACACAAGGAGTTCCTACGATCCCAGCCTCGTGGAAGAATGAAGCTTGGATTAGGCGTCATCACATGGAAACTTTCAGCGGTTGGTTGCGAAAAGAATGTCGTGGTGATGACAATATTGATGAGCAATCGTATTTGTTGGCTAGGCAACCATCGTGGCACATCCTCACGCATAAAGGGTACGAGATAAATGGAAATACATTTTACACCGTAGCCCAAGATAAAAGGAGCACGAACCAAAACAGTGGTGTCGCAGAGATGCCATGCACCCAAATGGAAAGAGGCAAACATATTATGGCGCATAGAGGAGATTTGGGAACTAGACTACGCACCTAATTTTAAAGTCCCTTTGTTCCAAAGCCAATGGGTGAAGATGACCGGAGGCGGGTAACAATGACAAGGAGTATGGAATGACAACAAAGGACCTCAACAATATTGGGTACAAAGACGAACCATTCGTCCTTCTGCGATGTGAATCGGTGTTCTATGTGAAAGACATGTCTACAAAACCCAAGAGAGGAAAAACGACGACAAATCAACCAATGAGCCAAAACGCCACATAGTTCTTTCAGGGAAAAGAAACATCGTGGGAATTGAGGACAAGTCGACAAATCGTAAGATTATGAAAGGGATGACCGAATCCGCCCTTCAGGTGACCAAAGACCCAAGCATCCTCGCTAAATGCCGAGGACACTCCATGGTTACTGCATGATCATAACCAAGGGTCATACGTCAAGAAGAAGTTCACCACTGTGCCCGCTTGATATATAGTGATGTTTAATAAATAGTGTGTATTAGAGATTTTATGTAATAATTGTAACTTCAGATGTTTCTATCATATTTTTCTTGTTTTTTATCGTTTCAAATGAAATTCCTATTCGATAAAAGGACACATTTAGCAAGTATTTATGCCTTCAAATGAAATGTCAATAAGATAAAAGGAAATGCAACTATTATTTTAAAAAAATTTATGCCTAGTATTTAATTTACTATGCATTTAACAAGAATTAGCATATTTATACAAATAAACTTAATACAAAACCCAAACTGTGAAAACTGTATGGAATCGGGACCTTTAGTCCTCGGTCGTGACACTTGGTGGGGTAGATATGTTCTCTCAATATGTCCCAGCAAGAAGACCTTTAGTCCCGCAGTAAAACCACCCGGACTAAAGGTCCACCTTTAGTCCCATCCGTATTACCACCGGGACTAAAGGTCTTTAGTCCTGCTAGTAATACCACCCGACTAAAGGTCCCCTCAGCATACTAAGCAACAGCTGCTTCTTCCCTTCTTCCACCCCTTCCGTCTCCCTCGCCTCCTCGCTAGGCTTAAATCGTCGGCTCCAGCCGTCGGCGCCCGGCCTCCTCCTTCCTCCCGTGGCGCCCCACTCCCGCCACCACCTCCACTCGGCCTTCGCCCCGTCGCCGCCCCATTTGCCGCCATGCTCCCGCCTCTCCAGTCGCGCCGCCAAGCTCCTCCTCGCCGCCCGTGGCTCCATCGCCGCCTCCTCGGCACCCCCCCCACCGCTCGGTGAGCCTCCCCATTCTCCCGTGCCCTAGCTTTCTCTTGGTGGGGTAGATATGTTCTCTCAATATAAATAATTAAATTTAAAAATGTACGAGGCCCAAGAAGCCGTTGGAGGGTCGGTTCATTCTCTCTAATTCGAGGAGGATACAGGCAAAGTACTTGGACCACATGCACGTAAATTTGTCACCATCGTGGGTACCTTGTAAGGGACAGGATCCCGATCAATGCTCGTGAATGGAAGCAAAAGAAAGTTGCTCCTCATATTAGTTTTGTCTCCGATCGTGACAAGGCACTAGTTTGGCAAGATGTCCTTCAACATTTCGCGCTCGTCTGAAAGATGAAGCTTTGAAGGAGAGAGTTAGGAACGGGCTATGAAGAAGATGGCCACACAATTCCAAAGTGTTGGAAGAAGAAATTGTACAACACATTTATCAGAAGAACGATGCCGATTTCAACACTAAGGCCTACGCAAGTTGAGGCCGTTTTGGGATGAGTTTGTACAGTTCAAGACATCGGAAGAGGGTGAGGAACGGGTGAGAAGGAACCAACGTAATGCCCGACAAAGCAATACCACCATCACTTGGGATCGGTGGCTGTGGAGTGCCATTCCTAAGTGGGAAAGAATGGAACGGAGATTCTTGCCAAGGGATCGAACCGAATCAATCAACTCGCCCGAAAGCGCCAAGTATTGGTTTTTCGGTCATGGGGAAGCTCGACCTAGAGACCGGAAAGATAGTGTATGGCGAAACTCCAAAGAGCGAGAAAGATTTGCTTATGCTCGAGGCTTGGCTGAGAGTGGCAGGTGGCAGCCGAACAGAGATAAGGATGAGCTGACATACGCCCTGGAGAGTACTGAACACGGTGGGCGAACAAGAGGCTATGGGGAGGTGTCGTGGGAGCATGCCTTCCCTAAAGACAAAGCCACCTATAGAAGCCGCCAGAGAAAGAAGTACGAGGAGGCAGAGCGGATGCGCAGGATGGAGGAAATGGTTCTTGAGTCACGGGAAGTGGCTCGTGAAGCAGTAGAGCGAGAAAAAGCACTTGAAGCCAAAATGAATGAGGAAATCAAAAGGCAAGTGCAGATAGTAGTGAACCTTCATATATATCAGAAAATATGGATATGTTATATATTGGTACGAATCGGAATGCATTCATTTTGGAAGATTTGAGGCATTACAATACATGAATATCACACGCACTGATGATCCAAAATTTTAATGAAAAAGAATACATGATAATTGAAAATGCATCATGAAATGCCACCTGGATCAAGTCAGGCCGATATGACAATTACCACTAGAGTACACCCCTCTTGATGAAAAATGCTCTTGCAATGCTCTGGTTACATGATCGATAATCAGAACATTGAATGATCTTTCCAATACATCTAATTCCATTGCTCAAATGCTCCTCCTGTACAAGGACACTAAACAAGTTAGTCGGTGCACCAAACTTATCAACAAGCATTTCTAAAAAGGAATGATAAAGTACTCTACAAAACATGCATACCAGTCACTACTGAGAACCGGTTTTGATTAGATTAGCTGCCATGCCATGCAATGCGGATCCGGCCAGTAGATCCCCACGGCCACGCGGCAGGGCAGCACGTACGCTTCATCCACGTGGTGCCGCACCTAACAATCTAGCCCGGCACGTCGCCGCTAGCTAAGACCCAGACCAGCCGAGCCAACCACCCGCGTGCCCAAAACATCCGAGCATTGACCCCGCACAGCGCAGCGGGAAGCCGCAAAAACACCCCAAATATAGAGCACAACACCGCAAAAACGCAGTTTTTTTTTGGGGACTGATTTGCCACGGTTGACGTATGGAATACCAAAAATAATTCTCTCTCTCCGACAGAATTACAAAAAACATTACTGCAGAGTCGCATGCGCCAGATAGTCAGGTTTGTGCTCTACGAGCCCGAAACAATATCGCCTATGCCCCTAGGGCGCGGTTTTAGCATGTCCGGCCCCGAAGGCGTGGACCAGTCCGGACCAAGCTAGTTCGGGCCTTAGGGGCACACAATGGCCTAGGCGCCCCCAATGGCACGGTCACCCAACCCCAAGTGGCATCGTTATTTCATGTGAAGTTCCTCGTTCATCGTCATTTCCTGTGTAGTTAAGGAATAAAATTTTTAAATTAAAATTGATGAAATTTTGGAATAAAATTTGAGAGACTTTATAATGTAATTTGCAAATTACATAACTCGCAGAGGGTGATTACGTGCATTAGAAACGACAGTATACACGAATAAAACAAACTAGAAAACATCTACGATACATGCACGACTTTTTTGGAATCGAACAAAAGGAAGATCGAAATTAGTCTTAGTGGTGCATCGGTCCCTTCTCCTTGTCTCCTTACTGCCCGCGGCAGTGGCCAGTATTGAAGGAAGCCCTGTTCTGCGAGACAGGCTGGGAGATTGAATGATATTAACAGAATGTTAGGCGAAACATAACGAAATGCGAAATCGATAATTGGAATGCAAATTGAACAACATTAATTACCTCTTCAATCCGGAGTGTGCTAGGGCGATGGGGAGCGCTAGGATGACCGCTGGTCTCACTAGCAGGAGTCTTCTCTTTATCGACCGGTGCCTCTTAAATAGGGTTGGGAACGTAAGGTTTCCATCGTTCGAAGGTTTTGGCCCGTTTCGTGTTGTTCAACATGTACTTCTGCTCAATGAACGCCTATCATATATGTTCAGGCTATCGATCCATTGAAAGAAGTTACAACGCATCTCGGGCTGTCATTATGCGGGGATGAAGTTAGGGATATATGGAATGCAACACAAAGTGCGAAAAATCGATGCATGCATAAGATTCACTTACAAAGATGTTCCCACACGTGTAGTACGCCCGGGCGGTGGTCGCTGGGTGTATGGACTGAATAATCACTACTACACAAAAGCTCACCACAGACGGTTCTAAACCATCATCACAGATGGTTTTTGAACCGTCTATGAAAAAGCTATCACAGACGGTTCTATTCACGAACCGTTTGTTATAGTCTATTTTCACAGACGGTTTGTGAATAGAACCGTCTGTGATAGTCTATTTTCACAGACGGTTCTTGTTTAGAACCGTCTGTGATAGTTTTTTCTATGGCAAAAAGAAAACGAAAATGGATTTTCACTTCGAGCCTCCGAGCCTCGCGAATGAATCTGATATGGATTTTCGGATTGAACTTTTTGCTAACTTTTTTCCCACAATAGCCACAACATCACAGTAGTATCAACTCAATCCATTCACAGAGCACTAAAAATAACACGGCATGCATCACCCACATCACAATAGCATCAACTCAATCCATTCACAGAGCACTAACATATCACAGTAGTAATCCACATCACAGAGCAAAAGGGGGAGTAGAGAGAGTGAGGTCGTGGGAGGCTGGGGTGACGAGGTCATGGGAGGCCGGCGACGATGAGACCGGGGCGAGGTGGAGGAGGCCGTGGGCGATGAACTCAGGGGAGGATGGGGCGACGAAATAGAGGAGGCCGGGGGCGACGAGGTCGTGGGAGGCCGGCGACGACGAAGTTGGGGCAAGGTGGAAGAGGCTGCGGGCGAGGAGCTCGGGGGAGGCCGGAGCGCAAGGTCAGGGCGAGACGGAGATGGCAGAGGAGAAATGGCAGAGGAGGAAATGGAGATGGCAAAGGAGGAGATGAAGGACTCTGTTAATATATAGAGATTTTGGTAGCCCGCCCATTAAGTGCAAATTTTCATTTTTCCCGCCCAACAAAACAAAAGTATCACAGACGATTTTATACAAAAACCGCTCAGGATGACATATCACGAGCGGTTCGTATCGACAGAACCGCTCGTGATAAGCGTCTCATCACAGATAAGAACCGTCTGTGATGAGTATCTCATCACAGACGGTTTTTGTATAAAATCGTCTGTGATTTTAGGGTTTTACCATGGTTAGGAATCCAAGTTATGGTAAAACCCTAAAATCACAGACGGTTCTAACCACGAACCGTCTGTGATGTCTACATATCACATATCACAGACGGTTCGTCATGGAACCGTCTGTGATTATTTTATCACAGACGGTTTCAAAGAACCGTCTGTGATGAGGCGTCTTTTATGGTATGTTTTGTAGTAGTGAATCTTCCCTGGTTCTTCGCACATACATTGCGAATGTGGAATTCTGGTGGTACCAGTACATCCTTCATAGAACAATCCGGGTAGGGTTTAACCATCTCAGTGACACTACTACAAAAATACTAATATTGGACGCCTCGTCACAGACAGTTGACCAAAACCGTCAGTATTAAATACAATCACAAATAATTTTAGTTTAGCGATCGTCTGATGTTACTGGCTGCGCTAAAACTGTTTGTGAAGAGGTAATATCACAAACGTTTCAAGTTGAAAACCGTCTATGAAGTATTACAGACGGTTTTTATTTTCTAAATAAGAACAGTCTGTGATATTACTAAATATCATATACATTTTGTTTTCTTAAAACCGTCTGTGATACTTTCTATCTGCGATAATTAAATCATCACAGATGGTTTGTATTAAAAATCATATGTGATAATTTCACTTATTGCGGATCCGACCCTCACAGATCTGACTTAAATTCCAGATCTGTTCTCACAGGCTGGTGCTTTGAGGAGGTAGGGTGTTGAGGCCATTTGGTGAAAGGAGACCACGAATTTGAGAAGACTGATTGTAGATCTATTTGTTCTTGACTATCTATAGTCAGTAATTTATTCTTAATTGCATTATAGCCGAGATCTAGCTTTGTAAAGGGATAATTAAAGATAGTTTAGATCTAGCTTGATGTAGAGAAAAGATTATTTACATCTAGCTTGTCTTAGGGCTTAGGGTTTAGGGTTTAGCCAATTCATGGTCTATTTCTACTTAATTAAATTTAATTAATTCTTGCTACATATTGCTACTTTAGATCATATATAGTATACTAATTAATGAATTCAATATTGAACACTAAATTGTTATATGCGTAGCGTAGTTGGACCAAGCTGGATGTATGCTGAGATCCATGTGAGTGAAGAGTACATTAATGGTGTGTCTTCTTTTACAAGAACTGCGAGGAGGATATGTTGAATAAGGGGGTAGAATATATGTACAGTCCATGCATCGACTGCGAGAATATGAAGATATTTAAGAACCGAGCGCAGACCGAAGCACACTTGATTCGAAGGGGTTTCAAAAAGGGGTATACATATTGGACTAGTCAGGGTGAAGAGCATATTATACAGGAAGATAGTAATAACAACATCGCCGAAGAAGTCAACGACATGTCATCGGATGATGTCGATTGTGGTTCCAATTCAAATAGGCTGCACGATGACAATCTGGATCAGATGCTTCACGATGAAGAAGGGAACTGTGATGAGAGAGAGAGTATGTTAAATTTCGGGGCTTGATGGAGGACTCGGAGAAACCTTTGTTCACGTGCTACAAGTCGAAGTACACAACGTTTTCTTCCATGCTTGAACTACTAAAATTGAAGTCAAGCAATGGTTGATCTCACAAGAGTTTCACAACGTTGTTAGGTGTCTTAGCAGACATGCTTCCAGAGGGAAACGAGTTACCCAAAACCACCTACAAAGCCAAGAAGGTTCTTTATCCATTGGGAATGGAAGTAGAAAGAATACATGTATGTTCAAACAACTTTATCCTCTATCATAAAGAGTACGTAAACATGCATTTATGTCCGATGTGCAACACATCCAGATGCAAGCACAAGAATCAATCAGATGACGGCGAGGGAATCGAGGTGAAGAAAGGATCTCCTGCTAAGGTGGCGTGGTATCTTCCTATAATTCCCCGTTTGAAACGGTTTTTTGTGAACCCAAAGGAGGCAAAACTGTTGTGTTAGCACTCGGAGAAGTGTAAGAAGGATGAAAAGCTAAGACACCCTGCTGATTCCGCCCAGTGGATAAACATCCATAGGAGGTTGGCAGACTTCGTGTGCGAAACTGAGGAATATAAGGTTTGTATTGAGTATAGATGGAATGAATCCTTTCGGTAACATGAGGAGTCGACATGGCACTTGGCCCATAACTCTCTATATCTACAACCTTACTTCTTGGTCGTGTATTAAGCGGAAGTATATTTTGCTGTCGATATTTATCCAAGGGCTGAAGCAACCTGGAAATGATATTGATATGTACCTAGCACCATTGATGGAAGATCTAAAAATATTGTAGATCGAAGGGGTACATGTTCGTGATGCGTACAAACAAGAGAACTTCACTTTACACTCCTTGTTGTTCTGCACTATAAATGATTATCCTGCCATTGCTAACATATCGAGCCAAAGTATAAAAGGTGCCAAAGCCTGTACTCACTGCTTAGATGATATCGAGAGTGTGTGGCTGAAGCACTCGCGTAAAATCGCGTGCATACGTCGCCGTAGGTTCCTTCGAAGGTTTCACCCATACCACAGGATTAAGAAACAATTCGATAGATATAAGGATGACAGCTCAGCTCCAAGGTATTTAAGCGGAAAAGAGGTCTATGATATGATTAAGAATTTAGATGTTGTACTCGGAAAGGGATGTAAATCGATGATTCATGAGAAGAACATCTGAAAGAAGAGATCAATATTTTGGGACTTACCTTATTGGGAGCACCTAGAAATTTACCACTGCATCGACATCATGCACGTAGAGAATAATGTATGTGATAGTTTGATTGGTCTCTTACTGAACATTCATGACAAAACAAAGGATAGTGTCAACGCATAGCTTGAGTTGGTTGATATGGACATCAGACTTGAGTTAGCACCGACAAAGACCGATAAAGGACAAACATACATTCTCCTGCTTGTTACACTCTGTCCAAGGCTGAGAGAACTGAAGTGTGCTAGTGCTTACATGGTGTGAAAATTTCGTCCGATTACCCCGATAACATGAAGAAACTTGTTTCGATGGAAGATTTAAAGTTAATTGGCATGAAGTCTCATGATTGTCATGCGCTGATCACACAGATGTTCCCTGTTGCAATTAGAAGTATTTTACTGAACAAGGTCTGAGAGACAATCATGAGGCTATGCTATTCTTTTAACATAATTGCTTAGAAGTTCATTAATCCTAAAGGACTAGATGCTCTGCAAGACAAGGTGGTGATGACTTTATGTCATATTGAGATGTATTTCCTTTGTCATTTTTTGAGATCATGGTCTATCTCATTGTTCACATTATGAGGGAGATAAAGATGTGCGGGCCTGTGTTCCTACATGGCATGTACCCGTTCGAGAGGTTTATGTGAATTCTCAAGTCCTATGTATGGAATCGATCTTAGCCAAAGGGCAGCATCGTCGAAGGTCATGCAACCGAAGAGGTTATTGAGTTCTACATCGATTACATAGCTTAGGTCGAACCGATAGGTGTGCCATGATCTCACCATTAGAGGAGGGTCGAGGGTATCGGGACCATCGGAAGGAAAGCAATCAATGTAGATATGGATGCGTATACTCAAGCCCATTTCACGGTCTTGCCACACATGACTGAAGTGTTCCCGTATATCGACCAACACAAGGACGTGCTTGGCAACAGAATCTGGAGCAATCAGATGTTTGGATCACGAGACATCACAACAGTCGGTTCAACTAATGGTTGAAGGAGCAACTCGCTAGGAGCTCGTGAAGTGATATGCTGACATGGTTGACAAAACATCCAACATTTACATTTGTGACATGGCAAAGATACAACATAAATGGGTACATATTCTATACGTAGGCTCAGGATATAAAGGGCACTAACCAGAACAACAGTGTTCACATAGATGCGTTCGGTACCGATGGTTGAGGAGCTCCTACTATGGGTTCATAGAGGAGATTTGAGAGCTCAACTATGTGCTTTTCAAGACCCCTCCATGTTTCGATGTCGTTGGGTCCATCTGCCACAGGTGAAGGTCAACAAGTACGGCATGACTACTATAAACCTCGAACGTATCGGATACAAAGATGAACCATTCGTACTCGCTAACCAAGTTGTTTAAGTCTTCTATGTAACCGATCAAGCAAATAAGAAGTGTCATGTAGTTCTTCATAGAAAAAGAAGGATTGTCATAGTTGAGAATGTAGTGGACGGGGAAGAATACAATGAATTTAACAAGCTGCCTCCTTTCAGAAATGGCATAAGGGTCGAGGAAGAACAACGTGACGAAACTAGCTACATACACGTCGATCATCATAAAGGGCTAATTTTTTAAGGAAATAAGCAAGTGAAATGATGAATGAAATGTTTATGTGTCATAAGTTCTGAATTTGCATTTATGTATATGAGAATGTGTCATTTGTGAATTTGCATTTATGTATGTGAGAATATATATTATCACAGACAGTTATTTATTGGAACCATCTGTGATGTGTATTTATCACAGACGGTTCTAATTTAGAATCATCTGTGATGTCCAACCCTATTTATATTCGGACTCTAGGGTTTGCCCGCACCCCCCACTCAAACGATTAAGTTTATCTAACTCTCCCTCCTCCCCCGAGGTCGTCACCGCCATCCTCGATGCCGCCTCTTCCCCTGAGCCCGCCGCCTCCTCCCCGAGCACGAGCCGCCGCCTCCCCGAACACGACGCCCCTCCTCCCCCGAGCCCAACGTGCATCCTCCCCAAGCCCGAGCACGCGTCGCCTCCTCCTCGAGCCCGGCGCGCCTCCTCTCCCGAGCGCCTCCCAAGCACCACCATGGTAAGCCGTCCACCCCCCACCCCGCTCCCCCGAGTGCTACCTCCTACCAATGGTATGCTACCTAGGCATAATGACGTTTTCAGCTTCAATTTTTCAATCCACATGCAGAAATATATGTAAATTCAATGAAAGATGAAGAGCTATTGTATTTACATAGGACATGCAGTCCACATTTCATTACTGATTGTACCATCAATCAACTTTATCGTGGTAGTGTACATTACTACCAAGCATGCATATTTACTGCAACTATGTCATTCATTTGAAAGACTACATGACACTAATTATCCTCAGTATCATTTGTACTAATGGATTTACATTTTAAAGCAACTTTTATTACCCTAACATTCATTTCTACCAAGCATGCATATTTACTACAACTATATTATTCATTTGAAATATTTTTTGAAGATGTTGAATTGCTAAACATTGCATACTTATATTTAAGGTATTCTATTCCAAGTATAATAATTAATTGTATAACTTTGTAAATTTATCCTCTTCTTACAGCATGTATGGATTTTTTTTGTGGTAGCTATATACTCAATAAGAAAGTATCCTAATTTCTTCCCTACATATCCATATTATATCCTAACTATTTATTAGTTGGTATATATACTAATACACATAGAGAATCTTATGATAATATGATCATGCATGTCAGAACTTCTATTTCTTCTGAAGATATCGTCCGCTCATTGTCCGTCATCGTCACCTCATGCATCAGATGCGCCATCCTCTGGAAAAATCCAAGTACGATAGAAGAGGAATATTGAAAAGGTCCGAGAGCCGATTTACCATCACGGATGTTGATGCATTTGGGAACCCTCTCAATCCTCGTCGAGCAGTGTCCGCATTTCGGAGAATGGTCGAAATAGTTGCATGGCAACAGGTCAAGATCACCTACGATTCGTGGATGGAGTTAACCAAAGCTCAAAAACATGTGATGGTGGTGGAAATTTTCCAATTGTTCGAGATCCCGGAAGAACACCAGGCCTCTGTACGACGACATGCATTGCCAGCGGCGTGCAAAGCGTGAAAGAACATCAAGAGCATGCTTATCAAGCAATACATGGAGAAGGATCTGACGCCCTTCCAGAAGTATCCGTTCGTAGAACCATACTAGCAAGACTTTGTGGTGAAGTAGACGACATATGTGTAATACCCCGGCCTGCTCGTAGCATGGCCCATGTGGCCCATGAGGAGTTGTGTGGTGGGATTAGTCCCACATTGCTTGTCTCAAGTGAGTTGTAGTAGTATATAATGCTTGTTGGATCCAAACATAGCACCCCCGGGTTAACCCTTTTACACGAAGCGAGGATGAAAGTGTAAGTGGGGTGCTATGTGTAGGCGGATCCGCCCCACGGTGGGCTGGGCATTGAGCCGATTTTGGGTCAGGGTGTTACAAATGGTATCAGAGCATCAACCTTATTGCAGCGGGCGTGCGGGGCAGGGGGCATATGGCGCATGGCACATGTGGGCCCAGAGTGGACACATGGCATGGCATATGTGCCGGCACTGGACGCACGGACGTGTACCGAGGGGTGGTTCTGGGCATTTGCCGCCTATGTGGTATGCTGCCGAGGGCGTCAGCCCTTAAGGGGGGGAGTGAATGTAATACCCCGGCCTGCTCGTAGCATGACCCATGTGGTCCATGAGGAGTTGTGTGGTGGGATTAGTCCCACATTGCTTGTCTCAAGTGAGTTGTATTAGTATATAATGCATGTTGGATCCAAACATAGCACCTCCGGGTTAACCCTTTTACACGAAGCGAGGACGAAAGTGTAAGTGGGGTGCTATGTGTGGGCGGGTCCGCCCCACGATGGGCTGGGCATTGAGCCGATTTTGGGTCAGGATGTTACAATATAATTTTAGGAGTGAAAGTGCGGCGCACAGGGCCCTCCAAGTAAAAAACACACACACCCACAGACTCGACACCGCTGGGTATACGGGTAAAATCCCGCAATGGAGGAAGGAGGACGAGCAGACAATCATGTGGGAGACCTCCCCGCCATTTGCCAGGATCCCTGATGAACGCGCCCAAAACTGGATAAAAGCGAGGTCATCTACCGTATATTCGGGAGTCATCTCCTTTCCAAACACTGCAGACGAGGAAGTGTCCTAACGCCTTATAAGATATCGAACCACCTAGTTTGTAATTACTAACTTCATAGGAAGTGAAATAATATACCGTGCTCTTGAAGGAAGTGTTGAGTGCAGAATCTTCCCAATGCTAATTCCAAGCAGTTGGAGAGAGAGATACTCTTCGCAGCCCTGGGAAATAAGGAGCACATGGGTCACACGAGAGGCCTTAGTCTTTATGTTCAATGGAAACAGGGATTCTCAAAGGACTCCGAAGCGTACCAGAGTAGGATGAGAGCCAAAGCTGAACGCGATGCATGGCTACGAGAGGAGATTTTTGAATCTCTCAGAGAGGAGATCACTGATGCCATCAGAGATGAGATACAATGGCAGATAGAGAGCATCCCCCCCGCTACTATGCTAGCCAGCCCCTCAACCGTCGGAGTAGCTGTGCGTCCAACCCTACCTCAGAAAACGATGACAGATTTCCTGTCAATGACATCCTAGTAATAATTATTATCTTTGGAATGCTCGATCCATTGATAGGTCTGTTGGAGTAGCTAATTTTGTATCGTTATGTAGGTGGCTACGAAGTGCAAGCTCCAAGTGAGATATACCTCTGTTGCCCTGGACGCTGCTTGGGGCTCGGCGTATCCATCCGGTGCACAATGTAAATATAGCGTCGGGTTTCGCAAAAGTGAATGTGAACGGTGTTCATGCCAATTTCGAGGTCATTCCGCTGCAAATGCCCCCAAACGATGAGGTCGTGACTCTGGGGAAATCCATTGGAACATTCATCCAGTGGTCCAAGAGGGACATCTGCCCAGAGCTACCTGCACCGATGTCAACTTCACAGGAATGTCCTACAACGGTGCCAAGTCCACAGGAGCTATCCACACTGGAGATACCTGCACCAGAGTTACCTGCACCGGTGTCAACTTCACGGGAAGGTCCTGCAATAGTGCCAAGTCCACGAGAGCTTTTTACACTGGAGCTACCTACACCAGAGTTACCTGCATTGATGCGGCAAGGGCCCGGTGAATTAAATGCATCTACACCTCGTACCTGGTCGACTCCAATGAAGTCGACCTATAAAAAGCGAGGCAGCAAGGGAAAATCGAAGAAGCCTAATGATATCCTCTTTTGGTCATTGGCCTGGAAATTCGTGCTACGCGAGCCATTGGTCGTCCCGGTAGAGCGCCTCCAAACCCTAGGATTGGCTTTCCAGAGATTGCATGCATGGTACATCGAATAGGCCAACAAGGTGGGTGGACAACGGCGCTCGGGTGTCATTGTCAAGTTTAGGCCGCATCATGTTCACCACGAGGTTCAAGACTATGTCTTCACGGTGACATTCGAGGACTTATTCTTAATCTTCAACCTCGACGGCCTCGACGCCTCGCTCATGCGATGCTGGACACTGTAAGTGTGTACTATCACGGTCTACGTTCGTGTAATACCAATAAATATCTCCATACGACTATTCTGGACTCAGTCATATCACCATACAAGCCTTGGGCACCAGTCTGGATCTGATCGTATCACTATACGACTAGTCTGGATCTAGTCGTATCATCATACGACTATGTACATATCTTGGCTTAATCCAATTAGCCTTTTATATCTATCTCTATAGATCCTTATACAAAGAGTATATGCTGCATCTCCTAAATCTTTCATTGAGAAACTATTTCTTAATGAAGTTTTAATACATTCAAGCATTGAAATTTCATTTTCGACCAGTAGTATGTCATCCACATACAAGATCAGAAACACAAACTTGCTCCCACTAACATTTTTGTAAACACAAGGTTCTTCTTCGTTCTTGATGAAGTCAAACCGTTTGACCACTTCATCAAAACGAATGTTTCACTTGGATCTCATGGTTTCTAGCCATGACTCAGAGTCTGGGTCTACCATCACTTCTGTATAAGTTTTAGATTCATCATTATTCAATAATAAAACGTCATGCCCATACTTTATAGGCAATTGACGTTACCTTTTTTGATCTATGTGGGGTTGATGCCTCATCAACAGGCTAAACAATATTTTGTTCATCCTATATAGGATCAGTAGGAGTTGAAATATTTTTAGATGGTTCCCGAATTTTTTCGAGTTGCACCTTGTTCTCACTGACTCCTTTGGAAAGGAACTCTTTCTCCAAGAAGACATCATTACGGGCAACAAACATTTTGTTATCAACCCAATTATAAAAATAATATCATTTAGTTTCCTTAGGATAACCCACAAAGAAACACTTATCGGATTTGGATGCGAGTTTATCAGACGTCAAATGTTTGACATAAACCTCACAACTCCGTACCCTGAGAAAAGACAATCCATGACTCTTCCTGGTCCATATCTAATATGGTGACTTCTCTACAGTTTTTGATGGAACCCTATTTAAAGTGAAAGCCGTTGTTTCTAAAGCGTATCCCCAGAATTGCAATATTAGATCAGATTTGATCATCATTATCCAAACCATGTCCAACAATATTCGATTCCATCGTTCAGACACCCTATTCCATTGAGGCGTCCCCGGCGAAGTAAGTTGTGCAGTAATTCCACACTTCTCTAGATGATCACCAAACTCATGGCTCAAATATTCACTTCCACAATCAGATTGTAGACATTTGATTGTCTTGCCAAGTTGATTCTGCACTTCATACTAAAATTCTTTGAACTTTTCAAAGTTGGTGGTTGTGTTCGACCAGTCTACGACGAGTTCATATCTCCATACAACTAGTCCGGATCTGGTCGTATCACTATACGACCAGTCCATACCTGATCGAACTTAATCATCAATAATCAATAAAAGATACTCCTACTATATGTTCTAAACCATGTTTCCCTCAAACATCATATACTGAGTTCAAGATCCAAAAATTATTAAGCCCTAGTGAGCTTTGGCATAATTGCTAGAAACCTAGTGATTTTAGGTAGGCAACCTCTTGCCAATCATATCACATATGACTCTTATCTGTTGGGCGGCATCTCTATGCTCAGGCGACCAACACTATGCCCCAAGGCCCAAAACCCTTTTGCTGGCCTTGTCAAGTTAAACCAATACTATGCATGTGGGTGTCCAACACCCACCCCATCTCATTAAGATAGTCAATGACACTCTACTTTGGTAGACCTACCAATCAACGATCAAAATCGTGACAGCGCATCAATTAGAAAGGCATCAAATTGACCTAATTTTTCTTGAGGGATAATATTCTACCATGTTAAAGCATCTAAAGAAAAAATATGATCAAATAGCCTGATAGGAATAAACATTCACAGATAATCATATTAAACTGTGAAATAGCATGACCATTAACATGACGATCTCCATCACCATACTTCTTGTCCTCTGACCATCATGCTTGAAGTCTCCGACCGCATTCATCTTCTAAGCAATTACTTCTAAGAGCTAGTAATGAATTATAGACAATAATATCAAGCATCACTTGTCGGTGCGCATACCGTTATACAATAATATGTAGCTCGATGGCTATCTCATAGCATGACACGCTGACTATGAGAAATCCATACATGTATCACATACAAAATGGACTGTACTATTCACATCAATCCCTACAAAAAATGAGTTATGCACAGAATTCAATTCTATTGGGTGACAAGAACACATAATACCATATAACGCATCTATGACCACGGTGGTCCCACTAGACAGTTAGCAGACGGGGTTCGAAGGGGCAAGGCCCCTCGTTGGTCAACAGCAGCACTCTTGGACATGAATCTTATTCACATAACCGAGTCTTAGAAATCATCGGATTAATTATATTAACCTAATTCTGAACCAATCTGATCATTGCCTTGATACGACCACGCACTGTGGCATACTCCGATGGCGGAATTCCAACCAGTAGGAGTATCATGCAAGGCAGTCAAAAAATAAGTTGAGTAAATCATCTAGTGCTCTTAGCTCATGCCTCTTCGCAAAACCCATCTACTACCACCGAAACCCAATCGATCTTATCGACCAGTACCTAGTTCGTTCCATCCATATTAACCGATCTAGGTTATTAGACCAAACCAGTAATAGATCCAATCTACCACAATTACATATCCAGTATATGCGACCAATCTAGATAAAAAACTATGCATGCTGGTTCTGATACAACCGAAGGGATATGGGTAGGTTACGCTAGCTGACAATTCAAAAAATCTATGTAGTGGTCGTAGTCGATCATCCTACATCAACTACATTGATGCAGTGGTCGTAGTCGATCGTTCAACGTCCTTGCAAGTCAATCGTCCAACGTCCATGTGATCGTCCTCACAGTCGATCGTCTCCTCGAGCAACCAATCGAGTTCCTCGCCAAGGTCATGGATAGTCCTCAAGCACAACAGCAACCGCAGTAGTGCCTCTACGGTATCCACACATCCAGAGCAGGAACATCGTACGTTGATATGCTAGCACCAAGTTGCACGTGAAGGCTTTCTCAAGAAGATGGCGACTAGTGTTCGGAACAACTCACGTCTATCTTATATTGTGTGTCTCCTCTGCTTTGTCCTCACCCCAATAGCCTCAAGCATCTTTTTATATAGTGCTCGTGACGGATCCTATCCGAACACGTTTGACGAATCGTATCCATACTGGTTTGATCAAACCCGTTAAGTGTGTGATCCTGTAGCTTCATGCGTAATCGGTTGTGACTCGGAAACTCTTTTCTGATCACGAGTCGTCAACGGCTCCTAGCAGATCATAATGATTCTTGAATACCCACAAATTATATCAGACGAACCTTAATGCAATATGATCTACGACCAGGTCCTTATCACAAATGACCAGCTCGTATCTCTATACGACCAGTTCATATTTGGTCTCGGGTAGTTCGTAACTCCTTACGACCATGTTTTTGATCACTTAGTGATCATGTTCGACTAGACTACGACCAGCTCGTATCTCCATACAACTAGTCCATATATGATCGAACAGAAAGACCAGCTCGTGTATTCTCCCATTGCCTCATGATATCTGGTCGAGCTCTAGGTGAGATGTTATATCATCCATGGATTGTTCAATACTTTCTCGATCGAGTGTTGGATAACTTCATATGGTCGAACTCTTCGACCACGAGTGGCATGACTATGCACTTTCTTTATCCGACCACATCGAAGGGCCCAGAGATATCTCTCATGTTATGTGAGGAGGGGAAAATCACATGTCTGACCAGTCATATTCCTCTGCATGTTTAATAGCATACACGAAAACTACCTTTATAACTGTAATATTCTAAAAATAAAATAAAATAATAACCTCTTAAGGGCCTGTGCGTAATTAAACAAAGTAGATACGTGAAAATAGAATATTTTAGAGTTTTACGGAGGGGCTAGACTGTGCGAGATATAAAAGGGTCATGAGGAGAGTGAATTCTAGAAAACCCAAGCCACGTTTTTATTTCTCCCGTGCGCCGTCACCCTCATCAGATTGGTCTTCTTTTCCCTAGCGCATAGGCCATCGCCTGCTGCCGCGTGGGCGTGTAGCCGCCTGCGGCCGAACGCCTCCTGCTACCACCGTGTGGACGCCTGCGGCCGAACGTCTCCTGCCGTGTGGGCGCGTAGCCGCCTGCCCGCCGTGTGCCATCGCCATCTGCAGTGTGCGTGTGGAAGCCAGGAGTGCATGCGTTGATTTTTCCTGCCCACACACGAGGAAACCTTCGGTTGTTCGGCCGACCATTTGTGTAGGTGTGTGCGACGTTGTGCGCTTTTTTGTTACATGGTTCCTTGCACTGCTATGAGTAAGGCTGCGGTCTACGTAGTTGTCGCCTTTTGGCACTGTTTTGGTATACTATAGATTAAAAATAGTAAATAGACTAATTAGAGTTTTTGATCTACATGAAAGATATAGACAACTGTCCAAGGGTTATGAAGAATCCAAGAAATCGAATTTTGGTCAGGTAAAACAAAAGTTATGAATTTAGTAAGACACACTGTCCAGAAGATAACAGATCAGTCTTCTGGGATAAAAATGGGGGGTTAGGTGATTTAATTAGAAGTCATGGTAATCTAAGAAAATGAGGGGAATTTTGTGAACAATCTAGAACTGAGTGGTTTTCCATGATCGGATTTTTGAGTCAAAAGTTACGCTCTTTTTAGTACCAGGACGGCAAGGGGTGACTGTTCGGTACCGGAGAAGCGTAGTAGATTTGGGGACGTGTAGGAGCGATGTCAATTGATTGTTATTCTTATAATGCTGTAGCTTGTATTAAAATTTGAGTATTTAATGTAGGAGAGGCGTCGTGCTTGTTGCCATCTTCTAGCCAAACCGTGCGTCACAGCTAGTAAAGTCAAGTGCATGGTAGACAACGATCAATGATTGATCACTATTTTCTTTATCTAGGGAAAAGTTGGATATGATGAATATGATGGATTTTGCATTTTTCATACATAAGCATCTTTGCATATGAGCAGGTGATCATGAATGATCACAACTCCACGGGAGTGGAGGTCCTCGATTCTTGTGGAGGAACGGGCTTGAGAGTGAATGTTGTCGTGAGTATTCACTCATGCTATACCGATATAAGTGAAAGAAGTGCATGTGGACATGTAGAGTAGAGTTGCATTGATATGAGATAAATGGATGTGAAAACAAAGTGAAGAGAACAGCATGAAAATATTAATAGAAGTGCATGTGATGATAATGAAGTTATTGAATACTATTGATTTATTATTTTTCGTTGTATATTCATGTGTTTGCTGAGTCGTAGACTCACCCTTGCTCTTTTGTTGTCGTTAGGTGATCTCCGAGGGCGCCACATTTAAGAGCGAATAGAGCACATGAGATAGTTTCATACTTTAGACACATGATTATTTGCCATGAGAACCTTTTTATTCCTTATTGCTGGATTATTCTAGGACTTGTTGGACATTGAATAAAATTTAGGTCAATGTTTTGGATTAGTCTATTTGTTTCAATGCTTCAGACTCCTTAGTTGGGTCCTGTTTTGGACTACTTGCCTAGTTATGTTTCCCTTGCTTAATTGTTCATACTTGATCAATCTTTATTCATATTCTATTGTGACCCGTGGACGGATTTTATTAATGTTTTGCTCGCTGAAATTTCTTAGTGTGTTGACGTATCTTAGTTGTTCGGGTAGTTTAGTAGCATTCTAGGGCCAGTGTTGGGCTGGGGTGTTACAATAACTACCCAGTTAGAGAGTAGCATTTGGCCACCCTAGAGTGTACTCTTATGCATGTAGGAAACCATGCTAATATCAGGTCTAAGGATTATACATCATCATTGATTGAGACCAACTGACGACACATAAAATCATAACAATCTCAACAGTATATCAAAGTGGGCCAATCAAATACCATGTTCTCCAACATGTGTTCACATTATTGATTCGATATCTCTATATCCATGACCGGTGAAACATGATCGTCAATCAATACATGTGCTAGTTGATAGAGTCACTGGTGTTCCGACTAGTGACAACCGACCAGGGATACATTTAGAACGATATCATCATAAGTTAAAGAGCTTCACCAACAAGTCACATACTTGTTAATCTTTATAAATGATGATTCCTTCAAGGAACATAATAACACTTATTCAATAACTCATAAACATAGACGTGACACAATAATCTCTTTGATTTCCTCTAGGGCATATCACCAACACTATTAGGCCCAAGTTAGCTGACTGGACCAAAGATCAATCAAGCGATCAGAAGATGGGCCCAAGAGTCTTTGGACCATCCTTGAACCTCTCCTAGACGTCCTATTGAACCTCCCCTAGAGGTCATCTTAGATCACTCCAGGACCTCTCCCTCGCAGAGGAGGTCCTCGAAGACAGTTACTCACGTGTGATTAAAGACAACCCACATGGATAAAGGGTACTGGTTGTTACATCCGGAGAGATACAACGTTCGTTATAAAGAGACGCGACTATTGACATAAAATGACACGACCATTGGCATGAATAGACACCACTGCAACAAACTGCTGATGTTTTGTAGACTATAAGAACCCGATCTATGTGCCTTTGTAATCCAGATCCCCATCCAGACCCTGATCCACGTTTATTCACAATCATTCTCCCTGTAATCAGAGCATACCCTTTGTAATATACATCACTATTTTGAGTCCTTTGGTGAATAGATAACTATCACCACTACAGAAAAGCTCATCACAGACGGTTTTTGAACCGTCTGAATTTTTGTGTCTGTGATGACACGATGTCATCTTAGACGGTTTTGTAATCGTCTGTGAAAAAGGCTATCACAGACGATTCTATTCACGAACGGTCTGTGATAGCGACTATCACAAACGGTTCGTGAATAGAGCCGTCTGTGATAGTCTGTTTTCACAGACGGTTCATGAATAGAACCGTTTGTGATAGTCTATTTTCACATACGGTTTTAAACTATCACAGACGGTTCGTGAATAGAACCATCTGTGATAGCCTTTTTTCACAGACGGTTCATGAATAGAACCGTTTGTGATAGTCTATTTTCACGAAGGTTTTTAAACAAGAACCGTCTGTGATAGTAACTATGGTAAAACCCTAAAATCACAGACGGTTTTATACACAAACCGTCTGTGATGAGATACTCATCACGGACGGTTCGATGAACCGATGCATCACAGACGGTTCGTGATCACGCAGGGTTCTAACCACGAACGGATAGTGACGACGGTTCTTGGAACCGTCTGTGATTATTTTATCACAGATGGTTCTTTGAAACCGTCTGTGGTGAGGCGTCTTCTATGACCTATTTTGTAGTAGTGTATCTCCATTTCCTTTTTATAATTTTGTTTGTCCGTTCTGTGACGAGAGTCCCAAACATCGACAAATAGAACATATTGCTAGTAGCATATTTTACCCATAGTAAAATAATTAATCTTGTATGGAATAAATTTTCTAAATAGTATGCATGAAAATTGAAAATACGTTGACATGCCTTGCTAATAAAATATTGGATATATACTCTTGATTTCTAATAAGCCTCAATTCACTAGCTTGTAGTGCTTGGATGCCCATATGACAAAAGTGAAACTATTTTTCACAGTGGCACCAGAACAAAATTGGTCATATATTGATCTCTAATGGATCACTTTGGGTAGAAAACATCATATTCCTCAAATAAGTACATGATAACTTAATCCCTAAGACTTAGAGTCTATATAACACAATCATCTACCACATTGATTTTTTTAATTGAAGAACTTTGTAAGCAAAATGTTACAGAGTATATATTGGTTTTACGCCAACAAAATTGCACTCCTGTTTAAGTATGCTTTCAAATCTTTGCTAAAACTCCGAGTTGATTTTCAAGCAAATGCCTGATGCAGACGATATCACTCGGGATTTTTATAGTTGGTATGAAAAGGGGAGGATATTGGGCTTGTGTGTGATATTGAAACCTAAAATGGTATAGAAAAGTGTTTAAAACAAGAGTCATGTTAGGCGCAATGGCATATCCTAGATCAAAGCCAGAAGCAAAAAACTAATCTAATTTATTTAGGGAGATAATAAAAGTAAATTGCACGATTATTATCCTTATCTAGTTGATATGGATAATGGTATTACACCATTGCCGATACTCATGCTATTGGCAGCCACAATCATTACAGTCCACGAAGGGCAAATTGATTTGCGCCTTCAGCAATATGTTAACCACCAACACGCAGGAATGCACACAGCAAACCGACGGCAGCTTGATGCAGCCACACATAAGCCATGTTGGCTACGCACCAAAGCATGCTATACTCATCAAAAATGACACATTCATAAATTAGTAAATGTGGTCTGCAACTGCATCACCACCAAAGGGCGTATCATTTGCTTGAAGCAAATATAACTCTGAGAATAAAATATAATGATCTATTGGATTTTATTGATCCGAATGATCTAAACTTGGTTATGTTGATTATGGCATTACAAATTAAAACTAGTCGTACAATTTATCACCCTTAATTAAATATGGTGCTCCTGTTGAATAATGTATATTCCCGTCGAATAATTATACTATTAGGGTGATTCAACTAAATTTGTAGTCGAGAAGAAAATCTAGTATTTCTTTGCAGATTAACTATAGTCAAATATTTTATGTTCCTGAAGAGCATCCTATATTTTATGATGTTAGAACATACTACTTATGACTATAAGAAAATATGTTGTGTAATTATAAACTTGAAGTTTAATTATCTAAATTATTTAAAATATGGTATGAGTAATTAGATCAAAACTTGGGCAAATAGTAAAGAAGCTAGTCTATAGAATAAGTATGTCAACTCTCGGACCCCTGTATGGGATCTTTGTTGCAAATTAATAAACAACCAGAAGTTGGAATATCCTACAAAATATTAGGATTATGCATTTTTCTTGCTACTGCACTGATAAAAGTCTAGCTCAGTACATATAATTATCAACCCCTTGTTGAAATTAGTGCGTGTTGGAGGAATCAAATATTTTCCATATGTTATCACCACTGTAGCATACACCTTTGGGCCCCCACCAGTTGTTAAGGATCAGGTTGGGTCTGAAATTCAATCAATCATATGATAGGGAAATTTTGTAGTATGCTATTTAATAAAGATCGAATCTCGACATTAGGGGGAGAGAAATGCCTAAAAGATCAAATGTCGTTGTATTTTTCATGAAGAAAAGGATCTTTAGTACAAAGATAAACACACTAGCAAGCTAAGCTTAAAGTTTAGTTTATGCTCTTGTGTGCCAGAAGCGGGGAACTTGCTAGATATTTTTCAATTGTGGAGGAGTTACTATAGTATTTACTTGTAATAAATACATCACTAAGAGTGGAATACCCCAAGTTAAATAGTATATGCACCTCTGAAATTGACTTATTGGTTTTTGATCTAAAATCTATGGGGACGTCTACAGGTCTAAAATCTAATAACACTAATCAAAAAATAATAATCACTCATTTAACTCTCTTGAAGAGAGCTCACCATGAAGGTGAAACACCTCATGAAGAGGCTCATCATAAAAATGAAAACCCCAGTAGCTTGTTGCATTCATATTACAATGTTGGGAATGCAGAACGACCAATAATCTTTCATTTGGGAAATTACAAAAAATCTGGTGAACACTAAAATACTCTCAATTTTGAGGATACAGAAAAAAGTTATCTATAACCACTTTGCATCTACAATTGCTAAAGTTTCTCTTATGAGAACACATATTCGGAACCAAAGTCCAGGGCCGAGCGTTGAAGCGTTCATATCGGGTCACATAATGAAAACATATGAGACTGAACCATAATTACAAAATAAAATTCTTGGAACCAGGTAGTTCAGACTTGATGAGTCATTATGAATATAATGAAGTGGCAAAAGCTATGGTTCAAAGGTCCCCATAGAGACCGTTGTTCTCCTATTATGAATGAAATAATATTTCATTGCATAATAATTTTGATAAATGACATGAACAAATAAATAAAATATGCAGTCAATGGATTCTAAAAATCCTTGATGAGATCCTCGAAGGACTCAAAATTCCTAGTAAGAAATGAAACAAAATTGCAATACATATAAAGCGCATACCCAATAGTCTCTTACCTATAGTATGATTATCTCCCGGAAGAGAGAACATCTCTCTGAAGGAAAATTATATTACTAGTCGATCTCTTAACCAAACTAATGATCATATGATCCCTAGAAGTGGACAAGAACCCATCAAGACCCGAAATAATGTAATAAGGAACCTAAAGATTAGAAGTGCGCCACATAAGCACTTATAAAGTGCATCTTCCACCGGAAGCTAATGGAATGGTGGTTTCCTCTAGTACCATGATGGTACGGCATACATTGATGATATTGGCAATTAATCCTCTAAATGCCAAAACTAAGACTAGTTATATTTTACTCTAGAGTGGTGCAACCATACTTTATAGTTCTGCAGAACAGACTATTGGTTGTAAGCTTAATCACCCAGAGATAGTTACAAAATATTAAGACCCTGAAAGGTTTTGATAAATCGTATCCAAAAGACATATGACTTTGCAACTAGTATTAATGTATCCTCTAGAGTAAAATATACTCTAAGTTAAGCATGTTACTCCCGAATAGTGTTTATCCTAAAATCTCCATATGGGTAATATGATATTTGTATGTGAGACTCTGCATTGTGATAATCCAATTGATTTGATTACAGTATACTTGCCTATATTCATTTTCAAAAAATATATGAAAGGCATTAAAGCAACAAGACTTCAACGGAAGTTGTCTTTATGGGGATTATGATAAATACTAGTCATCATACTTAAGACCTTGAAAATCTTAGTCAAGCATGGAAGGTGTTGATATGATGATTATTGCTTAAATTCATCTTGAAGCTTTTACTACTTAACAATTTAAATCCAGTTGGTCAACAATACAAAGATCATGAAGATCACAGTAGATCCTGATGATTATTATTAAATCCTGAAGATATACTAGTAATATGTCAAATATCTATATTGCAAAATCCGAGAATGAATTTATATTATTTTGTGGTGTTTCAACCATCTCTTGGCAGTCATCTAAACAGACCTTGGTAGCTATTTCTACCAACTACTCAGATATTATAGCACTATATGGAGCCTCACTTGAATATGTTTGGCTCAGACGTGCGATTAACCACATCCAGAAGTATTGTGGTATTAATACCGTCAATATCCCCTCAATTATCTATGAAGATAATGTTACTTATATTACACAAATACAAACAGGTTATGTCAAAAGCAACATCCACGAAGCGCATTGCTTCTAAATATTTTATCCTCATGAAATCCATAAGAATAGTGAGGTAAAGACCCTGCAAACAAAGTCTTGTGAAAATCCAGTTGATTTATTCACTAAGTCTATGTCTGCACCCAATTTACAATGATGCATTCATAGTATTGGAATGAAACGGTTCAAAGAGTTGCAAAGTTCAGGGATGAGTAAATCTCTAGATCATAACCCTGATCAAGTTCTGAAGATTTATCCAAAATCTTCAAGATTAGATCCTGAAAATTAAACATTGTACTCTTTTTTTACTGGGTTTTCTAAAATTTTCTCATATGAAAGTTTTCAGTGAAGCAACAAGTGTAATACAACTTACAACTGTAATGTATTTTTTTTCTCTATTTTTTCTAATACCTTTTTAGAAGGAGTTTTTATTAGATATTTATATATTATTATCTATTTTTAATATTTATTTTGTAATTAGATTGATTGCCAGAGCCGAGACGGCCGGTTGCCGTCGTCCTTGGCTCCTTCCGCTTTCCAGCTCACACGTGCGTAGGCACACCCAGCCCCGGGTACCAAAAAAAACCAGAGCCAATACCAAATTTACTCACCACCACCACCACCACCACCCCCTCCTCCTCCTCCTCCTCCAATTCTCCCCCATTTCACACCCTGCGGAGGAGGCAGGGAGGAAGACCGGACGGGATAGTCCACCCATTGCGGCTTGGGCCGGCCGCCATTCGGTTGACCGTGCCGGCGCGGCGAGGGGAGGGAGGCCGGAGGCAGGCGGGATGGACGACCTCAAGCAGATCCTGGCGCGGCCGATCCAGCTCTCGGAGCAGGTGATCAAGTGGTCGGACGAGGCCTACACGTTCCGGCAGGAGTGCATGGAGCTCAAGGCCAAGGTCGAGCGCCTCGCCGCGCTGCTCCGCCAGGCCGCGCGCGCCGACCTCTACGAGCGCCCGGCCCGCCGCATCTTCGACGACACCGAGAAGGCGCTCGACAAGGCCATCGCACTCGTCGACAAGTGCCGCGCGCACGGCCTCGTCCGCCGCGTCTTCACCATCATCCCTGCGGGGTCCTTCAAGAAGATGACCAACCAGCTCGACAACTCCGTCGGAGACCTCTCATGGCTCCTCCGCGTCTCCTCCTCCACCACCGACGACGACGACTTCGACGCCCACATCGGCCTGCCCCCCATAGCGCAGAACGAGCCCATCCTCTTCCTAATCTGGGAGCAGATCGCTGTGCTCTACACCGGCAACCTGGACGCCCGCGCCGACGCCGCCGCCAGCCTCGTCTCCCTCGCGCGCGACAATGACAGGTACTCCAAGCTCATCATAGAGGAGGACGGCGTCCCGCCGCTTCTCAGGCTAGTCAAGGAGGGCCGGCTCGAGGGGCAGGAGAACGCCGCGCTCGCCATCGGGCTCCTTGGCCGCGACCCGGAGTGCGTCGAGCAGATGGTTCTCGCCGGGGCGTGCTCCGCCTTCGCTAAGGTGCTCAAGGAGGGACCCATGAAGGTGCAGGCCATGGTGGCCTGGGCCGTCTCGGAGCTGGCCGCGAACCACCCCAAGTGCCAGGACGCGTTCGCGCAGCACAACGTGATCCGGCTGCTCGTCGGCCACCTCGCCTTCGAGACGGTGCAGGAGCACTCCAAGTACGCCGTGACGTCTAAGATGTCCATACATTCCGTGGTGATGGACAAAAAGAACAGCTCCGGTGCGTTGGCGATCCCAGACTTGCTGGATGCCGGGGAGCATAGCTCCGTGAGGTACCCAAATGGACACGTTCCCCAGAGCAAGCACGAGATGCACAATTTGGTTCAGTCCACCATGGCCGCAAAGTCTAATGGGGGCAGCGCTAAGGGCATAGGCAGTAATGGTGGTGTTGTTGCAACGAAGCAGCACAATGCGTCATTGTCAGGAACGAGTACAAGGGGCAGGGAGTTCGAGGACCCTGAGACAAAGGCATACATGAAAGCCAATGCCGCTAAGGCGTTGTGGCAGCTTGCCAAGGGCAATGCAGCTATCTGTAAGAGCATCACGGAGTCAAGGGCTCTTCTCTGCCTTGCAGTTCTTCTTGAGAAAGGTGAAGGCGATGTGCAATACAATTCTGCAATGGCTCTCATGGAGATCTGCAGTGTTGCCGAGCAGAATTCCGACCTGCGGCGGTCAGCATTTAAGCCAACCTCACCTGCTGCCCGTGCTGTTGTTGACCAGCTCCTACGTGTTGTCGAGAAGGCTGAGTATGATGATCTCCTAATTCCGTGTATCATCTCATTAGGCTGCTTGTCCAGAACTTTCCGTGCAACAGAGACTCGGATCATTGGGCCATTGGTGAAGCTTCTTGATGAGAGGGAAGCAGATGTCTCTCGGGAGGCAGCCATTTCCCTGACCAAGTTTGCTTGCACGGAGAATTACCTGCAGGTTGACCATTCTAAAGCGATCATCGATGCGGGTGGCGCAAAGCATCTTGTTCAGCTGGTGTATTTCAATGAGCAGGCGGTTCAGCTTGCAGCACTCATCCTTGTATGTTACATTGCGCACAATGTCCCAGATAGCGAGGAGTTGGCACAAGCAGAGATCCTCACAGTGCTCGAATGGGCCTCCAAACAAGCGTACATGATGCAAGACCCAATAATCGAGAACTTGTTGCCAGAGGCGAAGATCAGGTTGGAACTGTACCAGTCCAGAGGCGCAAAAGGCTACCATTAGACCACATGTGTTTGCGGAAAGGCATGTACAAGAATATAAAGTCGTTCTTCTTTACAATGGCCAAGTACTGTATATACATCGAGTGGCTTCTATTTATACTCTGGTTAAACTTTTTTGTTCCCCGACATAGTCAAAAGTTGTTTGGGTTCTTGTTACTGGGAGGTAATTTTGTTTCAGGTGTCCTGGGTGGGGTGGGGGTCGTAGACTTGGATGTTCGGAACTTGAGTTGCTCTTGTTGGTATAGTTTGGGGAGATTAGCATCTTGTTCTCGCTTTGGCCTAATGATGTATCATGTATATTACATTTCACTCTTCTATGAGAAAATTTCTTAAATTCAAGAGCCTTACTTTTTTTCTTCACGTGACCTCATGGTTTACTTGACTGTTTCTTGTAAGTAGCACTGAAGTTTGCAGATTATGTTCCATTGTTCAGTTCATGACTGCGCACTTCATCAATTATTTTTTATGTTTGAGGTGCAATTACAGGTTCTAATCATGTTGCCAGTCAACTGCAACAGAGGTTAACCTTCTACTTGATATATATTCAACATCCCAGGTACATGCTTGATCTACTTATCTTCTTTGCAGCATATCTTTAGTAATGTGTCCTGTTTTCCCTCTGTATATAATACTCTGTCTGAGGTTGTGAATCTGATTTCGATAACCTATTGGTCTGTAGCCAGCATGTTTCCATGAGTATGTTAATTGTTGGAGTAACTCTGGCATTGTGGATATCTGGATACAATGCTGAATGAATCTTTTGCAGAAGTGGCCTTTGGTTCAGAAAGTCTTGCAGCGTCCCTGCATGGTTCACATCCTCCACGTTATGATTCTGTTTTTGTGTGTGTAATACACCTGTGCTTTCCATATGTAGTACTATAACAGCAATTTTGCTTCAGAACTTCCATCGGGATATATTGTAACCTAGCTAAGCACCTAGCTAGTGTTGTTACCTTCCAAAAGTTCCAACAAAACATACTCGGTGCTCTTGTGATGTGACCTGAGGTCATCAATTACCACCTTGACCAAAGCCTCACAACAAGGGCAGCTGATCTTTGTACTTTTCCTATCATGGACCTGTTTGGTGCATGAATCATGTTCAGGTATGAAGAGTTTTGATATCCTTTTGGTATATGCATCCTATCTGGATCTCAATCTTGTTCCATAATTTGGCCCTTTTATTTCTTTTTCTTACCAGGCAGGTCAGGTTCCCGTCTGTTGCTCATAATAACAGCTGACGGGCCCTTCCTATATACGAGCTAATTTGCAGCAGCCAGGAACTGAATGTGCCGGTGGTGTGATCACCATGTGGAGTCCTTTTTCCCCTTTCTTTGCAGGGCAGATACCTGGTATGTTTCGTGATTTCGCGGTACCACTCGAACTGTCACCGTCTAGTCTTGCTGGTGTGGTCAACTTGTGGTTTCTGGCGTAGTTTGAGTGTTATATCTTGCGCAGTGCGTCAAAAAACCTGCGTCACTGAAGCTTTCCTTTTCTTATCTTTCCTTGTCGAGTGATGGGCGTATGGCTGCTGCGGTTGGGAACAACACGATTGGCTTGCGGATTTGTTGGAGCCGATGAATTGATTGGCTTCGTGGGAAATAAATTCGGTGGGGGAGGACCTCGGCAACCCCCCCACCCCACGTCGTTTGGCTGCATTTGATTATTCAGTGCGTTGAATAAATGTGAACAGAGCAGGTTAGTAAAAGGTCGACGTGCCTACAACGACTTTAAATCATGTTTCTTCGAGTTTGGTCATCGTAACATTATTGTTTTGTGTTAAGTACGAGAACTTATATCTTAATCTACTGGAATCTGGAGATGTAGGTTATAAAGAAAGCTAGATTAGTTCTAATAGGATTAGGACCGTATTTCTCTTTAGAATAGGTTCTTAACTTTGAGCAGAATTATGGATTGTATAAGCCCATGAGTGGTGGTCATAAGAAGCAAGAAGCAGGCCAAATAAGATGTACTTATCCAAAGTAAAGGGCACACGATATGATTAGATGCTACATTATGTTTTAGTACTAAATTCTTATACTGATAAGGATCTGAGAGTTTGAAAAGGTTCGTGAGAGTTGTTAGAGAGCGATAATTTTTTTGTACTTTTTGGGGTCATGCTCAAAAAATTTATGGTCAGTTTTGCTAAATCTTTCTTTCTCTCGTCTCTCGTCGTGGTTGCTTCATCGCTGTTATTTTCGATTCTTTCTATAAGATACTGTTAGAATGATCTCATCTCAGGCATTTGGCCCAACGGCCAAATGCCCCTTTGATCGCGCCGATCGGGCGCCCAAATTGGTGGTGGGCCCTGTCGCCGGCCCACATAAAGGTGGGGGTCGAGTGCAGACAGAAGAATGAGGTTCACCGTGCCGCCACAAACCCTAACCAACAAACCCTAGACCGATCGGTAGGGGGCGCTCCGGCGACGGGATCTACCACCGGCCGCCTCTACCCCGGGAGACGCCACCGTCGGGAGACCCCTCTCCTTCTCCACCGACCGTCGCTGCCCTAGCGCAGATCTCACCGACGAACCGCGATGGCCAACCCCTCCTCCTCTACATCGGACGGTCGGTAACTAACCCTATCGCCCTCTCTCTCCCCCCTTCTCTCTCGAACCCGAAACAAAAGCACTCAGATCTCCCGTAGGAGATCCAAAGAAAGACTCTACAATGGTATCAGAGCCAGAGAGAACGGCGAAGATCCAGATGGAAAAGAAAAGAACGGGGAATCAAAACCCTAACCCTAACCCTAACCCTAATCCAAGATCTGAAAAGGCCGGGACATACCTGGCCGTCGTCACCGGGCCGTCGTCGTCGCGGGCGTGCGGAGACCGGTCGGCCGTGGGCTCACGGCGCTCCACGTCGATGTTCTTGCCGAATGCTCGGGACAGATCCGCCTTGCCGAAGCGCGTCTGAAAGCCGCCGACACGGAGCCGCTCGGCGGCGCGCGCCTCTCGAGGAGCGCGCACGCCGCAGAGAGGCCCGCGGCGGCGCCGCTTCTTCTTCGTCGCCGTCGTTTCCGCGCTTGGGTGTGAAGTGAGAGAAGGGGAGGGAGCGAATGAGGCTAGGGTTTCCAGGAGAACGCAGCCGCTCGCGAGTTTTATTCCACCGAAAACGCCGCTCAGCCGTCCGATTCGCGTCGACGGTTGAGATTGCGCCGAGGCGGAGCGGATCGCCAAAAGAAGCGCACATTGGAATCCAATTGTCGGATGTGAATTGACGGTGAAAATGCATCAAGAAACCGCGGAAGCCGTGGTAGCGGTGCGCGAAGATTGGGCGAATGGCGGTTTAAATGATAATTTGGCCGGTTTAAACAGTAACTTGGCCGGTTTGAACAGTAAATCCAAGAAAAATGAATTTTAATTATTTTCAGAAGCTTTTTTGAATGAATTTGACTCAAATCTCTGTAAATTTTTGCACCAACGTGTTATTTTTCAGAGATTAAATGTGTACAGTTATAATGCTTCTGAGAATGAATTATTTTTAGAATAATTTTATGTTTCCGCTGCAAAAGTTAAATGTTGATTAATTCTTTTAATTAAATTCGAACCAACGAGAGAATTTAATTTTTTAAGAATTGTTGTGAATTATGATATTGTTATTTTCTGACCAACGTTGATAATAACAGTATTATAATTTTAATTGATGATTTTTAATGCATTATTTCTATCTCTGCCCAACGGTGATATAGATTTAATGTATAGATAAAATTGTATGTTTTAATTTTAACCAACGTTGAAACTAAGGCATGCAGTTATTGTTATTATAAATGTTCTCACTATATATGGATTGTGTTTTCAGGAGGATATTCTTTGATGAGATACATCAGAGATATCCCGGTTCTCAAAGGAGACAATTACGGTGAATAGAAGAAAAAGATTGACCTGGCCTTCATTTTAGCTGAGGTGGACTGGGTAGTCACCACACCGTGTCCTACAGAGCCTGTGGCACCGGTGAGAGAGGCAAATGAGGATGATGCTACTTGGCAGATCAAACAAAGGGATTTTGCTCCCATAAAAATGTCACATGATCTTGATCATAAAAAGTGGGTCACTGCCAACAAGAAATATTTGGCTGTGATAAAGAACACGATTGAGCCTGCAATTGTGGGCTCAATCGCAGAGTGTGACATTGTCACAGAGTACCTTGAGAAAATAAAGAGTCAGTTTACTGGCTCTTCAAAAACTTATGCTACACAGCTGATTAAGCAGCTTGTGACAGAAAGGTACTCTGGTGGTGGTGGTGGCATAAGAGAGCACATACTAAGGATGAGTAACTTGGTATCCAAGCTTAAACCAATGGATTTGGCTCTCAAGGATGAGTTCCTTATTCATTTGATTTTTGCTTCCTTGCCTTAGGAAAAGTTTGACACTTTTGTTGTCAACTACAACATGCAAACCAGAAATGGGATTTAGAAAAGTGCATAGCTATGTGTGTGCAAGAGGAAGAAAGATTTAAATCCTCACATGGTGGTTCTATCAACTATGTGAAGGACAACAAGAAAAGGAACTTCAACAGTAACTTCTCAAAGAACAAAGGAAAAGCCCCTGTCTATCAGCCTCAGCAGAATAAGTTTGCAGTAGACAAAGATCAGTGTCTTCACTGCAAGAAGACGGGACACTACAAGAAGAATTGTCCCGATTACTTAAAATGATAATGGCAAAGAAAGGTGAGAACATTATTACCTTTATAAATGAATCCCTGTATGTACAATATTCGAAATCTACTTGGTGGATTGATTCAGGAGCAACTGTTCATGTTGCTAATTCTTTACAGGGATTCCGTTCGACGAGGACTACGCAAAGAAAAAAAAAGATGCATTAAAGTTGCAAATGGAGTCCAAGCTGAAGTTATAGCCGTTGGCGATCTTTCATTAGAGCTAGCTGATGGTTTCACTCTTTTACTTAGAGATGTTCTTTATGTTCCTCTTCTGAGAGGAATTTGATTAGTGTTTCAAATTTGGACAATGATGGTTATGATTGTCATTTTGGAAATGGCAAGTGTGAAATAATATTTAATAAAGAATGTGTTGGTCTTGCCATCAAACAAGATGAGCTTTATTTATTGTCACTTCGTGAAAATGTGAATTCCGTATGTGATGTGAATGAGCGTATATCCTCGCCTGAGAATGCGAACAGAAAACGACAGAGAACTCATAAGGCATCGTCGAAATTATGGCACTGTCGTTTAGGCCATATTTCGAGGGGGGGGAATAGAAAGACTAGTTAAGAATGATATTCTTACTTTATTAGAGTTCTCAGACTTAGAACAATGCAGAGAATGCATTAAAGGAAAATATGTAAAGAAAATTAAGAAAGACGCAAAAAGAAGCACAGGAGTTCTACAAATTATTCACACAGACATTTGTGGTCCTTTTCCTGTGAAAAGTGTGGATGGATATGACTCGTTCATAACATTCACGGATGATTACTCCCGTTATGGATATATTTATCCAATCAAAGAAAGAAATGAAACCTTGGATAAATTCAAGATATTTAAGGCTGAAGTTGAAAACCAACACGACTTAAAGATTAAGATAGTTCGATCTGATCGTGGGGGGAGTACTACGGTCGACATACCCCATATGGACAAGTTCCTGGACCTTTTGCAAGGTTTTTGCAGGAAAATGGCATAGTGGCCCAGTATTCTACACCAGGCGAACCTCAGCAAAATAGAGTAGCTGAAAGACGCAACCGTACCCTGATGGATATGGTGCGAAGCATGATGAGCTACTCCACACTCCCATTGAGTTTATGGATGGAGGCGTTGAAAACCGCCATTCATATTCTCAACAGAGTGCCTAGTAAGTCGGTGCCCAAAACACCGTACGAGTTGTGGACAGGAAGAGTTCCCTCACTAAACCACTTACGTGTGTGGGGGACTCCTGCTGAGGCTAAAGTATTTAACCCAAACCTTGGGAAGCTTGATCCCAAAACAGTAAGTTACCATTTCATTGGCTACCCTGAAAAGTCAAAAGGTTTTCGTTTCTACTGTTCAGATAGATATACAAAGTTTGTAGAAACAAGACACGCTGTCTTCTTAGAGGATGAGATGATGAGGGGGAGCAAGGCAGCGCGGGAAATTGACCTTGAAGAGAAGCGGGTATATGTGCCCACTCCGATGATTCAGGAGCCATTTTACTCATCGCTGCTCTCGCTGCGCCAACGATTAATCGACATTTGTAGTGACAAAGACTGTTGTTGGTCCTCCCATGGCGACAACGAATGAACATGTGGAACCTGTCCTTCAGGAACCCATGGAAACCGTTGTTGCACATGAGGAAGAACAGCAACAGCCACATACAGAACAAGGGCCGACTAACGTGGGTCCCAGAAGGTCCCAAAGAGCGAGAAGATCAGCTATTCCTGATGACTATGAGATTTATCATACATAGGAATTTCAAATGGAGGATGATCCCACCTCATTTGAAGAAGCCATGAGAAGCGAAAATTCTTCAAAATGGCTTGAGGCCATGGAAGAGGAAATGAGGTCCATGAAGGCTAATAAAGTCTGGGACTTGGAAATTATTCCTAATGGAGCCAAAACAGTAGGCTGTAAATGGGTCTACAAAACAAAGCTTGACTCCCAAGGGAATGTAGAAAGATACAAAACGTGATTTGTGGCAAAAGGCTTTACGCAAAGAGAAGGGATTGATTACAATGAGACCTTTTCTCCAGTCTCCTGTAAAGATTCATTCAGAATCATAATGGCATTAGTAGCACATTATGATTTAGAGTTACATCAGATGGATGTAAAGACGGTATTTCTTAATGGGGATTTAGAGGAAAATATTTACATGGCACAACCAAAAGGTTTTGTCATGGAAGGAAATGAAAGAATGGGATGCCGCCTAAAGAAATCGATTTATGGGTTAAAGCAAGCTTCAAGACAGTGGTACTTGAAGTTTGACAGTACAATAAGAAAATTTGGGTTTAAAGAGAATGTAGAGGACAACTGTGTCTATACAAAGTTTAAAGATGGGAAGTTTATCTTCCTAATCTCAGATGTGGATGATATCCCATCTTGGCTAGTAGTGATATCAGTCTGCTACTAGAGACAAAGAAGTTTTTGTCCTCAAACTTTGATATGAAAGATCTTGGTGAAGCTTCGTTCGTTCTAGGGATCGAAATTCACCGGGATAGAAACAAGGGAATATTGGGACTGTCACAAAAAGCATACATAGAGAAAGTATTAAAGAAATTTGATATGCATAAATGTAGTCCTTCACCTGCACCCTATAGTCAAGGGCGATAGATATGGGGATTTTCAATGCCCCAGTAACCAGTACGAGCTCGATCAAATGAAATCGGTTCCATATGCTTCAGCTGTCGGAAGCTTGCAGTATGCTCAAGTGTGTACACGTCCTGACTTAGCGTTTGTTACCGGGTTACTTGGCAGATTCCAGAGCAATCCTGGAATAGAACATTAGAAATTGATAAAGAAAGTCTTGCGTTATTTGCAAGGAACAAAAGCCTCATGATGACATCTGAAAGATCGATTCACTCCATATAGTGGGGTATCTGATTCGATTTTACGGGAGATGATAGAAAGTCGACATCCGGATATGTATTCACTCTCGCTGGAGGAGCTATATCGTGGAAAAGCTCAAAGCAAACCGTCACTACATCGTCCACAATGTATGCCGAGTTTGTAGCATGTTATGAGGCTACGGGGCAGGTGAATTGGCTAAAGAAGTTCATACCCGGTTTAAAAGTAGTTGACGACATCAATAGACCACTTAAGTTGTACTGCGATAATGAACCCGCAGTAATGTATGCCCACAACAATAAGTCAAGTGGTGCTGCCAAACACATTGACATAAAGTACTATGTTGTGAAAGATAAAGTTCGGGATCAAATTATAAATCTTGAGCATATAAGTACCGCAAAGATGTTAGCGGATCCGCTTACAAAAGGCTTACCACCCAACGTGTTCAGAGAACATATAGCCGGCATGGGTTTAAGGGAAAGCCTATGATTCCTGGACTAAAAGATGGCTCAAAAAGGATTAAAGTAACTATTTCAGAACAAGGAGGTGTATTGTAGCTGTTGAATCTATCGGCGATTGACCGTGACGATGAGATATGTTCTATGCACCAATCTGTGATGGAATGAGTAAAGTCAAAAGTAATTAAAGATAAAGCATAGATTGAGATCAAGGGGGAGAATGTTAGAATGATCTCATATCAGGCATTTGGCCCAACGGCCAAATGCCCCCCCCCCCTTTGATCGCGCCCTGATCGGGGGCGCCCAGCCCAATTGGCTAGTGGGCCCCTGTCGCCAGCGCCACATAAAAGAGGTGGAGGGTCGGGGCGGCAAAGAGAATGAGGTTCACCGTGCCGCCACAAACCCTAACCAACAAACCCTAGACCGATCGGTAGGGGGCGCTCCGGCGACGGGATCTACCACCGGCCGCCTCTACCCCGGGAGACGCCGCCGTCGGGAGACCCCTCTCCTTCTCCACCGACCGTCGCTGCCCTAGCGCAGATCTCACCGACGAACTGCGATGGCCAACCCCTCCTCCTCTACATCGGACGGTCGGTAACTAACCCTATCGCCCTCTCTCTCTACAGATACATCTACTTTGTTATTGATATCATTCATACTCGTGTTGTTTATCACAACTTTGATCCAATCTGTGATGTGACGGGTATCAGATAATAACATTCTGTAGTAGTGCCAAAATTATGTTTTAAAGTGGTTGCAAGGCCTGTAACGTAAACATGGTTCTTGCTCTTGGGAAGATTCAGAGGGCTATGATAATATCCTCTTCTGATTCTAACTCTACACCAAAGTTTTCATCAGATGAATTGGTTTGATGAAAAAAAATTATTTCTCTGGCCCTCGTTATCCCTTATTCCTCGTTCCTTTTCTAGATTACTTTCTTATTTTGTTCTTGCCCGCGCGTCACAGAGGTCGGTCTGGGCAACTGGGTCGCTGATGGCCCAAAACTGCGTCCAAGTGTCCTGTCTCTGGTTGGTGCCACTGGGCCATTTACTCTTTTTGAGAATGAACTGGGCCTGGGCCTACCTTAAGTTTGGGTCAGGAGAATGTATTGGCACTGCAGCACGGGCTCCGCTTTTTGGGCCGCTAGGGTGGGCCTCCGCGCGTTCGGAATTGTTTAAGAATGTTAGTGTAGTAGTGTCTCCAGATAACAGTGGAATTCCTCTCCAAGGAAGAAGAGGTAAGGAGTTTTAAGATTCAGAGACAAAAACAATCAGTCCAACCGATGCGAACACACGGTCGACTACAGAGAATTCAGAGTATAGCAGTAGAATCTCACAAATGTCTATCTATAATGTCAGGCAGTGGTTAGCGCTAAGCACGGTATGCTGCTGATAAATTTGTACGGTTGGGTCACTCTGTCGACGGCATATATCCTCGTCCACTCAACGACACAACCCTCCTAAGCAGGCGAGGTGAGGTGAGGTGAGGTGAGGTGAGCCATCCATCTGGATTCTGAACTCAAAGGGAACCAGACAAATTTGTGCGGCCGATTAAACAAGTACAAGTACTAGTACTACTTAGAGGTCATCAGTGCTTTAGCGGCATTGGACAATCAGACAATGGCATTTCACAAATGCACTTGAAGTCATGGGAGTAACCAATCAGTCGGTGGTCTAATCCCTCCCTTCCATAAAATTATACTAAGCTCTTGTAATTTGTAGTGACCAGTCCATAAGAGAAACTCAACATCACATGAACTTACTGAGCTAGAAAAACAAAGATGTCTGAAAAAAAAAATCACGCATAATAATTGCAAAGATGTCTGAAAAAAAAATCACGCATAATAATTGCAGCGATCAGAGTTGCAAGATGGAACAAAAGTATTGATACTATATGCAAAGGAACAGGTCGTAATGGCAGGCAGAGATGGGATCAAATTTTGAATCGAGATTTGAGAATGCATATGCGCACACAGTTCACAGTTGGCAGCGAGCTCGGAGAGGTCAGAGAGATTCTTCACCGCGAATCCCGCTTCGCGTCCGTCAGTCCTGGGAAGGATGACGAATGTCTCTGCAACCCCACGCCGACGCATCGCAAGTTCGCAACAACAACGCGCGCATCTCCTCTAGATTCATGAAATGCCCGGCAGCCAATGACGTCAGAATATAGTGTTAACGTGGCTAATCGTTGCCACGTTGCTAGCTAAATTAGATATTTTCTTTTTGAATTCGACGTATAATTTACAACCACCTCAGTGTTTGTTAGTAATTTACCGGTCTCCGTGTTTGTTGTGGAGACCAGATTACTAGTGTAGGTTGTCGTACTATTAAAATTGATCTTAAGTTTTAACTAGTGGCTTGAGTATGTCATACGTTGATAGCTCTTAGTGCTTGCTCTATCTCCTCCGTGGCATGTTGCCGATATTTGTAAATATATTTTGTAAATAGTTGAGATACATGCATAATTCTTGTGGCATATGACTTTAGTTTACAAATGTATTTTACAAATAGTTTAAGCCCATGTACCAAATTCCTTTTGGCATGGTTCTAAAAGTCGTTAAATGTGTTTAACAACTTGTTGAGAATCGTGCTTTTTTCCTTGTTTGCATCGCACATCAATTGACAAATGTGTTTTGCAAATTGAGTTGGATTGAAATGCAAAGTCCGTTTTTCAGCTTTCCAAGTCTCTGGTGGTCTGACCACAGCCCTAGGGCGGTCTGACCAGCCCTTGAGGGGTTTGACTGGGCTAAGTGTCGGTCCAACATTCTTGACGGTTTGATCGCTGTTCTGATCGGTCTGACTGGTGGGCAACCGGTCTAACCGCTATGTGTTAGCCAGTTTAACCGGCCCCTCGGTCAAAGTTCCTCAATTAGTTTTTTCCGAGAGGAGTGTTTCTTCTCTCAGCTTGGCTCCTCTGTAGAGCGGTCTGGCCGCCCCCTGGCGGTCTGACTGGCCTTTATGAGGGAGTTCAGTTTGATTGAGAGTCAAACGACTAGTTTTTATAGCCGTTGGAGCTAGGGCGGTATGACCGGTCATTGGTTAGCGGTCAGACTGGGTTTCCCTGATTTTCTGCAGATTCTTCTCCAACTGCTAGTTTTCTTATATGGGTGTATAAGTACCCCTTGTGATTGGTTGTGAGAGAATGCTGGTGCCATTTTCATTACCCTTGAGTAAAGAGCAAGCATTCTCTCTTTTGTGCATGTGTTGTACTTAGTGAACTTAGAGAAAAATCATAGTGCATATATTGCATTAGGCGTTGGATTTAGTATCCACCGAGCTTAGACACTTGATTCATTCAAGTGATCGTTCCCGACTTATTACTCTTGGTGGTTGCTGACACCTAGACGACGCGGAGGCATCGTGGTCCGGTTATCTTCTCAAGAAGCTTGTGAGAAGGGTCGGCTTGGTTGTGAGTGATTTGGTGCTCTCCATCCCCGGAGTGGAGGAAGAGCAACCCCGAGTGGATCGAGATGTTGGTTCAAGTTGTGAGCCGGTCCAATTCATTTAGGCTTACCTCGGAGGTGTTGGCTCAATTTGTGAAGCTGGTCCAATTCGTTTGGACTTACCTCAACATAGATTAGGGGAGACCCTTAAGTCTTCGAACACCACGGTAAAACATCCTTGTACCAATATGGTTCGCTCTCTTGTGATTTACTTTGTGCAGTTTATATTGTTAGAATTAAATTGATTGTATGTCAAACTAGGATTACAAACATTGACTTGGATTTAGGGTGTTGGTGCACTTAAGGTAAACTAGATTCTTTAGACTTTAATTATGCAAAACCTAATTGACTTTCGCTTCCGCATTAGAAATCGATTTTAGTCTTAGAGATTTTTAGAAAAGACTATTCATCCCCTCTCTAGTCGACCTCCTCGACTTTACACTTAGGGTAGGAGAAGAAAAGATAGGGTGTCAGATGTGAGTGTAGTGATGTGTGGGTGTGCGGGTTAGGCTAAATAGAAAGGGAATGAACTGAGAGCTATTAGAGAACCAGTTAGAAAAAATCTAGAAATTAAGAACATGTAATAAATAATATTTTGATTAAATTCTTGAACAAACTTCATCTAGAAATTCAGAAAGTTACATTTTTAGATTGCGGTTGTGTCGACTACGAATACGATTGTGTTTAGGATTTGACCGAAGGTTCGACCACTGGTTTGTAATTTCATTACACTTTGCGAGTTAGGCAAATAACTAATTTAGATCGCGATAAATGTACGAACTGTGGGAGGAGATGTGCGAAAACAAGAGAAGGTGCGTCTGGAGGAGCTCCTCGAACTGAACCCGAAATTAACATCGGGTACTCAGGCAAGCCGTCCTTGATCATGTCGCTAGATTTAATTTCGTACAAATTTAATTCCTGTAACAACTACATTGTTTATCTGCATAAATGTCATTTTGATAAATTAAACTGCACTATACGAATGGTTGGCGATGCTAGCGTTTGGTGGTCTGGTAGAGGGTACCTAGGTTGGGTCCGTTGGAAAATGTGGGGGCCTCTACATATGGATATTATTTAAGGATGATCTTGTTTTCACTCGTGTTAGTGAGCTGTAACACCCATGTCGACCACGGACCCGTTAAGATGGGCGGGACTCGGTATCTTTGTTAGGTAATAATACCTGCACACCAAAACATACTATTGTATTTTTTTTTCTTGTTTTAGCGCAGAGGGATTCTAGCCTAGGGAGCTTGGTGTTGTATATCGGCCCAGTCGCGCTATATTGTGCTGGTGGAGTAGTGGCCTAGTGGGTACTACCCAACTATAACGATTTGGGGAAACCCAGTTGGTTGGAGGTATTAGGTACTGACATGGCGAAAAGCTTAGTACTTCGGCCTATCCACGTGTTAAATGTGTGGATATCATGGGTAGATGATCCTAATATTAGTGTGATTGAACAATTGGTAATGATGCCGAGGTGTTTGGAAAACCCTCGTTTTCTGGAAGTTTAGCTGACTATCAGGATACTAGCGGTTAGACCGGCCCTGTGGGCGGTTGGACAGGCCGGTGGCCAATGGTCTGACCGGCCTTGGGCCAGCGGTGCCAGTTTGACCGGTCGTAAGTGAAAAGTTGAATTTTTCAAACCAGCCAAAAATCACCTGTAGGAAGGTGAGGGGATGCATTCGCACTTGGTCTCGTTGAAAATGGAGTTTTGAGGAAAAAAAACAAGATAGAGTTTGCAATTTCCAGAGAGAGTGTAGTATGAAGACTTGGGAAAATTCCTAAGTCCCAGACTGTCTGACCAATCGTTTGCTGACGGTCTGACCGGCCAGGCAGTGATCAGACCGGTCGTGGGTGGCAGTCTGACCGACCAGAGGTGTTTCATGTGCTGGGTTGCATCAAGTAGCTTGGGGTAGGTGCAAGTGCCATAGTGGTTCCGGTGGGAGCCGGATGGGAGAGACGTGAAGAGAGACATCAATGAACCTACATGTGACAAAGTATGTGATTTCTTTACGATGATTGGACTTGTCCTTTGGAGAAGGATCAAGAAAGCGTATTTTGGTATCTTTGTCAAACTACCAAGCAGTGACCTTGGTGAAACCGTGGTGCAAGACAATGCAAGGAGAGACGGTTTAGGTCAAGATAAGATGAAGATCACGAAGGGACGGATTTAGGAGACCCAGTTCGTCATCCGCTTTAAAGCGTGCATGAGTGTAGACCCGTTTATGTGTGGACTTAATGGGCGCCCAATAAGGTTTTGTCTCCAGACGTAGTGTCCACTATAAAAGAGAAGAGTGCAGTATTTGCACTCAACTCTCTCAAGTCTAAAAACCCTAATTTGTGATATGGGGAAAGTGGAAATAGAGAAGGCTTGGGTTTGAGGGAGATGGATTGATTGAGTTCTCAAGTGTTGAGCTTTTGTCATGCATGGTGGAGTAACTGTAAACCAACAATCTCTTGAATAAATCCAAGTAAGGTTGCCTCAAGATGAGTTCTATATTGTTCTTACTCTATCTTTGATGTCTTTGAGATTTTTGTGTGCCTTTGGTTTTGCTTGGGTCTTTTGCTGTGATCTAGCTTGCTACGACTTGTGGGAATTGATCTAGGGTCATCTTGACTATCTTCGTACGAGCAAGCTTTTGGACCAAAGTTTGATCTTCCCAGTTTTCGTGCTCTCTTGACATCATCCAAGGAATTCGTGGAACCTTGGCTTCGATCGTCCCGATCATCGATTGCAATAGGTTCATGACCTTCTTGATGAGCTATGTTCGAAATCCCATGGGATTTGGATATCAGAATAAAAAATTTGGTCGATTTGAGATCATGTTAGGTTGCTTGCCCTGTAGCAGCCGGTCAAATCGGCTAGCTCTTGGCTGTACTGGCCAGGAGGTTTTGATCTAGAGGATTTCGGTTTCAATGCAAGACTTCCGCTTTCTTCTTGTGTTTCTGATCTTCACAGCTATTATAGTGAAAAATTTGAATACTGTAGGGATTGAAAAAGAGTATGTACTCTTATTCAACCCGCCTCTAGTCGCCTTGTCGGTCCAACAAAATGAACACAAAAATTAGATGGTAAGAACAGTTGGGGTAATTGTCGGTAAAGTGGTGTGTCTCTGGAGAGAAAAACAAGAATTAACGCCAACCTTTAGGATTAGAGGCTACAGGAGTCTTTCGGTGGCTCAAACCCATGAAACGGCTGATTAGTAGAATTTTTAAATAAAATATACCTTTTCTCACTAAAAACTTTATTTTCTATAAAATGTGGGGTTTTCAATAGCACTCATTGATTGATGGCATTATTCTTGCATGATTTGCATTTTTTATTAGTTGCTTGCTAAGTACAACAATACCCACTCTTGCTAGTTTAATTCATTGATTAGAGGTGAGCTACCATGAGTATCCAACTGAAGGTAATAAAGGGGTAAAACGACAAGTACTACTACGACAACTGGAAAACAGTCGAGCCTAGCATAGAAGCGAGCGACTTCTATGTCGTGGGTGGAGGATGGGACGAATAGACATGCCTTCTGATAAGGACGCGACTAGCGCTGTACGCAGCGCTCTGGTGTTGGATTTCGGAATTTGTCCATCTAGCGTGTAAGCGAACATGCTCTCGAACGTCTCGCGCAGCGCAGACATCATCAATAATCCTCGCATAACTGCACCGCCCAAACTCGCTCATCGCAATCCCGATCTCCCCCGAACATCTCCTGAACCCGAATATCTAGCTCATGATGCGCAGACAACATCAATGATCTCCTCCGCATATGAATACCCCATAAATTCCCCCTGGCCGATCTCCCCGCAATCCTGAACATCTCCCGGCACAAACTCGATCAATAAAATCAAAACAAAGCATCTGGAAAAAAGCATTGAAAAAATCTTGCAACATTACCGTGAACAATATACAATATTTCTTCCCTATGGATGCAATATTTTTTCAACAGGTTGCAATATTTTTTTCTATAGATGATCTTAGGAAATATGCTCTAGAGGCAATCATAAAGATGATTATATTTCATTATGTTCATAACATTGGATAATATGTTATCTTGTTCCTAGAATAGTATCAATAATATTTATTATCAAGTATGCGATTTGATTGTGAAACTCTATATTTCTACAATGATTATTCTTAAAAGTTCCTTGATCGAAAACATATGAGAACACATATGAATAGACTAGCATATGTATTGGTTGGTGACTATATTTCACAGGTCATGGATATGGAGATATCAAACCAATAATATGGACACATGTTAAAGGACATGGTGTTGGAAAAGACCCACCTTGAGACACTGTTGAGATTGTTACGATTATATGTATCATTATTTGGTCTCAAGCAATGATGATGTATAATCCTTAGACTTGAGATAAATATGGTTTCCTACATGTGTAGTAGCACTCTTAGGGGTTACCAAACGCTACTCGTAACTGGGTAGTTATAAATATAGCTTTCAGGTATGCTATGAAATATACGGAGGGATGTGACTAGTTGGATATGAGATTTGCCCCTCCTAACATAACAAGGGAGATATCTTTGGGCCCCTCGTTGTGGTCAGATAAAGAAAGTGCATGGCCATACCACTAGTGGTCGAAGTGTCGACCACATGAAGTTATTTGACACTTGATCGAGAAAGTATTGAACAATCTATGGATGATACAACATCTCACCTGGAGTTCAACCAGACATCGTGAGGCAAAGGGAGAATACACGAGAAGGTATTTCAGTTCGATCGGATACAGACTAGTCGTATGGAGATACGAGCTGGTCGTAGGCTGGTCGAACATGGTCACTACGTGATCGAAACCTAGTCGTAAGGAGTTACAAATTGGTCGAGACCAAATATGGACTTGTCGTATAGAGATACGAGCTGGTCGCTAGTGATATGGACCTGGTCGTAGATTATATTGCATTAAGGTTCGTCCGATATATTCTATGTGTGTTTGAGAATCGTTATGTACTGCTAGGTACCGCTAATGACTAGTGGTTAGAAAAGACTTTCCGAGTCACAACCGATTACACATGAATCTATATGGTCGGACACTTAATGGGCTAGAATTTGATTTGGATGGTGATCCGAATTCTTGTAGGCCACAAGTTCCTAATGGGCCTCAAGTACGAGACACATCATGGATACCTATATATAGAGGGGTGGTGCATGGGGTGATGATGATCTTTTGAAGAACTCCCGAAACCCTAACAGCCACGTCTTCCTCATACCACACTGCCGACGCTAGCACTCCAGCGCGTGGTATCCCTGCCCCATACGTGTGGATATCTTGGAGGTATTATTGCTAAGCATCAGCACTAGGACGATCCACAACTCGTGACGATCATAAGACTCGAAGAAGAAGTTGCGAAGCATCAGCACTAGGATGATCCGCAACTCGTGACGATCACAAGACTCGGAGAAGAAGTTACAAGCATCAGCACTAGGACGATCTGCGACTCGTGATGATCACAAGACTCGGAGAAGAAGACGCGCGGCGAGTACGGCTACGACTGCATCAACTCGCTACATCGACTCTACTTCCGCTACGAGTCGGCGCGTCTAGTGGTAATCTCGTGATCTATTACTAGCGAAGGTTCCTTGGTTGCACGGTGAATTTTTATTTTGTGCTATTGTAGCATTCCCGCGATCTTTCAGATGCAACATCGTAAATAATAATATGCACTATTTTTTTACAATGATCGCAACATATCAAAAAAAAGTTCAAATAAAGCAACAATAAAATGTAGCTCAATGCAGCTCCAGCTTACATAGGACACTTCGTCGAGAGAGAAGGCGATGGTAGTGGCGGAGGTGGACTCTGACTTAGCGTCGGTGACGGTGATGTGTGACGCGAGCTACCACGCCTCAGGGTGTGGGGTGGAGTGGAGGTGGGAGGCGAGGTGCAGCGTGGAGTCTATCGGGAGTCGGAGCGCGGCGATGGTGGCCTCCGGTTCGAGTTGCCTCACGGTGGTGGCGGTGCAAGCCGCAGGGGAGCGCAGGACGGGCGAACCAAGTACAAGGGCTCGCGAGAGGGCCAAGTTGGGGAAGAACGCTGGCGAGCCGAGCGGCGTGAGGGCGACACGCCGGCAGTAGAGTACCAGGCCGAGCCAGGAGCAACACTTCGGCCAAGAACCGAAGCAAATTATCAGGAGAACTTCGGAAAGGAAACCAAAAGAAAGAAGATGGGGAGCCTGGGGCGTAGTGGTTTCGTTTCGTTTTGATTTTTTTGGGACCAAGGATTGGAAAGAAGGAGGTGATTGACGCGTCTACCCGTGAAAGCAACCGGATGTGGGACTATTAAATAGAGAAAAAAAGGATAGTGGCTGGTGGGACTATTAAATGGAGAAAAAAGACAAGTGGCCTACGGGGTATCCTATTTCATCCGGATGTATGCTTAGTACTGTTTCCTTTCTGATAATGCGTGCCTACTAGGGATGGCAATCGAGCGCGGCGGGTACGGGTAGTGCTCGCCCATACCCATACCCGCGACCCCGAATTCCCCCCACGGGTATACCCGCAAAGGACGACGGGCGAAAAACCTCGCCCATACCCGTCGCCCGTGGGTACCCGTCGCCCGCGGGCATACCCGTTTACCCGCGAATAATGCATCATCGCCCGTGGGTACCCATCGCCCGCGTACATGCTCGTTACCCACGAGCAATGTATACATCAAGTTCATCATAATTCACACATCAATAGTGCATCACGCATTCAACAACTAATAAAGTTCATCACAATTCACATATCATGTTCGACAAGACAACTAATCAAGTTTAACAAATAAAATACAAATACAAATTGACATAGTTTCTTACATGTGGGTAGATCACGGGTAATCGGGCGAAGCGGGTACGGGTGGAGCTTACCCATGCACATACCCGTTTACCCGATGGGTAAGGAATTGTGCCCGTTTTCATACCCGTGGGCAAAGAAAGACGCTCATACCCGCCTCCATTAGGGTATTCGCCCGCGGGCACACGGGTAATCGAGCACAATTGCCATCCCTAGTGCCTACTGCTAAAATTATGTAATTTGGGAACCTGTTAATTAGTATCGCTGGTTGCAGCCACATTTATGCGATGTAAAAAATTGCATGTACGCGATGTAATAAATTGGGCAAAGTCTATTAAGACCCATTAAAGACTAGCCCTATTGTAAATTTTTTTTGCAAGTCTCTAATTATTACTCTGCTGCACTCTTATGTTGCTTGTTATTCAATAAAACCATATTTTATCGAGTAATAAATCAAGACTGGTGACGTCACCAAGGTGAGACGGCACAGCTCGTCACAAATCACATTTTCCGGGTCTCCTCTCGTCATGGTTCAAAGCATTTGCTTCAAGCTACTGTAAAGACGAGTAGATGACATTCTGACGTAAAGTATAGTAGACATGGTAAAACTGCAAGTTAGTGAGACGAGCCTCGGTAATTAGTGAAGTGTTGTGGGCTGTCACAGCACAGGAGTACAGGACAAACTGTTGACCGCACGCACTGCCGCTGCACGCACCACCGCCCATCACGAGCCTGGCTCCAAGTCCAACAACTCCTACTCTCCGGCCGTTCTCTTATAAGTCGGCACATGATTGCGCGCGTCGCATCGCCCAAAACTCCAACCGAAATCACTAAGAAACGCATACACTGAGCAACCGTCACTTCTGATCTAGCTTGCTGCAATGGCAACTCACCAGTTGCTCTCCATCTCTGTCCTTCTGAGCTCACTCTTCTCAGGTACGTGTGTGCATGCAGTTCGCTCGATCTTGACGTGCGTCGTTGATCAGTTGCTTTTTTTGCATGTGCAATGTAGTATGTTCACGATGTATTGATTGGTTGCGCAGGGGCATTGTGCACGACCTTCACGCTGACCAACTCCTGCGCCTACACGGTGTGGCCGGGGCTCCTGTCGAGCGCCGGCACGCTGCCGCTGGCCACCACGGGCTTCGCGCTGGCGCCGGGGGAGTCGCGCGCCGTGGACGCGCCCGGGGCGTGGTCCGGCCGTATATGGGGGCGGACGCTCTGCGCCGCCGGCCAGACACCCGGCCCGTTCGCCTGCGCCACCGGCGACTGCGGCTCGGGGACCGTGGAGTGCGCGGGCGGCGGCGCGGCGGCGCCCGCTACGCTCGCGGAGTTCACCCTCGCCGGAGCGGGCGGCAACGACTTCTACGACGTGAGCCTCGTGGACGGCTCGAACCTGCCGATGGTCGTGGTGCCGCAGGGCGGCGCCGGCGCGAGCTGCGTCGCCACGGGGTGCCTGGTGGACCTGAACGGGCCGTGCCCTGCCAACCTGAAGGTGGCGGGCGCCGACGGCGCCGGCATCGCCTGCAAGAGCGCGTGCGAGGCGTTCGGGCGGCCCGAGGACTGCTGCAGCGGCGCCTACAGCGGCCCGGCGACGTGCCAGCCGTCGGCCTACTCGCAGTTCTTCAAGAACGCGTGCCCACGCGCCTACAGCTACGCATACGACGACGCCACCTCCACCTTCACCTGCACGTCCGGCACCGCCAATTACCTCGTCGTCTTCTGCCCTAGCATCTCCAGGTAATCGAGTTGATTCACTTCACTAATGCGCGCGGCTAGTCTCGTGTACCAAGTTACCAACCACTGCATGCTTTAGGCTAGTTCCGTTCATGCTCATCCCGGCGCAAATCATTGACCTGAACGTGAATCGCTGCATGAATGGATGGTTGACCAATGATCATGCACGCATGTACGTGGCACATGATTAATTGCGGACTTAATGTTTAATTTGTGCCACAAAAGTCCATATTCTTACACATGTGCTTGGCCGGTACAGTCAACTACACAAGTCGGCATCAACAAATCTTGTCACGTCCAAGTGTCCAACTCATTACCTGAGTACCCGGTGCACGTACTAACGTTGCCAATCAACTAACCGCCTTTAAAAACTCTGTTCTGCTGCAGCCTCAAGTCATCCGTCGGCGGCACGAACCCATCGCCGGGCCTACCTCTAACCAACGACACGGTCTCCTTCCTCCGCCGCGGCCGCGGCGGGTACGCGTCGAGCCGCGCCTCGCTGCCGGCGCCGAGTCCCCTCGCTCATGTCGCGGCCATCGTTCTCACGTGGCTCTGCAGCGCCCGGCGCGACTGGCTGTCGTTGTAGAGCGAGCCCGCGGCACCGGCCGCCACGTCCGCTCGCGGCTCGCGTACGTCGCTGTCTCCGGGCAGCCATGCACCGCCCGGAGGCACCCCTCGTGCAGCCGTGCAGGCGCCCATGCATCCACCATGTTCCGGCCCGACACTTTGACCTCGGGCCGTAGTACTACTTTGTATATATAGATTATCATTGTGGCGAGGGCTATATGTATATCAAACTAGTACGATTTTGCAAGCAAGGTAGTGGAGTACTAGTTACAAAACTTGCTTGATTAATTAGGATGATGAGGTAATTAAACCTCCAGATTGCAGCAACCAACTTGTCATGATTTTTTTAGAGGGGAGATCGTCAAACAGAACAGAGCATAACCAGGTGGGTCGGGACCTGGGACAGCGTGCGCAGATGGGTCGGTGAACCGATCACGAGTTCAATTTCTTTTGTACGTACACAAATTACTACATGGTCATCTGAATCCTGAGTTGACTGCATGGATTCTTTTCTGTTTCGATGCTCGACATGATCTCTGAATCCTGGCACGAGCGAACAGAAGAAGAAAAAAAAAGTGCACGCAGGGACGGATCTTGTTGGTTTCTGCTTGTCTTGTCCGGTGCCAGTTTGTGAGATCTGCATTCTGCTCGCACAGTTGCACGGTCAGTATTGAAAGGAATCTTTTGTCGAAATAGCAATGTCCGGAGTGTTATTAACAAAAAAATGGCATACTCAGACGTCGTTTTTGCGAAATTTGCATTCGATACCATCTGTGGGAGGAACTCACGGCTCTTGTGCCGCCGTGTCGTCTTGTCCGTACCACCGGTAGATGGAGGCACCTCGTCTGTTCCTTCTTGGGACGAATCCGCTCCAACATGACATGCTCGTCGGCGCGCTCGACTAGCCTGATATGGTCGCCGGAGCTACGATTTGAGGCAGCGTGCGCAGAGGAGCAAAACGGGGAGAGGACGACAAGGCGAAGGTGATGACGTGGACACCAGAGGTGGTCGAAGTTGGCCGCAGTGAGCTCCAAGCGGTAGCACGGATCGGTTCACGGTGTCGATATGGTTCCGACGACGCTATGTGAAAAAGGACACACGCACTACATAGAACGCAGCGTCGGGATCAGGAACGCGGGGTCGATGAGTGGAGGAACTCACCGGAGGAGCGAGGAACAGGCGGCGATGGGCGGTGGCCGGAGAGGAGGAGGAAGAATATCTTTATGTCCGAAGGAAGAAACACGAAATCAAGAGGTGGGAATTGTAGATCGCGCGACGGGACACAGGGTGACGCGGTCCAATCCACTAGAGACTCACCGGAGTGACGGGGAACGCGAAGGAGGCTTACAGGTGTCGCGGGCTCAGTCGAACACGAGGAGGATGAAGACGACGCCGTCAATCCGAAGCTCGGGGGCTCCATGGATGGCAACACATGGAGGAGGACGTCGAAGCGGAACAGGTGATGTGGATGGGTCGCCCCAAGGAGCTTCGTCGACAGAGAAACAGGCGTGACACGGTGTGGCCGGAGACGAAAGAGATGAAAAAGGTGCCTGCGACGGCCAACACCTCGTCTTCGCATTCCTCGTCAATCCCCTCGTGTCATCCCATGTTCTAGTCCCTAATCTACACTTCCCGTCTTGAGGTTTTGAGTTTGGATCACCGTGCATTGAGATCGCCTTCATCTCTCTCTTCTCCAGCCGCCGCCCTTCACCGCCCGTTCCTCGCTCCTTCGGTGAATATCGCCGCTCATCGATCACACGTTCTTCATCCGACGCCACGTTCTACCTCATGCTCATATCCTTTTCCACGGAGCGTCGCCGAAACCATCTCGCCACAGTGAACCGATCCGCACCGCCGGCCAACTCTGACCACCTCTGGTGTTCCCGTCCGCATCACCACCTTCGCCTCGCCGTCCTCTCCCCGTTTTGCTCTTCCGCACACACCGCCTCGAACCGTAGCTCTAGCGACCGTGTCAGGCTGGCCAAGCGCGCCGGCAACCATGTCAGGCTGAGGCGGATCCATCTCACGGAGGGACGGACGAGGTGCCAGCCAGGGCGGATTTGTCCGACGGAGAGACAGATAAGACGACATAGCGACACGGGAGCCGTCCGTTCCATCCACGGACGATATGGAGCGCTAGTTTTGCGAACATGACCCTGAGGACGCCATTTGTTTTAATAACGCTCCAGACAATACTATTCCAGAAAAAAAACATTTCGTATTAAATGATCACTGTTCTGCTCTCGAAGTGCTTTTAAGCAGCGGGATACGTACAAGGTTGGCACTAGCCTTCAGGTAGGCTGCCCGGCTGGCCGCCTGAAAGGTGAAAAGTTTGGCAGTTGCTGATTCCTTTGCCTCTTGACTGTTGCACAGCAGGTGTGATACTTACCGCGAGGGAAATCTGGATCGGGATCCAGATACTGTACCAGTGAAATATTTATTGCAGTGGTATCTATCAATCTCAATCTTTTATTTTTGATTGAACAATGAAAGATCATTTTTTTTAATACAATATACAGTATATTGTTTTAATACAATACACAGTATATTATCGAACGGTAAAGTTCGCTTTCTAATATCCTCTATATTGAATCATTCAAGGAAGATGATCTATTTTCGTGAAATCTAGCTAGGCTCGTGCAAGTTACTGCTACCTTAGGACGTACTAGTATTAAAATGATCAAACATTCACAAGTCTCATCCAGTTTGAGAACTGAAAAATGTCTGATTCTAATAAGGTTAGTAGCTACAAGAACTAATATCAGACTGTCTGATGGAATGGTGTAATATGAGTGGCCCAGGTACTAATGGGCGTTGCACTTGTTGAGTCCTATTGATAGTTATGAGTGGGGAGTGGCCCAGGTACTAATGGCCCTCCCACATGCTTACCCTTCCAGGGCCCATTTGAACACAAGAAACAGGTTGATTTCTCTCGAAATTCCCCTTTTCCAAGCATAGCCTCAACAAGAGGGACTGTAGACTGAAGTTCCTGAGTAGGTTAGTTCATTTGGATCCAGACATTTTAGTGGATTTGGCTAGTTTGGCAGAAGATTCTTTAGCTTAAGGTTAAAACACGAGTATTGGAGAAGATTAAGGAGGCCAGCCGTTGCATAGTCCAATCCATGCGGCAGTTTTCTGGCTAATGACCATAATTAGATTCCCACCAACAGCAGGTCAGGTGGGCTGTTCGAGTGGATTTTCTACTATGGTTTTCTGGATTTTAACTAATGATATGTAATTTGAGTCTTAAGATGATTACACTAGCCAATTGTCCGTACTTCAAATAAAAGTGAGAAAAGATTAAGAGGATTAAGTGCATGCAACATTTCAGCAAACACATAACCTCTCTGCATTTTATCATCAAGGCTGTGAATCCTAAAGAAATCACACTGCGTGCAGAGAAAGCCTGCGAAAGTTCCCAGGAATCCTATGAGTATGACTATACCAAACATGCTTTTACCAAAAACTGCTCCATGACAAATCTCAGATCAGCCAAAGGAGGATAGTAAAGAGGCGAGCACTCAGGTAGGTGTACCTTATGGACCGTGCAGATTAGCATCTAATAGTAAGTAAAATTATCTCTTGCCAGCATCTATCTACGATCTATCCATGGCAATATGAGCAAAAGGAGAGAGAGAGAGAGAGAGAGAGAGAGAGAGAGAGAGAGAGAGCAGATAACTAAAATTAACATGCTGATATCGTCGTAAGCCCCCACCACACCATCACCTAAAAATGGCATCGACCAACGCCGGACGGGTCGTCAAAGGCTACGCAAAGCGGCTGCAAATGTGCAATGCCGACATGGCAAACGTAATCGCTTTATATCTTGGCGAATAAGCGTTTCCCCAAATCTCCCATCTTTTCGTCCGGTCCATGCATGCATACACCACCTTTCCTTTCTTTAGTATACAACCTGACTTACTTTCGCCCTTTGCTTGACATGGCATTGACACGACGCATCCGTCGCCTCGTTAGCTCTCACTAGCTAGTTCCGCTAATTGTACGGCACGGCAGAGTACACACGTATTAGAACCTGTAGTTAGTTCTAGATTGTCTTCATATATATACCTAATGCAACAGTATGTATTGCTATAGAAGAACGAGAATACATAGAAGGAGTTGCGTATGTTTACTTTTAAGAAGAAGAAGAATAAGGTTTCGAACCAACAGCCTCATCCAAACAACTACTGTGACATTGTGATCTATCATTAGGTTGTCCCATATACTCCTATACTGGTCTCCACCTTCATTGGGTGCCATGCATTCTCTTAAGAGAGATTTCAGGGGTTGTTTTGGATGAATGGGTTTCTTTGAGACAAAGCATACACACATGTTGGCGCTGAGAAGCTGGCAGGCTAGCTGCAGGTAGGTGGCCTCCTTTCTGCTTAGCTCGCAACTCTTTTGATGGTCTGATCCTTCTCGAATCCATCGTTGCAACAGCGCACATAGACGGCTGACTATTTCGAGGTCAAGTCGAGTATTTGCCGTTTCTCCTCCTCGACAAGCAAAGGATATCGATCACTGTGTACGTTTAATTAGTCCAAACAGACGGAGTCTGAAGCGACATAAAACTATGCAAAGAGATGGTCGGATAGGCGATTGCAAAGTTGGAATTGAAGCTGCTGTTTCTCTCTCTCTCTCTCTCGCCATGGTGGACTCCTGCCAGGGCTTTGCCAGTGCCAATTCAGTACGAGAACAGTGGAGAGTGACGCGCGCTCTGGAGCTCGCTATCTTTTTTTTCCCTGTGACATAGAAGATGACGAAGACGAAAAGCTTGAAAAGTACTACATGGTGATGAAAAGAGGAGGGGGATCGAAGAGAGAGAGAGAGAGAGAGATGGTAGTGCCTGTCTCTTATCCGATATGTGTGCGCGCTCGTTCGCCGAGGTTGGTGCATGCGCTCGTCATTCCTTTTGCTTCCGCCTGAAGAATCGTCGGACCGACCGAGCTGCGTACACTCCATTTGGCATTTGCTCGTCAGCGATTGATCAGACAAAGTAAATGAAATGAGCGTCAGTATTCAGTTTCAGATCGGCCGGATGCATGCAAGTCAATTCTTGGTTTATCCGTGGACTGGGTACAACAATGAACTTAATATTACTGTTTCGATCATTTTCTTGTATGATTTGAAACATGTGTCTGTAGTAAGCCATTATTCACCGGGCTTACGCCTAGTCCTAATCTTCACATTGCTTTTTTAGTAATCTAATCTTCACACTACTAAGATTTTTTAAAGCGAAATGGGCAGCATTTTATTTAACTGGATTGATCAGTACATAAGATGGAGCGGATGACATCCAACTCATCATTTAAAAATAAACTAGTAAGGTGCTCTTGCGTTGCAACGAAATATTAAAAGATGATGATACATAAATATAAGACATGATTCTAAACCGTACAATAAACATCAATTTTCTGTCGGACACATATTGGTTCATTTTGTTATAGAAATATTATTTTTGTGCATATAAAGCAACATCAATGTTTGCATGTGTATATAAAAAGTGAATGTGTGTGCCACTATATTTTCACATTGCTACTCCGAAGAAAAAGCAAAGTAGGAAGAAAAAAAAGATGCTTTGAGGCCCTGAATCCTGCCACTGCATTCCCGTCCTCACGTGTCCCGACGTCAGCACAATACCAATAGCTGAAGACTGCATACATGAAAAGGGAATAAACACTCTAAATTGCCGAGAAGTTCATGTAGCAATCATTACCACTGTGGGCAACTTTACTCTCTTTCATGAATGACATTTTCTCATTAATCCCTTCCACACATATGCTATTTTTAAGTAGTAGAGATATTTATTAATTCAATAAACATATATTTAACATTTCTTGTTGTGTGACATTAGAGCTAATGGGTCAATACATTCAATTTTACTGCAATATCGTATACATGTGCAACAACAAAATTAGTCTTTTGGGACAAAAGGCTTTGGCTGAAAAGAACTGAAGGGGAGCAAAAACGATTAGGTACAAGAGGGCCCTTCTTCTTAGGAATTTAGGGTATATGCAAAATTAGATTTACATCAGATAACTGACAGAGTTCACTATGGACTGCACAGTTCAATTCATTCCCACCTTCTTCCTGCATTTATTTCGTGTAGCAATAAGGACAAGTTATGCAACTTCTTCTGTGCGCACTTTCAGAATCGCAGCTGACACAACAAGCGTACTGCAATACAACCAAAAGGGAAAAAATGTATAAGAATGCCAACTAAATAATAGACATACAAAATGCAAGCACTTGTAACATCCCGTTTTTCAATTGTTAAATATTAATTACCTTGGTTTTTGATTTTCACTCGAATTTCAAATTTTGGTTTAAATTCAAGAATCTCCTAGCTTTCGTTAAGCTCGGGTTTGTGTTTCAAATATTCTTTCAAATTCAGATTTCAAAATTTCTTTGAAATTATCCATTTTCAAAAAAATATCAAAACCTTCTTTCTTTTCTTTTTTTGGGCCGGTTTTCTCCCGACCCATTCCCTCTTTCCTCTCTTCCGGCCCAGTCGGCCCGAGTCGGCCCGGCCGTTTTCGTCTTCTCCCATCGCCCGGCCTCTCTCTCCTTTTCTTCCTCTCCCACCGACATCGCCGCCCTCATCTCTCTCTCCCTCTCCCGACTCCACCGCCCCGGGTCCCCTCCCCCTCTCGCGGCCGCGCCCTGCGTCGCCTCGATCCGCGACCGCCGCCTCCTCGCCCGGCCTCTCTCTCCCCTCGCGGCTCCTCCACCCGCCCCTCTCTCGCCCCCCGCCCGGGCGCTCCGCCCGTCCGCGCCCGCCGCCGCCCCCCGCGTCGCCATCACCCGACAGCCCCGCCTCCTCCGGACCCGCACACACGCCTTCTGGCTTTGCTTCTCTCCGCGCGTCCGCTGACACCCGTCGCCTGATCTCCCCAGCACAGCACGGCTTTCCCTCTTCCCCTCCGCCGCCGTCGGCTTTTCCACCTCCCCTCTTTCTCCCCGGCCATAAAAGGGCGAGCCCCTTCTTCTTCCCTCTTCGCCCCTTTTCTCGGTCACCGTGTCGCCGCCCCGAAGCGCCTCCCTCCGCTCCGGCCTCCACCAAGCCCCTTCCTCCGCCTGACGGCTCGCCTTCCCGCTGCATCGCCCCGGCGCCTTCCTCCGGCCGCCTCCACCACTCCCCCGCCGACCTCCGTAAGCCTCCGGTCGCGCTCCCCTCTCCTCCTCCCTCTCCGGTCGCCGTCGCGCCTCCCCTGTCTTCTCCCCTCCCGGTTCTTCTCTGCGCCCGTGCGCTCGGTCGCCGTCGCCGCCTCTCGGTGCCATCCCGACCGCGCCGCCGCCTCCCCGCAGCTCCTCCGGCCGCCACCCCGTGCCACCCCCTTTCTCTCCTCCCCGCCCCGGTCAGACCGCCCCCTCTCCCCCGGTCGGACCGGCCAGTCCACACCCGGCCAGGTCTCTCTCTCTCAGTCTCTGCCTCTCTCTCTCTCTCTCTCTCTCTCTCTCTCTGGCCAGTGGCCCTCCTCAGCAGAGTAGCAGAGCAGCAGCATTGGAGCAGCAGCATTTTTGTTTTGTGTTTTGCATGTGGAATGTATGCAGTGAATATTTGTGTATGCAGTGTAGTTTTGTGTATGCAATTGAGATCGGTGTATTGAGATTTGTTTGTTGATCTTGAAAATATTTTGTGAATGTTGTGCAGGGTAGTCGTGGAGCAGTAGTTTAGTTTTTGGAAAGATTGTTTTGTGTATTGAAAAGTTGTGTAAAGAGTGTTGTATGGCGATTTTGTGTATGTATCGTTTTGTGTTACTCGAGCGTCTAATAGCTTTTCATTTTAGCGAAAATATTTCCAAAGTATTTGCTCTCGATGATTGTGCTATGACTTGCGATGAATCGATTAACCGTTGTTAGTGGTTAACTCGTCGATTGACAAGTACTAGTAGAATTATCCTATTCGATTTTAGTTGAGAGCTATCGATTAAGAGCGTAATTTGCAAAATCTCAGGAAATCGAAGTTATGCAAATGACTTTCGTAATCGTCTCCGCAATCGTGTCTATTTTTGTTAAAACAAATTTATTCAAATTTCCGGCGTTGTGTAAAATGCTTTAAAATAAACTGGCATTTTCTCAAAATATTTTGGAGGGCTATTCGGGATTAACCTGTTAATCTCGACAGCTTACTTTGAAAACCGGTATATTAATCTTGTAATCCTATCCAGTAGTCATTGGTCTAAATATTGTTTATCTCCTTTTTATCCCCGTTCAAAAGTCGTCTTTGATAAAATGTTTTACGGTCTTGTTAAAAGCCCGGCAAAAATTATCGTGTATCCTAATCTTGTTCGATCAGCGGCATCCGAAGTGGAGTATCCCTACGGAAGTTCTTCGACTTTGTTTCCCCCATGTTTCCCCTCGGCAGAGTATCACCGCCTTTGTCTCGTGTACTCAGCTAATCGTTTGACCTTGTCAAACATCCCCGCCTCGCTGAATCTTGTCTCTTCAGCGCGTTCATCGCAAAACTTATTAAAATTGCTTTGTTTATATTTGGTCTTTTGAAAGTTCTTTGGATTTATTTGTTGTTCTTGCTTGTATCGTGTAATTAGGAGTCGGAGTCCAGAAGAAGCAGCGACTCAAGCAGGATCAAGATTCGGATAAAGACGCCGACCCTGATTTCAATACCCCTGGCAGAGAAGGCCCTGAGTAAGATCAAGGCCGCGATAATCTGACCCAGGTGAGTCAATACTTTGATCATTCCGAACCTATATTTTATGCAAACTATGTTTATTTAAAATAGCAAAGTTGCATGCTTTAATTTTGTAAACAATGATATGTTAAAGCTTAAGGTAGTTAAATACCCATTTGTTGATTAATTACTTATTAAGCCATCCTTTGATAATTGAATCCAGTATTCCTTGTCACCCTAGTAATTATATGGTAATACTAGTATAGGTTGTACTTAAGCGACATTCTAGTCTTGCTTAAGTACCGGGACAATAAATGTCCCGATCATCATCCTTTAAACATGAAAAATGGTTTTGGGCAGTCATTGGATGTAGATGACTGATGTGTTGCGTTAATTGGTTTTCCTTCCCAAAACCCTAAACAACTTGCTAGTACCCCATCTGGACGGATGGAAAGAATGGTGGGTGCGGACGTAGCACGAGAATGGTTGGTATGTGGTATGAACCGTCCAGATGAATTAAGGACTTAATCTTGTCATGACCTCCTGTGTAAAACAAGTAAAACCGCAAGTCTGCAAATTGCAACTTGGCCTAGTAAAATTATTGAACCCTGAAAGTCATCCCACAACTGGTGTTTAGAAGTGTGCAAGCGGCAGGACGTATGCTGGCTTGAATGGGACACCGAAACAGGTGAAGTTATCAGCTACGCTAGTCACTGTGGCCGGGGCTAGCTTTGCTAGTCGTTGTGGTAAGCATCCCGCACAACTTATGGAATTGGCCATAGGGGTGAGATGACGGAAGGGGCAAGGTAGTTTGAAATGTTACTGTGACGATCGCTCAACTACATGACTAAGGAATCATGTGGAGTAACGAGTATGATTATCTCTTGTGGGTACAGTGTACAACCTCTGCAGAGTCTAAACTGTTTAAACAGCCGCGCCTTCGGTCAAAGGCAGACATGGGAACTTAACCTGAGTTAGTTCTATTTCAAAAATCTTTGTGGGTGGAATGGAAATGTGTTGGGCTCATCCAGCCCTTGTTTTGGATTTTCCTGGGTAGCCTTACCCAGTGTTGATAATCGGTGGACGTAACCGTTATCAAAATTAAGCATAAGGTGGAGGTAACCTTCGTTGTTATTTAATATTGCACTTACTCTCTTTAATGAAAATGCAATCTGTTTAAAATGCTATGTCATAGGACTTTGTAATTATGATAATTGAAAATGTTGCTTTAGCAAATAAAAGAACCTGAGCCATCCTTGTTAAGCCTTGCATGTATACTATTGCATTCTGTGTGTTGGCTCGCGAGCACGGTAGTTGTGCTCATTCTCGCTCTTTCCCCAAACCCTCAGAAGCAGAAAATTTTGGAGATTACGACTACTACGAGGAACCAGATGCCTGAAGACCCTGGAGTTCTTGAAGCGTAGCTTAGTTCTTAGTTGTTCTAGTCTCGCCCCAGTCTAGCTGACTCAGCTGGTACCTAGGTGCATCCTATATTATCTGAGTTTCGGGTAATATCGGATGTACACAGGTTTCCCCAGTCGCTTGCCTGTGGAGAGATGTGCTCTCACCCTTTTTGCTTCCGTTGTCGCTTCCGCTACTTTTGTGATGTAATTGTTTGGCCTGTTCGGCCTTTATTGTAAAACTTGACCCGATGCGGTCTATGTAAACTCTGATGTGTTAAATTAATGAATGGTATGGTTTTAAGCCATGTATGAAATGATTCAGTGATGTATCTGTGAGTGCTATCTACTGATCCAGGGAATAGCACAGTGTATTCGCAGAGGATTCAGGATTAGAAAATCCGGGTCCGACAGAGCTGGTATCAGAGCATTGACTGTAGGATCTTTAGTTAGACTGGTCGAGCCTAAGGACTTGAGTCCTATTTTCAAAAATTTATGAAAAGCTTTGGCAAAATATAATGTATTTATTGCTCTTACTCATCTATCTTAGTTCTTCACTTCCCCTGACTTCACTTGAGTTTGTGCTCAGTCTGATTCCCTCGTTTGTTTCAAAAATTTGTAGATGGCAACCCCGTCGTCCGATGCCTCGTGGGACTTTTGCTCTCATGGAGAAGGCGGAGTTGAATTCGTGGATATTCTCCACCAATTCGTGCATCACCTGGAGTACCTCCGCAAGCCTATCTTCAGAGGCCGAAAGACTCAAACCTTGGACCAAGAGTCATGGACCATGGAGGTTTTCCTCTATGCCAGAGAGGGTGAGTTTATCGCCCACACCTTCAGACCCGAGACCTCCCATGTCAGTTGTTCTGAAGCAGTCCAAGACGCAACCCGCTTCGCCTTCAACCGCCTGAGCCAGATGCACCTAGATCTTCTACGAGAAGCGCCCTTCTACTACTACCTGCCTCTCCAAGAAGGAGAGACCGATCCCGAAGTCTTCGTCGCCATGTGGGAGTAGTTAGCTTAGTTTAGCTAGCAGTGCTTGCCTTAGCAGTCTTTTGGTTGCAAGCACTCTTTGTTTCCCTCTTTTGTAGACGATGTGTGTGTATCTTGTGTCGTGACTAAGCATAGCTTGTATGCTGTGTTTGAGTCATGTAAACACTTAACCCCTTAATATAATGTAGCCATTCTAGGCTTTGTATTGAATTTGATCGATTTTCCTCTTTTGATTGAATTTCTTTTGTTGTGCTCTAGAGGGCCAGTGAACCCTCATATATCTCCTCTCGATCTTATCTGAGCTGTTTTCCTCAAATGGTACCAAAGAGGCCAGCAGCCCAAGGAAATGGTGCCAGTTGTGAAAGGAAGTTGTCAGCACGAAGGCCACAAGATAGCTATCCTCAGCGGTCAGCATTTCTCGGCAGCTCATCATTCAATCAATCAGCAGCCCAGTCACCAAGAGCCCCAATGCCAACTCCGCGCTCCAGTAGGATTGTTTTCCGTACTCCCCGCTCCGCCGATCGATCTGCAGCATTCAACCCGGTAGCCCACCTTCACTGCTTTAGCTGTGGAGAAAAAGGGCACTTTGCCAAGAGATGCCCCCAAAGGAAGCAAGGTCAAAGGATCAACTGTTTCCATTGCGGCAACCTAGGACACCGTATGGACGGTTGTCCCCAGCAGAATCTTGAAGAACCAACAAAGGATGTCATCGTCATCAACCTCAACCCTGACAACGAAGAACTCATCAGGAGTCCCAGGGGAAAGCAAGTTGTACCTGCTGAAGTTCTACTACCAGACTCAGAAGCCCCGTCAATCGCTTGCTTGTAATGTGGTAAGACAGGACATGTCGCCCAATTATGTCCTCCATTAAGACAAGTTGCAAGAGGAGCATGTTTCACATGTGGACAATTTGGACACTATTGCTACTCGTGTCCAGTTCCCTACTGTCCCAGCTGTGAGGAACACCATCAATCAGAAGATTGTCCTGTGAACCAAGTAGTTTGCACCCGTTGTGGAGAAAAAGGACACCTGGCAGACCAATGCTGTGTAAACTGCCCCAACTGTGATAAGGATCACCAGCCCGGTGAGTGCTCGATGAGTAAAGTCATGTGTTTTCTCTGCGAAGGTCAAGACCATTGCCCCAAAGATTGTTTCATGCGTCCAATCCTGATCAAGGCTGTCGAGTTGCAAAGGACCTGTTTTCAAGTCGTTGCAGGACTCATCACAAATGGAAATGGCAAAGATAACCAATGTCAGACTTTGAAAGAAAATAGCCAGATTCCACCGAAGTGCCAGAGTACCTCAGTAGAGAAGGAAAGAAGTGAGTTTGTTCTCCACCCTCCTCGCCCCGTCAAACAGCCTGCAGCAGTCAATTCGATAGCTCATCTTCGCTGTTTCAACTGTGGAGAAAAAGGACATTTCGTCAACAAATGCCCTCAACCAGTCACCCCGATGAGGTTCAACTTCAAAGCCATATCAGCTCAAGGCCAGACTTCAGCTTCAAGCAAAAGTCATCCAACATCGCAGGCATTCAGAGTCTCTTCCGCGCCAAGCCAAAACCAAGGCCAAGTGAACCCTGTCGTCGCTGAAGAAGCCCAAGCAACTTCAGAAGTATTGAGAGGTACGCTCCCCGTCTCATCTGGGTAGCCGAATCTCGGGGTCGAGATTCCGTTTAAGGAGGGTAGGCTTTGTAACATCCCGTTTTTCAATTGTTAAATATTAATTACCTTGGTTTTTGATTTTCACTCAAATTTCAAATTTTGGTTTAAATTCAAGAATCTCCTAGCTTTCGTTAAGCTCGGGTTTGTGTTTCAAATATTCTTTCAAATTCAGATTTCAAAATTTCTTTGAAATTATCCATTTTCAAAAAAATATCAAAACCTTCTTTCTTTTCTTTTTTTGGGCCGGTTTTCTCCCGGCCCATTCCCTCTTTCCTCTCTTCCGGCCCAGTCGGCTCGAGTCAGCCCGGCCGTTTTCGTCTTCTCCCATCGCCCGGCCTCTCTCTCCTTTTCTTCCTCTCCCACCGACAGCGCCGCCCTCATCTCTCTCTCCCTCTCCCGACTCCACCGCCCCGGGTCCCCTCCCCCTCTCGCGGCCGCCGCCCCGCGTGTCGCCTCGACCGCGACCGCCGCCTCCTCGCCCGGCCTCTCTCTCCCCACTCGCGGCTCCTCCACCCGGCCCCCCCTCTCCTCTCCCCACCACCTCGGGCGCTCCGCCCCGTCCCGCGCCCGCCGCCGCCGCTAAGTTCATGCAGCAAGAAAAAATGTCACTAAGTTCATGCAGCAAGAAAAGGACCTGTTTGTGCTTAACTATCTGTTTGGAAAGCACCCAACGCCTTTATCCAGAGAATGTTGCCCACTTGCCCCCAAGCCCCATCTGTCATCTGCTGATTGAAAAAAAATTCAAAATATGATGGAAGAAATGAGCATAGGTGACTAAAGAACAACTGATGAAGAGAAACATGCATTTAGGGGAAAGTTCTTGCAATGATTTCCGCAGGCAAGGCCAACACGATCATCTTTCTCAACGACCTATCTATGCACCCAAAACAACATTCTCCAAGTACTGAATTGCATGGTGCATGTGGCCTTCACCAAATCCATTAACCAAGGCATTATGTGTGCAATTGTCCGGATGAATACCTTTCTGATGCATTTCTCTTCATTGACCGGGATGTTGCAAGTGGCAAAAATGGTGATCCTAAGCTCACAAAGCAGGTATGCTCACCGTCTACATGCTCTCGATGCTCTGAAAATCCCAATTGATCGTGATGTTCCCCTTCGGATCCATTGGGTCATATGCATCTGCTAGAAACACGATGAAACAATCACCAATCGCAATCCTCGGAAATGCAGAAAAATTTAAGAAGAAGAAGAAGAGAAACAAACATATCAGAACAAGATCATGGAGATCATAAGATGATGAGCAGGACGAACTGGTCCATAACCATCGCTCTAAGGCTCGAAGCATTCTTCACACACCAAAACATCGCAAACTTCGCTAGAGAAAAACCCCCCTACCTTTCGTGAGAACCTCGCACCTGGCGCAGGAGACAAGGGGAAGTGCCGAGGAGCAGGCAGGTACGAGGAAGAAGAGGACAGGATCAGCGTGTACACAGTACACAGACAAGGGGAGGAGGAGAGAACGCGGGGGCAGCTAAGATCTGAGCTATCCTCGAGAACTCCAGTCGGAGACCTCACAGCCTCCCCTCCTGTCGAAATCACATCTAATTAGTTGTGCCAAGAGTGGGTGTAGCTATCGTCGTCGAGAGGATGGCACTGGGGATTGGAGGGCATGGTCGTCGAGAGGATGGGGTGGTGTGGGCGCGTCAAGGGCACGAAGACGAACGCGGAAGTGAGATAGAGACGGGCGCCGGAGGTGGTGTTGCGGCGTGCGCAGGAGGAGGAGAGCGGGAGTGGCTGGGGAAGCGGCCGAGTTTCAGGAGAGGAGAACGGGAGAAGATCGCGTGCAGTGTCTAAATTGTAATCTTTATTAGTTAAAATAAGATTTAAAAATACGTAAGAGAAATTAGATTTTTTAAATAATACATTTATTAAAAAATTACAGAAATAAATATTTAAAAAATAAAATTACAAAACTAGACATCTATCACCAATTTAGTATTATTATTTTTTAAAAAAATATCTGGGAACTGTACCTTTCAACCGGTTTGGTTCCTCATTTATTCAGCCCAATACCCAGCACAGGTTTCAGCCGACGTGGCTAGCAAATGAGCTGCCTAGTCACATGACTAGATTTGAGCTTGACTTCAAAAAGATTTGAGTCAATGCAAGATTGCCATCTAAAATGGGATTTTAGAATACTTCCGAGCCCATTACCAGTTTACCACCCATTTTATGAGTCAAGTAATGCTACAAAGAGAGAAAATCGGTAAGGTAGGTAAAGAACAGTGCACCGATGAATACCTAGCATGAGCTTTAATGTTACTTAGCTGCGCGCGTTTCCGCTGGCCTGGATTGCCGAAGCGCTCAGAGAATCTAGCTAGCTACTGCTCCACAAGCAACATCCAAGGATCCAGCACTGCATGATGTGAGTGATCCAGAGCAACGCTGACTCGTCGTGAAAATGATATCTACCGGTCTCATGTTAATCCCCCGCAGCCCATCTCTCGAACCTTGCAGCTCGTCTCAATTGTCTTATCTCACGTATGAAGCCGTAATTTCGATGGTAGCTTTGCAGAGATTGCTTGATTATTTGGTGCTGACTGTGACTGGAACATGCAGGCACTAAACAAGCTGGAACGACTGCTTCTGATCACTATAATACGCGTAATACTCCCGTTTTCGAATGGTGAATAGTGTTTACTATTCGACTTCTATTTTCGATTCGTAATTTCCATTTGCGGTATTTTCAAAAAGCTTTCAAACTTCCTCTAGCTTGGGTTTGTGTTTCAAATCATCTTGAGTACGTTTTAAGACGGACATCCTGATCGATCTCCTCGTTTTCTGCTGCAACAAAAACGGAAGCGCATCGCTTGACTGCCTTCTTACTAGATTCTGTTCGGTCGCATTTGCCGTGTACAAAACGACGAACAATCGCACACACAGCAACACAAAAACAAGGCAGCACACGCACGCACGGAGCCCGCGAGGTCGCCTCCAAGACGGCGAGTGTTCACCTGTCTACCAACACCGCGAGTCGTCAGTATTGCGCCGAGAAAACGAAGGATCAATGGGCCAAGAAAACCCAAAGGCCCCTACAGAAATAAATTGCAGCGTCGTCTTCCCCCCGACGCTCTGGTGCTGCTTCCTTTCCCACAAAGCATGCCGATCCCCAAGTCTGAAATGCTTTTTTTTTTCCTTTTGATTTTTTTTTTGAAAAAAATATCGGCTCCAAAAGCAACAGAATAAGTGAAAAAGAAGGGAAAGTAGTAATTCCCTTCCCAATATCCATATCATTGCTCAATCACCATGAGGAGGGAAAGAACAAAGGGAAAGGGGATGGAAAAATGTTGGAGCAGGGGGTTTAGCCGCTGACGTCATCGCGAGCTATAAAATGGCCTGGTATGCGAGCGAGTGAGCCTTCACAACTGCACAAGCTAGCACTCCTGCCTACGCCTAACCAACCGTACTCCCACTCTGCTCAGTTAACGGGTGGTCGTAGTGGCCGCTTCCTCACTTCTCCTCCCAAACCACCACATCTTGCCTTATATAGTTAGCTGAAACTGCCATTTCAAGAACCATCTTGGCCACTGTTGCCATAATTGATCATCTCCTGTTGGTTACTAGCTCCAAACATACATAACACACACTTAAAATTGATCGGTGTAAATTGGATTCGGTTTCGTTTATATCAGTGTGCAATGGCTTCTTTGATGGCTTTGTCGACCTCGATTATTAGCCTCTCATTCTTCATCCTCTCATTCTTTCAAGGTATTGTCATGGGCAATGGCGAATCTTGGTTTCATGTTGGGACTGTTTTTTTTGGGGGGTTTTTAAGGCTTATGGATGGTGGTGGTGTATTTTGCGTGCATGCAGGGGTGGTGGCCGGCATAACGTTCACGTTCACGAACCGGTGCAGCGGGACGGTCTGGCCGGGGGTGCTGGCGAACTCGGGCAGCTCGTCGCTTCAGACGACGGGATTCGCGCTCCGCGCGGGGGAGACGCGGTCGCTGACGGCCCCGGCGGGGTGGTCGGGGCGGTTCTGGGCGCGCACGGGGTGCGCGTTCGACGGGTCGGGCAAGGGCGCGTGCGCGACGGGCGATTGCGGCTCGGGCGAGGTGGAGTGCCACGGGGCCGGCGCGGCGCCGCCCGCCACGCTGGTGGAGTTCACGCTCAACGGCAGCGAGGGCAAGGACTACTACGACGTAAGCCTCGTGGACGGGTACAACCTGCCCATGGTGGTGGAGGCGGCAGCGCCGGGGTGCCCCGCGACGGGCTGCCTCGTTGACCTCAACGAGCGGTGCCCCGCCGAGCTGAAGGCCGGGCAGGGCCAGGCGTGCCGGAGCGCGTGCGAGGCGTTCGGCCGCCCCGAGTACTGCTGCAGCGGGCAGTTCGGCAACCCCAACACGTGCCACCCTTCCGTGTACTCGCAGATGTTCAAGACGGCGTGCCCACGCTCCTACAGCTACGCCTACGACGACGCCACCTCCACCTTCACCTGCACCGGCACCGACTACTCCATCACCTTCTGCCCCCGCGTCGGCACGCCCAACAGGTACTTACCGACACGGTTGCTCACTTTGCGCGTGCATTTTCATCAGTCTTCACTGTTGTTGAATTAGGACTGTGCTGCTTCCCCTTGCAAGCCTTCCAATTCGTCCGATCGAAAATCCAGCGGCGTGAATAAAGTTTCAAAAAAACTAACATAAACCTTACGCGAGACATCTCAGATTGTTCACCTATTGTCATCGCGAGCATTGATTTCTAATTAGAGAGACTAGGATAAGGGAAAATGTTATCGGCGAAATTTTGCTAGTTACCGCCGGTAGAAATCAAAACCGAGGTGAAATTTCGGTTTTGATAAATTTTATTCAAAAAAAAAATCGAATTTGCTTGAATTATATTCGAATTTGATTTTTTTAATTTAAAATTCGAAAATTTCAAAAAAAAATTTCGGCCGAAATTTCGCCGGTAAGGTACCGGTCCCCTTCGGTAAAATTTGGAAACCGAGGATGTTTTCCCAGGTCTAGTTTACCCTTCGTGCACTTGCTAGTACTGGATTAGTTAAGCTGTACTAGAGTGGAGAACAGGTTGGGAGTCTCCCTCCATTGCAGTGCGAGTGTGCCCAGTTCCGTCGCAAAAGCCCAGAGGAGAAACCGACGGACATAATGGCCGGAGAATATGAGCATCTTCCAGGTCACCTAGAAAATACTCTTTTTTTTGACAAAAGGAGCATCAAACTGAGATGGGGAAAAGAAAGGGGGTGAGACTTGAGAGGGGCAAGGATAAGCTGGGAGTGAGAAAAGGAGCTGCTTTAAATTGTTCTCCTTGCCACCTTCGCCTTTGTTCCTTCCCCACCATGTATGGTCATCAGTCCCCTCCCCTAGCTAGTGGTTGTTGAGTTATAAGCTGTCCATGCCTAGCTGGGAAAAAAAACCATCGAAAACTCAAGAAAAGCTCGGAATCTCTCACACTTCATTGCTTTAATTGGCCATCTACAATGCTTGCATAGTTGCATAATGGTATTCATCTTTGTTCGTGAAGATGTCATTCTGATCAGAGTCATGTTAACATTTATGCAGTCAGAAATCGACCAAGGATCCGTCGCCGAGGCCGAACGACCCGCAGCTCGAGGACGACTCATGGATGGCGAGCTTGGCCACCGGCGAGATCGACGCCGCGACGACGGGGTCGACGGCGGCATCGCTAGTGCTCCAAGCCGCATTAGCAGTAGCAGTCATGGCCTTGCTGGTATTACACTAGCTAAGACCGAATTGGCTAGGAGCCCTGATGTGGCAAGATGGCGATTCTTGAGCGGTAGGAGTGACCGGAGCTGCTTTCGGATTTTAAAAGAAGATCGGAACAGTAGGATGAGGACGTGAAGCATATTCTTTAGCCTTTTGCTTGTGGATACCGGGATTGACAAGGTGGCAACTATAGTTCTAGTGCTATTGTGATGGTGTCGGTCAACAAGTACGCTCTGCATTAGTTTATTGCCTTTCAGAAAACTTGTTACTCCGGTTCATTTTTGTATATACATTCTAAGTGAAAAAGTACAGTAGGATTTTATCACCTCTTCTTAGTTTTCTGAACTTAATTTTACTTTTCTGAACTTACTTTTACTTTTCTGAAAGTTTGAGATCTAAATGATAATTCCTTAACCATTTTCCATTAATCTGTCTTAACTCATTTGTTTTGGGTTAAGTAGATAGTACCGATACATATCCGGACTCTGTTTTCTCAAACGGATAACCAGAGTACCAAATCTGTCTCAAGTTAGTGGGAACAATCCATGTCTTAACACTTGCTGTCCCCAGAATGCATTTTCCACTTAAGGTATGACATTTGTTCTGCCTTCGCATGACTGCCCTACTTAGTGTTTTGCACATCTAAGCAAGCTGTACCGAGAGGCTCTGAAAAGTTTCTACAAAGTTTCCTCTTTGAAAAGAGCGAGATTTTATCAATACTGTTAATTGGGTCATCACCACAAATTCATTCTTATGATGAGAGAACAGTTCTCTGGAAAAGGAAAATTGAAGATATGGTGAGTCAGTAAAAGAAAATTGTGGACAGATCTTAATTTGCAAATGTTTTGGTTGGCCCACAAAGATATGGTCATCAGAAGAAAAAGGACAACAATCACCAATAACCCACAAAGTCAAGTTTTAGATGGCTCAGTAAAGTAAGCAATGTTTGACAGAATACTGACAAAAATAAGTACGGTAGATTGAACAAAAACAGTTAGCCTTCGCTAGGCAGCTATTAATAGGCATACATAATGTATATGACATGAAAAGAACAAAAATGCAAAGAGAGAAAAGCAAAGCCAAGCTGTAGTTCAAAAAATTAAGGATTAGATTAAAAAAGTACAGCAACATAAAATAAATCTTTACGAATTTAACAGAGAAGCAAATGGCCGACTTGGTCTGGAAATTTTACCAACCTCGTATCATTCACGGTAAGTTCTTCTTTTGGATATATTTATTGATAGTACATTCGAGCCAACCCTAATCAGCTGCACTGTAACGCTCCAATTAACAATCTTGATAATAAAAATGAAAAAGAACGGTTATTTAGAGAGTAACTCTCGTGTCACAACAGAAAAATAGGGAGTTACTTGTAATGTGCATGGTTAAGGTAAGAGCCCTTAGGCCTGATCGAGGTGACCGTGGACCCAAGGGAAGCGACGGTGCTATGACTGATAGCTGCACTACAAGGGCAAGAAGAAGATAGACTAAGAACTTATGTTTATTTTTGCTTGATTAAATAAGATATCATACAATACCATCTCTTTTATAGGATAACTTAACTTAACCCACAAGAAAAAAATCTCTAAATTATAGAAATTAGAGAAACAAACAAACTGAAGATAAACTTCCAAATTGTCGATGTTTTAATATCAATCTTATGAATGAATGAACATTGGGAGCTCTTCTAGAGCCAAACCATACAGAAAAGGACACATGAATTTTATACAGGTTCAAGCATTCCCTTGATAGAATAATAACCCTACTACTGTGTTGCTGTATTGATTGTATTTACAACAGAGAGGAAGTCACTAAAACTAGAACTTGATGACTTCTGTCTCTCGTTGTATCTGTCGAATCTCTTCTCCCCTCTGTCCGCCGACTTTACTCCTTATATAGCGCATGAAGGGATGTCAGTTTTTCATGCCAAGAGGCGCCTTAACGTTTGATGCAATGCACATGTTCAATGGCAGTTATTGTCAGAGATATATCCCCCCGCGTCGTCTTGCAATTATGTCAGAGACAGGGGTTTAATCCGTGCAATTAGCTTACGAAATAAAGACACATATTAACTGTGGATATCGTAGGGATATGTGCATGATCTTAGGATGATGAGTCATTTGGCAATGGCGTTGTTGGTTTGACGAATCTCGCGTTTTCGGAAAACCTCATGTGTTGTTCAGACCTCAGGCGGTCAGACCGCCCGTGTATCGGTCCGACCGGCCGCACTGCCGGTCCGACCGGCCGTGTGGCAGTCCGACCGACCACAACCTTTGGTGGAGTTTGGGGCTAGGCCAAAAATAGAGTGTGTAGGCTTATATTTTTTGGAGCTTCCAGTCAAAAGTTCTATTCAATTGAAAATTCCAGAGAGTTTCGGATTTCAACGATGGAATTTTGGCTAAGTCATTTTGGATGGTCTGACCGGCGTTATAAAATCGGTCAGACTGGTTTGATATCGGTCAGACCGGCAGGGTACGGCGGTCAGACCGGATTCCACTTGTTCGTCAGCCTTCTTGTCGATGTTGTGTTTTGGTTATATCTAGTGCATGAGTTTCAATGCTGTAATGTTGCATATTGCTTGGTTGAGCTGGGCCAAAAATAGAGCATGTAGGCAAGAAAGGGGATTCTATTGCACTTGGTCCTATAATTTTTGAAGTCTCCAGTCAAAAGTTCTATTGGTTTGAAAATTCCAGTAGGTTTCAGAATTTTAGATGTTGAAATTGGCTAAGTCCCAACTGGCGGTCAGACCAGCCAGGGTGGGCGGTCAGACCGGCCCTGGGGGCGGTCTGACCGATTTTCACTTGGATTGTCGGCCTTCGTGGCGGCAATGTTCGGTTGTTAGGTCAAAGTCATGAGTTTCAGTGCATATGTATTGCATGATGCATGTTTTGACTAACATGGGTCAAGCTGTGAAGAACTTGTTCCCGGATTCGGTTTGCTTGTCTATTGTTGTGCAGGTCGCTTGGTGGTCAACGACGGTTAATAGCGAGGATGATCGGGACTAGGCTTGGAGAGCTGAGGTCCAGAACGATCAACGATGCCGGGTGAGGTCAATGAACTCAAGCGTGGTGCAAGATGGACAGCGGTGACCTATTGGCTAATCCGCGGCGCAAGATGGCCCAAGGTGTAGCTAATTAGGTTAAGAGGAGATAAAAATGGCGTATTAAAATACGTGTGTATGTGACCCGTTTGTTTTGGGCCTTAACGGGAGCCCAATTGAGTCAAACTTCTAGAAGGTCTAAGCCTCCACTATAAATAGGGGAGGGAGGTGGCTGCACCTCCACTTCGTCTCTTTTGTTATTTGAAACCCTGATTTGCTTAGGGAGAGATTTTGTAGAGGCTAGGGTTCTAAAGAGTTTGATGTGATTTTCGTGCTCATAGATTGAGCTTTGTCCTCCATTGATGGAGAGGCTGTAATATCAAATCATATCAAATCAATCAAAGGAAAGATTGATCAAAGTTTTGCCTCTTTGCTTTCCTTCTCTCAATTTGATGATTTTGAGTATTTCTTTGATCCACGAGTTTTTGATTGAATTCTTTACGTGATTTAGCTTGCTGTGATATGTGGAAATATATCTAGGATCATCTTGATCATCAATCATCCACGAGCAAGATTTTAGATCAAGTTTTTGTTTTAACTCGATTTTGAACCCTTCTCTTGTCAAACGGAAAAGGATCTTAATTCTTCCAAGAATTTTCATAATCTTCGATTGGAATAGGTTCCTGACATTATAGAGAAGGTGTGTTCCAAGTTTTATCAAGTTTGGAGTTGTGGATCAAAAGTTTTATATATTTGCAACTTCGTAATCGGGGTTGTTTGATCTGTTCTTTAGGCCGACGGTCAGACTGCCATGTCCACCGATCAGACCGCCAGGGGTCAGCGGTTAGACCGCTAGGACCCAGCGGTCAGACCACCAATGCACTGCTTTGCTTTAGCTTGTGTTGATTTTCATCGTATTGCTTAGGGGGTTAAATTGGATTCAATACTAGTCTTCCGTTGTACTGGTATATTGATCTTCATAGCTTCCGTAGCTACTAGAGTAAAATCTTATTGAATCAATTATTTGTGAAAAAGTGAGTGTGCTCCTATTCACCCCCCTCTAGTCGTCTTTTCGGTCCAACACATTTATATGATAAATTGACTTGACCTCTAAGAAATAATTTCTAAATTATAGAAACAAATTAACTGAAGATAAGCTTTACTAATTAAATCAATCTAATCCCTAACAAAGGAAACTAATTATGGATAAACTATACATATGTGCTACAGTACCACACCCGTAACATTCCTTACATGGTCTTGGCTCCCTCTAGGCTCACGCCCATGATACTACTCCTTAAGAGAGATATAATGCAAGTAAAATACGTTGTTTCCGTTCCTTTTTCATCTTTAAGGCAAAATTGGTTGCATGTTTCACAGTATACTTTTGGCTAATGTAGATAAATGTTGGATCCTATACTAAGTCATTGAAAGGTGAATCCAATAAAATTCTCATTCCAAAATCTGACAAAGTAAGTTATAGTCATATTGACAAACAGATATACTCAACTGAAAAGGGCAATAGCTGATACACTGAAATGTGACCAGATATCTCTGCCTTCCTCTTCACGACGAGTATTAGCGAACCATACTACTCATACTTTTCACAAAACTACTTGCACGATGGAAGAGATGGTAGTAACATTCGTTCTAAAAGTAGATGCTCGTAAATGATTCGATGTTTTATTTTTCCCCAGAAGATGCCAACAGAGCAAGTCAAGCTGTCACCTGCATTATTTCTTAGTGACCATTCAGTATCGTGAACAATTACAGAAGCCACTGAAGTCAATTATAGACAGACAATATTAATGTTCCCTAAAAAGATTGAACCAATGATAGATAGACAATATTGAGCCTTCCTTTTTACTTTCTTTCAATGAGTCTTAGATTAGCAATTGGCATGATGATGCTTTTGAGGAACCATCGCTGACGAGTTCAGTCCGAGCGATTACCTCGTAGACAAACTCAGAATCGTAATACAAGATCACAAAAACAGAATAATAGATTGAACACAGAGATGTAGAGGACTTCTTGTTTCTCTTTATTGTTCTTCAAGCGATCAATCTTTTATAATGACTAGCACTACCTATTTATAGTCTACAGACCCTGCTAGAGTCTGAGATGGGGCACCCATACATGGGCCGGCTGCTGGGCCGAGCCCATAGTTTTCCAACAGTCCCCTTGGGCACCTATCCTCACATTTTCATGCCTCGTCAAAACTCCATAAAAACCCAGTGGAAAAAATTTGAAGAAAAAGTATATGACACATGTTCTGCTGCGTTGCACGAATTGCCTTATTAAAAACCTTAGGCAAGAAACTTCAAGAAGACTCGTCAAGGGAAAAAGAGTACAATCCACCCTTCTAGGGTTCCAATGATGTTCAGGTCATCTTCATACACTGAGATTATACAAAATCCATCCTGAGATCGTTGTATAAATACACAGGGATTATTCTCATTGTTCGTGTAGCCTTGCAGAGAAAGTCGCTCAAGCGATTATACCACATTCCGCCTGATTGCTTCAGTCCATACAGTGACTTTCTGAGTTGTACATTTTACATATGTCCATTTGCTGTCTTGGTTCGAGACAGGGATACCTTTAGGTACCTTCATATAAATATCTGAATCCAAGTTCCCATAAAGGTATGCAGTTACCACATCCATCAATTTCATTTCTAAATTCAAGTTTACTGCCATTGAGATTAAATATCTAAAGGTAGTTCCGCCCATGACCGGGAATAAGTTTCTTCATAATCGACTCCTAGTCATTGAGTGAAACCTTGTGCAACGAGTCTTGTTTTATGTTTTACAACTTCATTGTTTTTATTTATCTTTCGAACAAATACTCACTTATGCCCTACGGGGTGCACATAGGGAGGCGTGCTGCTTATAGGCCCAAAAATCTCTCTTTTATTTAGATATAATAATTCTGCTTCTATTGCCTTCTTCTAATCTTCAAAATATGATATTTTCTTACATTCAACGGGCAATGCAGGCTCTCGATTAAGATCGATGATTGTGGTAATTTTCTTTGCAAAATAAATATCGACATTGGCTATTGTTCTATTCATAGATTCTCCCGTGGTCATATAATTTATAGCTATTTCTTCATGGGGTGATACTTCTAATGCTTCTACTTGCTCACCGCTGCTTTCAATTGCGGGGGCAAGTCCCTATAGTTTTTCAGCTCCGATGTGTGCACACACATCCATGCTGATGTCTCCCTCTATGAGAATGTTCAAACCTGGTATGCCTTTACTGAAGGTTCCATACTGGTGCCAGGTCTCAACTGGCCTCTCCTTCTGGTTGTGAGGGTCATGTGATCGGCTGTGGCAAGTCCTTCTTATCCTTTTTTGCCAAGCGTCCCTGGTAACTTTGGATTCAAGGGGACATAGTTCTCATCCTTTTATTCTGAGGCCTCTAGACGGGATTAAGTATATCTTCAATTTTCTTTGGTATTTCAACCCTCTTCGGCGCATTGCATGTAGGCACATGCGACTTGGTCACGCTTTTTAAATCACTAAAGTGGTCAAGCAGTTGATTCGCTAATGCTTGCAAATTATTTATCTTTTGGACTTCTCTATTTGCTTTACTAGTGCACGGGTTATGTGTATGGATTCCTGTGGCTTGCCATGTCATTTCTTGATATTTTTTATCATGGGATTGATTTCCTCCCTAATAACGGGAAACAATCCTCATCAAATATTCTATCAGCGAAGTGGGCTGCATGCAAATCTCCAGACATGGGGTCCAAATACCTGATTATGGATGATGACTCATAATCAACGTATATCTCAGACTTTCGGAGAGGGCTCATTGCAGTTCGCTTGTGGTGATGGTATAGGTACATAAACCTTGGAGCCAAATATTCAAAGATGAGATATTTCCATTGCTGATCGTTGCCATATTTGCATAGGTGAATGGATGTTATTAGCCGATGGTCTAAAAATGATGAGAGCTATTGCATGCAGGACTGCGTGTCCCCAACATGTACTTTGTAAATTACAATTCTGCTCATCTATTCTGGGTGTGGATATACGGTACAAAATGCTCAACTTTAATTCTCATTGTCATCCAATAATCATCAAGTGCCTTTGAAGTAAATTCTCCGGCGTTGTCCATTCTAGTGGACTTCACATGATGATCAGAGAAATTATTTTCAATTCTAATTATCTGCGAGAATAGCTCTGTGTGGTTTCTCGTAAACAATAAATATACGTGCGACCATTTTGAGAAAGCATCGATGAGCACCATAATATACCTAAATGAATTGTTAATTATATTTCTCATCATCCTAAGACCCAGACGACATAATCTATCAAGCCAGGATAGAAAAGTTTAGAGGTTCTAAATACGATTTTCAGGGCAACATAGGCTACAAGTGCCTTAATATTAGTGTAGTATAGCCCTGATTCATATGAAGGAAGTCGTTCTAATACTATTTTTCTATTTTCTTCATCCTTTGTAATGAGCAGGTATTCCTTACCATACTCTTATTCAGTCTCTACGTGGAGACCGTTAGCACGAATATCTTTAAAGCTTAAGAGAGTTCTAGTCGATTCTAGGTACCACAAGGCTTCTTCAATGACCAAGGTTGTACCCATCGGGAGTATAATTATGGCTCTTTCTGAGCCTATTATACAAGTATCACTGCCTGTGATTGTCGTATGACTACCAGCATTCTTGCTAATTGACTGGAAATTTTTTTCTCTCTCTTAAGATGGTATTCGTTGTGCTACTACCTGCTAAGCACACTTCCTCCATATGGCGCCACACGCGTTCTAATATAAGGTACTTTATTAATATGCAGCAGGAAGCAAGCAACACATAAATAAAATACTTCAGATATCATAACATAACTTGCCATTTTAAATACGGGAAAATAAGCCTTGCATGACTCATCATAAGAATTTTAATACTTTACTCTCCTAGAGCTTACAACCATTTTTCAAAGTTCCATCACAATCATAAACTACAAGTGACGGTAAAAAGATCTAAGTGCGATGCGGGCACTAGATCGAATCAGCGAAGTATGTAGTAACTTCTACCTGAATCTGTTCCATGGCGATCTTCTCCTCTTGGGAAACTACGTCTGTGGCCGCTACGATATCCAAATGAGTAGTGATGGGGGCTGCTACTGGGCTGTCCGCATCCATGAGTGCAACCAATGGTTGTAGATCATTTGTGCCTGCAATGGCGAGGTGTGCCTCATGTTGTCATTTGCCATTCTTCTTAGACTGAAAATATCAATAACGTGCGACCCACGACCTTACCCTTCTTGCCCTCTCCTTCGTGAGAGGCTTCATCACCTTGTAGCTACTAGCATTGGCTTCATGGCCAACATCGCTTACTAGGTGGCTGTGAGATGTAGTTCTTCCTTAGAACATCATCTTGAGCTTCCACAATTTGTATGATGTCAATTAATTCGGCATACTCCTTGTAGCCATCTTGACGATAGTTGCATGTGGATTGCACCACATTTGGGTGAAAGATAGAGAGAGTCTTCTCAATCTTCTACTCATATGTAATGATCTTATCACAAAGTTGAAGACTAGAATAAATTTTGTACAAATTCTAACCACGCTAGGTCAGTACTTCGAACTCCTGGTTCGTGATGCTAGTCATCTTCATATTCATGCAAAGTGTTTATAAGATTACTGCTATAAACTCTCATAATGTTCTTCGAACTCCTAGTTCGTGATCCCATATTTTTCTATGTATTTTTCATGATTTACTATTATTTTCAGTGATTAAAAGCAATATAAACAATCACATACAATCAAAACAGTAAATACAATAAATAAATTGCATAGAAATAATAATAACAAAGTTAAACATGCTTCAAATGCTAAAATTAATTCAAAATTTGAATTTCTGAGGCCCTTTTTCGGCTGGAATATGAATTTTTAATTAATTCTGCAATTTTGAGGGGCTAAAACACGAATTTTCAGTTCTGAGAAAAATTTTGTGCGTTTTTTTCAATTTCTGAGGGGTTATTATGCAAGAATTTAATTTCAAAATATTTCCTTGTAATTTTTAGAACTTTGAGGGTTTATTTGCAAAATTTTCAATTTTGAGAATTTTTTGTGTAATTTCAGAAAAACCTGAGGGCCTTTTTGCTAAAATCCAAGATTTTCTTTTCCCTCCCGATTTTTTCCACTGTTCTTTCCCTGTTTGGGCCGCTCGCTTGTAGCCCACTTGGGCCCATTTCCGCCCTGTTAAAATGGGTAGGGGAGGGGCAGGGTTTCCTCTCCCCTGTTTGGCTGTTCGGCGGCGGCTCCACGCAAGCGCGTAGAGAATGAGGCGGTGGCAAGCGCTTCTTGTGCACAGCATTGCAGCGTGGAGGGCATCTGGGCGGGCGCGCGACAGCGTGCCGTCTTTGGCCGCCGGAGCCCGGCACGACGGCCGGCATGGCGGGGGTAATGCGGCCATGCGAGCGGCCGCGTCGCGGCGGCGTGCTATTTTGTGACGGCGCGGTAGGCGACACGACTCTGGTCGGGTTAGTTCTCGGTGGCGCGGCCATGTGCGAGTGGTCGTGTTGCGGCCGTCAGGTCGGCGAGGGCGACCGGCGGACACGCGCGTTCGTGCGCAGTGGCGGCTTCGCTGTGAAGTAGCAGACGACTGGAAGGTGCCACATGCAGGCGGCGGTCGTCGTCTTCTTATGGCCGGTGCGTGTGTGTAGGCGCGGGATGGTCCGATTCGGCGATGGGAGCTCGTGCGTGAGCTGGCGGCATTGCGAGCACGGCGCGCGCCGTGAGGGAGGGCGGCGTTGCGAGCACGGCACGCCCGTGCGGGAGGGCGGCGGTGGCTTCAGGTGTGGTTCGGACAGCGGTGCCGCGTGCAGGTGGCGGTGCTCGGCCTTGGGCAGGCTTCAGGCCGTCCGAGGCCGTCAGCAAAGATTTTTTTGATTTGTTACTATTTATTACTATTACTGTTCATACGCAATTAATGTTCATGCAATCCACTGATCGGCTTGGCCGGCGACTTCAAGTTGACTCACTGTAGATTATAACGTATTTGCAATCCACATCGCAATCATCATCTACTCTTTCATGCAATTTACCGATCGGTATTGTGCCGGCAACTTCAAGTCGACTCGCGATAGATTAGAACGGATTTGCACCGTAGAAAAAACTAATCTAGAAAGCCAAATTTGAAGAATTGAAAGCAATATAGAAAAACGATTCAACCTATGAGCGTTGTTCTTCGACGGTCACCTTTTGATCTGAGGAGAGTCGATCGTACTGATAACGTGTTGAGGAACTGTCGTTGGCGAGTCCAATTTGAGCGATTACCGCGTAGACAAACTCGAATCGTAAGAACAATGCAAGAACACAAGAACAAAATAATAGATTGAACACAGAGATGCAAGGGACTTCTTGCTTCTTTTATTGCTCTTCAAGTGATCAGTCTTTTACAATGACTAGCACCCCTATTTATAGTCTACGGACCCTGCTAGGGTTTGGGATGGGGCACCCTTACATGAGCTGGCTGCTGGGTCGAGCCTATAGTTTCCCAACAGATGTCTGTATCGAATCTCCTTGCAAAAAATATTGCTTCTTCATAATCTGTTTACCTTTCTTGCTTTTGTAGCCCCGTTAGGCAAAAACCAACCTGTATGATTCTGTTTTACTTCTTTTTTAGTTGCTCCAAAATATCTTAGGTAAAATTAGTAGGAATATGTCTGCTAAGTTGATGTTACGGTAGATGGCACCTGGCTCCTTCCTATTAGAAAATCTAGCAGACAGCCTGCGCATTTGCGTGACTAGATTTGTTTCGAAGATTGTATAAATACTTGATAATATATTTACGTATCTTGTAGGTTATTTAGATTTTCAAGATATACTAAACCTTGAAAATGACAATAGAAGCTTGAAGGAAAATACAACCCGAGGAACGTAATTAAAGTATGAGTTTTGATGAAAGACAACAATTGTGCATAATAAATTGTTGGAGTTCTTAGAAACTAACCACTCTTCATCATGCATATATCATGTAGTTGTATGCTCCTATTCTTATTATATTAATTACTTTTTTCCAAATTGTATGCATGCATATGTACCTTCATGTAATCTCAAGCAATACATTGATTATATGTGCGGTAAATTATCTTATTAGTTTACATGGTATTAAAGTACCTTGCTCACGCATACACAAGTGCACTATGAACGACCTACCTTGAACTTATCTTCTCTCATATGCCAGTTGCCCCACCGAACCTTGTGTCTTCTACCTCTTCTTGCCGTAACATATTTTTTGCTTCAACCTCCAACAGCAAGCCCAAATCTTGATCGATCCCTCTCAGATGTTATCCCTTCCAATGCAATACTTTACCAAATAGTTATCTTCTACTTATCTCAATTATTGCTTAATGCTAACCATTGCGATATCAACACACATACACATGTTATCGTCGTCGACCCCAGCCACGTGACATGCTCTCTTCGGTGACCCCGAGCCTATTCTCTACGACTACATCATCTCTACTCTAAGTTTTTTTATCCTCTGTCTCGTCTCTTATTGCTCGCGTTTCTATTCGTACAGATACATGCATGTACATTTGCATGCATGATGTTATACATGCTTGATGTCCTCTTCTTCGATGTTGGCCAACTCAACGCTGTGGCTTTCTCACTTACCGCGACAACCTCCCATCTTCACTGATGTTGGCATATCTACTTTAGTCGTTGTTTAAAGATATAGAGAATCTTTTTGCCATCACCGGCGACGACGTGCTCCTCACTAGTGATGGAACGCTTCTAACTACCTGATGGCCCCATATCATACATATCTCATCTTCAATGCAAAGCTTTGTCTCCTCTCTTCCAAGGTTTCCCTATCATCGAGCTTTTTGGCCACTAACTTCTTCAACAACGCTGACGCTCACCACTTGTCATCGTGGCCCTTGGCTCCTTCAACACTGGACTTTCTCTTCAATGGCTATAGCGAGCAGTACGACATTGTCTTCGTTGAAAGGTTAAGGTGAGCAACACAACATTGTCCTTATTTCCGTCGTTGTTGCCTCGACTCTCCGCTTCCTAATGGATCAATGTCTTCTTGCAGGGTAAATCGATGCATTCACTATTTCGTGGTCTCCTCTAACATCATTCGTGCAATTCTTGTTATAATTTTTATTTTTTTATTCAAAATCTCAATTGTTTTTTTTTAATTTTATTCTATAGGAAGCAATAATAGAAACACGTGACCTTGAGAGTAAACGTGATAGCTTCTTTTGTGTCTCCTCCAACACTATTTATGTCATCCTCGTTATAACTTTTATTTTTATTCAATATTTAAGTTATTTTTTATTTTTATCGGAGTTCATGTACAAATCAAATTACTAAATTTATTTAATTTATTATGAATTTTAGATATTTATTGATTTTACTTTGGAATTCGTATGGAAATAAAATTACAAATTTTCTTTTATTTTTTATTCTAAATTTTAGTTCATTTTTATTGGAATTTGTATCCAAATCTAATTCCTAATTTTTCTTTAATTTTTATTCTGAATTGCATTTAGTTGGGGATTTTATTTTTGAATTTCTATTGAAATCAAATAGTTCATTTTATTTTATTTTTATTCCAAAATTCAGTTATTTTTTGGTTGGGTTTCGTATACAAATCCAATTGGATATTATTGTTTAATTTTTATTCTGAATTATAATTTTTGAAATTCATATAAAAATTAAATTGATTATTTTATTTTATTTTTTATTCCAGATTTCAGTTTTCTTGTTGGATTTTGTATACAAGTCTAATTGATAATTTTTGTATTTAAAACTATAATTATTTAGTGATTTTACTTAGGAATTTGTATGAAAATTAAATTGCTAATTTTGTTTTACTTTTATTCCAAATTTCAATTTTATTGTACTTGACATGGACCCTTGTACTTAGAAATTTGTATGGATATCAAGTTGCTTATTTTATTTTTTTTTATTTCTAATTTTAGTTTTATTGTATTTGATATGGACTCTTTCTTTTAATCTAGACCGCTATAATCTGGACCCACCATGATTAACGATGTAGATCTTTTTCTATTTGCACCGATTAACGTGGAAATTTCTAGCCCTTGAGAACGAACGTGGTGGCTTCTTTTGACTCTACTTTCCGAATTTCAGTTTTGTTGTATTGACATGGACTCTTTCTTTTAATCTAGACCGTTATAATCGGACCCACCACAATTAGCGGTGTAGATTTTTCTTTTTACACTGATTAACGTGTGAATTTATATCCCTTGAGAGTAAACGTGATGACTTCTTTTGACTCTACTTTAATAAGATAATAAATATCTTGATGTATATGAATCAGTCAAGAAAGCAACAAACATACAAACATTAATGAAATGAAAGCTAAATCTAACTCGACATAACAGTGACATAATAAAGAAAAAACAACGAGATTCTGTAAAGATGTTATCGATACATTGGATTCTGTAAGAGCAGCATTCCCTTGTGTGTGTATATTATCAGATTCTTCAGCGCACTTATATAGAGAAATGTTGCAAGTATAGTATCTAACTACAGAAAACAGCTATTCTGCAAAACACACACACACACACACACACACACACACACACACACAGAACTAAGTTTAGAAAAGTTCTGTATATTCGCAAATATGTCGTTGTCTATTAAACAATCAACGTATCTTAATCTCAAAGTTAAATCTGCTCAAAAAGTCGGAAGGAAATTTCAACACTGCGCTATGTCTCAACATGTGCTTTATGGTGAAGTGCCATTGATGTACCCTCTTTGGAATAAAGGGAAGAAAAGATGATGCTAAATAGATTTCAGAATTACAGGTTAACCAATAACGAGCCGTTAAAAATTCTGAAAGATTATGACAGGGGCATGATATTAAGCAGCATGGACCACCCTAAAAATTATGCCCTTCGTCATATCAGCATCCACTTATACCGACTGTGTGTCAAATCAACTCTACACAGTTTCAACAACAAGCCATGTTAATATCCCACCTGGAGAGACAAGATATTTTTTTCCTTGCAATTAAATTCAGAGTGGTTAGTTAAACTGACGAACAAAGACAAGCCAATCCAGCATAAAATGGAATTTGGTACTCTAAAACCAAATGGGCTTTACTGTTATCCTACTTATATACACAGATGCAGCCCAAAGCCTCATAATAAGTCTCAGGAAATAAGTGTTAAGAATGTAGTAGAAGTTGTTTAAGCTTCAAATATACCTGAATCACTTCAGATGCTTTCCATCAAGGTCTTGTTGTCAAACCACCACCAACCTCAGACTGCTGTTGTTTGCATAAACCAGGCACATATGATTAGTCTTATGGGGAATCATGTAGTTTCAGAAGCACGGTTACTCAGTTAGCACTTCTCTCATTCTCCCTCTTACAAGGTGCTAATCTGGAGTACAAAATAGCCTCTTCAAGCTTGGCATGGGCTATGCATAAATCAAATATCTTACAAAAGCAAATCCTCAGACCAAAGATTGAGTAAGTCACACACTTCGGATCAATATGCACTAGGAACAAGGACAGAACACAAGAACTCTGAACTTCCTCATCTGACTGAGATAAATAAAGTCCCTCATTGAGAACCTACAAAAAGCAATCCTGTACGTCGACAGACAGACACATGATTGTTTGGTTTAATCAATCATCGAGACATTAATACTTTCTAGGCGTGTACTGCCAAATTGGCCTGACCTGATCTGAAGCTCCCACCAATCCACCACCAAACGATCCTCCCATGTCCGCCTCGAATGGAAACGGGAAGGGTGTTTCCGACGCAATTGTCGAAGAAAAAGGCAAATGCGCATCATTCTCCGCCGCCACGGTGTCAGAATCGGATGAACTTGAAATGCTGAGGATGATCCGGTATCGTCAGCAGCGACAGAGATGAAAGGAACTTATGATCTAACGGTGTTGCAGTGTTATGAGCTTCGGCGCCGACTTCACTTAACGTTTCACGCGCGCGCCAACTCCATATATAACCGCAAGATCCTCATCCAACGGCCATCATTCAACGTAGCTTTTATTACCACGCGAATTCTTGAACTGTAGTCATTGTCGGTACTATTTACCTTCAGCTGCTGTCGTTTTGAGTTTAACTGAACTCGGGCTATATAAGCCTTGTAATCATGGTGAACATCTTATCTTTTTCAATCAATCAAAAACCCTAGCCTCAATAGAGTAGCCTTTATCTCCTAGTTTCCATTTTAACCCCGAAAATTCCCAAAAACAGAGTGTTCTATTTCGCGATTTCTTGTCTGGATCCCCAGGTCCTGACAATATGGTATCAGAGCATCGATTCTTGGCTTCAGTTCCGATCTAGGAATTGCTTGGTGAGGGTTTGGAAGCGATTCATTGTCTTCCGGTAAAATTCCATAGCCGAACAGATCCAGAGACGGATTTGAGGGAAACTGTGGGGAAGTGCTTAGATCGGTAAGGTTGGGTTGGTATACTACCATCCCAGTAAAATACCTGACCAGATTGGAGTACATCGGTTGTAGATCTGTAAGGTTGGGTTGGTATACTGCCATCCTAGTAAAAATCCCTGAATAGATCTATTCACACCGGTGGTTATGGCAAAACAAAACAAGGTGGTTAGAGTTGAAGAAGGGGAGAGAGCATATGCAACTTCATAAGGGATGGAAGAAGGAGAAGCATTGAAGCTCTCAAGAAAGCACAAGAAGATAATAACATGCATATGCAGATTTAGATGGACAAGCTGGTGTGATTGATGTCTACCATCATAAAGAGCCTAACAAACCTGGAACCATCTGACAAGCAGTCAAGTTGTCAAGGTAAATTCGTAAATCCATCGGTTAGTATTGTACCTACAGTTCCATCTTTGGGACATAATAGTTCAGTATCTGCCCTGGATGGTATGAATGGGGCAAATAACATCATTGTGTTAACCACATCAAGCAAGAACTTAAACCTTGGCACACCAATGGGTAACTTCAGTAGTCCTCCGATTATACTGGGAGAACAAAATGGGAAGCAGGGAGGAATTGACAACCCTCCTGGATTAGGTCAATACATGCTGAGTCCAGATCCTCATCACAACCACAATCTAGCATCAAGGGTTGCACCATACTGGTTAATGCAATGGGCTACGGTAGTAACAGTTCAACCTATAAACTCCCCATCACTTAAAAATTACTTAGAACCTGTACATTGTAGCAGACAACCTCCTCTACTGGAAAAGAACAGAGCTCAAGCAGTATTGAAGTCACCTAAATTGAACTTCCCTGAATTTGATGGATCTGATCCGGATGGATGGATAGCAAAAGCTGAGAAGTACTTTGAAGCAGCCAGAATACCTTTAGAGTAGAGAACTGACTATGCAGTAACATACCTTAAGGAGAGAGCTCACTATTGGTGGAGGGGTATTGGATGCAATGTAGCAATTTTGCCTTGGCACCAGTTCTGTAGGATGGTTAGAGATAGATTTGCCGAGTCATCCATATATGACAATGTGAGGATGTTTCATTGGTTGAAACAAACAAGGTTAGTAAGGGTGTATGTGGATCAATTTGATGAGATTTTGTGCTTGGTTAGGAGAGATAACCCATTGTTACCTGATGAGTACTATGTCTACAGTTTTGTTGCTGGGTTACAAGATTATGTTCAGAACCTTCAATGCCACAGAACCAGAAACTTGATTGAGGCCATTTAGATGGCCAGAAGAATAGAACAGTCTCACCTTCTCAAGACTAGAACATACACTAATTTAAACAGGAATGAATATGGGAGTCACATAGACAAAGGAAGAATGGGGAATCATTCTGGTCAAACGGGGTATAAGCATGATAGAGAGAAGGGTGTTGTCTAGAGCAACATAAATGGAAGGGACTATAGCAAATGCAGAAAGTGTCCTGAACTTTGGGTTCTTGGACATAAGTGTAAAATCCAAGAGAAACAATTATTCAAATTGGCTCAAGAGGACCAAGAAAATGTTGATGAAGAAGAGGACATAGATGTTCAAGGAGGTCCAGAAGTTACACAATTTGTCACACCCCCATCCAGCCCTGAACATTAGAAGAATAGCAAAGAGCTGCAATTATCTATGCATGTTGTGCAAGGTACTAGCTCAGCTAATAGTACATTTACACTTATGTCGACGTTCAAGTCGCCGATCTTACGAAATAAAACAAAGGAAAATGGCCAAAAGTTCTTGGGAGAGAATAGGGTTGCTCTTTATTGCTATAAACTGGATCCTTTACAATGGATGCCTTCAACAAGGCGGTGGACTAATCTTAATTACACCAAGCATAATGCTTACTATGTTATTGAATCAGAGTTGATACATGAATTTGGTGTTGATTGCGATGCCTCAATCCGATGCCTTTGTTCATCCGCTATCCATCTTTAAATAACCAACGAAGAGATGACAGTTACTCCTGGAGAAGACGCCTTTTAGAAGGGACACGTCTGGTCAGAGGGATAGTTACTGTTAGTAAAATAGTAACTGATCGTCGGTTTAGCGTCTTCAGACACTCAACCGTATAGTAGTTGTTATCAGTGTCTTAGGGCCATGAACCATCGCATGCTATGGAGCAAATATGGCATGTGTTCCGTTCGTTACACGGTAAGAATATACTTGGAGTCAAATCCAGATTTCAGTTCAAGGCTTCTGTGAGCAGTCACCTGGTCGGGGCCAAGTATAGGACCTCATCCGATCAGGGTACCTATAAGTAACCTCTGGAATTCTTATGACCACGGGGGTCATTAGCCTTAGGGGTTATGACCATGAAGACATCTGGTCTTTTAATTGTGTATTAAAGTAATACATAGAGATTTTAATACTAGTCAGCAAGCTCCCAAACTTTAAAATGAATTGATCGTATAAATCTCCAATGAGAAGTTGTATCGGGCAGACTCTCATTTATTGCCGTGACAAACAAGGTGGTCTGTATTCACTTTAAAGTTGAGAAACTGCCTTGGGAATCGAAGAGTTCTTTTGTCCGTTGGACATAAGTTTGTGTCTGTTGGACTTTTGGCTAATTCCTTTTTGTAGTTAAGGAGTAGCGGTTATAAAATCTCTTTGGCACGCCGCCTAAAGGATTTTGTGCTCTGAGATTTCTTTAAGCTTCCTCTCCACCTTCCTTCAAAGGATTTCTTCCAACCTCCTCTGTCTTCTCTGCCCGAAGATTTTCTCTGACCACTGCTCATTAAAACATGTTGGATTGAATCACTAAGTGGTCAGTTTCAGATCTGAGCAGAAAGAAGCTCAAGGCCTTGGAAGAGATCGGGATGCTTCGGACAAGAGTCTGATTAAGTGGAGACCAGCGATCGAAGAGTATTACCCGAGTGGAGAAGAAGAGGAAATCCCTGTTTTCCTCGCCTATATCGAGGGTGGGCTCAGATTTTCGGTACACAAGTTCCTTTCGTAGGTTCTTGAGTACCACGACATCAAAATGATCAACCTAGCCCCCAACTCAATCACCAATCTCAGCATCTTTATCTACCTCTGCGAGGCGTACCTGGGGATCCGACCAGATCTGAGGGTTCTCGGGTATTTTTACAAGATGGTAAGGTCGGCAAAGACGACGGGAACCCATGGGGAATGCTCGCTGTGCCTTCATGACGGGAAGGCCGATGAGTACATCAAGATGTACTTGAAGTCCTTGTGGTCGTCATGGAAGAAAAGCTGGTTCTATATGATGGTCACAAAGGAGGATGACCTTTTCTTCGCTAGCAAATTGGCGAGAAAGAAACCCAACTAGCGTTCAACCGTAAAGAAGGAAGGAAGAGTCGGAAGGTGTGTCGAAGCAATTCAAGACCTCAGTGCCAGGGGCTTAACCGTTTGGCATGTGGTTAGGGACTTTTCCATTCGTCGTATTAGTTTCTTAAGGCTCCGATCACGTTCCCTACTCTGGTACATCGGTTGTGATAATGCGACCAAGGATACTAGGGAAGGTAAGCTCCTAGAATTCCGTCTAGTATAGTTTTTTAGTTGTCTGTGTTCTTTAACCATGAAATCTTTTTATTTCTTGAAGCACTTTCTCCTGATGAAGTTAGAGAGCGAATCAAAATGATTTGTGTTTGAGAGCCTGATGCCAAGGCTGCGTTTCCCAATATTTTGGCACTTGTCTCTTTAGAAGAGAAAGTGAAGAGACTTAAGGTAAATAATAGCTCATTCTTCACCTTTTATATACTCTCCAGTCAATATATAATTTTACTCTAATTATGTAGGCGGTCAAGGCTACGGATGAAAGAATATGATGCGGAGTCTCCGTCATCACTTGTTCCGACCGACTCTGCCTTAGAGATCAGCGAAGATGATGATCTCCCGAGGGTAATAGATTTTTTTGACAAGGAGTATATATTTTTTATGGAAAGAAATCGTCACCTAATTTAAATTAGCTTTTAAATTATATGGGAGTAAAGAAGGACCCGCAAGTCGAGACGACAGAGGTCGTAGGCCCTATAGCGGTCGTTCACGACCAGACGGTTGCTACCAAAGCAACTGTCACAGAAGCCAACGAAGACACTGTCTCTGACCAGCTGGTCAAAGACCTCGATCATCTGGTCGAGGCTATCACTTTCGACCGGAGGTCAGAGGAAGTGAGTGGCTTAACCAACCTTACTGGTTCGGAACCAGTAAATTTGGTGGGGAAGAAGAGGAAGGCAAGCGCCACGAAATATGCTCCCGGGCGTTTCAAGATTAAGACCAAGAAGACGACCAAGTATGTATACATGAAAAGAACTTATGAAAGTGCATACCTATCCGTATCTTATAGTTCCTTTAAATTTTGACTTTCCTTTCTTCCATTTTGATAGGTCTTCTGGTGTTCCGGTTGGTTCTGACCAGAACACCCCTCAGGAGACATCCCTGAGGATAAAGAGGTCGAGCCAGCCCCCGAGCAGGTGGCAGCTCTAGATGCTCCAGTCTCCGAAATGGCTCCAATCATGCCTGAGGAGACAAGAGTCGAATAAGAGCCTCAGCAGGTTCCGCCTCCTGTTGAGATCGCTCAAGGGAAGAGGAGTTCTTCACCAGTCGTAAAGTCTCCTCATCCCAGGTTTTTCTCCGACCACCATCGAATTCTTGATAACCAGTTGTTTAAGGAGGCCTGGAAGAGGGTGTCAGGTCGTTAGTTGGAGACACATGAGTCGCCGACACGGATGTTTAGACGAGTTCGCACCTTCTCGGAGAGAATAATAACCCTAATCCTGTGTGGTGTGGTATTCTTAATGATTGAGTAAGAAGCTAAGACTATTACAGAGAATCGAACTCCCCCTCTCTACTTGCCCTTGATGTCCTTATATAGTCGTGAAGGAGTAGCCGTTTTGCCCTGCGGAAGAGGCGCCTTAATTGAGCCAGTAATGGGCGTGTGATGGCAATAATTACGGCGCATTGGCTTCTCCACGCCGTCGGCAATTATCATTCAAAGATAATGGGGTATTTAAGCACTATTACTACGCGGGATAGTAGTGCGTGCGAGGCTTCGGATTCCTTAATCAATTGGACCCACTACTTTGTAGGTTTGATTATAAGGTGGTGCGTAGTTTACAGTGGTCGAGAAGGACTTACGACCGGTGGCAGCGATAGAAAGACTTACGACCATGTAGTGGTCGTAGAAAGACTTACGACCATGATATAGTCGTAGCAAGACTTACGACTATAGGGGTGATTGTAGAAGATCTTACAATCACTTGGTAGGCCTCTCCTTATAGATATAAGGTACTTATACTGGGACTATGTGACATCATATTTACCCATAATAAGAATTATAGATAAAAGATAAAATGAGGATTATTAGATCCTCGTCATCAGCCCCCCACTTCAAGTGAAAGTAACTTACTTGGTAAAGGTTTAAGTAAATGGACTTACGACCATGAAAATGTCGAGAATGATAGTCAAGGAAAAACTCTTGACATTTGAGTCTTTACTTTGACCCGAGAATTTGCTTGGTCGGAAGGTTGCTTACGACTATCAAAAGTCATAAAACCCCTACAATTGTGTAGTAGGGCGACCGAAAGATTTGGTCAAGAAAGTAATTGCTTGGAGGTGACAAAAGCGAACCTAACTTTCTGAGCGCACCGTCTGGGAATTGCAAGCGATTTCCACAGATCATTGATGAGACGGTTCTGGCGATTGCAATCGTGAAGATTGCTTACGACTCATCAAAAGTCGTAAAACCCCTCACGACCGTCGGTGGTCGTAGTAGAATCGGAGAAAAACTCTTCCGATTGATACTTCCTTCCACCGAGAAAGACTTGGTCAAGAATGTAATTTGGCTTGGGGTGACAATCGCACCTATTTTTTCTCGAGCGGACCATCACGGGAATTGCAATCGGCTCTCATAGACTTGTCAGATGAAGCTTCAAGCGGTACAACCATCTCCCATAGACCTATAGCCGAGAGCGGTTTCCGGCGGCGGAGATCGTCTTGATTATAAAACTTACGGGAGGTAGACTTGGGTTTTACCTTTCCCCAAATCACTCCATTGTTCTTGAGCTCTTGCTTTCTCCGTCCTCGACTAGGTTTCATCTTCTCCGCCGCTAACCCAATCAAAAAACTTGCTTTACGGCGAAATGGCCAAGAGAGTTTACGAATGGGAGGAATCGGAGTTTTTCTCCGACCACCATCGAATTCTTGATAACCAGTTGTTTAAGGAGGCCTGGAAGAGGGTGTCAGGTCGTTAGTTGGAGACTAATCCTACCCTTATCTACTCCCAATATGCTGACACGGTGGTCGAGGTAAGCATCTTCGACCACCTTCTTTGTCTCTTCTTTAAATTTATTAAAAATTTAAAGAAGCTTGCTATGTTTGGCAACATATGATTGAGAATATTGTTGTGGTCGACGGACTGACCAAGCGAATTTCTAACTTGAAAAAAGAGAATTTTAAGTTAAGAAGTAAGCACTCCTTCCTGACTCTCATATTTTCTTTTTGCTACCTCTTTATTACTTCCGAACTCTCTTCTTATCATGATTGGCAGAATTGGAGGCAAATAAGAAAGAGGTCATGACAAAAGATGTCAAAATAACAAAACTTGAAGAAGAAATCCAGGCTAAGGACTGGTCGATCGAATGACCAGGCAGAAAGAAGTCCTTGAAATTTACGAGAAGAAAATTCAAGGTAACTGGTCATAAAGCCTAACCAGTTTGCTATGTATTTTAAGTTTATACAGTTTTTGACTTTGATTTGCTTAAGCATAGCAAAATCAGAAGCTAAAAAGAGTAGAAAGATCTCTTGAATTTGAGCATGACAAGGAGGCAGCTCTTGGGCAAAGTCTTGATGAACAAGTCAATACTTTTAACAAGATAATTTTTGAGATGGGGTCAGGATCAAGTTTGCCTACCTTGAGAGATCCAGAGAAGAAGATCAATTATCTTGGCCGACTCCTTGAAGATCTCAGAGATTTGTTCAATCTACTCAGAAAAATCATGCCCAGACTATGAAAGACGATGTTGCCAACAGAGTCAGCCTTGCTTTGGCAAAGCTGAAGGCTTTCAACCCCTCTGTTCATCTCCAAGCTATTGAAGAAGACTTCAACTGTTCAGAGAATGAAGCAGCCAAGTTGATAGAGGAGATTTTGCCTCTTGGAAACAAGGTTGCCGATGATATAGTGGTCGGATCTCCGTCACGTAGAGACTAGTCTAACAACCCCGAGAAGTAGATGTTTGTAATTGTTTGAATTGTTAATGTACAAAACTTACATTTTTATCATCAGTAAAGTCTTAATTTTATCTTTTCACTTTTGCTACTCATATATTTCCTAGCCCCCGACTACTTGTATTAGTAGAAGAACTTTACTGAAGAAGCAGTAGACCAAGAATGGTAGTAAAAGCTAAAACCATAATACAAACTATGTAATGATTATGTCGCTAAAAAAGATCTAAGTAACACTAGGAAATCAACTTGGTCGGAACCAGTCTGTGACTTCGACTAGCTATAGATCTTTTCCCAAAATCGAAAATACTATACAGTATACTTCATGGTCAAAAGATGTTGCAAGACTTATTTTAATGATAAAGAATCATGCAAAAATGTATGAATAAATTATAAGTGGTCTTATTTATACACACTATCCAAAACTGGTTGTAAATAATGCTTAAGATAAAAAGACGTATTAGGCACTTCGCAAAACGTGCTCATGCTCAAATCTGACTAGCAGCGAGGATAGTAAGAAAAAGACCGTCGCTAGAAAACTCCTTCTAGTGGACAGGACCACGTGCAGAGAGGGGAGATTTCGATTAGGAGATTTTTCGTGTCATGAACAGTAGCTAAACAAGAGTATAACAGAATATTAAAATGTAGAAAGATATTTTTTAATTTCTCAAGCATGTAAATAACCATAACATGTTGTCTATGTTATGTTCTCTTACTTATTTATTTTAAGAAAAGAGTGTATGGTCGCGCGTCAGAACCATAACTGGGATGGTCGCGACTAGGACCCTTATAGCATGTGATGATCATGTTGAGGTCAAAAAGTAAAAAGAGATCATATTGGAAGGAAATCAGAAGGAAATAGAGTTAGACAACAATAGTATGCGACCAGATAATGGATGACAGAAATATAAACAACATCACTCATCGAAAAAAGAAATGAATATGAATTGAAATTGAAATAATGTAAAAAAATTATACAAAGAACTTACATCATTGATCAATGTTCCAAGAATTTGACAAAACACGCACGTTTGACATTGCTAGTTGTACTAAGCCAGGTCGGATGACTTCGACCACTGTGTAAGGACCTTCCCATCTGGGAAAAAGTTTATGGCGATTGGCCTGGCTCTGAATTTTTCTTAGAACCAAATCACCTACAGTAGCCTCTGCGAGGTTGCACCTTACGACAATGGTATCTTCGCAAGGCTTGTTAGTAGACCGCCGATCGTATGAGGGCTTGGTTTTGTCGTTCTTCAAGGAAATTTACGTCGTCGAGTCTTTGTTGTTCTTGATCATTTTTGTTAAAACAATCGGTTTGAGAGGAACCAATTTTCAGTTCCGGAGGAAGCACGGCTTCAGCACCAAAACTAAAAAGAATGGTGTTTCACCAATCGCACGACGGTCATGGTTCAAACGGCCCATAATTCAAAAGGAAGTTCATGAACCCAAGCCCCTGACCGTTTTGTTAATTGGTCGAAACCCAGCGCTTGACTCCTTGCATTAATATACACTTAGGTCGCTCGACTGCTTCGTTGCTCAATGGATGAGTGATAGAAGCGAAATGTATTTTGATACCTATATCTTTGTAGAATTCCTGAAAATTTATGCTGGGGAACTGAGTACCATTTTTCGTGACTACACGACTGGGTATAGCAAATCGTGTGATCATATTTTTTGTGAGGAACCTCTTAGCAGCCTCAGTTGTTGTTTTAACAACTAGCTCGGTTTCTATCCAATTTGTAAACATGTCAATCATGATGAAAAGGAGTGCTTTTTGAGTTTCCCTACTTCTGCCAAATAAGATGACATCTTAGTACTTGAATATTGATACTCTTTCCCGACTTGATTCGCTACTAGTTGAGAATCGTCTTTCACTAGTGAACTGTGAATACCGAGCGCACTGGCTGCTTAGAGTCCTACCAGTGAACCTTCATATTCTGCCACATTATTTGTGGCAGGAAAGTATAAGTGAATGGCGTATTTAATGTGTTATCCAGTAGGGGATATCAATACAACTCCAGCCCCCGAGCCTTTTAACATCAAGGAGTCGTCGAAGTACATTGTCCACTCATCGTGGTGTTCGTACTCGGGCCCTTGGGTGAGTTCAGGGTTTGTCCATTCGGCAATGAATTTTGCTATTGCCTGGGATTTAATTGCTGCTTGAGAGATGAAGTGGAGATCGAATGCCCCAAGTTTGACTGCCCATTTCGCTATTCATCCTGGAGACTCCCTATTTCTAAGAACTTGACCAAGGGGATATCCGGTAGGTATGACCACTTTGTGGGCCTGAAAGTAATGCCTTAATTTCCTTGAAGCCATAAGGATATCATAGAGCAACTTTTGCACATGTGGATATCTTTTCTTCAGTCCATGTAAGATTTCGCTTACATAATATACCAGTCGTTGGATGTTGTCACGTTCTACGACCAGTACACCACTGACTGCTTGTGGCGTTTCAGCCACATAAATCAGCAATATTTTCCGATCTTCAAGATACTAAGATCGGGGCACTCGTAAGGTACCTCTTGAGTTCTTCAAAGACATCGTTTGCTTCTTTAGTTCACTCGAAACTTCTGTGTTTTCGAAGAAGCTTAAAGAAAGGTAACCCTTTTCACCTAGCCATGCAATGAAACGACTTAGCACTGCCATACAGCCTAGTTTGTTTTTGGACTTCCATCTTTGTGGTCGGAGGGCGCATCTGATCAATCGCTAATATTTTTGCTGGATTTGCTTCAATCCCTCTAGCAGAAACTAGGAAACCAAGAAGCTTTCTAGAAGAAACTCTGAACACACACTTCTCTGGATTCAACTTAAGGTTATGCCTTCTTAAGTTGTTGAAAGTCTCGTGTAGGTCGGAAATATCATCGCTGGTGTTGATACTTTTCACAACCAAGTCATCAACATAGGCTTCTAGATTTCGTCCTATCTGAGGATTAAAGGTTTTTCGTATTAACATTTGAAAAGTTGTGCCAGTATTCTTGAGACCGAATGTCATCTTAACATAACAGTAAGTGCCATATGGCATGATGAATGATGTTTTCTCCTCATCATCTTTACTCATCTTAATCTAGTGGCACCTTGAATATGCATCTAAAAAACTTAACAACTCACTCCCAGAAGTAGAGTCTACAAGTTGATCAATGCGTGGAAGCGAAAAGTCGCCCTTCGAACATGTTTTATTAAGATCTGTGAAGTCGATGCACATTCGCTATTTTTTATTGCTTTTTCTAACCATTACAGGGTTGGCGAGCCACTCTGGGTGATTGACCTTATGAATAAACCCAGCCTCGAGGTGCTTGCCAATCTCGAACTAGATTGCCTCCTCCTTTCGATCAGGTACAAAGCGCCTTAGATTTTGCTTGACCGATTTCTTATCAGGCTGGAGAGCTAGCCTGTGCTCGATCACCTCCCTGCGGACTCCGGGCATGTCGGACGCCTGCCAGGAACATACGTCCAGGTTTGCTCAGAGGAAGGAGACGAGCAACTCTTCCATTTTAGGGTTGAGTCCTACTCCGACCAATTCTTTTTGGGAAGATGCTTTAGCATTTCCTGACTCAGATGATATTTTGGCGCTTTCCGGAGAAGCGCCTTTGTCGAGTGGTACCTCCTTGGTCTGGTTAAAAGGCTTCGTGGTCATCTTGGGTCTTGAGTGCTTGGCACACGCATAAGCCATTTTTCTATCTCCTCGGATCGTGATGACTCCTTTTTGCCCTGACATCTTTAAACTCGGACGACCAAGGATCCAATTATGTGCGGTTTCAAAATCCACCACATCAAAGGGGATCATTTCTGCTCAAAAATTATCATATTTTCCAAAAGTGACCTGAAGGGATAGTTGTCCTATTGGTTTTGTAGTAGAACCAGGAACTATGCCATGAAAAGTATACTTCACATGTTTTACCTTTGACATGGGATTTTGCATTTCTTCCGATGCTTCTGCAAATAGAATATTTAAAGAATTACCACCATCTATCAAGACTCGATTAACTTTACAATTGTTAATTGTAGATTCAACTTCGATAGGCAACCTACCTGGTAAAGTCGACAAAATGGAGCAATCTTCTTTGCTGAAGGAGGTGATTGTCTCCGACCACCTGGATGGCTTGATGTCGATTGAAGACTCAACAAGGTTCACTTCCCGCTCCACGGCCTTCAGATGGTGCCTTGAGTCGTATGAAGAGGGTCTTCCGAAGATCATATCCACGGTGTGTTGTGGCTCATGGTACTCCATTTTTTGTCGTCATCTTTATCCTTCTTGGAGCTTGGTTCTCCGAGTTCCTGTAAAGAGGGGAAGGACCTTTACCTGAGTAGTAATCCTCCAGTTTATTTTTGTCAGGCTTGGCAGGTGCACAGATCATACCCTACTGCCTGGTGAAGTGGACACCACTTCTTATTTTTCTTATAGTCGGCGGTCAGAGCCTTTGCCTTGTTCCGACTGGAAAATTCTTTCTTCCGACTGGAAAATTCTTTCTTGCCCTTGGAAAAATTGTCAAGGATCACAAGGACTTCTTTATTATCGAACTTGTGGTTCTTCTTACCCTTGAGAGACTTCTTGCTTTTCTTCTCATATTTTTCCAAGCCAGGTTGAGGTATTTTATCCTTTCGTTCAATGGTTTCGCACCATTCAACCGCCTCACCAGCGGCTGCATATTTGTCCACCATGTAGAAAAGCTCGACGGTTGTTCGTGGAGTATTCATGGTGATATCCTTCGTAAACCGTTGATTCCTCAGCCCTGCTTTAAAAGCCTGGATAACTGAAGATTCTACGACCTCTGGGAAAGAGTTACAAACATGGCTGAACCTTTTGATATATCGTCGAAGAGTTTCATTGTTCTTTTCCCTGATCCGATGGAGATCATCTTCTTTTCCAGGGCGATCATACGTCTCTGGAAGTTAGCGATCAACATATCACAAAGTTGCTCCCAAGTGTAGATAGATCCGATCGGTAGGTTCAGCAACCACGACCGGACAGACCCTTCAAGGACTGTGGGCAGGTAATTTGCCATTACATTGTCATTATCACCAATAGCTTTGGTGGTTGTAGTATAGATATGAAGAAATTCTAATGGGTTCTAAGTCCCATTGAACTTCTCTATGTTGGCTGGTCGAACACCTGTGGCGCCTACAACTTGGAACCCTACTGAGAAGGCTCGATAACGTGTTATGGAGTCGTGACACCTTCTTTGAAAATGAGCCGGATTGCAGTCGGTTGGGGACCGGTTCCTTAAGTTAGCATATCTAGTATCCGGTGTTCCAACCCGGTCGTGGACGTTAGCATAACGTCTCTGAGCACTTGCTTGGTTGAGACGATGACGCAGGTCACCAGCACCAAGAGGTCGTTCCTCCTAACGAGGAGTAGTGGCTGCTGAGAAGAGCTATATTCCCTCGTGTTTCCCTGGTCGAAACCTACGAGGGGGTTTTGGTACCGTCTGGTCCTTTGTTCGACCATGTTTCCCTCTGCTGAGAGAGGAGCGCTGGGACGAAGTCATCGTGTGACTTTGTGATCCTCTTTGTCCCTGGTACATTTTCGTACGCTACATGGTTTGCTGGATGATCTCTGATACCTATCTGGCAAATTGCACGTAACCTAGAGTATCTGCTAAAGCAAGATCTGGGTTAGTCATAGGGTCATGAACTCATTACAGGTTTTGAAGTGCTACCGAAGGTCTTCGAGGATTCTGACTAGCCTTAGGCGTTAGATGAGTCGAATGTCCTTCTGACCTCTCGTCTTGCCTTGTTTGACTTATCAGACGCTGTGAGGTAGGAACAAGCGAATTAACCAATGGATGTCCATCAGTTCGATTGCCTCCGACAGGTGGTGTTTGAGCGCCCGTACCATCTTCATCAGGATGTGATGGCGGGTTAGACCGTGAAGGATTGTCCACGGGAACCTGATTAGTATATCTGATTGCATTAACTTCGTGCCTCCAACAGCAATCTTCCGATGAGCTCCTATCGTAGCTAAGGGAGAGCCTTCCAGAGCTTCGGCCAGAAGCATCCATGATGGAGAGCGGGCGGAGATTACCACCTCTGGTGGGCTTTGTAGTGGATTCAGCCTGATCCGGTGGATTTTCGATTGTATGCTGAGCTTTATCATTCCCACTTGGCCTTCGACTAGTGGTAATGGTAATTTCATTGACACTCGCATCAAGTGTCGGTTGACTCCCGGAATGCGTAGAAGCCTTTGGCGAATAACGGTCGCCCATGATAAAATCGAGAATACGTTGACTCTTTGATGTTGGTCTACCGTCACCATTCTTGCCGGTCGGATTGACCAGGCTTATAGAGGCATTCGGATGTTCCGAACTGGTCAGAACGACTAGTTCCTCAGGAAGCGCCACAGGTGGCGGTGATGAATCTTCATCCATCCGGTCGATATCGCTGGTCTCAGCGAGTGGCGAGGCAGCGAAGGATGATGATGAGGACATACCATTTTCTTCCATGACGTGCATGCACGCGTCCATGTCGATGTCAGAGTAGTCTGCCAAGTCGAACCAGTTTTCTTCATCCCAAGTCCGTGCCATGCACGCATAAGCGATGACATGGAAAGGAGTGAATGAAGAATGCTCGAGCAAAATAATTTTCAAGAACCCAACGCCTCCTCCCGCACGGACGGCGCTAGCTGTCGATGATCGAGTCACCGATCTTGTGAAATAAAATAGAGAAAAATGAGCAAAGGTTCTTGGGAAAGAATAGGGTTACTCTTTATTTGTATGAACTAGATCCTTTACAAGGGGTGCCTTCAACAAGGCAGTGGACTAATCCTAATTACACCGAGTGCAATGCTTGCTATGCTGTTGAATTAGAGCTGACACATGAATCTGGTGTTGATTGCGATGCTTCAATCTGATGCCTTTGTTCCTTTGCTCTCTGTCTTTAAATAACCAACAAAGATATGGTAGTTACTCCTGGAGAAGACGCCTATTAGAAGGGACACGTCTGGTCGGAGGAACAGTTGTTGCTAGCGAAACCATAACTAGTCATCGGTTTAGCGTCTGTGAGACACTCAACCGTATGGTAGTTGTTGTCAGTGTCTTAGGACCATGAACAATCGCGTGGTATGGAGCAAATATGATATGTGTTCAGTTAGTCACATGGTAAGAATATACTTGGAGTCAGATCCAGATTCCAGTTCGAGGCTTCTGTGACCAGTCACCTAGTCGGGGCCCAGGTACAGGACCTTATCCAACTAGGATACCTATAAGTAACATCTGAAATCCTTACGACCACGAGGGTCATTAGCCTTAGGGGTTATGACCATGAAGACATATGATCTTTTAATTATGTATTAAAGTAATACATAGGGATTTTAATCCTTGTCAACTTACCATGAAGGTGAAAGGAGTAAAGGCACTACAGTAGATAGTGGAAGCATTGCCACTTTTGTAAGTACTCGATTTGTCTCAAAGGCTCAATGGGAAGTTACTAACCACAAGGCAGTAAAACTGATGATAGCAAATGGTGGAATGTTGTTGAGTGAAACATTATGTCAAAATGGCAAGTATGAAATTCAAGGGGACCAATTTTCATCTGACATGAGGGTGCTACCACTGAAGGGTTATGATGTCATTTTGGGAGATGATTGGATATACATTCGTATCCCCATTGGACTCAACCTGAGAACTAGAGAATTTTCCATAACAAAGTATGGCTTGTAACAAATCATCTTCAAGGATCGAACCCAACCTAATCAGAATTCTATAATCAATATTAATCAACTACATAGGTTAATGAGGAAAGGAGTTATGGGAGCAGTGATATATGCACACACCAAGGCCATTGAACCACCAGCAGCAGGCCAAGTGCCAGAAAAACATACAACAACTCTTATCTTAGTATTTAGATGTCTTTGAGGAACCCAGTCATTTACCTCCTGTTAGAGACTGTGATCATTGCATTCCCACAGTACCAGGGGCAAAACCAGTGAATCAAAGGCCCTACAGACTTCCTCATTATCAGAAAAATGCTATGGAAGAATTAGTGGAGCAGTTGTTGAAGTCTAAGACAATTAGGCCTAGTGTGAGCCCATACTCATCTCCTACAATTCTAGTGAAGAAAAAGGATGGATCATGGAGGATGCGCATTGATTACAGGCATCTAAACTCAAAACACCATTAAGAACAAGTATCCTATACCAGTGATTGAGGATTTGTTGGATGAGCTGCATGGAGCCAAAGTGTTTTCTAAAATAAACTTGAGATCTAGATATCATCAAACTTTTACTACCCACAAAGGACACTATGAGTTCATTGTTATGCATTTTGGGCACCCTAATTTCCCAGCTACTTTCTAGACTCTAATGAATACACTATTGAGTAAAGTATTGAGGCAATTTGTGTTGGTGTTCTTCGATGACATACTTATCTATAGTAGAAATTTGGAAGAACACACCTCCCATCTAAAGTATGTATTTGAGGTGTTGAGAGAAGAGAAGTTGTTTGCAAAGGTAAACTACCACCACCAATGACGTCACCGGAGAAGACAATGGTGGTGGTTTCAGAAGCAAGGTAAGTTACATATTACGATTAGACGTGCGACATAATAAGAAACAGAATCAGATAGTAATAAGAAACAATATTAGCATAACATATTTTTAAGTAAAACATCATCACATAAATTTTTTTGACCAATCACAATGTTGTTACAAAATATTCCAACACAACATCAACACATAGTTTTTCGATAAATCACAATGTTGTTACAACACATTCCAGCATGATGTCATAATATAGATTTTGACAAATCATAGTGACATTACAAAACATTCAACACAACATATTTCGACAAGACAAACCATTCTAGTGGTTGTCATCCGGACTGTCGACCTCTCCTTCATCCCGTGCACTTCTCGTAGGACATTTCTTGTAGGTTTGCCTGAACACTATGCAAATTGAGCACTTCTTTGTATGACGCTCCACTTCTGCATTGTCTATGTCATTACTCATACGTCGTGCCTGTTGTCGACCAACCATTCCCTTCAGCCTAGCAATGTTCGTGACCCAGATGAGTTGCTCCCAGGTAGGATGGCCAGTGAAATGGCCAACTATGCCATAGCCATAAAACTTTGTATTCCAGGTCTGCATCACATCTTCCTTGGTGAAATTTTGAAAAGATACTAACCGGGATGCTGCACCACTGTCGAACATGCGGCCATGACATGTAAGCATGGCCTATGCAGAAGAAGAGAATTATTGTAGAGGCATATGCAACTAGCGCGACGTAGCGTAAACTAGTGGATGATCCTCTCGCCGTTCGTCCCACAACGTCCTTTCTCCTTGCACATGATCTAGAGGCGAAGCTCTATTGTGCCCATCTTGAATGTCCAGTGCATCTCACCATTCTTGTCCTTCCCCTCCATGTACTTGGTGATCATGGCAGAGTACAGAACTCAATTATTTGCGATGGAGAGCAACGCGTTGTTGCTTCGATCAACAAAGTACTTTGTGGTACCCTAGAGAATTGCCTCCACAATTCCACAATAGCAACCAAAGGGAGACACCTAGCGTCGCGCATGACCCAATTGTACTCCTTGGCTAGATTGGTTGTCATGACACCATATCAGACACCATCCTTATCATGTAGCAGTGACCACTTCTCCTTAAGTTTGTGCTCAATTCAATCTAAGAAGCATTTCACCTACACCCCTCACCTTCCTCGTCACACTAGGAGCATCTATGGGTATCTGTGGCAATGCCTTAGGGTCCTGGTCAGCGCTTGCAGACGGGTTTTTTTCTGCTTCCCTTCTATGCGCCCCGGTACACTCATCTAGAATCTTACAAAGTGCATCGAACTTTCTCTTTTGGTTTTGGTTGTACAGACGCTTGAACAAGTTTATCAAGTCTTTGTTGCAGAAATGTTTGTAGAAGTTTGCACCCAAGTGCCTAATGCACCACCCGGCTCTGCAGATCCACCCATGGAAGTGTCTCGTTCTCCCCTTGTTGTAGTTGTGTTATTGCACTCAACAGGCCCGCATGTCGATCATGTATGACACATACGTTAAGATGACCCTGTACAACGAAGATCTTCACATTCCTCATAAACCACAGTCAACTGTCTGTGTTCTCGCTTTCAACAGGAGGAACCTGGTTGTTTATGTCCATCGCTATTGCAGTAAGTATTTGTCCCTTATACTTTCCAGTCAGAAATGTGCCTTCTATGCACAAGATTGGACGTCAATACTGGAATGCATTAATGCATAGATCAAAGGCATAGAATGCTCACTTCAGTACCCTCTTCTGTTCCCACCATAGATGTGTGCCATCTTGAATGTCGACATGAGTGCCAAGATTTCTGTCTTGTATGACTCAGAGTTGGACGAGAAGGTTGTGGTAGGAGTTCTCGAACGCACCGAACCTTGATTCCAATGTCTTATGCTTTGCCCTCCACGCCTTAGCATAGCTGATTATGTACAGGAACCTTGCCTCTATTGTCCGCATGTAGTTCTATATAGTCCAAAGGTGAATATGCCACATGCAGACGAGCGCTTTGACAAGATCCTTGACCACTTGAAGTGGCTTGAGAAACTTATGTGTGTGTGTATCCTTCTAGTAGTGTGTTCAATATGTATTAAGTAGTGGTGGTTGTATGCATAAGGGATTCATGTATAAACAATGTTGTATGCTTTTTAATGAATTGCAAGAAGTTTTTAACTTTTTGCAACTGGGTCTGTATAAACGTAACATGACAAGGGATTCACATATGAACTTTGGTATTGCACTTCTGCATACCGAGAAGGCAACACACTGTGACGCTGCCTTTTAAGACAGAAATGGCATCTCTCTGCCATAGCACCTTCTCAGACCGAAAAGGCCGCACGCTGTCACGCCACACACTCCCAACTTTGCAGACTAAAAAGACAACATACTGCGGTGCTACTTTTTAAGACAGAAATGACCGCACACTGTCATGGTACACACCGCCACCTTTGCGGACCGAAAGGACATCACACTGTGACGCTACATTTTTAGACCGAAATGACCACACTCTATCGCGACATCTTTTCATAACGAAAAGACAACACTAGGCCACGACATCTTTTCAAATCGAAAAGATCGCACACTGTTAGGCCACACACTTCCACCTTTGCAGACTGAAAAGACAACACAATGCGACGCTACATTTTCATACCGAAATGATCACACTCTGCCACAACACCTTTTCATACCCAAAAAACAACACGTTGAAAACCTTACATACCCGACCCTATTGAAAAGGTATCGGAGGAGCCTAGGAAAGCTGGGTGGTGGTGGAGAACTCCCGAATAGAAAACTGAGTACGACCGGGCCAAGCGCGCTGCGGACAAGGAGACAGCCCTAACGCTCCCCATCGCCCTGGCGCACTCCATATCGAAGATGTAAATTATGTTCAATTTGTATCCTAATTATTGATTAGGTCCTACGTTCTGCTATCCTAACATCATTCAATCGTCCAGCCCGTCTTGCAGAATATAGCTGACTTTGAGACTGGCTGTCACTGCAGGCAGTCCAGAGACAAGGTGAAGGGACTGATGGACCGCTAGAACTAATTAGTTATGTTCCAATCAATTTTTTTTCCGATTCCAACAAGGCGCACATGTATCATATGTATATTTCGATTTGTTAATTCATACATGTTGTCGTTTGTAATACACGTAACAAAACCCAGCGCATCATATAATTCGTAATTAAATTATGAAGTCTTTCAAACTTACATCTATTTTTTCAAATATTTCAACTATTAAAATATTTTGTAATCTTTTTTCAAATGAATTGGTTCTACAAACAATACAATCGGGGAAACAGCGCGTATGACAAACCTAAACCCAAATATTTATTGCATTTCTCTCCGAAGGGGGCTATTTGTATTATCGCGCCGCCAATCTCGCATTCTTTACCTTATATTTTGTTATCTTCTTCAATTTCGGATTCCGAACTATGCAGACATTTAAAGAAATTACAAAAAAAATCTCTAAAATTTAATAAACTTTTAGGTTAAATTCTGTACACACAATTTTTTTTTTAAAAAAAACAAGATTTTATCGTCAGTTGGACCGACGACAATAGCCTAGTTTTGTAATTAGCTCCGCCGCATCCCGACCGTCCTTCCATCGTTCCCCTTCTTCCTGGATGCCTCGCGATCGGCATTCCGTAAGGAGCCCACTCTGCAGCCCCGATCGGCAGCGGTCGCCAGGCGGAGGCGGCGCGCTTCTCCAGTCTGGGTGTTGTATGATACTTCTTCTCGACGGAATGCCTAAGAGAATTAGCTGAAGACGCAATATTTTCCCCCCGTTTTCACGTAGCGATAGCATTGAGACTGAGCAAGTGCAGGTCTGCAACTAGCAAAACTGCAAAAGAATTCAGGCAAGCAGGCTTGTTCTGACTCTGCTTTGTTCTATACAACAAGGATGCTGATGCCCTGAATGCAAAACAGAAAACTGTTCAGAAAAATTGACTGGAACTGATCCGAATTCGTATGCCATACAGGCTGTAACAGCAATTGCAACGTTCTCTGCTTCTCTTCAGGTTTTGGGTACACCGTACACATGCATGCTATTGTACAACCATTACAAAGTTCTCTTTTGGATACACACCAAACTGAAGGAGTAGCACGCAATCTGCAGCCCTCTCAGTCAGTACTGCAGTTCACAAACAGCACTTCCTGCGAATCAGCCGTTACAAACTTCCATGGAGGTAAACTATTTATCTTGAAGAAACTATTTCATCCCTTCTTTCTTTCTGAGAACTTTAACAATGTCAATGTGCATGGCAAACAAGAAGGAATTCTGATGTTCCATGTGACAAGTAAAAGCAGGATCACATTAATAAACAAGAATCAATATCCTGTGAAAACCATGTGCACTCGTTGCAGAACGGTGTAATGGTTGCAGAAAAATGCAGGCCCGCACTTGCCTCCTGCGGTGCTCTGACTTCGTGCATTGTGTTGTGCTACTCACTACTCAGCCGTGATCGGAGAGACCAAACAGAAAAGTGTTTTAAAAATGGACTTGAATTGATGCAAACTCGTATGCCATACAGGCTAATTGTACAACCATTACGCCGTTCTCCTCAGGATACAAGTGTAGGCTATCGTATAAATACAGCCATTACAACCTTCTCTTCTTGGTACGTAATAACTGAAGGAGAAGCCACACAATCTGCAGCCCTGTATGTATCAAGAACGACTAGTTTACATCCATGGATCTTGTCCTACACTCATTTTACAATCTTGTCCAAAGAGTCAAGACATGAATCCACTCATTTTACAAAGTTTACAGACACTGCCCATCCAGAATGTGATTGCTCAATCTCAATGCTAATGGCGCAACCTGCTCCCGTTTTCCTAGAGCAATACTAGCTTACCCTCTGCACCACTGCCGACCTGTTCGACGACCTCTTGCTCTCATGGATCTTGGCGTACACCCTCTTGGTCCTGAAGCACAGCAAGACGTCGAGGCCGAACCCGACGACGCAGGCCAGCGCCATGATCACAAACACGAGGCGGTAACAGTGCGCGCCGACGCAGGTGTTGCCGCCGCCTGGCACCTTTGTGGCCTGCGCGTCGTAGAGGAGGCCGGCGAGGAGGCCGGAGAAGAGGAAGGAACCGAGGGGCAGATTGAGGATGAGGATGTTGTAGATGAGGCCGTAGTACTTGAGCCCGAACAGCTCGGACGCCGTCGGCACGGTGACCGCCAGGCGGACGCCGTAGCAGACGCCGACGACGACCGAGCCGATGAAGAGGGAGCCTGACATGGCCAGAGCCATCACGACGTAGCCCACGACCATCAGGATTTGCGAGGCAGCGTTCCACAGTGGACGTGGCATTGCTCTTGTCCTGAAAATTTAGTGATGTTCACAATGTCAGACATATCATACATGAAATAAACAAATTCAGTTGCAAGCATTGACTTCGAGTCTTAGACAGTACAGTAGTACACAATCTCTAGTCAGACTAACAAGGGGTTGAATTGATCGTCCAGAATAGGATGATCGAATGTGAAAAAGAAATTGGTAGTTCCATGGCAATCTGAAATTTTAGAGGTTTGTCAAAATGTGATACGGATTGAAGGATGTATGTTTTCTTATTGTCGAAAAACCATCAAGATTTGTTCAGAATCTCATTTGATAAACGAAACCTAATACTGAATCCATAAGAAATACAATCCGCCTTAGCTATCAGGCTTAAAATATCTGGAGCTTACATAAAGGCATTACAGCAATTCTATGCCAAGCAGTACCCCACAGGAAAAAGGCACGAGCTACACGGATCGCTACAAGTCGATTTAAACAGTGCTATACTGTAGTATTTTATCTACAACGTTTTGCTGCCTTGTTTGCAATTTGTGCAGAATTGCAGATGGTCCGAACCCGAGCTACACATGATGCCCTTTTTTAAAATAATAGAAGAGAAATCTCTCCTCGTCTCTCTGCATGCACATGATGCCCTATATCACTACTGCAGGAAAGTGTGGCAGTGGCCACTGCACTGAGGCGGCAGTACTATTTCGAGGCGATTTTAGTATGATATTTCCTTACTTTCACTGCATATTCAGTGTGATTTTTCCTTATTTTCACTGCATATCAAAAATAGACATACGGTACAGTATGACAGTATATTCCTGCAGAGAGAACAATTCACCTTACGCAACTCGTAGTAGTACTAATTTATGACCATTGCTATTTCCACATGTAAATTACCCCCAAAACAAGGCGACCTGTCTCTAAGCTGCCAATTTGCAGATAAACAAGTGCAAACAATCCATCGAAAGGACTTCTTTCTTGGATGACTGAAGTTTGCTTCTTTTTTCTACGCTTTCTCGTTATCACAGTCTGTCAGCCAATATGTCAGCCATTGGCTGAACTATCCTACGTTTTTCCTCATACGCATCCGAGGAAGTCTACAGTGATAATAGATTATATAAAAGTGGCCCCATTTACAATACTGCGACTAGTAAATTGACCATGTTGACTTTTCGTTGACGTGCCTGTCCCAACATTTGATGGAGGGCACCACTATAACTAGAGATGGGAGTTGGGTTGTGTTTTTTCGGGCTAGTTCAAAGCCCGGCCGACCCGGTACGGCCAGAGCACGATCTGGCCCGGCACGTGGCAGGCCGGGCTGGCCCGGCCCAAATGGTGGGTAGTGCCGGGCCACGCAAGCCGGCCCGTCGGGCGGCACGGCAAATCGTGTCGTGCTCAAAGCCGCAGCAAGACGATCGACACGGCCGGGGCGGCCAAGACGCCTCGCTTACTCCGACCTCCGGCGCTGTGGTGCCGGACGCGGGCGCGAGGGCGCGCACACGCCGCAGTGACGACGACCGGCGCGCGCCGGGCCGCCACGGAGGAGGCTGGAAGGGGCGGGGAGGTGATGAGGAAGGGGACGACGAGGGTCGGGTCGGCGTCCCGCCTCTCGCCATACCACGCCATGGCCGCCATGACGCATACCGGGGGAAGGCGTCCGTCTCCTCGCCCATGCTGTTTCGCTGCGCCGCTGTCAGACTCCCGCCACATCATCGCCCCGCCGCCGCTGCCGCCGGCCCGCCTCTGCTGCAGATCCTCGCCGCTGCTGCCGCTGCCGCCGCCACCTCCCGCCGCTCCATCACAGATCCGCCGCGCCGCCGCTCGCCGCCGCCGCTCGCTTCGCTGCAGATCCTCGCTCGCCGCCGCCCGCGTCCGCCTCGCCGCTCGCGCATCTCGCCGCCGCTGCCGCGGTCCGCTCCGCCGCACCGCCCCACCGAGCCATCGGAAGAGGGCGGCGGCCAAAGTCCACGCGGGGCCGCTAGGGAGAGGGCGGAGCACGCGATTGAGCACGGGCGATGGGGCGACGGGGAGGCGAGGGGGCGACGGGACGGGTGGAGGCGACGGGGAGGACGGCGGGGTGATCGAGAAGAGAGGGGTGGAGGCGACGGGAGGGAGGCAACGGGGAGGAGAGACGGCGAGGGGGACCGGGAAGAGGGATGGAGGCGACGGGAGGCGAGGACGGCGAGGGAGGCGACGGGGGGGAGGCGAGGACGGCGAGGGGGGCGACCAGGGAAGGGAGCGGGCGAGGTAGACGAGGGGGCGAAGGAGACAGGCGAGGAGACGAGGCGAGGCTGCGGATCATGGAGCGGCGAGGGGGAAAAGAGGGGCGAGGAGACGAGGCGAGGCGGGGAAAAAGAGGTGGGCCGGGGGGAGCGGGGGGAGAGAGAGAGAGAAACGGGGGCAGTGGGAATCAGAGAGAGAGAGACGGTCATGGGGGGCAGAGGATATCCGGTCGGATGACCGTTGAGAGAAAATGAGAAAATAAGTGAGAGAGAGATGACTAAAGTTTTACTTTCTATCAAATCGAAAGAAAAAGTTGAGAGATAACGGGCAAGCACAGTCATAAATTTTTGCAATCGCGAGAAACAACAGGCGACCACAGAGAAGCAACGGGCAAGTCGCGATCGCGAGAGATAGGGTGAACGTGAGACATGACATAAATTTGATGTGATAAGCACAGAGAAGCAACGGCTCCGCGCGATCGTGCCTATAAAATGAAGCACCGTGCTCATTTATTTATCCACTCTCAGCTCACCTGATCACCTCATTTCTTCATCCACTCACTTGATTACCTCATTTCTTCATCATCTCATCTACTCTCCTCATTTCTTCAACATCCATCTACTCTTCCCATTTATTCACCATCTATTCACCCATTATGCTGCCAAGGAGCCGGAGCACCAAGGAGTTCCCGAGCGGTATGCTACCGAGGAGTCGTAGCACGAAAAGGACAGCAGGGCGACTTAGTGTAAGCTCTCGCCGCCGCTCCCCTAGTCCTCCTCCGGCTCTGACTCCAGTTGATGCTCGCTAGTTCTCGCCAAGTATGGGAGACTACGGCATGGTTGACCGTCATATGGACGGTACGGAGGGCTACGAGGAGTACCAGGGTAGGCCGGAGCCAATGGGGTCTCCAGAGTTCTCTCCCGCGTCTACGGACGGCAACATTGGCGGGTCTGGACGAAGGGCGAATTGCTGGAAGCACATGACCTGGAGCCAGGAAATCCAAGATGGCCAAACAGTAGATATTGCAACCTGTAATTATTGCCAAGCTAAATTATCTACTCGTGCAGCTGCAAGAACAGGGCACTTGAACCGGCACTACAAAGCATGCTTGCGCAAGATCGAAGCGCAGAGCCGAGGGGGAGGAGTACAAACGCAGCTAAACTTCGAGGCAGATGGCTCTGTAAGTACTTGGATATATAACCCGCTTTCTGCTAGTGAGGAAATTGCTAGATATATTGTTGCAGAAGATCAACCGATTAGGATGGGTGAAAGTCGCGCGTTCGAAAAAAATGATGCAACGCGGCTTTTGCCCACAGTACCAACATGTTAGTAGGAGAACCACTACATCTGATATTTTACGGATGTATCGTAAGGAACTAGCAGAGCTAAAAGAACTATTCCTACAAGTTCATTTCTCTTTTACTATAACTTCAGACATTTGGACATCATCACACCAGAGAAGTGGCTACCTTAGTGTTGTAGCCCATTATTTAGACGACAATTACAAGCTAAACAAGAGAGTGATAGGGTTTAAGCTAATTAACGAATCACACACGGGAGAGGCCATTGCCGAGCGTATACTACACGTACTTGATGATTTTAAGATAGATAATAAGATTGCTTCTATAACTCTTGATAACGCATCAGCCAATACAACTGCTATAAACATCCTCACCCCAAGCTTGCAGACGTATATTGGTGGTTATGTTCTCCACCAGAGATGCGTATGCCATATCTTGAACCTTGTTGTTCAAGATGGTGTGCAAGCGATTGACGATTTTTGAACAATGTTCAAGAAGGAGCCAAGAAAATTCGGTCTTGACATGAAGGTGAGGTGGAACTCGACCTATATCATGTTAAAGAAGTTACAAGGGTATGAACATGTCATATCCATTTTTATCAACGCTAACTCTCAAGACAATGAACTAGTAGTTACTAATTCAGATTGGCAGATTGCTAGTCGTTTTCGAGAGTTTTTAAAACCGTTTTATAAAGGAACAAAGATATTATCTGGTGTTTATTACCCTACCTCTCCCTTAGTTATAGAATATGTTTGGTTAATTGCAGATAAGATTGTCAAATCTAGGAAGGATCCACTTTTAGTTCAAGCTGTCGCACTAATGCAGGAAAATTTTATTAGATATTTTGGTTCTATTTCAGACGTGTATTGTTTTGCTATCATTTTCGATCCTACGAAAAAGTTGTCAGGTTTGCAGCTCGGTCTGGAGGGAATAGGTGAATGCCTCGATCTTGATTACTCGGAAGCTTTCACACATGTCAAAGATGAGCTTTTTCGTGTTTTCCACATGTATCATGACAAATTCGGCAGCAGCGCGAGATCGGAGGCCTCACAGCAGACGCGACAAGGAAAAAAAAGCTTGATATCCGACTTGTGGAAGAAGCTTAAGGGCAAGTCCAGTTCTTCGTCCTCTCAATCTCAGGCAGCTCCCGTGTGGAATCCTGTCTCAGAGCTAAACCACTACCTGGAGCATGATTTTGCAAACATCGATCCTGATCTTTCCGGTGAAAAGATAGACTTGCTCGAGTGGTGGAAGAACAACAAGCGGACATTTCCTGTGCTGTCACATTTTGCACGGGATGTTCTGCTGGTGTCGGTGTCCACTGTCTCTTCAGAAGCAACGTTCAGCATGGCAGAGAGAATAATTGAAGAAAGAAGATCATCCTTCACGCCTAAGATGGTGGAGGCAATCACATGCGCAAAGGACTGGGAATTGGCTAAAGAGCAAAGAATAAAGATCAATCGGAGGATCTTGAGATCGTGCAGGCGTATGCTGACCTCGAACGCATGAACGATCTCGACATTGATGAGTTGTTAGTATGTACGCATGTTGTTACTATACTATTTTCCTTACTCGGGGAACCCCACTCTGAGGCGTAAGATTTTTAACGAGGCAGTAACATTGTATCTGTAAAATATCAATAAAAATTCAATTTTCCTCCGAAATATTTACGAGCCCATGTTTTTACCAATTAATTTAATTTTAACTAGGTTCTTAATTAGGCGGGCACGAGAGGACTGAAGATGGTGATCGCCACCACCATCGCCACCTCCACCTTATATAGTAATTTTGGGTTGAACTTGGGCTGGCACGACACGACCCCAGCACGATGGGCTTTGGGCCGTGTCTGGGCCTGATCGGAGGCGAAGTGGGCCAGCACGGCACGGCACAGTAGGGTGATCGGGCCGAGCCAGCACGGCATGACGCGACTCAAAACACGTTGGGCCCAGGCGGCCGGCCCAACTCCCACCTCTAACTATAACTATGGATGCCGGCCGACATTTGCAGACGTTCGTCCCTCGTCTCTGTTAGGTCTGGCAATTGAGTTTAACAAACTGTTATTCAGTTTCGTTCGAAATTGATATAATTTAATTTAAAGTTATTTTATTTATTGTTTAAGTGGTTAAAACCGAGCTTACGAGCTATTATCGAGTCAAGCCTCGTTTAATTTTTTTCATTTCGAATTAACTCATTTCAATTTTAATCAGTTAAGTATTGTAATTAAATCAATCACATGACCCATGACAGCTTTTTTTTGCCGGCCCTGGTCTGTATTGGTGGGCTTAATATCTGATCAAGATAGGACACCAACTCCGTACTACGGAGCAACCACGAACGGAAATTAATGGAGATGCATGGGAGTATGGGACTATGGAAGGGAGGGGGAGAAGGCAGACGTACTTGATGAAGTGCTCGGAGATGGTGCCGGAGGCGATGCGGCCGAAGAAGCCCCAGATGCTGGTCATGGAGACGAAGATGGAGACGTCGGAGTAGCCCATGGCGACGCCCATCTGCCCCAGGTTGTTCATCACGGCCAGCCCCGTGCCAACGCCCATCAGGAAGGACGCGAACAGCAGCCAGAAGTCCAGCGACGCCAGCGCCTGCGCGATCGTGTGCTCCTCCCCAAGCCGCGGCCTCTCGCCGGGGCCCCGCGCCTCCGCCTCCGCCTCCTTCGTCTGCACCGCGAGCAGAGGGGCGGTTGACTCCGCCTCCTCGACGTCGGCGTTCGCCGCCTTCCGCGCCTTCATCCATGATTTCCACGCCACGTGCGCCGGCACGACAGCCGGGGATGCGATGAGAACTAGGAGGACCGCCACGAAGACGGCCGAGACGACTCCGCCGCCGCCGCCGATGCCGGTGAGGTCGGCGGCGAGGAGGTACAGCGCGATGGTCACGGCGAGCGTGTTGATTGCGGCGAAGCACCGTGCGTCGTGCTCCTGCCCACCCGCCGCGCCGCCGGCCTGCCCCTCGCGGAGGAACACCATGGCGACCGCGCAGACGGCGGCCGGCACGACGGCGAGCATGACGAGGAAGGACGCGGGGTCGTCGGCGAAGAGCGCGGAGCAGACGTCGGTGAAGATGGCGGTGCTGAGGCCGACGTAGCCCTTGAGCACCCCGGAGACGGGCCCCCTGCTCCGGCGGAAGTTGCGGATGCAGGTGACGAGCACGGCGGTGTTCATCCAGGTGGTGCTATTCCCGCCGAGGCAGAGGAAGACGCACATCTGCCAGTAGGGCAGCGGCGCGACGGTCCTCGAGACGACGAGCCACTGCGCACCGTAGCCGAGGAGCCCTTCGAGGGAGCCGATGGCGAGGAGGAGCCAGGTGGGGACGCGGTCGGAGGCGAGGCCAGCGAGGAGACCGAAAGCCTTGCCGATGTCCTTGGCGACGGAGAGCCCGTTGAGCTGTAGCTGCGTGAGCCCCATGAGCGTCTTGAGCGAGTCGGAGTAGTTGGAGAAGGTGTAGTTGTTGCCGGAGATGCACTGCACCCACACCGCCGTCACCAGGCCCAGCCACCGCCCCCACCGCGTCCCCGCCATTGCGTCCAGCGCCGCCGCCACCATCGCCTCACGCTCTGAATTGCACGTACGCTTAATTTGCTCGCGTCGGAATGGCGCCGCCGCGCGCGCGGGGTGTTCTTGGTTGCTTGGCCGCGTCTGTCTCGGCCTCGGGAGGCTGGATAGGAGGGAGGGGGGAAGCGGGGACGGTGGAGGCGTGTTGCTTTCAGTGCGTGCTGCGTCGGTCGGTGTGCGCGCGCGCGGCGGGTTGGGGTTGCGTTTTTCGTCTGGGAGTTATTGGTTGGAATCGAGGGGGGTTTATGAGTGTTGTGAGCAGGAGCGAAGCAACGAGGGGTCGTTTCTATAGGGGACTGATAGGGAGTTTTTTTTTCTCTCTAAATGATACTATTTGAATTAGCATTAGCAAAAAATGATATTCTCATAATCGTAAGTGTAAAAATAGCGCTCTTCATCGTTCCTGAGTGGCACGGACGGCTCCTGTGCTACCACATCAACCTTGTCCGCTCCACCCTAGGACGGATTCCCCTCATCCGCACCACCATGGAACGAAAAGTCACGTGACGCGCGTTCGTCTCTCTGTAGCCCGGACAAGGCGTGTCCATCCAACCCTACTCCGGACAAGGCCACGTGGGCATGCGTTCGTCCCACACTAGCCCAGATTTGACGTGTCCTTCCCGCCCTGCTTCACACAAGACCTTAATTACTTGACCATAATTAATTTGTTGATAAGTAATGACTCGTAGTTAAGAGGTGGTAACTAATTAATTGTAATTAATTCAATGGGACCTACTTAGATGTAATGACTTACTCGTAAGTAATTTGTTGATAAGTAATCAAATTGTTGCTAATTAATTCATTATTTGTATTCACTTACTTGCATTTAATTGATTACTTGTATGTAATATGCCATAATTATTTGTGTCGTGGGTAATTAGTGCCAAATTAATTACTCGTAATTATTTAGTATTTTTTGTTTAGTGCTATTTAATTAGTGGTAGTTGAAGAAATAATCTCATGTAAATAGTCGTGTACAGTTAATTAACTAGTGCTAATTACATACCATGTTTGTTTATGCCATTCTTTCTTAACACGTATGTTTTTCAACATTACATTTGTTCTGAACTGACTTGCCCTTGTTTTGTGCGCTACAACACGGATATGCATACACACAGAAAGGTCGACACTCCTAGTTCTATGTTTTCACGTCAATCCACAACCGATCAACTCCGACAATACGCACATAACATACAAAACATGCATACAAATATAGCGCAACAACTCGCATAATATTACATACCGGATACAATATGGTTCACTCGTCTGAGCCACTCTCTGCTCGCTGCATATGCATCTGTGTGCAGGTCTTGGTTTTGCATCAAGCATGTCCCTAGGGATACGTTAGTCGGTCCAGAGAGTGCGTATAGGTCCGGAGGGGTATGGAAACCGTTGAGTGGACAGAGGTCCACCAGTAAGCTGACTCCGGCACAGCTGAGTCTGTCCAACATCGATGTCGTCCAGCTGAGTCATGCCGAACTAGTTACCACCTACAATCATGTCAGTAATGAAGGACTCGAGAAATTCACTCCTAGATCGTCTGTCTCTAAGGTACGCTGTTTGCAAGTCCGGTCATGCGGAGGAGCTCTGGTCTCGATTGTGCGAAGTGGCAGCGACCCCGGAGGAGCTATGCTCTTCGTACGGTACTCCGTACTAGCCAATGTATGATAGGGGTGGGTGCCCTGGTGCCACAGTCCAAACCCTGTGCGTTGTGTACTGCTCCCTGGCAGTAGCTGGGATAGACGTCTCCTTATCAGTTGACAGATGACTGTCACCCGCATGCTCAATTGAAGGCTGCAAGATGAAATGATGTTAGGCCAAATAAAAATCTGGGACATAAACTAAACATCTCGTACCTCTCGGATGTGCAGTGCTAATGATCGAGGGGGCGCCAGTTTGAGTATGGTGTGCGGATGGCAAAAGAGATGCATCCCGACGAACGTGCGGCTGCAGGACGATATGATGTTTGCACAACCTAAGGCGTAATAAAAACAGGACATAAAGTTGTACATAACTTACCTCCCCATCGATTCACAACGTGGATGGCCGACTTGGAGCGCTAGGACGCCCGCCGGACAGACTGGGCCGTGACGACCTAGCAGATGAGTATGGTTCGCCACTCGGTGCGCGGCGTGTAGGACATCGTATCTCAAACGACTGCAGCTCATGTTCTTAATTATATTTCTTCGACTCTGCAAATATGTACTTCAAAGTTCTCAGAAGCCCTAGTACGGTGTGCTTTAGGCTGCAGATGGTATCCTCCGATGCACTTGCGATTTGTTGCAATCGCTCAAACTAAAAAGACAAACAACACATGTTCAGTAACAAACAGTACAAAAATTATCAATAAAACGAGCAAGGTTTGTCAATGTTTTTACGGTGTTGTCACGCCGCGAGGCGCTAGTTGTATCGATCGAAGGAGTGATGAGGCCTCTCTTGGTGAGTCGCCTGCTCGGGCGCTGTGCTGGAGGACGGGTCAGTCTGGTGGATGACCGTAGTACGTGTACGGTCTCTGCTCCTATATGACGTCGACGTGCGTCGTCTCCGTCCAGGCCGTCGGTGATGCGCGTTGTAGAAGGGTTCTAGTAGCTCTGGTATAAGCATGACTTGCAAGAGATCAAAGACATAGATTAGTAGTGAATAAATTAATAATGATGATGAATTACTAGAAATTAAAAAATACAACTAAACACATACAACAAAATAATATGCACTAATTAACCACGACCAAATTTATTATGACTAATTAAGTACAATTAAGTTAGTAGGACTAAATTAGTTGTGACCAAATTAATATGAGTATTTAAAAACCTCTTAATTAATTTGGACTAATTAATTACTGCAAATGAATTAGAAAAAGAGAATTATGACTTAATAATGAATTACATACTACTAAATTAATTTTGATTAATTAATTACCATAGATTAATTATAAATAAATAATTATCACTACATAAAGTCACTGAATTAATTACAAGTGACTAATTATGATTAAATTAATTATGGCTAATTAAGTAAGACTAATTAACTACAACTGATTAATTAAAACTAATTAATTATGACTAATTGATTAATTAATTCGTAACAAATTAACTAGAACACTAATAAATATGTAAGATTAAGTTACCAACGAATAATTAATTACTACCTAATTTATTACAACTAATCAAATAACACAAATTAATAACGACTAAATGATAAGGACTTAATTAATTACCCTTAAATAAATACAACTAATCAATTATGATTAATTAACTACAACTAATTAACTAAATATACATTTAATAAAGACAAAACATACGAGATAAAAATTACATGTTAGTATGACCGCTAATGACAGCTCTAAACAACACTTAATCCACTGCAAAAACGAAACCGAAACTGCGAGAGAGCGAGTGAGGATGAGTATGAACGAAGAGTCTCGCTCGCAAGTCCGCATTTATAGCGAGGATGAGAGAGCGAGCGACGGGAGGGAATTGTGCGCGGGCAGCATGCACGCGCTTGAAGGACGGGAGAGATAGATAGAAAATGATGGACACAGTGATGGACGAGACATGCGGGGATGGACGAGACGTTGCTTTCAGCGCGTGCGGGTGAGCGTGGGATGGAGTCGTCTAAGCTGTGGTGGGACATACGAGTGCCACATGGCCTTGTTCAAAGCAGAGCGGGACAGATGCGCTTTGACAGACGCACGCCATGTGGCTTGTCCATTCCATGATAGTGCGGATGAGGGGAATCCGTTCTAGGGTAGAGCGGACAAGGGTGATGTGGCAGCACGAGAGCTGTCCGTGCAACTTAGGAACGGTGGAGAGCGTTATTTTTGTACTTACGGCTATGAGCATGTGAGGATATCGTTTTCGCTAATTCTAATTCAAATAGTGCCATTTACGGCAAAAACTCAATGAAAGGCTGCTTCTGCTTGGGAGTTGGGACGAGGTATGTGGTCGGGTTAATGGTTGCTTTGGGATAATTCAGTCCGGATTAGAGGGTGTGTGACGGGACGTTCCTGGTTGTGTTTTTTTTTTCTTTAGGAGAGACGATGATTTTGTGACGATGGAGTGGAAGAGAACCTTTCTTTTTCTTTACTACTTAAAAAAGAGAGCAGTTGGTGATACGTCGTCTCCTTCCATCTCTTTTTTCACCCCTAAAAACTCTCTACAAAAAGAAAACACAAAAAATCATTTTCTAACAAATAGATTAACTTCAACGCAAATTGCAATGCGTTTCGCAACGAAACTCGACTGGACGAGGAGGCAAAGCCGAAGGTAGTGTGTAGGTCGAGTACGTCAACGGAGGCGTGACACCATCCTGGTCGGAGCTCGATCGAGAGCGAAGTTAGAGCCGATGGTGCGGAACAGGCCGATCCCGACAACGTCGACTCGACATGTTAGGGTAATATTACATTTTCCATCTGTAGCAAAGCATGAGTATTTAGCTGGTCATTATTTAGTTGCTGACTCCTGCAAATGGATTTTTGTCATTATTTAGTCGTCGACGGCAGCATAGGAGTAAGAGGGAATTAGGTCGAAGAGGACGGATGTGCTACCAACGGTGAAGATACGGAGAGGTCTCTCGGGACATGCTTTCCCAATGCCACACGACACGATCATGTGGAAAATCGTTTATTACACAGTTTATATATATATATATATATATATATATATATATATATATATATATATATATAAACAACACTTGGTCAATATGTTGGACAAGGCAACGACGGTGTGGAGTATTCTTGCTTGCAAGTCGTACTAACATTAATACGAAAATTGAGAAGTGAAGCGTGTATAACTTGTACAATAAAAAAAAAAGGGTAATGCTCACCAGCAGATATCCGGTACGGACATTTTCCATCGGACAGTGCATCCACCGTTCTGTATGATTCAACGACGAGTGCTACTCTAGCCCTCTTTTTTCTTGTGTTAGCCCACACACTCGGATGTGAAACATCTCATTTCGCCAGAATCCAAACACGAGCTCACACTCGTGGAATCACACTGGGAGGAGATAACCACAGCGACAACCTTGCTTTTCTTCGTATCCCCAACATTATCTATTTTCTATATCTCCCTCTCCCTTGTGCCATAGTCACTTTGTGCCTGCGAACTGGGATGACGAACAAAAAAGTGGGGCCGAGAGGAGAGGACGAGTTGGGAAGCTGCAGTCACTTTGTGCCACGAGAAAAGGAAGCCGCGACGGAGAATTGGACGGCGGCCAAAGGAGTGAGGGCGACGCACGGTGCCTATGACGACATCCCTGAGGGCCAACGTGCTGCCGCCACTGAGGCCAAGGCAGGTGAATCGATTGTCTGTTACAGTAAAGAGTTTTTTATTGCATTAGGTGTTTTAAGATGTTAAGACCTGAATATCCAGATGCGGATACCGCTGCCAGTGAGGGCCTTGATGTGTGGCAGCATTGTTTTCGGCGAGTCTCCAAAGTGAGTACTCAGTTCTGCGTTTTTGATATGTTACAACCTATAAAAAAAAATTGCATATTGTTCTTTGGTATGTTGCGACTCGTTGAAAAACATAACGCGGTCTGTTGAAATAAATATTGCGGCCCGTTGAAACAAATGTTGCATACTGTTCACGGGAATGTTGCGACCCGTTGAAAAAATATTGTTGGTGTTTTGCATGTATGAATTTGTGGTGATTTTTATTGATGTTGCATGTATAGATTTGATATGTTGCACCAATTAAGAAAAAAAATATTACACCATGCATTCCTCTGTGTTACATTAGGACGTACGGTGGAAAACATTCGAGGTGTAGTTGCTCCCTGTATTAAAAAAAAAAAAGGTCCGTCTCGTCTGCGCTTGTTCATTAATGCATGAATCTTCTCAAGGTCTTGTGTGGATAGTGGAGAAATTTTCCGGTGGGAAACAACCGAAGGGGATAGGGTTGATCCCTCACCACCACCCAATCCCCTCCCACCTGGTGGATTAATCCCTTGGGCTGTTTGGATATGGCTGGATTGGCAGGGATTGGCAGGGATAAATACCAAAACTAAAAAACAAGTAAAAAAATCCCGAAAACAGTTCAGAAATTTGGATAAAATATTTTAAAAACCCGAAAATACTCTAGAAAATTTAAAAAAACACACAAAATTCTGGAAGCAGTCTAGAAAATCCTAAACAAATTCAAAAAACAATTTACTCATGTATCACACAAGAAGTTGACTAGTACTACAGGAGACCATAAAGTTAGTTGAAAAGATGTACAAAAATCCACAAAAATAGATACTCAGCACCGTGTGACAACCTTAACAACGTGAAAGATTACAATCTATGGTTAATGTAGACAGTTAGATATTCGGTCCAATGATCTTAACACTAATCTCAATATGATGAGACACAAAGTTTATAACGAATAATCACACACACACATGCATCACCTTCCGTGGGTCAAAATCCACTTCCCACCTTGGTCAAAGTCTAGTAAAAAAATCACCACCTCCCACCTCCCATCAATCCCTACGTCGCTCTCCACCTACATTTTTTGTGCTTCAGACGATGCAGTAACTAACTAGCTTAAGTAGAGTAAATTCAAACTTTCGGTGCAGTAATTGCTCTTTACAACGTTAAAACATATTCACCATGGATCTCTTTTTGTTAAGCACCTTTTTTTCTAGCAAAACGCTTTAAACGGATTGTAAATATGATAAATGGTTTAGGAGATATTGTTATTCAAAGTTTGCAACCAACCCACGCTTATCTCTCCACCCGCCCCTCTAGGCTCAGCATGGCAGTAGATCTCTTTGTAGTGATGCAGTAAAAGGCACAACAAGGTCGCAGTAAAATCTCTTGTATTGTTGTAGTAAAAGGCACAATGAGGTCATAGTAAATCGCTTTTGTAGTGTTGCAGTAAAAGCAAAATGAGGTTGCAGTAAAAGGCACAATAAAATCGTAATAAATCTCTTTTAGTGATGTAGTAAAAGACACAATGATATCGTAGTAAATCTTTTATAATGCTGCAATAAAAACACAAGAATGTTGCAGTAAAAGGTATTATGAGGTTGCAATAAATCTCTTATAGTGTTCCAGTAAAAGGGGTGGAGTCGAAGGGGGTAGCGGAAGAGGGCGTGGGGTGGTGGATTGAGAGGCGCGTGCAGTGTTATGGTTGGTTGTGCCATATGCAATAATTGATTGGTTTAGGTACAGTAAATCCGAACTTTCAGTATAGTAATTATTTTTTACAGTATTAAAACATATTCATCATGTAGTGGTGCAGTAAATAGGAGATATTATCACTCAAAGTTTGCAATTAACACATATTTCTCTCTCTACACGCTCCTTCTGCAATCAGCGTGGCGGTAAATCTCATATAGTATTGCAGTAAAAGGCATAACAAGATTGCATAGGATGCACACGGTTTTACGGTTGGTTGCATGGGACGACCAGAGCCTGTCACATAAAAGGATAGTGGTTAATGCATCAGGATAGGTCGGAAATAGAAATCAAAATAAACGTAGATATCACCCTCAAGTTCAGAACTGGAAGCATGCAAGGCATCACAGATTCGCAAGGGGAAAAAAATCTATTTTATATTCCACTGCCAGTCTGCAACAAACCAAGTTTAATAATGGTGTATGATAATAAGTGGCATGTATTTGTGGGTCGAAGATCAATGACATAAGTTGTATAATGCAATTACTTCCAGACGGTCCATTTCAACTGCCATATCAATTACCATCAACCTCAACTGAAGCTGTTGTCCGATAGTACAAAATTCAGAAGAAGATGTACTTAAATACCAGGGAATGATGCGATACAACAAGAGCATAAATCAAATACTCTGTTAGCCGCTGGGTAAAGATTACAATGCTAAATCTGAGTTGCAATGGGATCGGAAATGAATAGTAGCTTTCTGTGAGCCTATGAATATTCTATTACTGTGCAACGCCATAAGTTTGGTACTTTCTGGACACTTTTTTTTTAACTACGATATCATCCTACCATAGAATCCAGTTCACTACACACAAGCTATGAATAAGTCGGAACAAGGGGGTCTATTCTACAACCATAAAAATCAATTCAAAACATGAATATTCATGTGCAACAAAAGAGTCTGTTCTTCGTAGTTCACATGCATGCTGAGGCATCAAAAACAGGTTATCCACTTATCATCACAGTTCTTCCACTAACACATCAATTTAGGTGGTATTTAACTAAAGTTCTAATGTCATGATGAACTATAGCCTATAGCTCCCACTAACAACATCCACATGTTGGTGTTGGCACACAACAAAATGAACTGAAGTCTGCTATCAGTCACAGAAACATCCAATCCACTGTACGAGGCTTAATTTGCCTAATTGAAGCCAAGAACCTATTGGATATTTTGAAAGCTATTTGGTAATTTCTCATTTTGAGAAAAGAAAAAAATAGAAAAGGAAAATAAAAAAAGGTTGAGCCCACCTGTCGGTGGGGGAAGAGGAAGGGATAAAACTAGAGACCAAGTCTCCTGCCCGATCCCGTTTTGTTCATGTGGCCTGGTGGCTCCCTCGCAAGCGTGTGCGGTCTGGATGGAGGACATGTGGCGGCAGCGCTGGAGGCACAGACGGCCCGGTCGTCTCGAGGCCGGCCGTTGGCAGCAACCGTGCCGCTTCCCTCTTCTTCCTCTTCTTTCTTCCAACCCAAAAATTACAGTGGGTATTTTTTCCCCCCTTTTTGGTTCCTTCCTCTCTTCCAATTTGCCTTCGATTTAGGTGGTGAGAGCTGCGGCGCCGCCAGGTTGGTCACAGCACCGTCGGATTTCAGGGTTGTTTCCTCTTCCTCCTTGTGTGTCTCAATTTCTCTCTCGCTCCTTGTAACATCTCGAATTTTGGTTTGTTTTTTAAGCTTCTAAAAACAAAATAACAATATGATTTTTCTTGTTTAAGTCAAGCTTAATTTGAATTTTTAGAAATTAAAACAATTTAATGTGAATAATTTAAACTTTAATTAAATTAATTCGCTTTATTTGGGTTCCTTAAGTTCTAGAGTATTTTCTGGAATTTTCTAGGAATTTTGAGAATTTATTTGAGCTCAGTTCTATTTAATTCAATTTCTGAATTTCCTTTTTTGGATTTTTCCTTCGGGTTGATTCTCTTTTTCTCTTAGGGCATTTACCCTTTTTCCTGGCCCGATTCTATTTTCTTTCCCTGTCGGCCTGCTTTTCCTTTTTGTTTTCCTTCCTTTTTTCTTTCTTTTCCTTCAGCCCGGCCCGCCTTCGCTTTTCCTCCCACGCGAGTGCCAGCCCACCTCCTTCCTTCTTTCTCTGCCTTGTGGCCCCTCCTTGTCAACTATGTCCCTTTCCTCCCCGCTCTGGATTCCTTGCACCGTGTTTGTGTCAATCACGACAGAGCCACCAGCCTCCTCTTGGATACTCCCTTCCAGGCCTTTATAAGTCGAGCCACCCGTATCAAAATATTCGCCCTAGGCTCTTCTTCCCAAACCCCAAGCCGCTGGTCCCGGATTCATCTTCGTCTTGTTGGATTTTGCTTTTGTAGCCGCCGGCAACTTAAGGTCTTCGTTGCCAAAGTTCGTCACCGTCAAAGCATCTCTAGTCGCATCATCACCTCCGTTGAACTCGCCTCAACATGTTATACGTGTTGCTCTCATCGCCATCCCCGAAGTGTCGCCGAACCACTGTTGCCCTTTCTTCCCCAAATTCAGACTTGTCGCTCCTCCTCGTATCTCACCGTTAGTAAGTCCCCGTGCCTTCTTGTTCACATCATCCCATGTATCTCATCATCCTCGTCCAATCCCCTCCCTCTTTCTTGTATCTCCGCCGCGAGGTTGTTCACCACCGTCACATTTCTTCTCCGACTCCGGTCACCATCACACCTTTTCTCAGGTCCCCGCCTGTACTACGTTGAGAGGCATCGCACAACCCTCGATAAGTAGCACAAAGCACTGCGGAGACCCAACTGTATTGTGGCACCTCGTCGGGCCAGGCGTCCACCAAAGACTCTGCGAAATGGATGTAGCTAGGGTACACGCAGTCTCCCTGAGTAGTAGGAAACAAGATCCATCCGAACAGGAATAAAAGGTACGCGAGGAAGTGTGTCATAACTGCCTCCACAGTCGCATGTATGGGGCAGGTCATGTACTCCCGCAGCCAGGAATGTGGCACACCCGATATGTTCTCAGGAATCGGGTGATCGAATCTATCAGCTAAACGCACCTTCCAGTCTAATCGCCTCGGAGGTGGCACTACTGGAAGATCGCGCAGCGGCAGACTTGTAAGCATAGCTATGTCCTCCAAAGTTACGGTCATCTCCCCCCCACCGGAAGTGGAAGGTGTGAGTCTCTGGCCTCCAACGATCCACGGGTGCAGATAGGAGTGACGCGTCAAGCTGAAACACGTGTGGTAGGTCCTACATGCATGCAAAGGGCAGGAGGCCGGTGTCCCGTAGTCTCGGGGCATACCGCTCGTCAAGATGTCACCTCTCTCTGGGGGCGCTTAGGACTAGGCTCGGAAGGCCGACGCCAGATGACCACGCTAGGCGTCAGTGTCGCCCATCCCAGCGTGCGTCGATCAGCTCATACGGACCGTCAACTGCAGGCTGCACCATCTCCTGCCGGGTGAGAAGCAACATTTTAGTCCTCATATAAAACATAATGTGTGGCACAGGAAAACAAAGCAAAACATATGATAACAGAATGTAAGACAAAGTGATATGACCATAATGAGTTCACATATGACACAGACAACATAACATTACGTCTGTACAGAAAGGCATGGATTGACAACGACACAACTCATACAAGGCATTAAAATAAGCATACAACATCAGACTTAGTAATTAAATCTTGGTCGCTAAGGTGCGCCGCTTGTGCAGGTCTGTTTGGGCAGCGGTTGATGGAGTGGGCAACAGTCCTGCACAATCTGCATTTGGGGCGGCGAACCCGTTGTTTGCGCTGGCTGTCGTCCATGTCGTTCAAATGCGTCGTGACTGGTGTCTTCCACGGTCAGGGTGCTTTAGTGCTGGGTTCGGCACCCACTTCACCTGCCCCGGCCAGATGTCTCTATAGTGCATGTTCAGGCCGTACGAATGGAACTCGGCACTCCAAGTGGCATACAGGTGGTGGATGTCGTAGTACTCGGAGATGTAACGCTCTGAGGCCTGGCGCCACGTCGCGCACGCCGCGTACACATGAGAGCATGGTTTGTGGAGAAGTCGTGGCTTGTTGCAGGTGCACGATGCTTCGTCACCAATTGTGCACACCTGCTTCTGATCCCCTCTAGCGTGGGCCATCACGTACTTCTCCCTAAGCCGGATCTCGAACTTCTTCCTGGCGTCATCCATTGTACAAGCAACGTGCGAACGAGCCTTGCTGATCTTCCTCTCCATGTTCGCGTGCATTACTTCGGAGAATTGCTTGCCATCCTCCAGATGTTTCTTGGCCATCATGGCTGTGTTGACAAAGTACCCGACGGTACAGTTCTAGCTCTCATCTACGATCGCAGTGATTGGCAGGGATCGTACACCCTTGAGAACACCGTTGTATACCTCAGACATGTTGGTCGTCATGATCCCGTACCTTGCACCACCGGTGTCGTGTAGCAGGGACAATTTCTCCAAGTCGGGTGCGTGTGAGTTAACCCACTGTGTGAACTCCCCAACTCTCACGGACCCTCCTGTCGTTGCCCCTGTCTCAGCATCCGCCGAGTTCCTTAGATGCTTCCCGGTCTCCTCATCGAGCTGTCTCCACACCGCTTCGAACTTCTTCCTTTGGTTCTGCATGCAGAGCTTCTTGAACATCTTCATCAGGTCCTTGCTCCGAAACCTTGTGAGGAAGTTCACTGTGAGATGCCTCATGCACCAACGGCTCCTGACACCATTCCACTGGAACAGCGGCCGCGTCCCGTTTTGCGTCATGCTCAACGCGGACAGCAACCCATCATTGCGGTCTGAGATGACACACATCTGGGCGGTTTTGGACCACCGCCTACTTCACATTGCATAGGAACCACAACGAGCTATCAGTATTCTCGCTCTCAACAATTGCGAAGGCCACGGGGAGTAACTGGTCGTTCGCATTGGCTGCAACGACGGTGAGGATGGTACCCTTGTACTTCCCACATAGGAAGGTGTCGTCCATCGTCAGCACGGGGCGGCAATGCCTGAACCCTTCGATCGCCTGACGGAAGGCCCAGAAGACCCTTTCAAGAACAAAACAATTTGGACCCTCCGTCGGATGCACGCGCTCAAGCTTGTTTATGTATTTCCTGGGATTAGATTCTGCGATTTGATGCAGAATTCTTGGGACCTGGTTGTAAGCCTCTTCGAATGTGCCGAACATTCGCTCCACGACCCTCCGTTTCGCCCGCCATACCGTTTTGTAGCTGACCGGGAACCCCACCATATTGGCAACATCCGCTAGTAGGAGCTTTGGCGAAATGGACACATCTCCAGCAACGAGGTGGCTTATCAGTCTGGCAACATACGAGGACGTCATATTGCGGTGTCTATGAAGCAGCTCAGCTCGCATGTGTGGTCCTTCAGCACTGTTATCCGGAAGCCCGTGGCCGCGGCCGTGAACCGCTGCGCACGGACCTTGCCAGCACAGGACTCATCAACACACCTAACGATGTAGGTGTCGGGGTTGGACCTCTGCACCTGATACGTCCGACCAATGTTAACGGCGTATCTAGCAATAGCATGCTGGGCGGCGCTCTTGTTAGGGAAGCGCTGTCCTAGGAGCAGGGTGTCCTCATTGAACCCCCACTCAGCCCCCTCGGGATGTGGCAGAACCAGCGATGTCGTTGCAACGTCGTCCAATCGTGAGTGGACGTAAGCAATGTCGGTGGTGACATCACTACCAACTGCACCTCCCGTAACAGCTTCTTCATCTTCATCGTCTTCGGAACTAATTGTTTCCATCTCCTCCCCCTCGCTTTCCACCTCATGCACCTGGTCGGCCAGGTACTCGTGGCAATCAATACGGGCTGTCCGCCATCTCTCCACTCATTCGTTGGGCTCAAAATTGTCGGCACGCCTCCTTAGGTTTTCCTCGCCCGCGTCTCCTCAAACACCGGAGACCAACACAGCCTCCTCCTCACCAGCAGCTTCACCGGAACCACCCACGCCGGATGTCCCCGTCCTCTCCACGAACTGAACGTACACTATCGGCCGCGCATATATCGCAGTAGCGGGGTTGCAAACAACCCCCATGTAATTGGCCTATGAAGCGTCACATGTCACCTTCATAAGTTGCCAAACGGGATCGTTTGCACCACCCACCACTGAGGCATACAACGCCTCGATGCGCAGCTTCTTACTTCCAGTGGCGCGATCGAACGCGGAACGCACGCACCGCCTTAGCTCCGAGTGGCTCATGTCCTTCAGAGTCGGCGCCCGGATCACGGTCTGGTCACAATTTGACAGATCCGCACCGTACGGTCCGTCGCGTACGAGAGCGTTCCCGTGGAACATGAACAAATCTTGAATCTCCACCATGAAGTACCTAGAACAGGTGCGTATGAAACCACTTATATGCAATGCTCGAACCATCCAATTATTTGTGGGTTTTCCAAATGCCTATACCAATGACATGCGGGGTCCACTGCATACTATTTTTTATTTAATTTCTGAATTAAAAACTTACTGACAGGGGGGCCGTTTGTCATTCTCGCGGCCTGCTGAATAGTTCATGCATCGAAGGTCAACATGCCCGGTCAAGAGTCCATAGACCGCGCGCTCTGTGGGACCTGACCGTCAGCGACTCTATTTCAATTCTATTTCTATTTCATTCAACGACCTCCAAATATTTTTATATTTTACGGTCAAGTTCGTGATACTATGCAAATTACCGAGTTAAAATTTACAACACTAACAATAATAAGTATGCTAAGCCAACTAATTACTGTCTAATCACATTGCTAACTACCAAGTCTTCTAATTACGTGCTAATCACACTAAGTCTTCCGATTTGATGTCCGAACACTAAGTCAAAGTACATCTATAACTACTCCGTTGCAACAATAAGAAATTATAATTCATCTAATTACAACCTAATCATATTGCTAAAACTACCTAAAACTATAGCCGGAGGCGAATGACACTTACATTTTCTTGATGCTCAAAAAACGATGCACAACTTTTGTAATTGAGCGAACTTCAACTTCTCTCTAGTTGGCGTCTCCATTCGCTTCCTCTCTTATATAGGCTCACTGTACCACGCCTTTGCCACGCAGAGCGCACGCCTCGCCCTTCTTCTTTGTCGGGGCGGGCCCTGCGTCTTGCCAGTGGCGCGCGGCCTAGCCCTATCGTCTTTGTGTTGGGACGGCAAAGACCTTAGTCGCTACCGTCCCACACGGCAGCAGGCGCGGTGAGGGGATTATATTTAGAATTTTGATGCTACAAGGCTACTTTTAAATTTTTGATGGTCTAACGGAGCTAAATATGATAAATTCCATGTCTCCCCACCATTCCAGTGATGCGCGTGTCTTTTTCTTGCTGACGCGGATGGAAAGGACAAACCTCATGAAGCACGCCTCCCAAGCTTGACTCCACTACATGCTGTCGTCCCACACGGTAACAGACGCGTGAGGGGATTATATTTAGAATTTTAATGCTACAAGACTAATTTTAAAATTTTGATAGTTTATGGGTCTAAATATGTCCAAAGTCCTTATCTCCCCGCCATTCCAGTACCGCGCACGTCTTTTTCTTGGTGACGCGGATGGTCAGGACAAACCGCATGAAGCACGCCTCCCAAGCTCGACTCTACTTGCAGTGCAGTAATCTGTACCGGCGTGTACGTTTGGGCCCGCGCGCCCCAACTGTGAGAAGAAGGCAGCTTCGCTAGTACCACTAATCTCCTTCCGACCTGTAACACCCCGTTTTTCAGATAGCAAATAGAGCCGATTATTTCAATTTCGATTTTCGTTGATTTTCGTCTGCCGCTTAAATTTCCAAAATTTTCGAGCTCCCTTTAAGCTCGGGTTTGTGTTTCAAACCTCCATTTAATTTTCCGAATTCAAAATTCAAAATTTAGTTCACCTATTTCAGATTTTGGACCCTCCCAAAATCTTGCCTCCCTTTTATTTTTTATGGGCCAACATTTCTTTTTCTGCGCCCCTGCCCGCTCGTTTTCCGGCTGCCCGGCCGCCCATTTTCCCTACCCACGGCCCGGCTCGCTTCTCTTTCTCTCCCGTCTCTATCGCTCCGTCGCCTTCTCTCTCTCTCCTTATCCTCGCCTGTCGCCTCTTCCCGCCTGGAAGGCCGCGCTCCCTCTCTTTCTCCCTCGCCGCGCCGTCACTCGCCTTCTCGCTTCGCCTTGGCCGTCCTCTCTTCTTCCCGCCGCCTCGGCCAAATCAACCACGCCGCTGTCTTCGCGGCCGTCGCCGCTCGTCTCCTCGGCCTCGCCTCCTCTCGCGCGCCAGATCCGCCGGCTTCTCCCTCCGCTTCGGCCCACCTGCTGCCGATCGCTTCTACCGCCCAGAGTCGCCCCACCTCGCGTTGTCTCGCCACCAACTCCATCCGCCTCGCACGCCGCCTCCATCGGGCCCAAAGACGCCGCCACCCATGCCTCCGTGTCGGCAGCCTCGCCCGCCGCCTCGCCATGCCGCGCCCACGCCGCCGCCACTCCGCCGCCATGCCGCCAAGATCCTCTTCACCGGCTCCTCCTTCCGGCTATAAATAGCCCCGTGCCCCACCGCTTCTCCCGCTCCTCCCTTCTCCCTCCCCGTAAGTGCTCCAGAGCCCCGATCCATCCTCTCCTCCGGCCGATCGGGAGTTTCGCCGTCGCCAGCCCGGGCCGCCGGCGCTGAGCGCCACGGCGACGCCTCCGAGCCTCCCCAACAGCCGCTGCGGCGCCCGCCTCCTCGGGACCGCCGTCGCCAAGATCCTCCCCAGCACCGCCTCGGCTCCGCCTCCTCCACCAACGCCGGTAAGGCTCCTCCTCCCCACCGCCGCTCTCTCTCGCCCCAGCCTCCTCCTCACTGTCGCCGCTCCTACCCGGCGCCACCATCATTCTTGGCTCAAGTGCCACTCCGGCCTGCACACCACTCCCCCTTTCTCCCTCAGCCCTCTGTGCTCTCCCCGCTCAGTGCCGCCCCGGCCGCACCACCCCCTCTCTGCCGTGCCGGCCCCAGTACCACCTCCCTTAGCATCCCCTCCTCTCCCCTCCGACCGTCACCCGCCTTGCGCCACGCCGCCCCGCTCTCTCCTCCCCGCTCTCAGGTTTCTCCTCGGCGCTCTCTCGCCATGGCCGAGCATCCCCCCTTGCCCTGTCCCTCTCTGCCGACTGCTCCCTGAGGATCCAAAGCAGAAAGCAATAGCAATGCTCGAATGTGGCTGCCAGTCTTCCCGTCTGTGTTGAGATGAAATTGTCGCCGATTGTGTATTCTCCAGTTTTTGATTGATGATGATATTACTCATTAGTGTCTTGTGGTGGCAGTATTGATTGTTGTTGAATATCGATATTGTAGACATTATTGTGTTTTGTATTTGTTGTATATACGCGACCTGGCAATTCGAAGTATCCGTGGCAATATTGAAACTATTAGCAGTAATTATTGTTGAATGTGAGCATAAACCATTTGTATGATAGTGGTTGGAGTAATGTGTCATTGAATCTCGAATGATTAATTTTTGCCATTGAAATATCTTGTTTGCACTCTGTCAATTGAGTTGTTGTGTCGTAGAAGTTGCGATTAATTGTTATTCATATGTTTTGATTGTCAATATTTGATTCGTAATTGCTTCCCTGGATCGTTGCGATAGAAATGAGGTTACCATCGATCCAACGATTAAGAAATGTTGCAATAGGTTAGTAGAATGTTTTGTTGGGTATTGATTAAGTGTCTGAGATTACGGATCCTCCGTATAAGAGTTTTTGGCAGTAAATTGAGTTGTTGGTTGTGATCCTGATTGTTAGAGATAGCTTTACTCTTCAGTAGCAGTTGTGTCTATTGGATTTGTTAATCAATTGTTAGATGTTGGTTAGTGTTTCGTCAGTAGGTCATGATTGTTGGAAGTGGTGATCTTTAGTGATTGCTGGAAGTATTGATTTGATTGCTTTGTTTGGAAAGGATTTGTGGTTTGGCAATAATTGGTAATCTGGCAATTATATGGTTGGTAGTTGGATATGTGTCTTGATTTGGTAGTAGGTTGAGTAGCTAGAAATCGAATCAATGAGTATTATCTGGTGGCTGAGTTTGGGATTGAATTGCCATTGGATTATGTGTTGATCGAGTATTCTAGATTGGTATAGAACCGGTAGTTGAGTTGCTTTGTCGCATGTCGAATGATAGTCTTGCAGCCTTCCGAATCCGCAGTAGAGCATTCCGGTAAAAGCTACTTTGACCATACCCTCTTTGTATCCTCCCTCATGGCAGAAATTCCCTGTCATTCCTCCTTTCGCCCAACTGGACGTTTGACTCTGTCAAACATTCCAGTGTCGCTCAAACCATTCTCTCAAGCCGTCCCCCGCAATCTTTCAGAGGCTCTTGTGTTTTATTTGGTCTCTTGGATTCTTTGTATTTATTTGGTTTTTCAATCGTTATTGCGTAATTAGAAATCGAAGTCCAAAAGAATCGACGACTCCAGCAGATCCAAGATTCAAGCAAAGACGTTGACCAAGACTTCGAACCTCTGTCTAATCAGGCTTTGAGTAAGATCAAGGCCACGGTAAAAATAGCCCAGGCGAGTCAACACTTTGATCATATTGATCCCACATTTTATGCAAATTATATTATGTTAAAGTATCAAATTGCATGCTTTAATTTTTATGCAAACATATGTCAAACACTCTAAGGTAGTTAAATGCCTACTTGTTGATTAATAAATTAATATGCCATTCTCTTGAAAGTTGAACTCCCAAATCCTTGTCACCCTAGTAAATATCCGTAACATACTAGTTATAGGTCGTACTTAAATGCCATGCTAGACTTGTTTAAGTACCGGGGTATTACTACCCCAAATCATCATCCTTTAATCATCATCAATTGTTTTGGGCAGTCATTGGGAGAATGACCAAATGGTTGGATAATTTGTTTTATACTCCTCCAAAACTCTAAAATTTGCTAATACCCATCCGGCGGATGGTAAGTCGGAGGGTAAATGGTTGGGTGCTAATGTAGCCTGTGATATTTTTGTGAATGGCATGTGGTAAGAACCGCCTAGATGATCTTAAGGACTTAATCCTGTGATGACCTCTTATTGTAAAACAAGATGCACCACAAGTCTATAATGGTGTCGACTGCTAACTAATTGGTGTCCACCGTGCATTTAGCCGCACCATTGGAGGGCTCTCCAATGCCGTGAGCCCAAGAGGCTACGTATTGGGGAATGTAACTTGCGGGACCCTAGGCGTAAGTTGCATGGCGCAAGAGGGGGTCTGGGCGTAGTGGTTGTCGAGTCCCACGGGAACGAAACCCCGCTCAGGTGAAACCTTAGCGGGTGCGGCAAATATCGAGGGATGCCTTGTAAAGGCCTTGTGGTAATCTCCCCTTGATTCACATGTCTACGGAAACGTGTGTACATATCAAGCTGATTATCTCTTGTGGGTAAAGATGTACAATCTCTGCAGAGAATAAAAACTGTTCGAACAGCCGTGCCCACGGTCAAGGGCGGGCAAAAGAACTTACAAGATGTAGATCTATTTCAAAAACTTTTGTGGGTGGGTTGAAAAATGTGCGGGGCTCACCTAGCCCTTGCTTTGGTTTTTCCTGGGTATTCTTACCCGGTGCTGGTAATAGGTGGGTATGACCACCGTCAAAAAGAGGCATGAGACATAGTTTCCGATGGAGGGAACCTCTGCTATTATCACTTATTGCATAATTAATCTCTTTAAAAATGCAATTTGGTCCAAATGCTAAGTGATAGGATTTTCTAATATCTGTATTTACAAATGCTGCTTTACGCAAATAAAAGAACCCGAGCCAATCTTGTACACCTTGCATATATATTATTGCATCTGTGTGTGTTGGCTCGCGAGCACGGTAGTTGTGCTCATCCTCGCTCTTTCCCCAAACCTTCAGAAACAGGAACCCTGGAGCTGTCTACTACAATGAGGATCCAGGAGTCTGAAGACCCAGGAATCGTTGAAGCGTAGTTCACCCTTAGTCGTTCTAGTCTCACCTCAGCCTAGCTGACTCACGGTTCTTGTGTACCTTCTATATTGTCTCAAGTTTTGGATAATATCGGCGTACACGGTTCCCGATCACTTGCTCGCGGTAAGATGTGCCTCACCCTTTGCTTCCGTTGTTGCTTCCGCTATCTTTTGTAATGTATTCATTTGGCCTGTTCGGCCCTTATTGTAAAAATTGGCCCGAAGCGGTCTATGTAAACTCTGATGTGTAAATTAATGAATGAAATAATTTTGCGCCATGTATAGTTTGATTCAAAGAATGAACCCGTGAGTCTTATGCATCGATCCGGGAATAAGACAATGATTTCACAGAGGATCCAGATGCAGAAATCTGGAGTCCGACACGACCAACCGAGCCTGCGTGTCAAATGTGAAGAGCTAATCCTTGCCCGAGTCAGACCCATAGCCATAGGCGTGAATTCTGCGTGATGCCATGCCGTTACCACGACGGCAATGCATGGTTTCTCGAGGAAAACACGGCACGGTCGGTTTTACCGCCGCCGCGCTGCGGGCATGCATGTTGGATGGCGGACCAGCTGCCGATGCAAAACAAGGCGGCAGCTCGTTCTCACGGTTGGTGTTTGGAGAACCTGGGTGCATGCATGTGCCAACATTCATTTGCAGGGCGATCTAGGCCCCTCATCCAGACCTCTGGCTAGGTGGGCTACAGCCTGCGGTCTGAAAATTTTATTTGTGTTAAAGTTTATACAAAAAAAATTTATCAAACATTCGATTCGACACAACAACAGTTGATTTAGCTTGAGACTTGGACAGTAACAGCCTCCAACCTGTTCATTTGCATAGACGTACATTTAACTGCTCAGATGCACGTATATACGAGTATACCTACCTTTGACATTTGTTTTGGAGTAAAAGGGGGACATCTGCTGGTCCTGGTTAGCGATAGATCTGATGGGTGTAAGAATCTTTTGTTGGTGGTAGCTCTAATCGAGGACCAGGGGCGGATCCTTGGCCAAAAATTCAGTATATATAATGTATAATACATGTATATGCTATAAATTAGGTTAAATCAATATATATTATCCTTAAAAGCCTATTTCGTAAGCACCTCACTCGTAGCCCACTCGGTACTCGCACAACCCACCGAAGCCAAGGCATTTTCACATTCGACCACTATTCCAGTCTTTCCCTACAATGATTCGGCCCAATATCTCAAGACTCACTTATTGACAAATCCTAACTCGATATCTCTTTTTCTTGATCTCACATCTCTCTCTCAAAGAAACACACACACACACATAGCCTTGCCCCTGCGCCTTGCGGGCTTGCGGCTGCGGCGGTAGGCCGTGACGCTGCACCGAGTGGGAGCGGCGAGCGGGTGAACGTGGTGGCTAGCGGCTGCGGGCTGCAGCGGCCTAGGAGAAGGGGAGGCTGAGATAAGGGAATGAGTGTTGCGGCACCGCTGCAGCCTGCTCGCCTGCTCTGAGCACAGCGACCAGCGGGGTGAGGTGCGCCGCGCGCTGCTCCGAGAACCAAGGCTCCAACCGAGCTGGTGGCGCGACGGAGGCGGTCTGGCGATGGACCAGAGCTAGCGACTAGGGTAAGCCGTGAGCGGGGCTGGCTGGCGACGGCGGTGGGGCAAAGCGTGCAGGCGTGGCTATCTGGTGACCGATCGTCCGAGCCGGCGAGCCCCGACCCTCGAGCACAGGTCATGAGTGAGTGAGGACTGAGCCACTAAAGTGTGGTATCCAATCCCAAATCCATCATTCCCAAACAGTCAAACCGGTTTGAAAAATGAATTGGTGGATGAATCTTGTATTTATGTGAATTATAGATCTTAAAGCTTTGAAAAAAGTACAGAGTAGTTCATATTATTACATTATTGGCTAACACATAAATGAAGCATTAGATTGCCCTAATAAAATTTCACCTTGTATAAACATATTATACTTTGAAAACTTTCAAGTATCCATGTGGAGTTCTCATTGGATAGAAAGATTCTAAGCAATAACAAGCTAATTGTAGCATATAATAGAATATCTAGACCATTTTCGACCAAAACAACTAAACTTTCAGCTCAACTAAAAGCATGAGACTAATAGATAAATCTAGATTTAAGTTAGATTACCATGTTGTAGCAATGAATGGTGACATACTTCAGCAATATGAATATAAATTCATCCGGACATACTTATATAATTTATTGATGATCTGAACTTCTCAAGTTATAAAAATTTATGTGACCAATCAAATCTGCAAACTACAAATTCATAGACCGGCGAGTTAAACTACATACGTAAATAGCAGCTCATATACATCCCCAATTCACCATTCCTCAAATCCTAAATCCCAAATCCTAAATCCCAAATTATCAATTTAATATATTTTTTTAATTATTTTGTAATTTCTTTTAATATTTTAGTAACTCCTATCTACAAATCCTGGGTGAGCCGCTGTCGAGGACCCGGCCAAAAGCTACCCTCCGGAGGTTGCCTTCTTGTGGCTCGCTGTTCAAGCGTCAAATCAGGCTCTAATACAGGAAGTAAGTGTCTAATCTCTTCGCCAAAGAAGAAGGTTAGTTTTCTCGAGAGACAAAGCGAGTGACAGGGACGCGAAGCCAGCACGTCCGGACAACGCGACAAGATACTCTAAAGATCACGTCGGTCTTTACTGGGCGACGACGAAACGGCCTTCCTGAAAAGCAACGGCCTTTCGGCAATTGAACAGTCGGAACGAATGAAACGTATCGTCATCAAAGATTGTAAGTTTCAGCAGTAGTAAAGTGTGAGACGGACAACTCGAGCTTTAGCCTACAAGCTAAGCCAGCAGCAAATAGTGCTATACTGTTGGCAGCGATTAAGGCCAAAATGCAGAAATTACATGGAAATTTCCGAGAATTTACATTGCTTCCTGCAGATTTCCTGTGTAATTCCTGCACTCAAACAAGCTCTCTAACATGTTACAACATATATATGAATTGCGATATTGCATCAGAAACTCACTTGTTTGATTAGTACAAATCACGCGATTCCCTACAACTGTAGTATTATGTTTTGCTCATCTGACTTGGAGATATACCAGATAGAGATTCCTATATACTCCACTGTCGGACAAAACTTGCGCATCGCGGCCAGAAAGAACCACATGAAGAGCCTATAGGAAGTTACTACTCATCTACTCCTGAGTGAGAATCCTATGCTAGATTTTTGTCAGTCAAGAACTATTGATTAGTGTAAGCCGCAGTGTTTGACTTCAGATGCCGATACGTACGGTGCACATGGTCCCGGTAAGCTATCAGCATCGGGTCCCGGTAAGCTTGCAGGTCTTATCAGATCGATCGGGGCGTGTACTGATTAGCCGCCAGAATTTTCGATATACAATTCTCTTTTCTCTGTAGCCCGTCTGTACTTTAGTGTTAGCTTATACATGTGACGCCTCGATTTAATAAGAAGATTAATTCATGAGACGCATCGGTTTAACCAAGAGATTAATATGAGTTGCTACATGTATTCACATTAACGTCACCATTGTATATATATCACTATACACCAATGAATCAATCAAGTGCATCATTTCTATGAGCTTTCATGGTATCATATAGGTTACGATCTTGATCTCCTCCTCCCGGCTTCTCTTCTCCTCTCGTCATGACGAGTACACTTGACGCTGCCGCCCTGACCGCCGCAGCTCGGGAAGACGTCGTGGCCAAGACCGTGTTGTGGGCACAAGCGGTCGGCGTTTCCAGTGTCAAACTCCTCGCCCCATCACCCTCGACCTCCAGACGGGCAACTATGCACAATGGTGCGACCTGTTCGAGGTCGCCCTCCAGAAGTACACCCTCGATGACCACATCCGCGAGTCTTCCTCTTCGGCTCCCGACGGGCAGTGGACTCGACTCGACACCCACGTCCACTCTTGGTTGTACGGCACCATCTCACCCGAACTCCTTGCCATGGTAATGAACTCCTCGGCTTCCGCGTACACCCTTTGGACACGCATCGAAGGTCTCTACCGCGATAACACCGAGACACGTGCCATCTACCTTGAGTAAGAATTCTACGGGCTCATGTAGGACTCCATGTCCGTAGCAGACTATTGCCGCAAACAGAAGACTCTCGCCGACGATTGAAACAATTGCAAATCAATGGTTTTTTTCCCTAAGGCAGTCGAGACCATAAAACTTGATGCATGTGACCCGTCTGTTCTACGGTAAGCAAACTCAAATTCTATTGTATCAGTACACTATTGATATGTACTCGGGTGTGTCGGAAATCTCTTAGCGGCTCATTTGGAACTCAATCATGATTGTTAGTGCAGCTTTGATTGAGAGGCATCGTTTGAACGCAAGATTTTCGGAAAATAGCTGTAAAAATTACCCTTGATGATGTTGTACAACAAAATGATGAACTTATGGAGTAGCAAGATTCAAATGCGTGCACGACTAGTCCGTCCAAAACAATCAATGTCTGTCTGGTTGGACCGTGTCTGCGGATAGCCACCATGTCGTTTCATCGATGGAGCCTCTTCAGCTGCACCGCTCTCTATTCGTCGGATCAAATCGACCCTGTGCTTTTCGGCATTTCGCTCTCGTCGAACTTATTGGTTCCCCCATCTCCACCAAATGTCCTACGGCAAAAGCGAAGCCAAGAGCCCGAGATATTTATCCAGGAAGTGGATCATCTGCATTGAAGGTTCCTTACAATGCACAAGATCTACAATGTCATATATTAGAAGTTGATCTCCACTGTCCGATCGAAAAACAAAAGTTCAGATTAATCATTCCAGTGTTTTCGTTATAGTACAATCACTACAATCTATTTCATTGTTTCTACCGTATTTGCTACATTCACCGCCGAGTGTTATTCACTCACTCACTCACTCACATATCACTGTTCATACAGCGATCCTCTGCGTTACAACAGTGGATCCAGATTCATTTATCCAACACGTAGAAGTTATTGCCATGCTAGTTTCATTACTCCCTCTGTTTCAGAGTACTTACACGGCGGTCTTAGATCAGCCAAACTTTATAATCTTCAACCAATAATTATTTTCTAAATATTTAGATTGATTGTATCAAAATGATATAGTTAGATTTGTCGTAAGAAAATACTTTTATAATATTATACTTCCACAATATTTTATAAATATTTTAGTGTAAAATTAACGGACAAAATTGAACATCAGATACCGCAAAAAAATCAATATTGCCAAGTATTATGAATATAATTTTGTGCGAAGCAGTCAGATCGCTAGTGGTAGTACACAACAACGCCTTCTCCATGAGTCGTGGTCGTTCACAGGGGTGGAGCTGGGCCTCGGGCCTCTCGGGCAATGGCCCGAGGCCCAGCGAAAACAACAGTGCAAAATCAAAATAAGAAACGTAAAATATCAGTTAAAAATCATATTGGGCCCAAAAATACACTGGCAGCCCGAGGCTTGGGCCGGCGCTGCCTCCGCCCCCTGGTCGTTCACGTCCCATCCCTGTCACAAGAGTCCCAAAATCCTTCAAAACAGTAATGTCTCGTGACACCCAGAAGTTCCGATCAAATTCTAATTCAATTTGTTTAATTTAATAATGCTAGCTCAATCTTACGTGTTTTTTTAATAAAAAATTGCTACATTGTTTTCATTCAAACCGCGGGATATTAACGATGATCCTGTTGGTATGCAAATTGCAGAAACAGCAATCCATGATTGTTCAATCGGCATCACCGATGTGTGCAATCGCAAGGTCGAATACAAGCAGTCCAGGAGAAAATGGTCGAACTTATCCGACTGGGCCGGGGCTCGGAAGGTACTGTACTAGTATCGCCCAAGTACACCCTGTATTTATACACTACTGCATGTGCTCTTCTCTACAGCTTAAGTAAGTCTACAAAGCAATTAGTGCATGATCTCTACTACAGCTAAAAGGAGGTGACCACTTCTGCAAATTGGGCGGAGATATTAAGGAGTTAGCGGCATTGGCACCGTTCGCAAAAATCTTGCTTTTGTTACTATTTTATTATGCTTACATTAATTTATGTAGAATTTGTGTATGCCAACTGAATATATTTAGCATCATAGCGTTTCTACATCTGTAATGGTACTAGAACTTTAGGATAGAAACACTCTGATAGCCGTTGACCAAAAAATCACCGTCGGTGAGTCCCATGGCTGGGCGACAACGCTGCGCTGGCTGACCGCCGTCGAGCATCCACAGTTGTCTGTAGATGCTCGGGCAGACCACACATTGTCCAAAACACCCGTAAGCGTGTGTGTGGAGGTGGATTTCATCCCCACCATGTGCCGCATGCAAACGGTTCGGATAGGCGGAAACACCGCACAAATCACCTTCGAATGGGCCCAAATCGCACGTGCAACCCCTGTAGTGACGCCAGCAAGGCCCATCGCCCTCTTTAGTTTAGAAACACCCCTGACGGCCGCTGACCAGAAAAACACCATCGGCGAGGCCGTCGCTGGGTGACAATGCTGCGCTTGCCTGATCGCCGTCGAGCGTCCATGGTGCTCCGCGAATGCCTGAACAGGCCAAACGTGGTCCAAAACACGCGTACGAGTGGGTGTGGAGGTTCGCCCTAGCATGCACCATATGCAAGGGGTCGAATCGGCAGAAACACTACGCGAATCGCCGCCATCCCCCTCAGCAACACCCGCAGGGCTTGACGCCCTCGTTGGGGTTCAAAACACCTAAACGGCTGCTGACCAAAAAAAAAGAAGGGAAAAACACCGTTAGCGGGCCCCCGTTGCTGGGCATGGACGCTTTGCTGGACACTTCGTTCTGGCTTGGCCGCCGTTGAGCGTCCATGGTGCCCCGCAGGCGCACGAACGGGCTACACGTGGTCCAAAACGCACACACATGTGGGTGTGGAGGTGGACTTCGCACCCGGCGTGCGTCGCGTGAAAGTGGACCGGATCGGCAGGAAGAACGCGTGAATTACCTACGGATGGGCCCAAATCGCAAGCGTGGCTCCCTGCAGCGTCGCCGGCAGGGCGCGACACTAGGACTCGGCTCGATTTCCACTCCGCATACACGCATGGGCCTACGCGGGTGAGGCGGCCTTGATTCCCACTGGACCGCACCTTGGTCCAATCGCAAGCACGCGGCAGTGCACACGCGTTTGGATGTACAATCCTACCCCCGGGTTCGAGTTATTCTTTGGCTTGTTTAGGTATATTTTTCTGCTTTGTTACTAAACCACGTAATTCCTTCTGCATGTGTTTCATGTTTCTTAAAAAAATTCTTGGTTTCTAGAAGCCACGAAATTGGTGAAGCGGTAATTCATATTTGAATTCATTTAAAATCAAAGGGCACCAGAGTCGACTCTGGGACTTGAACGTTGATAGCAGAAGAACATCATCCATGGCCAGGACCACTGGACCGGCATACACGCACACATGTTGCCACAGGCAGCGGGGAAAGACGACGTGCACACCCATGCACAATTATTGGAGAAGAAAACGCGAAGCCACCATTTCTAAATCATGAAAATATGGGTCAGGCTGGCCTACTCATTCAATTCGATCAATCGAGAAATATATGCACGTGTCCATTCCGATCTTGTCATATAATATCTCCAAATAATACAGAAGGCGAACTACTGAAAGGTACATTCCAAAAGTTGTGGCTGCTGCTTGCCAAAGTTTCATTTTGTAGTCGTTGTCGTCGTCTTCTGAAGCTAATTTCTACTCTCTAGCTATATTGTGGGTCAGTTCAATCGTATCCATTCGCTTCTATTTCAGCATATTTCGGGGTGTCATTTACTTGTTGCGTTGATTTGAAAGCGTTCTGACGGTTATTAGTATATTGTGCATAGTAATAACCAATTCGACTCGGATTTTTTAATCCCGGATCTTCTGTTAATACACTGTACTATTCCTTATATCAGTATATAGCACTCACAGACATATTGCTAAATCAATTTATACAAGACGTAAAACCATACTATTCATTAATTTAATACATCAGAGTTTACATAGACCGCTTCGGGCTAAGTTTTATAATAAGGGCCGAACATACCAAACAATTACATAACAAAAGTAGCGGAAGCGACAACGGAAAAAAAAAGGGTGAGGACACGCCTCTCCACAGGCAAGCGACTGGGGAAACCCGTGTACATCCGATATTACCCGAAACTCAGATAATATAGGATGCACAAATGTACCAGCGTAGTCAGTTAGACTGAGGGGGGACTAGAGCCACTAAAAACTAAACTACGCTTTGGAAACTCCTGAGCCTTCAAACGTCTGGTTCTTCGTGGAAGTTGAAAGCTTCGGGATTTCCTGCTTCTGAGGGTTTGGGGAAAGAGCGAGGATGAGCACAACTTCCGTGCTCACGAGACAACACACAGGATGCAATATATACATGCAAGGCTTAACAATGGTGGCTCGGGTTCTTTTATTTGCTAAAGCAGCTTTCTCAATTATCATAATACAAAATCCTTATGACTTAGCATTTTCAACAACATACATTTTATTAAAGAAAGTAGTGCAATATTAAATAACAGTAGAGGTTCCCTCCATCGAAAACTCTACAAATGCTTAATTTGATTGGAGTTACCTCCACTCATTAACAACACTGGATACGACGATCCAGGAAAAATCAAACCTCAGGCTAGATGAACCGACCTGGTTTGGAGACCGTCCACAAACCTCAGGCTAAGTGAGCCGACCTGGTTTATAGACCATCCACAACCTTAGGCTAGATGAGCCGACCTGGTTTTCATACCACCCATAAATATTTTTGAAATAGAACTAACTCTAGTTAAGTTCACATGTCCGCTTTTGACCGTAGGCACGACTGTTTAAACAGTTTAGACTCTGCAGAGGTTGTACACTATACCCACAAGAGATAATCATACTCGTTACCCCCACATGATTCCGTAGTCATGCACTAGTTGAGCGATCGTCACAGTAACTTTTCAAACTACCTCTCCCTTCCGTCATCTCACCCATACGGGGTTACACCCATAAGTTGTGCAGGATGTTCACATCGGCGACTGGAGTAGTTGAATGCATAGTCGAACTACCCATCAGCGATTGGCAAACTTCACCTTACATCGGTGCCCCTTTCAAGCCGATCGCAACATGCGCTTGCACATTCCCTCTCTCCTACCATGCGAGGTGACATTCAGAGTTTGATAATTTTACTAAGCTAAGTTGTACTTTACATACTTGCGGTTACTTTACAGACTTGCGGTTGTACTTATTTTACACGGGAGGTCATGATAAGATTAAGTCCTTAATCCATCTGGGCGGTTCATACCACATACCAACTATTCTCGTACACGACGGCACCCACCACTCTTTCCATCCGCCCAGATGTGGTACTAGCAAGTTTGTTTAGGGTTTTGGGGAGTAAAAGCCAATTAACACCACATGTCAGTCATTTACCCACAATGACTGCCAAAAACCACTTTCATGATTAAAAGATGACGATCAGGACATTTATTGTTCCGGTACTTAAGCAAGACTAGCATGTCGCTTAAGTACAATATATGCTAGTATTTACCACATATTTACTAGGGTGGTATGGAATGATGGATTCAATTTATCAAAGGATGGATAATAATTAATTAATCATCAAATGTGTGTTTAACTACCTTAAACTTTAACATACATTTGATTACAAAATTAAAGCATGCAATTTTAATACTTTACAATAAATATAATTTGCGTAAAATGCAGGCTCAAAATGATCAAAGTATTGATTCACCTGGGTCAGGTTATCGCGGCCTTGATCTTACTCAGGGCCTTCTCTGCCAGGGGTCTTGAGTTCTGGGTCTGCGTCTTTATCCGAATCTTGATCCTGCTCGAGGTGTTGCTCCTTCTGGACTCCAACTCCTAATTACGCGATAATAAACGAGAAGATAGAATAAATCCACAGAACTTCAAAAGATCAAATACATTCAAAGCACTTTTAAATAAGTTTTGCAATGAACGAGCCTAAGAGAAAAGATTCAGCGAGGCGGGGATGGTTGGCAAAGTCCAACGACCAACTGAGTAATAGAGGCAAAGGCGTAGAGACTCCGCCGGGGAAAAACAAGGGGGAAAGAAGGTCGAAGGAACTTTCGCAGTGATACCCTACTTCGGATTTAGAAGATGGCAAGTTATTGAGATTAATAAGTTAATCCCAAATGGCTTCCCAAAATATTTTTAGAAAATGCAAATTAATTGCTAATACCACAAAGCCTTTTGAACGATAGAGGAAAAGTTGAATAAATTAGTTTTAACAAATATTTGACATAATTGCAGAGGAGATTACGAAGGTCATTTGCATATCTTCAATTTCCAGAGATTTTACAAATTACTCTCTTAATCGACGGCTTTCAAGTATTAGTGAAATGGATAATTCTGTTAACACTTGTCAATCGGTAAATTAACAACGGTTAACCAAATTGTCGCAAGTTCACAACACAATCATAGAGAAAAATTAATTGAGAATATTTTCGCCAAATAAGTACTTAATCGACTGCTCTTAAATATTCATCGACTACGTACTTTAGCCAACGCCGACAATTGGGAGATTAACAATTGACCGCGGGTTAGCAAAATAATGCAAGATCAATTCACAAATTTTATTTGCCAAATTATTTAACCCATTGTCAACATCCTACTGCCATTGCCACTGCCACTGTGCAGCACAGGGGTCCATCTATCAGAGACACGCAGAGCACAGAGGGGCAGAAGAGGCGAGCACCGGTGGCGGGGATGGCCAAAACGGATTGCTGGGATGGGGAGGAGGCAGAGGGAGGTGGCGGCGGTGCTGGGCGGCATCGGAGAGGGCGGCGACGACGCACAGGGGCGGTCGGGCGTAGAGGTCAACGGCAGAGACAGCGGCCGGAGGGAGGGGAGAGGAAGGGGAGGCGCGCACGGGTACCAGGGAGGCGCGGGGAGGCTCACCGTGTGGTCGGCGGGCGGGAAGCGCGGAGCAGGTGACGACGCGAGCCGAGGAGGTCGAGGAGGTGCACGGGCGGCCAGCTATGGCGATGGGAGCTCATCCAATGGGAGGGGACGTCGGGCGCGACGGCATGCTCTTGCGGGCGCCGATCTGGCCAAGGAGCGCCAGAGGAGAGGAGGCGGCGGCGGCGGTGCAAGCTTCGACCGGCTCGCAGCAGAAAAAAAGGAAGAGGAAGGAGGCGGTGAGGGTAAGGGGGAAGCTCTCGGCTTTTATAGCCGGGAGAGGCGCAGAGGCCGACGGAGATGGGGAGATGGCGGCGGCAACACGGCATGGGCGTGGCCGACCGAGGGGCGGACGGCGCAGGGAGTAGACGCGTGGCGCGGGCGCAGAGCAGGCGGTGCTGGGTCCGGAGGAGGCGGGTGCTGTCGGCGAAAGGATGAGTGAGAGAGGGGAGGGGGGCCTTGCGGAATGGACGAGTGGGGGGGAGAAAAGAGAGAGAGAGAGAGAGGCAGAAGAACCAGGCGAAGAGAGGAGGAAAGAGGGAGCGCACGGGGCGGCCCGGGGAAAACGGGGGGGAAAAGGGGCTAGGGAGAGTGCGGTCAGCCGGGAGATGGGCCGGGGAGAGAACAATAGGCCGAGGGGAGTAGAAAATGGTGGGGAAGAATGGGTCGGGCCCAAGAATACAAGGGGAGACAAAAATTGGAGTGGGGTCCAAAATTTAAAAATGTAGAATTTAACTTAAATTTTGAATTCGGAATTTGAAGGGAGGTTTGAAACACAAACCCAAGCTTAGAAGGAAGCTGTGATTTTTTTTGAAAATAAAGCCAAAATTGAAAAACGAACGAAAATCGGAAATCAACTCAGAAATTAATTACGGTCCAAAAATAGGATGTCACATAATCCTTTTTGTATATTTTTTCAACAGCCTATCATCTCTTGTCAGCAAATTTTGTTATGTGTGATTTATCCTTACCGCCGGAATAGATTTGGATCAAGGGTTTGAATCCCTCTTCTCTCCCTCTGCTAAAAAAATGTTAAATGTATATATGTGTGTTAATTGTATAGAGCATGCATACTCTAAATAGCTAACTGCTATTGGCTGCTATATAAGTTGCATGCATGGCACAAGCTTTAACGACCAGTAGCGTGGGCGGCTGCTCGTAGGGCAGCAGTGCGCTGCTGTTCGTAGCGACGTCTGCTCTTCATATGCTATATATAGGTCTGTTCTATATAACACATAATTCAATTTTATTTTCTCTATCCATCAAGAGAATACATAAGTGTAAGGTAGAGAAAAGGAAAAAGATATCATACAGATTTCAAACACCGAACAAATTGTTCAGTTTGTGTATTTAATAGAAGTAATGATATTTTGTTGAATCATACAAGTATGGCAAAGTTTCATAAAAACCAAAGTTCATTTCTTTAGTAGTAAAGACTACGCACAGTAGATATCCGAAGATTATATAACTTACTATTATTCACTCACTTCACGTATGACACATGTATTACACGCAATTTTCAAAAGTACTCAAAAGGATACATGCATGTAGTACCTGAGCGACCCGACGAACATATATGCATAGCAACCATGCATACAAATTTATTTATTCAGGGGGCAATAATAAGGCAGCGATTTATTCGCCGAAAGCAACAAGCATACGATCGATGCTCCCGGCCGGGGTTGAACGGGGTAATTAAGCTTCACTAGTCACCACGAAACACTACCTTTACACCTGCACGCGCGCATGCACATGCACATGCACCTGCAGCTAGGCGCCGGCTCTGATCAGTCCAATATGGTCTCAGTGGGCAGCCAGATGTTGGCGGCGGAGGTGGTGTTAAGCATCCAGACGTGGAACGGGTGGAAGACGACCTCGGCGGGGCAGTGCAGCTCGGGCAGCGTGGGGCACTCGATGAAGGTCTTGGCTTCCTTGTCGACGCAGAGGAAGAGCTCGTACAGCTGCTTCTTGCCGAAAGGACCGTCCCTGCACTGCACTCCCGGCGTCACGCCCAGCTTCTGCTTCACCGCCCACTTGATGAACTCCGTGTTGTACAGCTTGTAGTCCGGGTAGATACCTACTCGATCGATCGTACGTGCATATACATATTGTTAATTCGCACGTATCAGTGTACGTATCATTAATTAGTGGTTGATCTCACGTATCATATCAGTGTACGTACGTATGTGCATACATACAACGTATGTACGTACCTTGTTCGGAGAGAGCGCCGAGGACACCCGCTCCCTTCCTGAGGTTGAGAGCGGCCCTGAAGTAGTCGACCTCCTTGAGGCCCGAGCAGACGCCGTAGCTGTTCCACGCGCTCTTCCACTTGCCCACGCCGTCGGTGCGCGGGCACTTGATGTTGCTCCAGTAGTGGTTCAGGTTGTTCTCGATTGGGTCGAGCTGCTCGATCGATACGCGCGTACGTACGTTCATGTCAGAAAGGATTATAAGATCATTGATTGTACGTACGTAGTTCGTGTCAGAGGAAGGTACGTGTTTGGATATAGTGTGATTGTAGATATGTTAATTTGACCTTGTTCATGTCGAAAGGATTGCCGTTGCACCTGACGACGGCTTTGTTCTCCGCTGAGTCGAAGGTCATGAAGCTATGGACGAAGAAATCCTCCGCCGGGTAGCCGTACTTCGGCACGCAGCAGCCGTATTTGCTGTCCTGACAGTATGCTCCCGGCCACTACAAACGAATCGGTTTAGCCTATATATATTCGCGAACAAAACTGGCATGCTTGCTCTCTCTGTCCCGAACTCCCGATCACATGTTTGCAGTTTTGTTTTTTTGGTGCCTGATTATTCCTAGGACAGTTTTTTCACTTCAAGCTAGCTAAATTAACTCCTGGTAGCAACGGAAAAAGAAATAGAAGAAACGGTGCTGGGTTTCTATTAATTACGAAGTCGGTGAGGTAATAATGAGATGGGCCGTACGTTTTTTTAATAAAAAATAATGGAGATGGCCCGTACGTTTTAAAGTTTGTTGAAACTTTGTCGGGGTTATCCATAAAAGACGTGATTTTGTTGAAATTGTCCCTACATGAACATGCTCATTATGCTTCTTCAAAGAGAGACACGCATACTGTAATAGCATTTGGAACAGTTACCTATTTCAAAAACATTATCACACTAGTTTGTTAAGGAACTTTAATTTTTAGAAGCTAGACATTTTGCTTCTTGTTGCATTAATTATGCATGAACTAAGACACAGAGAATACCAGATCCATCCTGGAACAGTATTTACTTCCTTCCTTCTTTTTAAACGATGTTTTAGAATCCATCAAACTTAATTTCTAGCTGATCATGCTGTTTAATGTGCAGTGACCGAGAACTTAAAGACATACAAATGCATCTATATGTAGCATGTGCATGTTTCCTTGTGATATACATATACATAAAGTAGCAAACATTTAAACAAGAAAAATACTATGATTAGAGATAATGATTCCTGCAAGAGAAGTAAAGAAGCTATTTCATGTATAGATGAGCTCTTGTGCCATGTATAGTCACATATATTAAGCTAGATATATAGTAAATATAGTAATCCCTGCACAGGAAAGCATGTGGTGTCTCATACCATGAGGATAAGGTAATAGAAATCAAAGGTCGACTCATTGGCAGTTTTGGCAGGTACCGCAGCGACTAGTAAGCCAAGAGTTAGGCACAACAAAATTGTTCCCCGTGCCATATCTCGTCTCTGCTAGTTTTTGCAAGGAGAAACGACTCTGTTTGCCGGTTGGCTGTGCCCTTGATCAAGTGATCATGAGGTATTTATAGGCGCGGGGGTGGGGACATGGGCCGAGCCTTTCATGGAGGCAGGGCTACCCACTTACTGATGCTTAAAAAAGATTGTTATGGTATATTTACATGCAAATATGAAACAAAATCTCATATGTGGTGTAAAGGAGACTCCAATCAAACATTTTTTTGTGTTATTTTAGACGCTTTCTAGGTCACCTATATTACGCTGATGATAGGTTTCTTATCTGACACTAACAGTAATGATATCAGCCCTCCATCTAAAAAATGTCTCGTAGATTTAGGCAATTGCCTTTACCAAACTATACAAATTAAGGCACTAATGAAATCAAGATGAGGGATTTCATTTAGTAATCCACTGGGCTAAGTACTCTACCCGTTCATAAATACGTGACGTTTTAAAAAGCGTACGTGCGGTCAAACTTCCTTAACTTTGACCACTAGTAGTATATGTAAAAAAACTATTTGTATTGGTCATATGAAAATAGTATCACCAGATATTAGCCATAAAAGTATTTTCATAATATAATTATTTTATATTATTTTAAGAACATATTCATATAAAAAAGAATAGTCAAAGCTGCTTGTTAAAGAACATGTTGATATCCAAAACGTTATATATTCTTGACACATGAGAGTATTTATTAATCATCCTAAAGTAAGGAATTATTTTTTTAACCTTTGCATGAAGAAGACGAAAACATGTTCTGATACAACTAGCTAGCAGGGCCCAGGGCCGCTCGAACAGTACAACCAATACAAAGGAAAACAGCTAAATACAACCGAAAATAAGAACATAGGAAATTAAACAAACTGCCGCGCGCGTCGAGAACAGCAAAGACAGTGCTGGACGGCCCGGTCGATTGCCAGAGTTTGCACTCATCCTTATGCTCCCTTTCAGTTCAGAGGTGGTAACTGATGAGTTGTTGAAGACTCGCATTCCAGTCTTTCCACACCCTCCAGATTAACAGGTTTGCAAAACAAAAGAAGGTTTAGCTAGGGCAAGTTACTGTAGATCATCAAAACCTTGAGTTCTTAAGAGATTTCCTAATGAGACACTTGATCACAGATCAAATTAACGCCGCAATCAGTCAATGCATGTATGAAATATTCCACGGATAATACGATCGGGGAGAGGTGAAGCTAACCTTTCGAAATCTGTCGCTTAATATATGAATGCATGGGCCAGGCCTACTCATTCAATTGAGCCGAGAAATAGACGCAGCGTGTCCGATCTGAACTTGTCATGTAGTCTCTCCGAATAATATAGAAGGTGAAGCTGAAAAGTACACCTCGAAAGTTGTGGCTACTGTTTGCCATAGTACTTACCCTGTGTCTCTTTCGTAGGAAGAGGGCTACTCAATATTTTCTGTGGTTGTCGATGCACCTGACGTTATTATTAACGATTGAACCATCGGATGGGGCTCTGTTTTCGATCCTATCCATTCGCTTCTGATTCAACATTTTTTCGGGTAGCATTTCGTCTTTGGAGTTGATTTCGATAGGTTGTTTTATCACATATGTACATTAATACTCGCTTGTAATTGAATACTACTCAGGATCTGTGCTCTCCATTTCTCAAAAACGACGCTGCAAACACACACACACACACACACACACATATATATATATATATATATATATATATATATATATATATAGATAGATAGATAGATAGATAGATAGATAGAGAGAGACAGATGGGAACATATCTAGCACTAACTGATAATTGAGTGTTAAGGTGCTAATATCAATCTTGATCTTTGGATCATGCACGGTGTTTAATGTAAGACATTGGAGGTCGGAGCATCCAGGGTGTTTTGTGCAGGCGCATTAATGAAGACGTATTGGAGGTGGGAGCATGCAGGGTGATTAAATGGTTTGGAGGTGGGAGCCCGCATTAATATTGGCTATTCAATCCAGATCCAACGGTTAAGATTGACATTAACACCTTAGCATTCAATTACCTACCGCATTAATATTGGCTGTTCAATCCAGATCCAACGGTCAAGATTGACATTAACACCTTAGCATTCAATTACTTATTAGCAATATATATATATATATATATATATGGGAACGTATCTTTCTCAATCTTCTGCTCATCTGTGGTTACTTTACCACAGAGTTGAATATTTGTACAAATTCAGTGCAATACAGAATTGTACTCCCCTATGGTTTTGTAGTCAGCAAAACGTAGTCAGCTCTATTCTTGCTCTGCCCGAGGAAGAATGTTGTACTTCAGCTTCTCGAACCGCTTCTTCAGTGTAGTCCGTAAAGCTAGTGCGTTCTTTTCTGCCATATACTCATTCTTGAGCGTTAAGCAGAGATGATGTATGAGGAAATGAAGTGTTTGATCATTCTCTTTAGCGGTTGGAGTGGCGTCCTTCAGGGGGGCCAGTCCAATAGTAGCACGGAGCTTCTTGGCTCAAAGTATGATTTCGACATCTGATGCTCAAGTCAGGTAATTGTGGCCATGCTGGGCTAGCTCTTCGAACTCCTGGTTCGTAATGTCAGTCATCTGCATATGTATGCAAAGATTCCATAAGATTACTGTTGTTAATTTGTAAAAATGGTTGTAAAATTTTTTATGATGTTTCCATATTTTTCTATGCATTTTTCATGATTTACTGCTATTTTTTAGTGATTAAAAGTAATATAAATAATCAAAAATAGAAAATACAATATATAAATTGCATAGAAAATAATAATAACAAAGTGAAACATATTCCAAATGCAAAAACGATTCAAAATTTAATTTTTGAGGCCTTTTTCTACTAGAATATGAATTTTCGGCGAATTATGCAATTTCTAAGGGCTAAAACGCGAAAAATCAGTTTTGAGAAACTTTTCGCATAATTTCCATAATTTCAAAGGCCTTTTTGCAAAATTCATGATTTTTCTAATTTTCTCCTTTTTTTTTATCCCACCCCTACCCCTGTGCATGTGTTTCGCGGTGGCGTGCTCTTGGCACGCACGCCGTTTCGAGCCACAGCGGGAGCGGAGGCGGCGATTGCACGCGGCTCAAGCGCACGACGGGACCGGCCATACAATATTGCGAGGCGCCGAGCGATGTTATGCAGTGCAATCAACATTCATTCTTTCATATGACCACCGATCGGCTTGGCGGCGACTTCAAGTTGGTTAACGGTAGATTAGAACGAATTTGTAATTTCAATCTACGATACAATTGATATCCAATCTTTCATGCAATCTACCGATCGACATTGTGTCGGTGACTTCAAATTGGCGTGCGGTAGATTAGAACAGATTTGCACTGTAGAAAACCAATCTAGAAAGCCAAATTTGCAGAATTGAAAGCAATCTAAAAAACGATTCAATCTACGAGTATCGTTCATCGACGATTACCTTTCGATCCGATGAGAGTTGATCGTGCTGATAACGTGTTGAGAAACCGTCGTTGGCAAGTCTAGTCCGAACGATTACTTCGTAGACAAAATTTAGAATCGTAAGAACAATACAAGAACGTAAGAACACAACAGTAGATTGAATACAGAAATATGAGGGGACTTCAGTCTTCGCTTTATCGCTCTTCTGTAATTATGTTACAATAGTTGAGAATCCTCTTATGTATAGCCTCCTAACCCGTTAGAATTTCGATACATAACCAAGTTTTTAGGCCGGGTCTAGAGTTTCCTAACAGTTGGATTGTTCTGCCGCATCCGCGTCGTGGTCGTGGTGCTTCATGCATCCGACGCCTCGCGCGTGGGCCCGGAGCGGCTTGGTTACGGGCCCTGGTCTTGCTCGGCGTCTCGAGACAACCTGAAGTAACATCCTTGAAGGCACTGCATCAATGATGACCAAACATGGGTCAAGCACCAGAATAATTGAGGTGGAATTTGAAGGGGAGGTTGGGACTGGGCGAGGCCCAACCTTCGAATTCTACACTGCGGTTAGTCATGAACTTCAGAGGGCCGGGGAGCTAGCGAGCTGCTTTCTACTTGAGCTGCATTCCAATGAGGCTGCAAGTGTTTGTCTAGCCTGGATTGAATTTGGACGAGGAGTCCACGTGCCGTGCTCCAGTAAGAACCATCGCGGGCCGTTCATCGTTGCGGTTTGTTTATCTTTGGTACATGTGCCTGTGCTACTGCTATGCCGTATACCGTTTTGTACAGGAAACACAGTCATTGCATATAATAAGAATCAATCAGCCCTGAGCTATTCCGTTTTTAACAAACAAATGATTGTAAATGAGTAGCATCTGTTTTGTTGATACAGTACACGTCCTAACTCAACCCCGTACATGCCCCCCACACGGACATACAGAAACAGTTTTAGTTGGCACGCACAAGAAAATTGAGGCCTGAACAAAAGAATGATGAGGCAACAATTTGCAAATCCAACTCTCTGTTTGGTACTTGACGAAAAAAACCTCTGTTTGGTACTACCCATTCAACCATGAAATCGGCCCAACCCACCAAGCCCGCGCTGCCGTGATGCCGTCTTCTGCTTCTCTCCCAAGGAAACCAAGAAAAGCGAAGCCCAACTAGGAACAAACCCCTTCTTTCTTCCCAAAGCCACCGAGCTTAGAGCACACACTCGAACGACCAACCAGAGCACGACCTCCGCCGCCGGCCGGGAAGCACGAGACCCTAAGCCGACGACGCCAGGATGGCCCGCTACGACCGCGCGATCACCGTATTCTCCCCCGACGGCCACCTCTTCCAGGTTGAGTATGCGCTCGAGGCCGTCCGCAAGGGCAACGCCGCCGTCGGCGTCCGCGGCACCGACACCGTCGTCCTCGGCGTCGAGAAGAAGTCCACTCCAAAGCTCCAGGACTCGAGGTACTCCACAGCCAAAAATCCCACCTTTCCCCTCCCCCTCCCCCTCGCGCGACGGGCCCGCCCCTTCCGATCCACAGATCCCATCTCGCCGGGTTCTTCTCGCGCAGGTCGGTGCGGAAGATCGCGAGCCTGGACACGCACATCGCGCTGGCGTGCGCGGGGCTCAAGGCCGACGCGCGCGTGCTCATCAACCGCGCGCGGGTCGAGTGCCAGAGCCACCGCCTCACCGTCGAGGACCCCGTCACCGTCGAGTACATCACCCGCTACATCGCTGGCCTGCAGCAGAAGTACACCCAGAGCGGTGGAGTCCGCCCCTTCGGCCTCTCCACCCTCATCGTCGGATTCGATCCCTACACCGACAAGCCCGCGCTATACCAGACCGACCCGTCGGGCACCTTCTCGGCGTGGAAGGCCAACGCCACGGGGAGGAACTCCAACTCCATGAGGGAGTTCCTGGAGAAGAACTACAAGGAGACCTCCGGCAAGGATACCATCAAACTCACCATCCGCGCGCTCCTAGAGGTACATATATTTCCCCTGCTTTCTCTTTAGTTTAAGCAGCAGATTAGACTTGATTTAGTACAGATTTTGCCAAAGTGCCAGTTGCTTGATTTATTATAAAGGTCACATCTTTCCTGTTTAATGACTACCGTATGACATTTGTAGAGCATAGTTAATTTGATCCAGAAATAACCAAAGGTAGAGTGACATAAATAGCAGTTCGTGAGAAATGTACCCTTGATTTGCACGTTTGTTCATTTGTCATCAGGTGATGTCAGGTTTACTTTGATTATGTTTTGACTCTGGTAATCCTAGCAAGCTGTAGGAGCAGTAGTTTGTCTAGCGATAATTTGCGATCAGCTGACTTGAGTGACTGATTAAGCACAAAAAGTATTTGAGGTGCCTCTGGGAATATGACAGCCAGACCTTGAATGAAATATTTTATTCTGTTATATACTCATCCAAGGAGTTACTTGGTCTTTGTCATGCCATGCCATAGTACTTTCAAAGTATGTCTTCAAAATAAATTGCAACTGGGCGGCATGCCAAAAAATTGGTGAAAAGTATTGGGTGTTTTGAACAAACTGAAAGTTCTTACTCGCCACTCATAGATGTGGTGGTTTTCTTTGTCCTAGCAATCTTACATGTAGTGGAATGGAGATGAAAATGATGAATTGTGACAGGTACTTACGATGAGGCATTTACATAGGTACTCCTGGTGCAGCTTTCTTTTAGTTGTGCTGAGAAGCTTGTTTAAGCCTCTGTGAATACTGAAATTATTGTTGTCTGATTCACTCCATTCTATTAAGAAAATTACAAATTATATTGAGTTTATAATTGAGCAATGGTGGGGGCTTTGCTATTTATTCCTGTCTCCTGGTCTCCTGGATAGTGGATGTTGTGCAGGTCTGGGTCTGTCTCCTGGCCTCCTGGATAGTGGATGTTGTGCAGGTCTGGGTCTATCATACAATTGTTAGATGCCTGTGCCCATCCACTGGCTTCTGCTCTGACTCAGAGAATATATGAGCATAACCCCAGATTTTGCCTATGTTAGTTTCGACTACTTTGGTAGCAGACTCTTGGGGAATTCTATGAGCTATCAACATGTTTCTTTTACTTGCATTTTGTAAATACCACTGGTGCTTTCATTAGTTTGTTATCTATTTACTCTTATTTGCTGAGTGGATGAGACCTGTTTGTTTGATTTCTTATATTTATGTGCAATATAGGTCACATCTTAAATTAAACTTTTGCAACATTTCTCAAAAAGTTTTTCAGTTCTATATTGTCACGTCTTGTCATCGTGTAGTGAGTGCCAAGTGGTCTATTATTCACCAATTCATCTTCATGGGTCTTCCACTTATTCCAGCATACATCCTGATTGATTTTAGTGGTCCACAAGAGCGTAATTTTCAGTATCTAAATTCTTTACTGGGACAGTATTTAGTTGTAGCTTCATTGTCAGCATCCAAATGCTCTACTAGGATGGTATTTAATTGCAGCATTCAGATGGAAGTGCTTGATCTTTCTTCTTCATTTGTTTTGCTTTCTCTCGTGTCCTTGCCATTACGCTGTTGCTTTTTTGTTCGAAAGACAACGTTATGTTGTGACTTGTATCTTCAGTTTATCTATCCTTTTAATTTTGTTATTGTTCAGCAATCACTAATAGACTGACAAATCTTTTAGGTTGTTGAGAGCGGGGGGAAGAACATCGAGGTTGCAGTGATGACACAAAAGGATGGTCTTCGTCAACTTGAGGAGGCTGAAATTGATGAATATGTTGCTGAGATTGAGGCAGAGAAGGCTGCAGCTGAGGCTGCAAAGAAGGGTGCCCCGAAGGACACCTAATTCTTGGTTCCTTCATTCCATCGACACTTCTAGCGCGGCAGCTGTTATGTTCCATAACAATATTTTAACTGTTTTAGAGGAATGCTAGATTGTTCGGTGAAAGTGGATGCTTGTACGCTTACTGCACATCTAGATCCCATTGACTCAAATGCTTTGTAATGTGCTTTTCTATATACCTTATTTTGAACTCAGGCTTCATAAGCTGCGAATGGAGGTTCCTGTGAATGCAGGCTCCAGAAGTCGTTGAGGACAACTGTGAATGTAGGCTTCGTAGCATAGGCTGCATTGCAGCACAGGATTGCCACAAGTTGTTTCCATTCGTGTTCGGTGCTAAAATGAGCAACAACGTAACTGTGTGAATTGTGATACTTCAGACTTCCTTATGAGAAACTCTGGCCATATCCGCCAAACTCTACGAACACTTCATATGGTTTCTTTGAGAGAAACACGCAGACCCACATGAATCTCAGAAGCAATCAGCCCCAGACTAACTCCAGGACCTTCCATGGGCGCACAATTGCTACCGTTGTGCTGATACTGCAGACTGCCCTGACAAGGAACCATTCATGAAGCAATACATTTTCCCCTCAAGGCATGCATTAATCCATAATGCATTGACAATTTAAAGAAACTAAAAACACAACCCCCAGTTAGGTACCTTTCACCTGTCAGATGGCTTATTTGTCCTTTCAACTAAGAAGATTACTCGTCAAGGAGATCAGCATGTCAGTGACCAACCAAGAAGAAGTTTTTTATTAATTAACTTTTTTAAAAATTTATTTTAAAGTTAACCCTCCACGAACTTTAAAATTATTTTAACATTTGGTCACGCCACTACCCGTGGTGTGACAGTGTAGTTTGGTCACGCCACCACCAGTGGTGTGAAAAAAGTGTTATTTTAACGGACTTATCATATGACGTGACCAAAGAGGTCAGAATTGGAAATAAAGTTCGCGGGAGGTTAACTTTAAAATAAAATTTAAAAAAGGGTTAATTAATAATAAAAAGTTCAACCAATAACGACTACCTTTCCCAGCTTCCCTGCAATTCATAATGTGTTTGATTCGTAGCCTGTGAAGCGAACACCTGCCATGGCCTTCTGCGAGGGCGCCGCCGATGGGCACTGTGTCTTCTCTCCTCCTTGGTGCGCTGCATTTGCGCCTAGGTTTGTCGTGAATGTGTGCCGCTGAACTCGGAAGGGAAGTGAAGCCTGCATGATTGGGGCATGTTTGGCATAGCTGCTGCTTTTCTTAAAAGCATCTTTCGGCTGGACTGAAGGGCTGAACTGATGATGTTTGGTGTTTGTCAGCTTGACTTTTAAGGGGTGTTTGGTATGGCTGCCGTTTTCTTCTTCTAAAAAGCAACTTTCGACTGGGTTGCATGGTTTAACGGCTGAGCTGAAAAAGTTTGATATTTGACAGTCTAGCGTTTAGATACGCTGGTAGGAGCTTCTGAGTTGGAAAATATATGAAATACCCTTAATGCAAATGACGGCTTGTTTGTTGCCGTTTAATGACTACTAACAACATTTGACAGCAATTAACTACAATTGATGGCATTTTGCACACAAGTAAATCTTTTTTGGCGGAAAGCACACAAGTAAATTTTACCGATAATTAACACAATTGACGGCAATTAACGACAATTGATAACAATTTGCACATTGGTAAATCTTAACGGCAATTAACGCAATTGACGACAATTAACGACATTTAACGACCAATTGCACAGAAGTAAAACTTAATGAAAAATAACATGATTAACGACAATTACTGATAATTGATCTATTTCCATGGTTACACAAGTAATTAATTCAATGGTTACATAAAAAATTCATTATATCATGAATAAAAAAGTAAAATAAATTATATCTGAAAAATGAAGCGATGGTTGCGCCTAGGGAGGGAGGAGGGCGGCGGTGGCAGGGGAGGAGGAAGGTTGTGGCGGCAGGAGGAGGGCAGCGGTGTCGGGGGAGAGAGGAGGACAGAGGAGGGCGGTGGCGTCCGGGAAGGAGGGCGGTGCGTGGGAGGAGAGGGAAGAGGGCGGCGACAGGGGGAGGGAAGAGGGTGAATGGCGGCGCGCGGGGGATGGGCGGAGGACGACTAGGGTTAGTGTTTTGGGTAGTATTTGGGGTTTTTGTTTAATGGAAAAGGGCAGGTAAATACCCCTGAACTCTAGGGGCAAAGTTCGTAGTCCATCCCGTTGAAGCCGCATGAAGATGCCCCGAGCGACTTCCAGCTTTTGCACGTTATAAATGACTTCTAGCTTCCCCAAAAGTGGTTGGAGGAACCGCTTATTTGGGATGGCTTTCAGCTTTTCGCTCCAAAATGCCAAAGCTGAAGCCGTCCCAAACATGCCCTATGTATACATTATTGCTGCTTCCATCATGCATTCATGCCTGATCAAGGTGTAGTAGTCTACTGGTAGTTATTACGCTATGATGATGACCTCTCCATATCCTTTGACCACGGCTTAGGCAACAGGCCGATGAACCGACTATGGCATTGAGGAGGTGGCACACCTGGCGACGAGCCCAGTTACGGCCTTGCAGGCTAGCACGGCAGTGCCCGCGCGGTGTAGAGATGAAGGGTGTGGCGCGCTGGAGCAGAAGTGTCATAACTCTTGCGCCAATTAGGTCATCGCGGTGGAGTGACACAGTTCTGGAGGCGATCATGGCTATCTTGACTAGCGATGGTGAGTCGGCGAACCTGGCATCTAGTCCATTGATCGACCTTCTCCTGATCTCTGTGAGACTTTTGATCAAGGTTGTACAGTTCGAATTAGTAGGAAAATGTAGTGGAGGAAAATGTTCACTAAAGACCCTTGCACTATTCTCTATTAGCTGTTAAGACCTCTCATATTTGGATAGCACATAAAATTCACGATCGTGGGTCATTCGATCGTTATTGTGGGGATTAGATTGAGGAGGAATTCATGTGACTTGGAGGCATGTTTTCGCAAAGGAAATTTTCACTATTCTATACTATCTATTTATACCCTCCTAGATTTGGATCACGCATAAAATCTGTGATCGTGTGGGTCGTTCAATCATTGTTAGACGGTTCAGATTGAGGAGGAATTTCTGTGAATTGGAGGCACTTTTTCACAAAGAACCCTTTGACTATTCTTTATTTGTCATTTGCCTGAAAAATTGTGAAATCATAGTTACTTTTTTCACCGTTGGATCAAGATCATGTAGCTTACATCTCACCCTCTCTAACCTATACAACCCACCCCATCCTAAACCTAATCCTAACTCACTCTATACAAAGCTGCCGCCCCCAGCCCCGCCCCATGCCATCCTCGTCGCATCGTCGGCACGACGATGCCAGTCGGCGACCTCCTTTCACGCCTCCTCCTCCTGCCACCCTCCTCCTCTACCCACCTCCCATTCCCTCATCTGTCCCGCCTCCCATTCCTGCCAGAACTCAGAAGATAAAGCACTTAAACACTTCAAAGAGCCAGCAAGAGGCTCAGAAAAATCAGCTCCAAAGATTCTACCAAATTGAGAAATCCCAAATATGAGCTCACCAATAGAGTCAAGCACAAGACAAACATTCTTCTTAAATCTAGTGTCATAACCATCATCAAGAAGCTGAGAGAATAAGAGCATATTATACCTTAGTTTGTCCACAAGGGCGACATTCTTTAGGATGAATTTATCATTTACTCTGATTGAGTAGTCCTTCAACCCGTCCTTGTGTCCCATCCCCAAAGGTGATGAAGTTGACGAGCCACGTGTTTCTCCTCCTTCCATGGCGATCCTGAAATCAAGGCACAAAGTATTTATGTGTCTCAATACTAGGATTAGTTAACATGACTTGGGAATGCAGTACTGGAACACACGTTTTCCAGAAGGATAGGAATCACTGTTGTTAGCCTTGAATCTATTTGCGATTCTAGCATGAGAGATATTCATGAAAGCATTAGATGCAACCTATCTAGGAGCATGATGCTGAGCTTATCTAGGATGAGAATGAAATCCTAGTGTGGGTTGTTTCCTCACTACATGGAAATATATCATAAAGGCTCTAGGCTGATTCGAATTGATTATAGTAAGATTCTTTCTAGCATTCTTCACCTTGCGCCAACATAACTCAATCAAATACACATCCCTCTTGTAACAGGTGCAATGGTACTTGGTACAACTAGGATAAGTACCATGTAAATCTTAGTTCATTTGAACAAAACCTCCAGACTAGAAAAGCACTTTTGCAGGTTAGGTTTTGAATTCAACTAGCTCATCTTCTAGCACTTGAATGATATTTGGCCTAGTTTTATCCTTAGCAAATCTATACCCTAACCCTGCTTCACAGTAGGGGGTTTGGACTTGCCTAGAATCATGCTAAGTTGTTTATTACCATTAAAAAAATCTAGAGTATCATTAAGGTAAGTGTTCTCAACAGAAAGCTTAGGGCATGATTCACAAGTTTTACTCTTAACAGCTCGTAGCAAATCTTTCCTTATGCATAACTACTTCAAGCTTTAGAGCTTCACATGATGCACAAGACGCATGATCGAGTTTATTCTTTAGCTTCTCATACTTGACTCTAAATGCTTCATGCATGTCATTTATCACACATTCACGATCAGCACAAAATGCACAAGCAATAGAATCAAGTTTGTTGTTGTCATGCTCAAGGGCTACCAACTTGCTAGTTTATAAGTATTTTCCACAAAGATTGGATTTAGTTTCAAGTGTCTCGCTCCTAGCATTTTCAACTTAGTTCAAAGCAATGTAAAACATAGCAAGAGGCACATTCAACACTACCAATATCCTTAGCATTCACAGGCTCAAGAGTTAAATTATCAACTTGAGATTCTAAATCCGTAGCCCTAACCATGGTTTTATTAAGAGCTTTATCCTGACTAAGCACTTGATCATATAACCCTTCACATCGCAAGGTAAGCACTTCACAGGAGGGAGGTACCTCATCGGATGTGTCGGTGAGGTCGTCATCGTTGTGTACCTTGAAGCACATGTCAGTGAAGTCCTTGCCCTTGCCCTTATTCTTCTCTTGAGGGATCTCCACATCCTTGTCTTCCCTGTTCTCGGAATCCACATCACTCGTGGAATATTCTCCAAAAGCGGTAAGGACCCGGTGAGCGGCTTTCAAGATCTTAGAAGCATCAAACTTGGCTTTGTGTCTTGAGGCTTCTTCCACGAGTCCTCCTCCTAGTAGTTTCCCTTGCACCTCAGCCTTGGATAGTTAGCCTGATGTGGTGTAGCTCACCACACTCATAGCACGTCATCAAACCACCCCTCTTCTTGCTTCTCACATTGTTATAGGTCTGGGTGAACTTTCTGGCTAAGAGGGCTAACTCTTGCATGAGAATGGACTCAAGCTGATCATTGATGCATAAATACAAGCAAAAGAGAACCTTGAAGACTCGGAAGAACTACTATCATCATGAGATTTCCTAGAGGGATCAGTTGCCAGTGTCATGTTTTTCTTCTTGGGATGATCAACTCTTTAGATCTCATGGGCCTTGAGCTTGCTATACAACAACTCAAAGGTGAGATCACTCAAGTTGACATTCTCCTCAATAGCGGTAGCTTTTATCTCCCACTCCTTGGTGTTTATGGTGGCCAAGAGGTGAGTGACATTCTCAGACCGAGAATACTCAATACTATCCACTCTTAGATGGTTAAGCACCTTGTTGAAGTGAGTAAACACATCATTGATGCTCTCTCCATGAAGCATATCGAATTTGTTGTACTCTCGCTTGAAGACCGTTTGACGCACTTGTTTGATTTGGGAATAGCTCTCATGATAGGTCTTAAGAGTGTACTAAATCTCATACGTAGTCTCAAGGTGACAAATCCTGTCACACTCTTATCTACCAAGCCCGGTATATAGAAGGTTCTTTGCCTTATGGTTGTTAGCTAAAGGATCCTCAACGATCTTCTATATGTCTTGACCTTTGCTTTCAAGGTAGACACACATCCCATTCTTCCGATAGACATAGTTGAGCCAATTGAAGACATGAGGCTTGGTGGGGTACTTTTCAGTCATCATGTTCATCGATTGGTTAAGATCAAGTATGAACTAAGCCACAAGATCACAATGGAAGTCTTGTGTTGAAATCGAGAACCCCAAACTTACATAGCCTTTGCCGGTCTGATCACTGGCCTGGCCGGTCTGACCACTGGTACTAGTATGATCGCTAGTCGGTTTAATCGCCGGCTGAAAAGCAATAACCCGAAAGATCCACAAATCGGCCTAACTTTTGATCTATGGATCCAAAACACCTAAGATTTTAGACAGGGCTCAACAAAAAGTCCATAAACCTATTCCAATTAAAGATCGAGACGATCATCCCCAATGTTCCACAAATTTCTTGATTGAGGACAAGACGGCTCAAAACTGGAGGGAAACCTAATCATGATCTAAAGGCTTGCTCGTGGGTGGATGATGGTCCAAATAACCTTTAATCAGATCCCACAAGTCCTAGTAAACTAGATCACAACAAGAGAGCAATGCAAAACCCCTAGAACACCAAAACCCAAAAATCATAAAAAAGAGCAAGAACAAGAGAGAACTCATCTTGAGACAAACTTGCTTGATTGATTAGAGGGATTATAGGTTTACAACCACTGCACTATAGAGGATAAAATCTCACTCATTCCCTAAATCACAAATTAGGATTTTCAAGCTTGGTTGTGCAAATCATGTACCAACCCTTATATAGTTGGGCCTATCTCTAGAGAGAAAACCTTATCGAGCACCCGTTAAGCCCACACACAAACAGATCTACATTCACGAATGCTTCTCAAAGCAGATGACGATCCGGGTCCCTTGAATCCATCTCTTAGTGATTTCCTTCTTCTATTGACCTACATTGTCTCTTCTTTGCACAGTCTTGCGCCGTGGTTTCTCCAAGGTCAATAACCCGGTATTTTGGCGAAGATACCAAAATAACCTTTCCCGGTCCTTCTCCACGACTGAGTCCAATATCGTGAAGCAATTCCATACTTCGCCACGTGTAGGTTCATTAAAGGCTTTCCACATACCGGTAAGTCTATCCCATGCGGTTCACGTGGAAACCACTATAGCACTTGCACCAGCCCCAAACCACTTGATGCAACTCGTTACACCGAACTTCTCGTTCGGTTATTCTTGTCTATCTTGAGCCATGCTTGAGTTCAACCACTTCACCCAGCATCCTCGATCGTTTTGGACCTCAACTCTCCTAGCTAAGTCCTGATCATCCTCGTTGTTAATCGTAGTTGACTCCAAGCATCCCTGCACAACAATAGACTAAGACATCGAGTCTAAGCATAAGTTTCTTGCAACTTAACCCACGTTAGCCAAAATATGTATTATGCAACACATATGCACTAAATCCCATGAATTTAGCCCAAACCACAAGTTCATCATAGCTCATTGTGATTGAACAAGTGTTAGCCAGTCAGATCGCCGCCCTCGGCCGGTCTGACCGCCAGCCACATGCCGGTCTGACTGCCAGCAAAGGTCGGTCAGGCCGCTTCCCGAATCTAGAAAACACCCTTATCTGGACATTTTGGCAAAACTCTATCTAGTTTCGCGTCAATCTCCATTTTCAATGACACCTAGTGCAAACACACCCTCAAACACTCCCACACAAGTGTTTGGTGCGCAATCCTCAAAAGCTTACATCGTCGGCCACGGCTGGTCAGACCACCTGCAGCCTGACAATAAATCCGACAATTTGGTAAAACTGAGTGTTTCTCCCCAAACACCTCAACACTGATGCCAATTGTTCAACACTAAGATTAAGATCATACACATGATCTCCACACTGATGACACCATATTGTTTATGGATCACAACTTGCAACAGGCTAAAAACTTTAAAATCATGCTTATTGCTTTTGAATTACTCTCTTGCCTTAAAAATTAATTATCATAAGAGTGAATTCTTCTTGTTTGGACAAGCTAAGGAATGTCTAGATAAGTGCACTCAATTTTTTGGCTGTGCTGTGGAAAACCTTCCATTCAAGAACGTTGGCATCCCAATCCACCACATACAGCTTAACATAAGTTGTTGTATTGGGGTTGGGGAACGCTTTGAAAAGAAATTGGGGTGTTGGCAAGGCAAATTTTTGTCTGTTGGAGGTAGAGTTATTTTAATCAACTCTAGTGTGGGTAGCCTGCCATTGTATATGTTGTCTTTTTTCATGCCCCAAAAGGAGTTCTGAAGAAAAATAATTTTTATAGGTCTAGATTCCTATGACAGGAGGATGAAGGAAAGAAAAAAAAATATCATTTAATTAATTGGAAAGTGGTGTGTTTACCTAAAGACCAGGGGTGGATTGGGGATTTTGGACCTAGAAAAGATGAATCCTCTCCCATGTGTATGTGGTTAATGAGATTACATAATGCGAATGTCATTTGGCAACAAATTCTAAGGAAAAAGTATCTAAAAAATCAAACCCTCTCCCAGGTTACTTTTAAACCAAGTGATTCTCATTTTTGAAGAGGTTTGATGAAAGTAAAAAGGTTGTTTTTTCCTTGTGTTACAGTGAATATTGGTAATGAGTTGCAAACCAAATTTTGGGAGGATCCCTGGTTGGGTAATACTCCCCTTGCTATGCAATATCCTAGATTGTACAATATTGTCCAAGTTAAAAATATAAATGTAGCTGAAATTTTGCCTCAAAACCTGGAGAATGTCTCTTTTCTACTGAATGGAAATTTGAGTGCTTGGTCTCACCTTCTCTTGAGATGCACTGACATTAACCTATCTAGTGAAGGGGATGTTCTACTTTGGAAATTTAGTCAGAACAAGCAATTTTCAGTTCATTCTATGTGTTCTTGCCTCATCAACTCTGGTTATTGCTTTCCCCATAGAGTGATCTGGAAAGTTAGGATTCCCCTTAAGATCAAAAATATCCTTGGTCAGATAATCTTGACCAAGAATATGCTAGAATTGGGCCCATAAGTGTAAGGACTCATTCATTCCTTAAATTCTAAAGCATGCATGGTTTGGTTCTATACTGCCTAGCCAAATGGCAGGAGAGCACTTTATAAGGTGGAATCTTTGCCACCCCTTGAAACATATGACTCACGACATGGGGTGACATGGGATGACATGGGGATGACTATAGCTAAAGTCACATATATGCACGTACGCACACGTGCACGTATTTTTGTGTGGCAATTTTGTGACTTGTGACTTGCGACGCGCGACCGTAAACGTGTTGTAAACCTAGTCAACCTTTCTTTTGCTAGCTGTGCATTTCTCTCTCTCTCTCATAGACCAGTGTTGTCAAAATAAAGTGGTCGAAACACAATGGTCGAAAAATAGTGGTCGGATCCATAGACTAGTGTGGTTGAAATAATATGGTCAAAGCCGTAGACCAGTGTGATAGAAATAAAGTGGTCGAACTAGTGTGGTCGAAATAAAGTAGTCGAAACACTGTAGTCGAAATAAAGTCATCGAAACACAGTAGTCGGATTCATAGACCAATGTGGTCGAAATACACTGGTCGAAACTGTAGACTAGTGTGCAATCAGCAACTGATAAACACTACTTAATTACCATTAATTGGTTTTGAATTATCAGTTACCAATGGTTTAATATGCGCTTTATTACGCAGTTACTAGAGAGTAATTGTCATGACCTTAAAAAGATCTGGAGACGTCCATACCTAATACAATTTGATTCACTTCTATATTCTTTTTCTAATTCCTCTCTATACTATTGTGCTGGAGAGTTGTGCTATCGAACTAAGACATCTCTTCTCCTCGGCGTGCACCGGGAAGGAGGGTGAGCGGGTATCTCCAAACCATTGTAGCAGAGTTCACTTGCACGGGGTGGAAATAAGGTTTCTGCGCAATCGCTCGGTTCACTACTTCATCAACGTTCTGCACTACTTCGGGTCTACACTGCTTCCTGTTTTTCATCAAGCCCGACTGTAAGTTGGTTGTGCGACCAAACTATTCTGTTATAATTCTATTATTGTGTATGTTTATAAATGCAATGAATTGCCTGTTGTTAGTATTGTTTTATACATCTCTAGTTTTATGTAATCTTTGCCTCATAATAAAATCTGGAATTGAAATATTGTCTATATTTCTAACATGATAATCTTTGTAAAAGGAATTGGAAAAAAAAGGACAAGTGGTGCTGCTTCTGCCTAGCTTTTGAAAATATTGAACATTCGTTCTTCAAATGTCCCTTGGTCAGATTTTTGTGACAGGTGGCATCTGCTTCTTTAGCTGTTATCCTAGTTTGGTTTTAGTATTGCGCTGTTGCATGCTATTTTGTGTCGTTTCGAAACTCTGTTTGTGGTGGACTGGTTATCCGATGTATGTCGGAGGCCGGAGATGTAATGGTAATCTCCTTTGTCTAAAAAATGGCTCTCTCCTATATTTGTGTGTGTGTGTGTGTGGGGGGGCGTGGCTGCTGGCTCCTCATTTGCCCCACATTTTTCTCACCAACAACTGGACTCCATTTTGGGTAAGTTAAAATGTGCCGGTTAAGATGTCATTGATGCGTCTGGACAGTAGATTATGTTAGTTAATCGTTCATTGTTTTATGCAATCTAGCTACCTACTTTTCCTTGAGACATCATCTGATAATGTATATTGTTTTCTTGCTGAGATGGATACCATAATGCGTTTAAATTTGCTTCCTGTAACGAACACATATAAAACTGCTTGGGATCCTTGGTTTTCATGCAAGCTCAACAAAGTCCTAGCGATTGCTATAAATTATGTACTTCGCATTGTTCATCATAATCTCTTCTGCTTTCCTTGTTGTATAATTATTGAAAGACAAGGGTTATCTGAAATCTAAACTCGGCCCTCTACATGCCAAATTGTAATATTCTAATATTGCAACCAATGTATATAACAATCTCCACTAAGTTTAGACAGGCACATCTATGTTATGTAAAGTCCTGTAATATATATGCAAGAACTTTCCAATTCAGGTTCTTATGTCCTCTTATTTCTCTACCCTCACTTGAGTTCTGAAGATTTCTTCCTTCAGACTACATGGTGATCGTCAGGGTCTTGTGCTTCTTGCTGCTCATGCCACTCATCTTAGTTTCAGGTAACTCCATTTCAGTGAAAAACGTGACTCTATTAAGAAGATGGGGAATACTGATCCATAGTGTATTAGATATTTTTCCACTTGAATCATCGTTTGCTCAGAAGCATTTGGATTCTGACTTTGTTCAGCAATTATTGATAATGACTGACAACCATTTTAGGTAGTTCCGCACTGTGTTCAGTTGTTGTTTATAATTATCGGTTAATGGCATAAGGCAGCACAAGTCAATTGTAAATGAATTGTCTTGTTTTCTAGGTGCCTTGTGGGCTGGGGATTTCTTTGTGCTTTTTCAGCCGTCATGTGATTTCATGGTTTGAATTGGCGTAGATTTATTTATTTGAGCCTTACGTATCTGCCAAATATTTAAATTGGCTGACGAATCATAGTTTGTTTAGTCGTGCTTGCTATGTCACTTGGGTTCATAATAATCTCACCTGATAATGCTAGTGCTCTCTTGGTATGTCACTTCGGTTCATGGTAATCTTTGCTGATAATGCTAGTGCTTTCTACCTGTCGTCATTTCCGCACTTAGTCAATGTGCAAGATGCAAATCATACTCTTTTGCAATTTTCATCCAAGTGGAGCAAAATCAAAGAGAGTAATTACTGGCTAGGTGCTCTGCTACACGTCACAGACCGTATTCTGATAATCTCCTTTCAGTATATGTGACTGTTGATAGTGTTGATTCCAGAAACAAGACCCAACTTTGAAACCACTTCCTACTTGTTAACAGTTATGCTTCGTCAGGCAATCGACCTCCTTTATTGAGGCACCTGGCATCATCACCACTTGCCTTGAATTATTGTTATTGTTATTATTATTATTTGCATTTAAATGTGGCCGGTGTCATTGAAAATAACACCAACCTGACGTGCTCAAATACACGAACAGCCCATTAATCTGAAATACATAACACGCCCATATACCAAGCGTGCACACAAGCACTTGCAAGGCGTCAGCCGTGTACACAAAATTCTAACCTCGTTTCTGTGGGTTGGCCACAAACGTTTTCAGAGCGACCTGCCTATCCAGTGTACGATGAACATCTAAAACTCTTTGATATACCAGTTAATTAATTAGCACACTCAAATCACCAAGCAACTCGTCAACTCCCTGAACCAGAGTAGAAACTGGAGTTAACACATGGTGTTTTCTGAATTCTGGTCTGAAGATGACAGGTAAACCACAGCGCTTCATAGGATGTTACAATGGTGATATCAATTCTGATTATGATGCCTCGAGAATGAGAAAGCCAGAGGTGACCGATGCAGGATGCACATGTGCATAATGGTCAACTCGGCAAACGAATGGTTCGATCAAAGGACAAGCATAAAAAGAGAGGAGGAAGAAGAATATGTTTTCGGGATTTGGAAACACACACAACGTGCGCTGTTTTTGTGTGTATTTATATGTATACAAGATTACAATACTCTGTTATACAAGGCAATTGCCAAACCTGAAGATAGCAACAATCGTTGATTGTTGATAGAGACTGAGGAGAGATTACATGGAGAGATTATAGGGATAAGATATACATGCCTACAATATATCTGTTTCAGCATCCTCCCTCAATCTTAGCTGGGCATAGCAAAGTTAAGATTGTCCTTCAGATTCAAAAATGGTCGTTCTGCCAGGGTCTCGTGAATATATCAGCCACTTGATCATGCGAAGAGATGAACCTGATTTCCGGTGCTTTGCATGCTACCTTCTCCCAGACAAAATGGAAGTCTACCTCAATATGCTTGGTGCGAGCATGGAAAACTGGATTTGCTGATAAGTATGTCGCACTCAAGTTGTCACACCCCAAACATGGGACTTTATTATGAACAATGTCCAATTCACCAAGAAGAGATTGTAACTAGGTAATCTCGGTTATCGCATTGGCAAGCGATTTATACTCTGACTCAGCACTTGAGCGAGAGACGGTTGCTTCCTTCCAAGAGCTCCAGGAAATCAAGTTTATACCAAAAAAACACTGCAAATCCTTGTGTCGACCATCTATCTTCGACGTTGCCTGCCCAGTCGGCATCTGAGAAGGCGTTGACAATAGTGGATGAGGATTGCCGAATTGCAAGACCACAGTCGATGGTGTGTTTAAGATACCGAAGAATCCTTTTTACGACTGTTCAGTGATCAGTCGTAGGAGCCTGCAAATATTGACAACCTTGTTCACTGAGAAGGCAATATCAGGTCTAGTGAGTGTCACATATTGCAGAGAACCCACAATACTCCGGTACCGAGAGCCATCTTTAGCTAATAGGGGATCACCTTGATCCCGCGATAGTTTCATCGACGTACTCATGGGCGTAGTAACCGGTTTGTAGTTTTGCATGTTGACACGCTGCAGCAATTCTCGAGTATATCTCTGTTGAGCGAGGACAAGTCCATCAGTAACAGAATGTACCTCAATACCAAGGAAGAAATGCAGAGGCCCAAAATCTTAGACAGCAAACTCGTCATGCAAGTGCCTCAGCAGCTTCTCCACAGCTGAAGATGACGAGCTTGTGACGATGATATCATCAACATAAACCAGAACATAGGACACAATATCCTTGTTCCGAAACACAAATAGAGAGCAATTTGCTTTGGAGGCGACAAAGCCAAGTTGATGGAGCTTAGAGCTGAGCCGAGAATGCCACGCTCTTGGTGCTTGCTTCGGACCGTAGAGAGCTTTATCAAGCTTGCAAATATGATGAGGGAACTTAGGGTTCTCATAGCCAGGGAGTTGTTTCATGTAAACATCTTCCTCAAGTACACCGTGAAAGAAGGTATTTTGGATCTCAAGCTGACGAAGAGACCATCCCTGAGAGACTGCAATAGATAAAACAAGCCGAATGGTGGCCGGTTTTACCACGGGGCTAAATGTGTCATCATAATCAACACCATACTTCTGTTTAAATCCTTTGGCGACCAGTTGCACTTTGTATCGCTCAATGCTCCCATCTTGTTGCATTTTCAACTTATACACCCACTTGCAATCCACAACGTTCACTCCTTTTTAGGAGGAATCAAATTCCAAGTCTTGTTTCGGACAAGTGCAGCATACTTAGTATCCATAGCAGCTTTCCAGTCAGCATGGCCAAGAGGCTCGACATGTGTTGATGGTTCTACAATAGTAGTTAATCCAACAAAAGAAATAGTGCCATTAGTGTGCACCTTGGGCACCCGGATATTGTTGCTGTAGGATCGTTAATGACAATCGAGGGGGTGAATGATTGTAATTCACAGTGGAAGCTTTTCTTCGAATCTACTGTCTTCTGATTTTGCAACCTATCAATACAACAAGAACACAAAAACAAAAGACTAGACGGAAAAATAATAGTTAGGGTACCGTAGCAAATTAAAGCATCTTTTCGTGCGCTGCTCTCAATGGTTGACAATATATATGTATGTGTATATGTATCAACAGGGAAAACAACCTACTCTTATTAGCTGTTGAAGACAACACGATAATTTTAATCACCCTAGCTTATAAGCAAAGGTAAACCAAACCTGCATGCACTAATTAACAACACCAATACATGTAACAAAAATATGAAGTGAATTCAATGCTAACATGAAAAGCATCCATCAACATGTGTCTTATCAACCAAATAAAATATCCCCCTAAACACTTATACTACCGAATGCACCTACCATGAAGAAAGCAAAAAGATAGTGGCACGTTTGACCACCCAAATTGATTCATCCTCATCACGCCGATCTCATCACATCAAAGCATACTACAGCCGATACATGCTCCAAGTCCTTCCGCTGTTAGCACCTACAGCCGCCACCGCCACCAGGAGAAAAGTATTTTTGTCTCGATCGCCGCGCGAGGAATCGATCTCCAAGTCTCGACTACACCGCCTGCCTTCAAGCACATGCCCCCTGATCCTCTCTCCAATCCCCTCTCTCTGATCTCCTCTCAAAGGCTCACCTCCTTCGTGGACAGTAGGTCCTTTTATCCTCACGTCCCGTCCAACAAAAAAACTGCAGTTCTCCTTTTTCAATATGGCCGCACCAATCTTCTATATCCCGTAACAACCAAGACTCCGTATCGGTATGTAAACCGAATCGGTTACCTAATACTCTTTCCTAATTCTATCTCTTTCCATGCCCTTACAATTCTGCCGAAGCTACAGCCCCGCTTGGACTCCTGGCAACATCCAGAGTCTTTCGCGTGTAGAACTCGGACTAGGACTAGGACCCACCAACGTGACCTCCGTAGCCCCAACACGGATCATCCATCTTTAATCTCCATGCGCTTCAACTCAAGCTCGACCGCCTCCTCCAGCATTCTCGACCCTTAGGACCATAACTTCGCACCAAGCCATCTCCTGGTCACCGCCGTAGACCACGATCGCCTCTAAGTTATCCTGCACATGCAAAGACCAAAACAACATATTTTCCCGGCACAAGTTCTTCCCAACTTGACCGACATAAGTCCACACAACACGACACGCCTCAAATAACATCTGTAAATAACATTGTCAATTATTCATTAGCTAAAATATATTAGACCTAATCACATGATCTAACAATCTCCACCTTGATAAATACATTGACAATACTTCAAAATCGAGAGTTGAATTTTTGAAGAGAAATTTATTTTTATTTTTTACGAAAATAAAGTTTCAAAACTGCAAAGCAAACCGTTCAAAACCACAGCTGAAAAACTCCCCCTCAACACAAGGAAAGCAAATTTCTCCTATTTTTCTCCCCCTTTGACAATGTAATTGATGAACCCTAAGGTTTGATTTGTTGGCCCGATCTTTCGATGAGAACGATAAGTCCGGTAGGCGTCGCTCAACTCTGATGATCCTGGCTATGAACACGCAAGGCTCGAAACCACGCAATCGCTGAACTGATCGACAAGTCGTTATCAACCATGCACGAATACCCGGTTGACCTGACCACGAAGGTCGATTCCTGCATACACCGAAGAAGCACGCAAGAACAAGATAAAGCAATCTGAAATTGCAAATAAAGATTGAAATATTAAAATTGGGATTTCGAAAAGCGGTATTATGGTTGGTCTAGTCGACACAAGCCAATACACGAAGTTGCAACAAGGCTAACTTTTAACTAAACAAAATCCAAGGAAACTAGAGGGGTGCGTCCTCCTTAAATAGGGGATGAGGAGCCACAAATCTAAAAGAAATAGAGGGGTGGGACTAAAGACACAAATTACTGTTCACATGAACAGTAATCACACCCCCAGGTGGGCCGGCGGCATATGGGCCAATTCCGGTACGATTACAAGGCCCAAATCGGCCTAAATTAGTGACATAGCACATTCTTTTGACGATTCTGAAGTCTACAGAAGTAATTTGGAGGTGAGGTTGGATCCGTTGGAAATATATCGTCGTTAGCTTTCCAACAAGCCTAAGAACACCCGAATCGGACTCCGTTTGCAAAAGTTATATCTGTTTTAAGTTGGTGCTGTCAGGCTGATTCCGAACTGATCTGACCAAAATGTATCCAGCTTGAACTCCTGCTTGGCACATGTAGTAGCACCATGGCATGTGAGAGACCATGTGAGAGGTCCTCCATTCTGAGTGATGAGTATTTGACAGCTTGTTAAATGTTTGAAAGTTGAGTTTTTCGGTTTGGACTGCTTCGTCTTTGAAACAGATAATCGGAACTACATTGTATGTCGCGGAAATTCCGATAATCGGAACTACCGGCGTTGGAAATAGGAACTTCCGATTAACCTGGGTTTTGAGTTCGGCTGAAGGAAATCGGAACTTCCGCACCTGGGGTAGCGGAGTGTCCGATAATACCGACGCTGAGTGTTCCTCCGAGGCGATAATCGGTTTGAAAAATTGGAAAGGCGGATGCTCAAAGATCGGAAGTTCGCAATGTTAAGCGCGAACTTCCGATAATCTGACAGGCGGACGTTCGAAATCGGAACTTCCGCTGTGGTAAGCGCGAACTTCCGATTGTGTCCGTAATCGCAGCGAGAGAAGGATAATTTGTGATTTTGATTTTGTATGAGTTTGAGTCTTATACAAATGTTAATGCTATGATATTGTGCAATGCTATGTGATGTGTTTTTGTCTGTGTTGACTGCAGGACATCGAGACGAAGTCGTGGCGAGACACGAGGTGATCGGACTAGGCGCAGGCGGCGTTGAGGTCAGAACGGTCGGGATGTGTCGAAGACGGCGTGAATCTTGAGGTGGTTGCGTGTCAAGGACAAAGCAAGGCGTCACGAGCCTTCCGATAGGTGTGCAAGGGGCGAACGGTATTTTCGCAAAGCGGCACAAGTGGAGGCGGTTCCGTTCGGGTGTAGCGGGCTTAATGGGTTGGAGGCCCATTAAGCAAAGGCTATAAATAGAGCTGAACCTCTGTTGTTAGGGTTAGACTTTGAGAGAGAAAATTAGGGTTAGCGTGAATCTTGAGGTGGTTGCGTGTCAAGGACGGCAAGGCGTCACGAGCCTTCCGAGAAAGGTGTGCAAGGGGCGAAACGGTATTTTCGCAAAGCGGCACAAGTGGAGGCGGTTCCGTTCGGGTGTAGCGGGCTTAATGGGTTGGAGGCCCATTAAGCAAAGGCTATAAATAGAGCTGAACCCCTGTTGTTAGGGTTAGACTTTGAGAGAGAAAATTAGGGTTAGCTCTAGCTAAAGGTTTTGTTTTGCTTTTTGAGAGGTTGTTGGTTTGGAGAGAATGAACTGAAAATCCTTGTAATCATTCCTCTGTGTTTCCTCTGTAATCTTTTGATCTTTATCAATGAAACTCTGAGGTTTTTGATTACTTGTTTGTGCCTCTCTTATTCCCTTCCTGTTCTTGTTGAATATTTAGGGTTTTGATGTATCTTTTGATTCGTCCTATGAAATAGCTTGAAACTTGATATCTAGAGTCGTTTTGATATTGCTATTGCATCCTCAAAGTTTCATGAGCTAAGAATCTGAGAATCTCGTTTATTGTGGGTTTTGGTCTTTCTTGCCCCTTCTTCAAGAAATCCGTTTTTGGCTTGATTATTGAATCTTTGTTTGCGATTCTTCTCCATAAGGTCAAGATGGTGTTTAGGATGATGTCCTGTGAAACTTGACCTGAGAAGAGCATTCAAGATTTAGCATTTTGGATTTTTGGGAAAAACCCGAGCGACTGTTCTTCGGTCAGGACAATCGGAACTTCCGATTGTCCAAGTGTCCAAGGCGGAACTTCCGCACTAACCCCGGAACTACGGAGCGCGGAACTATCACGGTAGAATCGAACTTCCGATTTTTGATGTAATGCATCAAACTGTTTTTAGTTCTCTGATTTTGTTTTACTCTTCTTGAGAGGGTTTTGTAGATCTTGTTTAAATACATTAAAGGGGAGTTCTTAATTTTAAGGCACCATTCACCCCCTCTGTTGCCATTTCGGTCCTTCAATTGGTATCAGAGCCGGTTAGCTCTTCTTTATAGATCTTAACCGGTCGGTTGAGCCATGACAACGGACAAGTATTCCACCAAGCCTCCAGTCTTTGATGGTATGGATTATCCCTTCTGGAAGAGCCGAATGGAAACTTACATCCAGGCTCAGGGGTATGCCATCTGGAGAAAGGTGAAGGTTAGATTTGCTGTTCCTGCCGATGAAAACATCAATGTGGGAAACATGCCCGATGTTGAGGCAAACGCTAAGGCAAGGAACATTATCATTCAGGGTTTGAGCGTATGAGTTTGATCGCACTTCTCATTTGATTTACGCTTACATCCGGGTGACCTCGATGCATACCATGAGGGCACCACCCAGATTAAAACGGTTCGACAAGACCAGTTCAAGCGAGAATACAGTAAATTTGAAATGCTTGCTGGTGAATCTCTTGACGAGTGCTTTTCGCGTTTTCACAAGATTTTGAGCAACCTCCGAGCGGTCGGTCTTACATACCCGACTCGGATAACGCCGACGGATGCTTCAGCACTTGATCTTCGTGTTTGGGAGATGAAAGTGACTACCATCAAAGATAGCACGGACCTCTCGACCGACTCTTGATGCGCTTTACTCGCGTCTCAAGACTCACGAGATTGACATTGTCTCTCAAGGTCGAAGTCACAATCGATGGCTTTAGTCACCGATCCCACCTCCGATCTTCTTCCGAGTCGACACGCGGGTTCTCCTAGCTGCTCTCGTGACATAACCGATGATCGCTTAGAGCGACTTGAGGATGAACAGCTAGCCCTCCTAGCTCGGAAGTTTTCCCATGCTTACAAGAGGAGGAGGATGGAAAAGAGGAGGTCCTGTGATTTGTTTCGAGTGTGGTGGCCCCAACCACATCCGAGCAAACTGTCCCAAGCTTGGGAAGGGCAAAGGTGACTATGGCGGTCCGAGAAAGAACGACTACATCGACAAGAACCGCAACACGAAGCCCTCAAAGACTGACCAAGGCAAAAGAAGTTCCGCAACTTTGGGAAGGCAAAGAAGTCTGCTCCATCGCGTCCTCACCGCTCTCGACGAACCGGACACCAAATGAGGTGGAGGGGTGGAGTGACGATGATGGGAAGGACGATCATGATCCCAAGGACGCGGCAACTTCTCCCAAGCATGTGCTTCATGGCCTCGGGGCGAATCGAGCGACAACGAGTGTACTCGACTCCGATGAGGTTAGTCCCACTTATGACCAACAATGATGCTTTTCTTAAGCTAGGTAGATTTCATGCTAAGTCTAGGGCTAAGTGTCTTTGAGTTGGAGAAGGAAGTAGCTAGACTATCACGGAGCTTTCTTTACTTACATCCGCTCCCTCCCGTGATGATTGTGACACATGCTGTGCTTTGCTTGATGACATGGAAAAACTAAGGACCTTGCATGATAGTGTGTCCTCTGAACTTGACATGATTAAAGTAGAGAACATTAGCCTTCTTGCTGAATTAGAGATGAGTAGAGTAGCACCTCCTTCATCTACTATTGTTGAGGCTATCGCTTGCACCTCATGTGAGGTTAAGGACAATTCGTTTAGAGGTCTTTATACCATGTTGCTCGATCTGCCTGAGACTTGTGAAAATTGTAATAATCTCAAGATGAACCTAAAACGGGCAGATCACAAAATTGTTGAATTCCAAGCTGCGCTACTAGAGCCTATTGTTTCTTGTTTAAACTGTCCTAAGTTAATCTCTTGAACTAGAATCAGATCCAAGTAGTTTCAAGAAATGATTGATCACAATAACAAATTGGCTCAAGATGCTTCTAAGGACCTTGTTAGCTCACCATGCAATCAATGTAATAAACTAAAATGTGATTTGGTTGCTTTGGATGAAAAATGTGAAGCTAACTAAGGACCTTCTAGAGACACAATCATCCGCTTGTATTGTGTGTCTTTGGGAAGAAGTCTAAGGGTTTGGTAGAGACGCCTAGCAACGTGAACCAATCTGCTAGCAATAGGATTTGTCCCTCAAAGTCTACTTTGTGCATGCACAAGCCAATCTTTTCTCTCTTGTTGGTTCTTCTTCCGCTTCCTTACCTTCTGCTGTTTTTCTTCCCCTGCTCTTCTTGCACCTCTCTCTTTCGGAGTGTCGGATCTTATGAACACTCTCGAGAGGTTTGTAGGAGGCAAGAAGAAGCTTAATCTCATTCTAGACAAATCTAAAATTTGCATTTAATCGTGGTCTAGGATATGATATCCATGAGGATATGAGGAAACATCCACCGTCGTGCTCAAAACCATAGCACGGTGTGATCAAAACTAAGCCGGGATCGAGAAAGTTAATTTTAAGTCGTGATTTTGTTCAAAGGATTTCGGCGAAGGTGATTCCACCTCTGACTTCGCCCCTCGGAAGGCGTATATCATTGCACCTTCCGCCGGAAGGATGGACATTTAGTTGATCATCGCTTGGTAGCGCCAAGATTGCGGCGTAGAGATCGTGGCTTGAGTCTCATTAGGTACATTCATGGTTAGCCCGGACTATGAGTGCACCTAAGACCAACACGAGGTCTAGGTTTGATACAACCGATGTTTTAGGGCGAGATCGAGGGCTTGGTTTTTCCGAGTTTTCGATTTTCGTCCTCATGCTCCCTTCGGTCGTAACTTCCGTCGCTTTGAGGGTAGATCTCGGTTTCCCTTTCTAGATGTCTACTCGGCGTGATCGACATGTTGCGTAATTCGACTCGCTCTTCCATAGCGATCGGATTCAAGAACGACTTCAGTCCGCATACGCACCTTCCGACTTGTTGAGTGCGAGAGCGTAGGGTAGATAGAGGTCGGTCTTGCTTGACTACTTCATCTGCTCACGTGTTACTCAAGATTGGGTGCCAAAATCACTTGTTGATTCACCCCATCTTGAGACTTTACTGCTTGACTCGAGGTCGCCGGGGAAGGAAAGGTCCGGATTGTAGACTCGGTTGTTCTCGCCATATGACCGAGATTCTCGTTGGTTTTCTTCCCTAGCTGCTGCTCCGGTGATGAGACGATCACCTTCGGAGATGCTTCATTTGGGCGTGTCATCGCTAAAGGTACTTGTGAGCATTAATGATTCCTTTATTTTAAAAGATGTTGCCTTAGTAAGTAAGCTGCGGTATAATCGCTTTGATCTCTCACCTTACCGATGACGGTTCTGAGGTGAGCTTTAAGAAAACAATTGCAAAATTCTTGATTCTTGGGTAGTCTAGTTTGCGGGATTTCTCGATATGGGAGGATCTTTAGTGCTGATTTTTACGAGTCTTCCGTGATCCTCTCCTGTTTAATTGCTTCAATCCCGTGATTTGACTTTCGGCATAGGAGACTAGGTCATATAGGCTTTGATCATTTGACACGAGTCGTGACCACGATCTCATTCGTGGTTTGCCAAAACTCAAGATGGTCAAGGATCTAGTTTGCTCTCCATGCCTAGACGCGGCAAGATGGTTGCCGCTTCTCACTCTCCATCCACGGTGACAATGATCGATGCACTGTGACAACCGCTCCATATGGATACTGCTTGGTCCAAATGAGTCTTGATCGGCAGGAGGAAGTGGTATATTCTTGTTGTGGTCGATGACTTCTCGAGGTACTCTTGGGTGTTTTTCTTAGCCTCGAAGGATGAGACGTTTACTCTTTTTCGTGGTTTTTAGTAGGCTTTCTGTTGAGCTCCTGTGCATTACGAGCAATTCAGACCGATAATGGCACCGAGTTCAAGAATTCCTACTTTGAGAGTTTTGTGGTGAGACAGTGTAGAGCACCGGTTCTCGTCTCCATACGCCCCCAACAAAATGGCGTTGTGAGAGGAAGAACCGTACCTTGGTCGAGATGGCGGGGACGATGCTTGATGAGTACTCTACACCTAGGAAGTTTTGGGTGAGGCAATTGCTCTTGCTTGTCATGTTTCTAACAGTAGTTTTTCTTGGGCACTCTTGCATCGCACTTCTTATGAGTTGAGATATGGGCGAAAACCCAGCGTCTCGCATTTTCGTGTGTTTGGTTGCAAGTGTTTTATTCTAAAGTCGGGGAACCTAGATAAGTTCGAGTCACGATCTTGTGATGGGATCTTTCTGGGTTACTCGACTTCTTCTCGTGCCTATAGAGTCCGAGGCTGAGTCTAGCAAAATGATAGAAACCTGTGAGGTGACCTTCGATGAGGCCAGTCCGGGGACTAGGCCTGATATCTCAGGTTCTCTAGAGTAGTCTGAGTCCATTTTTGTGGACGATGAGGAAGACGGAGATGAAGGTTGTCTACCTGATCCAATTCTTCCTCCTCCTTTTGAGGTGCCTTCTTCCACTGCACCTCGAGGAGATCAGCCCTTACCTTCTGCTTCTTCTGAAGCTAGTGGCTCTGTTCCTATCTCATCTGCTAATGAGGTAGAGGCCACTTCTTCATCTCACCTTGGACCTCCAAGACACATTCAAAAGGACCATCCTTCAGAGCAGATCATTGGAGACCTCTTCGAGCGTGTCACACGTTCCAAAGCTGGCTTGTCTCTCTTCTGTCTCCATTCTGCCTTCGTCGCCTCTTTTGAGCCCAAAGAAGTTTGTCATGCTCTATCTGACGAGTCTTGGACAAACGCTATGCATGAGGAGTTGGAAAACTTTGAAAGAAATAAGGTCTGGTCCCTTGTTGAGCCCCCTCAAGGTCACAATATCATTGGGACCAAATGGGTGTTCAAGAACAAACAAAGTGAAGATGGGTTAGTCATTCGAAACAAGGCTAGGCTGGTAGCTCAGGGGTACTCTCAAGTTGAGGGTCTAGATTTCGAAGAGACCTTTGCCCCTGCAGCTAGATTTGAAGCCATTAGAATCCTGCTTGCCTTTGCAGCTTCTAAGGGTTTCAAGCTTTACCAGATGGATGTCAAGAGTGCCTTCCTCAATGGCCTTATTGAGGAAGAAGTCTATGTTAGACAGCCTCCAGGTTTCGAGAACCCCAAATACCCTAACCATGTCTACAGGCTTTCCAAAGCTTTGTATGGACTCAAGCAGGCTCCCAAAGCTTGGTATGAAAGACTTAAGTCCTATCTGCTGAGTCATGGTTTTGAAATGGGTAAAATAGACAAGACCTTGTTCATCCGCCGTCTTGGTACTGATCTTTTGCTCGTCCAGATCTATGTGGACGACATCATCTTTGGCGGCTCCTCACATACTCTCGTGTCTCAGTTTTCTGATGTTATGAGCTTGGAATTTGAGATGAGCATGATGGGCGAGTTGAGCTTCTTCCTTGGCTTCCAAATCAAACAGACTCGGGAGGGTACCTTTCTTCATCAAGGAAAATACACTCGAGACCTCTGAGCGCTTGACATGAATGATGGAAAGCCGATATCAACTCCAATGGCATCTACAGCTGCTCTGGATCCAGATGAAGACGGCGAACCTGTTGACCAAAAGAATTTCAGGAGCATGATTGGCTCTCTCTTGTACCTCACAGCCTCGAGACCAGACATACATTTCTCTGTGTGTCTTTGTGCTCGCTTTCAGGCTTCTCCTCGCGTATCTCACCGTCAAGCGGTGAAGCGCATCTTTCGGTACCTTCGAGCTACCATTGACTATGGTATCTGGTACTCTTCCTCTTCTTGTCTATCTCTTGGAGCCTTCTCCGATCACGATTTATTGGTCAGAGGATAGATAGGAAGAGCACTTCGCACTTGCCAATTCATTGGCACTTCTCTTGTCTCTGGTCGTCAAGGAAGCAATCCGGTGTTGCGCATCCATCTGCAGAGGCCGAGCACGCGTTGCTCTGACGATTCTTTGTAGCCAAGTGCTTTGGATGGTCTCGACCTGCGAGGACTTTGGGTTAGCTATCGACGTTGTTCCACTCTTTTGTGATAACACGTCTGCGATTTGCATTGCCAAGAACCCAAAGGCAACATTCTCGGACCAAGCATATTGATATCGATATCACTTTCTTGAGACCATGTAGAGAAGGGTGACATTGTGCTCCAGCCAGGAGTGGAGAGTGAGCACCGCTTGGTGATATCTTCACTAAGCCTCCGGACGCTCTCGGTTTTGCCACTGCGAGGAGAGCTTAGGGTGGTTTGTCCTTACACGGATGTTGTGAGGGGGAGCTATGTGCTACTACGGTATTATATTATATTTATACTATTACTCCTTTCTCGTTGCATTTCTTTTAATATTTTGGGTCAAGTCCTTCCAAAGATAGGTTAGAGTGGTTCTCTTGCCAAATTGCTTTGACTTGCTATTTCTTATCTTGTGCTTCTAGGATGCTTCTTATTAGTCGTCTCTTCCTTCTCTAAGTAGAGCTTACTCACTTCTTATAGGTTCTAGCAGGGTCGGGCCACCCTTGGGTAGACAGGGCATGTTGTTTGCTCCTTAGTATATGAGTTGTTCAAATTGATAGTCCTAGAATCATATGGGGTAGATAAGAACACATGTCGGAGCGATAGTTTTCTATATCTTTTCTATGCTCTAAAGGACCGCCTTTCTGCTTTTCTTATCGATTCTCGTTTTGTTCCTTTGATTCGGGGAGTTCTTCTTGGTTATTCCATTTCTTAAATTTGTTATAACTCAACTTTGAATTAAAAGATGCATCTCATTCAAGGGAATCTGGTTTTCGTGTATTTCATCTGCATTGCATTATATTCAAATGGAGCCTGTTTATTATCCCTTATGATCTGTGGTCACTGTTTTACATCTTGCCATGATTTATGCTAAACTGCTAGATCTATCATGACTTTTTATGTGTAGTTTAGTCTTTGCCATGCTAAGGTGATTAAAAAATGCTAAACTTGAATTAAAATCTTGTCATGATAGCTCTTGAGACTAGTCTGGTTGAAGCTATCCTTTTATGATTTTCGCCATGTCAAGTAGGCTGAGTTGAGTCTTGTATCTCCTTTGAACTTTTGAGTAAGCTATGTCAGTTTGTTAAGAAAACTTGACTTATCTTTAAAATCGCTGGTCTAAAAACTTCAAAAGAAAAAATGATCTCTTTTGTGCGAAAAAAACTGATCTCACCAAATCTTTCTCATGAGACTGCTCGCCATTGCACTAGGCATGAACTCAGGGGGAGCCTTGGATGACCTAAGATCACCTCCTTAAGTCTGTTGCTTGGAGTGGTCGCATAAGGCTTGGGATCTAGCACATGGTTACAATTTGAAAAATGGTTGAAGCTCAGGAGGCAGTTGTGGATGGCACCTAGTCCAGAGCTTGCTTTACTGAGATAAAACCATAAAAAGCCTTCAGAAAAAGAAAAATATGCTAAAATTGCTTATCATTAAAAAGACCAAGTTCTGGATAAAATGAGTCTTTCTTCAACTGGTAGCTCTCTAAACTGTTCGATATGGGACTTCTTGGTTCAACTTAGATTATTTGACATGGCTTGTATCATCCTTGAATACCTTTAGCTAGACTGCAATCTTGGTTTAATTGACTTGCTAAAGAATTGGATCATTAATCAGATTATTGATTTTCTGTCTTAGCTATTCTATACATCAATTGTCATGATCTTGATAGCATTCTTCTGTGTTATGGCTTGGTGTAATTCTCTAATAGTCATTTTGGATAATCTAATTGGCTCTTAATGCTTAAAATGAACATCATATAGCCTTTTCCTCCCTTTTCTACATCTTGATGATTTTATTGCCAAAGGGGGAGAATTTTGGAGAGAAAAGCCTTGAGTTTTGTGCGAAAATTGCTCTTTCATCTTATCTCAAGTCTTTCTCTTTTGTCAACATGGTCTTGAGCTTAACTACTCTTGTTTAGACCTTGGTTGATTTTAAACTCAAACTCATCTTATGATTTTTCGGTGATTGTCAATATACTCATCAAGGGGGAGATTGAGAGACCATGTGAGAGGTCCTCTATTCTGAGTGATGAGTATTTTACAGCTTGTTAAATGTTTGAAAGTTGAGTTTTTCGGTTTGGACTGTTTCTGTGCTGAAACAGGATAATCGGAACTACCGCTCTGTATGTCGCGGAAGTTCCGATAATCGGAACTACCGGCGTTGGAAATAGGAACTTCCGATTAACCTGGGTTTTGAGTTCGGTGAAGAAATCGAACTTCCGCACTGGGTAGCGGAGTGTCCGATATCCGACGTTGAGTGTTCCTCGAGACGATAATCGGATTTGAAAAATTGGAAAGGCGGATGCTCCGAAGATCGGAAGTTCCGCAATGTTAAGCGCGGAACTTCCGATAATCCTGACAAGTGCGGACGTTCCGGAAATCGGAACTTCCGCTGTGGTAAGTGCGGAACTTCCGATTGTGTCCAGAACTGTGCAGAGAAGGATAATTTGTGATTTTGATTTTGTATGAGTTTGAGTCTTATACAAATGTTGATGCTATGATATTGTGCAATGCTATGTGATGTGTTTTTGTCTGTGTTGACTGCAGGACATCGAGACGAAGTCGTGGCGAGACACGAGGTGATTGGACTAGGCGCAGGCGGCGTTGAGGTCAGAACTGTCGGGATGTATCGAAGACGGCGTGAATCTTGAGGTGGTTGTGTGTCAAGGACAGCAAGGCGTACGGGAGGCTTCCAGAAGGTGTGCAAGGGGCGAAACGGTATTTTCGCAAAGCGGCACAAGTGGAGGCGGTTCCGTTCGGGTGTAGCGGGCTTAATGGGTTGGAGGCCCATTAAGCAAAGGCTATAAATAGAGCTGAACCCCTGTTGTTAGGGTTAGACTTTGAGAGAGAAAATTAGGGTTAGCTCTAGCTAAAGGTTTTGTTTTGCTTTTTGAGAGGTTGTTGGTTTGGAGAGAATGAACTGAAAATCCTTGTAATCATTCCTCTGTGTTTCCTCTGTAATCTTTTGATCTTTATCAATGAAACTCTGAGGTTTTTGATTACTTGTTTGTGTCTCTCTTATTCCCTTCCTGTTCTTGTTGAATATTTAGGGTTTTGATGTATCTTTTGATTCGTCCTATGAAATAGCTTGAAACTTGATATCTAGAGTCGTTTTGATATTGCTATTGCATCCTCAAAGTTTCATGAGCTAAGAATCTGAGAATCTCGTTTATTGTGGGTTTTGGTCTTTCTTGCCCCTTCTTCAAGAAATCCGTTTTTGGCTTGATTATTGAATCTTTGTTTGCGATTCTTCTCCATAAGGTCAAGATGGTGTTTAGGATGATGTCCTGTGAAACTTGACCTGAGAAGAGCATTCAAGATTTAGCATTTTAGATTTTTGAGAAAAACCCGAGCGCACTGTTCTTCGGTCAGGACAATCGGAACTTCCGATTGTCCAAGGCGGAACTACCGCAGGCGGAACTTCCGCACTAACCCCGGAACTACCGGAGTGCGGAACTACCGCCGGGTAGAATCGGAACTTCCGATTTTTGATGTAATGCATCAAACTGTTTTAGTTCTCTGATTTTGTTTTACTCTTCTTGAGAGGGTTTTGTAGATCTTGTTTAAATACATTAAAGGGGAGTTCTTAATTTTAAGGCACCATTCACCCCCCTCTGTTGCCATTTCGGTCCTTCAGCATGTGCACATAGTACCATGGTATGTCGACGTAGCACCATGACATGTAGACGTAGCTCGATCTAATTGGGTAATATGGCATTGCGTTAGCCGAAAGTCCAATTGGAGAAGATGTTGGTGAAGTAAAGGATGCAGTGCAGCACGTTGAAGCAGTGGTTGTATCCTTAGGGTCGATGTCCTCATCATCCTCCCTTTCTTGAATTTGAGTCGTCCTCGACTCATTTGTTTTCTCGAAGTCATCACTCTCCTGCAAAAGGTTAGTAGCAACAGGAGGCAAAGAAACATGCACTTCTTCTAATGGACACGGAATTTCTTTACAAATCATAGTATGACATTTAGATTCATGTTTTTCCATATCAATGGAATCAATTTTTGTAGCTAACATAACAGGAGCTTTCAATTTAATTTCACTTGGAGCTATAATATTTTGATCAACTTGTGTCTTCTCCTTACTTGTTCTCTGAGAGACCATGTGAGAGGTCCTCCTTTGTGAGTGATAAGTATTTGACAACTTGTTGAATAGGTTGAGAGTTGAGTCTCTCTGTTTTGTCTTGTTTACGTCTTTGAAGCAGGATAATCGAACTACTACCTGTATGGAGCGGAAGTTCCGATAATCGGAACTACTGGCGTAGGAAATAGGAACTTCCGATTAATCTGGGTTTTGAGTTCAGTTGAAGTAATCGGAACTTCCGCACCTTGGGTCGCGGTGTGTCCGATATCTCGACTTGAGTGTTCCTCTGAGATGAAAATCGGAAGTGAAAATGCGGGAATGCGGACGTTAGATAATCGGAAGTACCGCAATGGTAAGTCGCGGAACGTCCGATAATCGACAAGTGCGGACGTTCGAAATCGGAACTTCCGCAAGGTAAAGTCCGGAACTTCCGATTGTGTCCAGAACTGTGCAGAGAAGGAAAGTTTGTGATTTTGGGCTTGTATGAGTTTGAGTCTTGTACAAATTTTGATGCTATGATATTGTGCAATGCTATGTGATGTGTTTTTTTGTCTATGTTGACTGCAGGACATCGAGACGAAGTCGTGGCGAGACACGAGGTGACCGGACTAGGCGCAGGCGGCGTTGAGGTCAGAACGGTCGGGATGTGTCAAAAACGGCGTGAATCTTGAGGTGGTTGCGAGTCAAGGACAGCAAGGCGTCACGGAGTCTTCCGAGAAAGGTGCGCAAGGGCGAAACGGTCTTTTCGCAAAGCGGCACAAGTGGAGGCGGTTCCGTTCGGGTGTAGCGGGCTTAATGGGTTGGAGGCCCATTAGCCAAGGCTATAAATAGAGGTGAACCCCTGGTGTTAGAGTTAGACTTTGAGAGAGAAAATTAGGGTTAGCCTTAGTAAAAGGGTTTGTTTTGCTTTTTGAGAGTTTGTTGAGTTGGAGAGGATGAACTGAAAATCTCTTGTAATCATTCCTCTGTGTTTCTTCTGTAATCTTTGGATTCCAATCAATGAAACTATAAGGCTTTGGTTTCTTGTTTATGCCTCTCTTTATTCCCTCTCTGTTCATGTTGAATATCTAGGGTTTTGGTGTATCTTTTGATTCCGTTTATGAAATAGCATGAAACTTGATATCTAGAGTCGTTTTGATATTGCTAATGTATCCTCAAAGTTTCATGAACTAAGAATCTGAGAATCTTGTCTATTTTGGTTTTTGGTCTTTCTTGCCCCTTCTTCAAGAAATCCGTTTTTGCTTTGATTAATGAATCTTTTTTTGCGATTCTTCTCCATGAGGTCAAGATGTTGTTTAGGATGATGTCCTGTGAAACTTGACCTGAGAAGAGCATTCAAGATTTAGTATTTTGGATTTTTGGAAAAACTCAGCGATCGTTTCTTGGTCGGGACAATCGAACTTCCGATTGTCCACAATGAACTACCGCTCATGAACTTCCGCGACCGAAGCGGAACTACCGCGATCGGAACTACCGCCGTAGAATCTGAGACTTCGATTTCGACGAGCGATCAAGTTTTGTTTTCGTTCTCTGTTTTTGCTTCACTCTTCTTGAGATATCCAGAGGGCTTTGTAGGGTTGTTTTAAATACAGTTAAGGGGAGTTCTTAATTTTTAAGGCACCATTCACCCCCCCTCTGTTGCCATTTCGGTCCTTCATTCTCGCAGTTCTTTCTAATTCATCCTTTAATATAGCAGCAGGAGACATTGGAAGCAGAGTGATTTTCTTTTCTTTATATGTGAAAGTATAATGATTAGATCTACCATGATGTTCAAGATATCTATCATATTGCCAAGGTCTACCTAATAATAATGAGCATGCTTGCATAGGTACGACATCACAATCAACATAATCATGATATGATCCAATAGAAAAGTGTACGCGCACAAGCTTAGTTACCTTCAACTTACCACAAGAATTCAGCCATTGGATGTAGTAAGGATGAGGGTGTTGTGTTGTGGTCAAGCCAAGCTTCTCGACCATGTCTATGCTAGCAAGGTTGTTACAACTCCGCCATCAATGATGACTCTACATGAGCGTTCCTTGATGGCGAACTTGGATTGAAACAAAATGTGGCGTTGATTTTGTTCAAGAAGTTCCATTTGAGCACTTAGCACACGCGAACAAATAGGCTTTGGTACATGTCGACGCCTCATGGTTTATATGTTCTTCCTCGGTTTCATCACCAAGATTGTTAGTTGCAACCAACACATGTTCTTCCTCAATATCGCTAGTGAAGTGTACTCACCATTGTCCTTGATAAGCAAAGCTCAGCGACTTGGGCAATCGCGCATCAAGTGCCCAAATCCTTTGCAACGGTGACATTGCTCATCTCTAGGTCGCCTGTAGAAACAACGTAAGAAGCACTTTTGTAAGGGCTTGTACTTTTAGGTTTGCTTGCATCGAGGATATGTATAGGAGTTGAAGCGGCAGGGGGTGCAGTCGAAGTGGAGGAGGATGCCATGTGATGTTCTCGCCTTGGTGACCGCAAAAGTTCCTCCAATATTGCCCACGGAGCGAGATTGTCGACCACGCATTTCTCTCTCACTTTGCAAGCAATATGGAATAAACGGTTGATAGAATCATATTCTTTATAGTCTAAAATGTCCCGAATTTCACGGTTTAACCCTCCCGTAAATCTAGCCATCTTAGCATCCTCGGTTTCTTCTAAACCACAACGCAACAAACCAGTTTGCAATTCTTGATAATAGTCTTCTCTGGAACTACTACCTGTCTTAAGCGTTGTAATTTATTAAGCAAATCACGTGAATAATATGAAGGTACAAACCTACGTCTCATTGCTCTTTTCAAAGCATTCCATGTTCTAGGTATGTCCCGATGAGTACGACCATATTCACTCCACCAAATAGATGCAAAATCATGAACTCACTAGTAGCGACCCTAACCTTTTATTGTCGGAAATTCATAGCATGCAATTTTTGGTCCACAACTAACTCCCATGTGAGATAAGCATCGGGATCATATTTACCAAAGAAAAGGAGGTATAGTGAATTTAATTTTACCAAGTGAATCATTATGGTCACGTACCTCACGTGGAGGCTCTCTTCGCATACCTTGTCGATTGAAGCGTTGTTGTCGGTGATCACGATCATTAATGGGATTGAAATCACCATCGGACCGTATCGGAACATATGGGTTCGCCGTCTTCTACCTCATCGGCCCATGAGCGAGCAACGGATGGGTTACTGGCGCGATGCGTGCAATGCCGACGGCGAATGAAGGCGACAATGAAGGTGGAGCTCTCTCTAGCTACTCCACACGTGTAGCCAATGCAGCAAGTTCGTCAGTGGTGCGATCTAGAATCAACTCCATACGCCCTGAATGTTGATCCAGCATGCGAGAAAAGCGCCGCATGATTTCTTTTGTGCGAGGATCGAGCGGCGCATCTTCCTCATTGTTGTGCTGCTATGCTCCCTTGTGACGATGAACCCGCCATTGTTAGTATCAAAGCAAAGAACAAATCACGGTGTATATGTCCCTATCAACTATAAGGTTCGGAGGCTCAATCAAGTCACTCACACTCAAGCTTATACCTAGTTCTTACAAGTTCTTACCAATGCGAAGAAGGAAGTGGTACAACGGTGGTCGGTTCGTGATACTCTCACTTGCGATCATTAACGATTGTGAGGAACGGCACTCGCCGAGTTAGTAGGAAGTGGAGCTCGGAAGGCTAGTATGTAGCAAAGGAATAGCAATTATTCAATTCAAGATGCAAAATTGAAAAGCAGTTCAAAGTACTAGTCACAAGTCTTGATCCTAGTCTAATCAAAGTTTAGCTAATCAAAGCCCCACTAAGAGATGTGTATGTACGCGCGCAAGAAAGATAAATGTGACTTGATGTAAGCAATGGAAAACCTCACAACAAGTTCTGGAGAGACGCTAACCAACTACTCAAACTTCTTTGTAGGGCACAAGATGGTTTACACGATGTAGAGCACAAAAGCAGAATAACGTGCAAACAGAAATGACCCTTTAGTTTAAGAAGAAAATAATAGTTAGTCTCAAGAGATGAAAAAGCAAAATTTTATATGGCTTATATATACTCGTTTGAAAGGTTTCAATGAGATCTACAACTTTAAAGTTGAGACGGACCCTAAATTCTGATGGGAAGACTAAAAGAAACGGCAAAACCAAACAAAAACTTGTGACGCGAATTCGGGCCGAAAATGACCGATTTTGGGTTCTCTGGAGGGAGACTAGTGCATTAAGTGGAAAATATGCGACTCGTTGTTAGCTTTCCAACGAGTCCAAGAACGTCCAAATCAGACACCATATGCAAAAGTTATGCCCGTTTTACTGAAGGTCTCTCGGAAACGGAATCGTACTCGGACTGGAAACCGACTCGGTTTCAATATTTAAATTGCTATATCTTTTGATTCCGTGGGCTAATCTTGCTGAAATTTTTTGTGCAAGTTTGTGGCTATATGTAGAAGAGCTCCACCAGTTTTCACTGATTTTGGTGTAAGCTTGCTTTTTTTTTCTTTTTCTTTTTCTACCACGGCTTTTGTTTTGTGTGGCGGCCTCTTTCTCCTTCTATTTTTTTGCCGGCTCTAGGGTTTTCCACAAGTCACGAATACAGCAAAGTGTTCTCTCTTTTTTTTTGGTGCAGATTAGAGGAGTTCTAACCCACGAATTTTCTATTTTAGATGCAAAAACTAAGAACCCTAAAAGAACGATTAAGCGACGCAAAGGAAAAACACGAGAAGCAAACTAGACAACGACGAACTAGACAATAACTAGAACTAAAGATCAGCAACTAGACACGACAATGTAACTAAATATTCAACAAGCAAACTGAAAAGAAAAAAATTGCAAAGGCTTAAAGGGCTTGGTATGGATGATAGATGCGAATTTTTTTTCTTTTGGCAATTTTATGGACTTTAGGTATGAAAAACGAATCTACTACTAGAAAACAGGAAACTCTCACCGAAGAACTGTAGCTCTGATACCACTTTATGAACCCTAAGGTTTGATTTGTTGGCCCGATCTTTCGATGAGAACGATAAGTCCGGTAGGCGTCGCTCAACTCTGACGATCCTGGCTATGAACACGCAAGGCTTGAAACCACGCAATCGCCGAATCGATCGACAAGTCGTTATCAACCATGCACGAATACGGTTGACTCGACCACGAAGGTCGATTCACGCATACACCAAGAAGCACGCAAGAACAAGATAAAGCAATCTGAAATTGCAAATAAAGATTGAAATATTAAAATTGGGATTTCGAAAAGCGGTATTATGGTTGGTCTAGTCGACACAAGCCAATACACGAAGTTGCAACAAGGCTAACTTTTAACTAAACAAAATCCAAGGAAACTAGAGGGGGTGCGTCCTCCTTAAATAGGGGATGAGGAGCCACAAATCTAAAAGAAATAGAGGGGTGGGACTAAAGGTATGAATTACTGTCCACATGAACAGTAATCACGCCCCCAGGTGGGCCGGCGGCATATGGGCCAATTCCGGTACGATTACAAGGCCCAAATCGGCCCAAATTAGTGATATAGCACCTTCTTTTGACGATTCCGAAGTCTACAGAAGGAATTTGTAGGTGAGGTTGGATCCGTTGGAAATATATCGTCGTTAGCTTTCCAACAAGCCCAAGAACACCCGAATCGGACTCCGTTTGCAAAAGCTATATCTGTTTTAAGTTGGTGCTGTCAGGCTGATTCCGAACTGATCTGACCAAAATGTATCCAGCTTGAACTCCTGCTTGGCACATGTAGTAGCACCATGGCATGTACACATAGTACCATGGTATGTAGACGTAGCACCATGGCATGTAGACGTAGCTCGATCTAATTGGGTAATATGGCATTGCATTAGCCGAAAGTCCAATTGGAGAAGATGTTGGTGAAGTAAAGGAAGTAGAGGATGCAGTGCAGCAGGTTGAAGCAGTGGTTGTATCCTTAGGGTCGATGTCCTCATCAGTAATCATCAAGAACTTCAGAGAAAAAGTAATTCTAAAACAAAGGAGCAAGGAGAGTAAAAATCAAGAAGCTTTGTAGATTATCCAAGTCACTTCGCATTGATTTATTAAAATAACCAAGCCATCCTTTTTAGTAGAGCTATCTAAATCACATAAAGTCATATACCATATAGCAATGTCAAAATAAGTCTTTAAAATGATTAAGCAAGTTAAATTAATGACAGGCATATCAACAATGACACAGACGATTATAAGGAGCACAATGAGATATCACATTAAAAAGTCAAAGCCTAAAAGTGAAGCAAACTTTAAATCTAGACGAGCTAGTAAACTCTTATAACAACCTATTGCTCCACACTCAACATTTTTTAAGCATGTGGCATGCTTGTAGCATACTTCTTTTCAAAGGTGGCATGCTTGAAGCATACTTTTTTTCAATTATGGCATGCTTGAAGCATACTTCTTGTCATTTGAGCACATTTTATGCTCTTTTTTTTCTTGATTTGTATACATCAATATGTATGGCATGCTTGAAGCATACATCTTTTCAATTTTCTCATTTTTTCTTTTTTCTTTTTGATAACATGCCAAAATGAGTGAGCATAAAAGGATTGTAGTAAGAAACATACAAGCTTCATAGTCAATATTTAAAATAAGACTCACAATCAAGCAAATCCTTTTCGATGAACATCGCAATGTACTAACTATAATCAATCTGGTCAAAGTATATCGTCATGTCATGCTTTAGTTCAAATGACAAATTAATTATAACTAGTCATGAGCAAAGCTACACAGCACATGAGTAAATATGATAAAGAGAGCTCTACACCTTATTTTTATTTCAATGGCTTGGACTTGATTATTTGTTTGACAAGTATAATAAACAAAGCTTCTACATTGTAAACAACAAGCTCCCCCTCAGAATAAGCCCATAGGATGCAACACACCTAACTCACTTTTCAAATAAGATTTAGGAATCCAGTACTGAGACACACGATATGGAGGAACAGCAACAAAACTAGAACCAGAACCACGTGTGCGTGCGCGATTAGAACGTAAATTATATGAATTAAATTCCAACCTAGTACATGAAGCACGTATAAAGCCATCATGAAAGTCATCTAAAAACCTAGCTTTCTCATTAGTTCTAGGGACAACAAAAGAGGTTGCACGTTTTTGTCTAAAGACATTCAATCTTTCATTTTTCTCTTTCTTAATACGCCTAAAGCAGAATTCATGCAAGTGCCCATCTCTACCACAAAAGGTGCAATAAAATTTAACATAATTAGAATTCCCTTGAGATGATGAGCTAGCACCTACACCATTAGCAGAAGAGCTTTGCACAAAACCAGCAGATTTAAACACAGTTTTATGAGGCTTACTTTTTGTTTCAATTTGCTCACTTCCAATGACCGTAACTATCTTAGGTGGATTATTATTGGCATAATTAGCAGTATTAAATCCTAGACCAGTATTTTTGACACTTAGTTTTGACTTGTCTAGAATCATATTTAAATTTTTCTTGGCAAAATAAAATCTCTCCAAGGTGTCCTTAAGGTACTCATTTTCTTTAGCTAAAGTGGGACAAGTTGTGCATTTAACAGATTCATTCACAAGATTCTTAGAAGCACTAGATTGAGTCAATCTTTCCTTTTCAGCAAAATCATTAAGTTGTCTAGTCAAACCTTCTATTTCTATGGTGAGTTTAGGACAGTTAGAACAAGATGATATCTCTTGATAAAGCATTTGTTGAATTGTTTCCTAAGATGAATTAAGTCTAGCTTCTAATATTCCACAATTAGAGCAAGCTTTAGTTTGTGCGTTTGAAATACTTGACTCTAAACATGTAGATGAACCAAACTTAAGCTTTTCAATTTCATCATTCGTAAGTTTTAACTTTTCACCACAAGAGTCATGAGCCAACATTAAATCATCAAGTTTCGCAGTTACATCCCTAAGTTGATCCGAGGTTGATGCATTAATTGTTCTAGCAGTCTCCAACTCAGAGTGTAAACTTGACAAGGCTCACAAGATTCATCATCAGGAATAGAAGCTCTAAGTCTATCAATTTCAGAAGTTAAACTTTCAACGAGACAATTATTTTCTTTTAGTTTCTTTTTTTGTCTTTTTTAATTCAATAGCAAGTTTAATCAAACCATCTTCTAGCTCATCATATGAAGGTCTTACCTCATCAAGATCACTGTCGTCGTCGTTGTCGTTGTTTGCCATGAAGCACATACCAGTGAAGTCATTGTTCTTCTTTTTTCCTTTAGAATCATCATCATCGTCGATGTCGTCACAACTCTCATATTCCACATCACTCAATTCAATGCGCTCGATAGCCGATATGATCTTTTCCGCAAAATGGTTAAAGTATCTAGATCGACAGTTTGATTAATAGTTGTGACAACCATCAACCACTCAGAACCTAAAGATCTCAAAATTTTAGTTGCATTATCTTCATCAGAAGGAATAACATTAAATCCACGCAAATTACTCAATATTTTTTCAAAGCGAGCAAAAATATCATCAATAATTTCACCAGGCTTCATAGCAAAATTAGAATATTCTTTTTTATAAAGTACTTTCTTAATTTTAGTGGTTCCTTCGTGATAATCACAAAAAGTTTTCCATATTACGTGGGCAGAATTAATATGAGCTACACGATCAAATTCTTTGCGAGAAATCCCTTGAAATAGCAAGTTACGAGCTTGAGCATTTAAATCAACATCAGTTTTATTTAGATTAGTAACAGTAAATGGAACCTCATAAGGGCTAGAAACCTTATTCCACACATCACTACCTTGAGCCTCAATATATGCTTGCATACGACACTTCCAAAAAGTAAAATCAGTACCATTTAGCATGGGGGACGATTCACATACCTCTCTGACGCCATTGCAACCTAGCTCTGATACCACTTGTAGGATCGTTAATGACAATCAGAGGGGGGGGTGAATGATTGTAATTCATAGTGGAAGCTTTTCTTCGAATCTACTGTCTTCTGATTTTGCAACCTATCAATACAGTAAGAACAAAAAAAACAAAAGACTAGACGGAAAAATAATAGTTAGGGTACCATAGCAAATTAAAGCATCTTTTCGTGCGCTGCTCTCAATGGTTGACAATATATATGTGTGTGTATATGTATCAACAGGGAAAACAACCTACTCTTATTAGGTGTTGAAGACAACACGTTAATTTTAATCACCCTAGCTTATAAGCAAAGGTAAACCAAACCTGCATGCACTAATTAACAGCACCTATACATGTAACGAAAATCTGAAGTGAATTCAGTGCTAACATGAAAAGCATCCATCAACATGTGTCTTATCAACCAAATAAAATATCCCCCTAAACACTTATACTGCCTAATGCACCTACCATGAAGAAAGCAAAAAGAGAGTGGCACGTTTGACCACCCAGCCGATTCATCCTACTGCTGCCGATCTCATCACATCAAAGCATACTACAGCCGATACATGCTCCAAGTCCTTCCGCCGTCAGCACCTACAACCGCCACCGCCACCAGGAGAAAAGTATTTTTGTCTCGATCACCGCGCGAGGAATCGATCTCCAAGTCTCGGCTACACCGCCTGCCTTCAAGCACACGCCCCCTGATCCTCTCTCCAATCCCCTCTCTCTGATCTCCTCTCAAAGGCTCACCTCCTTCGTGGACAGTAGGTCCTTTTATCCTCACGTCCCGTCCAACAAAAAAACTGCAGTTCTCCTTTTTCAATACGGCCGCACCAATCTTCTATATCCCGTAACAACCAAGACCCCGTATCGGTATGTAAACCGAATCAATTACCTAATACTCTTTCCTAATTCTATCTCTTTCCATGCCCTTACAATTCTGCCGAAGCTACAGCCCCGCTTGGACTCCTGGCAACATCTAGAGTCTTCCGCATGTAGAACTCGGACTAGGACTAGGACCCACCAACATGACCTCCATAGCCCCAACACGGATCATCCATCTTTAATCTCCATGCGCTCCAACTCAAGCTCGACCGCCTCCTCCAGCATCCTCGACCCTTAGGACCATGACTTCGCACCAAGCCATCTCCCGGTCACCGCCGTAGACCACGATCGCCTCCGAGTTACCCTGCACATGCAAAGACCAAAACAACATATTTTCCCAGCACAAGTTCTTCCCAACTTGACCGACATAAGTCCACACAACACGACACGCCTCAAATAACATCTGTAAATAACATTGTCAATTATTCATCAGCTAAAATATATTAGACCTAACCACATGATCTAACAGTTGCGAAGCCATGTCTGCATCGGGTGCCGAGGTTGAGTAGGTTCAGATGATTATGCAGGAACTTCAGGTTCAGATGACACAGGGAAGCCAGTTGCAATTGACGCAGGAGATGCTGTGGCATCAGAACCCACCAATGATGGTGTAGCTACCACAGTTGAGAGCACCAAATCATTACCAGCCGAGGGAGCCGGGTCAGTAGCTTCTATAACACTGGAAAACAAACTATCTGTAGCAGACAAGTGAGAATGCACAGGATCTGAATTTTTTTTCATAAGGGGCGGTAATTTCAGAATTAATACATGGAAGTAGTATGCATTCGGGTGTAAGAGGAATCTGGGATGGAACAGAATCAGTAGCAAAGGGAAACCGGTGCTCATCAAAGGTTACATCTCTGAAATGTACACGCGACTCATGGAGCCATCTAGACACTTGTAGCCTTTGTGAATATTGCTATAGTCGATGAAAACACACTCCCGAGATCAAAATTGCACTTTACGTGCATTATAGGGCCGAAGATTTGGCCAACATGTACACCCAAAGGCACGCATGAGAGTGTAATCAGGTTTAGAGCAAAAATACGCTCAAAAGGAGTATCATGATTGATAACTCGATTGGCAACTGCTTAATAAGAAATCATGTTGTTTGAAAGGGACATTGATGCATGTGCCAAAAGAGCAAGGCCAACTTCAATGATGTGGTGATGTTTGCGCTCACCATTTTATTGGTGTGTATAGGGATATGAAACCCTATGAGATATACCAAGTTGATTAAACAGAGAATGTATTTTTTATACTCCCCACCCCAATCCGACTGCACACAAACAATCGGTTTGTGCAAGAACCGTTCAACATGTTTTTGGAATTGAGTACAGGTTTTAAACACATCTGCCTTGCTCTTAAGCATATAGATCCAAGAGAATTTGCTAAAGTTATCAATGAAACAGATATAATACTTATTACCATTAACTGAGTGATGGGTAGGGCCCCAAACATCGAATGTATCATTTATAACGGGGCAGTGGAAACATTATCGGAAAAGCACATAAGGAAGCTGATGACTCTTAGCTAGTTGGCACGGTCCACGGACTGGCTCATTATTGGACAAGACCGAATATGAAAGATCATTGGAATGAAGGACTGTTTGAAAAAATTAGTGTAGACGGATGACCAAGCTGCTGGTGCCACAAGGCCGGGGTGAGTTTGGCGCTGGCAAAGACTCTCTTAGAGTTGGGTTGTTCTGTGCCATGATGGGGTACAACCCATCTCTACATTTTCCTTGAAGAAGAAGTTTCTTGCTTGCCTGATCCTTAATAAGAAAATGATTAGGATAGATCTCAAGAAAGACACTGTTATCGGTAGTGAATTGGTGAACAGACAAGTAATTTATGAGTAGCTTGTGGTATGTGAAGGACATCTTTTAGTTGGAGAGATTGACTGGGAGTACTAATGTGAGATTGCCCAATATGAAATTTTTTCATCCCTAAACCACTGGCAGTCTGAACCACATCCTTGCATTGGTACCTCTCTTTCATTGTCAAATTTTCGAGGTTGTTTGTGATTTGATCCATTGCACCGAGTCAATATACCAGTCGGAGTCCATTTCATATATATGATGGAGTAGTGGATGTAGCAGCCGCAATCCTCATTTCATCTGAACCCTCGTACACTTCTTTGTACATGTGATAGCACTTGGGCGCCGTATGTCTGCGCTTAATTACCACAGATTTGGCACTGCAGCCGGCTGTCGCCTTGTCCACTAGACGCACCTGAGCCACCGGATTGTGCACCATTCTAGTTTCTCTCACGTCCAAAGTTCCCATTGTTGGAACCATGGTATGATGGCCTGGTTGTATTGCCACGGTATGAGTGCCGTGAGACTATGTTCGCCGAGCCTCCATCCCGCAGCATCATGGCCTGATGCTCCATATGCATCTCAAAATTGAGAAGATGCGCATAAGCATCATCAAGAGGAACCGAATCAATCCTCGTGCTCAAGGATGTGACTACTGGATCATAGTTGGAATCAAGTAACCAACAACCTCATCATCCGGGAGAGGACTCCCTATTGCACCTAGCTAGGGAATCAGCAGGATGCTTGACCCTGTTGAAGTATTCAGCCATGGACACATCTCTCTTCTGCGTCGTGGCGAGTTGGGGTCGGATCTGCATCGTCTGCGAGCGTGTTCCCATAGAAAACATGTTCTCTAGGGCGACCCGTACGACACGGGCCGTAGTGAGAAGAATAACATGTCCAAGGACCTGCTTTGAAAGAGATGAGAGCAAGGTAGAAAGGACTAACTGGTCCTGTTGAAGCCATGTTGCATGCGCAAGATTTGGCACCTCCTGTGCAGCGCTGTCGGCAAGAGTACTTGGTGATGGTCGGCGCAAGCTCCAGCAGCGATCCGTCAACGTAGCTGAGGAGATGCTGACTACAAAGGTAGGGCATGACCTGAGCTTTCCACAAGAGGTAGTTCTCACGTGTGAGTTTCACCATGATGAAGCTGCTGAAGAATGGTGTGGTGGGTAGGATTCCGCTCGACGTCGATCCGGAGGTGGAAGTTTGAGCGCTCAAATTCATCTCGTGGGAGATTTTGGTGAGGCTCTGATACCATAAAGAATGTGACATCCCGTTTCGGACGGTAAATAGTGTCTCCACTCGATTTTCGATGTTCGTTCAATTTTTGTTTCGTCGCTTAAAATTCCAAAAAAAATTCCGAGCTTCCTCTAAATCTCGGGTTTGTGTTTCAAACCTACTTTCAATTCCAAATTCAAAATTCAAATCAAAGTTCAATATTTTCAGATTTTGGACACTCACAAAATCTTGGGCCAACTCTATCCATTGTTGGGCCGACCCATTATTTCCACTTATCTCTTTCCCCATTTCTTTTCTGGCCGGCCCACAATTCCTCGCAGCCCACCACCCTCCCAAACCGGTTGGCCCGCTTTTCCATTGCCCCCCGGCCCACGTCACTTTCTTCTCTCACGGCCCGACTCAGCCGCACCGACACTCCCGTTCACTCTCTCTCCCTTATCTCTTCCCGGCTGCATCGCCTTTCCCCCCATCTCGCTCCCGTCGCCGCTTCACCTCCCCATCCCTCTCCCTCCCTCGCGCCACCGGCCCTTCGTCTCCCCATCTCGCACTCTCCGTCGCCCCCATTTCTTCTCCTCCCGTGAGCCGCCGCCTCCATGCTTCCTCCCCGCTCGGTCCGCCTTCGCCCGGCCCGGCTCCATCTTCCCTCCGCAACAGTCGTCGCCCCCACCTCCACCTGCTCTCCTGCGCTCTCCCCCACCTGCTCCACTGCTCCCTCCCCCACCTCAGGTAGCCTCGCCACCGGCTCCCCTGCTCTCGCCCCCACCACTGCAATGCCATCCCCGGGTCACCTCGCCACCAGCCCCACCTGCCCCGGTCAGTGCCGTCCTCTCCGTCTATGCGCGCATAGCTTCGCTCGGTCCAAGCGGCGAAGCACCCCGGCCCAAGCGGTGCAGCGAAGCCCAATCAGCGCTTCCGCCCGGACCAAGCCGCACCACATCCCCGGTCAGCACTCACGTCTCGTCGTCCTCGCCAACTGCCGCCATGGACGCCCACGCCGTCGCCCATGCCGCCAGCTCCTTCCCGGCTATAAATGGCCGGCCTCCCCATGTGTTCTCCTCCGCCCCGCTCCTCCCTTGCCCCCTGGTAAGTCTCTCCAAAACGCCCGCTTCAGCTTCTTCATCTCCTTCGGCCGAAGGCCCTTACGCCGTCGACCGCCCCATCGCCGCTTGGCCCATCTGCCGGCTCCTGGAGCTCCTCCTCGACGCCCCCGAGCCTTCCCCAGTAGCCGACCGCAGCACCCCGCCTCCGGAGAATCGCTGCCGTAGTACGCCTTCCCCCGCGCCGCCCTCGGCTCCGTCACCAACCACCTCGGTGCTTCTCCACCTCCACCTCCACCGATAGCACGGTAAGGATCCCAGTGTCCCCTTGTTACTCCTGCGCTTTCCCTCCCCCTAGCTCTTCCCTCCCTTCCAGTTGTCGTCATCGTCGCTGTTGGCCACCAAGCCCGATCGCCCGGCCACCGCCGTCCCCTATCCTATGCCTCCCCAGCCCCGACGCCACCACCCCTAACCCCCCTCGCATCTCCAGCATCCCATTTCGGCCGACCCCGGGTGCCCTCCGCCATAGCTCGCCTACGGCTGCCGCTGCCCAGCCGCTCCCGTGCGCCCCTGCTTCCCCGGTCAGACCGGCTCGCACCCCCTCTCCCTGCTCCTGTGGCTGAGCCCCTGTCCCTCTGCTTGTGGGCCTTTATGTGCATCAATAGCAGTACTAAATCAACAGCAATGTCTGATGCTTCATCCCTTAATGGCTGCCAGTATTTCCATTCTTTGTTGAGCTTGAATTTGATTGTTGATTGTGGTATTGAACAGTTGTTTGTGAATGTTGTCAGCTGGTGAAAATGTGTGCCGAAACTTTGTTCTTCAGGCCAGCATTGATTGACCATTGAGTTATTGTCTGTCGGGTAATTGCTTCCCATATCAATGATTGATGGCAGTGCTTGGTTTGTCAATTGTTGTCTGTGTCCCTTTGATCATTGGTAGAGATATCAATATTGTTGGCAGTATGTGTGTTTTGTGTTGCCTATGGCTTATTTGCTCATCTATATCAATATGTTGAGTAAGATGGAATTGTTGCCGAATATGTGTTATCCAGTTTAGTGGTTAAATTTTGAATTGTAATCGTTGTGCATTGCTTCTCCAGCATCGATGTTGTTAGCGGCGACCCTCAGTGGCAATGTTGTCAGTAGTGTGTGTTTTGTGTCTGGCATTTGAAATATTGGTGTATAATACGATAATGGATCATCTGTGGAATATTCTGACATTCGACAACTAAATTGAGCGATTTAACAATTGTGAATTGGTTCATTAGGTTAATAGTTTGTATGGCTGGCAATAGAAAAACTCGCCTTGATCTGTCAATTGAGTTTTTGTGTTGTAGGACTTGCAATCATTTGTTATTCATCTGTTTCAATTGCAAACATTTGATTCGTAGTTACTTACCCAGATCATAGCGGTAGCAATGAGGTTGCAATCGATCCGACAATTGAGAAATGTTGCAATAGGGCAATAAGATGATTTGATGGTAGTAATTTGAATTGATTGTGATCCTAATTATTAGGGATAGCTTTGATCTTCAGTAGCAGTATTATCTATTGGTTTTGTTAATCAATTGTTAGCTGTTGGTTAATGCTTCATCAGTAGGTCAATGATTGTTGAAAGTAAATGTATTTTGTGTAAGCTGGAAGTATTGATTTGTTTATATTGATTGCGTTATCAATCCGTATTGTTTGGTAATGATTTTTAATCTAGCATTGAACCTCTGTGTTTAATCTATAAATTAGAAAATCTGTGCTTAAACTTGTATTTGAATGTGTATTAATCTGGCTTGAGATTGGTATTGAACTACTACTCGAGTGTATGTGTTGCCCTTGTATACTAGATTTAGTATAGAACCTGTAGTTAAGTTGCTTTGTCGCCTGTAGTAGTATAGTCTTGCTATCTTCCAAAATCCGCAGTAGAGTATCCCTGCAAAAGCTCCTTCGACCTTACCCTCCTTTGTATCTTCCTTCTCGGCAGAGTTTCTACGCCATTTCCTCCCTTCGCTCAATTGGTCGCATGACTCTGTCAAACATCCCAGCGTCGCCCAAACCCTTCTCTCAAGCTTGACCTCCGCGACCCTATTTTGTGTTTCATTTGGTCTTTTGGAGTTATTTGGTTTTTCAATCGTTGTTGCGTAATTAGAAATCGAAGTCCATAGGAAACGACGACTCGAGCAGGATCAAGATCCAAGCAAAGACGCTGACCAAGCATTCCAACCTCTGTCTAATCAGGCTTTGAGTAAGATCAAGGCCACAGTAAAATAGCCCAGGCGAGTCAATACTTTGATCATATTGATCCTACATTTTATGCAAATTACATTCTTTTAAAATATCAAATTACATGCTTTAAATTTCTATGCAAATGTATGTCAAACACCATAAGGTAGTTAAATGCCTATTTGATGATTAAATAATTATTGTACCATTTTCTTGAAAATTTAACTCCCAATACCCTTGTCACCCTAGTAAATATCTGGTAACCTACTAGTTACAGGTCGTACTTAAATGCCATGCTAGACTTGTTTAAGTACCGGGGTATTTCTACCCCAAATCACCATTCTTTAAATTATAACAATTGTTTTGGGCAGTCATTGGGAGAATGACTGAATTGGTTGGATAATTTATTTTATACTTCTCCAAAACCCCAAAACTTGCTAATACCTTATCTGGGCGGATGGAAGGGTGGTGGGTGCCGTTGAGCACGAGAATGGTTGGTATGTGGTACGAACCGCCCAGATAATCTTAAGGACTTAATCCTGTAATGTCCTCCAATTGTAAAATAGTACAGCCACAAGTCTATAATGGTGTCGACCTAGCTAACTAATTGGTGTCCACCGGTACACGCTGCACCATTGGGGACTCCCCTTCACCGTGAGCCCACGAGGCTACGGGTTGTGGTATGTGACTTGCGGGACCCTAGGCGTAAGTTGCATGGCGCAAGAGGAGTGTCTGGGTAAGTAGTTGTCTGGTCCCACGGGAACGAAACTCTACTCAGGTGAAACCTTAGCGGGTATGGCAAATATCGAGGGATGCCTTGTAAAGGCCTTATGATAATCTCCCCTTGATTCACATGTCTACGGAAACGTGTGTACATATCAAGATGATTATCTCTTGTGGATAAAGATGTACAATCCTGCAGAGAATAAAATTGTTCGAACAGCCGTGCCCACGGTCACGGGCGGGCATGCGAGCTTACAAGAGTTAGTTCTATTTCAAAAACTTTTGTAGATGGGTTGAAAAATGTGCGAGGCTCACCTAGCCCATGATTAGGATTTTTCCTGGGTATTCTTACCCAGTTATGGTAATAGATGGGTATGACCACCATTAAATATAAATATGAAGGTGGAGGTAGCCTCTACTTTTATTAATTATTACACAATTAATCTCTTTAAAAATGCCATTTGGTTAAAATGCTAAGTGGTAGGATTTTTCTAATATCTGTATTTATAAATATTGCTTTACGCAAATAAAAGAATCCGAGTCATCTTTGTTAAACCTTGCATATATATTATTGCATCTGTTGTGTTGGCTCGCGAGCACAGTAGTTGTGCTCATCCTCGCTCTTTCCCCAAACCCTCAGAAACAGGAACCATGGAGCTGTCGACTGCAACAAGAACCCAGATGTCTGAAGATCCAGGAGTCACTGAAGCGTAGTTTAGTCCTTAGCTGTTCTAGTCTCACCCCAGTCTAGCTGACTTCGTCGGTTCTTGTGTGCCTCCTATATTGTCCGAAGTTTTCGGATAATATCGGGCGTACACGGGTTCCCTAGTCACTTGCCTGTGGTAAGATGTGCCATCACCCCTTTGCTTCTTTTGTTGCTTACGCTATCTTTTGTAATGTATTCATTTGGCCTGTTCGATCCTTATTGTAAAAATTGATCCGAAGTGGTTTATGTAAACTCTGATGTGTAAATTAATGAGTGGAATGATTTTATGTCATGTATGGTTTGATTTAACAATGTGCCTGTAAAGTGCTATCTACTGATTCAGAAACATCACAGTGTTTTCACAGAGGAATCCGGGTCTCACAAAGAAAGAGGAAGAAGAATATGTTTTCAGGATTTGGAACCACACACAACGTGTTGTTCCTGTGTGTATTTATATGTATACAAGATTACAATACTCTATTATACAAGACAACTGCCAATCCTGAAGATAGCAACATCGTTGATTGTTGATAGAGATTGAGGAGAGATTACATGAAAAGATTATAGGGATAAGATATACACGTCTACAAATCTATCTGTTTCAACAAAGCAATCATGAAACCTTAGGTTGTGAGCGACTAGATTAGCACATTTACAAAGCAACATATGTAGCATGCAATTCTTCACTAGCTGTGCCGGTTGGCGAGGTTGAAGGGTGGCTATTCTGCTGGGGGCACTCGGACGTTGCACTATCATCTCGACATGACCGGCACCGGCCCCGATGATCCTCTTGCACGGTGGTCAGTACAGTTCTCTTAACACGTTGGAAGCAACTAGAGTTGACCAGAGCCGGCCGCGGAAGGAAGGAGGTGCGACGTATTTTATATGGGAATTGATATAGACTTTACGTTCGGTTGCGTTGAACAGTCATAACTACTGATTCACCTTCTGTATACTCAGTCTGTTCGCAGTTTATGCCCGCGCCTGACCTTTGGCCCGAGGCTTGGCCCTCTCACGGCGTTGGTGAGCCACTTGCGTCTAGAGGAAGCCGACATTCTTCATTTTTTATGTTCATCTTGTTTTGTCTTCTAGCTTTAATGTTTGATGTTGCGGCCCGTTAATAATAATGTTACATCCCGTTGAGAATAATGTTACATACTGTTATTTGAGATGTTGCATATGTAGAGAAAAAATGTTGCATCTATAGAAAAAATATATTGCATATGTAGAAAAAAAGTGTTGCATACTATTCACAAGGATGTTGTAATTTTTTCAATGTGTTTTTTTTCAAATACTTTGTTTTTTATTCTGATGTTCTTTGAGATGATGTTTCACGATGATATTTGGCTCCCCACGCGCAAGGGCTCGGCTCCTGTATTGCGCCCGATCGGCTCAGCCTCCGACCACCAACCGCCTCAACTCACCCCTGCATCCCTACTACTACGCTCGGACCGTACGACGCTAGTACTCGGACCGCACGTCCGAACGCTAGTTGCGCCCTTAAAATTAGTCCTAATTAATGCTTCCGTTCCGATCCATGTCGACTAATTGCCAGATTTCGCCAAATCAGAAAAAGGGATTAAGAGCTCATGGTAGCCAAGTTCTCGGCCCATCCACTTGGGCTATCCAAACAAGTCCTGAGGGAGGAGGGTCGGGCCCACGTGCAGGCGTGGCATACTGGCATCCAACTAAGTGACTGACCGCTGCCCTGTTCCATGTCACGTGGGGTCCACCGTCCCGAGAACAGGAAACGGGACAGAAAGGGAAAGTGCCACTGTGCCAGTGGTAGTACCAGCTACCTAATCTAGGCTTCTCCAACAGTGATATGATATCAGTAGTTACCGGTCAACCCAGTCTAGCAAGTGAATAGTTGGGAACATAGGGATTTCGTAGAAAAATAATGTAATTTATATGATTGGCTTAGTCAGATTTAATCTATAATTGATAGTAAGCATCCGTCGATTCGGATGGATCACGATCGATGATCAAGATTTGTGTTCATACTGCAACACATGCTTGTACAACTCACACGACATAATTATTTTATGTCATTAATTCTATCTGTTGCATAATCGTTCCATGCTACCTCTAGCTTGAAATATGCTTCGGAGGGTGCAAATCATATCCCTAGCTCCTTGGAGACCGAAATCCGACTGTGCAAGTTTCCTACCCTATCACATTCCATGCACACCCCATACCAATGAGAAATCTAATCTTGGCCTATCGATCACTCTTCACTCCCACAAATCAGAAGCAATTAACCATCGAGTCTCCATTCGACAAATACACACAATTGGATTGGATGGCAAGAGTACGTAAAAGCAAAGAAAAAAAAAGACAATGCTACCGTTCTGCGGTCCAAGGCGTCATTAAAAAAAATCAGACGTTGTCTCCACCATCTATTCCCATGCTGCATTCATTTCTCTAGCCTTCGTCCCCACCGTACTTTTCTTTTCCCACCACACAAACAGTTCATCTACCCCACACTATTCCCTTACTGCCCCCACCATCTCACTGTCTTCCTCATGTCTTACTGGAGCTCACCACCATAGGCACACTCCCCTCCCCTCCCTTTGGTTGACAAAGAGCCACCTCCTCATCGTCGAGTGGTGCGCCCGACAGTGCATAGAGAAGGGGAGATGGCTAGCGAGCATAGAGCCGCCTCCTCCTCGTTGACCTCGCCCCGTACAGGCTCAATGACAAGTCAGCGTACGACATCCTTTTCCAACGAGGCTTTGAGCTAGTCGTCTTCTCCCCCTCTAGCAATCTATGGGCATGACCTCCACCTCCAGTGCTTTTGTTGTAAATATTTTATCGAATTGCTGCAGAGTTGTTTACCAATTGTTGTGTGAACTATTGTACTTTCTTGCAATGTGGCTTCTCAAATGTTGTTGTAAGATATATTTGTTACAATTGTGTTGTTGATTTATTACGCAATAGTATTTTTTTTGGTCGCAATGTCTGTTCTCAAATGTTGCGGCAAAAAGTATTTATTGCAATCGTTTTTTTGATTTGTTGCACAAGAGTAAACTTTTATTGCGGTAGAAATGTCTATTTGTTGTACTGGAGGAATCCGTGTTTGTTGCATCAAGTTAAGAATTTGTTGTATTTTTATTGCATCGGATGGTTTGTTGCATCGGATGAGGAATCCGTGCTTGTTGTATCGAGTTGAGAATATGTTATACTTTTATTGTGGTAGGGATGTCTATTTGTTGCACTAAACAATTCTTGCACCTCACTGATTTTTGTTACGTCCGATCGAATGGTTAAAATCGAACATTTCAAGTTATATCCAACGATGAAAAGGAACGTAAGTTCCTATCGTATCTCCATGCGCTAGTTGCTCTAAGAAAAAAATCAGCTAATTAGCACAAACATTAGGTGTGCCACAGGCATGTAATTAACACCTATATATCAGCCAAATATCTCAAGATTTTCGTCCAAAATTTCCAACCAGTCGCTACCAGGCTGGACGTCGTTTGCATCGCGTATCGTTGCACACAGGAGAACAGAACGAAAGAATGAAGGAAGGGGAAGGAAAATGCACACAGGAACAATGACGACCAGGGCTTGATGAGGCACACGGAGATATGCAGGCCAGGTAAGCTCGCAGCTGCGCGCGTCGCTTTCCTCTACACGGCCTGGTCGTTCCATGTAGAAAAGGATAAGGGATACAGGGAGCTCCGACGTGTGCGCACACTCGACACCACTTCCTCCTCTTCCCAAATTCTAAAACAGATTGAGACCTTGGATTGTGCTACTACTTGTTGGAGTTGGAATTCAGGTGTCACTCGGATTTTTTTCAATCAAAGGCAGCTTATTGCTACGAGAAGATAATATCTATTTTATTTATAACTCATGTTAAATTTTATATCAGTACATACTGTTTACATAGGAATAGGCTCTAGTTGTCTGGGTGTGCATGTGTTGTTGAATATATGAGTATTTTTTGAATTACTATAATCCAAAAATATACTAGATGAATCATGGACAATACTCTAACCTTTTCCATAAAGCAAGTAATCATGAACACCATAATCATATGAAATTCTAGAAGAACAGAAACTAGTATTCCTATCTCAGTGTTCAAGACAACAACAGATAATAGAGCTAAATAAACAACAAGTGTAAGATAGATATACCCAGAACCAGAAGACGGAACAGCAGCATCATAAGTGTTGGTTAGGTCGTCGTTCGCCATGGCGTAGTGGTAGTAGTTGTGCATATGATGTAGATGAAGTAGAGGATCAGATGATGACGACGCAGCGATCGGATGAAGACGAAGCAGCGAGCGGTTGCGCGAACGCTCCCCAAAAATCTTATTCGTCATCGATCGTGTAAGCCTTTAAGGACGGGGTTTCGGAGGCTTGCTCTCCCGGTTTGACTGTACACGCGCCTTGCAGGATGGAGATCGCCAGACACAACAGCAACAAACTTGAGGATTCTTTCCTAGTCTCTCGTGGGAGTGAATTGGAGAAGCAACTGAACACGAACAATTCTCTATTCTTGTAATAGCTAAAACCAAAAACGAAGAGGCAGAGACCAGAGGAAACGGTTGCCATCAATCAGTGCAAACCATAGCTATTACTTCGAGTTGGTGTGTTTCGATTTTCGAATAGATAAAGAAAAACGCGCCCGCACCCGACGTGGTGCTGCAAGACTGCACGCCGCGGCGACGGCGAGGCGAAAGAGCGAAGCGTCTGGCGTGTGTTGGCTTTCTCCAATTCCATAAGGGGGGCTACCACGTTTCACTTTATAAAGTGGTGTAACTCCCTTCAACTCTCCATGTGAGACTAAGTAATTTTAGCAAGTGCACATGAGTCTTTGAGATTCTCCATGAATTAATTAGAATTAAAAACAAGACCCAACCCGTATTAATTCCTACATGTGTAAGGTTCCGGTTATGTTTGTAAGGCATAAATTTCATATAAAACGGTTTAATTCCCACGAGAGTAAAATAAACTTTCTAGATTCCAAATGAGGCCAAAGTGCGGTGGTTACTTCAATTGTCGATGTTTTTTTTAGTCACTCTCCGAGTTGGTAAACACTACACATCACTAGAAAGAGAGGCGGTGGTACCAAGCTTATCAATTCCATTTCGATACCGATCGAAATGGTCAAAATATGCTATACCGGCACCCAAAACGGCACACAATAGCCTTAATCCTGTACCGCCCTCAATACCGATCATTTCGGTCCATTCCAGTCATTTCGGTACCAGGTATAATTGATGTGACCACCTATTTTAATCAGCTCAGAAGGTCCAGTCCAATACTACTTCATCGGTAAATGAAATTATGTTAGACTAGTATACTAGATTATAGTAAAATGTATGAAGTTATGAACTCGTGTTGTATTATTTAACTACATACGACATTTGTATTTATGAAGTTATTGAACTATGTGTCATTTTTATTGTATGGTTATGTATTTGAAATGAGATTCCAAGTAAAATTATGTGTGCATATAATATATTTATGAATAAATATATATTATTATATTAAAATCTGTAACAATATATCGGAATAGATTAGTACCGACACAGTCTATACTCCGAGACAAACCGAAATGACCTCCCAAATGTAATCGACAACTACAAGGTACACCGTAGTGGTGCTACTGATGGCACTAGTGTTAGGACTTCAAGTTGCTGTAGATGAGATATTTATGGCCAACAACGACAAAAGGTGTGCTATGTACTCATCACTAGTGAACTTTTTACCTGGTAAGGTCGGTAGATATTTTTTAGTCAGGTTTCCCGGTCCACAAATGCTTTGCGTATCGTACGCACCAACGACGCCCGGCCCCGCCCGCCCTGTGCCGACCGCGGCCTCGAACCCCTGCCCTACCGGCCCCTCCTTCGACTCCGATCGGTCTGCGTCGGCTCTAGCCGCCTACCCGCGCCTCCGTCTGAACATGGCCCCGCGCGTGGCACCCGATCAGCCGCCCCCGCACGCCCTGCCTGTCTCCTCTAACTGGCCCTGCACGTCGCCTCCCTTCTCCGCACCTCCTACTCTTCCTCCGATCGGCCCCACACGTAGCCTCCCTCCTCCCCGGGTGCATCGTACGAGTGCGGACATGGAAACTTTGTGTATATAACAATGCTCTTCTCCGTACATTTGCACTGGTGTACGTAGTAGTCGCGATGTAGATTTGTATTGTCAATTTGTTGGTTCTTATCGTGCAATAAGGTGCTAGTGGTCGACTGCTCATGGTATGAACACTGAATGCAAGGTTTCTTGGTGAGAAGGAAGGGTGTTAGCAACATTGGACCGAAAGTTTGGCAGTCAAGATCGATAGCTGTCATTGAGTTTGAGTGTGATACAAACTTTATTTTCTACTCTAACTTATAGTTCTACTTTTACACGAAGTCTTTTATGTACCACTATAAATACATCTTTGTAGTTCATTGCGAAAAGAAATAGATTCATTATAAATATCTCCTCATATAGTGATATTGTCTTCGTGCGTTCGTGGTTTTCTCCGAAAGGGTTTTCCACGTAAAACTTGTGTCTCCCATTTCTATTTTTCTATGCATTATTTACAACAAGTGGTATCAGAGCACTAGATATTCGAGAAATGATTCTTCTCGTGTCTCGCGAGTTCCAATCTGAATCGGGGTCGAATTCAAGGCCATCTCCTCGTCGAAGACAATGAACAATTGTTTCTCCGCACGGAATAAAGCAGGAAGCGTAGTAGGCAAATCACGAAGCGCAGGCAAAGCAACAACAACATTGCTTGCTAGTAAGAAAAGGCAGCACAAAAATATTGGTTGCAAGAAAAAAACATCCAAGCATAGCAGCATGGATTCTAAAGAAAAAAACATTAAACCTAAAAAGGAGCAAGTAGAGTTTCCGTCTGTTGGCTTCAATTCTTGAATTAATTCCAGTGGAAATTGCTATATGCACATAGCAAGGGCACCAGAAGCTCCTCGAGCTTTGTTGATTTGTGTACACGGAAGGTGTACCAGGGAAGACATATTTTATTGCTAGATACACACAAATTCATACCAGCAAATTCGTGATTTATTCCGCATGGCGACAATGAAGTATGATCTTCCACTGCTAGATCGAGACACGGGGTTTTCTCTATGGCAAGTTAAGACACGAGCTGTTCTTGCAAGCTCGATTTGGATGATGTTTTATTAGGGATCGACAAGATGCACGCCGCTTGGTCACTTGATGAGAAGCAAAGAAAATATCATAAGGTCTTATGTCGGATTCATCTTCATCTATTAAAAAATATTCTGCAAGATATTTTGAAGGAGAAGATCACCACCGAATTATGGTTAAAACTGGATCAGATTTGCATAACCAAAGATCTGACCAGTAAGATGTATTTGAAACACAAGCTTTATTCGCACAAGATAGCGAAAGACAGGTCATTATTGAACCACCTGACAGGGTTCAAAGAAGTAGTGTCGGATCGCGAGTCTATGAAGGTTATGATAATGAAGATTTGGATCTTATTCTTTTATGATTCCTACCTAGTTCATACTCTATGTTCAGATATACTATTCTATATAGCAGAGATACATTTACACTTAATGAAGCTATGAATCACTACATGCGAAGGAAAATGTGAAACTCATGGTTCCGAACAAAAGTTTAAATTTGCATACAGATGACCTGGTTGTATGTGGCAAACAATAGGATATGAGTTCAAATGATGATTTAATAGGCAAAAGCTCGAGTAGAAATTACAAAGGTAGATCAAAATCTAGAGGTAAGTACAAACTGTGCAAGTATTACTAGAAAGATGGACATGACATATATGAGTGTTGGTGGGTAAAAAAATGAGAAGATAAATATCAATTTCAAGAAGGGCCAACAAGAGGATGGAGCTAAAGCCACCACTTTTACTAAGAAAGATTATGATGGGGATATTCTCGCTGGCTTTGCTAGTAATTCTAAAACCGGTGATGAGTGGATTCTAATACAGCCTGCACTTTCCATTTGAGTCCGAACTGAGATTGGTTTGTGAATTATGAAGCTAAGTCAAGTGGTTTTGTGTTTATGGGTGATAATTCACTATGTAAGATTGCAAGCATTGGTTCTATCTATATTAAGATGTTTGATGATACCATTAGAACTTTATCAGATGTTTGATACATTTCGGATTTGAAGATAAATCTTATCTCACTGTGTACTCTTGATACTAAAGGGTACATGTATTCAGGTGGAGGTGGAGTTTTGAAGATCTCTAAAGGCTATCTTGTTGTGATGAAAGGTGATATGAAAGCTGTCAACTTATGTTATCTGTAAGGTACTATAATTTCAGGTAATACTGCTTTTGCCTCAAATAAATCATTCGATTCTGATGCTACTAATCTTTGTCACATATGTCTGGGCATATGAGTGAAATTTGCATGATGGAGTATGCAAAAGATGACTCCTTGATAATCAAAACATCGACAAGTTGAAGTTTTGTTAACACTGTGTCTTCGGCAAATAAAAGAGGGTGAGATTCAGCATAACAATTCACTCTACAAAAAGGTATATTGGATTATGTTTACTCTGATTTGTTTAGATAATCCCATGTTACGTCCCTTGGGGGTGCTAGCTACATGTTGACCATCATTGATGATTATTCAAGTAGAATTTGGCCATATTTCATGAAGCACAAATCGGATGTGTTCAATGCATTCAAGTAGTAGAAGATTATGATTAAAAAGCAAACTAGCAAGCATGTCAAGAAGCTACGTACAGATAATGGCTTAGACTTCTTTCTAGAGAATTTGAAGCTTTATGCATATCAGAGGGTATTGTGAGATATTACACTGTCCCAAGTACTCCACCACAAAATGGTGTGGCTGAACGCACGAACAGAACTATTATGGAGAAGGTACATTGCATGTTATCTAACTTCAGCTTATCTTGGAGTTATTAGGCTAAGGTTGTGTTCACTACTTGTTTTTTTACCAATCGATCACTCAACCAGAAAATTGATAAGAAGACTTGAATTGAGGTATGGTCTAGTTCTCTAGTAGATTATTTAAATTTGATAATATTTGGTTGTCCTGCTTATGCTCATGTTAACAATGATAAATTAAAGCCTATAGCCACTAAGTACATTTTTCTTGGTTATAAACCTGGTGTGAAAGGATATAAATTATGGAATCCTGAAACTAGAAAGGTGATTATTAGCAAAAGTGTTACTTTTGATGATTCTGCTATGTTGTATGATAAACCATCTATTGATGTTCATGTTGAGAAGCCAGGAAATCAAGCGTGCTGGTGGAGCATGTTATTGATTCATGATCTACACCAGAAGCAGAAAAGAAAAACATACATGATGTTCTTGTCATCTTTCAACCACCACAATGTTCCATTGTAGCCGACAGACCTAAAAGTAATATTCAAGCTCCCAAGAGATTGACTGCAAAAACTGATGTTGTTGCTTATGCTTTGAATGTGGCAGAAGAAATCGAAGGTACTACAGAACCTTTCACTTATTCAAATGCTATTTTTTCTAGCGATTCAGAGAGCTTGATGGCTACAATGCATGCTGATATGCTATTTCTTTAGAAGAATGACACTTGGGAGCTAGTCAGGTTGTCAACTGATAAGAAGGCTATTCTCTGTAAATAGATCTTCAAGAAGAAATAATGCATTTCACCAACCGAAGAGGTGAAGTACAAGGCAAGATTTATTGATAAATGATACAACCAAATTCCAGGTATTGATTTCACAGATGTTTTTCCCTAATTGTGAAGAATAGTTACATTTGTATTCTACTCAGCATAGTGGCTATGTATGATTATGAGCTTAACAACGTGAAAACTGTATTTTTATTTAGGGAATTGGAGGATGATATTTATATGGAGCAATGTAACATTCCTTTTTCAGCAGTATTCAATAAATTCAAAATTTAGTTTTAAAATAAAAAAAGCTCCCCAAATTTTAAAACCAGCCCAGCCGCGTCCCCAGCCTCTTCTTTACCCCCTTCCTTTCTCTCTCCCCCGGTCCTACCGCCACCTTCCCCCCGATAGTTCCGCACTCTTCTTCTTCCCCCCTCTCTCTCACCTCGTCCCTTTCCCCGACGCCTGTGTCGCCCGGTTCTGCTTCTTCCAGCACCGTCTGACGCCCGCGCCCGTGCCTCGTTCCCGCTTCCACACCCCTGTGCCCGCCTGCCAGAGCTGTCGGCGCCACCAACGCGCGCTCCCACCAAGTTCCCCGCTGCCATCGCCGCTCGAAAGTCCCGTCACCGCGCCGCCCAGCTCTCCTCCTCGTCTTCCCAAGGCAGCCATCTCCACCCCTCTCTCTCCCTTCGCCCCCCCGGCTTTAAAAGCCAAGCTCCCCTGCCTCACTCCCCCTCCATCACCTCCTCTCTCCCCTATCTGTGTCGCCGAGAGCTAAAGCTCCTAGTGCTTCTTCCTCTCTCGGTACTACCGCTCTTCCTTCCCTGGTACCACCGTTCTTCCTCCCCGGTACTACCTCTTTTCCTCCCCCGGTATTACCGCCCGTCCTACCCCGGTACTTCCGCCTTCCTTTCACCCGGTACTACTGCTTCCTCAGAACTACCGTCAGTTCCACCCTGGTATTACCGCTGCTTCCCAGCGGTACTACCGCTTTGCATCCCCTCAGACTCTGCCTGAACTATCGTTCCCCAACGGCACTATGTCAGTGGACTGTCTTGCCGGTGCGCATGGACTCGGTCAATGCACTGTGCGGCGGACCGAGCCCTATTCGGATGCCACATGTCAGCGCGAGATTATTCCATTTTCTTCTGATTTTCTTTTCAATTAAAAATTCCTTGTAAAGCTTCAAAATTTCATATCTCCTTCATTACACCTCCAAAAATTATGAAATTTGTACCTAAAAATTTGTAAATTCAAGCTCTACCTTTTGGTACTAGTTTGGTTAATTTTGGAGTTTATTTATTATCTATTTTGTATTTATTTGTGTTGTTTTTCTTATCTTTTCTTTTCCGGTACCTTCATCCGAGTAGAGTTCGAAGAAGCCGGAGACCCTCAGTTCGATCAAGCTCAAGAATACCAAGATCCTCTAGCCTTTGACCCAGGCAAGTCAATACTTTGATCATGTTGAACCTACATTTTATGCAAATTATATTCTTTTAAAATAACAAATTACATGCTTTAATTTCCTATGTAAATGTATGTCAAATGATACTAAGATAGGTAAATGCCAACTTGACGACTAAATAATTATTATGACATATCCTTGATAATTGAATGTTCCTAGTCCTTGTCACCCTAGTAGTTATATGGTAACCTACTAGTTATAGTTGTATTTAAGCGACATGCTTGTCTTGCTCAAATATCGGGGTACTAAATACCCCAATCATCATCTTTTAATCATAAACTTTGTTTTGGGCAGTCATTTGGGAAATGACTGGTATGGTTGAAATAATTTGGTTTACACTTCCCAAACCCTAAAAACTTGCTAATACCATATCTGGGCGGATGGTATGTTGATGGGTACTGATGTAGCCCAAGTTTTGTTGGTATATGGTTGGTACGTGGAATGAACCGCCCAGATAACTTTAAGGACTTAATCCTGTGATGAATTCCCAATGTAAATTAGTACAACCACAAATCTACAATGGTGTCGACCTGGCTAAATAATTTGTATCCACCAATGCGAGCTACACCACTGGAGAGACCCACGAGTCGTGTCGCTGGTTTAAGCCGTCGTGGACAAGGGTCGTGTTGCTGGCTTAAGCCGCCGTGTGGCACGAGAGGTGGTTTGGGGGCATGGTTGACGCGGGTGTGTGAGCGTAACCACTCTCAGATAAAACTTTAGCGGGTGCAACTCACACTGAGGGGTACATTGTAAAGGCCTTGTGGTAATCTCCCTTGATTCACTTGTCCAAGGAAACATGTGTGTATATCAAGACGATTATCTCTTGTGGGTAAAGTGTACAGTCTCTGTAGAGGAATAAACTATTCAAACAGCCGTGCCCATGGTCACGGGCGGACATGGGAACTTACAAGAGTTAGTTCTATTTATAAAACTTTGTGGGTGGGGTGAATAACGTGTCGGGCTCACCTAGCCCTTGTTTTGGATTTTTTTCTAGGTAGTCTTACCCAGTGTGGTTATTAGGTGGATGTAACCATCATCTAAGCATAAGGTGGAGGTAACCTATGATATTATTAATATTGCACAATTTCTCTCTGTAAGAAAAATATGATTTAGTTAAAATGCTAATTGATAGGACTTTCTAACTACTATAATTAAAAAGAATGTTGCTTTGCGCAAATAAAAGAACCCGAGTCAATCCTTATTTAACCTTGCATATTTATTAATTGCATCTGTTGTGTTGGCTCACGAGCACGAAAGTTGTTCTCATCCTCGCTCTTTTCCCCAAACCCTTAGAACCCGCAGATCAGGACAACTATGCCCACTACGAGGATCAAGGAGTCGATGGACAAGACCAATACGAAGAGTAGTTCAGTTCCTTAGTCTAGGGCTCGCCGCAATTTAGCTGGCTCCGCTGGTGCCTGTATACAGCCAATATTATCCAAATCCTTGGTTAATATCGGTTGTACACAAGTCATCATAGTCGCTTGCCTGTGGTGAGTCGTGTTTTGCCCTTTTGTTCCCGCTGTTATTTCTGTATTTTGTGTAATGGACTCATTTGGCTTGTTTGGCCCTTTTGTAAACCCGACCCGATGCGGTCTATTTAAACTCTGATGTTTGTAATATCCTGTTTGGCTCAGTCTACGATATGTATGAAATGATTCAGCAATGTACACTGTGAGCGCTACCTACTGATCCAGGGAGTAGTGCGGTATTTTCACAGAGGATTCTGGATTAAAGAAATCCGGGTCCGACAAGCAACCAAAAGATTTTGTCTTTCTGGGTAAGAAGAATTATGCTTGCAAGTTGAAGAAATTTCTTTATGGTTTGAAGTAATCACTTATACAATGGTACAAGAGATTTGACTCCTTTATAACCTCTCAGGATTTCAAAAGATCTGATTATGATAGTTGTGTTTATTTGAAGACTGATGATGGCTCAGCTATTTATCTGCTCATATATATTGATGGTATGCTAATTGCTGCATAAGACAAGGCAGAAGAAGCCACCACAAGGTACAGCAACAACTGGAACATGCAGCGCATTCACCTTGGAAGGAACGCTGAGAGAGCCACCTTCATCTGGATCAACCCTACTTCCAAGCCCCAACCTATCATCACCTTCATCATGACCCCAAGTGTAAAGTTCACCTGTAAGAAAAGTGTAAGGATCAAAAGAGCTGAGGGAGTTTGATAATCACAAAAGGCCGGTACTCCACAAATGATTATCACTAGAGTGTATTCTCTACCCCTTTCTCATTACACAAACGCAAAATGCAGTAATAGCTAATCCTAAATGATCTGTTAGGACTAACCATGAACCATACCAACCTGAGTATGTGATTGCTGCGATATGTGCTCTGCTTGTAGCAATGTGTGATATCTTCCCTTCCCAAGGACCATTCACTTGCCTTGGCAATAGTTCTCTATGGTAAACATAGTGTCCTAGAGCTCCAAATCCACTATAACCCCTGCAGACTACAGTAAACTGAGTGATGCAGCAGCCATATCAACCAAAAATGCAATGCATTCTTCTTGCATTCAATGAGGCAGCGAGCACTTAGGCATCTAATCACATGAAGCAATTTGAAATGAGTAATGTGGCAGTTTCCTTACCGGGTAAAGACGTCTCCAGAGGCGGTCAGCGCGGCGGAGTGGATGTTGCCGAGTGCGAGGATGCGGAGTTAGCTGAGGTTGGGGTTGGGGCGAGGGACTCATCTCCGAAGCCGAAGGAGGTGCCGTCACCCTTGCCCCACACCAAGGCGCCACCGTCGACAAGGAGCACAGAGTGAAAGAGCCCGCAGGAGATCCCCACCTCCAGGACGGATGTCTCCACAACGGAAGGGAGGCGTCCAGGGGTAGGAGCGACTAGGATTACTGAGTTGCGAGTCCGGCGACGCAGCGAGGGAGCTGCTGCTGTGCGGCGGCTGTGACCGCATCTGGCGTTGGAGCGGCGTGGTGGGCCCATCTGCAGCATCGGAGTGTGCTCATGCAGGGGTGCTGGTGAGAGAGAGGGGACACGACCCCCTTGGGACTGGAGGCAGGTAAGCAGTGAAGAAGGAGGAGGGGAGGCGGTGACGCGACCACACTAGGGTTCGGACGACGAGGAAGAGGGGGCAGCGTGGCGACGCTGCGAGACCACCACCGGCCGCTGGTGGTGGAGGCAGGCGCGGGGGAGGAGGAGGAGGGGGGCTTCTGGAGCTCTTGGAGGAAGGAAGAAGGAGGGGGCATTAGTGGGGAAGAAGGAGGTGATGGTGCGGCGGGGAAGCAGGAGGGGAGGTGGTGAGGCGACCACAACGGGATTGGGGCGGCGGTGGCAAGAAGAGGGGGTGGCATGGCGAGAGCTCTACCGCCTGTTGGTGGTAGAAGCAGATGCAGGGAAGGGGGAAGCGTGCAGAGGCCGTGGAGGAAGGAAGCAGGAGGGGGAATTCGTGGGGAAAAAGAAGAAGGCACGGGGGGGGCGGCGAAGAAGGAGGGAAGGCGGGCTGCCGGGGAGGACGATGAAGCAACGTCAACGGAGGGCAAGAAGATAGAAGGAAATGGGGAAGGAGACGCCGGGGGGAAGGAAAGACGCGTAGGTTCACGGGACACGAGGCAGCAGGGACACGCGCTGAGCCGAACAGAGAGTGTGGGAACACAACGCTGGATTAGATAGAACGGCCCAAACAAAGCAGGTACAATCGGATGGACAAAAAAACTAGGTGACGTAGCCACCCTCCCCGATCGAGCCCCCTTTCGGCCTCCTTTTATATAGAAGGATTCTCAGCTACGGAAGGATTCTTAGCAACCGAAGTTGTGTAGATGAAGCAACTTTGCACGCCAATACATACTCATGTAGTGTTACTGTTGTTCGGTATGTGCACACTTTTGTGATTATTATAATTCCCAAAACAATAATTGAATCAAAAACAGCCTATATATACTAGGCATATTTTGGGCTATGAACAATAACATGATCATCAACTCAAATATATCTATATCATATATATGCACTAACAAGACAAAGTCTAGAACAAGAACGTTACTAACAGAAGTTGGCATCAACATCATCACATGACAAATATCTAGGAAGCAAGGCCTAACCATATCAAATTACATCACATGATCATCAACTCTGTATTAAACGCAGTTAAAGCTCGTCATAAAAGCCACATTGAAACAATGTATTCAGTTTTCGTTTTCTAATTCGTATGCATGGTTTTGAGGTGCAAAAAGATGTTGCACCTCCACTTAGCACGCTTGGGTGATGGCGAGGCGAGCGACCGAGCGCGCGTGCGTGTTCTTGTTTTGCTTGTTTCAACTAAGTAAAACCAATTTTATCTTATATATTGATCTTCTCCTACCTAGACTAGCAATATGGTACTAAATTTTTCATCTTTCACCATGCATAAGTGGGTCTTTGAGATTTTTCTAAAATTTAATTAAAGTATTGAATAGGGCAAACTCAAAACTCCAACAAAGGTAGATTTAGCGGGCAAAGTTTATGCCCGATGTAGGGAGCAAAGCATTCAACACATGCACGGCAAAGTTTATGCCCGATGTAGGGAGCAAAGCGTTCAGCACATGCTGTGCTCAAGCTGTCCCCCATGTACCCGGGATTGAATGGATGAGTGAATGATTGGCAGCCAACAAGCCAATCTCCTCCACACCAAGGAGAGGGAGAGGGATCTGCCAATTCCATGCAGGTTTCATCACACTCCAGAGCACAGTGTGACAGGAACAGTGCTACTCTCTGACAAAGGAACAGTTAGAATGTCCTTGTCTCCCTCCCAGAACCGAAGGCCATGTGACCTGGACTCTTTGCCATCTCCAAACAGCTGTAGCCATGGCCCCCATCTGAGTCTACCTGCCTATCAGCTTCCCATTGGATGGCTCCACCCTGCACTTTTTTATATATGCAGCGGCTCTCTCGTTTTGTCACTTCATTTGTACGGCTGGTGTTGTACCATCTTGACACTTCTTTTTATTTCTTCGTGTTAACTGCGGCCTGTACATCTCTGGATTTTGCCATCAATTTTGTGATAGCACGATTTTCTCCATGCAAATATCCACTAGGGATGCTATGTTTCCTTGAAAGAAAAATTGACAGGTATTCAATTGCATGTTCGGGATACATAAATTGAATAGGCGCTAGGAGCCAATGTAATTCATGCTATTTCTATTTCTACACTTGTCAACGATTGAATCGCTGATCTTACAAAATAAACAGAGAAAAATAATAAATAGTTCGGGGGTGCTCTTAGAAAGGCAATGGACTAATCTTAATTATACTAAGTGTAGTGCTTGCTATTCTAATACTTCAGATGAAATTCAATTATCTCTTGATCTTCCGAATTGGATTGCCTTCTGCCGTTCGCGTTTTCCTTAAGTAGTTGATGAAGTGGTGTCAGTTAATCCTAGAAGAGGCGCTTGTTCGAAATGTCACGACTGGTCGAAGCGAGACAACCGTTGATGAATTATCAACCGTCTGGAGCCCTATCCCCAGTTATGGACAATGCCTGATAATTTCGCACGAGAGGTAGATTTTCATAAAAATATTGGAATTGTTTGGTTCATAAACGATGTGGATATGGTGAACGAGGTGTTCATTAGTTGTTTCAAAGAAATTGATTATTTATGTATTAATCCTTTGAAATTATGATTTACAATCTACTTATTGTATTTAATGTCAATACTACTTTCTGCAAATTAAACAAAAAGATATCCTTGTTCAAGCCTTGCATGACTACTATTCGTATACATTTCCCTAGACTTGTTGAGTACTTTATGTACTCACGGCTATACGTCACTTGTTGATCAGTCCCCGTAGAAGAACCGGGGAATACAGAGTTCTACGAGGAAGATTACTTTGAAGACTATGCGAACTAGGATGCGTCCTACACTCGATTACCTGAGGCATGTCGAATGGCCTCCACAAGCCATTTTGGTTTCCGCTACAAGTTTATCTTTTGTTGCTAAAGCCCTGCGTGGCAACCTACAAGGAGCAACCCGTCAAGATTTTGGAAGTGGTAGATGAGTGAAGAGTACGATCATTCGTTTTTGCCAAGTCCAGTGGAGCAATCACACTGAAGAGGAAGCCACCTGGGAGCGTGAAGAGGACCTAAAGGCCGAGTTTCCCCACCTATTCTCTAGTTAGCCCGAATCTTGTGGCCGAGATTCCCTTAAGGGGGGGTGTAGGTTTGTAACATCCCAAATTTTTGAACCATTTGATTTTATTACAAAATCTTAATTAGGAATTTTAAAAAATAAAATTAATTTAATATGAATTAATCAAACTTCAATTAATTAAATTTTGGTTTAATTGGGTTTTCCAGTATTTAAAGTAAAAATATTGTTTGAAGCTTTTTCTTGGATTTTCTGGAAATTAAAAAGCGGTTTTCCTTTCTCCCAAAAATTAAAAGTAATTTATTTACAAAGTTAAAAGACAACTTAAAGTAGTAAATAATTTTATTAAGTTCCAAATAATTTAAGGAATATATGTGTATTTTTTATAGAATTTTTGGACTTTATTTACTATTTTTTCTAAAAAGCATATTGATTTGTTGTATTTTCTGTAATTTAAAAATCTTTAAAAACCTCTTTCTCTTTTTCGGGCTGAATCCTCCTGGCCCGTTACTGTTCCAGCTCGTGTCCGCCAAGCTTGCACCGACCCGCTCTCCCCTTCCCCTCTCTCTCCTGCTGACACCGGGTCCCGCCTATCCGTATCGCACCCCTGTTCATCATCTTCCCTATTCTCCGCACACGCCTGCGCCAGTCCCGTCGCCGCCCTGCTTCTCCACCGCAAATCCCGCCGCCCTGGAATCCCGCCGACACACCCGGTCCCGTCTCCGCCTCGTTTTCCCGCCTCCTTCCCCGTTTTCCCGCCCCCTATCAGCCCTCCCTGGCGCGCGAAGAACCGCCGTGGATCCGGCCGTCGAACTCCTTGCCCGGTCATCATCCTCCTCTATAAATTGGAGCCCCAAGAGCCCCTCTCTCCTCTCTTTCTTTTGCCCACTCCCCTCCCTCTATTTCGTCTCATCCTCGCCGTGCTTCAAGCTTATGTGCCATCGGTCGAAGCTTGCTCCGCCGCAGGCAAAGGCCCTCCGTCGACGTCGTCTTCACCTCCGGCTTCGCGAGGCCACGTTCTACCCCGTGCTGGTCCTTTCCTCGTCGGAGCCTATGACCACTTACCAGAGGGATACGACCACTTACCAGAGGCATACGACCACTTACTATAAGCGTACGACCACCGATCATAAACATAGGACCACTGATTGCAGAGTCTACGACTACTCAGCACGAAGCCCACGACTACCGAACACGAAGCCCACGACTACCGATCATGAAGCCTACGACTACTGACCACGAATCCCACGACTATCGACCAGTCACTGTAGCTTCAACCATCGACCTGTTACTATAGCTTCGACCATCGACCAGTCACTGTAGCTTCCTGACCTTCGACCATGCAACTCCGACTGCCCTTCGTACTATATACACACCTCGACTTACGACTGAGTACATTACTCGGAGCTCTACCACTCGGTACTCGGAAAACTAACACTCAAGACTGAGTACAAGACTCTAAATCAGATTACTTTGTATCAAGATACAATACTCTAAGTCCAGTTGAAAAGGATCAACGAGTATCACCAATTAGACCACCTGATACAATGGCTTCGACCATCGACCAGTCACTGTAGCTTCCTGACCTTCGACCATGCAACTCCGACTGCCCTTCGTACTAGATACACACCTCGACTTACGACTGAGTACATTACTCGGAGCTCTACCACTCGGTACTCGGAAAACTAACACTCAATACTCGGAGTACAGCACTCTAAACTGTATTACTCGGTACTCAAAGATACAATACTCTAAGTCCAGTTGAAAAGGATCAACGAGTATCACCAATTAGACCACCCGATACAATGCATGATCTGACCATTCACACTGAAAATCTAACAACCGAAATTTTTCACAATCGTAAATGTCAATACAACCCAAATGTCAATTATTCATCATCGCAAAGTCTACGACCAGTACACATGGTATTTTACGACCAGTCTACCTGGTCTAACAGAGCGCCATTGATGGCGTCGGTGTATCCTCATCCATCCGGTCGATTTCGCTAATCTCTACTTCTAGCGAGCCGGTGGAGGAGGAGGATGATGGCATCCTATTTTCTTTCATGGCGCGGATGCATGCGTCCATGTCGAGGTCGGAGTAGTCCGCTAGGTCGAATCATTTTTTTTCATCCCAAGTCCCTGCCATGTTCGCATGAGCGATGATGAGGCAAAGGAAGTGGATGAGGAATGCTTGAGCGAAGTAAACTTCAAGAACTCAACGCCTTCTTCCCCACGGTCGGCGCCAGCTGTCGACGATCAAGTCGCCGATCTTATAAAATAAACAGAGAAAAATGGCAAAGAGTTATTGGGAGAGGATGAAACTGCTCTTTATTGCTATGAACTGGATCCTTTACAAGGGATGCTCTTGACAAGACAATAGACTAATCCTAACTACACTAAGCGTAGTTCTTGCTATGCTAATGTTTCAGATGAAATCCAATCATCTCTTAATCTTCCGAATTGAATTGCCTTCTGTCGTTCGCTTTCTTCCTTAAGTAGTTGATGAAGTGGTGTCAGTTAATCCTAGAAGAGGCGTCTGTTGGAAGTGTCACGACTGGTCGGAGCGAGACAACAGTTGATGAAGTATCAATCGTCCGGCGATTGATGTCTATGAGACACTAAACCGCATGGTAGTTTATTATTAGTGTCTTAGGACCATGAAACGTCGCGTGGTATGGACACTACTACAAAACAGGCCATAGAAGACGCCTCATCACAGACGGTTCTTGGAAACCGTCTGTGATAAAGTAATCACAGACGGTTCCAAGACGAATCGTCTGTGGTATGTCACTATCACAGACGGTTCTCTAGAACCGTCTGTGATATCTACATATCACAGACGGTTCGTAGTTAGAACTGCTCGTGAAGAATCCTGACGGTTCTAACCATGAATAGTGCGTGATACGAGAATATCACGACGGTTCTAACCACGAACCGCCTGCGTGATGAGATATTCATCACGCATTTGTTCGTGGTTAGAACCGTCTGTGATTTTAGGGTTTTACCATGGCTTGGATTTTTACCATGGTAACCAATACTCTGCCGTGGTAGGGTTTGGCAGCCAATACTCTGCCGCGATAGGGTTTGGCAGCCAATTCACTACCGCGGTAGGGTTTGGGTAGCCAATCCACTGCCGCGGTAGGGTTTGGGCAGCCAATACTCTGCCGTGGTAGGGTTTGGCAGCCAATCCACTGCCGCGGTAGGGTTTGGCAGCCAATACTCTGCCGCGGTAGGGTTTGGCAGCCAATCCTCTGCCGCCAATACTCTGCCGTGGTAGGGTTTGGCAGCCAATCCTTTGCCGCCAATACTCTACCGTGGTAGGGTTTGGCAGCCAATCCAAACCCTACCGCGGCAGAGGATTGGCTACCCAAACCCTACCGCGGCAGAGAATTATGTGCCGTGGCAGTAGATTGGCTGCCCAAACCCTACCGCGGCAGTGGATTGGCTACCCAAACCCTACCGCGGTAGTGGATTGGCTGCCAAACCCTACCGCGGCAGAGTATTGGCTGCCAAACCCTACCACGGTAGAGTATTGGTTGCCATGGTAAAATCAGAGAGTTCGTGATTAGAACCGTCTGTGATGAGACATCACAGACGGTTTTTGTATAAAACCGTCTGTGATACTTTGGTTTCGTTGGGCGGGAAAACGAAAATTTGCATATAATGGCGGGCTCCCGAAAATCTCTCTATATTAACAGAGTCATTCATCTCCCCTTTTGCCATCTCCATCTCCTCCTTTGCCATTTCTCCCCCTCTGTCATTTCTCCTCTGGCCTCCCCTCCCGCGGCCTCCTCCACCTCCTCTACCTCGCCCCAGCCTCGTCGCCGCCGGCCTCCCACGACCTCGTCGCCCCCGGCCTCCTCTACTTCGTCGCCCCCGGCCTCCTCTACTTCGTCGCGCCACGTCCTCCCCTGAGTTCGTCGCCTGCGGCCTCCTCCACCTTGCCCCGGCTTCATCGTCGCCGGCCTCCCATAACCTCATCACCCCAGCCTCCCACGACCTCACTCTCTCTACTCCCCCCCTTTTGCTCTGTGATGTAGATTACTACTGTGATGTGTTCGTACTCTGTGAATTGTTTGAGTTGATGCTACTGTGATGTGGGTGATGCATGTCGTGTTGTTTTTAGTGCTCTGTGAATGGATTGAGTTGATGCTACTGTGATGCTCTGGCTATTGTGGGAAAGCTAGCGAAATCAATATCAGATTCATTCGTGAGGCTCCATACGAAGTGAAAATCCGTTTTCGTTTTTTTTGCCATAGAAAAAACTATCACAGACGGTTCTAAACAAGAACCGTCTGTGATAGTTACTATCATAGACGGTTCTTTTTAGAACCGTGCAGCGAAAATGGATTATCACGCACGGTTCTATTCACGAACCGTGCAGCGATAGTCGCATATCGCTGCACGGTTCGTGAATAGAACCGTCGTGATATCATTTTCGCTGCACGGTTAAAAACCGCTCAGTGATGACCTCGTGTCTTCACAGACACAAAAATTCAGACGGTTCAAAAACCGTCTGTGATGATGGTTTAGAACCGTCTGTGATGAGCTTTTCTGTAGTAGTGGGAGTCAATATGACATGTGCTCTATTCATCACACGGTAAGGAATATGTCTGGTGCAAAATCCAGATGCCGGTTCATTGCTTGTACGAGTAGTGATCTGGTCGGAGACTAGGTATAGGACCTCGTTCGACCAGACTACCTATAAGTAACCTCTGAAATCCTTACGATCACAGAGGTCGTTAACCTTATAAGTTACGACCACAAAAATATATAATATTTTAATTATGTATTAAAGTAATATATAGATATTTTAATCTTCATTAACACTATTCATGTGTTCCAAACATATCTAATTCGATGTCTACCTAAAGTCTCTCTCTCTCTCTCTCTCTCTCTCTCTCTCTCTCGGAAGCTCTGCAATTTGTCGAGCTTTCCTATAAAAACAGTCACTCCTGTTGTATCGTGCTACTGGGTCTAAATCAAAATAGAATCAGAATGATCTTTTCTCAATTGTCAAGCCCTCATTCAACACCAGCAGAATTGAACAGGAACACATTCTGCTGCACCAGCAATGGACAGAGGGGGGAAAGAAATAACTCCAACAACAACCACAACAAGCACCAAATAACAAACATGGCAATAAAATGGAGGCAATGGTACGTACTCGGCTGTTGGGATGAGCTTCGTTGGTACCTACCCACGAGGGAATCCTTATGTCACCATCCTAGCTCACACTTGCACACAGGTCGGCCGCTGAATTATCATTGCCTCCATTAATCTTTGCAACCACCAAAATACAATGCACAGGGATGCATCATGCTCATACATGCATGGGGGAAAAATTCCTAGTATAATTATTTTCAGATGAAAATTCTACTCACTAATTTTTTTCTCCTAACAGCATGAGCACTAGTCGACACTGACGCACGTATGAACACTTCGTTATTTCTTCTCTTATGTGTCATGATAGCGAGCGATTCCGACGGCTACGTATATGTGTGCATCAATTAATGTATAGTTTCTTACGGATGATAACTACTGGGGATACTATGACGACGCATACATGTGTACTGTACATGTATTTTCGTTAAGTTGTACTACTCCAAAAGATAACAAATTAGAAAGATGGAGTAGATAAGTAACCGAAAGAAATGAAAGGGAGCACAAGAGAACGTGGGGTTGCTTGCTTCTGCTACCTACCGATCGAACTTGCCCAAAATTGGCGACTTGGAGTGATGCAATGGTAGGTAGGTAGGCACCAGAAAATGACTTGTCTCTTGTACATTTCTTGATCTCCATCTCCATAGAGTCGATCCCTAGCTTGGTATTACTTGACATGATACTGTTATCGGAAAATGTTGACTGCTGACCATGTCAATGTATTCTGGGTATCTATATATATTGGGAGGAAAAATCTTTAAAACATTTTGTAATATTACCGTGCACGCCTTCAAGTAGCAGTACTCGTGGAAGCAACTGTCGACAGTTGTCAGCTACGAATTAATAATGGAAACCGAAACTTATTTGCATGGATGATAACAATATTGGCATGGTTTGGATCATAGAAATGCTTTGATCTAGTACTACACAAACTAAGACCCACTAGTAGTGAAAGGTTTGGTGTTGGTGTACTAGCTAGTTGCCAATTAACTAATCATCTCTAATTTTCAGAGCATATATATTATTGCAGCTATGCGTAACTTCTTTTCCTTCCTTTCATTCATGCGATCAATCATTACATATGACTTTGCTCGTCCACTTCATCGAGGTCATAGGAATATAATTGGATGGAGGAGAGTATATATCGGCATCTCTTCCTGGCTAGGCATAATCACATGAGTGTAAACACTCGTTCGCCAAAAAGAAGTGCAAAAACTGCGGCGATTTCGTCACTCGCGAGCGCACAGAAACCGGCGAGTTGTTGTGCTCAATTAGATTGGCACCTCGCGCGTGCTTTATGATCTGCCGAGTTGTGCACCAGATCGGCAAGAAACTGCTGGAACTAAGCGAATCAACTTGCCAAGTTCAAGTCTTCAAGGTGACGGAATTGATCACGCGTGCATAGCCAGCCATTTTTATTTAATTTTTTTGGAAACGACCATCCATCGATCCGGCTCTTGCACACAGAATCGTGGCTCATGATCAGCTCATTAGTTCAAGTGACAACAAAAATTAAGAAGTTTTCTTCGTTCATAAGTAATGGTTTTCTTTGAATAATATGCTTGCCTAATGGCTTTCCTGTTAGGGCTTATTGGATGACGGGGATTTTATCCAAGCAGAACCATTTTTCCAACAGGGAAAAGAAGAGCGGTAACAGCATACAACAGCGATATACAGCTTAATCATCAAGTCATTATCCAAATGTCAATCAAGTTGTCAACCAAAGGACAAGAAGCAAAAGAAATTGGTAGCATTCAAGAGATCATCAAGCTGGGTTGTGAAATTGCCGAATTGGATCTTCATTAATCCTGAGGGCCCCAACTCGAGTCCTTGTTTAATGACGAGCTAATCTAATCTATTAAGAATGTCCCCAAGCTTACAACTCAGGACGATCAATTAATTAAAACGGAGTAGTACGTAGCAGTAGTGTGTTTATGTTATGCCTCTCCTAATCAGGAAGATGTATCCATGTCGGCAGTTAATAGATGGGGATTGGCTACCAACCCAACCCTCTGCTCCTCACCGGCACTCTCCCTCCCGTGCATTCAATCCAATCTCCCGTACGTCCGGTCCACAGTGCCTTACACTCGCTGTAGCTCACCTGCTGGCACTACACCCATGATGCCAAAATTTATTGCGGCAGCGTTGGGAGTTATTTAACTCGGTTCCTCGCCGTTGGGTCTTGTGTTAGTAATACATGTGTAGTTTGTTTTCGTAGTCCTGCGATACTTAGTCATGTGATATTTAAATGGTATTTATTATGAATGGCAGAGTTTACGTGGTATACGGATACGTAGAATTTTTATTTGCTCACAATAAAAGGACACCCATGTAATCAGATTTTATGAACAAGAGCAATAAAGCAAGATAAAATCAAAAAAATTCTTGTATTCTTGCATTCACGTTCTAGGGTTCTATTGTGTTTGCGTATGTTCGTCTTCGGTTTGGGTCAACAATTAGTATCAGAGCTGGAGTTCTTGATCTGTGTATGCCCAAAATCATGTCGCGCTCTCGGGGAAGTGGTGTCCCTGGTGACGAGGCGACGTCGGGTGTGATGGCGAAGGAGAGTTTCGTCGTCTCGCTGCATTATCCGATACTCACGAAGAGCAATTATGCAGTATGGGCAATCAAAATGAAGGTGTACATGCGCGCTCAAGGAGTGTGGGACGCGGTCGAGGACAACAACGTCGATGTACGCAAGGATCAGATGGTCTTGGCGGTCATCTTCAAGGGGATGCACATGAAAGAGACGAAGTTAATCGACGACTTCGCCATGAGGTTGACGACTATTGTGTCAACCAGATCCGAGCCTTGGGAGACAAGATGGAAGAGCAGTCTCCGAAAATTTTTGCAAATCGTCTCCACCATTGAGCAGTTCGGCGACCTCAAGGTAATGACGGTTAAGGAGATGATCGGCCGCTTGAAGACGCACGAGGAACGGATCCGAGGATCTGGCAGTAGTGAAGATGAGAACCTGCTGTTAACCCACGCCGAGTGGGAGCCCCGATCGTCAAAAGGCGAGGGCTCCTCCGACGGCTCGAATGGTGGTGGTGGCCAAGGCCGCAAGAATCGGAAACTCGACAAGACAAATGTGAGATGCTATAATTGTCAGGACTATGTACACTTTGCCTCTCGAATGTTGTGCCAAGAAGAAAGAAGAGAATGCTTATTTCGCAAAGAATCTTGAAGATGACGAGCCAATGCTACTCATGGCCGAGTTCTGTGAGTTGTAATCCCGTGTCAAGTTAGAGTTGAGTCCGGGACGTTGAGGAGATGTGTTCATCGTCCTGAGTCAAGTCCGGCATGTTGAAGAGATGTGTTCGCCGTCCTGTATTGAGTAACAGTTGGGTAAGTCGTAGTTGAGACCAACTGCCTCAATAGTAATATATGGTATATCTAGATTTTAGAAAGAGTTTATTTTACACAGCCCTACAGTATTTAGGTAGTATTCATTATGGATACTAGAGTTTGTGTGGTATCCTTTCAAGATACGTGGAATCCTTCCCATATACGAATAGTTGTTTGTTCTCAATAAAAGAACACTCCTGTAATCAGATTTTGTGAACAAGAGCAATAGAGAAAGAAAAAATCGAAAAGATGTTGTTGTTCCGGCGGCACAAAAAAATCTTGTGTTCATGTTCTAGGGTTCCATTGTTTTGTGTGTGTTCGTCTTCGGTTTGGGCCAATATTTTGTATGCTGCTCCGTCGTTTTGTTATATTTATCAACAAACCACCATTCGTACGGATCAAGGAAACACTAAATCTAACAAATACTTAATAAAAATGATCATATATACTTCTATTAAATGGCATACCACAACCACATGATATCTTTCAAAGCATTGAAGTAAAGACATATAGGAAAGATTATAATAATTACACTCTAAATTCCCCACAATAGATAAATATATTAAAATGAATGCTCCAACACCATCGCCAAATGTAGCGAAACGGAGGGATCTCAGTTACAGGTTATTTTAAGGTTTTCTGCATTATATCGATCGGTCGCAGGGCTTATAATAGGATGGAATGTTTCGTTAACATGTCAATGCTTAAAGCAACCTATCCTCGGTAACAGAGGGAGCACTGTATTCTAGCTTATTTTTAAGGGCTCTTTTAATCATATCAGTTGCGACTCTTCATTAGGAATCGATGTGCACTCGATACCGGCAACTATGCATTTTTCAACTGATTAGCAGTCTTGTTTACTCTTTTTTAAGGTTGCATTGTTTACTCTTGCTTGGTAAGTAGCAGCAGCAGCAACAGAACAAGAATTAACACAGCCACAGTAACCGCATAAACTAACGAGTTTCATCTTGATAGGCATCGATCGGCAGTTTGCTTTTCGGTGGAAAGTGATAGCGATTAGATGCTAGCGGTGATGTTAAAACAACATTACTTTGGCAGGTAAGCTAGTTTTCCACTTACTCATCACAGTCCAAATTAACGGATAGCATATTAAATTATCTTGGTAAAATTAAGATTTCTACCTCTCCTCTAGCAACCTTATCTGTGGGAGCTATAAAAACTGGTGTGAAGGGATAAAAGTCCATATTAGTTAGCCTATCACTCTTGATGCTAACCAACTATCTCCAAAAAAACTCCTCACATCACTGTTAGCTATAGTAAACTCAAACCAAAATATACAAGTATTTACCTACTAGTGGTAACAATACCGTGATCATATTATATGTTGGAGTTGAACCTTGATACACACTTCCAATCTAACTTCTCGGTTAATTAATTCTAAAGGATTTGCAACTCTACCTTCGAGAGCAAGCACTATATATTGCGTACTGATCACCTCAGCAGTGAGCGGATTTTGGTTTTTCATCTTTCCCCTGTGGAGAAACAAGGACATGCATGGCCCTTTTCTCTGTAACATCCGATCATAAATCGACATATGAGCTTAATTAGATAAAAAATCATAGAAAGTTCCATCATCTATAGCGCTCGATCCAAGCGCTCTTAAATCTCTTAAAGCCCTCAGATCGAGCATTCTGTACGAAAAACCTTGGTTGTGATTTCTTTTTTAACAAGAAAGGGGGGGAGCCTACTTTCTACCAGGAAAACACTATAAGCTCCACGGTGATCATCAATGGACGTCATGATAGACCCTTGTTCTACCAGTAGACGACAAAAGCAGCAGGTAGAATTAAGTTGCATCACCCACCGCCCGCAATCTTATCACGAAGAACAGCAATACAAACCGATCGAAACGATGGATCGATGGACGGATCGAGCACCGCAACCAACCCAGCTAAGCTACCACTACCAACGTTGTCACCGATGGCATTTATGATGCCGAGCGCAGCAAAGCGGTTGCGGTGCTTTTCGTAAGTCCAGAATCCATCCAAAAACCTCTGCTTTTCGTAGGCCAGGCCACGTACCGCCTGCCCGCGCCCCATCGGTTCGCCTCGCCGGGAGACGGACGACGATCAGCTTCTTTTTTTAAAAAAATACATTTTAATATAATTATATAAATAAATATCTCTTTAATAAAGTTACAAAATTAAGTTTTTATCACTGTTTCAAATGGTGAAATGGTCTGTTGTTATTTGGATTAACGACAAGGGCCCTGTTATCCACCGAACAATGTTAAATGTCTCTGTAGTCATTTAGAATAGCGCTAGAGATGTAAGTCGATATTTGAATTGGTGATGTGTTCCTGTTGCCAAACCAAATAGCGATAGCACCTGATTTTTTTTTCGCAAAAAATTGAAATTAACAGTAAACAGAAACAGAAAAGTAAGTACTTACATTGTGCATAACGAGAAACAAAAACAAATAGTAATAAGAAACGATATTAATGATAATATATAGGTTGTACGGAATTATTTAACACACGACATAACATTAGTACATCAGACAACACAATTAAATAGGACATACGTCATCGTATAGTTGTTCGACAAATCACAATGATAGTAAGCAACACATTCATCACAACATATTTCAATAAGGTAAACCATCCCCGTAGCCGCTACCTCTACGTCCGCCGTATCAACCTCCACGGTGCCCGCCTCTAGTGGGGTGGTCAGGTGAGATCCCTGCGGTGCCGTCCAGATTGCCGACCTTTCCTTCATGATGTTTATTTCTCGTATGGTAATACTTGAAGGTATGCCCAAACTCCCTGCAAATAGAGCACTTCTTCGTACGACGTCCAACTTTTGATTCATCCACGTCGATCGTTCCTGGTACGCCGTCTCTGCCGCCGGCCAACCGTTCCTTTCAGTCTGTCAATGTCGGTGGGTCCATATTTGCTGCTCCCAAGTAGGATGGCCGGTGGAATAGTCAACCACGTTGTAACCATACAGCTCTGCACTTCATATTAGTATAACTGCTTCCTTGGTAAAAATATTCAAAAATGTATTGGTCAGGATGATGCACCAATGTCGAACATGCGGCCATCACATATGAGCATGCCTATGCAAAAGAAGTGACTTGTTGCAAGTGCATATGCAACGAGCGCGGCCAAGTGTGAACTCGCAGATGATCCTCTCATGGTTCATCCCGCGGCGTCCTTTCTCCCTGCTAAATACCTTGAAACGAAGCTCTCTTGTGCTCATCTTGAATACCCTGTGCATATCACCTTTCTTGCTCTTCTCCTCTATGTACTTGGTGATCATAGAGGAGTACAACAATCTGTCATTTGCCATGGAGAGCGACGCAATGTTGCTTCAGTCAATAAAGTATTTTGTGGTATCACACATAACTGCCTCCATAATACCAACCAAAGCGAGGCACATCATGCTGCGCGTGACCACTTCACCTCAAGCTCGTGCTCAATCCATTCCAAGAAGCATTACACATGTCTGCCGATCTTCCTCATCAAATTGGGATCATCCGTGGGTAACTAGAGAAATGACTCGGGGAGATTTTCAGCGCTTATGGCGAGCTTCTTCTCTACCTCCCTTATGTGCGTCCTCGTCCGCTCATCCAGAGTTTTCCAGAGTACATCGAACTTCCTCTGTTGGTTCTGATTGCACAACCACTTGAAAAGGTTCATCAAATCCTTATTGTGAAACTGCTTGTAAAAGTTTGCACCCTTATACTTCATGCACAACATACTATGTAGATCCATCCATAGAAGTGGCTCATGTTCCCTTTACTGTAGTTGAGTTATTGCACTCAGCAGGTCGGCATGCCGGCCATATATGACTCATACGTTAGGACAGCCCTGAACACCATAAACCTTCGCATTCCTCCAAAACCACAACCAACTGTCGGTATTCTCGCTTTCGACGAATGCAAACGCTACGGGAAGAACCTGGTTGTTCCCGTCTGTCGCAATTGAGTAAGTACTTGCTCCTTATACTTCCCAGTCAGGAACGTGCCATCCACATACAAGATCGGACGACAATACCGGAATACATTGATGTATGCACCAAAGGCGAAGAATGCTCACTTCAATACCCTCTTACCGGCGAACCACATATGCGTGAATTCTTGAATGTTAACATGAGTAGTGGGATTCCTATCCTATATGACTCTGAGTTGACCGGGCAGGATGTGGTACAAGTCTTCAAACATACTGAACCTTGCTTTCAATACCTTCTGCTCTGCCCTCCACTCCTTAGCATAATTGATTGCGTACCGAAACATTGACTCTATTGCCTGAATGATGGATCGTGGCTCAAAATCCAAGTTATTCACAATCTCATTGTACATGACATTCGCAATGAAGCCTAATGACAGGTTCTTACGAGAATGCAATGATTTAGAGATGGCACATGTGTGAGGGATTACTATATAACATTTTCAATAGGTGTCCCACTTATAATGTAATGTGTGCACTCGCCAATGGCATTCCGCTATCTCGTACTACACGTCGTAGCACCTTGGGTTTGACTTCACTACCATGAATGTCCACCATAGCGACAAGGTCCAGAATTTCACAGCTTCCTGCACCATCTCCTTGCATTTGTACATAGCTCAGTGCCTCACCTTGTTTTGATGGTACTCCCACGGTACACGGGATCATTCGTCCACGACAAGGTTGTTGGATTGGTACGCGTTCCACTTAGATAGAATCGTCTGTTGTTCTCCACCATCCTCATCATCAGAACCTTCATCTTCCGATAATGCCTCGTAGTCCCGGTCTTCGACCACCATCCTTTGAACTAGGGTTTTGATCTCGTCACCTTCGTCTGCAATCCCACTAGCTTCCTGGCCCAAAGGAGCTTCTTCAACCTCGTCTTCATCGACGACATCAGCAACTTCCCAACCTTCGGCCGCTATGTACGTCGCACTGTGGCTAGAGTCCCCAATTTATTTGGTATCACCACCAACTACTCCTTGTTAAGTCGTACATGCAGGCAAAGCTTTAACATATGTCTGGGCCAGAAGGACCAAATCTCACCCTCGCTCCCTTGCCATGCGTAGGTGTGACTGCCATGACCTCGTTCCCTTCAACTGCACTAACTCCCAATGTGTGCCTTGTGGTGCCCGAGTGGCAACGCAACTCAATTTCATATTGTGCAGAGCATGGTCCTATTCGAAGTTGTAATACAACCACCACATCACAACACCCTATATACGCTGCTCTAGTCTTGTTAGTCTGACGGTTACCGATTGAAAATAACGCAAATCAATCTCATCGGGACCCTTCAAAATAGTCCCTTAACTGTAGTAAAGTTTAAAATTAACTAGGTTTGACATATTTACGTACTGCACCACAAACAAGATTTATACGATTATCCACGTATCTAAAAATAAACTACACACACCTAAAAGGATGTACTACAACATACTACACTACATAACCATATATCTAAAACTATATAATCCATTCAGTTATAAAATAAATACATGCAAGCTGGACGACCAAACGGATAACGTTTCGCTAGCTCTTCTCCTCCCCTCACCTCACCTCTGCTCCTCAACCTTCCCTCCCTTCCCTCCCCTCTGCTCCTCTCCCTTCCCTCCCTTCTTTCTCTTTTTTCGGAATAAAAGTGAATTTCAATTGAATTTTTTGATCTTTTATAGGGGAGATTGTGTTGCCATTCCAAATGGCGATATGAAGCTACGGGGTCTCGGTAGACATTTAGAATGACGATTTGTGATTCGGTGGGCGGTAGGGCTTTTGTCGTCAATCTAAATGGCGACATGGTCATTTCGCCATTTGAAACGGCGATAGAATCTATTTTTGTAATTTTATTAAATGGTTATTTATTTATATAATTCTATTAAAAACATGTTATTTTGTAATAAAAAAAAATCCGACGATCAGTTGGTTGCTGCCCAAAAGCCAAAAACTACTACTCCAAAAAGGCGTCGAGGCTTTAGCTAGCAGGTCCCATATTAAATAGTTTCCTTGTTCTCTTATCACCTCCCTGGCTTCCTTTCTTCTACGCTTAGTTACTCATCCATTACCAACCGTGGTGAATCCTCTTTATATAATAATAAGAATACAAAATTACTTCCTCGTTGTTTTTATTGGAGATATAATCCGTGCGGTCAAACTTTTGACCATCAATATATTTGCTATATAAAAACTATGTCATTAGAATTGTGGTTAAAAATATTTTCATAATATTAAAATTTTATTAGCATATCTTAGTACAAAGTTATACAAGTAAAAAAAAAAATCAAAGTTACCTCTCGGAGACCATAAAAAATCAAAAACCTCCAATAAAAAACAGAGGGACTAAGATATTAGAATCAGTATTAATTCCCGCAGGATTACTGTCAAATTCAAGTGTTATAAATGACGCCTAAGAAAAGAATAGGTGCATCACTTCTCTTTGTGTGTGTAGGAACAGTATATTACAGTACATACGCAAAAAAAAACGCATCAAAACACCCCAGCACACCAATCTTATGCACAGGGCATGCAAAGCAGGTCAGAATAAAGCGTGGTCTAACTCACGAGCCGCTTTATCAAAACTGCAGGATTAGGCGATGGTCAAATGCGGGCAAGTCGCCATAAGATCTGGTATTCTGGTTCAATGGCCCAGTCCTGAAAATACCCACACGAGACACTGAATCTCGTCTCCTGGCATCAAATATTATTGCTCATGATTAGTCAATGGTAATTACAGAGACAAAATGGAGCAACAAGAAAGCAGGGAAGATCTTGGCAAAACAGGGCACAGATCCTCACTTTTTTTTTCTTGTCTCTCTTTCACCCACTATTCGTTTCACCTAGAGGCTAACCAATAACCAAGTGACAAAACGGAGCTACAGAGGAGGAAGCAGGGGAGATGCTCATTTCATTTCAAGGCTTCTGAAGTCGAGCATGGCGGTCCTGAGCCCCAGGAAGTTGCTGCACTTGCACTCTGTGCTCTTGGGTAGCCCCAGGCTGCAGCTGAAGCAGACGCCGGCCTCCCTCTTCACAGGCTTCATGGGCTCGGCCTCTTGGAACGGGGGACTGATGCAGAGGTCGAGGTTGAGGTCTGGGCACTTGAGCGGTTTGCCCTGGTCCCAATCAACCGGGTCCTGGTCGTGGTTGATCGCCACCTTGGGCTCCTCTCGCCGGAACACGGCGCCCTTCTCCTCCCGCGCCGTCTCGAACGATATGGTTATGCTGGACGCGTGCTCGTTGATCGGCCGGTGGGTCACCGGGTCGATCCCCCGGCTCAGCAGCTTCCTTCTGATGTGCGTGTTCCAGTAGTTCTTGATCTCGTTGTCTGTCCTCCCCGGTAACCTCCCAGCTATCAGGGACCATCTGTAGCAAACAAGAGTAACAATAACCGCTTAGCATTAGCAAACAGTATCAAAGCGAGTTTGTTTTAGTCATACGCGTGCATGTAAATATTTATCACTGATACTATGATATTGGGAAACGTACTTGTTGCCTAGGAGGCTGTGGAGCTTGATGATCAGCTCGTCCTCCTCCTCGGTGAAGTTGCCGCGCTTGAGGTCGGGCCGGAGGTAGTTGATCCACCGAAGCCGGCAGCTCTTGCCGCAACGGAGGAGGCCTGCGGCCTTGGGAAGCGAGCGCCAGCACCCCTCACCGTGCGCCTTGATGTGGGCAATGAGCCGGTCGTCCTCCTCCTTTGTCCATGCACCCTTGTTGGTGTGCGCCTTCTCGCAGCACGGCGACCTCCCCATGAATGATCGACGCCGATGACAAATACCGAACCGTCGATGCTTTTCTTGATTCTTTGCTTCTGCTTCTGCTTCTGCTACTGCCACTGCTTTCTCTCTCGGTGGGTTGCAGTGGAAGTTGTTGTTGGGCTGCAAAGGGTGGGTGAAGGAGCTGGATTTTTATAGGCACTTGACTCGATTGAGGAGGTCTTCTAGAGGCTGAGTTGGTGAGAAAAAGGTTAGGCTGGTAGGCCTCCCTCTCCCCCAGGTCATGACCCCATCCACCGGTTTACCAGTTTAGAAAAGAGAAGGCACAGCAACAGCAACAACCAGCAACAGGGCGCAGGACACACAGATGCAGCCTGACAAACCTCAAGCCAATGTAGGTGTAAAGTGAGGTAAGCCAGCGCCAATTGTGGGCTATTGCCTGCCTGATGGTTGATGCCTACCCCCTTGGCGCTCTCGGTTTTAACAGCTAACTAACGGCATCTCCACCACCCTTGATGCCTCCCTGTTTCTAATTTGGTTATGGGGGGGCATGGGTTAGGTTCATCTCCCTTTCTCTGTTTGATGCTGATTTGCCTAAGCTCGTACCCCGTGGAGCACAAATGCCCCCACACAAGGGGGTAAACTCAAAGAGGGCGAAGCCATTTTGCCTGACCCCCTCTTGTGATTCGGTGCAATCTGTGTGTCCCACATGATCAGATCAGATGGAGTCCATGGATGCTGTTTTTATTCTCCGACACAACTATGTCGACATGAAAATGATCCGGACTGTGTACTACGACAGAGTAGTAGTTGTATACGAGTCATTCATGTATTTAAAATAAACGCCCTGATCTCATCAGCTCTGATCATCTTAACATGGCTTCCTTTAACAAGGTAAATGTTTTGGTGCACCCGTACAAACCCATGTGCATATTTAAAACAGGATGAGGCCCTAAACAACGGAAGCCCTGATCATGGACTTTTTCCTCGTTTATTCCTGAATAAAATGGGATGAATCGGAATAGGTATCTGGCACTGCCTAAATGAATATTTTTTGCCACCCACCATCTTTTTCTTCTTCTCTGGTATAATTTTGTTTGCAGAATCATAGATATTGTCATACTCTTATCAAACTATTTTCATGTGGAACATTTTTGTTTCATACTCTAATGTGAGTTAGTTCGTCTGTTTGGTCAACCCTAAATTAACAATTCACCAAACTCATCAGTCCTGCACCTGTTTCGTATTTCTTTCTGTAACAAGGCAGATACTGTGGATATCATATTTATGTAGGCAAATCCACATGGCGTTAGATAAACATTATCTGTGATCCTTAATAAGAACAACAACTATGATTAGGACCTCTTCCACTTATTCAAAATGTGTTTTTTCCGTTGCTCATCGAGAAAGGAGATTACTATGAATATTGAATTTATCAGTGAACAGAATTTTCCTCAAATTACGATCTACTCTGCATTGCTAAAGGCTGTGGGCATCACATTGTGAGGAAGCAGATGAAATTATGACCTGGCGAGGTGGACCATTAACTGTTACTTGTTAGGAGGAACTTACATATCCATGACAAAATCCAGATGGGCTTACATAATATTTGTCTACCTAATATATTATTTTGGGATGGTTACCAAACTATGGACCATAGTTGGTTGGGTGTAAGGAGAGGAAATATCCCAAACCATTAGCTTCAGTTGGGGCCAGAATGATTGGGACTCTCACACTCCACGATGGTCCTCGATATGAAATGTTTTAAGTTTCTGATATCACCCGCTTAATTTCTTTGTTGTAAGCATCGACTGATTACAACCCCAGATCTGTCTCCAAATTTTGTTCTCTTCAGCATACGAGTAGACCTACTTGATTTATACCTGAGATTTTCTGCTAATTCAAGATAATATGTGTTTACCCAGGCAAAACTAACGACTATATCACAACATGTTAATGAATGGTTCACATCAGGCTAATATGCTAAATCAATAACAAGAGGTTTTTTTTAAATCAAAGCACCTCAACAAAGTACAGCAAGGGTGCATCCACCAGTTCGCCTACCATATATGCAAACCAGAAAGCAAGTCGGAGCATTAGACACCAAACTGCTTTATTGCATAGCTATCAATAACTAGCCCTCATTATGGTTTCTAACTAGCAATAAGCTAGTTGGCCATAAATCAAGTTTGGGGTCCTTCAGTCTGTTATCCACTGATTCAATACACTCTTAAATAGCTCCCAGTTCGGTGCATTGAATTAATCAAGTAAACCATTTCGGTTGTACCGTAATCACCACCTCACTAGCAAAAGGAGGGCAATCACACGGAACAAAACGCATTAGCCTCGGCCCCCTTTTAGTTGTTAACTGGTAGGCACCAGTTCTAGAAAGCATGAAGGCTAGCAGGAGGAGGGTAGGGAAATGGTTCGTAGTTGAGGTGTGGTGTCGGTTATGTGCAGTAGTTCTACCTTCCACTTCTTAGCCACACACTCGTGGTGGAAGCTTCCTTGTGCAAGCTGGCCTGTTCTGGGTTAGGGGGAAGGGAAACCAGGGTAAGGACTAAGGAGAGAGGTGGGTCTAGGTCGCCCTTTTGTTGTTATCTCGTCGAGGGAGATATGGGCATTGGGCAGTGCCTACCTACATGCCCCTTATATGCCTGCATAAAGCTCCAAACTCCTTTGTGCGATCCTCCTTTTCACCCATAATCTTCTCTCTACCCACCAGTCCTTGCATTATTCCATGCAATTGGCGGCTATTATTGGGTTGGGTGTGGTGTTGGTCTCCATGACTTCAACCCAGATTCATCAGCTAGCAGTTCCCGATCGCTGACCCTTCACTCAGATTTTACCAAGTCCTAATGTTGCTTTTGGACTAACGTAAATTTGAGAATACTAAAATGCAAGGGTTGGGCAGCTAGAATTTGACGAATTTAGGGGGCTAGTTCTTCATTTGGCCCCCAGAATAATGGAGTGGCCCCGGAATACCCAAAAGGAAACCCCAGGGAATGCGCAAGCACACATAATATAAAGGGGAAATTTTATATATGCCACTGATAAGTTTCAAAATTAATCATTTGTGAGACCAAAAGCTTTTTTGACTTTTGAAACTTTTCAGTGGCTTATACATAATTTTCCTTAATATATAAATGATTAGTTATCCAACTTGACTAGAATGCCCTCGTTATACTGATCCAGCCAACATGAAGCGCAATCAGGATTTGTTTGGCATAACATCTAGTATAATTGCCTAAGAATATCCTCCAAGAAACATCTTTTTATTTCCTTTGTATGTCTTCTTAAACAGGTTCTCCCTCCTCAGTATAATTTTTATCAAACAATTTACCTATACTGACAACAAGATGAACAGGCAAAGAACCATGCTCAAGTTTACAAATGTCATTCCTGAACAACCTTCTCAAGTTTAGCTATAGCCAATCCTAGACTTTCTGTGCAAGCAGCTTCTCCCAGCCTTTATTATCTCGCTTCAAAACAGAGGCGAGTACAAATCTTTATTCTTGTCTGGCAATACTATTAAGGGGAGGGCACAGGTGGTTACTTGAACCCATATCAATCTACAGAAGCACAATTTGGTCTAAGGCCTGCATACCAGTACTCTACGGACCTAAGAGAGCTAACAAACAATGTTTATAGCCCCCAAAACACTCCTTTTCAGCCTTTCACTGAAAATCCTTGTCAGATGCCAAAAAAATACGCATTATCTGGACCAATAGTCCATAAGCAAAGAAGTTACAGGTAATATCATTATTGGCAGGGCTGCGTCTGAGGCTTTAGTGCATCTAAAATATAGCAACTTGCTGGATGTTTAGGGCCTTGCAAATGTCAGAAATTTTCATGTAAGACATCTTTCTAATAATTTCTCCGAGGACGGTGACAATCAGTCTGAGAGTTAGTGCTACGGGGTCGTCCGATCTTCTCGATGTAGGATCGAATGGCCGGTCAGACCGCCACAAAGGCCGGCCTAACCGCCGCCCTGGCCGGTCTGACCGTCTACTGCCTGACAGAAACTGAACTTTGCCGAAAACGCGTGTTTCGACAAACCCTCAATACCATTTACAATTGTAACATCATCTTAAGATCATGAACATATCCCTATAATATCCACAACATCAATATATATGACTCCTAGGGCCGGCCACAAGTTATCTAAACCGACTCCAACTCATCCTTACATGTATTGGACTCAAACTCACACAAAAAGGAAACCTCAATTTACAACCATCACATTGTTTCGGTCATAGCGGCGCAACCGTAGGGTTTCTGAAGCTGGGGCCTTACCCATTGTGTGGGTCTTGGAATAAGCTTTCTAATAAGTACAAGAGAACCTCAATTGGACTCTGTTTGTGGAAGTTATGGCCTTTTTATTACTGGCCCTGTGGGCTGTCCCGAACCGAATCCGAATTGAATTCTGAGTTGATTCTGAATTTGATATCGATTGGGCTTGTGGGAGGTCCGAATTGGGCTTAGAAATCTTATCCAAAACTTGGGCTTTGGATTCTTAGGCTTCTCCTGTCGGACCCGGATTTCGTGATCCAGAATCCTATGTGAAAATACCGCACTACTCTCTGGACCAGTAGGTAGCACTCACATAATACATTGCTGAATCATCTTGTTGGAGAGTTTGTGTTCAAGTCAAGTATAGAAGTTGTATTGGAGTCTAATTGTATCCGGAGAGTATAAATAAAGGGTGTGGGGGTCCTGTGGATCCACACACAATAATTATTCCCCAAAAGCAAACATGGTATCATAGCCAAACCCTAGTTTCTAGAGTTACCCACAACCGCCGTCGACACCCGTCCGCAACTGTCGCCACTGTCCACCCACAATTGCTGCCACCCATCCGCGCCACCCACTGCTAGGGCCGCGTTCACGCCACGATTGCGCCTCGCGGCCGTGCGGGCCGCTGTCGCCTCCGCCACGCGGCCGTCTTTGCTGTGGGCGCTCGACGCCGCGCCTCACCTCGTGGGTGTGAGCCTCGCCATCACCTCCTCTAGGGGTGGCCGCTAAGGAGGAAGAAGGGGAGGAGAGAAGCTGACGGGTCGGGAGGAAGAAGCGTCGGCCGGTTTGGAGGAAGGCCAAGAGCGGTCGAGCCAAAGAAGTTGATGGGTCGGGAGGAGAGAGAGGAAGAAGCGTAGCGTTGGTCGACGCCAGGATTTATAGCCCCCGAGCTCCGTTCGGCCGAGAAGGGAAAAAAATTTGGCCGAGCTCTATTCGGTTGGAAGAAAAAGGTTACAATTATGTATGATTGGGTAAAAGAAGACATCGAGATTCGACGGAATATTGATGCCTGAAAGGTTGTCGTTGTTAGAATAGGAGTTAGAATAGGGACTCTTTTGTATTTTTCTTATTTGTCTTTTGTATTGCCTTATCTGTATATGGCATACACCTATTGTACTCCTATATATATTTCCCATTGAGGCTCTTCAATACACACAATATTCATAACATGGTATTAGAGCAAAGGTTAGGGTTAGGGTTTGTTTTTATCGTCGCCGCCTCCTAGCGTTCGACCCGCGCCGTTGCCGCCGCTGCCCTAGGGAGGAGCCGTCTTCACTCCCGGGGGCGGCCTTCTCCTTCCCGGCATGGGGCGGTGGGGCCGAAGCTGACGGGCTCCTCGCCGTCCTTGACGGCCTCAACGTGCAGCGTCGCCGGGGCGCTGGGGGAGAGCTTGCGGTTGACGACGTGCAGCACGTAGCGGGCGGTCGTTGTAATACCCCGGATTCGAATCGGGAGATTTTAAAAGAAGTCGGGGACGAAAAAGAATTAAAAGAATTAAAAAAAATTTTGTGGGAGATGGGGTTTTTGTAAAAATACGACAACCTGGGCCGCGGACCGCGGCCCAGGCGGCCCAAGGGGGGAGGCGCCCCAACCCTAGCCGCCTCCCCTACTCCCTCCTCTTTCCCCCTTGTGGCCGCCACCTCCATCCTCCCCTCTCCCAAATCTGGTGCCTCCTTCCCTCCCCAGCGTCTCCTCCTTCCCTGGTTGCTGCCCCCAGTGATCCCCGAGGTCACCTCCTTCCGCCGGCGTCTCCGGTCATCCGTCGTCCCCGTGGTGGCTGGCCATTGGAGAAGGAAGGGAGGAGAAAGGGGGAAGATCTTCGGGAGGTGGATCAACATCTCCCTGCGAGTCTTCAAGGGTAACGAATGATCCAAGTCGTAGTTTGGTTCGATTTGAATGCATAATTGTTGATTAGGCTTTAATCGGGTTCTGTTCTGGAAATTCCAGAACACATCCGGCACCTTGCGCGGCCAGTTTCGACCCTTTAGAGGCCTAATCTCGGGTTTTCGTCTGCTAGAGTTTTGTTTCTCAGGTCGTTACCTTTCTTTTGGAACTAAGATCACGAGATTCTGCCTTACGGTTAAGGAGATATGAATTTTTAACCGCGCGCTGTTCTGTCTATCTTGGATCTGGTGACTGTCGGTTTGTTCCTCGGTTTTGATCTAGTTAGAGTCAGATTCAGAACTTCCACCCAACTAGGTTATTGTAGCCCTTTAAATAATATTTCTAAGTTGATAAAGATCACCTCCATTGGATCAGTAGAATGAAAGTTATGTCATTTTGTTTATCAACATTACGTAATGTCAGGCAGATGTCTGTCAGTTGCTTTCAACTGTTGTTTAGCCCACTGTTTTGGCCGAATCAAAGAACCCTATCAACTAGAGTTTTGTAGCCTGGTTCGCTAAGATTAATTGAGCACTGGTTTCAAGTCATTACCGTCGATCAGAAGGGCTGAAATCTGGCAGAATAGTTAGATCGTCTTTTAGAGCCGTTGTTTATGTGGGTTGGTTAGAGGGTTATGGTAAGACACTTGTAGTCACGTCATGTCTTGTTATTCTTATTTTGAATAATTATTTGTGTAGGCGGTGGGGCAGTGAGTGGAGAAACACCTTCGTTGCCTCCAACACATCACAGCGCGGAAGGCAAGTACCTTGTCTGATATTATTAAATGACGATATTGCTTGTGGATGTACCACTAGACTTGTTTTCATATGTTTTGTATGTCCTATGTTATTCTCTATTGACGTGTGATAGTCGTTCATTTCATAAAAATGCATTATATTCATGCATCGATTCATTTGGACCACGGAAGTGGAAATTTGTAAGTCTCATCAATTCCAGAATGGGCACGTAAGACCCACCACTCCAATATGGGTAATGTTGGACACTCGTATGAAATGTTCTTCATACGGTATTTAAGATCTCCGTACTTTGTTAAGTACGGGCTTAAGTGAACACCGACATGTGTGTCACTCACTATACCGGTGTAAGTTGTGAGCAGTCCATTTCTTCATTGCATTATTCCATTCCATTCATACCCATATATGCTCAGAGATGTTTTTCACAAGCAGGTTGTGATTGCTTTGTTCGCTTAATGTTTCTGTTATCCGTTAAAGTACTTGCTGACTCTTTGGCTCATCCTTGCTTTGTATGTTTTATGTAGGTAAATGAGGAAGAAGGCAAGACCTTTTGAGGGGTAGTCCAGCACGCTGCACATCACCTTTATCAAACCAGAAATAATATTGTTATCTTTCAGTCATATCAACTATTTGATAAATTTCTAAATTGTAATAATCCAATTTTGGTATCGCCCACCGTACGTTTTATTATGATTGTTTCCATTCCTTCCCATGAAACTGTTAATCGTTCATCGTCGTTCCTTATGGAATTTTGTTAATTAAGCCTGATTAACCCGATATTGTTGTATATTCTTAGTATTTATTAGATTTGCGTGACATCTTGGCTTCCGAATAGCGAGTGTTATGATCGTCCCATGGCCGTGAACCACGGGACCTTGACGAGCTCTGCGTCACTTCCAAGAACAATGAGGAGGCGTTGCGGTGCCGTCCTTGCCCGCCTACTCCGCCTCATGAACTCGCCGCTCACGTCACCTCCAAGAACGGCGGGGGAGGAGCGTTCCCGGCGCCGTCCTTGGTTTGCCTCCGAGCTCCTGCCGCGCCGTCTCTTCCCGATGCCGCCCTTCTGGCCCGGCCGCCCGCCCATTGCTACCGGGCCGCTCGCCCGCCACGCAGACGCGCTCCGTCGACGCCTCCCGCCACAGCAGGTCCCCCAGCGCCACGCTCTCGACTCGGATCTAAGCCGGGGAGAAAGAACTCAAGGGAGAGGCCGCCGGATTCGCGCCGCCCCGAGCTCCATGCGCCTTCTTCTTGTGCTGCGCATCACCAAGCATGCAGACCTTCGTCTTTGGGGCGAGGGATGTGAGGCCAATCTGTGTTGCTACTGTTGTTGATGGCCTGCTGCTCTGCTTGGTATGCTTTCTACTCGGTTGTGCGATTACATGCTGCTGGCCAGTTGGGATCCCCTTGGTGGATCACTTTGTTTTGGGCTAACGATGGTGTTGCTACAAGCTGATTGGATGAGGAGATGAGTCTTTTGCGGCTACTAGTTTTGCTAGTATCTACTAGCTATCATTTGTGTTGTTTTTTTCCGTTGCGTCCATCCAAGTCCGTATCACTCAATCTTTGAGTTCGTCTAAGCCATGCGAGTCCACAAATTTATTGTCAGTCATAGAAGCATAGGAATTCCCTTATACATGGCAGCAGCCACCGCTCCCGCTCTTCTTTCTGAGCCGCGTGCAGATCGTAGAAGTCGTTATGATGCCGCCGCTTTCTTAGCCGCCGCCCCAAGTTTCTAAGGTCGCCGCGCTTCTTTTGCGCCGCCGCCGTCCTGGACTTCGATCTGCACTGTCATGCTTCCACCTATTCCTATTCGGCTTGACTTGATAGCCTTCTCTATTTTTTATCGGTTTCATCACCTTCTTCGGTGTGTTACCGCGGTCGACTTTGCTCCCGCACCTTGTGCTTTATAAGCCATCGCACGACACCGGATGAGAGGAGATCTTTTGATATTCAACATATTTTCCAAGAGTTGCATGCTACGACGACATTATCAAGACCCGGACTTCAGATTTTCCATATTTTAGTGTCAACCTGATGAGGATTAAAACCTCGATGTATTATTTTAATACATAAAAGAAGACCATACGACTTCGTGGTCGTAACCCCTAAGGCTAAAAAATTCATTGGTCGTAAGGATTCCAGAGGTTACACAATAAATACCCTGGTCAGACAAGGTCCCGTACCTAGTCCTCGACCAGTTGACTGCTCGTAAGGCTATGAACTGGTATCATCTGGATCAGAATCCAGATATATCCTTACCGTGTGATGAATGGAACACGTGTTGTATATTCCACACCACGCGACGTTACATAATTCTAAGACACTGGACTACGGTTGAATGTCTCACCAACATATAACCGCACAGCAGTTGATATCCTGTCAACTGACACCTTTGTCCGACCAGACGCGTCACTTCCTAATAGGCGTCTCTCTAAAGGATAACTGTCACCGCTTCATTAACTACTTAAGGAGGACCGCGGAAGATGGAGAGGGCAGATTGAAGGCAATTGAGAAGATTAGCAGTCGATTTGATTACAACACCATAGCAAGCATTACATTCCAGTGTAACTAGGATTAGCCTTTTGTTTGAAGACATGTATTCCTTGTAATAGCCAGTTCATAGCAATAAAGAGTGACCATATTCCATTCCAGGAGATACGCGTTATTTTCCTCTGTTTTTATATATTCATAAGATCGGCGATTTGATCGTCGACACAACCCTTTCCAAATGCAATGCTATTGTATACGCCTTGCATTTGAGGGGGTGTTAGAATAGGAGTTAGAATAGGGACTCTTTTGTATTTTCTTATTTATCTTTTATATTGCCTTATCTGTATATAGCATACACCTCTTGTACTCATATATATATTGCCCATTAAAGCTCTTCGATACACACAATATTCATAACAGCCGTGATCGTGGGAGATACGCACGTCATATCTTGATATTGATTGGCATTCTCTGGTTGTTTGAGAAGATGACCCCTGAGGAAATTGAGGCTGCGAGGAAGGCAGTTATTGAGACTACTTTCCCGCTAGTAACTCAAGGTGACATGAGAAGCATGTTACATGATCTCTTCGCGACAGGTATGATAGGTCCGAGGGCTGGTGCAGGGTCATCTGACTTAAAGCTGGAGCTGATGCCAAATGATGTAAAATTAGAAGGAAATAAGAATTACTTGAGCTGGTCTTGAAGGGCTCAGCTAATTCTGAGGACAAAGGGGGTGGGACACTACCTACAGGAGACTTGTGGTGAGCCTGCAGACAAGACGAGCATTGATTGGAGAATGTGGAACACCACCAATTCTGTGGTGGTAGCTTGGTTACTAACTTTGATGTCTCCATCCATCGCTCGAATGGTGGAGATGATGCATAGTGGAGATGATGCAGAGTGCACCGGCAATGTGGAAGACGCTAAGCAATATGTAGTCCGGGGCAGAAAATGTGATGATGATGGTGGAAGTCCAAGGAAAGGTGGAGGTCCTAAAACAAGAGGAGAAGATCGTCCAGGAATATGCTAGTGAACTGCAGCAACTGTGGGTAGATTTAGATCACTATGATCCACTGCAGTTGACATGTGTGGTGATATTGAGGCTGGTAGGGTGTGGCTGCAACGCAGACGAGTTACCCACTTTCTAAAGGGTCTAAATCCAAAGTTTGAGAGTAGAAAGACTGCCATGTTTTACTTAGCAAACTTGCCTACCATGGAGGAGGCTATTTCGGCTATGGTGCAGGAGGAAGTTCGACTACGAGTAATGGGGAACAACAACCCGATCAGATCTACATACGCCATACCTGATAATAGGGAGTACTACAACTGTGGGATGAGAGGACATCTGATCTGTGCTTGTCCTTCTCCACAGTATGGAGGTCGAGGTGGAGGTCGTGGTGGTCGTGGAGGCCAAGGTGGAGATCGTGGTGGTCGTGGAGGCCGGGGAGGTGCCGAGTTGGCCCCAGGGCTAATGTGGCCCAGACAGAGGAGAACATGTCTGTTACTCTGACAGACGAACAAGCTATGCAGCGGGAAAAGTGGCAGCAGGGAAAGGAACGGGAGACTTTTCATGATTCCACCTCCTTTGGTAATTGTGCAAACTAAGCCCACGTGGGCGAAGGTACCCAGGCACATGCACATGTCTCCACATATAAGCATTCTCATATCGATTGGATCATAGATTCAGGGGCATCCAAGCATGTCACAGGTTCACTTAGTGCTTTCGCATCTTACACCCCATATACTCATTCTGAAACTGTCCAAACAGCAGATGGAACCTCCCAGCTTATTCAAGGTGTTGGATCTGTAGAGTGCACACCATCCATTGTTCTATCCTCCGTTTTACATGTTCCCTCCTTTCCAATCAACCTTCTTTCAGTCAGTTCTATCACTGATCAATTCAAATGCAATGTCACATTTGATGAGGATTCGTGTTTGTTACAGGAGAAGAGAACTGGGAAGAGGATTAGAACTGGAATAAGGCATAATGAGTTGTGGTACATTGATCAGGTTGGTGCGGCATTGGCTGTGGCTATAGGAGGAATCGAGGGAGAAGTCTTATTACATCATCGTCGCTTAGGACATCTATCATTTGAGAGTTTAAGTCAGTTATACCTTGATTTGTTCAAAAGGGTAGACAAGAGTAAACTTGTGTGTGATGCTTGTGAGTTTGGAAAGCATAAATGTTCTACATATAGTAGCATTGGTCTTCGAAGTTATGATTGGTCTTCGGAGTTATGAACATTTTATATTAATACATTCGGATGTTTGGGGTCCGTACTCAGTTACTTATGTGAGTGGTTTTAAGTTGTTTGTCACATTTATTGATTACTATACTCGTATGACTTGGATTTATATGATGAAACACAAGAGCGAGGTCCTTCGATGTTTTCAGGACTTCCATAGGATGGCCGCTACTCAGTTTGATACAAAAGTTCGGATTCTTCGGACAGATAATGGAACTGAGTATGTTAATAAAGAATTTACAGTGTATCTCTCAGAAGAAGGGATACTTAATCAGACTAGTTGTCCAGGAACTCCATCTCAGAATGGAGTGCCTGAAAGGAAGAATCGACATTTGTTGGAGGTAGCACGTTCACTCATGTTTCTGATGAATGTGCCAAAGGGATTGTGGAGTGAGGCGGTAATGACGGTGTATCTCATCAATCACATGCTGTCTCAAATACTTGGGATGAAGTCTACAGCTGAACTTCTTTTGGGTCAACTGGAGTTCAAGGTGCCTCCCAAGGTGTTTGGTTGTGTGTGTTTTGTATGAGATCATCGACCAGCGGTTGGTAAGCTGGATCCACAGGCATTGAAATGTATCTTCATAGGCTATTCATCAAGTCTGAAGGGCTATAGATGTTAGAACCCAATTGAATGAAAATTATTTGAGTATGGATGTGACATTCCGGTTGTTAGAGCCTTACTACATGAGTGGAGGTAATCTTGATCAGTTTTTGGAGTTCTCTCCTGTCATTGAGGATGAAAGTCGAGAGGGGGAGAACAAGGAGAGTGATACTCAACGAGAAGAAGTCATTGTGGGGACAATTCCGTACCCAAACCTAACGGAATATGCGAGAGATGAGATAGCCAAAAGGTCTTGAAGGTTTATCAGCGAAGAAGCTTCGGGAAACAAGGGGAGAAGCCGAGAGACGAGCTGTCAGCACCTGAGCCAACAACGGTGGAGCTTTCTGAAAGCCGGCATTGCCACAGCCAGAACAACCTTCTGCACAGCTAGCTTTGCCAGTTGATCTAGTCTCAAATCCCTCCTCCTCGGGTCTCTCTCCATCAAGTTCCTTGCCTTCCCTTGGGGCAAGTGGTAATGTTCATTCTAATCACTCACATCTAGAGTTACCACTTGCACAACGTAGGGAAACTAGAGCTAATGCAGGAAAACCTCCAGTCCGGTATGGCTTTGAGCATGACATTGCAAATTTTATCTCATATTCTCATATCTCACCCGCATACAAAGCATTTATTGCATCTCTTCAGACAGTGCATGTTCCAAAGGATTGGCGAGCTGCTAAGCAAAATCCTAAATGGAAGAATGACATGAAGGAGGAACTTAGTGCACTTCAGAAGAACAAGACATGGGATATTGTTCCACTTTCAACAGGAAAAAGGGCAGTAGGATGCAAATGGGTGTTTACAATTAAGCAAACTCCTGAAGGCAAGATAGAGAGATACAAGGCACGGTTGGTAGAAAAAGGTTATAGTCAAACATATAGGATAGACTATGATGAGACCTTTGCACCAGTGGCAAAGATGAGTATAGTAAGAACATTGATCTCCTGTGCAACTAACTTCGGATGGTCCCTACATCAGTTGGATATGAAAAATGCTTTTCTACATGGTGATTTACAAGAGAAGATATACATGGAGATTCTTCTAGGTTTTAGGAACACACAGACTGAGAGGAAGGTGTGTAAACTCAAGAAGTCCTTATACGGTCTGAAACAGTCTCCAAGGGCGTGGTTTGACAGATTCAGACATGCAATCTGTAGTATGGGCTATTCTTAGTGCAATGGAGATCATACTATATTTTATAGGCATAGATGATCACATATCACTGTATTGGCAGTCTATGTTGATGATATTGTGATCACTGGAGATGATGCAGAGGAAATTAAGTCCTTAAAAAAAGACTGGGAGAGGCATTTGAGGTGAAACATCTAGGAGCTCTTCGATACTTTCTTGGAATCGAGATTGCTCGTTCTTCGAAGGCTATAGTTCTCTCCCAGAGGAAATATGTTCTGGATCTGCTGGCAGAAATAGGTATGCTTGGGTGTCGCCCTATTGCCTCACCTATTGATGGGAATCACAAGCTATATACTGAGTTAGGAGATCCAGTTGACAAGGAAGCTTATTAAAGGCTTGTTGGGTGTCTTACCTATTTGTGTCATACAAGACCTGATATTTCATATGCAGTAAGTGTGGTTAGTCGATATATGCATGATCCCAGAAAAGGACATATGGATATTGTCTATCGAATCCTGTGATATTTGAAGAGTAGCCCTAGAAAAGGCCTTTGGTTTAGGAAGAATCAACATCAAAATGTGGAAGGGTATTGGGATGCTGATTGGGCGAGCAGTGTGGATGATAGGAGGTCTACCTCTAGATATTGCATCTTTGTGGGAGGTAATCTTGTGTCATGGAGAAGCAAGAAGCAGGAGGTTGTGGCTCGCTCTACTGCAGAGGCAGAGTACAGAGCAATGGCATTGAGTGTGAGTGAAATGATATGGGTGAAGGGTTTATTGTCCAAGCTTCGGGTATAGAGGAATAATCTCTTGGTGTTGCATTGTGATAATAAATATATAATCAACATTGCTAACAACTCAATTCAGCATGATTGTACCAAACATGTTGAGATTGATAGGTTTTTCATCAAGGAAAAACTTGATGGCAGAATATTGAAGTTGGAGTATGTTAAGTCTGGTCAATAGTTGGCTGACTGTTTCGATAAAGGGTTAGGTCCTAGTGAGTGTGCTACAATATGTAACAAGATGGGTATGATTGATATCTTCGGTCTATCTTGAGGGGAGTGTTGGAGAGTTCGTGTTCAAGTCAAATATAGAAGTTGTATTGGAGTCTAATTGTATCCGGAGACTATAAATAAAGGGTGTATGGGTCATGTGGATCCACACACAACAATTGTTCCCCAAAAGCAAACACATCTCATACATAGCGCAGACTGAACAATACATGATATTACAAACATTGGAGTTCAAATAGACCGCATTGGGTCGAATTTACAAAAGGGGTCGTGTAGGCCAAATGAGTTTATTACATAAAATGCAGAAACGATAGCGGAAGCAAGAGAGTAGAGCATGTCTCTCCACAGGCAAGCGACAGGGGTAGCTTGTGTACGACCGATATTCACCAAGGACTTGGAGAATATTGGTTGTATGTAAACACTGACAGAGCCAGCTAGACTGGGGCTAGACCTAGACTAGGAAACTAATCTACTCTTTGTCAATGCCTTGTCCATCCACACCTTGATCCTCGTAGTAGGCGTAGTATCCATGATCCGCGAATTCTAACGGTTTGGGGAAAGAGCGGGGATGAGCACAACCTCTATGCTCGCGAGCCAACACACAAAATGCAATAGTATATATGCTAGGCTTAACAAGGATTGGCTCGGGTTCTTTTATTTGCGCAAAGCAACATTTTTAACTACAATAGTTAGAAAGTCCTATCACTTAGCATTTTGAACTAAATCACATTTTCTTAAAGAGAATAATTATGGTTACATCCACCTAATATCAACACTGGGTAAGACTGCCTAGTAAAGATCCAAAATAAGGGCTAAGTGAGCCCGACACTTCATTCATCCCACCCACAAAGATTTATAAATAAAACTAACTCTTGTAAGTTCTCATGTCCGCCCGTGACCGTGGGCACGGCTGTTCGAACAGTTTATTTCTCTACAGAGACTGTACACTTTACCCACAAGAGATAACCGTCTTGATATATATACACACATTTCCTTGGACGTGTGAATCAAGGGAGATTACCACAAGGCATCCCTCAGTATTTGCTACACCCGCTAAGGTTTCACCTGAGTATGGTTAAGTTCACAGAGACTCGTCAACCCTTACTCAGACCCCCTCTTGCGCCATACGGCTTACGCTCACATAGACCCGTAAGTCGTACACCCCAATCCGTAACCCCGAAGGCTCACGGCGAAGCGAGTCCTTCAATGGTGCAACTCATACAGATGGACACCAATTATTTAGCCAGGTCGTTACCATTATTAGACTTCTGGTTGTACTGTTTTACATTGGGAGACCATCACAGGATTAAATCATTAAAGTTATCTGTGCGGTTCATTCCATATACCAACCACATACCAACATATCTTGGGCTACATTAGTACCCATAACATACCTTCCAACATACCATCCGCCCAGATGTGGTATTAGCAAGTTTTTAGGGTTTTTGAGGAGTATAAACCAAATTATTTCAACCAAATCAGTCATTTCTCCCAATGACTACCCAAAACCAATAACCAAATCAGTCATTTCTCCCAATGACTACCCAAAACTAATTTTATGTTAAAAGGATGATGATTGGGGTATTCTAGTACCTTAGTACTTAAGCAAGACTAGCATGACGCTTAAGTACAAACTATAACTAGAAGATTACCACATAATTACTAGGATGACAAGGATTAGGGAATTCAATTATCAAGGAATGGTATATTAATTATTTAATTATCAAGTCGACATTTAACTACCTTAGGATTATTTGACATACATTTGCATAAGAAATTAAAGCATACAATTTGATATTTTAAAAAATATAATTTGCATAAAATGTAGGTTCAATATGATCAAAGTATTGAATTGCCTGGGTCAAAGGCTAGAGAGTCTCGGTAATCTTGAGCTTGGTCGAAATGGAGATCTCCGGCTTCTTCGAACTCTACTCGGACGAACGTACCAGAAAAGAAAAGAAAAGCAAACAAAGCAAATAAATACCCAATAGATAATAAACGAACTCCAAAATTAACTAAACCGATACCAAAATGTAGATCTTGAATTTACAAATTTTTTGGCATAAATTTCATAATTTTTGGAGTTGTAACGATGCGGATATGAATTTTTGAAGCTTTTCAAAAGGATTTTTAATTGAAAAGAAAAGGAGAGGGGAGAGAGAGAGATGTGATTTGAAAATTTTGGAAGTTTTGTCGGTTTGAAACCTGAAGCAAACTTGAATTTTGAAGTTGGAAGTTGGAAGTTTGGAGAACTTTTGAATTCAAAAACCAAACTCTGAAATTACTATTCATTTACTGAAAAATGGATGTTACATCTCCCCTTTTCCGCTCCTGGCTGCATGGGCTTCTTCTCTCCCATATGGTTCTCATCTATTGCTTTGGCTCCGACCTCCCTCTCGGTTCCAAAGCCTTCATAATGTTCAAAGCTAAGAATGCACAAAGTAGTGACACGAGGTAGTATTTTATTCTCATGAATAACATCATTTGTAATAGATAAAACGAGTTCATCTCAATGTTATGCTTCTTTGCAAAAGTTTTCGCCCTTTTGGTAAGTTCATGTTGTTCCGAAGTACAGCAAAGATTAAACACAACATATGGAACAACATAGCTAAGGATGTCCTCATCATCCTCCCCTTCTTCACGAAAATTCGCCCTCAACTTTCAATAGCCTGAAAATATGCTAAACAAATAATACAATGTATATGCATGTTATATATATTTGTCATCCACACTCCTTCCGTTTAACACATTATGATTTCCTGAAAGTGTACTAAACAAAGAGAACAACATATATGCATGATATATATATATATATGTGTGTGTGTGTGTGTGTGTGTGTGTGTGTGTGTGTGTGTGTGTGTGTCAATTATTGTATCATTCTCGTTGTTTTGCACAAAATAATTAACACAACAGTAGCCATACGATGTATTTGATACATACATTGCAATACTTTCATTCACATCATTCTCCCTCCCATGAGAAAAAGGTCATCCTCGACTTTTCTAAGTACATGGACAAGTTATTAAAGGGGTAAACCAAGTCAAGTTGTTCAAATATGGGGGAGAAAACTCTTAGTGCCTTCCATGCTTCAACTGTAATATTCTGATTAATTGTACATGGTTGTTCAGTAAATGATAAACAAGTAAGCTTAAGGAATATTTTAAAATAGCAAGCACTATTATTGACACTCATCTCATTGTGATCATGGCATGGCACAAAAGATTGTTTATCCAAAATATGCTATTTTAATTCAGCAAACTTACCGCATGTAATACATATTCGATAAACATAAAACATATCATCTACACCATATTCTCTTATCAAATTGAACTTATATGTGTATGCATAAGTACTAACTAGTGATTTTAAACATAAAATTTCAGCAGCATTCTCAATCACACTAGATAGCTCTCTAGGATCATCAAATATGATATAGTACAAAGAATCACTAGGAGATACTCTATTAAGAACTTCCTTATGAGTAATCAATTCCACATTATGTAAATTGAGTATAGAAATTCAAAACATGGAATATTAAAAGGAACACTAGAGTTCTCACTCTTACTTACCTCTTCTTGATGAACATTCAATTCAGCACTATTATTATTACCTTTAACGTCCTCCTCAGTTGTTGTAGGTGTTGTAGATAGCGTTTCTTCATGATGTAACCACGGGGCAGCATGCACTCCATCCCCAACTGTGGTTATATCCTCGTCTTTTACTTCTAATGGTGCCGGTTGTTGAACATTCAACTCCTCTTCTTTAATATCAACCTGCACAATGTGAGAAATGAAACTAGAAGTAGAGATTAAATCATTAATTTCAGCAATAATCTCACTTTTACTATCATCTACTTCACTCATTTCTTTTGGTGTATCCCTCACACTCTCAAATTGGATGCTCTCAACCTCACATATGGTGGAATCACATAGCTCACAATTTTCAACATTCTCACTCAATTTAGCTATGTGGCTCTCATCCTCACATGGGATTTGAAGCATCTTATCTTCCATTAATCGTGGGTCAGCAATGGTGTAATTGCCATCAACCACGATCTCCTCATATATTGCAGGTTGTGACGGAGCAGCACTACACGTCGCCTCGGCCGAAGAAAGGTTCCATGCTCGACCATCTTCTCAAGTGACATACCAGTGAATGAATGAGAACTAAAGAGTCGGCGTATATTTAATTGATGTGCTTGCATGTCTTTAAGTCGCTTTTCCGCTTTCATAGCATATTTCATAAGAACTTGCAGACTACGAAAATATTAATCTTGAAGTGCGGCAACGATCTGAAAATTCAAACCTGCTTTGAAGTATTTCTTTTCTTGATATGCACTAGTGATATTGGCACGACGCATTACATGATTCAACTCAACATAGTAATATTGGACAACTTTGCATCCTTGTGCAATGCTCTCCACATGGCGTAGTAGTTCCCTCTCATAATAAGATGGAACAAATTCTCTTCTCATAGCCTAGTTTAAATTGACCCAAGATGTAATAAATCGTTTCGCACTTAGTTGTGCCACCAACTAGAGGCATAGTCCTCAAAAAAAATAGTGGCCACTCTCACTTTCTTAATTTCTGATTCGAACTTCTGGGATTCAAGCTCGAACTCCATGTCTTGTACCCACTCAAGATACTCTTTTGGATCATTACTACCATAGAAGGGAAGATACGTATACTCGCAATCTGCCATGGTTAGTGGCAAAGCAAAGAATATGTAGAATTTTATGGAAATCGCTCAATCTCCTCTTTTCTCTCCCAAGCAAAATTCTCACCTTTCTGAAGTGAATTGAGGCCAAATACTTACACGTGGTAGTAATTACAACAAAAAGGTGTTGATCAAGCGAAATTAGTATTTCGCAATAGCACAACAACGATTATTTAGTGAAGTTTGGTATGGAAGTGTATAACCTATGTAATTTGAAATTTAAGTTATTGTAAAGCTAAGTAATAATCCAAGTTAGAATACTTTGCCTAGGTGTTGATCCAAAAGGTTTAAGCGAAGTGCATAAACACACACGCAAAGATTAATGTAACTTAATGCAAACAATGGAATGAGCTAGTGAGAAGTGATCTTAAATTGAATTGAAAATAGCTCGTTTTGCACCAAGTACTATGAGAGACACTAGGCAATTGCAAAGATATAATTGTAAGGGCACAAGATTGCTCAAAGAGAGTAAATACAAAATCGGAAGTTATGGACTAGGGTTCACCCCTCCCAAGTTCGGCTAGAGCTTTTCCTTTCCTCTTTTCTTGCACACAACCGCACGAACCAAACTCTCCCCCCTTCGGCTATGAGGGCAACCGAAAGGAATATATGTGGTATTGTTTGTATGCGATCTAAACTTCCTTTCTTTCTTTCTTTTTAAAAAAATTTCTTTTCAAGTCATGGCTTTTACTTTTGACCGGCTGTCTTTTCTTCTTTGCTCTCTTGTTTATGCAATGGCCGAATTAGGGTTTTGCTCCCCCTCTTATTTCACAACTCCATAATAATCAGCAATGTGTATAATTATACCAAGAGCAGCCCCTAATGCAATTATCAAAAGCCAGTCTCAATTGATGAAAAGATATACGTGAAGCTTCTCAAGATTTGCGCTACTCAAGAATATAAGCGAAGAACAATGCGCAATAAATTTCAGTAAGGATGAGAGTAGACAATTAGCAAAGATTACTAGAGAACTACTCCAAAAGATAGTGAGGCTTAAAATTTATAGCCTCAAACTTGACTTCTGCCCAACACTCCAAACGGATTCGAATCCATAATGAACTTAGAATTACAATCGGATTCGAAATTCCAATCTATGGGGGCGAAAACTTTGTGGCTCGAACACGCATGGAAAGAGGTCGAATTTGGAGTTGACATCAACAGCAAAGTTTGAAGTCTCGTTGTAACCTTTCCAAGGAATCAAAGAACTCCTAAATCGGAGTTCGGAGACAAAAGTTACGACCGATTTACGGAACAGTGTACCAATTGAACTCGAATTCGACGAAAATTGATTCAAGAACCGAATTTGATTTTGGGATTTTTGATTGGACATAAAGATTAAGCAACACAAAGGAAACACTTAGATCAGCATTAAACAAAAATTCTAATTGATCAAAACCTAACAAAACTCATAAGAAAATAACAGGTTGTAACTAGGGTATGGAATTTTTTATATAGAAATTTCGGTTTATGGACTCTAGGAGTAAAGAACAGCAAGAAAATTAATCTAAACTAGGGATAAGTAATCCTACCGAGTTAACCGCGTTCTGATACCAAGATGATACGGGGTCGCCCGATCTTCACGACATAGGATCGAATACTCACGTACCTCTCTTGAATCGTAGTGATCTTCCAGTGCCCGTGCAAGGATTAGCACTCTATAATTCGCAAAAACACATGCGCTGATTTCACCGACCACCAAGTGAAATCATCGTGCTCTCAATTCCCAACGGAAAGGTTGAACGATCTTGATTATTGAAGAACTCCCAATTCCTTTTATGAACATTGTTCGCCCATGTGTGAGGAACAAGAGCAATCTGCTATTTTCTTTATTAAATGTGGTCTAACCTCAAAAGGCATGAATACATCAATATACATGACCCCTAGGGCCGGCAACAAGTTATCTAAACCGACTCCAACTCATCCTTACATATATTGGACTAAAACTCACACAAAAAGGAAACCTCAATTTACAGATGTAACATTGTTTCGATCATAGCGGTGCAACCGTAGGGTTTCTGAAGCTGGGGTCTTACCCATTATGTGTGTCTTGGAATAAGCTTTCTAACAAGTACAAGAGCACCCCAATTGGACTCCGTTTGTCAAAGTTGTGACACTTTTATTACAGGCCCTGTGGACTGACCCGAACCGAATCCGAATTGAATTCTGAGTTGATTCTTTATTTGATTTCGGTTGGGCTTGTGGGAGGTCCGAATTAGGCTTAGAAATCTTATTCAAAACTTGAGCTTCTCCCCTTTTCGCTCTTGGCCGCATGGGCTTCTTCTCTCTCGCATGGTTCTCCTCCATTGCTTTGGTTCCGACCTCCCTCTCGGTTCCAAAGTCTTGACAATGTTTAAACCTAAGAATGCACAAAGTAGTGACATGAAGTAGTATTCCATTCTCATGAATAACATCATTTGTAATAGATAGAAACGAGTTCACTTCAATGTTATGCTTTTTTGCAAAAGAATCCGCACTTTTGGTAAGTTCATGTTGTTCCGAAGTACATCGAAGATTAAACACAACATAGCCAACGATATCCTCATCAGTTAGATTTGTTGTAGTAACATCATGTTACAAGAACTTGTACATCTGGTAGCAATCCAAAGGAAAGATTTAACGGGAAAAGAATATGCAAGTTTTCTAAACGTACAAGGACTAAGGAGGATCTGCAAAGCACCGACACGCCTGGAAGGCGCCGTGTCCGTGTCGGACACCGTGTCGGACACGGACACGGCTCCGACACGGCTCGGACACGTATTCCAGGCGTGTCGGAAATTTGCGTCGCGAAAATAAATAAAAACAAATTCGGACACGTATCGGACACGTTTGGCCGCGTGTCGGACACGTATTGAACCATTCATTCGGCCCATTCATTCGGCCTATCTCCCATCCTAACCCTACCTCTCCTCTCCATCTCCCGTCCCCATCATCTCACTCCTGTCTCCGCAGTCGCAGCCACCTTGCAAGCGCCGCCGCCATGCTCGTTGCGCCGCCGCCTTTGCATCCGCCGAAGCGTTTCTTTGCTGTCTTTCAACTGCGTCGGTCTCGCCGACGCTGCTGGTCTCGGCTGACGCTGACGCTAGCGCTTCCTCGCTGACGCAGCTTAGTCTGCTGACGCTGCTGGCTCTCTTCTGCTCCTCACGATGCCTGCTGCTCCTCCTAGCTCCTGCTGCTGCTACGCTCTCACTCATGCCGCTTCACTTAGTCGCCAGATTTGGACTTGCTTGTGAGTGCTTGATCGCTTGTGCATACTGCATCTGTGCATTCAATAATATATATATATATATATATATATATATATATATATATATATATATATATATACAGTGTCCCGTGTCGCTATTTTTTAGAAAATGGCGAATCCCGTGTCCGATACGTGTCGTGTCCGACACGCGTGTCCGTGTCCGTGCATCCTAGAGGAGGATTATGAAATGGAATATGAAAACATTTTTCCTTCTTTGCAATATTCGGTACTCGTACTTCACCCACAAAAGGTCAAAAGGCAGAGTGATGTATTGCTATAGTACAGAATACCAGCAAGTGCCACCCTACAAAGTAAAAAAAATCACGCTGGACTTAACTTTTATTGTGTATTTAGCCATTAGCGTTCTATGCAATTTAGCATCGCATCTGGGCAGTCATCTCATCTACATCAGATGGGTCATGTCAACATATAACTCCAAGACAACCACAATACATGCAACTTGCTCAGAGATTTTGGTGCACAGACGTGACTCTAGAGCTACCACTGTATCATGAAACGAGCAGCTATAGACCAATGACATTCTTATACATGGCTACAAAAGAGCATGATGGGGATCATACGTTAGGCCAGCAGATGTAACATTAACATATTCAGCAATGAGGAAGGAAATAAAATGATGCAAAAAAAAAGGTAGACAGCCACAGCATCGGATATGACATGTTATGAGCACAGGAAAGCAAGGTAATAACTACATGTCTAAAGGAACAACACAGGCAAGCATTACTGGAATTCAAATTTGTACCACTTACACGCTTGAAAGCTAATGCCTTTGCGGCTCACGCATGGAGGAAAACTAAAAATTTCATTTGCCAATTGCCCCCGTTCCAATTTTGCACGAATTATTCCGACACCCTACAAACAACATAAGCAAAGAGTTACTACACATAACACTTAAGTGCGTCACTACATCAGTTCAGTGCTCCTTCAATACCTTGGACGTAAACAACTCGATTTTGCATAGCACGAGCGCACTGCCACCACACCATAGCTTCGCAGCCAGAACTGCATACAGTCTCGCCTTGCGGCGCTTCGGCATTTCGTCGAACACCTCGCGGGCCATCGCCCCGGCTGCCCAACACGAGAGAACAGCTGTCACAAATTGACGACACATCCGCAGCCGCCACAACGTCGAAACGCCCGCCGCGGAGCATGGCGTGCGTGCCAACGACGCCTCCAGCCACACCCACCGACGCGCGGCGGAGGCGGCGGTTTCGGCGAGGGTGCCACGAGCCCACGACTCTGGCGCCGACGAGACGAGACAATCATACGCGAATACACGAAACGATTAAAAAAAACACGGCCTATTATGGGGTCGGGCTGGGCCAAGCGGGCTCTGCTTAGCTTAAGCCAGTAGTTAGATAAGTGGGCTGTAAGCCCATAATAGTTAGTTTAATGGACCTAGGCGAGCCGGATACGGCGATGAGGCCCAGCCCAGGAAGTCCCAAACGGCTAGTTTCGCAAACGGCTAATTCTCCAACGGTCGGACCCCCCGAATGGATTCATATACCTCCTGTGGAATGGAATCCAATGCCTAGTGCGCTACTACTGCTCTGCTTCTTCCTCCTCTCCTCTCTCTCTCTCTCTTGCTCTGCATCCGTTCTTGGATCAGAATCCTTGCGGCGAGGGAGGAGATAGAGGTGATGATGCAGCAGCAGGAGCCGTGGCACGTCGCCGGCGCCGTAGGGCTCCGGCCGACCAAGTCCGCCCCCTGCTCGCCCATCAAGCCGGCGGCGGCCATGCTCCGGACCCACTCCGACTCCTTCCACGTCACCCACAAGGTCCCCGTCGGCGACACGCCGTACGTGCGTGCCAAGCGCGTCCAGGTACGCGTCGTGTCCTTCGGTTTACGAGAGCTTTTGGGTTTGTGTTTGGATTCGTTGAACTGATGGATCTGTTGCGATGGCGGCGGCGCAGCTGGTGGACAAGGACCCGGAGAAGGCGATCGCGCTGTTCTGGGCGGCGATCAACGCGGGCGACCGGGTGGACAGCGCCCTCAAGGACATGGCCATCGTGATGAAGCAGCAGAACCGCGCCGAGGAGGCCATCGAGGCCATCAAGTCGCTACGCAGCCGCTGCTCTGACCAGGCGCAGGAGTCCCTGGACAACATCCTCCTCGACCTCTACAAGGTTCGCCAACCATTTACCTTCCTTTCCACGCCTCAATCAATGTGTTCTGCTGATGCATCATTCCGAGGCAATACGTACTGAATTTGATCGAGTTCTTGTTGTTGCAATGCGCAGAGATGCGGGCGGTTGAATGACCAGATCTCGCTGCTCAAGCACAAGCTGCAGCTGATCCACCAGGGCACCGCCTTCAACGGCAAGCGCACCAAGACGGCGCGGTCGCAGGGACGCAAGTTCCAGGTCACCCTGGAGCAAGAAACAACCAGGCTCCTTGTAAGTGCACACACATTTCTTGTGGCTAAAAGCTTCGATTCATCTCCTTATCATCTCAACTCAAACCAATGTTGCTGATCATTCTTGCTCTTGCCATTGCAATCCAGGGCAATCTTGGGTGGGCGCTGATGCAGAAGGAGAACTACACGGAGGCAGAGGGCGCGTACCGGCGGGCGCTGCTCATCGGGCCGGACAACAACAAGATGTGCAACCTGGGCATCTGCCTTATGAAGCAGGGCCGCGTGCTGGAGGCCAAGGACGTGCTCAAGCAGGTGCGCCCGGCGGCCGTCGACGGCCTGCGCGGCGCGGACTCGCACCTCAAGGCCAACGAGCGCGCGCAGGAGATGCTCCGGGACCTCGAGGCCAAGCTCGTCGGCCGCCCGCGCGCTGGCGACCAGTTCGACAAGAGCTGGCTCTTCGACGCGCTGATGCTGGGCTCGTCCTCAAGCATCTGGCAGCCGCAACCGTGCATCGATCACTTGCTGGCCCCGCTGCCTCGCGACCACTTCACCGATGAGAACGCCGGCGTGAACAAGAAGGTGGCCGCGCCCGCGCTGCAGCAGCCCAACATCCTCAATGTGGACGCGCAGCCGTTCTACTCGCTGCGGATGCCGCCACTGGCGACGAAGCCACAGAACGCGCTGCATCAGCCACAGCAGCAACCGCAGAAGCAGCCTCAGGTGCACGATCCGATGGGCAACCTGAAGAGGACACGGTCCGGTAACGCCATGGAAAAGGCAGGAGGAGGGGAGAAGGAGCAGGGCAACGACGATGAGAACAGACGCAGGAGGAAGTCGCTCTCCACCGAGGAAAGATGGCCGGAGCTGCCGGACCACAGCGCGTTCGACGAGGCCCTTGTTGCGGCGGTTCTGGCCCCGGTCCTCGACGACGAAGCAGCAGCCACCGAAGGCAACGGCAACGGCAACGGCAAGCCAGCGCGGGCGAGCTACGACACGAGCCCGGCGGTGAAGGAGAAGATGGGGAAGAGGCTGAGGATCTTCCAGGACATTACACAGACACTTAACACTTTCTGATTTTTTGGTTTCCTTTTTCTTTGCTACTCACAGCAACCAGGCTTGAGGTGGTGACGCCACAAAGGAGATGGGCTTGTTCTCCTGGAAGTTTCTCTCTCGCCGTTAATTTAATTAGGGATTCGATTGGATTGGATTTAATTTGCTGCTGATTCTTAATTTAATTTTAACATACCAAAATAACAGCTGATCATTTGTTCGGTTCTTCAGCTTGACACTTAATTGGCAAGAGTGTGTTTCCTGCTGCTTTGCCAGAAAGCCTTACTTATAAGTCGTAACAGAAGTGAGATTGCATCTTGTTAGTTTCGTCTGTTTAACAGTTGAATAACAAAGTGTCTCATTTATATATCTCAGCTCATCTTTTGTTTATACTTGTATGCTGAGCTGGTGTTGCTTATCTTGTGAATCCATGATGAACATTGTGAATCAAAATGCTTTCACAATAATAAAGTGATGCAATACGAACTACGTGTAAGAATTATATAGTACAGATGGTGAAACATCAATAAGAATTCTGAAATATTATGACTAAAGGCTTCTTGCTGCCTCACAAGTTTGTTAATTGTAAATCAATCTTAACAAGGATCATGTTGACAAAAATCCAAGCAATCTACTTGGTCTTCGTCGAGGCCCCACGATAACTGCAGCTGCAGCAACTGCCACCCCAAACGCACTCTGTGGCCTCTCTTGAATCCACTTCAGTGATATCTGAATCTTTTAGAACATATGTGTTCACCTTTTATTCAAATGTGAGGACGCCTTCTTCAAGGACTACGCTGAATCACACAAGAAGCTTTCTGAGCATGGGTTCACTCCGTGGAGCGGTGGCACAGCATCGTATACAAAATCAGACGCTCCAACAGTTTGTACACCGACACCACTTCCCCTTCGCACTGTGCAGAGTGCCCCCCGGGCCGAGGGACCCTTCGGTGCTTAGTAGGTGGCCCCGAGCAGGGATCTCGGGGGCTTCTTGCATCCTTCAGCACCCCCTCCCAAAGGTACCCTTCGGAGGGGATGTGTCTTCTACCTGTGCTCCTTGGGAGCCTTCCGGTGGCTTCCGGGCGCCCCTCGGGACTCCACCAAAGGTATATCTGGTGTCTTCCGGGGGGCCATAGCTGCGCCTTCGGCCTTGGTCTCATGGGTTTTTTGGTGGCTTCGTGCGCCTTTGTGGCCTTCCTGAAGGATGTTTGGTGTCCTCCGGGAAGGCACCTAGTCATGCCTTCGGCCTTGGCCCTCGGGGGCCTTCCTGTGGCCTTCACCTGGTCGTTGGGGCCGGTGGGCCGCCCCTACGACACGTCTGAGTTCAGGATCATCCAAGAGAGCCTTGTCAGTTGGAAGTTTCAAAAGCCCCTCTGATTCCTCCTTCGGGAGTTCACTACATTAATATAAAAAGTGTTCTCGCTTTCTCATCACTAGTTTCCAAAAAAAACTACATGACAGGTTGGCTTAACGTTGAACTTACAGAAAGTACTAGTTGTCAAACTTAAGTGGTTCCCTAGTCCATGCACCCTCAAATCCAGATCTTTCAGGATGAGCCCTTCCCTATAAAAACAACTCCTGGCTGTGAGATATTATGCTCAAAGAATTGGTGCTCATGTTTCAAAAGAACACAACAGCTAACAGTGTGACCACCAGATAGAGCTACAATATCTTTGTCCGTCAATCCAATCCAATGAAAGATGTCCCTTAAATGTGATGCACCTAACTAAGAAAAGAAGAAAGAGTAACCAAAATAAATACCTAAGCAATAAATATGGACTAGCGGTCTAGCACTGAGCATAGCAGTAAATTCTAAACTACATGAAAATTCTGTAATAAAACATGTCAGCAACACCCTCGTAGCCGCTGCATTTAATGTATTCTTACAAACTACTATAACTAATAAAACTTATCCCAGCCAATATGCTATTGGAGATATTCAACAGTTGGGAGAAAGATATCTGCAGAGATAAGTAGGTAACATAAATTAGGAATTGGTAGCCTGGTATTACAAGTAGATCACCTCACATCAATACATAATGATCAAAGTGCAGCACAAAGAATAAAATTTCTGCATTAAGAAAAACTGCTCCCAAACAAATGTGTACATTGAATGGCTCATTTAAACGAACCCCTACTGTGAAAGGCTGATCATGAAAGGTGTGCAGCCATAATTCAGCAAGAGCACATATGCTGCTTGTGGATAACTTCCTAAATCATATGGTGGACACTTGGGTAGAGGTGGTGGAGGTCGGGGGTGGCTAGGGGCATGAGGGTAGAGGAATAGGAGTAGAAGGTTGGGGTCGGGGCAGTTGGTAGATGGTGGAGATGGATTTGGTGACGTTCCTGTTAGTATTGGTGGCAAGCAACTTTCGGTCTTTGGAGTGGTATTGGCTATGGAATCGATGGATGGTAATTTTTGTTAGATTCTAGTAATGATATTGCAATATGTAATAAGATGAAACATAATTGTTATCTCATGCCCATTATGAGGGAGGTGTTGAAGATATTAGAGTTTAAATAAGAGTCCAAGTTGTATGTGAGTCGGATTATAATATTTAACACTATAAATAAAAGGTGCGGGGGTCCTAAGGGGCACACACAATTCTTACCCGAAAAACAACAAGTACATTCAACAAGGTTATGAATTAAGAAGCCAACGACTATAAAAGATTTACTACCAGGCAAAACAATTTATCACTACCATTATGAAAAATCAATTACATGAAAACTTTTCATGGGGACCAATCCATTATGAGTTTGGCAAATAAATTGTTCCTAGGGTATGTGTTCATATGTGTTGCTTTATGATGTTTGACAGAACATTGCTATTTAGATCATGTAAAATAGCCCTTATAGATTAAGAATGCAACGGACAACAGCTAAATCATCTCTGTGCAAATGGACTAAAACACATTTTCCTCCACTTTATTTACAAATTTACACTTGTACACCCAACATATTTTATAAGTGAAAAATTACCCATTGTCTCACAGAAAAATGGACATTTATCTCGAATTGGTAAATTGCACCAGGACTAGGGTATTTAACTCTGTGAGGCAAGTTAAACACCCAGACAAGCATCATCATCCTCCCAACTTCCTCACTGTGCAGCCATAACTAAAGTAACTACAAAATCGATATGTTATTTTCATTGTAGCTCTTCCAGGTATGCCACTAACTTGCAGAGAAATGAACTAAACAACAGCATGGAACTAACAGTCTAACAAGACAAATCTCTACTACTTAAAAATTGGAGTTGGTGATCGTCCGTCCTCTCCACCCTCCCACCCCTGTCTCTCTCTACCGACATATGAGCCACGTTATAAGCAAACTATCTCTTCGCATCGTGCGCTCCCTACTCCTCTCCCAGCATCACCTACAATACCGCCTGCGCTTCTTTCTCCTTTGCGCCCTCGCCTCCACCCCCGTTCTTTTGCTCTGCTCCACGCGCGCCTTCTCTCCCTCCTCCGTCGTCGCTTCCATCGACCGGATCTAGACGGGTCTCACTTCCTCCTCTCCACCCCTGCTCTTCTCTTCTGCTCTGCTACAGGCGTTATGACGAATTGAGATATATTATATCTACTTAAATTGATAAACTATTACATTTATAAGATATTTTGTAGCAATGTAAGGGCACTTAACTAGTAAAATGTGTAAGAAGCAATTGTGCATGGGATCTGTCCCTATGAACTGGACATAAGCATAAAATAACGCCACCGATCCCTCTTCACTTCATGCACACAGAAGTACAGGGCATGATTCGTATTGCCAAAACAACTATCACTAGAGCATTAAGAGGTAAGTTGTGTTAGATTCATCAAATTCTGCTACTATGTGTTACTGGTAAGAACACATGCTGACCATAGTTCTCCTTTCAATTCCATGCCCTTATAGCTCAAATTAGATACTACCATCATCATGTTCATGCAACAGGGCCACAAATGGAAGTGCGCTCGCGGCGCACGCGAGGTGTTCGACGAATAGAACGACACGAAGAACTTACCCCTGGGTACTACCTACAAATGCAATAGCACTCACAATCTCCCCATCCAGCTCGACCAGCATGACTTCGGACGAGTAAATCAACCGAAACAGAAGCAAAAACCGTTCCGAGGGAGTAACGAGAGTGTGAGATGATCGGTACGGACGCGAGGCGGAGCATGATGGGGGCGTAGCCCTTGGATGCGACGAGCGCGTGGAGGTCGCCGCGCGCCTTGTCGACCTGCCGCAGGTAGTCGGCGTCCACCACCAGAGCCGCCATGGCCGCCGCGCGGAATGGTGCGAAGAGACAAGAGCGGTGAAGACAAGTGAAGGGGCGTGGCGTCCGAGGAAGGAGAGGCGAGGACGACGAGATAACGCGTGCGGTTGGCTTTGGTTACCGGCCCAACGAGCTAGTCGCCACCTGTCGGGCCTTTTTGCTAAAAACGCTGTACAACAGGGGTCGATCTGTGGGCTCAAATGCAAGCCCAGATTACCATTTTGTATGGACCGATAAGAACTATGGGCCTTTTGTTTGTGACGTAGGCACCCCTTTTTTTCAGAGAGAGGTTTTCCTAGGGCCAACCGATGTAGATCTATGAGCCTTCCTCTCCAAAAAATGAAAAACATTCCGAATGCAGACAGCCTTTACAGTTACTCCATCTAAAGTCGGCGTCATGATTCACGCAGGACGAATTGTGCTTTTGCATCATGTTTTGTGATCTAAACTCCTTCGTACTGAACCTCGCTTTGCATCATGTGTTGAGTTGTGTTGCACCTTTGTAGTACGATACTTCGGGCAATCTGAATTTGTTGGTTCAATCAATAAAACTAGTGTACGCAGTGCTACTACAGTTTGAATGTGCATTGGTGCTAGCTAGGGAGAATCGAACAAAGTAGTAGGTGTACATCACTTATTCCCTTTCTTCCTTTTCTTTTTGAAGGCACTCCCTTCTGTCTTTGGGTTACCGGGCACAAAAGCAAGTAAACAGTTCTAAAAAAAGCAAAGGAGAGAGGCGGTTCAGTCAGCCAGCCATCTTTGGAAAAAGCAAACGAAATAAAAAGTCGAACCGTGCATGCATGGATACACCTACACGGGTACGCGCGCTACCACGCTGAACCCAACGTGTTTGCTCCGGCGCCACAAATTCCTCCCAAACAGAAACGAATCAACGGCATTCGCGAATTCAAACCCAGCATGCCAGTATGCCACACACAGCACACTAGCTTCGAGCAGTAGCACCACTCCACTCCACCCACCGCAAGTAATTGGCAATCGCAGCCGGGGAGAGCATTCAGCCGTCGGATCCGTATCTCTATATTGCTGCAAGCCTATGTGTAAACAGTTTTTTTCCCCTTCCGGAGGATGTAAACAGTGCTCAGCATTATAACATAGTAACAGTAAAATATATACTGTGTCAATTTTAATGTAGTGAAAATACATTATTGTAATTGATCTAGTTATAAATTTTCATGAAGATAGCTTCAAGGGACAAGTAACAGTAAAATATATACTCTGTCAATTTTAATGTAGTGAAAATACATTGTTGTAATTGATCTAGTTATAAATTTTCATGAAGATAGCTTCAAGGGACAATCCTTCGATATCCATCTGATCCATCCACAACTCCGTCTCCATCTATCCATCCGTGGAACCCCTGCGCAACGTTCCTTTCGAAAGGCTTTCTGCAAAAGACGCGAGCCGGGGCTTAGAAACAGCAAAGAAAAGCCCCAAAAATGCCTGCGCGGCCCACCCAAACAGCCGAAAAAACGCTCCCCGAGCCGAGCGCGGCACGGCCCCGCACCAACCAAACAAAAACGCGGAGCCGATCGAAAGCCCGAAACCGCCCGGTGTCTTGCACTCTTCCCCCTCCCACCCGCCCGAAATCCCCAGCGCCACCCAGCCGGCGCACACGGCAGCACGACCGTTGGAGCCGTTGGTTTCCCACGCTGCCCTCGCGCGAATCGCCAAGCCGTGTGGCAGCGGAGGCAAAGGTGGGGGGGTAGTTTGGGGTTCGGGGAGCCCGAGAAAGGCCAATGCTATGCACACTGCCCGAAATCTCACGACCCTCTGTTTTACTCGCCACACTCTCTCTCTCACTCCCAGCTCCACTTCGCTGTGTGCTTACTGCTGTGCTGATGCGAGCCGGTTACTTTGCTGCCTTGCACAAGCAACACGCGTACAAAGGATCTCTCGGAGCAAAACTGTCAAGGGAGGTAAAAAGGGTAAGGAGGGTGCTGTGTATGATGAGGAGACAGGGGAGTGTGCAGTGAAACGGGCAAGGGCCGGACAGTTACTAGCCAGCAAAGGTTGGGTGGAGTTTGGAGTGAGAGAGGAAAAAAGAGGCGAGTGTGGTGGTGATCGGCGAGCGAGCGAGCGGGCGGCGATGGGTTGCTGCCAGTCGCGGCTGGAGCGGCAGGAGGCGGTGTCGCGGTGCAAGGCGCGTAGGCGGTACACGAAGCAGCTCGTGCAGGCTCGCCGGGACATGGCGGCCGCGCACGCGTTATACCTCCGCGCTCTCCGGGCCACGGGGGGCGCGCTGCTCCACTTCGCAAGCGCCGAGGCCGACCACCCCCACCCCCACGTCTCCGCTCCCCAGCCGCCGCCCTCCCCTCCTCCGCCGCCCCCGCCGCCTCCCCCGCCGCCGCTCAGCCCCACCCCGACCACCACCTCCTGGACGACCAACTCCTCCTCGATCACCGCGTCCCCGATCTTGCCCCCTCCGCCGCCACCAATGCCGTCGAGCTGGGACTTCTGGGACCCCTTCGCCCCCTCCTCCTCCCGCTCCGCCACGGAGGACGCCGACTGGGACGCCGCCGCCACAACCATCGACGCCCCCAACGCCGCGCCCGTGGTCACGGCCACGGCTGCGGCTGCCCCGCCCCCTTCCGTCGTCACCGCCACCACCACCACCTCCGCGCCCAGCGAGCTCACCGTCATCGCGGTGCCCCGCTGCGCCGCCGGGAAGAAGGACCTCGCCGAGATCGCCACCGAGCTCGACGAGTACTTCCTCAAGGCCGCCGACGCCGGCGCCCGCGTCGCCGCGCTGCTCGAGGCCCCCATCTGCGAGCCCCCCGAGACCAACCACAGCCTCCCAGGCAAGACAATTAGCAAATCACTCACTTGATTGATTAATTATTTCATCTTGCTCACATTTCATCTATTTCTGATTTATTTTGTTGTTACATGCAATGGAATCAACTAATGTTGCAGTGAAGGTACTGAATTACAGCAAGAACTTGAAGCCGATGGGATGGTCATGGGGCGGAGGAGGGTATGGGAAAGGTAGTAATGGATTTTCGAGGTTTGGTAGAGGAGACGAAGGGATGGGCAATGGCGGAGACAGTGGAATCCTTAGCCACTCCTCCACCGTGGAGAAGCTCTACGCCTGGGAGAAGAAGCTGTTTCTTGAGGTCAAGGTGAGTAGTGCTTTGATCTTTAACTTTATTAACGGTGGTTTGACCTTTGCTTTCCAATTTAACAGTAGCAAGAACAGACAGAATGGTCGAAATGTACTGCTTTGTTAGATCTCAGAATGGAGGAGTGAGTGAGTGGTTTGGTGCTTTTGAGTAGTAGTCTTTTGTTGTGTTGTTCGTGGTTTGATTATTATACTGTGATGGGAGATACTAACAAAGTTTCTCTGGGGTGGCAATTGGTTCTGTCTGAAGAAAAGTAGCTAGTGGGCACAAGGACGAGTAGTGTGTAATGCACATGGATACTGGTTGCTTTGGTTGTCCATTTAGCAGTAGTTTTCCCCCCTCTTTCAGGGGCTTATGTAAATATGACATGTGCCATTCCAAGTAGAAAGATGGTCTTTGTGCTCTGTTTTTTTTTCTTAATTTTATAACCATGAAAGGCTTAGTCAGATGGAGCTGTAAAGATTGAAATTTATGCGCAAGTGTGTTTTCTAAATATTGTTGTAACTGACTACAATCCTTGATCAAATATTTTTTAATTTCTTTACCATGGTAAAGATAGGATTTTTATGCTCCTTTGATCGTCTTTGGTGAGTAATCATGAAATGTCAGCTTTATTTACAACTGTAAAGATAGAATCCTTATACTCCTTTCGATAGGAGTTGACTTAACAGAGATTTCTGTGAACTTTCTTTTAACTGTACAATTGGGCAGAGTTACGAGGGGTTTAAGCAGGAGCATGATACGAAGGTGGGGCTACTGAGGAAGCAGGAGGTGAAGGGTGTGAACTACTTGAAGATGGAGAAGAACAGGATGGAGATGGAGAGCCTGGAGTCCAAGATGCTGGTTGCCACCCAGTCCATCGAGACCACCACTTCTGAGATAATCAGGCTGAGAGAATCCGAGCTATTTCCTCAGCTTCTTGAGCTGGTTGCTAGGTTAGTACAATGATCCCTTCATCCCTCTATTCTGTCGTACCATATGCATCTAGTATAGTAGTTTAGGACGCTTCACATGCTCTCTACCTCCACTTGTACATGTCGTTTTGCATACTTGCAAATGAACTTGATTGTATAGGCTTGACATGTGGGCCAAAGTACGGCTTTACCATACTTGACTGTAGAGGCGTTGGTTATTTACTCTTTGCTTCTACCGACCACAGCTTCACACCATGCTGCTGTTTTTCATTCTACTACTCATGTAAAGGTACCTTTGTCACTGTACAAGTCACCCTTCACTGATTTGGGTGAACTTTGAAATAGTGGAGTTTGGAGGAAGCAATGAAGTATTGTAGTGCTGGTGGGATCTCCGAGTTTTGACTGTTGTGACTGAATTTCGTTGATTTGGTCAGACTAGGCCTGCCTGAGAGATCTCCCAGGCATCATTGCCCGATCTAGCTGACATCTTTGGGCAGTGGTGACGTAAGTTACTTATACATCACACTTTTGAAGTGCTAGTTGTGTTTGTTTGTCATGTGATGGTGTTTGATGATTAGTGGTGTTGTTTGTTGTGATTGGAACTGTCTTTAGTGTTAAGGGTATTTGTGGTATTTCCCTACTATCCTAGGGTTCAATCTTGTGTCTCTTGTACTCTATATATTGCTCATTAGGCTATTGCAATACATACACAATATTCTGCCGCCGCCACCTGCTAGCCTCCGCTCGTCTCTTCCGCTGCCCGCTGCCCCGGGAGGAGCAATCTCCGCTCCCGGGGTGGCCACATTAGTTTTCTTTCCTTATGGAAGTAGCATCCGGTCGCCGCCGAGCTTAGTCTTCGTCGTAGTGGAGCTTTCCAGCGTCATCGACCTCAGATCCGGACGCTCCGCCATCGCCAGGCTCTCAGATCCGCCTCCACATCGACGCCAGCAACCTCGCCCCTGACGCCATGGTTGCCTGCCTCCGCCTGGCCGCGATTCGCCTCTCGAGGGAGCTCTTCTTCCAGATCACGGCGCTGGGGGTGACGACGAGGTGGAAGGAGCCTTTGAGCTTCCCTGCTTCGGCAAGGCCACCAAAATCCAGTAGCCTCTTCGTTGGATCCAGCGAGATCAAGCCCTTCCTCGTCGAATCTTGTCGTTGTCGCTCCTCCCCTAGCCTGTGTCCACGCAAGCAGCTCACGCCCGTGCCTGAGCATCTTGAGGAGCGCGAGGGGGAGACGAAGGAGCATGTGGAGACCTACCTGTACGTGTGGGGCTCCTACATCTTCGTCTACGGCTTGAGGAAGACGGATCCCCCCCCCCCCGCGCTGGTTCGCCGCGCCGCTCTCACCGAGCTCCAACCACAGCAGCGTTGCCAAGCCGCCCTGGGCCCGGTCGCTGCCTCGCCCCGGCTCTGCCTGGGCTGCCGACCGCTTCTGGGGTGCTTTGCTTCTGAGGTGGGGAGGAAGAGAGCGCGAGCGCGTGCGGTGCTGGATGGAAGAGAGCAGAGGGGGAAGGGAGAACAAGTAAGATCTGGTTTATAACCAGATCCCGCTCCTGACCTCTTGCGCAGCTTTTTCCGCTGTTAAAGCTTTTTAGTGCTAGTATCTACTGCTAGTTAGTTGAGTCATTTTTTTCCTTTTCTTCGTGTCGTTTCTTCGTTGCGTCCATCCAAGTCAATATCATTCTATCTTTGAGTTCATATAAACCACGCGAGTTCACAAATTTATTGTCAGTTATAGAAGTATAGGAATTACTTTTTGCATGTCTTCGAGCTGTTGCAGATCGTAGAAGTCGTTATGATGCCGCCGCTTCTCTCTTAGTCGCCGCCCTGAGCTTCTAAGGCCGCCGCGTTTCTTCCGCACTGCGCCTCTGTTGCGCTTCTTGTGCACTGGGCCGCCATACTTCTATCTATTCCCTTTCGGCTTGATTTGACAGTTTTCTCTATTCCTGTCGGTTTCATCATCTTTTTCGTCGTGTTGTCGCGGTCGACTTTGCTCCCGCTTGCCTCTACTTTCTCAGTCCCTGCACCTTGTGCTTTATGGGCTGTCGCACGACCTCGGATGAGAGATCTTTTGATAGTCGACATATTTTCCAAGAGCTGCACGCTACGACGATATTATCAAGACTCGGACTTCGGATTTTCTCTATTGTAGTGTTAAGCCTTTCCAAATGCAATGCTATTGCATATGCCTTCCATTTGAGGGGGGTGTAAATGTATTTGTGGTATTTCCCTATTGTCCTAGGGTTTAGTCTTGTATCCTTTGTACTTTATGTATTGTCCATTGGGCTATTGCAATACATACACAATATTCATAACATTTAGGAAGTTCTGGAACATTAGCATGTTAATTAACTCTTAGGTGGCTAGTTCATTCTTTTTTAAAGAACTGAACTTCCAGAAAGGAGAAAGAGTAATATCATCGAGTTCCTTGTTCATTGCACTTGTGCTTTAGATTTCCTTTCCTCAAAGGGGGTTTCTGTACTTAGAATAATTTCATTATCTCAATAAGGAATGTGCATTTAAATTTTGGAATATTCTTGTATAATTTTCCGACAATGATATGACAGGCTAAAATCGTTGCACTTTTTCGTTGTTTGACATCATGTGTCTAAATGGATGAGGTACTACGATATTATTAAATCCAACTACATATCCATTTATAATTTTTGCTTGTTCCAGCTTCAGAAATTTTTGTTGAAATATCCATTTCCCGGTTTTGTTACTGCACTTTGATTCAATTACTAGTGTACTAGAATACCAGCTGTCTCATGCTGCAGTTTATAGGGGCCTCCCTGTAAATCCTTGGTCAGATGCAATTTTATTTTATGGAAGTACCTTTCCTTTCTTCAGCAATATCTCTTTGTATTTCCATTCTCATGCATATTTCTTTTTATGAATGAATTCCAGCTTGATGAGCATGTGGAGAGGCATGTATGAGTGTCATCAAGTACAGACCCACATGGTGCAGCAGCTCGAGTACCTCAACAATTCCTTGAGTACTAACCCAACTTCCAATGTCCACCGGCAAGCAACTCTCCAGCTTGAGATAGAGGTCGACAGGTGGTACTCGGCATTCTGTAGTCTGGTTAAGTCCCAGAGAGATTATGTCTACTCATTGACGGGCTGGCTTCGCCTCTCCCTGTTCCAATGCCGTCATGATCCACTCACCAAAACTCACCAGAACTCTGATATCTACAGCTTGTGTGAGGACTGGCAGCTAGCCATTGACCAAATCCCCGATAAGGTAGCCTCAGAAGGGATCAAAACTCTCCTAACAGTGATCCATGCCGTTGTAGTTCAACAGGCGGAGGAGCAAAAGCAAAAGAAGAGGTCAGAGTCTTCATTCAAGGAACTCGAGAAGAAGGTAGGGGAACTGAGATCTCTCGAGTCCAAATATGGGCCATATTCTGGTGCTGAAGGTTACGGAGAAATGACGCGGAAGTCACCGGTGTCAGACAAGCGAGCAAAGGTAGAGGGTCTGAGGAGTAGGGCGGACGAGGAGAAGAGCAAGTACGAGAAGTGCATTGGTGTCACAAGAGCAATGACCTTGAACAACCTTCAGACGGGCTTTCCCAACGTTTTCCAGGCGATGACGGGCTTCGCCAGCGTCTGCATGGAGGCGTTTGAGTCGGTGTACAACTTCAAGAGGAGCTCAGACCGGATCCTTGACATGAAGAGGCTACTGACCTGAGAGTGACATTCCCAGAAGTCGGCGGGTCACTGTATAAAATGTATACAGTTCTAGACTTGTAGTATAATAGTAGAGTTGAAGAGACTTTAGTTTACAACCAACTTTGTCTGTTGTTATCAGGTTGTAAGCACATAAATGCCTCGAGCTCGTTTACTTGCTGTGAAAGAACTTGAGGCCTTGTTCTTCCTTTCTTTTTGGGTAGCGTTCGAGTTGTTAGTCCATTGTTGAATTCGAAATCTGGCAGGTTGGAGGGTTTTGTATTCGAAATCTGGCCCTTGTTCAAGGGTTGGAATCAGACGCATTTTATGTTTGGAGATTATTTGGGAAGTTGGCTCCTGCAACTGCGGTAGCTTCCACGATGCCTTCTCCCCCCAGCTAGAATAAACAAGTGGCCGTTGCAGAACAACATTCAGATTTCGGACACCGTATCGGCTGTTAAGAGCATGTACAATACAAATGCTTAGTAAATAATTTTGGAGAATGTGTAAGATGTACAATGCAAGTGCTTAGTAAATAATTTTGGCGAATGTATGAGATGCCCAATGCTTCTAGTAAATTCCAGGGAAAGCAATTCTTTTGGAGCATGTTTTCAAATCTCAAACCTTTCTGAATGCTGTGTTTATCTGTATACAAGGACTAAAAGCCTGTCATTACATAGAAGTTCTAATTTCATTCCATTTTTGGTGTCAATAACATGAATACATTGTTCTGAAGACAAATTCAAGCAATTAACGAAATATCTCAACAAGATAAAACAGATGTCTAGAAACAAAGGAAATATCTACAGGGCTCAATTACAGGTATTCGCAAACTGCTTTATAGCAACATTCAAATGTATCCCCCTGTACCTAGCGATGTTCAAGGATTTTGGCACTTCCCTCAGTTTCTATGAAGTTCTCCACTGCAACTCAATTTGAATCTGCCCATTCTTTGAGTCGATGAGATGGTACTTTTCATTTATCCTCTTGTTGCTGATAACATCTGCAAGGCTTATATCAATGTAGCCTAAGGTTTCCTGAATCAACATAATAAGGCCATCAGGATTAGACATTTGCAGTGGTCTCTTCAAATAATCCACCATAAAAATTCAAGCAAGTATCAACAATGACAAACAGATTGTAAAACTTTCCTAACCATATCAACAAAATAGTGGAGAGCAGAGGTTCCAAAAGAAGCTATGCAACCACTAGTGAAGTTAATCTTAACGGTGACAAGGTGCACTCATAATACATCTGCTATCTAGTTGCAAAACAACCAAAATGTTCTCGGTAGATTACTACGTTAAATAAGGGCCAGTATTTCATGTAGAAACTGTACCTTGCCATGTATCAGCCCTTTCTTTGGGGCTTTACTTAGGACTTCAACATGGAGTTTATCATTTGCAGGTGGTTCATCACATACAAATTCAAATTCATCCTCCCATCGTGGATCCCTGTTCTTCTTGATCACCTAGTAGAGGAGGAAATTTTAGGGGACGTATCATAAACATTTCAAATAGTGATGTTAAAGTGTGTAATATTACATAGATAAATACCTTTGTTTTCTTCTCTTCTCCTTTGAAAATTATCTTTGCATATGGGTTTGTGTGATGCTTCCCTTCAAGATCTTGAGCTTCATGAACAATAACATGAAGCAGCCCACCACCAGCTGGAGTACCATCTGGAGCTTTCTCTACCACATCAGTACCATCAGTGCCTTCTTTCTCCATTTCTTCCTTGAAAGGCTTATATGTCAGCTCCAGAGTCATCTGACCACGAGACTTCTCATTTTGTATGTCATTTGGATCCATGGTCTTAAGCAAGTTAAGAGTTGTGACTATAGTCTCCTCTGGGGGGAGTTCTTTCAACAGAACCATGTTCATGCCCATCTTCTCATGTTTTCCAACCTAGATATATCAAAAGAAATAACTATGTATTCTTTGGTAACATAAGCAGAAAAACAACAAAAGATTTCATGAACAAAGCAAGCCATGCCTGTTCCCAGTCAAAGACATTTATTTCCAGTGCCTGAGTTTCTGGATCTGTCACGACAAATTTGAAACCTTCATTCCACTCTGGATTGAGATTGCTGCGCTTGACTGTAGTTTTCTTGGATGGAAGCTTGTCATCTGACATCTTAAGTTTCACATATGGGTCTGATTTACCAAGCAGATCCTTCTTTCGCAGATTTTGAGCTCTTAAAACCTTCACAAGTAGAATTCCAACAGGCTTCTTTGATGCTCTGGGAATATGTGGAAACCATTAGCAACAGTCATTTCAAACACAGTACACAAAACCAAAATAGAGTCAGTGATAAAGAATTTACTTTGAGGGATCCATTATAGGCACTTCTAGTGTCTTTGGCCACAAATACATGCTCGCAACTTGCTTCTTGATGGTCTCCTGCAATTGCACAAAAGATAGTAGTTTAAAAATTAACTAATTTTACTGAAAAGAGTGAACTAGATACCAAGTAGTAATGAGTGAGCTAGACACAGCAAAAACAAATATCAAGATCAAATACAGGCTAATAGCCATCAAATTATAATGTGGCAGAAAATTCTTGCTTTGGGTACACAAGTAGACCTGTTGCTGTGAGTGTTAAAAGAAGTTGTAGTAATTCATTCATGACAAAGCCACTTAAGCTATCACTAATTCACTATGTTTAGCAAATTTAATGAAACCTTCAACATTTAAATTAAGTGTGATAAACAAAAAAAAACTATCACATGAGAAGGTTCATATTAGGAGTCAGGAATACCTGAACAAATCTGTAAAGACCAGGAATAGCCATTACATCTGCTCCAAGAAGTTTTAGCCCAAAGTCAACATGTGGCTGCAAAACCAATCATAACTAGTAAAAATGTGGATCAGCATGGTAATAAAAATACAAGTAATCGGTTGCCAGACCTTCTCCATGAGAGAGACAAGGATTTTTGCAAAGCATGGAAATGTAGACACCAACGGCTTCAGAGTAATACGAGGCAAAGCAAAGACTTGCAGATCCACAATCTGAAATATCTCGTGAACAAATAAAGGTTTCACTTGGCTGAATTCTACAAATCATAAAATGAGTCTCAATTTACTATTTCAGCTCATGACAGAACAATTTAATACCTGGATAGTTGCTTTCAACCCGTAAGCCTTTACAACAACAGTGACATTGGGATTTGCAGCCCACTTAAGAGATGGTTCCATTATCAACTCTTGCTCTTCTGTGACATAGACTTTCATTCCTGGGGGGAAAGCAAGTGTTGTTTCAAAATACATTTTTGCAACATCAAGTGTAAAACAATTAGCATCACATATAATCAATCTAGTGTAACGTGAGGATATGAAAAGAGTACATTGTGTGTAGTTATCAGCTATACATGAGTATCAAGATGTATAAATGTCATTAATTCTTCATAGTCAATCAGAAAATGTGTGAGGCTATCACTAGTAAATGCAATGTCCAGTGCTAAACATATTATATAGCAGCTTAACTAGAACAAAGTAACAGCAATGTCTTGATGTTCTATATCTGCAGCGATACAAGGTTTCGAACCACAACTACTTTATAAAAGGGGGTAATTTGGCTACACATGAACTTATAAACTGATACAACCAACCTCAAGATACATAACCCAACAAGCACTATATAAGGACCCTACAACTGTTTGCAGAAATGTCATGCAAAATATGTTGCTTCTAATGAATATTCTAGTTCAAAGAAAGGTTTAAAGTCATGTGAAATACATATGCATGCATGTAAAGAAAACTAAGAGTGCATCGCTACTAACCTTGAAAGGTGGGTGGTAAGCTACCCAAAGTAAGTGATTCAAACTCAACAGAGTCTATCTTATACTTTGCAGTGTTCTCTGCAATAATTGGCTTTGCAATTTCCTGTGCAGTTCTGCAGATAGCCTACAGGATAAATAAACAATATAGCACAGTAAGTTTTAATGTCAATCAGAGATAATTGTCTATTGCTCAGAGTAATCTACGAGATAGAGTACCTTGTTAAGGTAAGGCCACATCATCTCCAAAAACCTGTTCAGCCAATCAATCTAATAACGAAGAGGAGGAAAATGAGGATCTAAAAATAACTGACGCTGCTATTGTTTGAGTGCGTGAGTTTTCTTCAACAAATAGTTGCGGGCGTAAAAAATGGGGGAACGTACTCTATCATAGTCGGGGTTCTTGACCCACAAAGGAATTTCAGGAAGGATGCCATCCAAAGATTTTGTGTCATATTCCACAAGTGGGCGAACTTCAACATCCTGAAAGGCAATCAAGGGGGAAAAATTATCCCCGTGTAATACATCCGTGACTGCTACAGTATTGATACTTTTCTGTAGGTCTCTCTGTATATTCTGCATGAAATGACTAGTACACCACCAAGCAACGCTCAAAGTATATATTCCAGTACATAAGGCATTAAATGCACATTGCACAATACATGCATATATAAAGTTTAAACAGGCTATCATACATCATAAGGAAAAATAGCATTTCAAAATTAAAACCCCCAAAATAAAAACAGAATACTCAACCCAGGTATGTCAACAATGTGTCATTGTGTGGTCAAAAGGTACTGAATTAGGATGTGATGTGCAAAACTGCAAAAACGTTAATGTGTTCATCAGTGACTCCATGCCTCTGTGTTTCTCCTTAACTGCAAGAGCTCAAATTGTTGCCAGATTGCTTTGGTTAAAATAATTAAACATTCATTACCAATGCAACTATGGCATAACATGAGTATACATTATACAGCGACACAATGAAATTTTATATACAGTAAGAAGAAAGAAAAATCCCCACCTTGACATCGGTTGGCTGGAAGTAGATGAAGATGTAGTACCCGATAACAATACCAGCCGAGAATCCAAAGCCAAACCCAGATAAACCAAGCACCGTGCTGACTATGCCCATCTCTGATTACTTCTAAAACCCAGCTTTCTACCAAAAGTTGCAAAAAACAAACACATAAAAAGATCAAATAAAATAAATTTCATCAGGTAAATAATCAATCAAAAACACTTCACACTGCTAAATTGTGAGGGAACAACCAGAGTGAGCTAATCTCCTAGAACTGGCTGGTAGCCCTTTCTTTCGGTGAGTATCCTATTAAAGTGTTGCATGAGAGAGCATGAAATATCCCCGATATTAGAAAATTTAGTGCAAACAGATTTATACTGACTCTGTCGAGCAACATAAAGCAATTTCGCACATTAGAAACTGGAGGGGACCATCAATCAAAACTCCCCCACAGTACAAAAGTAATGCTTCAGCCCACAGATCACAGATCACAAAAAAAGAGTAAGTAGATATATTTTAAAATTTAGTGGAAACGACAGGCAGGTAGCCGATAATAACAAAGCTTAGAACAGCTAATGCCAAATGGTTTGATAACACAAAGATATAAGAGTTTAGGGCAAGGAGAATACTTGTAACTTTCGAGCTGATAACGCGGGTTTCAGAATAATATAGGATGGCACCACCCAATGACCCAAGTTGCCGTATGTTATTATTAAATGATTACGTGAGAACACAAAAAGCGGATTCAAATGGTGGAGGAAGAGAACCTCAAAGGTGGCACCTTCGCAGACGACTGTTCTTGCTTGGGTCGGGTTGGTGCTTTAGTCTTAGCTTTTGAGGTGGGTTTTGGATTGGGGATCAAATCAGGAATGGTGAATTGAAGATTTCAACGAAATAAAAGGGTGGAAATTGCCAAAGCAAAAGAGAAATATTCGAAAAAGGTTAATCTTAAGCTTAACCAAAATGTTTTATTTCGTAAAAATAATGTTAGATTGAATCAAATTGATGAACCAAATGTCACCATCTTACTAGATTCACAAATTACAGGGTGCATGCACTGTCCAAACAACAAATCCGTCAAAAATCATGTCTGTCCTGGCTAAACACGATTTGATCATTCATCATTGTATAAAAAATCACAACACGACGCATCATCGGAATAATTTTTCAAAAAATCCCAGGGGAATGCACTACTAAACCGACGCAAATCACAGGCTCTAGCATTTAAACATTACCAGACCAACTCAAGTCAAAGGACAGGAGGTTCCCCACGAGTTGTTCTCGCGAGGCGAAGCGGGTGAAAATCACTAGCGCACGGAAACCTAGACAAATCCACGGATGAACAAAAAAGCGCCGCGAATTCAAAAGTTCCGATCCCACGGACCCATCCAGAGCAACGGAGAAGCCTAGATCGCCCGAACGCGAAGGCGAGAGGAGGGAGGAACGATCCAAACGGGGGGAGAAGAGGCGACGAACCAGGGAGGCGGCGGGGCAGCGCGGTCGCGAGGGCGCTCGTTCCTTGGCTAATCTCTCGATTCAGGAGGCGGGGCGGCCATAGAAAGCTCGGGGCAGGGCTCCCGGTCTCTGCGGCAGAGAGATTTTTCTGGAGTTGGATTCGACGGGGCGGGGCGGAGGAATCGAATGGGTTTGGAGGGAAGCGGAGGGGAGGAAGCCTCTTCCTCAGGGTCGGCCCTCCGCAGTCGGCACGTTGCTGCGCACGCGGCCGCGATCCAAGGTGGGGTTAACAATAATTCTTGGGGAAGCAAGTGTCTAATTAAAGGTCATTAAGCAAGTGATTCCTCTTCCTCTTGGTGCTACGAGATGGGTGTGAGACTGGTGCGGAAGTGGTTGCGTACTCGGGGCCGCTGACAGCTGGGTCATGGCGTGTCATGTCCACTTCGTTGTTCGTGCCAAGCGTGCAACACCAGTATTTGTCATGAGTCATGGCAAGAACACTCAAATTTCTAAACCACTGCAAAATACGTTTGAGAAGCACGAATTTCTCAGAATTCATGCAAAAATTTATGTGAAACTCTATTTTTGTATCTTGTTCAGTGATCACCAAGAGTACAGTCATACTGCAAACATTGTAGCAAAAAGTCTGATGCCTGATTGTGATTGAGCCAGGTACACATAGGATCTGAGGTCCGGAATATTGACTTCGTTGAATTCATATTTTTTTTATTGGCAAGCCTATCTATAGTACCGAAATTTTTAAAGTAATATTATTTTTAAAAAAAGAATTACAAAATTAGGTAGTCGTCCAAAACAATTACAAAATTAGGCATATGTCGTCATTCCAATTAGCGACAGATGTCTGACCACCGGCGACAGAGGGCTCAACGGTGCCCAGAGCTCCCTTCAGCAGTTGAATTGGCGACAGGAGGTGGCTGTCGCCAATTCAAATGGCGATAGGAATCTCTATTTTTTTAATATTAAAATTTAAAAAACCGTCATTTCAACTGGCGATAGGGATCACACAAGTCTCTGTCGACATTCCAAATGGCGACACAATCTCCCCTATAAAAGACCTTTGAAACCTAAAATTAAGAGAAAACTCACTTTTATTCACACAAAAAAAAAAAGAGAACGAGGGGAGGGAAGGGAGAGGAGTAGAGGGGATGAGAAAAGCTACCGGAGCGCTGCTCGTCCTGTCACCCACCTTTCAGATAATTTTTTAATCGAATGGATTACATAATGTTAGATGTACGATTATGTAGTGCAGTATGTTGTACATAAATTATTTTCGGTAGGTAGTTTAGTTTTAGATATGTGGTTAATCATGAAAATCTTAATTACACTACAGTGTGTCAAATATGTTGGACGACACTAATTTCAAAATTTACTACGGTTATGGTACTATTATTGATGGTCCAGAGGGGATTGATTTATTTCCAATCAGCTGTTGCACCCTTGCCAAGACCAAAGAGGCGTACATGGGCATCGTGATGCGGCGGTTGTTTCACTCATTCGATTTTGACCATGTTATGTATGACCTGAGATTGAGTTGTCTTGCCCCCTAGCAACACAGCGCACATATTGAGAGTTAATATAGCTCAAGCGAACAAGGTCGTGACAGTCATATGTATACATGATGAGGAAGGAATGGTGGGATTTAGTCCTTCTGGCTAGACTTATGCCAAGCCTACTCCTAAATCGGTGGCTGAACAAGGAGGTGGTGATGCTGATGTCGAAGAAGAAATCGGGACTCCAGCCACAACGCGGCGCGCACAATAGCTGAAACTCTCGGAGTTGTTGATGCTGTCAACGAAGATCATGCAGAAGTAGCTTCTTCTGTCAGGCAAGCTAGTGGGCTTACTGACAAGGGTGAGGAGCTGGAAGCCCTAGTGCAAAGGATGAATCTCGAAGACTAGGACTACATGGTATTGTTAGAAGATGAAGGATCCAACAATGAGTATGATGTGGATCAGCAGGCGGTTCTATCCGAGTGGAACACATACCAGTTCGACAACCTCGTCGTTAAAAAAGGCTCCTGTGTGCCGTAGGAGTACGACCAGAGCAAGGTCAAGCAAGGAGCTATGTACAAATTAAAGGAGGTCGTGCAGGAAGCGATCAAATTCTGGGCATTGTCGGTGCGACGTACATTCACAGTCGTCAAGTCTAACCCAAAATGCTACGACGTGAAGTGCGACATAGAGGGATGCCCTTAGCGAGTAAATGTAGTTTAGCCTAAGTGGGACACCTACTAGAAATGCTTTATAGTGGTCCCTCACACATGTGTTTTCATTGAGTCAGTGCAGTCTCACAGGAACCTGTTATCAGGCTCTATCGCCAACCTCATGTACGGTGAGATTATGAATAATCTATATTTTGTGCCACGGTCCATCATTCAGACGATTAAGGCAAAGTTCCAGTACACAGTAAGTGTGAGGACCCCCGGGTTATTTCCGTAAGACCGAGGTTTACCTGGTCTTAAGGAAATAACTCTAGGCCTCAAGTAAATGAATTCCACCTTAACTCCATCCAAGTGAGGAGCCCGACCGAAACTAGAGCCCCGGTGATCATGCGCGCTGCTCCTCTGCAAGCACTACATGATTATCGGTTCTCCAAACGGTCAAAGCCAACACTTAGACAAGTTAAGATGGGATTCATCACAGCGAGTATGAGGCCGTGTTGGCTCCCAGGATCAGCGACCAACACGCTCATACTCTCATTCAACGTTAATCACATCCATACATCAACGTACATTATCAATCCAAAAGACATACAACATAATAGTTAAGTCTACACTATTACATAACTACCGACCGCCAAATTCAAATAAGAGTGATAAATAACAGTGAAGCAAAATAATTAAACCAAAAGTCCAGCAAGGTATGCCCATAACCCAAGGCAACCGACTGGGGTTAAAAGATAGCACTACTCGTCAGTGTCGCCTAAATCGGCACTGACGAGCTCATCGGGCTCGATATCGACCTCACCTGAAAAGAAAAACAAAAGGCCACCAACATCCGGCTGAGTACAAGTGCACTCGCAAGTCTTACACAAATAAAAAGTAGTATGCTAGAGGTTGTTCCAAAGGATGGCTCATATTGGCTTAGTTTTGCAAAAGAGACGCAACAATTAACAACCTACACATACTAGTTTCCAAGTGCCCATTTATAAATCAGATTTTGAAGTAGAAGTAAAGCTCATGAATAAGTAATAACATGAATCACAAATGAATCATAAAAGTGTCAAAGTGGCGGTCCACTTTGATACAACAACAAGTACACAATTTAACAAAGTGGCGGTCCACTTTGCTACAACACAAGCATGAATATCCCATTCATGACAATCCCAAGTTTTTCCACAAAACAAATATGTCAAAGTCTAACAATAGTAACTCCCGAACTCAAGCGTTTGTCCATAACCTAGGACGAGGCTATTCAATAGATTTATACCTGCGGTGTACTACTTTACCCACACGACTTGATTAGCCCGTTGAGCCTCCGGATGCCTCCAAAATAGCATACTTCCTATGGTATGCGGTAAGGTAAATCAAGATATGGTCATTTTAGCAAGAAAATTTCATTATGCTAAGTCCCTCAACCTTGGGCTTCTAGGCGACATAAGACGTTACGGTCTATATGCCCTATCGGCCAAGAAGGAACATAGGGTTTAACGGCCCTATGGCCTCACAAAACCACCGTGGGGCTCAACACAACAAAACCTTCCCCTACTTAACCATACGGCTCCCACCCCGCATGTGGTAGCACGAATGTACTTGAATCAACGACGCGTTACCAAAGTTCGGTCCTTGTTGGTCTAGACAAGACAATCCACATACCCAATCTCGTACGAAGGCACCTTCACTAGCATCCACTTGTCCGACCCAAATCTCATTTTAAATAACAAAATTTTAACTTTTGAAACAGATACGAAGATCTGAAATAAACCAAAAAAATTATAAAGTTTATATGTCCCATGACTGTCAAGTTATTCCCGCCAATCAAACTATCGTTCTAGACTTGCATGGCTAAGCAACACATACCACGTAAGTCACACAACTTATCCTAAACATTTCAGTAATGGAGTAATTCAAGGATAACCACAATGACAAAACAATAGGGTGTATCTAACTATTCCACACAAAAATAGCGACATTAATAAAATAGCATGCAAGCAAATATCATTGCACTAACTTAACAAAAGCTGGATCAAATATGATGCAAAAGAAAGTTCAAATGATGCTTGCCTCGCTGGTATGCTAGCTGCTGTCCTCAGTAGCGTATAAGTCAATATCGATGGCTTCGGATCTATTTAAGTATAATCTAGAATAAACATCGAGAAATACTCAAAAATTCAAAGTGCTCAAAATGCATGATTTTTCTACAGTAGCTAAGTCATGATTTTAGATGAATTTAGGTGGAAGATTCACTTCAATTGGATTTAGCATGTGAAAGTTATAAGGGTTCAAGTTCATTTTAAAAAATCCATTTTAATTTGAATCACATTCTTGTTCATTGTATTTAAATATTTGAGCAAAATTTGTAGAGTAGTAGTGAGTATAATGATTACATGGATAAATTGACAATATTATTACAAGTCCAGAACAGTTGAGTTTGACTCAATTTGAGTTTTCAATATTTAGTTATGAATTTATAAAGTTATTAACATTTTTCTTTGTAAAAATAAAGATGATAATAGCTCATTTTCCAATTTAATGTTCTCTGTTACAGAGACATACTTGAAACCAATTTTAATATTAAGTTCATCTAAAATGAAAAATACCAGAAGTGGTTTCATCCATTTTAGAGTTGAAATGAATTAGTTAAGATTTTTCAAAGTTAAATACATTTCTTAGTTTGTAAATAATTACATTCTGATTTTCTTAAATGATTAATACTTTTCTTACCGGCGCTACCTAGCCGCACCAGCGACATGTGGGGCGTAATGATGTCATTTCTCATTTACCCCCGGGGATTTAATTTCCCGACTGACAAGTGGGGCCCGCATGTAAGCGAGTCGGCTTACAGCACAGTGCATGGACCACGAGTTCATGACCGGCTCACAACACAGTAAATGTGCGTTTAAGTGGCTAGGCCCACTTGTCACCGCTTATCTCCTCGTGTTTCATTCATCGGGCCCGCATGTCATAGACTCATATACTCGCTTAAGACACCATTAAAACGAAGAATTGCAGATTAAGGCCTAATGACGGAGTTACGCTTGTCGGACGCGTCCGACAACGCGCCCGTCTTGATGCCCGGCGGCTCGCCGGCGCTACGCTACCAGCGATCTGCCGCTAAGCGGCTATACCGCGCAATAGCCTTGCGCAACTTTGGGTGGTGGTGGCGATGCACGAGGTGGCTGTCTTGCGCGGCTCGTCGGAGAGGAGCGGCGGGTACAATACGACAAGCGTGTAGCGGCGGTAATGCTCGCAATGTTCAAAAGCGGGTGCCCGAGCATCTAGGGACTACCGGAGAGCTACCCGAGAGTTGGAGAGAAGAGTGGATGACCGGGTCGGCTTGGCGACGGTGAGGTCTCTGGCGGCGATGCGGTTCAACGGGAGGAGACACCACGAGCAACAAGGAAGACAATGAAGCTTCGGATAGCTCAAAGATCGATAGGGTGTGCCCGGTAGCAAAGAACGACCAATGCCTTACCGGATCAAAGTGGGAGGCGAAAAGTTTGGATTTCGCCGATTTGGTTCAACTCTCAATTACACGGTCTCTGGCATGCATTGTAAAAATTAGTTGAGGGAACTCATCCTCGAGCTAAAAGACATGATATGACGCGCAAAAGTTAGCAAGTAGCTCACCGGAGGCAAAGATAGAACAATGCGGTGTCCTCGGATGCAAGCTCGGGCGCGAACCGAGCCGAGGAAGACACAATCGCGTTAAAGGAGCTACAAGCGAAACCAACACGGGCTTAGTCAAAATGGAACCAAAGATCTAAGAGAAAGCTCAAGGCCCGAGACGAGAAGTTTACCCAAGAACGGAGCTCACACGAGCTTCTCCTTCCTCTGTGCCGAGGAAGAATGGCCAAGCGTAGGGGCACGGGAGAGTTTAAACGGAACCAAGGGACTAACAGAGGCGGCGTGAGCTAGTGAAGCTTGGGATTGGTCGGTAGGGCGGTGCGGTCACGGCGTCGACGGAGACCCGCAGAGCATGGCGGGCGCGTGGCGTTTGCCTGCTTGCGGCGCGTGCCGAGGAGGGAGAAGACAGTCCGACAGTGGGACCAATGGCGAGAGAAAGAAACGGAACGAGCGGCGCGGCGCGAGGAAATCACCGTTGGATCTTGATCGAGGGTCAGCACCGAGAGGGTTTGTTGGGACGGCTCGCCAAGTGGCTCGGTCGGACCATCAGGCAATGGGTTTGAGCCCGCGAACAGTGCTCCTAATTGACCGATTTGAATTTTAAACCTCCTAGTTTGACCAGCTCCAAAATATAACAATAAAATTTATAAAATGTGAAATAATTCTGAGGGGTCCTGGGGGTGACCTAGTACCCATAAAATTATAATATCATACTGTTTATGATATACTTTGTGTTTTATAAATTCAAACTTAAGCTATGTTGTTTGGTAATGTTTGAATTTTATCGGGGTTCAAACTCTTCCCAAAAATTTGGGAAAAATTATATTAATTCATGATAAGTAATGTAGTATTTGAATAAATTAATTCCAGGGAACTTCAATAGCATTTGTTTTGGTTTTTCATTTGTAGTTCCAATTATAGCATAGGTTTAATTCCTTTCACTGATTTTCCAAATGCAATATTTAATATAAATCTTGAAATCATGATGCATGCTAATGAAATGCATAATAATCCTCTTTATTAATTTGGGGTGTGACAAACCTCCCCCTTATAAAAGATCTCGTCCCTAGATCGGTAGGACTTAAAGATGGATAGAAAAGTTCTAAAGGAAACATAACATCTGTTGTCTTGATTTCCCTCAAGGATAGTGCTAAGACATCCATTATTTTGCTTAACCTTTCCTTTCTTGATACGAAGGCATTTCAAGCAGAAGGAAAAAGATCCGGATATTTGGTTCGCAGATGGTCTTCACGTTCCCATGTCGCTTCATCTTGATATGGTTACTCCATTGAACTTTGATGAACTTGATGTTGCGATTCCTCGTCTTGCGCTCCGTTTCTTCAAGAATGCGAATCGGGTGCTCCTGATAAGAAAGATCGGGTTGCAAGTCGAGTGCTTCCAACTTAGTTGCTTCAGTTGGGACGCGGAGACATTTCTTCAGTTGTGAAACATGGAACACGTCATGCACATCTGAAAGTGATGGCGGCAACTCCAATTTATAAGCTACCGATCCCATCTTCGCTACAATTTGGAATGGTCCAATGTAGCGAGGTGCCAATTTGCCTTTGACTTGAAAACGGTGTGTTCCTTTCATTGGAGAGACCTTGAGATAGACGTGATCATCCACCTCAAAGCTTAGTTCGCGACGACGACGGTCGGCATACGACTTCTGACGTGATTGAGCTGTCCGAAGTCGTTCGCGGATGACACGAACTTGTTCTTCTGCATCTTCCACTAAAGTTGGACCATAGAATGGTCTCTCCCCGGCTTCGGACCAGTTCAAGGGTGTCCTACAAGCTCTTCCATACAACGCCTCAAAAGGTGACATTTGCAAGCTCGATTGGAAACTATTGTTGTAGGAGAACTCCGCAAACGGTAAACATTTTTCCCAATCCTTGCTATAGGACAGCACACATGCCCGAAGAAGATCTTCTAAAACTTGGTTCACCCTCTCGGTTTGTCCATCCGTTTGTGGGTGGTAAGCGAGTGAAAGATAGATTGGTCCCCATGGCGTTATGCAAGCATTTCCGAGTGAGATGTGAATTGAGGACCTCTATCCAAACGATCACCTTCGGTACACCATAGAGACAAACAATCACGAGATATACACTCGCTAGTTTGGCTCGGCGTAAGTGGTCTTGACAGAATAAAATGGGCAACCTTTGTCGACGATCGACAATCACCCATATGGAATCGGACCCGCTTGAGTCCTAGGAAGGCGGTGATAAAATCCATGCCAACTTCTTCCCATTTCCACAGGAATGGGTAGGGGTTGTAGAGTGCTCACGACTTCAAATGCTCACCTTGACTCTTTGGCATACATCACACTCGGCAACATAACGAGCGATCTGTCGCTTCATTTGACTCCACCATAGTTGCTTCTTTAAATCTTGGTACATCTTGGTACAACCAGGGTGAATAGAAAACTGAGAGTTGTGAGCTTCCTTGAGAATTAATTCCCTCAGGTTGCGATCAAATGGCACCACCAAACGGTTTTCGAACCGTAGGGCGCCCTGCATATCTTCTTTAAAGCATTTGGCCTTTCCAAGCTTCATTCGCTCCCGGATTTGGGCCACTTCAAAATCGGTCTTCTGGGCTTCTCTAATCTGATCCTCAAGTGTGGATGTCACGCTTAGGGCAGCGAGAGAACCTTCTTTAATTATCTCCAGGTGTAGACGTTGCATCGCAGCACACAATCCTGCTGAAAAGGGAGTTACTGCCAAACAGTTGCATTGAGATTTCCTGCTCAACGCATCGGCTACTACATTAGCTTTCCCTGGGTGATAATGGAGTCCCATATCATAATCCTTGATCAACTCAAGCCATCTTCTTTGTCTCAAGTTCAGATCGGATTGGGTGAAAATATATTTGAGGCTCTTGTGATCAGTGTAGATCTCGCAACGATTACCGATGAGGTAATGTCGCCAAATCTTCAAAGCATGGACTACTGCTGCAAGCTCTAAGTCATGTGTGGGATAATTAGCTTCATGAGGCCTCAATTGCCTTGATGCATACGCCACCACTCGGCCCTCTTGCATGAGCACACATCCGAGCCCATGGCGAGATGCATCACAATAAATGTCGAAGTTTTTGTGAATATCTGGCAAGGTGAGTACCGGAGCCTTGGTCAGGAGATCTTTCAAAACTTGAAAGCTTTGCTCACATTCCGCTGACCATTCAAACTTCTTTTCCTTCCTTAAAAGCTGGGTCATTGGTCTCGCAATCTTGGAGAAGTTCTCGATGAATCTGCGGTAGTATCCCGCAAGTCCAAGAAAACTGCGAATGTCGGTGACGCTCTTGGGTTGCCTCCAGTTCAGCACATCTTGCACTTTGCTTGGATCAACAGCGACACCACCCTTGGATAACACATGACCCAAGAAACTGACTTCACGAAGCCAAAATTCACATTTGCTGAATTTAGCATAGAGTTGATGTTGACGAAGCTTTCCCAACACAAGTCGCAGGTGCTGTTCGTGTTCTTCATCAGACTTGGAGTAGATAAGTATGTCGTCAATGAACACAACAACAAACTTGTCCAAGTACTCCATGAAAACCGAATTCATAAGATTCATGAAATAAGCCGGAGCATTGGTTAAGCCAAAAGACATAACAGTATACTCGTACAAGCCGTAACGAGTAGAAAATGCCGTCTTCGGTATGTCTTCGTTTCTGACTTTTATTTGGTGGTAGCCCAATCTCAAGTCAACTTTGGAGAAAACCTGAGCTCCAGTCAATTGATCAAACAGATCATCAATTCGCGGAAGTGGATATTTGTTCTTGATTGTGACCTCGTTCAACGGACGATAGTCGACACACATCCGCAAACTCTTGTCTTTCTTCTTGACAAAGATAGCCGGGCATCCCCAAGGTGAGGAGCTGGGCCTAATGAAACCCTTATCTTGAAGTTGCTTGAGTTGTTCTTTCAATTCTACCAACTCATTTGGAGGCATCCGATATGGCCGTTTAGAAATTGGCGCAGTACCGGGTGCAAGCTCGATGACGAATTCAACTTCCCGAGCAGGGGGCATGCCTGGGAGTTCTTCGGGAAATACATCTGGATATTCACATACCACTGGTACTTCCTCTAATTCAAGAGAGGTACTAGCCTCCAAAGCAAAGAGATGAGAAGGTCCTACTAAAGGTGCAAAAGTGACTTGACTGCCGTCTTCACTTGTGACAGAAATAGACCGTTGGGCACAGTCGATCTTTCCCTGATTTTTGGACAGCCAATCCATCCCTAAAATCACATCAATACCCACTGAAGCTATCACAATTAGGTTTGCCAAGAAGTTAACCTTTGAATTTCCACTTTACGTCCCAAGCAAACTTGATCGGTTTGGAAAACCGATCCCGCGATCGATCTCGATAAGGTGGCTGGAGTTTATGCATTTCAAATTGATTGAGTGCAGCATATTCCCTTTTTATGAATGAATGAGATGCACCTGAATCAAATAAAACTGATGCTGGACAAGAATTAACAGAAAGTGTACCCAAAACGACGTCTGGAGCGCCGCTTGCCTCCTCGGCAGTGACGTGGTTTACTCGGCCACGTGCAGGAACTTGAGGAGGGGTCGATGAAGCACGAGAAGGTGGTGAAGGTCTTGCCGCACCGGCGAGGTGTAGAAGCTTTGTAGGTTCGCGCATTCCTCGCCGCTTGGCGAGGCAATGAGATGCGTAATGGCCCTGGCGGCCACAATGGAAACAAGTGACGTTGGCCTTGTACGTGCCACCATTCTGGGGATCCTTACCCCCATTGCTCATTGTCTTGACGGCAAAGAAAGTGATGGAGCTGCTGCAGAGGTTTTGGCGCCAGCGGGCGCTTGATACCGCTGAAATCTGGAAAGGCCCGGCGCGGACGAAAGAATCGCCACTAGTGCATTCGAGCGACCTTCTTCCTCTTCTTGGACTCATCTACAGCGACACTCTTGTGCTCCACCACAAGTGCCTTGTTTACCAAGTGCTGGAAATTGCGGAACTCATGTACTGCTAGGGCCAGCTGTAGCTCTTCAGTCAAGCCATTCATGAAACGGCTCGCGGCGGGCGTCAGAGAAACGCCATCGAGCATAACGAGATAGAAAATTAAACTCATGCAGGTACTCCGTGACCGTCTTCTTTCCTTGCTTCAGTGCAAGGAACTGCTGCTGTTTAATCATCATAACGCCCTCAGGGATGTGAGCTTCCGAAGCCGCTCGAATTGCTCCATGTGGGAACGTCCCGTCGATTGCATGGCGGAGAAATTGTCCCACCATGCGCTCGCTGCGCCCTGTAGCTGATAACTAGCAAAAAGAACCCTCTCCATGCCAGTGCATTGAGCAATAGCTAGTTTCTTCTCAATATCTCTCAGCCAGTCTTCTGCCTCCATCGGGTCTTGCGTGCGAGAAGGTCAAGGATTGGTCCGCTGAAATTCAGCGAGACCCCGTGTGCACGGTGAGAGGTAGCCTCTCCGCCGGACTAGGAGCTCGGCGGTTGCGGGCAATAATTTCAAGAATCCGTGTCGTGTCCATTCGGTTTCTTTCTATCTGTAGCAACACCTCAGCCATTGAGGGAGGCGGTGGTAGCTCTTCCCGAGATGTACTGCCACGCTGATGATGTTGCTGGGACGGTTCGCCCCCAACCGCAGAACGAGGTCCCGTGACGGAGAGCCCTCATCTGTTGGAGCGTGAACGAGTGTTTGGCCTGTCATTACGAGGTGACAAGGAGAGTTAGGGAAAAGGGCTAGGATACTTACTTTTAGGGAAAACCAAATTAAAGACACAAACATTTTATACTGAAATTATTCATGCAGGAGGGTAAATGAGGCACAAGAACTCAAAGTCAAATAGGGTACAAAAGCACTAAGGCCAAGACAAAATCCAATACTTAACTCGCAGAGTTTAAGAGTGATAACATCAAAGAGGCCCGTGGCGAATGGTAATCGCCGAAACTTAAGTCCTTGCAAAAGAAACACCTCTGGATCAACAACTACTAATCGACAAGACAAATAGAAAGATACATACTCATTGGACCCACGTAAGGGCAGCGGCGCACTATTCTAACACCCTATCTATTTTCACGATCGAAATTTACCGAACTCATCCGTAAGGTGATACCGTGAGATCCGTATCATCGTGGTCATGTGGATTGGTGAGGCGTAAAGGGATCCTACGATGTGTCCCTCCGCAGCTGTTTCCGACCTTTGAGTGCGGGAAAACCCACCGACATGCGAGCTCGACGCCGTTGTTCTGATTGAGAACTTGTCCTCCAATTTGAGGAGACGGTACTCGATGGCGCAGAGGCATAGGGGAGATTTCGTTTCCCCATAAAGTACATGTCGGGCTACAAGTCCCATAATGCATAGGGGTTGTAGATGCTCTGAGCTACAAGAAGACGACGCGCGCCTCCCAAAGCTCATGAATGACGACGGCGATCTCGTCCGTGATGCGAACCAACCTTGCGAGTTGCGAACATGGGGATCCTCCCGCATCAATCCCAAATAAGGTGTTCACCTCCACGCCATGTGCTTGCATAGGAAGTGGTCGTATGGTGGTGAGACAACTCCGTTAAGTCATAACGAAGGCGACTCATGGCCATACGGGCCACCTCTTGTAAAGCCATGGCCTCAGAAGTCCCATGTGCCTGAAAGCGGTACGGAATACTTCCCGTAACTTGTCTTGCAACGATATGGATCACAGCCCGGTAGTCTTCCATCCCGGGACCTAGGTCTCGACGGTAGATGAAGTATACGGGTTGGTATGTGAAGTTTGCCCTCCACATCATATCTCGAAGAAGTGCCGGGTATCCATCCACATCTTCAGCTTGAGTCTCTCTGACCAGATACTGATGTCCCATCTAAAGACAAGAATAACCCAGGTAAGTTAGTTTTGCAAATCAAATGAGAGTAGGGTGAGGGATGAAGCTAAGATGGATGAGGAATAAAAGAGATTATTACTTATCTTTATGAAATAATTTGATGGTCAAAAATATTTTGACTTAAAGAGGCTTACTAATACTAACGCCCATGCTATTTCTAACCTACAACAAGATGGCTCGATACCAACGCTGTGAGGACCCCCGGGTTATTTCCGTAAGACCGAGGTTTACCTGGTCTTAAGGAAATAACTCTGGGCCTCAAGTAAATGAATTCCACCTTAACTCCATCCAAGTGAGGAGCCCGATCAAACTAGAGCCCCGTGATCATGCGCTACGCTCCTCTGCAAGCACTACATGATTATCGGTTCTCCAAACGGTCAAAGCCAACACTTAGACAAGTTAAGATGGGATTCATCACAGCGAGTATGAGGCCGTGTTGGCTCCTGTGATCAGCGACCAACACGCTCATACTCTCATTCAACGTTAATCACATCCATACATCAACGTACATTATCAATCCAAAAGACATACAACATAATAGTTAAGTCTACACTATTACATAACTACCGACCGCCAAATTCAAATAAGAGTGATAAATAACAATGAAGCAAAATAATTAAACCAAAAGTCCAGCAAGGTATGCCCATAACCCAAGGCAACCGACTGGGGTTAAAAGATAGCACTACTCGTCAGTGTCGCCTAAATCGGCACTGACGAGCTCATCGGGCTCGATATCGACCTCACCTGAAAAGAAAAACAAAAAGGCCAGCCAACATCTGGCTGAGTACAAGTGCACTCGCAAGTCTTACACAAATAAAAAGTAGTATGCTAGAGGTTGTTCCAAAGGATGGCTCATATTGGCTTAGTTTTGCAAAAGAGACGCAACAATTAACAACCTACACATACTAGTTTCCAAGTGCCCATTTATAAATCAGATTTTGAAGTAGAAGTAAAGCTCATGAATAAGTAATAACATGAATCATAAAAGTGTCAAAGTGGCGGTCCACTTTGATACAACAACAAGTACACAATTTAACAAAGTGGCGGTCCACTTTGCTACAACACAAGCATGAATATCCCATTCATGACAATCCCAAGTTTTTCCACAAAACAAATATGTCAAAGTCTAACAATAGTAACTCCCGAACTCAAGCGTTTGTCCATAACCTAGGACGAGGCTATTCGAATAGATTTATACCCTGCAGGGGTGTACTACTTTACCCACACGACTTGATTAGCCCGTTGAGCCTCCAGATGCCTCCGAAAATAGCATACTTCCTATGGTATGCCGTAGGGTAAATCAAGATATGGTCATTTTAGCAAGAAAATTTCATTATGCTAAGTCCCTCAACCTTGGGCTTCTAGGCGACATAAGACGTTACGGTCTATATGCCCTATCTACCGCAAGGAACATAGGGTTTAACGGCCCTATGGCCTCACAAAACCACCGTGGGGCTCAACACAACAAAACCTTCCCCTACTTAACCATACGGCTCCCACCCCGCATGTGGTAGCACGAATGTACTTGAATCAACGACGTTACAAAGTTCGGTCCTTGTTGGTCTAGACAAGACAATCCACATACCCAATCTCGTACGAAGGCACCTTCACTAGCATCCACTTGTCCGGACCCAAATCTCATTTTAAATAACAAAATTTTAACTTTTGAAACAGATACGAAGATCTGAAATAAACCAAAAAAAAATTATAAAGTTTATATGTCCCATGACCTGCCAAGTTATTCCCGCCAATCAAACTATCGTTCTAGACTTGCATGGCTAAGCAACACATACCACGTAAGTCACACAACTTATCCTAAACATTTCAGTAATGGAGTAATTCAAGGATAACCACAATGACAAAACAATAGGGTGTATCTAACTATTCCACACAAAAATAGCGACATTAATAAAATAGCATGCAAGCAAATATCATTGCACTAACTTAACAAAAGCGGGATCAAATATGATGCAAAAGAAAGTTCAAATGATGCTTGCCTCGCTGGTATGCTAGCTGCTGTCCTCATGAGCGTATAAGTCAATATCGATGGCTTCGGATCTATTTAAGTATAATACTTAGAATAAACATCGAGAAATACTCAAAATTCAAAGTGCTCAAAAATGCATGATTTTTCTACAGTAGCTAAGTCATGATTTTAGATGAATTTAGGTGGAAGATTCACTTCAATTGGATTTAGCATGTGAAAGTTATAAGGGTTCAAGTTCTGCTTTTGAAAAATCCATTTTAATTTGAATCATTCTCGTTCATTGTATTTAAATATTTGAGCAAAATTTGTAGAGTAGTAGTGAGTATAATGATTACATGGATAAATTGACAATATTATTACAAGTCCAGAACAGTTGAGTTTGACTCAATTTGAGTTTTCAATATTTAGTTATGAATTTATAAAGTTATTAACATTTTCTTTGTAAAAATAAAGATGATAATAGCTCATTTTCCAATTTAATGTTCTTTGTTACAGAGACATACTTGAAACCAATTTTAATATTAAGTTCATCTAAAATGAAAAATACCAGAAGTGGTTTCATCCATTTTAGAGTTGAAATGAATTAGTTATGATTTTTCAAAGTTAAATACATTTCTTAGTTTGTAAATAATTACATTCTGATTTTCTTAAATGATTAATACTTTTCTTACAAGCGCTACCTAGCCGCACCAGCGACATGTGGGGCGTGAATGATGTCATTTCTCATTTACCCCGGGATTTAATTTCCGATCGACAAGTGGGGCCGCGTATGCGAGCTCACTACGGACAAAGGCATGGACCACGAGTTCATGACCGGCTCACAGCACAGTAAATGTGCGTTTAAGTGGCTAGGCCCACTTGTCAGCCGCTGCTTATCTCCTCAGGTTTCTGTTACTGGGGCCCGCATGTCATAGACTCATATACTCGCTTAAGACACCATTAAGAACAGTAATTGCAGATTAAGGCCTAATGACGGAGCTACAGTTGTCGGACGCGTCCGACAACGCGCCCGTGCGATTGCCCGGCGGCTCGCCGGCGCTACGCGCCACGGCGATGCCGGCTAAGGGCGGCTACAGCTGCGCAATAGCCTTGCGCAACTTTGGGTGGTGGTGGCGATGCCTGAGGTGGCCTGTGCCGGCGGCTCGTCGGAGAGGAGCGGCGGGGTACAATACGGCAAACGTGTAGCAGCCAGGTAATGCTCCGCAGCGGTTCAAAAGCGGGTGCCTGAGCATCTAGGGACTACTGGAGAGCTACCTGAGAGTTGGAGAGAAGAGTGGATGACCGGAGCTGGCTTGGCGACGGTGAGGTCTACGGCGGCGATGCGGTTCAACGGGGAGGAGACACCCTGAGCAACAAGGAAGACAATGAAGCTTCGGGATAGCTCAAAGATCGATAGGGTGTGCCCTGGTAGCAAAGAACTGACCAATGCCTTACCGGATCAAAGTGGGAGACGAAAAGTTTGGATTTCGGCCGATTTGGTTCAACTCTCAATTACACGGTCTCCTGGCATGCATTGCAAAAATTAGTTGAGGGGAACTCATCCCTGAGCTAAAAGACATGATATGACGCGCAAAAGTTAGCAAGTAGCTCACCGGAGGCAAAGATAGAACAGCGGTGTCCTCGGATGCAAGCTCTGGGCGCGAACCGGAGCCGAGGAAGACACAATCGCGTTCCGGGAGCTACAAGCGAAACCAACACGGGGGCTTAGTCAAAATGGAACCAGCATCGGAAGAGAAAGCTCGAAGGCCCAGAGACGAGAAGTTTACCCAAGAACGGAGCTCACACGAGCTTCTCCTTCCTCTGGTGCCGAGAGGAAGAATGGCCAAGCGTAGGGGGCACGGGGGAGTTTAAACGGAACCAAGGGACGGAACAGAGGCGGCGTGAGCTAGTGAAGCTTGGGGATTGGTCAGGTAGGGCGGTGCGGTCACGGCGTCGACGGAGCTTCGCAGAGCATGGCGGGCGCGTGGCGTTTGGCTTCTGCGCGAGCGCCAGCGCGAGGGAGAAGACAGGTCCGACAGGTGGGACCCAGCGGCAGCGAGAGAAAGAAACGGAACGAGCGGGCGCGTGCGCGAGGAAATCAGCCGTTGGATCTTGATCGGAGGGTCAGCACCCGAGAGGGTTTGGTTGGGACGGCTCGCCAAGTGGCTCGGTCGGACTACTGTGCAATGGGTTTGAGCCCGCGGAACAGTGCTCCTAATTGACCAGATTTGAATTTTAAACCTCCTAGTTTGACCAGGCTCCAAAATATAACAATAAAATTTATAAAAATGTGAAATAATTCTGAGGGGTCCCTGGGGTGACCTAGTACCCATAAAAATTATAATATCATACTGTTTATGATATACTTTGTGTTTTATAAATTCAAACTTAAGCTATGTTGTTTGGTAATGTTTGAATTTTATCAGGGTTCAAACTCTTCCCAAAAATTTGGGAAAAATTATATTAATTCATGATAAGTAATGTAGTATTTGAATAAATTAATTCCAGGGGAACTTCAATAGCATTTGTTTTGGTTTTTCATTTGTAGTTCCAATTATAGCATAGGTTTAATTCCTTTCACAGATTTTCCAAATGCAATATTTAATATAAATGCTGGAAATCATGATGCATGCTAATGAAATGCATAATAATCCTCTTTATTAATTTGGGGGTGTGACAGTAAGCATGGAGGGCAAAACAAGAGACGTTGGAATCAAGGTTCGGTACTTTTGAAGACTCCTACCACAACCTCCCCGGGCTACTCCGAGTCATACAAGACAGGAATCCCAGCACTCATATCGATATTCAAGGTTCCACACATCCGATGTGGGCCAATAAGAGGGTACTGCAACGAGCATTCTTCGTCTTTGGTCCATCATCAATGTATTCTGGCACTACCGTCCAATCTTGTGCGTGGATGACACATTCCTGACTGAAAAGTACAAGGGCCAGATACTGGCTACAATAGCGACGGACGGGAACAATCAAGCTCTTCCCGTGACATTCTTTTTCATTGAAAATGAAAACACTGACAACTGGTCGTGATTCCTGAGGCATTTGAGGATTCTGTTGTACAGAGCAGTCCAAACATATGTGTCATACATGATCGGCATGCGGGTTTGCTGAATGCAATTACTCAGCTACAACAAGGAGAGAACGAACCATTTCCATGGGCAAATCTGCAGAGGAGATGACACATGAGGCACTTGGGTGCTACAAGCAGTTCCGTAATAAGGACTTGATGAACATGTTCAAGCGGTTGTGCAACCAGAACCAGCTGCAAAAGTTTGAAGCACTCTAGAAGATTCTGGATAAGCGGACCCAGACACACAGAAGGGATGCAGCGAAAAGGGCCGCCCAAGCGCTGACCAGGCCCCCCCGAAGCATTGTCACAGCTACCCACAGATGGTCCTAGTGTGACGAGGAAAATGGGAGCGCGGGCGAAATGCTTCTCAAACTGGATTGAGCACTAGCTTAAGAAGAAGTGGTCGCTGCTACATGGCAGGGGTGGTGATCGATATGGTGTCATGACAACAAATCTAGCCGATATGTACAATTGGATCATGCGCGACGCAAGGTACCTCCCTTTGGTTGGTATTGTAGAGGCAATTCTCCGTGGTACCACAAATTAATTTGTTGACAGAAGCAACAGTGCATCACTCGCCATGGCAAATGATAGAGTATTATACTCCGTCATGATCACCAAGTACATGGAGGAGAAGAACAAGAAGGGTGAGATGCATCGGGCATTCAAGATGGGCACAAGGGAGCTTCACTTCGAGATAATATGTAGGGATAGAGGACGTCGCGGGACGAACCGCGAGAGGGTCGCCTACAAGTGCACGCTATGTCACGCTAGTTGCGTATGCACTTGCAACAAGCTCCTTCTTCTGCATAGGCTCTGCTCTCATGCCATGGCCACATGTTTGACGGTGACGCAGCATCCCGGCCAGTACCTCTCTGACTAATTCAATAATAAGGAGGTGATGCAAACCTGGAGTGTAGGGATGTATGGTTACATTGTGGTTGACCATTTCACTAGCCATTCGACCTGGAAGCAACTTATCTGGGCTGCGAATATTGATAAGCTAAAGGGAAAGGTTGGCCAGCGATAGGTACAACACATCAGAAATGACATAGATGGAGCAGAAGTCGGGCGTCGTATGAAGAAGTGCTCCATTTGCAGGGAGTCTGAGCACACCTTCAAGCAACGCCCTACGATAAATTTTCAAAACGAAAGAGACATCGGCACTCCGGAAGTTGTCGCGAGGACCTCATCCGACCACCCGACTCAAGGCGGTCTATATGGGGGACGTTGAGGTCACGGTCACAAGAAAGATTCGTCCAATTGAAATATGTGGTGTCTAATGTTTTGTGATATCACTTTGATTTGTAAAAAAACTATGTGCTATGTCGTTATGATTTATTGACAAAAGATGTTATGGCGTTGTGCTGAATGTTATATAATGTCATTGTGATTTGTCGAAAAAAATATGCTCGAAAATAGTCAGTGGAAATTTTTACTTATCGGCAAAAGATGTTATGATGTCGTGTTGAATGTTATATAATATTAGTATGATTTGTAATTGTTTTGGATGGCTACTTGGTTTAATAATTTTTTAAAATAAAAAAAATCGATAGTTAGCCGGCCAGCCAGCTGATAAGGACATCTGTCCATATCGCTGCATCAGTTTCATCGAATTGACCTAAGCGTGACGACAAGGCTTTTTTGTGCCCAGTTGCCAAATGCCAAGAAATAAGAGCACGTAGCCAAGTAGGCACGATAGCCCGACACCATTTGGTTTCACCTGCAATTTCATTTTACCGGGTTAATGTTGTTGCATCCATCGTTCATCCAGGCAGTCAAACCAAGCCGTTATGTTGTCATCTTAATACTGACAACGCATGGTCGGTCGTATCACTTCGTGCAACATGGCCAAAACAACGTGGATGCTTGAGATTCTTCTAGCCAAATCATGACTCTCTTTTGACTTAGCTTGCCGCTTGCCATGCATAATTCCCTCGGATCCTCAGCCGCCTGTACGTCTGCATCAGCTCATGCGGGACAAAATCTTTTGGCTCTCGCTGTCTCCCCCGTCGAATCGTGTAAACAGTTCGAGCGGTCCAGTGCCGACAATGTTGGATACGATCTCGAATTGTAGTTGGACGAGCGTACGTGCCCTTCTCGGAAAATGACGCCAGATTCGAATTGTCTGATAGAATAAAGGGTTGAGCACATATCATGCGCTGGAAGGTACAAGTGTAGATGGGCTTAAAACGGTACGAGTGCGTTGACATTACACCCCTGTCGGCAATTGGAAATGAACAGTTGTTCACGTAAAAAATATGCATCAACTGTCTTTCGTTTATGTTATTACACACTTACACTTGAGTTTGGCAGCCGTATGCTTACAAGATTTCATCAATTTCACTTTATAGTATCCTTAAACGCGTTGTTAAAACACAGAACCACTTTTAGTAGAGTGGTGTAGACTAGGTGTGCGACTGCATCTACAAGTATTCAAATTCCGATTTGTATATGTAAGTGCATTTCAATAGGAACTATACGATGTCACACATTTAGCCGTGCATATTAACGTCTGCAAATACCTAGACCTCAACCCAGCCGCCGCGTACATGTTTTTTTTTTACTCCCACGCATACATGTTGGTGTTGAGAAACCGTCGCTTGCGAGTTCAATTCGAACGATAACCTCGTAGATAAAAATAGAATCACATCAAACAACGCAAGAACATAAGAACAGAATAGTAGATTGAACACATAAATGTAGGGAGTTTCTTTCTTCTCTTTATTGCTCTTCACATGATCAGTCTTTTACAATGACTAGCACCATATATTTATAGTCTACAAACCCTACTAGGATTTGGGATGGGGCACTCATACATGGGCCGGCTGCTGGGCTGAGCTCGTAGTTTCCCAACACTCTCCCTTGGGTACTCATCCTCACATATTCATGCATTGTCAAAACTCCATAAAAATCCAGTAGAAAAAATTTAGAGAAAGAGTACATGACACACGTTCTGCTGCGTTGCACGAATTACCTCGTTAAAAACATTAGCCGAGAAACTTCATGAAAACTCGTTAAGGGAAAAAAAAGGGTATAATCCACACAATTTCATTTAATCTCCGGATTTACTCTTTGGGTACTCGATCTTCGTGACCAAGTTTCAATAATGAGTTCGTGAAGATTCTCCCCCTGAATTCTGCACTTCTCTAAGTCTTATCATTCCAATTCCACGTATGCACCTTTCAAAACTAGATGCTGGAAGTGACTTAGTGAATAAATCTATAAGATTTCCACATGACTTAGTATGCAATACTTTAATTTCGTCCATCTTTTGTAATTCATGAGCATAGAAGAACTTGCGGTTGATATGCTTTGTGAGATGACTCTTCACATAACCCATCCGCACTTATGCAACACAAGCTGCATTATCTTCAGAGATAACCGTGGGGTTTGCGTGGTATTCAATCCACACGACTGCTAGATGTGGTGAATCATTCGTCGAAGCCAAGCACATTTGCTAAGTACAGTGCTATGTTTTTCGAGTGGTTCATCGAAGTCGATACAAGACTCTGCTTAGATAATTTTTGTGGAATTACAGTTCCACCACATAGGAATACATAACATGTTTGCAACTTGGCTGTATGCGGATCCGATAGGTACCCGACATCTACACAACCATTCATAGACAGGTCTTGGTTCTTTCTGTAGAACACTTTGCTTCCTTTAAGGTATTGAAAGATATCTTTCATTCCCTGCTAATGCCTTTTGATAGGTTCCGCACTATACCTTGCTAATAGGTCCATGGCAAATGCAATGTCCGATCTAGTATAATTTGCTAAGTACATGAGTGCTTCTACTGCACTTAAGTATAAGAATTCCAGTCCCAAGACTTCCTCCCCCTCTTCTCTAGGTCTGTACGGACCCTTGTTTTGCCTGAAAGACCTCCCGGCCATCGGCACTTTCGAAGGGTATGCCTTTTCAAAATCAAATCTTTCTAACACCTTCTGAGTGTAGATTGACTGATGCACTAAAATCCCTTTAGGGCCATGCTCAAGCTGCAAGCCTAGGTAATATTTGATTTTACCCAAATCCTTCATTTCGAACTCCGACTCTAGGTAAGAGCTTACTTTCTTAACACCTTCCAAGGTTCCAATAATGTTCAGGTCATCTTCATACACTGAGAATATACAAAATTCATTCTGAGATCATTGTATAAATACACATGAATTATTCTCATTATTCGTGTAGTCTTTCTTGCATAGAAAGTTGATTCAAGTGATTATACTACATCCTGTCTGATTGCTTAAGCCTGTACAGTGACTTTCTGAGTTCCATGCTGTACATATTTCTATTTGCTCTGTCTTGGTTCGGGACAGGGATACATTCAGGTATATTTCTAAATTCAAGTTTACAACCATTGGAATTAAATACCTAACGAGTGGTTCCGCCAATGACCGGGAAATAGGTTTCTTCATAATCGACTCTTGGTCGTTGAGTGAAACCTTATGCATCGAGTCTTGTTTTATGTCTTACAACTTCATTGTTTTCATTTCGCTTTCAAACAAATACCCACTTATGCCCTACGGGGTGCACGGGGAGGTGTGCGGTTTATAGGCCTTAAAACGTCTCTTTTATTTAGAGATAATAATTTTGCTTCTATTACCTTCTTTCAATCTTCTCAATATGATATTTTCTTACATTCAGTGAGCGATGCAGGCTCTAGATTAAGATCGATGATTGTGACAATTTTCTTTGCAAAATAAATATCGACATTGGCTGTTGTTCTATTCATAGATTCTCCCGTTGTCACATAATTTATAGCTATTTCTTCATGGGACGATACTTCTAATGCTTATACTTGCTCACTGTTGCTTTCAATTGCGGGGGCAAGTCTCTTTAGTTTTTTTAGCTCCGATGTGTGCCCACACATCCATGCTGATGTCTCCCTTCATGGGGATGTTCAAATCTGGTATGTCTTTTCTGAAGGTTCCATACTAGTGTCAGGTCTCAACTGACTACCCTTCTGGTTCTGGGGAACTTCGGTGATCGGTTATGTCAAGTCCTTCTTATCCTTTTTCACCAGGAGTCCCCGGTTACTTCGGATTCGAGGGGACGGGGTTCTCATCCTTTCTGAGGCCTTAGAACGGGATTATGGATACCTTCATCGGTATTTCAACCCTCTTTGGTGCATTGCGTACAGCCATATGCGACTTGGTCACCCTCTTCAAATAACTAAAGTGGTTAGACGGTTGATTCGCTAATGCTTACAAATTAATTATCTTCTGGACTTCAATTATCTTCTAGACTTCAGTTATGTTCTGGACTTCAGTTATGTTCTGGACTTCTTTATTTGCTTCACTAGCGCGCGGGTCATTTGCATGGATTTCAATTATCTTCTAGACTTCAATTATTTCCCGACATTTTTCATAAAGGGGTTGATTTTCTCCCCATAATGACGGGAAACAATCATCATCAAATATGCTATCAGCGAAGCGGGTTACATGCAAATCTCAGGTCATAGGGTCCAAATACCCGATTATGGATGATGTCTCATAACCAACATATCTCCCAGACTTTTGGAGAGGGCTCATTGGAGTTCGCTGCGATAGTGGTATATGTACATAAACCTTGCAATCAAATTTACGAAGATGAGATATTTTCGGTGCTGACCCTTGCGCTAGTTGCATAGGTGAATGGATGTTATATGCCGGTGGTCTAAAATTGATTAGTGTTAGTGCGAGCAGGACTGCGTGTCCTCAACATGTAGTTGATAAATTATAATTCTTTAAAATTCTACTAATCCATTCTAGGTGTGGACATGTGGTATAGAATGCTCAACTTTAATTCCCATTTTCATGTAATAATCATGAAGTGCATTTGAAATAAATTCTTTGGCGTTGTCCATTCTGGTGGACTTCACATGATGATCAAGAAAATTATTCTTAATGTTAATTATCTGCAAGATTAGCTTTGCAGAAACATGATTTCTCGTAGATAATAAACGTATGTGCAACCATTTCGAGGAAGCATCGATAAGCAACATAAAATACCTAAATGGCCCTGACAGGGGCTATATAGAACCACAAATATCTCATTGGATACGGTCCAGAAATGCAGGGACTTCATCCTGCGCTTTAAGAGCAGAAAGTCTAGTAATTAATTTCCCAGTAGCACATGCGGGGCACATAAAATCTTCTTGATTCGGGAAAGTCTTTATATTGACATTATGTCTCTATGAATTGTTAATTATATTTCTCATCATCCTAAGACCTAGGCGGCATAATCTATTATGCCAGAGATAGAAAAGTTCAGAGCTTCTCAATACGGTTTTTAGAGCAGTATAGGCTGCAGGCGTCTTAATATTAGTATAGTATTGCCCAGTTTCATATGAAAGAAGTCGTTCTAATACACGTTTTCCACTTTCTCTACGCTTTGTAATGAGCAGGTATTCCTTACCATACTATTCTTCAGTCTTTACGTGGAAACCGTTAGCGCGAATATCTTTGAAAGTTTTAGTCGATTCTGAGTACAATAAGGCTTCTTTGATGATCAAAGTTGTGCCTATAGGGAGTATAATTGTGGGCCTTCCTGAGCCTGTTATTCAAGTATCGTTGCCTGCGATTATCGTAAGACAACCAACATTCTTGCTGATCGACTGAAAAAATTTAATTTCTCTCAATGTGCTATTCATTGTGCCACTATCTGCTAAGCACACTTCCTCCACAGGACATCACACGTGTTTTGATACTTTAGATACCACAACATAACTTGCTATTATAAATACGGAAAAATAAGACTTGCCAGACTCATCATAAGAATTTAATGCTTTTGCTCTCCTAGAGCTTACAACCATTATTATAAATTCTGTCACAATCACAAACTGCAAGTGACTGTAAAAAGATCTAAGTACGATGTGTGCACCAGATCGAATCAGCGAAATATGTAGTAACTTCTGCCTGAATCTGCTCCATGGTCTCATGTTGGGCAACTACGGCTGCGACCGCTGTGATGTCCAAAGGAGGGGTGATAGGGGTTAAAACTGGGCTGTCCACATCTATAAGTGCAACTAATGGCTGTGGATCCTCCATGCCTGTAATGATGATGTGTGTCTCATTCTGTCCTTTGCCCTTCTTCTTAGACTGGAAAGCATCAATAACGATCGACCCACGACCTTACCCTTCTTGCCCCTCTCCTTCGTGAGAGGCTTCCTCACCTTGTAGCTGCTAGTATTGGCTTCATCGCCAATATTGCTACTATATGGCTGTGAGATGTAGTTCTTCCTTCGAACATCATCTTGAGCTTCCACAACTTGCATGATGTCAATTAATTTGGCATACTCCTTGTAGCTGTCTTGACGATAGTTGTGTGCAGATTGCGCCGCCTTCGGGTGAAAGGTAGAGAGAGTCTTCTTAATCTTCTGCATATCTGTGATTACCTTATCACAGAGTTGAAGACTACTACAAATTATGTACAAATTCAGGCCATACCGGGTCAGTTCTTCGAACTCTTGGTTCGTGATGCCAGTCATCTTCATATTCATGCAAAGAGTTCATAAGATTACTGCTGTTAATTTGCACAAAATAGTTGTAAAATTCTCGTAATGTTCTTTGAACTCCTGGTTCGTGATCCCGTATTATCTGTGCATTTTTCATAATTTACTGCTATTTTCAATGATTAAAAGCAATATAAACAATCATAAATAATTAAAAATAGTAAATACAATACATAAATTACATAGAAGTAATAACAACAAAGTTAAACATGCTTCAAAAGTTCAAAATTATTCAAAAATAAAATTCCTGAGACCATTTTCTGCTGGAAAAAGAATTTTCAGCGAATTCTGCAATTTCCAGGGGTTAAAATGCAAAATTTCAGCTCCGAGCAAACTTTATGCGTATTTTTCAGATTTTCGAAGGACCCTTTTGCAATAAGTAAATTTTTCCATTTTCTTGTTATTTTTTCTGATTTTCGCCCGGGCTGAATTCCACGACCCGTTCTTTTCCGGGCAAGCATCGGTGGTGTCGAGCCCGTGCAGGGGCGGATGGCCGGCGGCAGGCCGGTGCGGAATTTGATTCGGGCGACAAGGGGTTTTTGAACCGTCTGTGAAAAAGGCTATCACAGACGATTCTATTCACGAACCGTGTGTGATAGCTTTTTCTATTGCAAAAAAAAAAACGAAAACGGATTTTCACTTCGTCTCGAGCCTCCCGAGCCTCGCGAATGAATCTGATATGGATTTTCGGATTGAACTTTTCATTAGCTAGCCACAGCATCACAGTAGCATCAACTCAATCCATTCACAGAGCACTAAAAACAACACGTCATCACGCACATCACAGTAGCATCAACTCAATACATTCACAGAGCACTAATACATCACAGTAGTAATCCACATCACAGAGCAAAATGGGGGAGTAGAGAGAGTGAGTTCGTGGGAGGCTGGGATGACGAGGTCGTGGGACGCCGGCGACGATGAGGCCGGGGAGAGGTGGAGAAGGCCGCGGGCAACGAGCTCAGGGGAGGACGGGGCGACGAAGTGGAGGAGGCCGGGGGTGACGAGATCGTGGGAGGCCAACGACGATGGGCGAGGTTGAGGAGGCCGCAGGCGACGAGCTCGGGGGAGGCCGGAGCGCAAGGTAAGGGCGAAACGGAGATGGCAGGGGAGGAGATGGAGATAGCAAAGGAGGAGATAGAGGACTTTGTTAATATAAATAGATTTTTGGCAGCCCGCCATTAAATTTAAATTTTCATTTTCCCGCCCAACAAAACAAAAGTATCACAGACGGTTTTATACAAAACCGCTCAGGATGAGATATCAGCACGTTCTCGTATCATGAACCGCTCGTGATAGCGCCTCATCACGCATGCTTCTTAATACGAATCGTCTGTGATAAGCGTCTCATCACAGACGGTTTTATACCAAAACCGTCTGTGATTTTAGGGTTTACCATGGCTTGGATTTTTACCATGGTAAAAATCCAAACCATGGTAAATCTAAAATCACAGACGGTTCGTACCACGAACCGTCTGTGATATTCTCAGTATGTGATAGTTCCATATCACAGACGGTTCGTGTTGGAACCGTCTGTGATTATTTTATCACAGACGATTTCAAAGAACTGTCTGTGATGAGGTGTCTTCTATAGCCTGTTTTGTAGTAGTGGTTCGGTTTTTCTTTGCACAAGAGTTAAAAAAACACTGGCATATATGTGCTAGCTTAGGTGCCCACATCATCTAATTTCTAAGCCTTCATTTTATTTCAAATTCATGCTCGTTATACTTATGTACTGATAATTTATACATGTTGTAGGTTCACATTTATATATCTATATACTGCTATCATATCAACATTGTTAGATCTTATGACAATTTTGTTGAATTTCTAGATTATATAACAGTTTTGTTGAATTTCTATCTTTATTGTTAGAGTTTTTGACCACATACGAGAAACTTTTATATATAGTAGTAAATAGTCCCCGTTGTAATAGACAACCGCATACATGGACTGATTAGATATCACATTGTTAGATTATATGTGGCTGAGAAAAATTTATGTGCTTTCTTTTTACCAAACTCTCTTATCTTTTCAGAATTAGCGCCCGACAATAGATTCAACCGTGAATGCACCAGCCTCTTAAGAATCTAACGACGACTGCAACCGCGCCATTTGGAATGAATGCCGTGGGTTGTCATCTAGTCCAAATTAAAGAATCGCAGCGCGGCACGAGCAAACCACCCAAGAGAATGCAAAAACGTGACGTGACGAACGACCAAACCTGCCCGAGCATCACACGTACCAGTGTACCACAGCGTACCCAACCCAACCCACACGCTCCCCGCACGTTCACCACGTCCTTCGTCGTCTCATCGAGCCAAGGCAGAGAAACGTAACGGGACGGCCAGCCACCGTTCGACCGCACGGTGCAGGCGTGCTGCGGTGAGCAACAATAAAAAATTCGGCAGGGCGGCTTTCCACGTACCGACCCCACGTCCGCCATCCCTATGGCAGCGTCGCGGCGCGGCGGCACCTGCGCACCCTGTCGGCACTGCACACGACCTTATATGCGCCGCGTGAAAAAAAATATATCGAGAAACCGTCAATGACGATTTTAGTCCGAATGAAATAAGAGCGATTACTTTGTAGATAAATTTAAAATTATAAGAATAATACCAAAATACAAAAATAAAATAATAAATTGAACACAAAGATGTAAGAGACTTTTTGCTTATCTTTATTGCTTTTCGTACGATCAATCTTTTACAATGACTAGTACTCTCTATTTATAGTTTACAGACCCTGCTAGGGTTTGGGATGAGACGCCCCTACATGAGCCGGCTGCTGGGTCGAGCCTGTAGTTTCCTAACACTCTCCCTTGGGCACTCATCCTCACATATTCATGTCTCGTCAAAACTCTATAAAAAAACCCTTTAGAAAAAATATAAAGAAAGAATACGTGATACAAATTCTGTTGCGTTGCACGAATTACCTCATAAAAACCTTAGCCGATAAATTTCAGAAAAACTCGTTAGGGGAAAAAGAGTACAATCCACTCAATTTTATTTAATCTCTAGGATTTACTATTTGGGTACTCGATCTTCGTGATCAAGTTTCAATAATAAGTTTGTGAAGATTTCCCACCTGAATTCTGCACTTCTCTAAGTTTTATCATTCCAATTCCACGTAAGTATCTTTTAAAGTTAGATGCTGGAAGTGACTTGTGAATAAATTTGTAATATTTTCACATGACTTAGTATGCAGTACTTTAATTTCGTCCATCTTTTGTAATTCATAAGCATAGAAAAACTTAGGGTTGATATGGTTTGTGAGATGACTCTTCACATAATCCATCTGCACTTGTGCAACACAAGCTGCATTATCTTCACAGCTAATAGTGAGGTTTGTGCGGTATTCAATCAACATGACTGTTGGATGTGGTGAATCATCCGCTAAAGTCACGCACATTCTTGTGAGGCCTCGTACAGTGCTATATTTTTTGAGTGGTTCGTCGAAGTCGATATAAGACTTTGCTTAGACAATTTTCATGAAATTGCAGACCAATGTCTTTGCTTCCTTTGAAGTATCAGAAGATGTCCTTCATTCCCTGCCAATGCCTTTTGGTGGGTTCTGCTCTATACCTTGCTTAATAGGTTCATGAAAAATAAAGTGTCCGATCTCGTACAGTTTGCTAAATACATGCGTGCTTCTATCGCACTTAAGTATGAGAATTCTGGTCCTAGGACTACCTCCCCCTCTTCTTTAGATCTGAACGGGTCTTTGTCTTACTGCAAGTATCTCCCGACCATCGGCACTTTCGAAGGGTATGCCTTTTCAAAATTAAACATTTCTAACACCTTATGAGTGTAGGTTGACTGATGCACTAAAATCCCTTCAAGAGTATGCTTAAGATGCAAGCCTAGGTAATATTTGGTTTTACCCAAATCTTTTATTTCGAACTCTGACTCCAGGTAAGACCTTGCTTCCTTAATACCTTCCAAGGTTCCAATGATGTTCATATCATCTTCATACACTGAGATTATACAAAATTCATCCTGAAATCGTCATATAAATACACATATGCAATCCTCATTGTTCGTGTAGCTTTTCTTGCATAGAAAGTTACTCCAACTGATTATACCACATACTGCCTGATTGCTTAAGTCCGTACAATGACTTTCTGAGTTCCACGCTATACAGATTTCTATTTGCTCTGTCTTGGTTCAGGGCAGAGATACATTCAAATACCTTCATATAAATATCTGAATCTAAATTTTCATAAAGGTATGCAGTTACCACATCTATCTATATCATTTCAAAATTTCAAGTTTACTGTCATTGAGATTAAATATCTAAAAGGTGATTCCGCCCATGACCGGGGAATATGTTTCTTCTTAAACAACTTTTGGACGTTGAGTGAAACCTTGTACAACAAGTCTTATTTTACTTCATTATTTTTATTTCTCTTTCGAACAGATACTCATTTATACCATACGGAGTGCACATAGGGAGGCGTATGGCCTATAGGACAAAATACCTCTTTTTTATTCAGAGATAATAATTCTACTTCTATTGCCTTTTTCCAATCTTTCTAATTTAATATTTTCTTTCATTCAGTGAGCGTGCAGGCTTTGGATCAAGATCGATGATTGTGGTAATTTTTTTTTTGCAAAATCAATGTCGACCTTAGCTATTGTATTATTCGTAGATTCTTCCGAAGTCACAAAGTTTATATCTATTTCTTCAAGGGACGATTTTTCTAATGTTTCTACTTGCTCACCGCTGCTTTCAATTACGGGGGCAAGTCTCTTTAGTTTTCCAGCTCTGATGTGTACGCACACATCCATGCTAGTATCTCCCTTCACGGAGATGTTCAATTCTGGTATGCCTTTTTCTGAAGGTACCATTCTGGTGTCAGGTATCAACTGGCTCCCCTTCTGGTTCTGTGGAACTTCGGTGATCGGTTGTGTCAAATCCTTGTTATTCTTTTTCACCATACATCCCCGGTTACTTCGGATTCGAGGGGCCAGAGTTCTCGTCCTTTCTAAGGCCTTAGGACCGGATTAGGGATACGTTCATTGGTATTTCTACACTCTCTGGTGCATCGCGTACAGGGATATGCGACTTGGTCTCGCTCTTCAAATCACTAAAGTGGTTAGGTAGTTAATTTACTAATGTTTGCAAATCAATTATCTTCTGAACTTCAATTATCATCTGGACTTCAATTTGCTTCGCCAGTGCGCGGGTCTTGTGTATGGATTTCAATTATCTTCTAGACTTCAATTATCTTTTGGACTTCAATTATTTTCCGATATTTTTCATCGAGGGGTTGATTTCCCCCAAATGATAGGAAACTAACTTCATTTATTATACTATCAGCGAATCGAGCATTATACAAATATCTAGTCATATGGTCTAAATATCTAATTATGGATGATGTCTCTTAACCAACGTATATTCCAGACTATTGGAGAGGGTCCATTGCAGTTCGCTTGTGGTGATGGTATTGGTACATAAATCTTACAACCAAATTTGCGAAGATGAGAAATTTTCGATGCTGCCGCTTGCGCTAGTTGCATAGGTGAATGGATGTTATATGCCGACGGTCTAAAATTGATGATAGTTGCTGCGAGCAGGACTGTGTGTCCCTAACATGTAGTTGGTAAATTATAATTCTTCAAAATTATGCTATTCCATTCTAGTTGTGGACATGCGGTATGGAATGCTCAATTTTAATTTCTATTTTCATGCAATAATCATCAAATACCTTAGAAGTAAATTCTCCGACGTTGTCCATTCAGGTGGACTTCACATGATGATCAGAGAAATTATTCTTAATGTTAATTATCTTCGAGATTAGCTTTACAGAAGTGTGGTTTCTCATAGATAATAAACGTACATGCGACCATTTCGAGGAAGCATCGATGAGCATCATAAAATACCTAAATGACCCTGATAGGGGATGTATAGGACCACAAATATCTCCTTGGATATGGTTCAGGAATGCAGGGACTTCATCCTGCGCTTTCAGAGCAGAAGGTCTAGTAATTAATTTTCCGGTGGCACATGCAGGGCACACAAAATCTTCCTGATTCGAAAAAATCTTTTCATTGACATTTTGTCCTAGTGAATTGTTAATTATATTTCCCATCATCCTAAAACCTAGGCGGCATAATCTATCATGCTAGAGATAGAAAAATTCAGAGCTTCTGAATACGGTTTTCAAAGCAGTATAGACTGCAGGTGCCTTAATATTTATGTAGTATAGCCTAGTTTCATATGAAGAAAGTCGTTCTAGTACCCTTTTTCACTTTCTTTACGCTTTGTAATGAGCAGGTATTTCTTACCATACTCTTCTTCAGTCTCTATGTGAAAACCGTTAGTGCAAATATCCTTAAGAGTTCTAGTCGATTTTGGGTACAATAAGGCTTCGTTAATGATCAAAGTTGTGCCCATCAGGAGTATAATTGTGGTCCTTTCTGAGCATATTATACAAGTATCGCTGCCTGCGGTTGTCGTAAGGCTACCAGCATTTTTGCTGGTCGACTGGAAAATTACATCTCTCTCAAGGTGGTATTCATTGTGCCGCTATCTGCTAAGCACAGTTCCTGCATAGGTCGCCACACAGGTTCTAATATAAGGTACTTTATTAATATGTAGCAGGAAGCAAGCAACACATAAATAAAATACTTTAGATATTAGAACATAACTTGCTATTATAAATACGGGAAAATAAGCCTTGTAGAGCTCATCATAAGAATTTAATACTTTACTCTCCTAGAGCTTACAATCATTATTCAAAGTTCTATCACAATCACAAACTACAAGCGACTGTCAAAAGGATCTAAGTGTAATGCGTGCACTAGATCGAATTAGCGAAGTATGTAGAAACTTCTGTCTGCATCTGCTCCATAGCGATCCTCTCCTCTTGGGCAACTACGGCTGCGGCCGCTGCGATGTCTAAAGGAGGGGTGATGGGGGCTGCTATTGGGCTGTCCACACTTATGAGTGCAACTAATGGGTGTGGATTCTGTGTCTCCAATGGCAAGGTGTGTCTTATGCTGTCTTTTGCCCTTATTCTTAGACTAGAAAGCATCAATAACGTGTTGCGACCTACGACTTTACCCTCCTTGCCCCTCTCCTTCGTGATAGGCTTCCTCATCTTGTAGCTGCTAGCATTGGTTTCATGGCTGGTATCGCTACTAGGTAGCTGTGAGATGTAATTCTTCCTTAGAACATCATCTTGACATTTCGCAACTTGCATTATGTCAATCAATTTGACATACTTCTTGTAGTTGTCTTGACTGTAGTTGCATGCGGATTGCACCGCATTCGGGTAAAAGGTAGAGAGAATCTTCTCATTTTTTTTGTTTTTCCGTGATTACCTTACCACAGAGTTGAAGACTTGTACAAATTCTGGCTGTGCTAGGCCAGCTCTTTTGAACTTCTGGTTCGTGATGCTAGTCATCTACATATTCATTCAAAAAGATCATAAGATTATTGCTGATAATTTGCATAAAATAGTTGTAAAATTCTCATAATATTCTTCGAACTCCAGGTTCACAATCCTATATTTTTCTATGCATTTATCATGATTTACTGCTTTTTTAGTGATTAAAAGTAATATAAACAATCACAGATAATCAAAACAGTAAATACAATAAATAAATTGCATAGAAATAATTCTAACAAAGTTAAACATACTTCAAATTCTAAAACCAATTAAAAATTTGAATTCCTGAGCCCCTTTTCTACTGGAATATGATTTTTTGCCGAATTCTACAATTTCCAACGGCTAAACCGCTAATTTTCTGTTTTGAGAAAAATTTTGGCACAATTTTTAGAATTTCCAAGGGCCTTTTAGCAAAAACCAATTTTTTTTTCTTTCCGGGATTTTTCAGCCGAGCTTTTCTTTGGCCAAGCCCATTCGGCCAGGGCAAAAAGCACGGGAGGGGTAGAGCGGCGGGTGACTGGGAACTGGTGGCGCATGTGGGGGCGCGAGGCGGCCGGCTCTTCGGGCGAGCCAGCGAGCGATGGCACGTCCGTGCGGGGAGAGACACGGTCGTGCGGCTAGGCGGCGCGGCTGTGTGCAAGGTCCGGTGGCGGCTTGGTCGCGTTCGGCGGCATGGCCGACGCGATGTTGTCGCGTTCGGGGGCGGCGTCGTGCTAAGGCGGTGCGGCTCTAGGCAACATCGTCCATGCAGAGGTTGCGTGGGGCCGGGTGCGCGGCCGACGGCGCATCTTGGCGCGGTTCCAGCGACGAGGGCACGGGCGCAACCGGCGGCGAACGATGCATACGGGCGTGTGCTCGGCGGTAGCCGGCCGACATGGCGTGGAGCTGTCGGCGGCGGCGCCGAGGTGGCGACTGGTGCGGGAGCCGCATCGCGGCAACCGGTCGGGAGCCGTCTGGCCCGGCGCGGCGCAACTCAAGGTGGTGGTGTCGTGCTGGATCGGCGCGTGGGAGTCAGCGGGTCACGCTCATGTAGTGGCCGTTTGGGGCCGGAGAGGCGTGGCACGGCCGTACGGTGCCGGCGGCACCCCCTTCCCCTTTTTTTCTTTGCTTTCTGTTATGCTTGCCCGTGCAGGGGTGGCGCCAACCGACGGTGGCGGCGGCTGCTAGCCGGGGAGGGTCTGTGCAGGGGCGGCACCGACCGACGGTGGCCCAGCTATAGGGCTGCAGTGAACTGACCGCCGTATGGGGCTGCGCAGGCCAGGGTTCATTCTCTTTTTTTGTGTACTGTTCATTCGAGTACTGTGCATATGAGCACTGTTCAAGCAATCCACAGATCGGCTTGTCCAACGAATTCAAGTTGGCTCGCGGTAGGTTAGAACGGATTTGTAATTTTCAATCTACGGTATAATCGACATCCACTTTTCCATGCAATCTACCGATCGATATTGTGCCGGCGACTTCAAGCCGGCTCGCGGTAGATTAGAACAGATTTGCACCGTAGAAAAAACCAATCTAGAAAGCCAAATTAGCAATCTAGAAAAATCGATTCAATCTACGAGCGTCGTTTTTTGACGGTTACCTTTCGATCCGAGGAGAATCGATTGTGCTAATAATGTGTTGAGGAACTGTCACTGGCGAGTCCAGTCCGAACGATTACCTCGTAGACAAACTCAAATAAGAACATGATAATAGATTGAACACAGAGATATAGATAACTTTTTGCTTCTCTTTATTACTCTTCATGTGATTAATTTTTAAAATAATTAATATTTTTTATTTACAGTATACAGATTCTACTAGAATTTAAAATAAAATACTGATCGGCTAACCGAGTCCGTAGTTCCCCCAACACAAATCGGAATTTTTTGCCGATACGGCCGATTTGTACGCCAGATAGCGCTTTAACCACCGCCCCGTATTTGCAAAAATGTAACCGAAGCCGCGCGCAGGCGTCGTGCTATGCGCGCGGGCGACACGTCGCCGCGGCGCGCCGGCGCTAGCGCGCCGCCACGCCACCGGGCGGCGCAGCGCCTGGCGCGCCCGCCATGGCTGGTCGGCGCGTGGCGGCCGGGCGCCCGCGCCCTACCCTCACATATTTGGCGGCGCTGCGCTAACCTCGGCCACATGTTGGCGCGGCGCGCAGACCACGCTGCAGCCACGCGGCGCGCGATACCCTTGCCTCATGTGTGGCAAGGCGCGCGGCCACGTGCCACGCCACGCAGCCGCCGCGCCACCACCACGGCCGGGCCGGGCGCGGGTGGGCATCTGGCATGTTGGCGCATATATTGGAGAGCGACCGCGCGATTTCATTTCGCAGTCGCTCCTCATTCTTCTGCTAAGTTCATATTGCAGTCACTCGCTCGCTCCTCTGCTCATTCTTTTCTTTTCATGCGCTTGCTCTCTCGATTATATTTCAACGTTATTAACCGTCGCCGCCGTTCGCGAGTAGGTTTATCGTAATTTTTAATTTAGCTACATTCTTCTATGTTTAATTAGCCACATTGTCAGTAATGTTCGCTATGTATGTTTTGCTAGTCATGTCTCTACCGGAGCTACTAGAACAATTCTACGATGAGGACCACCGGTGCAAGCTGTGGCTCACCGCTGGCGTGGATGGCCCTCCGCCCCTGGCGCTTCGGGCGGGGAGGGACTGGTGGGCGGTAGACGATCGTTACGTCCCGATCCTCCGGGAGACGGGCTTGTTGCCCTTTGCGAGGATGGTGTCCTTCCAACGTGGGTTCACCCTAGACGGCAGCCTGTTGTCCGCACTTGTGGACCGGTGGAGGCCCGAGACGCACACCTTCCATTTTCGGTGGGGTGAGATGACGATCACCCTAGAGGACGTCTCGTTCTTGACTGGTCTCCCGATCCGGGGTGTGCCGCTTGTTCCGGGCCCTCCGAGAGCGGACTGGAAGGTCAGGCTGGAGCAGCGGTTTGGCCAACCTCTGCCGGAGGGTGCACGTGGCGTCCCTCGGGCTTGGCTGAGGCAGTTCAGCGAATGCCCGCAGGGTGCACCTGAGGACGTCGTTAGGACGCATCTCGTTGCTTACCTTCTCCAGCTCTTTGGTTGGGTCCTGTTTCCAACCACAAAGGGCGATTTTTTGAACCCCAGCTTCATCCGCGTCGCCGAGTCTTTGGTTGACGCGGGGGCTGAGCCGATGCCGCAGTACAGCTGGGGATCAGCCGTCCTTTGCGCTACATACCGAGGGTTGTGTGACACTTCAGCGGCGGCGGCTCGTAGCAACTCGTCGTGTGCTACGTGCTCTGCAGCTGTGGAGTTGGGAGCACTTCCCTGTTGGGCGGCCGACCATTGAGACAGCGGCGCACCCGTTCCCTCTCCCACATGACCACATACCACATGACCCCATAGACGCGGCCACCATGGGCTTACGGTGGATCGCGGCGGTCGTCTCATGTTGGGCCAACGAAGACCGGCGAGGTGCTACTCGTTGTACCACAACGAGTTCGAAGTTATTGCACGAGCGACATCATCCGTGTCCATGGCATGCTAATTTTCTGCTCGCGGTTGCGCCGCACGGGCTGTCTGCGCAATGCGTCGTGGATCGATTTTTGTGGACGACGACCTGCCACCTGGTGTTCTCACATATGGTGGAGCCTTACGCGTCGCAGCGCGTGTCACGACATTTTGTCGATACCGGCCGTGCCCCGAACGGCAGCCCTCGGGCGAGCCGTACACCCGTGAGTCAAATTTCATCCAAGTAATTTTTGCGATCCTTACGTCTTCTTTTGTAACATTAATCTTTCCAAAATGCAGCAATCGAGGTTGGGTGGGCATATTTTGGGTCGGCAAATGCACCAAAGACCGGTGGATTGCGACATGGATTCACAGGATGCACGTGGATGTATGGCATGAGCAGCGTCCATATGACCCTGAGTCGTACGCTGCGTACATGGAGTGGTACATGCCACGAACGCGCGCAAGACTCACCATTCCTCCTCCGGGCGCCCGAGGAGGTGACATTTCGACGCCGAAGAGAGCCTCCGCCGCGTCACGGCCGTCCGCGGCGCTTCAAGACATGACGACACGTGCACGACACTTACAACCTCTCGCTTCGCAGCTTTGTTGACGATATTCGTATTTTTGTTAATGAACTCATACATATGTCACTACTGCTTGAGCGGGCGGTGCGGCCCGTCGAGCGCAATGGACGAGGCCCAACTCACCAGATAGAACCCCGGCATATAAAAAGTTTTGAAGCACATCTCGGCGGAGATGAAGAAGATAATAAAGAACTTGAGCCGTGGTCGCTCGAGGGACGACGTCTTATGACGGGCACGGCTGGGGGCCGTGCTCACCCGCTAGGTCACCACGACCTAGCGAGTCCGGCAGCGTCGTAGCGTTCCGTCGGTCATCTGCGGGCGGTCGCCGCACGTAAGTCGCTATGTACAAATTTACATCAAGTTTTGTAATTATGCCTTACGCCCGCTAACATCATGCCGTTCTCTCGCCGTAGGTCCGTCGGGATGAATCACTTCGCCGTCCGACCGGTACCGACTGCCGCCGCCTCGGTTATCGCAGACCGCACATCCGGAGGTACGAGGTTCTTAGTTTACATCCGAGTGTTCATTTGTACTAACATCGTTTCGCCTTGCGACCTTCACCCGGGGTGACGGCGATTCACATCGACCGATGACGACGATACGGGCCTCCCAACTCCTACCAGGAGCAAGACACGACGCCGGGCAAGGACAATGGCGGCCTGGGTTTTAGCGTCGCAGGTAGAGCTCCTCCGGGTTCGCTGCCCCGCACGCTCAAGAGCGGATGTCCTCCGGTTCGGTGCCCCACGGTATACTCGGACGAGAGTTCATCCGCGCAACCGGAGTTGCGAGAATCGTACCCCAGTGGTTTTCTAGCCTCCGTCGTGGATGAATTCCTCGGTGTCCCAGTGTCGGCACGTCTCATCAAGACGACATGTACGCCTACCAGACTCTGCTCCAGACTCAGTCTACTGGTCCACCTCCGCCTCAACGATCTCCGTACCCCCTCCGAACCGACACGCGTTCTCCAGAGCGGTGGACGTATTCCACGGGTCATGCTCGGCGCAAAACAAGGCGCGCGCGACGCGACGCAACGCGCAGCAGGAGAGAGTAGTGGCTCGAGCGAGTGGCCGTATAGTATCACGTGTTATGCGATTTTCATTGTACTACATGCTTGTTATCGCTATTTCGTATGAGTGTCTTGTTCGTATTAATCAATAAACGTACAAACTTTTTGTATAATGATTCCACTCCATTAAACCTTCGAGACCTCTCGTGGCCTCCTGAGACCTCCTTTGTATGAAGTACATTAATTGATCTGTACGAAAGCAAAGTTATATCAAAAGATTCTTAACAAATAAAATAATACAAAAATTACATAATCAAATACACTTTGTCAAACACAAAAATTTTCATTTTTTTACCTCATTTGCTATAATTTAAAATTCCGGGAGACGGGCTTGTTGCGATTATGAAGATGACGTACAACATGTGGGTAGCTACTACTTAACGATGTGTGCTACTTGTCTCCGCGCGCCATAGCAAGGAGCCTTGTCTCGACGTCGGTGGGTCTCGGTCGAAGGAGCCTTCCCTTATCGCCGGACTCTCCACGTCGGGTGGTATGTCAAGTCGTCCGCACCTCGCGATTGTATGATGTAAGTACATCGTCTGATACAAAACGTAATAAGAATGTCAATTGTTCATAACTCACGTCGTCCATGTAGATTGCTCCGGACGACCGGATACGCTGTGGCGGCGAGGGCTCACCGCATGAGTCTTTCCTTGCCCTTGTCACGGACCGCCCACGTCGGTGGTGTCTCAAGTCGCCCATGTCCTGCGTTTGCATGATGTAAGTGCACCGTATAGTGAAAATCATAAGAAGGATGTAATTTCTTCATAATCGACGTCGTGGATACGGATGACGCCGGCGGCCGGATACGCTGTGGCGGCGGGCTCGACCTCATGAGCCTTTCCTTGCCCTTGTTACGGGAATGTCCACGTCGGTGGTGTGTCGAAGTCGCCCATGTCCTGCGTTTGCATGATGTAAGTACACCGTATAGTGAAAATCATAAGAAGGATGTAATTTCTTCATAACTAACGCTTGCATGAGCCTTTCCTTGTCGTCGATATGGATTACGCCGGGAGTTTATCGGGGTCCTTCGTGCCTCCTCATCCGTGCGTAAGGTTTCCACCGTGAGAAGTTCTCGCCCGCACCGAGTAGTTTAGCATGTACTCTGCCGATGAATGCCCCGTCGTACATCTCGGGCCGTCAATCCACTTTGGAAGAAGTGGCGCGCATCTCGGCCGCATTACGTGGGGATGAAGTTAAAAATTGAAGGAATTAAACATTGGGAGGAAAATCGATGCGCGCAAAAAACACTTACCATGTAGTGGCCGCACTGTAGTGCGCCCGGCGCGCGTATGCAGGTGTGTGGATGAATGATCTCTGCCGTTCACCACACACACTTCGGGACCGGCAAACGTGGTGGCACTGGAGCATCTTTCATTGAAAAATCCGGGTATTTTAGCTGTTTCCTCTTCTGCGCAAGCCAGTTGTGCTTCTGCAACATCCTCTTGTAGAAGTTTGCCGAAGAGTCCATAGCCGGGTCTCGTATAATTTTGCGTTGTACATAACAAGCAAGACAGAAAAACTTTAAATTACGACACTGAATGACGACCGGACGAACTAGGTCTGCATTGGGACAATCCTTCATTGAGTGCCGTGGGTCTTGCATATCCCGCACTTCACCGCGCGGCTAATCTTGATACGCTGACTAGCATCCATGTCATTCCGGAAGCGCCGCGTCTGCCGTCGCCCCTTCCCTATTCTCTTCAAGTCCCTGTTGGGACCCCAGTGCACCATGTCGGGCCAAAGATCCTTGTAGTTCATTTCCAAACCATACGAGTGAAACTCTCCGCTCCATGTACCGAATAGGTGCTGCATGTCGTAGTACTCAGAGATGTATGGTGTAGCCATCTGCGCATTTGCGCACATACCTTGTACACGCGCGAGCATGGTTTGTGGAAGAGCTTTGGCTTGTTGCGGTGCATGTCGCCACATCACCTGTGGTGCATGCCTGCTTTCTTTCCCCTAGCATGACTATTGACGATTTACGCCGAAGCTTGATCTCGTACTTTCGCCTGAGGCCGTCGATCACCCGAATGTCGTGCATTCGGGCCTTCTCCATCTTCCGATCCATGTGTCTCTGCATGTTCTCGGACCACTGCTTGCCTTCGTCCAATCTGCCGCTTGGTTGCGGTGGCTCTATTCACGAAATAACCAACGGTGCGAGCCATGTCTCCTGGACAACCGCAGTGATAGGGAGCCCGCGCACACCTTTCAGGACGCTATTGTAGACCTCGGACATGTTGGTCGTCATAACGCCGCACTCGCACCGTCTCGTGTCATAGAGGAGGGACCATTTCTCCAATTCGGGGCGTGGTCATTAATCCACCGGGAGAAGGTTATGGCGCTACTAGGTTGCTCCTCTCCGGAGTGGACTCCCTTGTATGTCTCGTAGTCCTGTTCAAGGTCTCTCCAAATAGACTCAAACTTCCGTCGCTGGTTCTGCATACACAATGCCTTGAACGTCTTCATGAGTTCTGATCACGGAACCGCGTGAACAAGTTAGATGCAAGATGCCTCATGCACCACCGGATTGCACGTCGCTCCACCGTGAGATGGATCCATCCCACGCCGCATGATGTTGATGGCCGCCAACAACCCAAAGATTGCGATGCGTGACTAGGCGACGTTGGCGGTCTCCCACCACGGCCCTCTTCACGTTCTCCAAGAACCACACCACCGGATGTGTTCTCGCCTCGACAATGGCAAATGCAACCGGAGAAGTTGGTCATTCGCATCGCCGCCACCGCGTGAGGATGGTGCCCTTGTACTTCCCAAAGTGATAAAAGTGTCATCCATCGTTAGCACGGACGGCGAGAACTTGAAGCCCCTGATGGCTTGAGCGAAAGCCCAGAACACCCTATCCAGTATGAAGTGGTTGGGCCCTTTTTCAGCATCTTCACGGTCCAGCTTGTTTATGTACGTGCTGGGGTTTGATCCGGCAATCTGGTGAAGCAATCTCGGCACAAGGTTGTACGCCTCTTCGTATGTTCCGTATATAGTCTCGATGACTTTCGCTTGGCTCGTCGAACTTTCTTTGAAGCTAATCGGATAGCCAACCCGATTGACGACTTCCGACATCATCGGCTTGGGGAGAGCGACACACGTCGCCTCAACTAGGTGCGTGATGAGGTTTGCAACATATGCGAAGCCACGCCCGATGTCGCTTGCAGGCTCGCCGAGCTCGCAGTGTGGTCGATCGGCTCCTTGACCGTGAAGACCGAGCCAAAGATCTTTGCTCGGAGAGCGCTGACCTTGCCAGGGCAGCCTTCTACTATGCACTTCACTGCGTACTTCCCTGGGTTGGACCGGTGCACTCGGTACACACGGCTGATGGACAAAGCGTACCGTGCTATAGCTTGTTGCACGGCCACCTTGTTCGGGAAGCGCCGCCAACTAAGAGGGTGTCGGCTTCAAACCCCACCGAGCCTTCTTCTTGCGGCAAGACGAGCGAACGCACCGCGATATCATCAAGTCTCGATGCCACGTAAGGACCACCGGCCGTGTGCGTCCTCGTCGGTACCATCCGAGCTTGGGTCGGTGTCCTCGTTGGACTCCAACCCGAGAGTCTCGTCCGTGAGATACTGTGGCGATCGATGCGGGCGACCACCATGTTTCCGCCTCATTTGGCTCAAAATTAGGCACGGACTTCCTCCGAGGCAAAGACATTCCGTCTTTGCCATCTTGAGCTTCGGCCGCGTTTGCGCTTATGCAGTGCCTCGGCATCATCGGGGTTTCCGACGCCCCTATGTACGAAATTGACGTGCACCATAGGCTTCCGTGAATGGCCGCCTCGGGCCGAGACAATCTCCATGTAACGCCTCCATGCTATGCTTCCATCCACCTTTACGAGCTCCCACACATAATTGGTGCAGTGATCGCCTCAATCATAACTTTCTTCGTCCTTGGCTCCGTGAGGAACTCCCTCCGGATGCAGCTTCGCAGCTCGTGAATATTCATCGCGTGGAGCCCCTCCGCCCGGACCACCTTGTACTGGCATCTCGACAGGTCCAACCCATCGTGTCCGGCTCGTACAAGCCCATCGCCGTAAAACACAATCAAGTCTTGCATGTTCGAAAATACCTAAACCCACAACAACCACTAAATAATTACGACTAATTAATTAGCACTAAACTAATTCATTACTACTGAACTAACTAATTACGACTAATTAACTATCTCTAAACTAACTAATTACGGTTGATTAATTACCACTACAAAATACCAGTACTTTATTTCCACTTACTTGATATGCTGTAACGATGAGTACTAAACTAATTACGACTAATTAATTAGCACTAAACTAATTCATTACTAGTCGACTAACTAATTACTACTAATTAATTACCCCTAAACTATCTAATTACGACTAGCTAACAAAGACTAACTAATTACGACTACGGCAATAACGACAAAAGCATAACATAAATTACCTGCCCTTCTGATGAAGTAATTAATCACCCTTCCGAGGAAGTAATAAATCACCCTTCGGAGGAAGTAATAAATCACCCTTCGGAGGAAGTCATAAATCAAGGCCGAGTGACGAGAAGCGAGAAAACAGTTACCTCCCAATAAAATTAATTATGTTACGTTCTCACGAGTTCTCGCGACGAGCGCAAGAACGAATCGAAACGCAATTGATATGACCAAAGAGCAAGTGCCGAGTCCCAGATTTATAGCCGAGTGGAGGAGGAGTCGCGCCTTGGCGCCGGAATTCCGTAAGCATTGGCGCCGGAATTCCTGGATGGGGCGACAGATGTGCGGAGGAGGGAGGATGGACGGTGGAAAATATGGCCACCCCAACGTTTTTTAATTCTCTGTACAACAGTTCGGATGCGTCGGTGGAAAGTTTTGACAAATGCAGGAGGGCGGACGTGGCGCGGGCACGTGCATATGATGTACATTAATTGATCTGTACGAAATCAAAGTTATATCAAAAGATTCTTACCAAATAAAATAATACAAAAATTACATAATCAAATACACTTTGTCAGAATGCTACACAAAAATTTTCATTTTTTTTATAATCTAAAATTCCTGAAAAAAAATAAAAAATGAGAATTATAAAAAAAAAAAGAAAATTATAAAAATCCGGGGCAAGGGCGAAGCGGCGCCAGTGATGGCGGCCAGTACGCTACGCTGCTTACATGGCCATGCCAACAGATGCGTGCCGGCCTTGGCGCTGTAGCGGCGGCGGCTGGCGCGCGCCGGCTACGGCCGGCTGCCATGGCCATGGCGGCGGCGGGCGGCGCCGGCGCCGGCGCCCGCTGCGCCCGCGCATGGCGGGCGTGGCGCGGCGCAGCGCGCCGCGGCGACGTGTCGCCGCATGAGCCGCGAAGCGCGGCCGCCTGCGCCAACTCGGTTAGTTTTACAAATACACCGCGGCGGTGGTTAAAACTGCTAATACGCTGTTCGAATCGGCGTATCGGCAAAAAAAAATTCACACAAATCGAGGAAAGGCAACGTACGCCTACGGACCCACGGATGCACTCAAGTATCCGTTGGCAGCGGAGCGGGTGGTACCGGCTGGTTGGCTGATGCTGCCGCTGCCGCTGCTATATAACGGTCGGAGTCCGGATGCACGCAATTATCCGTTGGGAGCGGAACGGGTGGTACCGGCCGGTTTTGTCATGCTGCTGCTGCCGCGGCTATATAATGGCCGGGGTGCCGGGCCAGGACACGAACACAACGGCTTCTTGCATTTATCGACGCACGGCCGGGCATATATACTACAAAGCTATTTACACACTAGAGGGGTCTCCCTATCTCGTAGTATTACTAGTTGACATGATACTATAGCCTCAGCTTTGTTCATCTTTTCTTCAACTAAATTCTTCTTTTCGGTGTGTAGCATACTATCTTGATCTGTTTTATTTGTTGAGATCGACAAGCAAGCAAGCTTCCTTCTTTTCCTTTGATACATCTCCGCGTATTCTTTTTGTTGGTTGGAGTTTTCTTTGTTCATAGGCGATCTAGTTTTGATTTACTTTTGAACACTTCTTTTGGTCTAGCTGCCACTACTTCGGATCAGCTAGTCTGTTTCATTCGCATCCGAGAAACCTGCTACTAGATCTTCTGTCAAGTCAGTGCTGTTCTGCAGCTTCTGCTCACTAGGCCAGAAGCGAGAAACCATTAGATTTGATCATTCGAGAGCAAGATAACTAATGGAGAGTGCCTTTAAATCCCTGAGCTCCTCGGCAAAATCACCTTCTTTGATGACTTACAAGCCGTGCTACAGCACCAACCACCACCCTATCAAAACACCTCCATTCCCACAACCGTCGGCGCCACCGCAGCCTCCAGTCCTGCACCTGCCCGTGCACCTCCAGGCTTCGCCGCAGTACCCCTCCTGGCCGTCAACCCGCCCGGTTCCGCTTGCCAAGAAGCCGGCGCCGGCGCCCACGCTGGCGAACGGGGCATCAGCGCCGGTCGTTGTTGCGGCGCCGTCCAAGAAAAGGATGGCGGCGACTGAGCAGGAGGTGGAATGGACGACGGACGACTCTCTGTACTCGGTGTCGCCGCCGCCGAGCAGCGTACCGATGCCGACGTCCCTGCTGATCACGGCCGGGAGGAAGGTGCCGACCGCGTGCGCCGTGGAGGTGGCCGGCGGTGGCGGCGGGGGTGTGGATGTCGGCGCGACTGACGAGCTCCGGCGGCTGCTCCGGCTTTAGCTATGACATACTCCTACTATCGGTGTTTGTCTTGTTTTAGTGTTGATGCATGTAATTGCAAAGCGTGCGAGGTTTGGGTTCCTTCATGGATCATGGTAGTTTAGTGTGCCCGGAATAAATCGTGACGAGTTTGTTCCAAGTTGTAATTTGCTAATTCAACAGTTCCCTGTGTTGTGTTACGAGCCGTGCATTGTATTTGTATGCCAGCTTCTTTGTTCCGTCTCCTGTTCTCGTACTTGATACTTCCTGAAAATCTCTCATCATTGAGCTCAAGTGCTCAACCAGGCAGCAGGCAGCATTTTCTAGGCCGTGCCGGGCTGGGCCAAGAGAGCATCCCACCAGCCAGGCAACCACGGCGGCAGTTGTTTGGATGCTGCAAGCAACAGGAGACAATCTCAAATCATTTGGCATGCGACAGCAAAGTATGTATTAAAAGAAACAGCTTACACACTTGTCATAAAACAGCAATAGCTTTATTAAGATAACGTGTCAAGAACTGGTAACAGTGAAGCAAGAAGACAGTCACAATGCAGTAAAACTCTATTATTCGAAGATAACTGATCACAATTGATCAGGCACACAATGCTCTACAACCTGAAACCAATGATAACTGATCACAATTGATCAGGCACAATGCTCTACAACCTGAAACCAATCCCCAACAATATTCCGTTATTTTCAACCGCAAAAAATCAATAAGGATAATAAACAATGCACACTCTTCTCTGAAACGATATGTAGCCTATTAGTATACAACAGAAGTAACTGAAGTTCCAGCGGAGAAGGATCAGTTGTTGCAGAAAGCGTGAAGGGTTTCGTCCAGGGCTTTCCTGTCATAATCGCCAGTAAAAACACAGCTTCCCAGAGGTCCTTTCAGGAGGATGAGTCTCAGCAATCCATCAGCAACCTTCTTGTCGACCTGATGTGTCATTCAAGAATCAGTAATACTGCCTTTTAATACAAAAGAAGCAACCAGAGATATCCAAGTGTGCATGTATGCTATAGCAATGCATTGAAATAGCACAGGATAACACAAACTACAAGTCTTGCAAGAACAACAATAATCTGTGCAGTGACAAAAGCGGATTTAATTATAATTCAAGTGCTTCTGCCAATCTCAAGGTACTTACAGACATAATATTTTTGAACTTCTCCACTGTCATGGCCTCTGGTGGTGTAACGGGAAGTTTGGCTTGCTCTAGTATGTCAATTACCCGTTTTTTTATTGACTCATCTATCCAGCCTAGGCGGTGAGACATGTCAACTGCCATAACCTAGGATAATGGCATTCAGAAACGGAAGCAAATATAAGACAACAAGATAAAATCATTACTACGATCAAAATGTTGAGTGATATTACTGTTCCAGCTGCAACAGCCTCCCCATGGAACCATGCTCCATAGCCAGTCCCTGTTTCTATCGCCTGGCAATTGAATACAATGATCAGTGCATAATAGGTGCTCACAAAACAGAAGGTTGCTATGACAATCAGATAAATGCTGTTGAGGTAAGGAAATTTAGTTTTTGGTACCCGAATAGTCAAATTGAGTGTCATACATTCTCAGAATGATCCTAATTCCTAAAGTAATAACATTGAAAGGAAGGGCATTTGCAGCCGGAGTTTCAGGTCTCATTTGGCGCTATATTTGCATGAATAGGGAGAGCACCGGACGAGACACAAAACAAAACAAAACAAAAACACCTCTTTACAAGATGGTGCATCTTGAGAAATGGGTTCAGAATACAGAAACATCTTGCCCATGCCACAAATATATCCCGCACCACCAACTAAAGAATTTTGAATGTCAGTTTTGCAGAATATATATACCATATAGACTGATTCATTAACACATCTGTGTTTCAGATGTTAAAGTGAATCTCTAAATAGAATGCTACCAAACATCCATACAATAAAGAAAGAAGAAAGACCAACCATTTTACTGACTTAAGCAACAAATATGATTGAAGGATTTTCTTTATGCAATTTTAACCTGTGGGAAAGATGGAATGCATGACTAGCCCTATCAAATACCTCATTTAAGCAGCACCAAAAATAAGTATTACATTGTAATGTTATAAACTACTTTAACATAAAAAACAACACTAATTAATAACATACGTACATGGCCAAATGTATGACCCAGGTTTAGCGTTGCTCGAAGACCACTTTCCTTCTCATCTTGCGCAACCACTTCAGCTTTGTTTTCACACGATCTCTTAATAGCATAGGCCAAAGCATTCGGTTCTCTACAAACATGCAATTCAAATTACAGGTTAACAGCAACATGACATGCTAAGAATTATGCTAAATTTGTGGGAGAAAAATACTCAAACAGTCATGCTGCCATATGTAATATTGTAAAAGCTAAACTAGAGTTTGCAAAACGTCATCCTAATTACAGTTTATAGAACAATTCACTCAGCAACACTAGAAGAATGGAACAGTTCTACGGCTCTATCCTCTATGGCTCTATGTTTGCCTGTTACGCAATACAAGTAGATCCACCAACGGGAACAGCAAACCAATGAGCTTAGAATGCCATCTACAGCAATGCCCATTCTAAGTTAGCTGGGTAACACAATATTTTTGTCACTGTTCAGTCAAACCAAACAAGATGACAAGCATCTAGGGTAATGGCTGTTCAGCCATTAAAGAACTTCCCGATAATTCGATAAAGTCATGTTCTTTCATATGGTCACACACTCACACCACTCAATTAGCCATTTCAGTAAGTACAAACAAAAATGGTAATGCTTCAAACAGCCACAACGTTCAGAACATATGGAGAAAACTTAAGAAATTATATGGCCTAAAACTCCAAACAAGATTACATAGCACATCTAATTGAATCTTGAACTGACTACACATTCCTTACACCCTAATAACTAAACTGTCTACAGCAACCAAAGGCTAATGCTATTGCAAGCTGTCATCCGCTAGTTACTGAATCAAAAGAAGGTGGTAAAATTAAGTAGCACAGAATGCAAACATCAAATTTGAAACCTGGTGGATACCTTGCTAATAATGCTGGCATATTATTTTCTTGCCACTCAAAGAATGGTGCGTCCCTTATGAGCCCATACTTCACCACCTCAGCTATGCCTGAAGCGAGCTCCCTGTCAGGCAACGTATTCAGTGTGTCGGTGTCTATCAATACACATTGCGGCTGGTAGAATGCCCCAATTAAGTTCTTCCCCAGCGGATGGTTAATCCCGGTCTTCCCTCCAACAGAGGAATCCACCTAAAGTAGTTCATCTAACCTACCATTAGCACCAGACCAGATGTAAACCAAGTAATCAACTCTTAGTAACAATCTAAATCAAGCTTAGTACCTGGGCCATCAGAGTAGTGGGTATCTGTATGAAATTGACACCACGGAGGAACGCGGCAGCCGCAAATCCGCACATGTCCCCAATGACACCACCCCCTAGCGCAACGAATGTGCATCGGCGGTCCAGTCGGGACTCAACCGCCTTGTCAAACACCTTCATCAGCGTGCCCTGCGAATGACAACCAGTTAATTTACATCCAAAGAACTTAAACACAACCGTTAGTCTCTCCGAGCGCTGGATCAAACACGCACCATGTCCTTGTACTTCTCGCCGTCGGGCAGGATCACGCTCTCCACCGACACGTTCGGGTTGTCGTGCGTGAGTGCCCAGGTCACCTTCTCCAAGTAGAGCGGCGCGACGGTCGTGTTGGTCACCACCAGAACCCTCTTCCCATGCACATGCCTGCGCAGACAAGACGTCAGGATCACAAAAATGGCCACACCCAAGTCACCAATCGAGCAAAAGCTTGTCGATTTCGAGTACCTCTTCAGCAGGTCGGGCTCGTTGAGGAGGCCGGAACCGATGTAGATCGGGTAGCTCCGGTCGCCGAGGTCGACGTCGACGACCGTGGAGACCCTGGACGCCTGCGGCGGCTGCATCGCGGGGGCAGCGCTGGCCACTACACGGCTCCGGAGGGCCCTCGCGGGGGAAGCGCGGAGAGGAGGGCACGAGGAGCGAGACGACAAGGGGAGGGAGGCTGCAGCGGCCGGAGCTGCGCGGGGGCGGCGAGTGGAGATAGCCGCGCAGGAGGAGGACGCGGCAGCGGCGAGAAGGGAGGAGGACGCGGCCGCCATGGGGTGGTGGAGTTGCGAAACGGAGGCGGCGGCGGCGGCGGCGGCGGAGGGTGGTAGTTGTGTGATGTCCGATGGAGCGGGGATTTGAGGCGGGCGGAGTGGGGTAGGTGGGAGAGGAGCCCGGGAGGAGTGAGAGGGGTCGATCTGAACCGTTGGTTGGATGAGTTGGACGGTTGGGATGGAACCAGAGTTGGTGGGTGGGGTGGCGGCGTGGCGCAGCCATGGGCGAAGGCGGGTTGACGTGGCGGGATGGTTGGCAGGAATGGCAGAGGCTGGCTTGGGTTTCACTGAAAGTGGGGTCAGTCAGCGTTGCGGAAATCCAACCTTTTCTGACATTTTCCAACCGGGAGCAGGTACCCAACGCCGTATCCCCCGCGGCGCTTCTACAAGCGTGCATTCTGCTCTCTTCTGTGCCACACCCCTCCTCGGCCTCCCCTTGGCCCCTCCTCTACCACCGACGGACAACAGCAATCTCGTACTTTGTCGTGCCATCGTCTCCTGTTAAACCGTATATTTTCGATGGGCACAACTATGCCTATTAGAAGAATCGTATACGAGTATTCCTTGAGAGAGAGGGACAAGCTATATGAGACGTTATTCGATCCCCGCTCATTATTCCTGGGGTTGCAACTCCTGCTTCTGCAATTCTTTTGGCTAACAACAACAAGGCCAAGAACCTTTTATATGGTGCGCTTGGTAGACAGGAATATGATAGGATTTGCAATCTTGCAACTGCGCACGAGATTTGGAACACCCTCGAAACATATCATGAGGGTTCGTCCCAAATCAAGAAAGTGTGCCAAACAGTTTACAAGCGTGAATACAACAAATTCGATATGCGTCCTGGAGAGAGCATCGATGATATTTTCAGTCGCTTTAATAAAGTGATTAATCATATGAAAGCTGTTGATATTTAATACTCTCAATCTGAAAATGACACCCATCTCTTGGCTGCAATCAACACCAAGGAGTGAGAGATGAAGGCTACTGCTATAGAAGAGAATGTTGATCTTTCGAGCCTTACTTTGGAGTTGCTTTATAGCAAACTCAAGACTCATGAAATTAAAAGAGTTGATCATCCCAAGAAAGACAATTTAGCTTTGGTAGCAGATCCTCTCAAAAGAGCTTCTGATGGTTCTTTTGAATCTTCTTCTGGATTTTTATTTGCTTGTTTATCTGCTATTCATGAAGAGGAGCTTGAGAGTATCCCTGAGTTTGAGTTAGCTCTCCTTGCTAAAAAATTCACATGGACCTACAATAATGTGAGAAACAAAAAGAGAGGTAGTCCGGTGACATGCTACGAGTGTGGTGAGCTCAATCATATCCGGGCAAATTGCCCCAAGCCGAAAGGTAAGAGCAATCACAGGGAGGAGAAAACAGCCTGGAAGAAGCCTCATGGGAACAACTCTGAGTATGATGCTGTCAAGCTCATAAAGGCCGCTCACCGGGTCCTTACCGCTTTTGGAGAGCAATTCATGAGCGATGTGGACTCCGGGAGTGAAGAGGACAAGGAGGAAAAGATCCCTCGAGACAAAAAGAAGGGAAGGCCAAGGACTTCACCGGCATGTGCTTCATGGCCGACACTGACGACATTGATGAAGATGAGGTATCTCTCTCTTGTGATGTCCTTTCTGCTAAATATGATTCCATATATGAGCAACTGCTTAGTCAAGATGAAGCGCTAGAATTTGTCATAACTAAAAATAAGAAACTAGAGTCAAAAATTGGTAAACTAAAATTAGAACTTGCTAATGTTAAGACTCTTGAACCTGATGAATGCTTATCTTGTCATGATATGCACTCAGAATTAGCTAAACTGCAATCTGCTCATAATATTGCTTTGCAACAACTTGAAAATACTAGAACCGAGCTAATTGAAATTAAATCTGCCCTTTGTGAAAAATGCGCAGAGTCTAGCAAGTTGGTTGTTTCTGATGTGATTGATTCTAGTCCTTGCACTTCCTGCTTAGAACGTGAACGTGAAATCAAAGATAGTTTAGAAGCAAATAGAACTAAATATGCAAAGCTTAAGGACAGTATTCAATCTACTACATGTGCTTCATGTCCTGCTCTTAAGTTTGAGGTTGCTTTTTATAAGAAGAAATCCGTGGATAAAACTTGTGAGTCTTGTGTTAACTTGGGAAAAGAAAATGCTTACCTTCAGAACACATTAGAGAAATTTTCTAAAGGTAAGAAACAATTAAATATGATTATTGACAAGTCTAAAACTTCTTATAAAAACCAAGGGATAGGATACAACTCTATCCAAGACAATTCAAAGCCAAGAGTCACTCAAGTATTGGAAAATGGCTTAGTTGAATTCAAAACCCAACCTGCAAAAACTTCTTTTAAATCTGCAGGTTTTGCTCAACCATCTGTTCAAACAAAAGGTACTTCTTCTAGTGGTATTAAGTATCATTGCACTTATTGCAAAAAGAGTGGGTACTTGATTAAGTTTTGTTGGCGTAGGTTGAAAAATGATAAGAAAATTTTTGCTAGTATTTCATCCACTCAACCTAAAACTTTTATGAGACATAGTCATTTTGAAAAGAATAAACCTGGGTTAGGATTTGTTTCACATGCTTATCATCATGCTCCTAGACAGGATAATTCTCATATTTGTGTGACCATTACTCATGATAGGAATGCAAATAGAATCAAGGATAGCACTTCTGCTTTGCATACTACTCGCAGACGTGTGTCTCAGTACTGGGTTCCCAAGTCTTTTTTAACTAACCCCAGTATCGAGACACATCGTTCTTCTGTGCCTTGATTTTCAGGATTGCTGCGGAAAGAGGAAGTGCACGTGCTTTGTCGACTCCGGTTGTTCACGTCATATGACCGGAGACTCAAAATGGTTCACCTCCTTCACGCGGTCGACGGGTTTCAAGCATCTCCGAGAACTTCCATCGCCAGGCCTTTAAGCTCATATTCAGGTATTTACACTCTACTCTCTTTGTATGGCATTTGATATTCCTGCTCTTTATCTTTGTTCATTCGGGGTTTTTTTTTCTTATTCTGCTGTCGGCTAGATAGGAAGAGTACCTCAGGCGCTTGTCACCCACTAGGCACTTCTCTTGTCTTTTTGATTTTATCCTCACCAAACCTTTAGACCCAACTAGGTTTGCCACCTTGAGAAGCGAATTAGGGGTAATTTATCCTTTTGGGTTGGTTTGAGGGGGAGTTCGATCTTTTCTGATCTTACCTTGTTCTTTTGATCTTTTCTTGTTCTTTTCTGAACTTTTTGATCTTTTTGAACTTTTCAGGTTTTTAGGCTTTTTATTGCATCTCATTGTATCATATTGCGTTCATATGAAAAATACAACAAGTGGTATGAAAAATCCAAAAGGATGCATTGTAATATAAGATTTTCTACTTATCTTTTAAAATTGATGAAGCTTTGCCTATTACTCTTTGGAGCCTTAGTATTTCATTTCTTGCTCAATGCCATGTCTAGTTCTTTGACTTGCTAGAATTATCATGCTTTTACATATGTAGCTAAGTCTTTACTATATGAGCTAGAACTTTAAAATAATTCGAACTAAAAATTACAATTTGTGGATGTTTTAGCGAGTTGCGCAATTAGTGCTCCTTTTGTGATATTGGCCCTGTCAGAATTGCTTTGTTAGCTCTTGAATCTAAAATTAACCATTACTTGAGCTTTTTGTGTTCTTGAGATTCTAAAATTGCTCCTGTGAAAAATAAAAAATCAAGATTGTCTTATGCTTAAAATGTGTCAAACTACTCTTACGAGACTGCTTGTCAAAGATATGAACTTGGAGATAGTTTGATGATCCAGACGATCTCATGGGGATTGCTTGTCAGAAATGACATGAACCTCAAGATTTGTTGCCCTGGTAGAAGCTTAGAAAGAGTTTGTGGATGGCTCCTAGTCCATGATCTTCTTTACTAAGATATACCTTTAATCAACTTGATATGTTGTTCGTGCAATATTAGAAATGCTGGCTTACTCTTTTGGGTAATCTTCAAAGCTTCTTGTACTCAAAAATCAAAAAAATACAAAAATGAAGCCACTCCATTGCACTTCATGCATACTTCTTCTTTTTACTTCTTTCTTCATTCTGCATTTGTTATCTCTGGATGAGATGAAGGCGTAATTCCTTGATGACTCCATTGTCAAAGGGGGAGAAGATATTTCAATGTTGGGGAGAAGATTATACAAAAGGGAGAAAGTTGGAGAATTTAAACTTTTCTGAAATCCGAGGATCATAGTGAGGGGGAGTTTTTGAATTGCATTTTTATTGTCTTATTGACTCTTCTGAACTTGAATTGCATTTATTACTCCTCACAATGATCAAAGGTCAATTGAACAATTGTTCTTTCATATGGACCTTAAGTGAGATTTTTGATATTTTTCTGGAAATCAAAGTTTTTATGCTTTCTTTTGCCTTATCTCACATACCTATGCTATTCTGATACCATCTTGGTCATTTCCATTGCTTTCTCTTGCTTATGGACCAAGTTGTGCCTTTGTGCGAAAACGAAAGTATTTTACTTTTCAAACCTTCAAATTACATTTTCTGGATTATTGCCAATGTGTTCATCAAGGGGGAGATTGTGGATATCATAGGGATATACTCCAGATCTTAGGATGATGTGACAATTGGCAATGACGTTAACGGTTTGTCGTTTCACGTGTTTTCGATAAAGTTTCAGAACTGTCATGTGACAGGCGGTCTGACCGGCCATAGCATGGCGGTCCGACCGGTCCCAAATCGGTCGGACCGACCATGAGCGGCGGTCGGACCGGCTGTGACCAATTGTGTCAAAATGAGCTGGGCCAAAAATAGAGGGTGTAGGCAAGAGAGGAGATTCTATTGCTATTGGTCCTATAGTTTTTGGAGTCTCCAGTCAAAAGTTCTATTGGTTTAAAGTTTCCAGTAGGTTTCGGATTTTCAGGGGTTGAAAATCGGCTAAGTCCTTCGGGCCGGACCGCCTATGGTCGGCGGTCCGACCGCAAGGTCGGGCGGTTCGACCGCCCCGAGGGGCGATCGGATGATTGTCACTTGAACACCGCCTTCGTGCGGCGTTGTTCGTTGGTTAGGTCAAAGTCATGAGTTTCAGTGCATATGTGTTGCATGATGCATGTTTTGACTAACGTGGGTCAAGTTGTGAAGAACTTATTCCCGGATTCGATTTGCTTGTCTATTGTTATGCAGGTTACTTAGTGGTCAACGACGGTCAACGGCGAGGATGATCGGGCTTGGAGAGCTGAGGTCCAGAACGATCAACGATACTGGGTGAGGTCAATGAACTCAAGTGTGGTGCAGAATAGACAAGGATGACCGAACGAACAGTTCGGTGCGACTGGTTTGATCAAGCGGCGCGGGAGTCGGTGCAAGTGCCATGGTGGTTTCGGTGGGAGCCGGATGTGAGAGACTTGCCGACATGGAGAGAGCCGTTTATCAACCTACACGTGGCGGAGCAGGCGAAGTGCTTCGCGCAGATGGACTCGGTCTTCGGAGAAGGACCGAGAAGGGGTATTTTGGTAATATTACCAAATACCACCTTGGTGACCTTTTGCCAACCCGCGGCGCAAGACGACGCAAAGAGAAGCGGTTTAGGTCAAGAGGTGTTGAAGAGGACGCTTTAAAATACGTGCGTGTGTGACCCGTTTGTGTTGGGCCTTAACGGGAGCCCATTTAAGTTAAACTTATAGAAGGTCTAAGTCTCCACTATAAATAGAGGAGGGAGGTGGCTGCACCCCCTTCAACCCTTTCATTATTGTTGAAACCCTAGTTTGGCTTAGGGAGAGGATTAGTGGAGGTTAGGGTTTTAGAGAGTTTTGATTTGATTTCGTGCTCTTGGATTGAGCCTTGTCCTCCATTGATGGAGTGGCTGTAAACCCAAACCCTATCAAATCAATCCAAAGAAAGTTTGATCAAAGATGTGTCTCTTTGCCTTTCTTCTCTCTATTTGGTGATTTTGAGTCTTTCTTTGATTCACATATTTTTGATTGATTTCTTCACGTGATCTAGCTTGCTGTGATATGTGGGAACACATCTAAGATCATCTTGATCATCAATCACCCACGAGCAAGTTTTTGTATCTAGTTTTGACTCGGTTTTGAACCATCCTCCTCTCAAATGGAGAAAGGTCATAACTTTTCTAAGGATCTTCACGATCTTTGATTGGAATAGGTTCCTGACATCCTAAAGAAGGTGTGTTCCAAGTTTCATCAAGTTTGGAGTTGTAGATCAAAAGTTAGACCTATTTGCAACTTTGTTTTTTCGGGCTGATTTCACTGTTCATCAGGCTGGAGGTCAGACCGCCATTAACATAGAGGTCAGACCGCCCATGGACCGGTCAGACCGCCATTAACATAGAGGTCAGACCGCCCTACACTTGGAAATTAAGTTTTGGTTTATTTTGGTTGTTTTGCTTCGGGGTTTTGATTGGATTCAATACTAGTCTTCCGCTGTACTGGTATATCGATCTTCATAGCTTCCATAGCTATTGGAGTGAAATTTGTGTTGAATCTGATCTTGGTTGAAAAAGTGAGCGTGCTCCTATTCACCCCCCCCTCTAGTCGCCTTTTCGGTCCAACACCCTCTTTCTTCACGGAGGAGCGTCATTCTGGATTCTCGACCGGCTTCTTACCAATATAGTAAAGGCTGTCTTTTTAAGTGACCGTCATGTAGAACCAGTTATTTTTCCATAACGACCACGAAGACTTTGAGTACATACGGATGTACTCATCAGTTTTTCCTTCGCGGAGGCGCAAGGTGCACTCCCTAGGCGTCCCCATCGTCTTCCCCAACTTCGTCATCCCGTAGAAGTACTTAAAGAGCTCCAGATCTGCAGAAATCCATCAGTACGCTTCATAGAGGTAGACGAAGACACTGAGATTGACAATGACATTGGGGGCAAGGTTCACCAATTCGATTCCATAGTGGTCTAAGATCTTGGGGAGGAATGAATGAACCGGGAACCTGAATCCGCATTCGATATATGCGAGGAAAACAAGTATTTCCCCATCTTCGTTGCTCGGAAAGTGCTCTCCGATCGCTGATCTCCAAGAAATCAGATTCTTGTCCGGAAGCATCCCAATCTTCTCCAACGCTTCAAGCTTCTTCTCGCTCAGAACAGAAATCGACCAGTTGGTGATCGAGTCCGACATGGTTGGGCATTGGATGAAAGAAAGAAAGGAGGTCGTAGAAGGTTGTAGGGAAAAGGAGGTCGAAGGCGATCGTTCTCTAAAAAGATGAAAAGGGAAAGCAGGAGGTGTAAAAACCCTAAAATCCTGTCACGCTAGGATCCCTGGCGTGAGCTGTCACGCCAAGGGAACTGGTGTAACAGAACCATGCTGTCACACCAATGCATGGGCAACTCCAAAGGTGTTGCAAGCCAGCACCTCGCTTCTGGTGCCAAGTCCTGTCACGCTAGGGATCCAGGCGTGACAATACCACTTTATCACGCCATGGGCACTGGCGTAACAGTACTCTGTAAACAGAAAACAGCAACATCTATGTATGTATCCATTCAATCCTTTCATTTAAATAGTGACATGTATGCATATATCCATTCAATCATTTCATTCAAACAGAATCATCCATTCAATCATTTCATTTCATTCAACAAGAATCATACATTCAACCATTTCATTTCATTCAATTATTTCATTCTACCTAGTCATTCATACATGCATATACCCATCAATTACATCACTTGCACTTTTCGGCGCGCACCCGTTCCCAGTGTGAACCTAGACGCTGGATGCTCGCCGTGCGTGCCCTCGGCGATGTTGACTGAACTAATGTCCGCGCGGTCACGGCGTTTACGGCGCAGGGGTGTGGCCTGAGTTAGCTGCGTGGCAGTAGGAGCACCAACAAGGTCCGAGAGGACCATCTCGTCTGGCAACTTGGCATCGACGTCGTCCTCCTCCTGCTCCTCCTTGTCTCGTGCGACCGAAGTGGAAGTCGTTGCCCGTGATGATGTCATTGCCCGTGACGTAGCACGCGATGAGCCACTCCGAGTCGGAGTAGGTTGAACAATATCTACCGACGCGGTGCAGTTCATTTTAGTCGCCATTCGCAGGCATCGGCGGCGGGCCATCTACGAGGGAGGGGGGAAAAGAGTAAGAACTTGAAGGTGGCTGAATTGAAGCTAAACAAAAACCTAATGCAAGAAGGGATTAATTTTCAACACCACCTGATTTAACATACTAAAGTTGCTTTGGATGGACCTAAATATTGGTGATATATGAATTAAAACAACAAAAGGTGTATTCTAGGACTTGGGTTCTGGTAGAGGCACAGAGCAAAGTATTATGTCCAACTCTTGAAGATAACGCAGCAAAGGGCAAAAAAGTCAATGCTATGCATGAAGGATTCACCCAAAAAAAAATCACTAATTTCATCAGAGAACAAGAGTACGAAAATTTACAGTATCAACTGCATGGAGCTGAATAATATTTGCCACATAGCAGGATTAGACAAGAAATAGGCATAAAAATTTGTTTGTAGATAGATAAATTAATCCCTGGTGCCACAGCCTTTGCATCAGCAGTAGAGGAGCGCCACTGTATCATATTTTGGGCAAATAAGAGATGGATTGAAAGCGTGCAATACGCCAATACCTGAAAAATGAAATATAGATGTTGTACTTCTAGAAGCATGCTGCAATGTGCTGGATCCCTCTTAATATTACTACAACATGTAGGATGAATTAATTAATTAATTAATAACCATCTGGGGTTGGTGTGATAAAATAGAACACTCAAAATTACAACCAGCTCAAAAGAGAACTCTTCAAGGTAAATCATGTGTTTAATATGAGCTGTCAATCTTAGTCAGAAGTCGGGCCAAACACTATAAAGTATTAAGTGGTCATCAGGAAGAAGCAAGTAATAGAGATCAATTCCACTTGTTCCACTTGCATATCACTCATTGATAGTAGCATGTACAGAGAAAAATAGTTATGGTGTTCAAGGATAGAAAAACCGTTCCTGGCGCAATTCCTGGCCGGCGGTCGGTACAGGTAATCTGCCAGTAACCGACCGGTTACCGGTTTTCCCGGGAAAAACCCGGTCGAATTTCGTTTAAATTTGCTTAAAAATCAATCGAAATTCAAAATTCAAAATTTGAATTTGCAAACTCGAAAAACTGGCCGGGATTTCTATCCCTGATGGTGTTACTAATACATTTGTACAACTGAATCTGAACCCACAAAATAGTGCAGAAATCGAACCTATGCACTTCCAAAATATAGAAACACTACTTTGTTTAAGGTACTAACCAACTTGGACTCAATGGGATGCTAACTAACATCACATACGTCTGTTTGAATTGATAGTAAAAAACACAACTAGCAGCCTTGATACCTCAAGGAAGTTCCTCATCCGTTGGAAGTTCCCCTCTGGACCGGCCTCGTTGCTTATGCATGCTAGCTGCCTTCCCTATCAACGGGTAAACAATGTAAATTAGTTTGCCAACCGTTACATTGGAAATTAGTAGGTGGATAAAATTTACTCACGTAGTAGGCGTTGATGGGGGCCCTCTCCGGCTGCGTGCCCGTCCGTGCGAACTCGTCATACTCGTCCACGATATCCTCGTCGGATGAGTGACCCCTATGTTCGCCTGGGGCATGGCTAGTCACAGTTGGAGGCGTGCGATGCCATGGAGCCACCGGAGGTAGCTGACGAACTGAGGTCTCTGATGAATCTGTGGCACATCTTTGGACTGATTGTACCGATCGACCCACTTCAACACATACGCACGGTGGTAATGGGTCCAGTCGGTGTGCCGGTACCTCCGCCTTTGGTTAATCCTGCCACGGGCACAATCTAACTGTTAGCATTAAAACCACTGACAAAGGTTGAAACGAATGGCGATAGGTACCCTTACCCATAAAGGTTCAGATCTGTTGAGAACTCCATTGGTGGAGAGTCCTAAAGTTTCCCAAATTGTCTCATCATCCGATGGGGCAAGTGGTACTCCACCGCATGGAAGTAGATCAACAGCGAGAGCATCGTCCACAAGCCGTCATCCCGCTCGCACATCGGGTTCAAGTCCATCTCAAGGACCTCATCGTGGGTATATGGCAGTCACGTGACCTGCACAAGGCATATAAGACATTAGTGATGACATCATAGTGCAAACAAAATTTGCAGCAAGCAAAATAACATATGAAACTGTACCTGGTCCTGAGTGATGACGTCAAGCTTGTTCGTGTAGCCGAGGTACCGCGACCTCAGATGCCCAGTAGGTGCAACGATGGAGCTCCAGAGGTAGGCTATCGTCGGAAGCGACGCAGGGTCGTCAAGGGGCCATGCCTGCATGGAGATGGATTTTAGTCCCATTTTTTGTTGAATGAGACAGTATATGATAAATGAAAAAAATTCATACCTGCAAGGTAGCACGAGTAGGCCAACCAAGGAATCGACCAAGGCCGTCAAAAGGACGCCGTGTATAGACACATGAAGCTTTGTGGTTCTACCGGTACTCACTCCTGTAATTGCATGCAAGGAGATTTGTACATCCGTATTGGCTTGTTCTACAGCAGAATCGTCGTCTAGTTCAATCAAGTATATCCCTTTGAACGAGCAAGCATGATCATGTGAAAACTTTTCTGGGTAGTTGAAGCACAAGCCTTTAAGGCGGCGGTCTTGCATCTCTACTGGGGTCAGTCGGCGAACTCGCGTGTTGGACGGCGCTGGAAACAACGGCTGCTGGGGTGCCGCTGAGATGATCGAGCCTGCCGAGCTGGACACAGATGTGTTTGCCCCGGAAAGAGGTGATGTCGGATGGGCAGTAGCAGACAGGGCTTGTTCGTTCGATGCGGAAGTGGGGGCGGACGAGCGTGATGAGGATGAGCCGTCGATTGGTGGCAGTGCGTCGCGCCGAATCGTCCTCACCCCGATGCTCATACGCATGGGCGAGGCTCATCACCGTTTGCAGGTTGGATGGATTTTGGAGCTCCACGTCAGTCTTCAACGGGTTATGCAAGCTGGCTATAAACAATTGTACCTACTGTGTGGGTGAGAGTTGCTCGATGCGGCAAAGAAGCGCTAATAATTGTTGTTGATACTCCATAACCGTCCCAGTCCGCCGGAGATGAGCCAATTAACCTAGTGAGTTGCTTCGCAAGGGCGGCCTGAAGCGCATGTTGACAAAGTTGATGAAACGAGGCCAAGATATGATGCCCTCATCATGCTCGAGTTGATAGTACCAGAGTTCTTCTCCTCTTCCATGGTACGCTTCCCTCAAAAAAATTGTTCACACCGATTAAGCCATGGCAATGGGTCCTCGTCGCCACCGTATGTGGGGAATTCCAACTTGTGGAACCTTGGCACGCCGAGAGCCTCCTCGCCCAACCAGCCACCACCTAATGTTCATGTCGGCGCTGGTAGGGGAAACTGCGGTGTCGAAGGACGTGTCCCTTCGCCGGCTGGTCCTCCGGTTTGGAGCTTTTTTGTTCTCGCAATGCGCACATCATGGCTATCTAGACGATGGTTCAACGTCGCTAGCTGAACCAGAATCTGATCCATTTTCGCCGAGTCTCCTTGTCCACGGTCGGGTGCCGCCTGCGCTTCAGGGTCGTCACCGGACATCGAGGATTGTTCGGTGTTCGGCTCTGATAGCAAATTGTTACTACTCGACCTGGTTTGTTGTCGCAGGGGAGAACGAAGACATAAACAAGACTCCGAACGAGAACAAAGTGGATACAGCGAGCGTGGTGGCTCACCAAAGCTCGCTGGACGGGGCTTGTCCCCGGCCAGACTAGATATGTATGCGGTAAAGAGAGGAGGAAGAGACTAACTTGTATTGTATTGCTTAATGCCTCCAGTACAACATGGGCGTTCTTTATACGCAACACTAACCAACAACCCGTATCCGGAAGGGATACATTCTATCCTGAAGAGATAGTATCCGGAAGGGATACGAGCTATTCTATTTTGAAGGGATCTTCATAACTAACTCACTTTAGAAAACTAACATAATAGTTAATCAAGTCTTCCTAGTACACAATGTATACGGAAGCTGGACGTAGTCCTACGCGGCCACGAGTTGGACGTCAGGTCCATTGGAAGATTTTGTCAGAACTGGTACAGTCGCAATCGACAATCCTGTCTTGTGCTGCGTATACTTTTTGCCAAAGAACGAGTCCACAACATATACAAATTTGACCATTATCATTATCTAGTGTCATCAAGTGTGAGCGCATGGTGGCTTCAGTGCAATGTGTTATGAAATGATCAACTGATAAAGTCAAAAGATATATGTGCTGCTGAAATAAGCCCAGATGCATCCTTTGGCAAGATTAAAAGATATCTTCAACAATTTACAATGGCCACTGCAAGCCTCATCATTTGACAGAAAAATCATTAGTTGCCAATTGCAAGTTGCATTTTTTTTTCCCGAAAGAACAATGTTGCACAGATGACTTGCGCAAGGAATGGCAATGGATGCATATGGAAACCACTATAGTACACTGGAGTAAAGTAAATACTACAAGAATACAGAAGAAGTTTATTTCACTCTACACAATCACATTTTCGGCAGAAATCACGAAGCTTGATTGCTAGAGATTTTGGGTGGGTGATGAACAAAGAACCATACCATTATACTCGACTTGGGAAACAACCAGACAACCTATATTTGAGCAAATATACATACAAATAACTATTATTCCGCAGTCACAAAACAGCCGAAGCCAAGCCGGTAAAATTCTCTCACACAAACATCAACCAATATTTAAGCAAATACACATACACATAGCTATTTCTCTAAGAATGTATATCCTGTAAGACGGAAATTGACAAAAAAAGAAGACTTTCTCCATTTTCCTTTTTGTTCTTACTCTTAACCCCACATTGATCTAAAAACACACTTTTATCTACAATCACACATTCGCAGTCGAGGGAGCAGGGAATATGTTATTTCCTTCACAGTGGAGGGGCGGGGGGCCGTGGGGAGGAGGCCGACAAAGGGAGGACACCGGCCCGGGGAGGAGGACGGCGTGGGGAGGAGGGCGTCGTAGGGGGCCAGCGGGAGGCGCGGTGACGAGGACGGATTTGAGGAGGAGAGAAGACGCTCGGGGAGGAAGAAAAGAATTGGGGAAAACCGAAGAACTGGGTGGGCAGTGGCACCTAAGTCACCACGCCAACCCACGTGGGTGACAAGGTAGGCTTGTCACGCCAACAGTGTGGCGTGACAACTGTCATGCCAGCCCTCCACGCTAGCGCGGCGTGCTTGAGGGCTTGCGTGGCAGGTTTGGCTACGCCGACATCAGTGGCATGACACAACTGTTTGGCCACGCCACGGGTGATGGCGTGATTAAATGGGTCAGAATTAAAATAAAGTTAATGAGGTTAACTTCAAAATATTATTTTAAAAAAATTAAATAATAATAAAAATTCTACAATACATGCCGGTGATTCATGTTTTTTCGCAAATGTTACGGATTGAGAATATGGGAATATGAAAAAAGATCATGCAACAGATGGTGATAAGTACCACGAATGGGCGGCTCAAATGGCTGTTAGCACAGAAATCGGAGTTCCGTGGATGATGTGCAAGGAATCTTCAGCTCCTGGTGAATCTTCAGCTGCTATCACAAAACCAGCAATAAAATGTTATTAAAAATTGAAAGAACATCAAATCTCTTATAAGTGACAAAATGCTCCACGTTCTAAAAAGAGTTGTATTACTTTGGTTCTGTATTTTGCCTTGCTCTCATTAGATCCCTACTTGTGACGCTACGTGACAAAAATAAGCCTCGGCTGTGAACTGAGAATTGGACTGCACAGTAAGTTCAAGTAATCATACTCAACATTTTACTTGTAACTTTCTGACCAAACTTGTGGTGAAAACTCTACACAAGTTGTTAAATGGCTTGTAAGTTTTTTTGAAGGTGAGTCCGCCCAACTAACATTACCGTAACTTCGGTGTGAAGATTAGTTCGGCACCGACGCGAACGTAATGGGTGGAAAAATTAATCACGTAACTGAAAAGCGTTCGTACTCGAGCACGGACCCGCATCTAAGGAATCTTTGGGGCCTGGTTCCTTTAGGGTCGTAATAACTAAAAAAACTCAGTGCTATCACAAAACCAGCAATAAAATGTTATTAAAAATTGAAAGAACATCAAATCTCTTATAAGTGACAAAATGCTCCACGTTCTAAAAAGAGTTGTATTACTTTGGTTCGGTTTACTTTTTGTATTTTGCCTTGCTCTCATTAGATCCCTACTTGCAACGGAAGGCACTGTGGGGACACATGGACGCTACGTGACAAAAATAAGCCTCGGCTGTGAACTGAGAATTGGACTGCACAGTAAGTTCAAGTAATCATACTCAACATTTTACTTGTTTGCCAAAACTTTTGCTGGCATTGCTACTTATGGAAATGCACAGTATTAAGAATGGAATGGAATATGTAACACTGGTAATAATAAATGTATTACTTTGATTAACTTATGATGATCCAAAAATGTTATTGAATGTTATTGCAAGAACGTGGTGTACAATACAAAGAGAGTATGTGTATTGCATACACTTAACTGCAAACTAGTTAGAACCTACCTTCAGTGGTGATAAAGAACATGCCTTACTGACTTGTGACATTTATGTTATGCTAGGTGTTTGTACAACACAGTGAAAGGTCATTCCATACCGCAGTTATGCTAGGTGTTTGTACAACACAGTGAAAGGTCATTCCATATGCTAGACGATTCCGAGGTTTCGCAAAACTAAGGTCAGGACAAAGGAACCCATTGATCAAGGAGCAATATAACCAGACCAAGGACGCTAGTGACTACTTGTGGTACACCACAAGGTATTGTTTCATATCTCACACCATTGCTCCAGCTTTTCTGTTTGCTCCTTTTCACAAACAGCAAATCACTTAACTATTTGTTGTTGTTTATAACGATGTGCAGTTTTCGCTTGGAATCAGACGATTTGCCCTTTAGACGCGACATCCGGCCTGTGGTTCAGGTCAAAAGCAGTGCGCACGCAGTGATGGGATTTGCTAATGATGCCTTCGTAGGTAACTTGGGTCAACTCTGTAACAATGATCTTGTTTACCCAAAAACAATCACCAATTGCAAGCACTAAGAATTGTACTAAAAAGAGGCCTTAAATAAACTATCTACGCAGGAAGTGGGCGTGGAAGCAAGAGAGACAAGAGTTTCATGTTCGAAAAGCCCATTGATCTGAAAATAGGTGTCAACCATCTCACAATGTTGACATCATCGATGGGGATGAAGGTAAAAATCTGTCAGACTGTGCAATGTGTATCAAACATGAGATAATTAAATTTACCATCTTCTAACAGTCAATATGGCAGATATAGTTGTAGATCTTAACTGGTGGAGTGCGTATGTTAGCTCTAAATTTGCATACTTCTCTATCTTTTGCAGGACAGTGGTGGAGAACTAGTTGAAGTAAAGGGCGGCATTCAGGAATGCAGAGTACAGGGTCTCAACACTGGGACGTTGGACTTACAAGGCAATGGCTGGGGCCATAAGGTACAGGCTATTGCCCTTAAGATTTGAAAAAAAAAAAGATACGCCTGAGGCATAATGCTCTCATACACTAAGAGCTGATCACCTCTGCGTTTGGTTTCAAACAGGCTGGATTGGAAGGTGAGGCAAGAAGATTTACACGGAGCAAGGCATGGGCAGTGTTCAGTGGAAACCGGCCGAGAATGACCGGGCAGCCACCTGGTACAATGTAAGTTGAACCACAAAAAGGAGTTTTGAAACGTCATACATGCATTTCAATCTTTGCTTCCAAATCTCAGTGTCACTATCTGTTCAATGTCATGTCAGAGATACTTTGACGAGCCAGACGGAGATGATCCCGTTGTTCTTGACATGAGCTCTATGAGCAAGGGCATGATATTTGTGATCGGCGAAGGCGTGGGGCGCTACTGGATGCTGGACATCCTTCTCAATCACTGTAATCAAGTTCAACACTGCTGAAGAAGACGCTTTGTTCTTGCCTACAAACTTGCATACCCAAACTCATTCCATTTTGCTTTTCCATCTCCTTCCAGATACCATATTCCACGCCCATTCTTGAAACCCAAGAACAACCTCTTGGTTATATTCGAGGAGGAGCTTGGCAAGCCGGACGGCATCCCCATCCAGACAGTGAGGAGAGACGACATCTGCGTGCTCATCTCGGAGCACAACCCGGCGCAGATCAGGACGTGGCACACTGAGGGAGACCAGATCAAGCTCATAGCCGAAGATCACAGCACCCGGGGCACCTTGACCTGCCTGCCTCCCAAAGAAGACCATCCAGGAGGTCGTCTTCGCCAGCTTCGGCAACCCGGAAGGCGTGTGCGGCAACTTCACTGTCGGCACCTGCCACACTCCTAACGCAAAGGGGATCGTTGAGAAGGTACACACACTTACCCATGCCAACGTACATCATCTATAAGATTGATAACCTATCATGGATCACATTTTGCTTGTTCTTGGCTACATCGGTGATTGATCTCTGGAACCGAATGAACAGGAATGCCTCGGCAAGAAGTCTTGCATGCTGCCGGTGGTGCACACAGTGTAGGGCGCGGACATTGACTGCCACGCGACGACAGCCACTCTGGCGGTGCAGGTGAGATGCGAGAGATCAGGGAAGAAGAGTGCTTCAGCATAACAAGACAGATGTTGCTAATTGACGCCTTCTCTGGGCTCCACTTGTTTGTTTGTTTGGAACTCGCATTGATGCGTTGTTCGCCTGCTGTGATTAAAATTTGGTTGAGGCGTGCTTGATCGGGGTCATGGGGAATTAACATGCAATGTGAAGGTAGCTGCTGATCGTCTCAGAAGACGTCTTTATTTCTCTCTCACTTTTTCTTCTTTGTTCTGCTGTACTGTTTCATGTTAACCATCACAGTAGATGCTGAATAATGACGATGGATACTTTGGTGCAACATGGAGATGGATAGAACAATAATTCAATGGACATGTCTTGTACGTGTATATTCTTTTGTACGAGTTGTTCGGTTTTCTCTATCTCCAGCTTCATGTTCATGGGGCACATCCCCAAACCTCTGGCTCCTTGATTTGTACAGGTCATTTAATTAGACTCAGTTAAGGGATAAGGATGACATTTGTGTATGCATACAAAACGAAGATGTTTATTTACAAAATCAAACAATAAGGGAGCCCAAGAAAAACATGAAACAGCTAAAAAATAGGGGCGTTGCGAGAATCGAACTCGCGACCTCTCGCACCCAAAGCGAGAATCATACCACTAGACCAAACGCCCTTAGATAGTAGGAAGAATTTCCCAATTCTTTCCATCCAAAAGTCCCCACTTCCCCTCTCTAATTCCTCGTTTCCCTCCTGCTACCTCTGTCTGTATCGTGTCTCTCTCAGCACACGCAGATTCCAGTGCCCTGCTGTAACAGTCCGTTTTTACATGAATAGTATTTACTATTCGGTTCTTGGTTTTCAAAACCTTAATTCAAACTATCATATTTTCTCAAAATCTTCTAGCTTCTAACTAAGCTCGAGTTTATGTTTCAAACCTCTTTGCATTTTCTCGAATTCAAATTTTGAATTTGAAATTCTCATTTTCGAATTTTGGGCCTCTTCTCGGTTTTGGCCTTTTCTATTTTCTCAGGCTCAGCCCAATTTCTCGTTGGGCCTAGCCCGTTTTCCCCCGACCCAAATGGCATTTTCTCCGGCCCAACTCCTTGGCCCGGCTCCCACCCTCCTGGATTCTTCCTCCCCCAGCCAGGTCACGCCCCTGCCACCTGCTCCTCCGCCCCTGGCACTGAGGTTGTCGCCGCGCATGTGCCTCCGCATCCCTACCACGCCGTGACGCTAGCACCCGCATCGTGCAGAGCTCGCCTCGTCGTCCCGTCTCGTCACCGAGCTGCCCTCTGCTCCCACTTGCGTCCGCCATGCCGCTCGTCCTCACTACACCTTGGGACCGCGCGAGCACCGCGTAACCCCGCCCGCCAAAGTCGCCGCCACTCACTTGCTCCTTGACTCCAGCGCCTGCGTCCGCCCTTGTGCTCCCACCTGCCTCTGCCCCATCCTCTCGCCCTGTGCTCGCCATGCCGGCCGACTCGGGACCGAGCGCCCCTCGCAAAGCCCCAACGGCTCTCACCCTCTCCCTCGGCTATAAGAAGCCTGACGCCTCCCCTCCCCACCAGTGCCCTTGTCTCCTTCTTCCCCGTGTGCGAAGCCGAAGCCGCCGCTCCCTTCAGCTCCACCTCGGCCAACCCCGTCACGAGGTGCCCTCGGCACTGAAGAACTCATCCCCCACCTCCCCTCTCTTTCCACGCTGCCGAGACGCGCTGCCGCCGCAGCTCCCTTCTTCTCCACCCCGGCCGCTCTGCCCCGCCACCACGGTCACCCCCAGGCCTCCTTAACCCCACCGCCGGCCTCCCCACCTCCAGGCGCTGCCTATGCGCCCACCCCCTTCACCTCCGCGCCATGCCACTGCCGGAACCACCGCGCGCCCCAAGCTGCCTTGCGTCAACGCCTAATGCTCCTCCGTGCTGCCGCCTCCAGTGGGGCCACCACCTTCATGGGGCCCTGTTTCGCCCGCCGACCGGCCGCCGCTCGCCTCCGCTCACCGGCGCCGCCACCACCCTCCTTGCCGCCCGAGCCTTCCTCTGCTTCCCTCTCTCTGTGAAAAAAATGGGATAGGGGAATGGCTCAAGACCCCACCCGTCATTTGCTATAGTCCCTCTCCCTCTCTCTTTGACAAGTGGGCCCGGCCACAGTAGCCCTCCAGTGCACCCATGGACCCATGTGCATGGACTTGGTCCATGTTCTGTGTGGTGCACCGATTCTCTCTCTCCTTTCTATTTTCTGATTTAATTCAAATTCAAACTTCGGAAGCTCCGTTCTCCTTCTTATAACTCCAAAATTATGAAATTTGTTTCTAAAATTTTGTAAATTCAAGATATTGCTAATGACACTAGTCTTGTTTAATTTGGAGTTCATTTATTATGTATTTTGTATTTATTTGCCCTCTTTACTTGTTTGTGCCCTTTTTCCGGTACGTTCGTCCGAATAGGATTTGAAGAAGTGAGAGATCTTCAACTTGCTCAAGCACAAGATTATCAAGACTCTCTTACCTATAATCCAGGCGAGTCGATACTTTGATCATTTTAAGCCTACATTTTACGTAAATGATATTCATTTAAATTACCAAATTTATATGCTTTAATTCTTTATACAAATGTATATTAAATCTTAAGATAGTTAAATACTCATTTGACAATTTGAATTCCTTAATCCTTGTCACCCTAGTAATTATATGGTAACTATACAAGTATAGGTTGTACTTAAACGACATCCTAGTTTTGTTTAAGTACCAGGATATTAAATGTCCTAATCATTATCTTTTAAACATAAAAATGGTTTTGGGCAGTCATTGGAGGTCCATGACTTAAATGATTGAGACAATTTGGTTTTACCCCTCAAAACTCTATTAAATTGCTATTACCACATCTGGGCGGATAGTAAGGTGGTGGGTGCTAACGGAGCACGAGAGTAGTTGGTATGTGGAATGAATTGCCTGGATGGATTAAGGATTTAATCTTGTCATAACCTCCCGTGTAAAACAAGTACAACTAAAAGTTTGCAAAGTGCAACTTGGCTTAGTAAGTTTATTAAACCCTAAATGTCATCTCACTAGATGGATAATGGGAACGTGCAAGTACTAGATATTCCGGCTTGAATGGGACACCAATGCAAGGTGAAGTTTGCTAGCCGTAGTGATGTAGTCCAACTACGCTAGTCGCTGAGGTGAACATTCCGCACAACGTATGGGCATAACCCCATATGTGTGAGTTGACAGAAGGGACGAGATATTTAGAAAGGTTACTGTGACTATCGCTCAACTACATGACTACGGAATCATGTGGGGGTAACGAGTATGATTATCTCTTGTGGGTACAGTGTACAACCTCTGCAGAGTCTAAACTGTTTAAACAGTCGCGCCTACGGTCAAATGTGGACATAGGAACTTAACTGGAGTTAATTCTATTTCAAAAACCTTTGTGGGTGGTATGAAAATCAGATCGGGCTCACCTAGCCCTGGGATTGGATTTTTTTTTTGGGTTTTCGAACTCAGTGGTATGAATAAATGGGGATAGCCCCAATCAAATTAAACATAAAGGTGGAGGTAGCCTCCGCAGTTATAAATATTGTACAATTACTCTCTTTAATAAAATACAATTTGATTGAAATACTAAGTGATAGGAATTTGTAATTATGATAATTAAAAACATTGCTTTAGCAAATAAAAGAATTCGAGCCATCCTTATCAAGCATCGCATGTATATTATTGCATCTTGTGTATTGGCTCGCTAGCACGGAAGTTGTGTTCATTCTCGCTCTCCCCCAAAACCTTCAGAAGTAGGAACTATTGGAAATTATGACTACTACGAGGATCTAGAAGTTGGAGATCAAGGAGATGATGAGGAGTAGTTTAGTTCTTTTAGTCTAGATCTCGTCTCAGTCCAGCTGACTCCGTCGGTGTTTGCGTGCATCCTATATTATCTGAGTTTTTGGATAACATCGGACGCACACGGGTTTCCCCAGACGCTTACCTGTGAAGAGATGTGCTCTACTCTCTTTGCTTCCGTTGTCGCTTCCGCTATTTTTGTAATGTAATCAGTTTAGCATATTCAGCTCTTATTGTAAAACTTGACCCAATGCGGTCTATGTAAACTCTGATATGTTAAATTAATAAATGATATAGTTTTACGCAATGTATGAAATAATTTAGCAATATATCTATAAATCATATCTACTCATGCAAAAATAGCACTATGTTTTCACATAAAATTTAGATTTGCAAAATACGGTCCGACACCTGCACACCTCGCCGCATCTATGGCGGGCGCCGCCGACGACCTGGACCTCCTCCTCTCCCTGGACGAGGACGGCGAGACCCCTCCCTCCTCCCCGCACCCCGCCGACGGCGCCATCACCCCTCCGCGGATCGTGCGCCACGGAGGCACCGACATGTCCGTCTTCCGCGAAGCCGTCAAGGACTACATCGAGGCCACCCCCGCCTCCACCACTTCCCCGGTCCTCAAGCGCCCCAAGCCCCCCCACCCCAAACCCACCCAAACCATCGTCGACAGCTACTCCGGCCTCCTCATCAAGAACCTGACGGTCTCGCTGCTGGAGACCACCAACCGCTTCGCCGACATAAGATTCGTGCGCATCTCCGCTATCAAATACGGATCTTTTCTCCAAATTAGTCCGCTTCTTTCCTCGGTACGGTGTAGTGGACTCATGGGGGGTGGTTCTTGGTGGATAGGAACTTGGCGGGGAGCGACAGCTTCTCGGGGTGCTGGGCGACGGCGGGGGTGGTGCTGGACAAGGGCGTGACCCGGGTGAGCGCGCAGGGGAAGGACTATAGCATCTGGAAGATGGGCGCGCTGGTCGAGTCCGAGGTGAGGTGTCGGTGTTCCTGTTCGGGGACGCGCACGCCCACTACTCCGGCGCGGTGTTCGCGCTGTTTAACGGCAATGTCCGCATGGATAATGGGGTACTACGCTTGGACTGGCATTTTGATACTTGATCGTTTGAGTGATTTGTGCTCAGAGTGATGCCGAGTTGCTTGGATGTTGGTGATGTTGTGCAAGGGAGAGGGTTCTCCTTGAGTGTTGCCTCAGTTGGGCAGATGATGACGATGGGGATCTCCGCAGAATTCGGGATCTGCAAAGGGAAGAGGAAGGATGGGATGGCCTGCACCATGGCCATAAACAAGTAAGTATTTCCTCCGCGATGATGAGAAAGTGAGAACATGTTTGAAATATTGATTTTGTAGGTTGTTAGCTACGTTGCCATTTTGCCATTAGTTTTCAAGGAGATTTAGAGAATATAGACTGTACAATGTGCACGAAAACCGCAGAAAATTTGTGTGGTCTCTACATCTCTTCGGAGATATTAACAGAATTGCAATATGCATTGACACTGATATGCACGGTCAGACCCTTGTCAAGGTGGAAGGATTATATTCTGTTTATTTCAAATAGCACAATTGTTCCATGATAGTGTTGCTTTTAGGCCTGAAGTACTCAACAATGCAAGTGAATTGTAATTGAACACACTTTTCTTATCCTAGATTTACCTTTAAATGTTATGTTTAGTTGGAAAACTAATTATATAGCATTTCGTGTGCATTATGTGTAAACCAGAAGAATGAATGCACATGTGGTTTTCCTAGATGTAGTCCTGGCACTGACCATGCCTTGTCCTTTTTCAGGCGTAAAGGATCATACTGCAAATTCCATTCATCGGTAAGGATATTATAACCGTCAACATTTTGCAGCTGATACGGACGGACATGCAATATGATTCATTATGCTTGTTTCCTATTGGCAGAAAACATCACAAAAGTACTCTACTGGCAGAGGGGGGCTTTAAGGGTGGGTAAGTGTAATAGTGAACCCCAAAAATGAATAGTCACTATCCTTTCCTTTTCTTTTTCTTTACAGCTCCATATCCTATCTGCTTTTATTGCTGCTATGTTGTATAATTCTATAATTCGTTTTTTTGGGCCATGCATGATTCTACAGTTTTTTTCTTCATAAACTTCCATTTTGCTTCCAAACTTCGTTCAGAAGGGATTTACATGGTCAATCCTTCCTCAGAACGATCCAATCCAAGAAACCCGTTACAACCAATGAAAGTAATGTCTATTGATGGGCTAAAAAGGGCTTGAAGGTATTTCCCAGCTGCCACCTTTGCATAAAGTTCTGTTTGTTCACCCTTTTTCCCCTCTTTTCTGAGAAAAATATACTTTGACGGTGAATGAAACAATGGTTTGAAATATGCATATGATACTGTTATATTTACTCCATATGACCATATACCATCTGATCAGTCTGAACATACTGTTCTATTAAAAATATGTTTGTTGTCCTGTTGTTAAAAGAAAAAACTTTTTCTTACCGTTCCTGTTACAGTTCCACCTTGTGATTTTAAATTTTGTCATTCTAGAGGAAGTAAACACATTTTAAATTAGTAGCTACACCTTTTGGAGATTATGCATGAAATATAATGATACATGAATAGAGTTGCTCCAGAAAGGAACTTTTTCCTTGAACTGTGAGATCCAGAAGGATCCACAAATGAATGATGACAGGCTTATCACTACAAGCACATAAACCCTGGGATAAATACGAAATTGTGGCAGTTGCCATATTAAATATGTTGTTTCTTAATTCTGATTTTTCTTTGCAGTAATGCAGATAGAATGACTACTAAGAACCAGTCTCAGGGTTTAAGATTCCTTTCCCATGTTACAGGTACAAACCTGCTTTCCCTCTTTCATTTGTAGCTGTAAGTTGAACGAAAGTAGAACCTACTTCATGGAAAAGAAATGCTGTTGTTGCCTTGCATTGGCGATTGATTTTCTTCTGCATTGATCAGCTAATATGGAATCAAATTTCTCAAGCAATGGTTCCATCAATCTTCAGAAATCAAAATTCAGCTTGAAAAAAAGGTGAGTCAAATATGCCCTTCCCTGGTTTGCTTACAGTGGTCTTTACTTCTCTATCGAGCAAAGTTATTAAACTGAACAACTTTCTCTTATATGTAGGTCGGCGTCTTATTGCGCCAAAGTACTGCCCAAATCGGGATTGCAGAAGCAAGAACAAGATACCAAAAGAAAAAAGGTGAACCATCCTTGGGAGAATACAGTTGAGCTTGATGCAGTCAGCTCAGACGATGAGATTAGTATAGTATTGCGACGCTGATGGCGTAGCTTCAGCTTCATGGTCAAGTGACATGCTGTGTGTCGATCACTCGATCCCACTAGTTGTAAATGTACTCCAAATCGAGTAAACAGGGACATCTTATATTATAAGGCCCTTGTTTTCAACAGCTTTTCTTTGTTTGGGATAACCGTTCCATTGTGTGGCCATCGCTTTACAACATGGGTGTACGCTGTACGGTGTACCTGAGCCAAAAAAAATTTATTGGATGCCTGTATAGTGTATACTTGATTTCTTGTTTAGGAATCCAAACACTATGATGCGAAATTTCTGTGAAGTATCTTTTGTAGTTGAACGAGGTGTAATTCAGTCAGGTTCAATGTCTTTCGGATCTTGTCAAGACTGACGATTGCACAAACTGAGGATAAAAGGGGTGATGTGACATCCAGAAGGCCAGAATTAGTATTTTGTTATTCAGATCAAATACGATGTCATGAACCAGAAGCCTCGGTCCAACAAATGTGTTCACTGCACTGCTAACCCCACGGCAGCGCGTTCGCACAATTGCTGTACGGTTCAGTGAATCAGTGGTTCACCACTACAAACCACCGGAGGAGAGCACAAGCGCTAAACCAAAACAGATGCTAATTCGTAGCAGGAATGATCTCAGGCTCACAAGTCACAACCTCGTCATTCGTCAAGTTAAAACTTAAAAGGCTCGGAGACCTCCCTGACGAAAGAGCAACGATGCATTGTATACCTTACGTCAGCCCTATTTCTAGGGTCATCAAACTCTGCAACAATCTAAGATGTTCAGTTACCAAATAAAAAATAATATAGCAAGTTTGCTTACGTTTATTACAATAAAAACCAAACTTTTATTACAGGAGAGTATGACTTAACATCCAATTTTAACACTAACATGTGCATCAAAGCCCAAAATTAATATATTACATGGCAAAAGAACTTCCAAACCACAGACATACTTGAGTGTGATCGAGACCTAATATCAGTAATCATCACTATCCAGTGGTTCCTCAAATCCTTACTCATAATGATCATCGGTATCTTTCTAGGTTTCTTATGTTGATGATTTCGCAAGTACGAGCACGATTGTACTCAACAAATTACATGGGAAGTTATCTAACTACTTGCCAGGGTTTCAAATGATTGTTGATGCTTTATCATATTAGGTGAAAGTGGATGCATTCTTTGAGTAAAACATTTTGACTTTAAAATAATGAAACCATAATAGTAATAATAGAGGGGTTTTCAACATCTGTAATTACCATCTTAACATCTTAAAATATCTACTTATGCCTTATTTATTGGAATCACCCATGAACACATCTCCATTAACCGGAAGCACGGCGTATTCGAATACTATTAATTATACTATACAGAGTTGCCCAACTTTACCCACAAGATGCATCAGATACACAATGTCAAGCTATTAACACGCATCATATTCGCGTGCGACTGACTCGAGATAACAAAGACTTTTAACTGATATTCTCTTTCTAGTCTCTACCCAGTAGGTTCTTGGTCAAACAATCCCCGGGAAACCATCAGACAATAGTGGAGTTCGCGGTCCGATGCTGAGTGAACCTATCGTTGTGTCGATTAGCAAGTGACCCTCCAAGCACACTCCTGTCCCACCCCTTTTCACACGCGACCGCCCTCTACCACTAGGACAACTATTGCCTGTAGATCTTTGATCGAAATGAGCAGTGTACTAAGCTAGGCTGGTTATACCAAACATGTGGTTGAGCGAGTTATGTGTATGTTACTTGGCATAAGGTTCTAATCCTTATCTGTTTTAAGTGAGGAGATGGACCCTCAACCAACTCGTGGTTATTCATATTCGGGGTCTCACTTTCAACTTACTTTTCCGAGTCTATCGGGTAAGGAGATGGACTTCCAACCAACTTGTGGCTATCTACCTTCTTGGTCTCAACCCTCAACTCCCAATCCAAATCTAATGGCGAGCAGCCAGTCATCCTTATTAATATTTATAGAAACATTGTATGACAATATCAAACATTAATTAATAACATATATGTCTTAAATTTGTCAAGGTAAATATGGTCTACAAAAGAACAGGTGGACGTTTATGTGGTAGGAACTAACTATTCATCATAGCATTCCAAACTATTACTTCATTAAAGAAATAACTGTAATGAAAGTAATAATAATAGTAATTGCGATGTGGGCTCAATATGATCAAAGAATGCAACTTACCTCCTTGTTCAAAGTCTTCAATGGATCTGCCTCTCTTGCGTCTTGACCGACGTCTTTTGGAGCTTGATCTTCGAAGTCTGAGCCTAACACAAAACAAAGTCAAAATAAATAAGTTCGGGCTCAACAAGGAGTGAGCTGGGAACAAAATGAAATAAGAAATTTGGAAAGAACTATAAAGAGAGGTGGTGTGGGTGGTTACAGTTTATCTGGTGCTTGGTTAGGTTGAACATAGTCAAAAATGGGTTTCATGGGCTCTAAACGATCGAAATGGACATATTATGTCATAACGGGTCTGGATGAATAGTAATGGGTTCGAGTGCAAAGTACTGGGTAGGCACTATTTGCTATTGGGTTTGGGTAGAATAGCAACAAGTTTGGTGAATAGTGTTGGGTTAACCCCATTCCTAATGGGTCAGGTTTGGTGAATAGTAATAGGTTTGGATCGATCACTATTGGGCTACATAGTGTTGGGCTTCAGTGAACAGTACTAGGCTTCGGTTGGGTTCGGCTTGAACAGTACCAGGCCGCACAGTACTTAATAGTACTAGGCCGACACAGGTGGTTGGGTTGGGTTGGGATGGGCTAGACAATGGGGTGTGCGGTCCGACTCGCACAAGCGAGCCAGGAGCTCACCCCCATGGTTCCCGAGCCAGTGGAGACAGTGACGACGACGATTGCGGTGGTAGACGACAGCGCTGGGCGGCGCAACAAACACCACCATGGATCGTGCAACCTATTTTGGGTCTTAGCATGGGCGGAGGTGGCTCGGTGAGGGGTCGGCGGCGGTGACGCATGATCAAGGTAGAGGAAGGACACGACAACGCTACAAGCGTGCTCTGACCAAGGTGGCCGGTGCTTGAGCACCAGTGGGCCAAGGGGAGCTCGGTCGTGGCATCAGTGGGGCTAGGGGAGGTCCGAGGTGGAGTGGCACCGTTGGCCGAGGGCGGCGCGACGGTGGGACATAACGGTGGTAAGTTGGAGGCAGGGATGGGGAGCTTGGTGGTTGGGGGCGATTTCATGGTGTTTGGGTGAAGCTCATGACACGGTGGGAGGGGTGAGGGCATGGACAGGGCGGCGGACCAGGAAGGGGCTCACCAGGGAGATTTGGGCATGGCAGCGATTGGAGGTGCTGTGGGGTTGCAGGGAGGCTAAAGAGGAGGGAGTCGCGGCGGCGGCTTTTATGCGCGGTGAAGGCGGTAGTGGAAATAGCAGAGTAGGGCAAGTATGACACGTCGTGACAGCGTGGACGGCGGGGTAGTTTCGACGCCGCGAGAGGGCGAGGTTGCGGCGGGTTGGCATCGTGGGAGTGGATGCGTCCCACTGGAGTGGGCAACGTACGTTGGTGCGGGTGGCAGAGGCGGGGAAACGCGTCGAGCGGCTGGCGGCGACACCACGGGTGTGGGGCAAGTGGACGATGAGGGCGATGTTGCGGTGGCGTTAATGCCCAAGGCAAGGTGGCGGGGTCCTGGCGCACGTTTAGCACGAGCGTAGGCAATAGCGGAGCAAGGCGGTGCACAGCGCGGTGAACGGGAGCACAACACGAACGGGAACATGAGCGAAGGTGGATTGGCGCAAGGTGTTTTCGGGATGAGGAAAGCGGGAAGGCAAGAAGGGTAAGTGGAAAAGGGTGGGAAATTTCTGAATTTGGCAAAAGCTCATATTCAAACCAAATAGCTCCAAATTTTCAATTTTTAGGTTATTTTAGAAATCATCATATTCCGTAGCGCAACCATGAAACTCACCTGGAACTAGACCTGTTCATGGACTGGCTTGATTTTTCTGGGGCAGACCCGAAGTTGGACCAGATTCGGGCCTTGATTTTCAGCCCAGAGGCCTAGCCCGAAGCCCTAAAAGCATGACACAACCAAATAAATAATTAAATAATTTTTTATTCAAAAATGAATTAAATAATAATATCTTATTAAAAAGAATTAAATAGTAATGCTTTATTTTGAAAGATAGGGAATTCGGATTTTTTTGGGCTTCAGGCTTTGCCTATGTCGTGCTTAGGTCTGACCATTCCAAACTGGGCTTTTCCAGGCCTGGCCCGAAGTCCGGCCCGACCTGACGTTTGAACATGTCTACTTGGAACCCCAAGAAACATCATTGGTGACAATTGAGCTTCAATAATTGACGATTGTTGTCGTCTTCCTAGAGGCGGCAATCACCACACCTCGTTTCGTAAAATTTAAGCATAAACATGAAAGATAACAATACAAATCTCGGCACATGAAATGCCTGCATACGACATAACTAGAATAACATCACCATTAAATCCCAACACACATCAACTAACACATTTCAAATATCCTAGAGTAAATTTCGCAAAACTACACATATATTGGCAAAATTGTTAGAAAACTGCACTCAGTCTCCATTTCCAAAGCTATACCTTTCGCGCCAAATTTGACCAGAAAAACACTGTTACATTTGATGGAAACTAACAATATGGTCCCTCATGTCAGTGACACATTGCAATTATCCCCGTTATGGTTGTCTGTTGGGTAGTGCCACATGAGCAAATATCCTGGCACGTGGATGCTAACAAAACCGCTCAAAACTACACATTTTTCTGGTAAAACTATAACAAAACGACATGTTTAAGTTTAAGTTTTCTTTTCACAAAACTGCATATTTTAAACCAAATTTGGTCAAGAAAGAACACTCTATCACATTTGATTGGAACTAGCATGGCGGGCCCGCATATCAGGAGCATGCCAATGCAATGTTTACCACATGAACCCATGCACTATTTCATGTTAATAAACATTCTTGAACATGTAGTTTTGTGAAATGACAACTTATTTGTGTGGTTTTCTACCCACCACAGTCCACGTCAGCCCTAACCAGCACACATCATGACGTGTGCAACCCATGTGGCAAACACTACATTGCTAAGCCACTAACGTGCGGGTCCGTTTTGCCAATTTCCGTCAAATGTAATAAGATGGGTTTTTCTAATAAATTTTGATGCAAAAAGTGTAGTTTTGCGAAATGAAAACTTAAAGGTGTAGTTTTCTGATAGTTTTGCCAATATATGTGTAGTTTTGCGAAATTTACTTAATATCATAAGTACTTCGAATATCTTAGCTGTTATTGTGTCGATTGTACTATTTCAAATAATTAGGGATCTTACATAAGATTATCACAAATTCTCTACCTATGCAAAATCATAATACACCAAAAATCAATAATTATCAAGTACACAATAACTCTTTTGTGCCAAATGCAAACATATGCATGTGAAAACATATAAGAATATCTGTTCTCTACATGTTCATGCTTAATTGGTTTGAATTTGTACTAAAAACCCGAACATTTTTGCTTTCAAGTAAAGGAAACAAGAGTGTTGCCCTTATTTTTTTTGTTCCAAAAAAGAACACACACCTTTCTATTACTTGTAAGATCGAGGAGGCCGACTAGAGGGGGGGGTGAATAGACGGTTTTAAAATCTTTTGACTAAAACTGAGTTTTATGCGAAATTGTAAATCAAATCGGTTTTACACAATTAAAACCTAAATCAACTAGTTTCGACTAAGTGCACTACCATCATAAAACTATTGATAATAATTGCAATCATACAAATAAAAGTAAGCAATTTAATTCTATGAATGTAAATTGTGTAAAGTAAATTGCAATATAGTAAAACACAAGAAGAACAAACCACAATGACACGATGATGTTTTACCGCGATATTCGGAGACTTATCGGTCTCCCCTAATTCACGTTGAGGTAAGCCCAAACCAATTAGACCGGCTCCACAAATTAAGCCAACACCTCCGAGGTAAGTCCAACCACTTGGACTGGCTCCAACATGAACCAACACCGCGAACTACTCGGGGTTGCTCTTCCTCCACTTTGGAGATGGCAAGCACCAAACCACTCACAACTGCTCAGATCTTCTCACAACCTTCTTTGAGAAGATCACTGATGCAACTCCTTCAATCTGTCTAGGTGTCGGCAAAACATCAAGAGTAACAAGTCGAGAACGCTCACTTGAATGAATCAAATGTCTAAGCTTAAGTGGATACACAATCCACTACCTAATGCAACACATGCACTTTGAGTTTGCTCTCTAAGCTCACTAAGTGCAACACATGTACATAAGAGAGGAGAGGGCTTGTTCTTTGCTCAAGGGAATGCATAACACTAGCAACTTACTCTCCCATAACCGACCAAGGTGGGTATTTATAAACCACACACAAAAAACTAGCCGTTGGGGAATAGATACTAAAAAAATCAGCATGGACGGTAGTACCGCCTTTCATCGGCCGATACTACCGCACTCCCACTGACAGCGCAGTAATGACTATAATTCGCATGTGAAATAGCCGTTGAGAATGCGGCGCGGAACTACCGACGTTGATCATGCAGTAGTTCTGCTCTCTGGTCATACCAAAATATAAGGGTGGTACTACTGCTTCCTGTAGAGGTCCAAAACCAGTCCTTTCTGGAAATAACATATCGTCGTTCACTTTTCAGTCTTACCGGGCTGCGGTAGTTCCGCTAAATGAACTATGGTACTACCGCACTTCCAAGAGAGTAAATAAACTCCAAAAATGCATCTCTCTGGAAAACACGTACCTCAGAGATTGCAGTCATACCTCTTTACGGTAGTTCCGTCATAAGAACTCCGATCATACCGTAGAGCGGTAGTACCGCCAACATAACGTCGGTACTACCGACTTTTCTGAGAAAAACAATAGTTGGCATTTCGCTCCAACTCAATTTGCAAAACACATTTGCCAAATTGATGAGCGATGAACACAAGAGTTAAAGGCACGATTCTCAACAAGTTGCAAAACACATTTACCAATTTTTAGAATCAACGCCACAAGGATAAGGTACATAGACTTAAACCATTTGCAAAACACATTCGCAAACTAAAGTTACATACTACAATGATTATTATGCATGAGATTCAACTATTTACAAAACACATTCGCAAATAATAGCACTATGCATAGATAAGCTAGAGTAAGCACAATGAGCTATCAACACATGACTAACTCAATTTACTAGTTAATACCCCTCTTAATAGTACGGTAACCTATACTAGTAATCTGGTCTCCAACCAAACACCAAGACCGGTAAAAGACTAGGAACATATTCTTAGCCTTAGCTAGTCATACCTTTACCTTAACTGGGGGAGCTTGACGGATCCAGTACAAGAAGCTAGTTAAAAATCCTGGTGTTGATCTTCAGGTTAAAGAAAAATACCAAAGGAAATTTTATAATTCCAAAGGGCATCCAAACACAAAAATCTGAATTACAGTAATTGATGTGAATCAAATTAAATTATATTGGAATATGATTTGTAATGCAATTGAATGAATCAAATTCAATTCGTAGGAGCCAAACAGGGTATAAAAGATATTTTATTTTATTGAGGTGGAACACTGTTGATTCCATTAAGAAGGCTCGAGCTAAATTGCCAGCCACCAAAACAAGAACAATGTCCGGGAACTAATGTTCGGCAAATTCATCTTTTTTGGGTCGAGAGGATGGTGCCTCAACTTGATGTCACGTATGCCGTCCCAGGGCTTTTCCCAGCTATTTCATTTCTTTTCTGATCTGCTAGCGCCTACGCCTTTCTTTGTTGAATGGACTCCGGTGGAGATGACCAATAGATGGCACGGTCTGGTCGTCCAGCTAACTAAACGGATTGTGCTGATTCAGTCTGTGAAATCAGCCTCCGACTCAAATATGACACGTTGAGCTCATCGGCTCTGACACAACTATCTTAATGGGCCAGCAAGATCGTGTAGCCCATCGCACACCTCCTCCGCCCTGGGAGCAGCCACCACCACCTCGGCTCCTTTGCTGCCGATGCGCACCCCCGCCTCCTCCGTCGTCGCGGGAGTAGCCAGCTAGCCGCCGCCTCTATCACCAGTTGTGCCAGCCAGGCCAGACCGTGTTGGGCCCTGCACTATGCATGCCATACCGATCTGGTATGCTGGGCCAAGGTGCCAACCAAAGCACGATATGCCTCGTCACAGTCCGACCAATCTACAATATTTTGCCGTATCTGGGCCGGACCAACATTCTGTGACGTGCTGGCCCAGCAGTCTAATCAACATTCCGTACCGTAGACTACCCAGCAAGTAGAGCCCATTTGGCCGCCTCTAGATTCTGCCATGCTGAAACTGATACTTTGAGCCGGTAGACTACGAAACAGAAGCTTTGAAAGGTCTTCGTGCTCACAGCCATTCTTGCGGCCTCTTAACAAAGCTAGAAGGCACGGAGAGCACCCGTGACAAGTCATATTCTGAATAGGATGTCGGATCGAAGACACTCTGGTAAAATAAAAAATACATATTTTTGCAATATATCGCATATTTCTACCACAATTCTACAACTAAGAGCGCAGTTCTACAAGATTCTACTATATGCAATTTGAACCGTATTGGTGTTGTAGAATCATTGAATTGTACACTAGAGTTGAGATTTTATCAACCATGGCAGTAACCCACCAAAAGATAACGGAGTCAGCAAAGAGTCAGCGCTCCGACCCACAGACACTTAATTACAACTTCTTAGCATAGTTCAAAGTACCAGAGAATTCCACAGCTGTTACAGGCTAAACATCCCGACACATCGCTGTTTCCTGCTGGTCATTCGCATCTTCTTATGAGCTTCATTCGAAGGCCCACTGGTTCTCCCTCCTCACTTCCTCCTCTTCCTCGGGGGTGAAGTCGTTCTTGATGTTGAAGGTCTTGCGGATCTCCTCCGGCGTCTTCCCCTTGATCATGTCAGCGACGGTCTGGCAGGTCAGATCCAGCAGTCCCTTGATGTTCAGGTAATTCGCTGCCTGTCAAACCAAATAGGTTCATGAATGACAGGTAGTTCACTTGTCACATGAATGATTAACAACGAGTGAAACGGATACAGTTGAAGCATCAGTCGTACAAGAAGATAAGGTGGCAATACATCAGACACATGATGGGGATAGCAAAAGTTAATATTTAAGTAACACAGTATCCAGGAATAGATCTCCAGGAAAAACAATTGCTTACAAGACAAACACAGGTTATTGCTACTAAGCAAGGTTCAGTTGCTTGAATTGCTTCTCCACACACATCCAAACTGCATAATCCGCAAGGTTGGGTTGTAACAAGCATGGCTGAATAATATCTTCATTAGAGCCCACAAAAACCATCAACTAAATCATTTCAAATATCATATAACTAACAATTTTAATAATCTTAAGTACCACCTAAATCATTTCAAGTATCTTAGGGATCTCACATAAGGTTATCCCAAACTCATAATGCAGCAAAAATAAATATTATCAAGTCTACAGCAACCACTATGCACGGCCAAATTTCTAATCATACCAAAAAACAGAAGGAACATTTGTCGTCTACATATTCACCACTTCACAGGTTTGAATTTGTGCCGAAACCTGAACAATTTTGCTTTCAAGTAAAAGAACCCAGGCAGGGGTATTGCCCTCAATTAAACAAAAATACTAAATTGTTAGCCATAGGTGCAACTTGTTTCATACCCACACCTTTATATTACCAAGCACATCACAACAACCAATCATATTCATACCAAAAAGAATAAGCATGTCCTAATTCCTTCAGGTATCTCAAATTGATCCTCCTAAGATGCACAAAACTCTGTGTGCTACCTTCTTACAGCCTGTAATAGTAATGCTGAAAGCAAATCGGCTGCTTCCAATACAAAACATATCCAGAACAGATTAGAACCAGCAAATCGACACTCTGGGTATGTTTCTGTGTTCAAATTGAGACCTCACCATGCTAGAAATTTGAACACAAAAACATACCGAGAACAGATTAGAACCACCAGACAGTGAGTAAATTTGACAGTGAAGTGACATGTATCATGTAATCAGTCATTAACTCCTATAACTCAACAGTGATAAATGCTTCCAATCATATCAATGTGCAATCATGTGCTTAGCAACAGATAAAGCATACAGCAAGGATATGAAAAACAATAGAACCCAACCTTGGCACAGCAAATCGAGCTTGATAGCTCTAAATTACAAACAACAGATTTGCTGCTTCTAGCACAATACTAAGAAATGCAACTAAATTGTGAGCTCACCATGCTAGAAATTTGAACCCATAATGGCCATAAACATATCAAATCATATTAGAACAACCAGAATAATTTCAACCTAGAAGCATAACACATTTGACAATGCACTGACATGCTTAGTAGTAAGACAAGACACCTTCAGTACCATCTAATCATTCATCAGCCCCTATAACTCAACAGAGAGAGAAATGATTCCATCGTATAAAAGTACAATCATGGCACAAATTTATCTGCATACGCCAAGGGCATGAATAACAATAGAACCCAACCATGGCACAGCAACCATACTTGATAGCTCTAAATTACCACATCCATAAAACACAAATATATCTGCAATGAACCGACCGCATACAATTCCAGTCCATAACCCACCAAGATGACCAAATTCAAACGCTAACTAACCGAATCGACTCCATAACAACAAAAAAACATGTAACACCGGTAACAACACAGTAAAACAGCATAACTTGGCACTAATTCGCAGCACAGGCTAATCTCTACACGTCATCATCCCTAGTTCTAATAACACGCCCTGAACCAGGCCATCGCCGTTCAATAGAGGCATATAATCACAAAACAAGCGCATCTAAACAACGATCACACAAATCATACATCTGAGACAGGAACTTGGAGGAGCGGATGGGGAAGTCTCACCAAGATGAGGTCGAAGAGGATGGCCTGGTCGACCTTGACGAACTCGGAGTCGAAGGACTTAAGCTCCTCCTCGGCGGCCTTGGAGACACCGGCAGCGGGCTCCGGTGCGGCGGGCCCGTCGGCTGGGGCGGCGCCGCGCGCCTGGACGTGCTTCCTGCAGTACTCGATGACCCTAGAGAGGATGCGGGAGGAGACGTTGGGGAGGGGGATGCCGCTGTCGGCGCAGTCGTCCTCGATCATGTGCTTGATGGTCTGCGACTCCATCGCCACAATCTCCTCCACCTCGAACTCCTCGCCGTCGCAGCTCCGCAGCGTGAGCATCTTCATCTCCGCCGCCGCCGCCGTGTCCGCCATCGATCCGATCGCCCGGAGGGGGAGGGGTGCGATTGGGGAGACTACAAACCCTAGGAGAGAGGCGAGGTGGGAGCGGTGGTGTTGCGGAGAAAGAGAAAGGGGGCGGTTTTATTGCTGGGGAGAAGGATCTAGAAGCGGGGCCGTAGGATTTGGGCCTCGCACGGGTTGGAGCAGTGGGATTTTATGGGCCGTGAATTGTTTTAGGTCATGGCTTTAGAACTGACTGACCCTCGTTGAGAGGCACTGAGGCTTTCCATTCTTGTTATTATTCTTCCTTCTCCTCCTTTTTCTTGGATATTTTGATATGTTTTACTTCTTCTAATATCACTTTACCCAAGCAATTTGGAGGATCCCCTTGGGAAAAAATGTAATTTGGAGGAGTTTGAGTTGTTCGAATGGATTCGAATTAAGTCATGTGCTAACTCCATGTTTCTTAAAGCCAGTGGCGGAGCCAGGATTTGGCAGAGCCTCGGGCCCAAAAGCCCATAGGGCAGAGCCGCAGCCCGCAGAGGCCGAGGCGCCGAGCCGGAGCTGGATCTGGAACGGCCGAACGGATGAGGCGGAGCCGGAGCTGTGGAGCAGATGAGGCCCAACGGCCGAGGCGCCGAGCCGGAGCTGGATCTGATGAGGCGCTGCCGCAGCGCGAGCGGCCGGACGCCGCAGATGACACCGACAGGAGTGGTCGGGCGCCGCCGCAGATGACAGGGCGGCGACGGCCGCCGCCGGCAGGGACCTCAGACGCGCAATCTGGACTCTGCGAGCGGCGAGGCTGGAACCTCGACGCCGACGAGAGCTCGACGCACGCCGAGAGAGCTGGAACCGAAGCGCCGGGCGCTGGGCGCAGATCTGGCGCTAGAAGGAGGCGCTGAGGAGGGCGGGGCCGGGGAGAAATGGGCGGCCGGCGGGGAGCGGGCCGGGGGGAGGAGCTGGGAGAACAGGGCGGGAGAAATGGGGCGGCCGGGGGAAGTCGGGAGCGCGGATAAATGGGGTCGCGGCCGAGGCGGATTGCACACTCGGTGGTCACCGGCGGTGGGGGCTGGGCCGGTCGGTGTGCTCAGCTCGGTGGTCGTCGGCGCAGATCTGGGAGCTAGAAGGGGAGGCGCGGGGCGGGGAGCCGGCCGCCGGGAGAAATAGGCGGCCGGGCGGGAACGGAGGGCACCGAGCGGGGAGAAATGGAGGCGGGCGGGAATGGAGGGCATCGGGCGGGCGAAATGGAGGCGGGCGGGAACGAGGGCGATGGACGGGGAGAATGGAGGCGGGGAACGAGGGAACGAGGGACGGGGGCGGGAACGAGGGGACGAGGAACGGGGCGGGGGGGGCTGGGCAGTGGAGTCAGGGTGGGGAGCTGGGCCACTGGCCGGCTGTCTCGGCCGACTGTAAGGCTCGGGCCTATTACTGTATATAATTTTTTTGATATACATCTTCAAAAAAATCCTATTAGAATTTTCTTTGGGCCTGGCCTATATCCGCCCCTGCTTAAAGCAATGGCTCCAACAATATGTTTTCTTGCCCAATAATTCTTGTTGATTGCTATATCTTTCCTATCATTCAGCTCCAATTGTGCACCAACCAGAAGAAAAGATGGCAGATTCTCAGTATATTTATCAATGATGACAACATCAAGCGAGCCTTAAGTTTCATCAAAGTGATGTCAAAAGAGTAAAAAAACAAAGTGAAAGAAATTATGCAAAAAGAATGACGCATGGTTTGTGCTGCAACTAGAGTCAAAAGCAGTGTGCAATCCTAGCGCTGCCTCGCCGGCTTCCCGACGAGAAGGAGTCGACCCTGAGGTGGCGCCGGAACGCCAAGATGAACTCCTCCGCTCGCTTGTTCACCTCCTCCGCCGCATTGCCAGCCGCTTCCTCTTCCTGCTCCGCCGCCGCCGCCATCTCCACCCCGTCCTTCACCACCAGTGCCATGCAGCAGTCAGCCGCACCGGCCGCCACCTCCTCCGGAGCCGCCGGCTCCGCGCCCTCCCCCCGCCTCTTGCTCCTCTTCACCCTCTTCGTGCCTTCGCCTGGACGAGGCCCGCCGCCGCTCGCCTCGGCTGCACGGACACCACGACGATGGACGCGATGATGATGTTGAGGAGCAGGAACAGGACGGGCGACGGCGCCGTGGTGAGCAGCGCCGCGGGCCACTGCGACAGGAACACGGCCGGAATCAGCTTCTTGACCCCGGACACGAACAGCGCCGCCGCCGCCGCGGCCAGCGCCTCCAGGAGCTCCTCCTCTCTCCGGGCCTTCTCCTCCTCTGCCATCCGCCGCTTCTTTCCACTGCTTTCCTCTGCCTCTGCTCGGCTTTGCGCCGAGGTGGAGCTATATGTATAGGTGCTAGCAGAGTAGCCAAACGCCAAAAGGCTCAAACTAATCGATGGTCGCGGGGGGTGTCGCGCCTGCCGTGCCGACAGCCATGCAGCCCGTGCGAGTGGCTGTCGGGGAATTTCCTCCGACAATGGCAGAATATTTTCGTCCCTGCAAAACCAGTCGACCTGACGCTGATGGCCATGGATTGCACGCCGCAGAGCCACTCGAGTTGGGGAGAATGGAGTCCACGATGGAACGGCAAATTGCCAAATTCTCATGGGGTTTTGCCTATTGGTGGTAAAAACATTGTAGATGTAAGGGAGATTTTTGGATTAAGAGATAGTTTAAGGGAAAAGATCAGGCTTAGTGAAGAAGCGTTTTAACTTTGTAATGACGTGATTCCCACTGACCAATACGTATTGGTTATGCTAATCTAGCATGGAGACATTTGTCAGGGGTGTTTAGTTTTGTGTTACCCACGGCCACGAGTAAAAAGCTAGGGAAGCACGCCTGAGGACCGTGCGTTTTCGTTTGTCCCGTTTGCGTGCTAGTGGACAGAATGATGAACTTTTCCTGGGCTTGCACGTACATGCCATGGGTAACTCGTGTTGCCAGGAAGTAGAGCACAAACTATAATACCCTCGTACTGTCAGTAAACTACACAGAATTATACTATACTAACTAGTATTCTGCATGATGTTTTTTTTCACTTTTTGTTACTAGAGTTTTTGGCCGTTTTGGCACGACTTCAACGCGTATTTACAGAGTGTATTTACAAAAACAACATCGTTGTTGTACGGCAGCCACCCCTCTCCACCCGTCACGTCGCCTGTTGCAACACGGCCGCCGCCGCCACGTGGACTCCCCCAGCCAGCCCCGCCGCCACACCAGTTTATCTTTTTTTCTTAAAAAAATTATTTATGTATAATTTTTGTAAGAATTTTTAAATATAGCAAATGTGCTTCAAAAATTATAAAAAATTTGTGGAGCCTCTTGACCCAGTGTACTTGTTTGTGTTTTTTTTCCAAATTTAATTCGGAAAAATTTAATCCATTCTGAATTTTTCTCAAAAAAGGAAAAAAAATCTACAATGTTATTGCCGCACGGTGACCATACGGCAACCATGTGCTACAGTGTGGTTGTCGCATGACCACCATGCGTCAACCATACTATAGCAATGTTTTTTTCTTTTTTTAGAAAATTATTTATACATAATTTTTGTATGAATTTTTAAATATAGCAGATGGACTCCAAAAAATTATGAATTTTTTTTGTGAAGCCTCCTGACAAAGTGTACTTACTGGTGTAATTTTTTTTAAAAACAATTATACATTCTAAATTTTTCTCAAAAAATTATTTAATTATACTATTTGTAGGAATCTTGTAATATAGAAAATGAGGTTCAAACATTATGATTTTTTTTAAAAAAGCTCCTTACACAGTGGACTTGATTGTGTAATGTTTGTCAGAATTTCATATATTCTGAAAACATCTCAAAAATTAAGGGTTTAGGTCTCGAAAATTATGGTTTTAGGTTTCAAAAATTAGGTTGCACCTTCATGACAAACTATATTTGACTATAATCTAAAGCATTTTTGTGAATTCGTTTTCTAATAATGTAGCTGAAAAGCCCTATGGAGGAAGTGTGCTTAGCAGACAGTGGCACAACGAATACCATATTAAGAGAGATTAAAAAAATTTCAGTCGATCAGCAAGAATGCTGGTAGTTTTACGACAATCGCAGGCAGTGATACTTGTGTAATAGGCTCAGGAAGAACCACAATTATACTCCCGATGGACACAATATTGGTCATGAAAGAAGCCTTGTTATACCCAAAATCGACTAGGACTCTCTTAAACTTTAAATATATTCGCGCTAACGGCCTCCACGTAGAGACTGAAGAAGAGTATGGTAAGAATTCCTACTCATTACAAAGCGCGAGGAAAATAGAAAAAGGGTATTAGAAAGACTTTCTTCATATGAATCTAGGCTATACTACACTCACATTAAGGCACCTGCAGCCTATACTGTCCTGAAAACAACTTTTAGAAGCTCTGAACTTTTCTATCTCTGGCATGATAGATTAGGCCACCCCGGTCTTAGAATGATGAGAAATATAATTACTAATTCTCAGGGACATAATGTCAATGTAAATTTTTTTCTGAATCTAGAAGATTTCGTGTGCCCTGCATGTGCCACCAGAAAAATGATTACTAGACCCTCTACTCTGAAAGTAAAGGATGGAATCCCTGCATTCCTAGACCGTATCCAGGGAGATATTTGTGGTCCTATACAGCCCCTGTTAAGGCCATTTAGGTACTTTATGGTGCTCATCGATACTTCCTAAAAATGGTCGCATGTATGCTTATTGTCTACGAGAAACCACGCTTTTGCAAAGCTGATCTCGCAGATAAATAAGATTAAGAATAATTTCCCTGATCATCATGTGAAGTCCATCAGGATGGACAACGCTGGAGAATTTACTTCAAAGATATTTGATGATTATTGTATGGTAATGGGAATTACCATTGAGCATTTCGTACCATATGTCCACACCCAGAATGGACTAGCAAAGGCATTAATTAAAAAGAATTAAGTTTATTGCCCGACCGCTCTTGCAGAATTGTAATTTACCACTACGTGTTGGGGACACGCAGTCCTACACGCAGCAACTCTCATCAATTTTCGACCATCAGCATATAACATACATTCACCTATGCAACTAGCGCAAGGGTCAGCACCGAAAATCTCCTATCTTCGAAGGTTTAGTTGCAAGGTTTATGTACCTATACCATCACCACAACGAACTGCAATGGGTCCTCTCCGAAGTTTGAGATATACGTTGGTTATGAGACAACATCCATAATCAGGTACCTGGACCCCATGACTGGAGATTTGCATACGGACCGGCCACGACAAAGATATTTGATGAGGATAGTTTCCCGTCATTAGGGGGGAAATCAACCCCTTGATGAAAAATGTCGGGAACTAACGTGGCAAGCCACGAGAATCCATGCACATGAACGCGCACTAGTGAAACAAATAGAGAAGTCCAGAAGATAATTGATTTGCAAGCATTAGCGAATCAACTGCCTAACTACTTTAGTGATTTGAAGAGCGTGACTAAGTCGCATGTGCCTGCACGCAATGCGCCGGAGAGAGTTGAAATACCAAAGAAAATTGAAGGTATCCCTAATCCCGTCCAAAGGCATTAGAATAAAAGGACGAGAACTCCGGCCCCTCAAATCCCAAGTAACTAGGAACGCTTGGCGAAAAATGATAAGAAGGACTTGACACAGCCGATCACTGAAGCTCCCCACAACCAGAAAGGGAACCAGTTGAGACCTGGCACCAGTATGAAAACCTTCTGTAAAAGGCATACCGGATTTGAATATTCCCACAGAGAGAGACATCAGCATGGATGTGTGCGCACACATCGGAGCTGAAAAACTAAAGGGACTTACCCCCGCAATTGAAAGCAGTGGTAAGCAAGTAGAAGAACTAGAAGTATCGCTCTATGAAGAAAAATAGCTATAAATTACGTGTCCACGGGAGAATCTATAAATAGAACAACAGGCAATGTCGATATTTATTTTGCAAAGAAAATTACCACAATCCTTGATTTTGATCCAGAGCCTGCATCGCTCGCTGAACGTAAGAAAAGATGATATTGAAAAGATTGAAAGAAAGCAATAGAAGCATAATTATTATCTCTGAATAAAAGAGATGTATTTGGGCCTGTAAGCCGCACGCCTCCCCATGTGCACCCAGTAGGGCATAAATGAGTATTTGTTCGAAAGAGAAATGAAAACAATAAAGTTGTAAGACATAAAGCAAGGCTTGTTGCATAAGGTTTCATTCAACGACCAGGAGTCGATTATGAAGAAACTTATTCCCCGGTCATGGGCGGAACTACCTTTAGATACTTAATATCAATGGCAGTAAACTTGAATTTGGAGATGAAATTGATGGATGTGGTAACTGCATACCTTTATGGGAACTTGGATTCGGACATTTACATGAAGGTACCTGAAGGTATCTCTGTCCCCAACCAAGACAGCAAATAGAAATATGTACACTGTGCAACTCAGAAAGTCATTGTATGGACTGAAGCAATCAGGTAGAATGTGGTATAATCTCTTGAGCAACTTTCTTTGCAAGAAAGGTTACACGAACAATGAGGATTGTCCCTGTGTTTTTATACGGTGATTCTAGGATGGATTATGTATAATCTCAATGTATGTAGATGATCTGAATATCATCGAGGCTATGGAAGATATTAAGAAAGCAAGCTCTTACCTGGAGTCAGAGTTCGAGATGAAAGACTTGGGTAAAACCAAATGTTGTCTAGCCTTGCAGCTTGAGCATACCCAGGAAGGGATTCTAGTACATCAGTCAACCTATACTCAGAAAGTGTTGGAAAGGTTCAGCTTTGAAAATGCAGACCCTTTGAAAGTACCGATGGTCGGGAGATCCTTGCAGCAAGACAATGACCCGTACAGACCTAAAGAAGAGGTGGAGGAAGTCCTGGGACCAGAATTCCCGTACCTAAGTACAGTAGGAGCACTCATGTATGTAGCAAACTGTACTAGACCGGACATTGCATTTGTAGTGAACCTGTTAGCAAGGTACAGTGCAGAACCTACCAAAAGACATTGGTAGAGAATAAAGGACATCTTCCTATACTTCTAAGGAAGCAAAGATCTTGGTCTATTCTACAGAAAGAACCAAGACCTAACCATGACAGGTTACGCATATGTTGGGTACTTGTAAGACCCGCATACAGGTAAGTCGCAAACATGCTATGTATTCCTATGTGGTGGAACTGCAATTTTATGAAATCGTCTAAGCAAAGTCTTGTATCTACTTCGACGAACCACTCGAAAATCATAGCACCGTACGAAGCCTCACAAGAATGTTCTTGGCTTCAACGGATGATTCACCACATCTAGCAGTCATGTAGATTGAATATCGTGCAAATCCCCACTATTATCTATGAAGATAATGCAGTTTGTGTTACACAAGTGCAAATATGTTTTGTGAAGAGTCCTCTCACTAAGCATATTAACACTAAGTTCTTCTATGCTCACGAATTGCAAAAATATGGACGAAATTACAGTATTGCATACTAAGTAATGTGAAAATCTAGCAGATTTATTCACTAAGTCACTTCCAACATCTAGCTTTGAAAGATGCATACGTAGAATTGGAATGATGAGATTTAGAGATGTGCAAAATTTAGGGAGAGAATCTTCACGAACTCTTTATTAAAACTTGATCATGAAGATCGAGTACCCAAAGAATAAATCCTGGAGATTAAATAAAACTGGGTGGATTGTACTCCTTTTCCCTTGACGAGTTTTTCTGAAGTTTCTCAGCTAAGATTTTTAATGAGGCAATTCGTGCAACGTAACAGAACATATGTCATGTACTCTTTCTCTAAATTTTCTCTCTTGGGTTTTATGGAGTTTTTACGAGGCATGTACATGTAAGAATGGGTGCCCAAGGGGGAGTGTTAAGAAACTCTGGGCCTGGCCCAAAAGCCAGCCCATTGGAAACTCTAGCAGGGTCGAGAGGCTATAAATAGAGAAGGGCCCCAACCATTATAACACGATTTTGAGAAGCAATAAAGCGAAACCTGAAGTCCCCTCATATCTCTATGTTCAATCTATTGCTGTATTCTTGTGTTCTTGATTTGTTCTTACATTTTTAAATATTATTTACGAGGTAATCGCTCCGACTAAACTCGTCAGTAACGGTTATTCAACACCATCTACTATGACGGTATTCGGTTCCATGTATATTTACTCCCTTAAGGGCTTGTTTGGAAACGCCGGGATCGCCCGGGATCGACCGGGAACTTCCCGGCGGGGATAAAATTCCCAGCCCGGCCGCTTCGCACTGCTTGGATGACGCCGGGCTCCAAAAAACTCCTCGCATTCCAACCCAATCCATGGGGGAATCAATTCTCTCGCCCGTCGCGTGGTTCTTCTCCCATCGCCTGCGCTCGCGACTGCCGACTCCTCTTCTCCGAACAGCGTCGCCTCCCCCCTCTCTCCCCTCTGGACTCCGGTGACGCCGATCCTATTGCCGTCACCGCCCTCGGAGGAACATCCCGGTCAGTAGTCTCCTCCTATTACTACTACTATGATTTCTAGGGTTTGTAGCCTTAATTTTTCCTTTCACGGATCCTTGCACCAGGGTTAGAGAGGGGGGAGAACTCCGGCCAGGGTTGCTCGAGGAGCCTCTTCCAAGCGTGGGGAATCAGGAAGCCGCAGTGGGAGGTGGCGGCGCAGGGTGTTTGGGCTTGGGTTGGAGCTTCGTCCTCTGCTCCATCTCCTTCCAGTTCTTGGTTTGTGCTACTAGAATTGCCCCTCTGTTTTTGGTTTCTATAGATTTGGTTTTGCTATTTGTGGAATTGCCCCTCTGTTTGATTGAACCAGTAATATGCTTGCATTTTATATCAGATTGAGAACATGTTCTTATGCTTTTTGAGCTAGGGGATTTCATCTGCTGCTTTGCCATATTATCTACTGGATATTATTGTTTTTAGAAGAAATCTCCAGAATTATTATCATGTTGGTATTATCTTGAGAAATTTATGAAACTTTCAGGTGTAGGCTACATTTCACTTGAAATGATACCAAGATACTTTCCATTGGGCAATTAGGAAGCCTCTGCAATCTGACAATACTTCCCATAGTCAAGAAGAGGGCTCATATTCTATTACTTCTTCGTATCCTTTTTCCATGATCCATTGAGTTTCTCCCATTGGCTTTATTATTGTAGTGTTTATGTTGTTATGCATTGGCATCCACAATCCTTACATATCAGTTTTTTCCTAAGCTTCGTACATAACTGTAACTTCAACAAGAATGGGAAAAACTAAGAAGACAATAGTTCCTGTTGCGCCTACTTTTATATGTGCTAATCGTGTTGAGGAAAGGGGGGAGGTATGTGTGTAATTTATCATACTGTATCGAGAACTTATGTATTCAGCCTAGTAATCATGACTTTCTCGATTCTTCAGTTTTACACAAAACTCGAAGAGAAACACAAGGCTTTGAAAGAGGAGAAACTTGAAGCAGAGGCAAGGAAAAAGGATACAAATTTATTTATTTCAAATAATTAGTTTGCAGATTCATTTGTTGCAAGTGAAAAAAACTATGTTGTTTATTTATTTCAAATGATTAGTGGCCAAATTGAATGGTCCTTAGTATTTGGTTTGTGATTTGGTATGCAACTCATTATGTTATCTTTTAAAATTCTTCTTCAGGAAAACATTGAATGCAAAGCTTGATGATTCATTGATTGAATGGGAGTTCCTGAATTGAAATTGTAGTTTGAGATATTAGACGAGCAATCTTTTTTGTATGAGACAATTTGTAATATGAAATACTTTTATCTTGTGATGATATTGGCCAAACCGTTTGTATTTGTTCTAAACATCAACATAGTGCTAATGGACTGATTTGGATTGTCAGGAAATCATCAGTTGCCCTAATGCAAGGCATGTTTAGAGTTTTGATGCTGTGGAACAAAATCCTTGAGATCTCTTGATGTCATAGTTTTTTTGCCTAGACCATTATGAACTTGATATGATTGTTGCTTCCTTTCTGCAATAGCATCACTTTTTATCCAATTTTCTAGAGGTTGTATTCAAAATTTTAATATATATATTTTTTGAAATTTATAATATGTGTTTTTAATTTTTTTTGAAATTTATAGACCTTTTATTCTGATTTTTTTTGAATTTTCCGCATTTTTTGAATTTTTTGGATTGTTTGTGAAAAATTTCTGGTTTGGTTTTGGAAATTTTCCTGAATTGTTCCAATTTTTTAATGTTGTTTTTGGAATTTTCTATATTCTTTTTTTTTGCTTTCAGATTTTTCAATATATGCAATCCCTATTGATCCAACCATTTGTTCAAACAAATCAAGGGATTAGATCTAAGGTGGAAGGGGATTAGATCCATGAGAGAGGGATTCACCTGATCCCATTGTTTCTCCAATGGATAAATTTACCCACTAGCCAAACAAGGTCTAAAGTGGAAGGAATCCGCGCTTAGCCGGCGTTGCCAGCGCGTCGGATTTGTATGAAAAACCATGTTGTCTTCGCAATTGTGATACGGTCTTGTTTACTCCCTTAAAGCGGAAAGAATCCGTGCTTAACCAGCGTTGCCAGCGCGACGGATTTGTATGAAAAACCATGTTGTTTTCGTAATTGTGATACGGTCTTGCGCTTGAAAAGAGAAAAAAGTGTGGCCATTTGATCTCACGCCAGGGGGCTGATCCGGCCGTCCACGTGCATCGCTAGCGATGTCGTCCTCTCCCCATCCCCTCCAGAAGTCGCCGCGCCTCCCCTTCTTCTCTCACTCTCGCCCTCGCCGCCTCTGCTGCGTTTGCGGCTCGTGTTTGTGCCTCGACTCGGCCTCGGTCTCGCCTCCTCCCCTTCCTCCTTGCCATCGCTAGCGCCGCCCGCCATGCTCACCACTGCCATCGCATCCTTCCCTTCTCCCTGCCGACCTGGCCAGTGGTCTCCCTAGACCGGATCGGCCGTGGCGGGGAGGCTTAGGGCTAGCTAGGGTCCATGGCAAGGACGCGGACATGGGCGGGGTGGAAGGCTGAGAGGTTCCATCTCTCTCTCTCTCATTCTATGTCAATTTGGGGGTGGATCTTTTCATGGCGCGGCGGTTGGTGATGGTTGCACCGGCAGCGAAAAGGTCGTTGGCGAGCCCCGCGTCGTCAACGCTGGCGCCACCGTCGAGCCTCTTGTCCTGTTGCCTCCTGCTTCGGCGCTATCACCATCCCCAACCCGCTCCCTGGTCTGGCCCTGAACCCTAGTTCGGTTGATCTCGCTGCCACCAGCGATCCATCGCCCTGCACTGGTAATCTGGCCACAGTTCCCAAGGAGGGCGTCGCCTGTACTAGTTCGATAAGAGGGATCGGCTCTAGCGAGGTCTCCTACTCTCCTTCCACTTCTAGGCTGCGTTGCTGAGTTCTTTCCTCATTCCCTCCCTCTATTTTTTTCATTCTCTGTCATCAATAAGTCAGACCATCCATGGTGGCTTGACGGTTCCCCATCTCCTGATGACATCCGTGAGCTCCACACAATGTCATGCAGAGTGAAATTTCTCCTGTTGTGCTGTTTCTTCTGAAATTTCAGTAGGTGGCTTTGATGTTTGGAGTTCAACATTATTTAGCCATTTCAGAATGATGGTGGGGAAAGAAATTATGTTCGTGATTCAGCTGGGTCGTGCAATTCTCCTTCAATTGATTCGTCAAGGTGATATAATTTTTCCTTTGTCAAACTTTTCACTATTGAATGGGTCAAATCAATTCATGTTTTTGTGCAACCGTCACCATCGTAGCCATGATCATCAAGTTATAACTCATGAATGGGATGCAAAGTTCTGTTGGATTATAAATGCAAGTTTTCTGCTTCAACAAATGGAATTTTCCAGTATTTCAATTTATTATGGTTCAATACAAGATGAGATGTGTAGCCAAACATGCAACCATTCCCTTACAAATATCTGGTACCAAAGTTTTGTTGGATTGTAAAGACAAGATGCTGGCTTCCGCAATTGCAAATTTCCAATGGTTCAGTTTGTTGTGGTTCATTACAAGGTGAGTTATGTGTCAGGTTCACGTAGAATATATAGATTGATAGGTATTATCTAATCAGGCTGCCTACAATGCATTTTTTGTGGAGGGAACAATTTAAATTTTCTTTTGTATAAATAGATGGCATTTCCTGTCAAGTCTGCCATTTTTGTTGCGCTTCATGTAAGACTAATTACAATTTTGATAGGTTTAGCTATAGATCATTTTTCTTATTATTATTGTTCTATTCTTCTTTTTTCATACAACTAGGAAGGAAGTGGAATTTCCCTAGATACATCTTCTAATTTAGAATTATTGAAAGGATCAGATGATGCTATATTTGTCTCTTCATTGCAGTTTATACTAGAACTATAAGGGCTAACTATTTATATTTTGTTGTTTACAGAACATGTGAATCTCTTATTTTCTATCGCGGGTATGGCGGTTTATACTAGTGCTTTGAATTAGCGATCGACCTAAACAATTATTTCATGTTAATATTATTCTGCTGAACATGTTTGTGCTGGTCTCCAAAGCACCGACACGGCAGTAATGTGCCGTGTCCGTGTCGGACACGGACACGGCTCCGACACGGCTCCGACACGTATTGTAAGCGTGTCGGAAATTTGTGTCGCGAAAATAAATAAAAATAAATACGGACACGTATCGGACACGTTTGGCCGCGTGTCGGACACGACGGCCCATTCATTCGCCCAATCAAAGCACTATTCATCCGTCGGCCCATCTCCTAACCCTAACCCTACCCTCCTCCCTCTCCATCTCACTCGTCGCCATCTCACTCCCGCCGCAAGCCGCAGCTCCCCAGCCTAGCCGCCTCCTTCGCTGCTTGCGACGCGCCTCCTTTTTCGCTGTCGCCGACGGTGCCCGCCGCTTCAAGCTGCCCGACGCCGCCGCCTTCGCCTTGACGCTGTTGCGCCTGCACGTGCCGCCGCCGCCTTGCTCGCTAACGCCGACGCCTTGCCTCCTCGCTGCTCGTTCGCCTACTGTTGTTGCGACACTGTCGCCGCTCTACTGCCCGCGTCGCGCCGACGCTACGCTGCGCCTGATCCTGCTCATTGCTCCTCCGGACGCCTCCTGCTGCTTCGGCTCCTATGCTGCTTTGGCGATTTGGACTTCGGTGAGTCTACACTCTACAGATCCAGATTTGGACTTTTTGTTTGATAAACACGTGGAAAAACATTCAATAATACATATATATATATATACAGCCGTGTCCCCGTGTCGCTATTTTTTAGAAAATGGCGAATCCCGTGTCCGATACGTGTCGTGTCCGACACGCGTGTCCGTGTCCGTGCATCCTAGGTGCTGGTCACTAGTGAGCTATTTGTTTTCCATGTGTTCTTACCTATTTGCCTAAATTTATGCAGTACCTAATCAACTTGGGCCCCATGCGGTACCAATATTCCAAAATATTTTGATAACTTGGTGATGTTTCCATCAACTCTGATAATGTTATCAGTACATATTGTTAACAACCAGGCTAAGAAGGCTTATATCATGTCAGTCTTTCGCCAGTGCTATCAATTTCCTTTCATAGCTCCTTCAACCAAATTAATCAGCTAGCTAGCTATATTGTTGGATTACTCAATTAGTCAATCAGGCGTCTTTCTATACAGCTTTCTTAATAGGAACAAGCTAGATTCTATTTGATAGAAATATCTGGTATTACCAGTCAAGCCTGCCATTTCTTAACGCTTTTTTTAAGGTCATATTTTTGCTAGGTTTAGCTAAAGATCATTTTTTTATGATTCTTTTTCTCAGTAAAATCTTGATCCTTAGCTACCAATTGTGGCCGGCTCTTGAAATGAAATTGCAAGTCCTGGAGATCAGAACTTATACTCTCAGAATGCAGAAGTCGTAAAGAAATAGGGACAACACTACAGCAGTGCAACATCAAAGTTGTTGTGGCTTAAACCACCTGTCACAGCACATGAGAGTTTACTAGCAAAGGCAGCTATTAATCTCATTTAGTACCAGACGCCAGATGATGACCCTCACGATGCATGATGTTAGCATGTATATCTCACATCTTATTTGGGTATAACCTTCTTACCACCATCATCCAGTGTTATCTTCACCATGCGGTAACTGGGATTTGCATTGAAATTAATTTTGATTTCATTGTTTATTTCTTGCATGTCATCTACCATAGCTGCAATACTATTTGGACCTCTTTTGAGCACCGTTTTATCTTTAGTGTGGTGCATAGTATTTGGATGGAGGACCCAAGGATGAAAAATCTTGCTCATACTACTCATTTATGTGTTTGGATTATCTTCGTAACAGAAACCGAGGTATCTTTTGTGGATCATCTCTAGTTTGTTCAATTGATGTTACTCTCCTGTCTTTGGGAAGCTTTCAGTTTCGGCTACCCAACAATTAATTGAATATATCGTGTGCTATCGAATATGTAATCAAAAGCAATACTTTTATGATTGTATGGTATTCCTGTTTGTGGATTACATCTTTCTGTACGACGTAGAAAGGTTTTGCTATCTATGCTAAACTTTATGGATGTGCTCTCATGAACAAACAATATAATTTAACCATATAAAGCATTGGCCTTCTCTATTATTGTCCTACATGAATTCTCCATGGTATGCTCTGTGATCTGATGCAAAAAGGTTCAAAATGCATGATATCACTACTACCAACCCTTTCATACATACCAACTTTTTCCAAGGTTCTCTTATACAGATTTATACCTGCGCAGCGTAGTGCGCCTCTTTACCTAGTTGTTATTACGGCCCAACCGAACCAAACACAATCTAATGCGATTGTTACCATGTAATCTGATTACGGAGAAAAACACGGTTGTTACCAAGTAATCTGATTACGGAGAAAACCAACCGAACAAAACACTGTCTATTGTCTAATTGCTACCCACCCCCCCACTCCAACCCACAAAAAGAATGAAATAATTGCTATGCCTTCGAAGAAAGAGAGGCGTGCTAGGCTGGTTGTGCACGTTCTTTTGTTGTTTGATTTGTTGTTGCTGGCACATAAATGTTGGCATCCAGAAGAGAAAATCCTTCTCTACTTGTGCTGGTTACAAAATGTTGTGCGTGGGCGAGGTAAACACATAGTAATGTTGTGAGACCGAGCAACCCACGAAGTGCCCGAATGGTACGTGGTTGCGGACAGGTTTGAATGGCGTCGGTCTTGTCATAATCCATAGCCACCTCTTGACCGGAGATGGTGTCTCCGGCTGAGATAAGCCGCGGACTCCGCGCCAAACAGGCAACTTCTTAAGAAATAGCTAATGATGGGGCATGAGTTGAAGCCTGGAGCGCACTTGTTGTGGGTGTTCCGCCCACGACGAGCTGTAGGCCAAAATATCATCAAAGAAAATAAAAACAAAGCGACCAATAAAAGGGCTCACGAAGAGCTGTAGGCTAAAATATTATCAAAGAAAATAAGAACAAAGCGACCAATAAAAGGCTTGAGGATGTCGCTCATGAGCGTTTGGAATGTCGCTGGGGTGTTTGTCATGAAACATTGTCTTCTCGATATTGGGGCTATGCATCAAAACCTGATGATAGCCGCTGTGTAAATCAAGCTTGGTGAAGAAACATGCACCGTTGAGTTCATCCAAAAGCTCATTGACAATGGATATAGGAAACTTGTCCTTGACGGTCTTGTCGTTGAGGGCATATGTCGATGGTTTAGTACTGATCTTACGAATGAATTCTGGAGACTCTCCTTGATCTTACGAATGAATTATGGGGACTCTCCTTGAGTTAAACCACACAAAAATACACAAGGATTTTATACAGGTTCGAGTCTTCTTCTGAGAGAATAATAACCCTACTAATGTGTTGCTGTATTGACTATGCTTTACAACAGGGAAGAAATCACTAGAACTAGGGCTTAATGACTTCTGTCTACTGAACTTGTCTTGTGTTCGTTGTTGTTGTTGTTCCTGTCCTCTGTCCACCAGCTTTACTCCTTATATAATGCATGAAGAGGTGGCTGTTGTCCTGTATCAAGAGACGTCTCACCGTTTGATGAAATACACACGTTCAGTGAGGGTTATTGTCAGAGACTAATCCTCCCACGCCGCCTTGCAATTATGTCAGAGACAGATGCTTAATACGTGCAGTTATCCTAAGAATAACAACACATATTAACTAATGTATGTATTAAACACAATACATAAGTGTTCCTAGTTGATTGGGCCCACATGTCTGTAGGCTTTATTGATCATAGGGTGGTCGTAGTTGACCTGATCATAATAAAGCTTACGATCATGAAGTGATTATAGTAAGACTTATGATCATAAGGTGGTTGCATGAAATCTTACGACGCACTAGGTAGTCGTAGAAGTACTTATGACTATATAGGGTGGTCGTAAAATGGTTTACGACCACTAGGCTAAGCTTCTCCCTTTTTAATGATAAAGAGTATCTTTACGAATAACATGAAGATATTGCTATCTATAATAACAATTACAGAGAAATAATTTAATTAATTGTGGATTATTGGGTCCTCGTCATCTAGCTCCTCAACTTCAAGTGAAAGTAACTTACTTGGAAAAGAGGTCGTAGAATAGTGGTCAGAAGCAGAGTCTTTCCGATTAGTATTTCATTTTATCAGAAATTGACTTGGTCAAGAAGGTAATTTTACTTGAGTTGAAAAGACAGAACTGTTTTCCTGAATGGACATATTAAAGAATACTAATCGACCCTCGTATATTTGTCCTTTGGGAGCGGTTCCCGAAGGGGTTGTAACTGTTGAGTTCCCACTATCTTTAACATATACCCGTGGTTATAAATATCTACCAAGGGTGTGATTTAGGGTTTTTACTTTATCCATTTGCTTCAACTGCTATCGATCTCTTGTTTTCTTTGCCGCCAACCAAGTATGCAATCCTTCCCCCAAATTCTTCCAAATCCAAATCAAACTCACTCAGAAGAAATGAACGAGACCATTTTCAAGTGGGAGAAATCTGAGATGTCTGTGGAGAAGTTGACAACTCTGTTTGTAGCAGAGAAGATCCTGAGGCACGCTTTGATGAAGTGGACCAACGCTAAGGGCCAGCATTGGCCCTCGGATAAGGACACCATTATAGTATTCCAGGCGTACTGCGAATGCGGTTTTCAACTACCCAATCACCTTTTTTGATGGTCGTACTCCAGCATTTTCGGGTGGAATTTGTGAACTTGGTTCCCAATTCTATTACAATACTGAGTGTATTTGTTACCTTGCAAAGCCTATTTGGGAATTCTATCATATTTGGAGCTCTTCCTGTATTACTACGGGATGGGCAAGCACAACGGAATCGTAGGAAACTGCAGATTGAAGCTCCACGATGGGAAGTCGAGGGAGTACATTCAGATGTTCACCCAGTCATCGTGGCCGGGTTGGAAGAAGAGGTGATTCTATTGGACCTTGTCTAAAGACGATAGCCTTTTCTTCACGGGGAAGCCCGCAGAGAAGAGTTCATCTTGGGACTCGGTTCCAAGCGACCTTAACTGGATCACCCCCTACGTCTAAGTCATCAAGGATTTGAGGGAAGAGAGGCTAACCGGATGGCACGTGGTGAGAGATTTCATCGCGCACCACATTAATCCCCTGAAGGATCGAGTACCCCCCATGTGCAGGTACTCGGGAACTACTGACCCAAACAAGGATTATGAACAAGGTAAAGTAATAATAAACTTAGCTCTTTTTGTTAATTTTGAGCATGATTGTTGATTATATCTTCATAATTAAAGATCTTTCACAAAAAGAAATTAACGCTCGAGTCGAATTCATTTGTGAGGAGGCTCTTACGATCACAGCAGGAGCTCCTCAAATTCTAGCGATCATAGCCATGGAAGAAAGGAACTCCTACGACCACGGTAGGAGCTCCTCAAATCCTAGCGGTCATAGCCGAGGAAGAAAGGAAACAACGCCTAAAGGTAATCAAATTTTGATTTCGACTTTAGGCTTCAGTAGTTGTAAAATTCGACCACTTGACAACGCCTAAAGGAAGACAAAATTCCCCTGACCAAACGACGTCGCCTTGTGAAGGCCGTCGAGAAGGAGGAGGATGGAAGTTCGAGTTCCAACATTCCTTCGACTACCCCCATCAGGCAGTTCTTTGCACACGTGATCGTTGCAGGGAAAAGGGGTGTGGTTGAAGAACTTAAGCATACAACCCCCAAGATCAAGGTACCCTTCTACCACGACAACAAAATATTTTCTGTTTTTGCTTCTCATGGATTTGTCAAGCATATAGAAAAGGAGCACTGAAAAAGTTTTATTTCTTTTGTGAAGGCTACCTCTGCAACAGCAGAGCCTGTGGTAGAGGCGAGCACTGTCCCTCAGGTGGTCGAAGCCGGTTCTGGCCATCAAGAGGGGCAGGTAGCTCAGGGAGCTCTAGTTCTCGTTCAAGACCTACGACCAGATGTAGTCGTAGAGGTCACAACCCTTCCTCAAGACATTCGACCAGACGTGGTCGAAAAAGTCCCGGTTTCTCAAGCTCGTGACACTAGAAGCCTTCCAAGGGCTAAAGGTGCCACAAAAATTAGGGCGGTCGAAGAAAATAAGAAGAAGAAGAAGTCTTCATTGGGAAATATTTCTTATAGATTCAAGATCGTATCTAGAAAGTCAAGGTATATAAAATTAAAAGTTTACAAATTGTATTTACCTTTTAATTCCATAGCTTGACATGTCTTCTTCTTTTCTCATCGTTTTAGTCCTACTTCTCCAGCTCCCAAGGATGCTTTTGTTAAGAGGCCCACTGTTGTTTTGTCTACAGTCATGGGAGTACTGGTTTCTCTTGCGGTCGTAGAGACAGCAGCGGAGGTGGTCAAAGATTCGACCACTATCCCTAATGTGGTAATGAAGGAGGTTTCTGCCGCCGAGCCAACCACGACCACTGATGTGATCGTGGAGGAGGCGAAGACGTTGGAAGACCAGGACACTCTGGCGATCGAGTTGATCGTTGAGAATCTCAATAATCAGACAAGAGACTTGGTCCTATGATCACCAGGAGCAGCCGATCAAGCAGGAGCAAAGAGCTTCGACCGCCGTGCCGAGAAGGAGGTCATGGAGGATGTTCCTCCGGGTCCTCAAGGTGGAGTCACGTCTTATATCAATAACGAAGAAGACGTAGAAGACTCTTTAGACCTCTTCCCCGATTTCTTTGGACCCTCGATTGTCGGGTCCTCTTCGTTTAGGTTTCTTAACCGAGTCCCACACCCTAAGGATATTCCAAACATGGGATATATCTTTGACGACGAGTGTCTTCAAAAAATTATGGTGGGACAAAGTCGACAGGTTCCGTAAACTAGATGATTTCGAGACGATATATGCCCATTTTGCTCGGTCAACCATTGATGTAAGTACTCGATACCAAATATTTATATATTTGGGTTTTCCCTTTTTCTCACTATGTATTTATTTGTTCAGAGACCTCTTGAACAAGTTGCTACTGTTGGTGAATGCCACAGACAACTGGTGTTGCTGAGAAAGCAGAAAGCTGCACTCTACGAACAAGCAGTGAGATGGTAATTTACTGTTACGAGTAGTCTTTTTTTTTTTTGGTTTCCACCACTCGTTCAGTACTTGTATCTACTTTAATCTTTGTAGGTTTAAAAGTTACAAAAGGACATTGGCCGATGCAATTGACTATGTAAAAGATGAGGCGCAAAGACTAAAGGATGGAGAAGAAGACATGCTGAAGAACTTTGAGGAGGCAAATTCTGCAGTTTGCGAGCTGCAGAATAAAATAAACAATAAGTATTTCACTTAAGATTGTACATTTCGGCAACTTTCTTTTCATTCTCTGACCCCTTTTCTTTTTTAGAAAAAGGGGTCGATATAGGTAAGCTTTATACTGAGGCCGATTCGAAGATCTTGGTGAGCAACGAGCTTGCTCGTATCTCCAAAGAAAAAGATAAAAGCATAAAAGAATGGGAAGAGCAGTCGTAGGGCTTGTTGGTAGACTGTTGAATGGATAAAAGCTTGATTCCTTATTTTTTCGAGTAGGTCGATATCATCAGCTTCAAGTTGTGCTTCGCTAAAGTCGTCGTAATTTTTGACCCTTGTCGACTAAATGTTTAGTTCAGGTGGAAGCATGGCTTCTACACCAAAAACTAAGAAAAATAGTATTTTGTTTGTAGTCCGACTAGCAGTCGTGCGAATTGCCCATAATACTAAGGGTAATTCTTTTACCCAAGCTCCTGAGCGCTTTATAAGCTGTCAAAAACTCGAGTTTTAATTTCCCACATAATTTGGTTATTTTCCCTTTCGACTGCCCCATTGCTTTGTAGATGGGCGACAGGGGCATAACATAGTTTGGTACACAGTTCTTCACAAAATTCTTGAAATTTTACACTCGAAAATTGTGTACCATTATCTGTAATAATTCAATTTGGAACACTAAATCGAGTGATCATATTTTTCATCATAAATTTCTTAGTTGTTTCCGTTGTAATCCCATTCATAGGTTCGGCTTCAATCCATTTCGTGAATGTATCAATAGCCACAAAAAGGAACTTAAAACCCATGGGTGCTTTTAGAAACGGTGCTAGGATATCGAGACCCCAGGTCGCAAAAGTCCAAGAAAGAGGTATGATTTGTAATACTTGGGTCGGCTAGTGTATTTGCCTGCTGTGAAACTGACATTGTACACATTTCGTAACAAGCTCTTTAGCACCACAGAGTGTTGTTGGCCAGTAGAAATCTTGTCGAAAGGCTTTTCCAACTAGCGTTCTGTAAGAAGCATGCATTCTATATATGCCTATGTGTATTTCTTGAAGGAGAATTAATCCTTATGCATCGCATGAGAACCCATTGAGTACCTCGCTTGTAGAGGACTCCTTCAACTAAAGTATACATTTTGGCCTTACGGGATAAACAACTAGTCTCAAGATCATCATTGGGTACTGTGCCCTTCTGAAGATGCTCGTAGATGAGACTCATCCAGGTATCCTTATATTCTTGGGAGGCTATCTCAATAGGAGATGTCTCTGGTGTTTCAACAACGGACTGCTTCTGGAGCTGTTCTAAGGAGACTCATTGTGGTACTTGTGATCGGGAAGAAGCCATTCGAGCTAATTGGTTAGTGAGGAAATTATCCTTTTCAAGGGATATATTGTACATTGAAACAAAAAATGCTTTTCAAGTTTCATGACTTCCGATAAGTACTGAGACATGGTCTGATTAGAGTATTGGTACTTTTCTTCGACCTGATTCACGGCTAGGTGAGAGTCTCCTCTCATGAGTGGTCGTCGAATCCCGAGCACTTTCGCTGCTTGTATGCCAACCAATAAACTTTCGTATGCTGCCACATTGTTAGTTGCGGAAAGTTTAATTGAATAACATATTTTAAGGTTTCTCTTGTGGGAGATACCAAGACCACCCCAGCCCCCGACTCACTTAGCGTAAGTAATCCATCAAAGTACATTGTCCACTGGTCGTGGGATTTGTACTGAGGTCCCTAAACGAGATTAGTATTTGTCCATTCGACGATAAAGTCTGCCAAGATTTGAGATTTAATGGTAGTTCGAGACACGAAATGGAGGTCGAACTCTCCAAGTTCAACTGACCACTCTGCCATGTGCCCCGCTACTTTCCTATTCTGGAGGACCTCTCCTAAGGGAAACTCGGACGTCATGATTAACTTGTGCGTCTGGAAGTAATGTCTCAGTTTCCTCGAAGACATGAGGAGGACATATAGAAGTTTTTGGACCTGATGGTAACGCTCCTTAGGCCTATGTAAAACTTCACTAACGTAGTAAACTGGTGGTTGAACGTTTTCACGTTCTGTGGCCAATACTGTGTTCACCGCTTATAGCTTAGTACCTAGGTATATTAGGAGTGTCTCTTCTGGTTTTGGAGAAACCAGAATAGGAGCACTCGTAGATACCTCTTGACATCCTCGAAGGCGTTGTTTGCCTCCTCTGATGCTGGGACCCTGGATCACTGAATTCGAGCCTTATGTGTATTCTGAACTAGTCCTATGATCAGTAGCTATCTCACATAGTTGCAGCATCGATGAAATAATATCCATACAACAAAATATCTAAGAAGCAGATAAATTAATATTACTTACTAGCAAAAGGACCTTATGGTCAAGGTTTACAGAGCAAAGGAAATGGGAGAATGCCACATGTGCCCCACATGGAGGTGAGAGAGAGATGGAGAGAGAGGAAAGGTTATGGATGACAAGAGGGGCCCACAAGGAAGTGTCACCAAGAAAAGAAATGAAGAGAAGAAGGAGCAGCAGCATATGGGCTTCCAAGCGGCAGTGCAAATGGCAACACCAGTGAGGAGAAGCAAGGCGACACTGGGAAAAGGGCAAAATGGAACCCCACGGATGTGGCGAACCCAAGGGTGGTGGGCGCGTCGTTGGAGATGGCCGCCGGCGACGACAACGACCAAAAAGGCACAAGGCGGCGGCGCCTTGCACGGGGTCCAGCGAATCGGCGGTGCTCCAGAGAAAAGGAATGGAGCACGGGGTAGAACACGGAGTGACGAATCCAATGGTGTTGGTGGTGAAAGTATCTAGGGCCTCATGGTTGATTTTGGTAATTAATAGCATCATTATGTTAAAGGACTAATATGTGTATTGAGACGTGTTTAAGGTTAAAATCCGATGATTATTTGGTGACAAGGTTATTGGCAAGACGAATATGGTGAAAGATCAGCTTGGATCAAGACAAAAGGTATTATATGGCTTAAGGACATTTTTGTAGTTTTTATCGATCTCGGTGCTTGGAGAAAAGATTAGATTTATAGGATTAATGCCATATTATAAAGAGAGATCATGGCTAGTAGTTTGAGGAACTATTTTTGTGCCATTATGATCAACTAGGGTTCATGCATAGTCTTGATTTTAGCTTCTCGAAAAATATTTTGAAAATCGGTACGACTGCAAAGTGATATGTGGTACTACCGCAAGTCGGTAGTATCGATATTTACATGGCAGTACGTATATTATAGAGTGTGTTTTTCGAGTGGTCTGCGCTCTCTGAAAAATGGAACGGCCGCATTTCATTTGCAGTACTACCGCACGTCCGGTAGTACCAAAACATACATGGAGAGCGTGTTTTTGGAAGTTTTTTGATCTCCCTTGGATCGGTATGACCGCAATCCCTGAGCGGTACTACCGGACGTGCGGTAGTACCAATTATTACTTGGTGGTATGAGTTTTCCACAGAGTGTGTTTTTGAGAATTCTTGAGTTTTGGAAAATGGTAGCTTTGTTCTAGCCGAACGGTACAACTGCAATTAGGGACGAAAACGGATCGGATATTTTCCGTCCGATCCGGATGAAAACAGATTCGGATTGTCTCGGATTGATTTTTATGTGATAATTTTCTGATCAGAAACAGATTCGGATTTTTTTTTGTTAGAAACGAATACCGTAATGGTGCTATCCGGTGGATACGAATACGAATACGGATTATCCGGATAATACCACATCCGAATATCCAAAATTCCAGAACAAGCTTGGCCCAGCCCAGTGGCCCACTTACCAGCCTAGCGGCCTGGCCCACCACGGTCCCTCTTTTGTCTTTGCCTCTTAGTCTCTTAGGCAGCCCTGCGCCTTAGGGTTTTTTCAGCCGTCACCCGGCAGCCCCCACACCACCACACTCACAGCGCCCACAGCCACAGGACAAAGGCGGCAGGCGCCACGCCGGTGACGCCGCCACTCTCCACATGCTGTCCTCGCCCCGCCGCCGGCCACCTCGCCCGCCTCGGCCGCCATCTCGCCGTTCCCGGACCTCGGCTCCCCCTCCCTGTCGGCTGTCGGCTCCCCTCGTCCCTCGCCCCTCGGCCCCTCACGCCCCAGCGCCTCGCCGGTTTCCTCCCTCATGGCCCCAGTGCCTCCGTCGGCCATCTCGCCGTCCCCCGGCTCCCCTCCCCGTCGGCCATCTCGCCTCGCCGCCATCTCGCCTCCGCCGGCCATCTCGCCTCCGCAGGCCCCAGCAGCTCCCCCGTCGGCTCCCCCTCACGGCCCTAGCACGGCAAAGACATCCCCGTCGGCTCCCCACGGCCCAGCAGTCCAAAGCACCTCCCGTCGGCTCCCCTCACACGACCCAATGATCCGGCCAGGCGGCACCACCTCACCAGACTCCGTTTGTCGCCACTGGTAAGCAAATTGCCAATGAATCAATGGATTGAGCAACTCTGTGGGCTCCTAGTGCTATAGCTATACTGCTAATGAGGTTGTTTTTGGTCGCTACTGGTAGATGGGATCCTTTTGGTTGGGTAACTAAAAATTTGCTTATGGATATGGATCTGTAGTGGTATTGTTGTATGAATGCTGATGTAGTGGTTGCTTTTTCTAGATTGACTAATGGAATTGTTCAATGATTAAAACTGGTACGGGATATGATCCAAATATCATTACTTGATCTGAATGTTCTGTTGTTGATTAATATACATGCCTCATTGATTGATTGATGGGTGTCATATGTGTATGTAAAATCTAGCCAAAATTTGTGCTCAAAATCAATCTTCAAAAGTAGGGGAGAAAATAAATTGAACTACATTAAGTTGATTAGAGAATCCAAGCTGACCACTACTCCAATGAATGGACTGCAATATATATACCTTGGTTGTTATGTATTCATGTCATTTATATTGCATGGGATTTCCTGTATTTGACATATGACATCAATTTGACGTTGTTCAGTCCTTCTATGATTAAATATTCTGTTGTTGATTAATATACATGCCTCATTGATTTGGAGGATGTGTTGGAGGACATGGATGAATGACCAATCACTAGGTAAATCTCCATATCACTTACTTTAGAATTGTAGAATCATGGTTAGTGTGGAAATTCCATTCACTTGTTGGAGTACTTGATGTTCTGTATTAACAATGGAGATAGTTCTTTTTGTACGATAGATTTGCCAAAAATTCCATGCATTTAATATAATACTTTAACTATCCTATCATCTTTACTAGATCTTTTATTCTCTTGCATAACAATAAAAGAAGAAGGAAAAGATGACATCTGATTCTTCTCATGCATTTTCCAGGGCCGAAGTTGGAGGCTTGTAAAGATATAGCGAGATGTTGCTGGCCTACTACTTTTTAAGACATGATATCTTGGATTGTTGGCATTAAACTATGTTTTATGTATATGATGAATTAAGTTTTATGTATGTTGACTTCTGAGTTGTGAGTCTTATGACTTATGAGCTAAATGTGGTACACTAAGTGTTATGTTTGTGATGAACTAATTAATGCACCTTGTTACTTTGTTAGTGCCAAACTGCCAATGTTATGTGTTGCTGCTGAAAATATGAACAATTCATGAATGTTCGCATCAAACAAAATAGTTACATGTTTTTGTTAATTCATAGCATGCAATTTAAGGGGCTTTCATGTTCTGAAAAAATATCCGTGATCGTATTCGTTTCGATTCATATTCGCTCTATATTTGTATTCGATATTATTCGCATCCGTATTCGTATCCGGGTATTCGTATTCGTATCCGCATCCGGGAAAAAAAATATGAAAACAAATATGGCAGAACAATTATCCATCCGTATTCGATCCGATTTCACCCCTAACTGCAATGCGGTAGTACGGATTTCTTATTGGCGGGAGTACCACAACTTTTTGTGTAACGACTAGTTCAGAGCATTAAATGCTACTATTCCGACCGTTGAGCCAAAGATTGGTAGTACCGGGCCTTCAACGATTTTTCCAGGGACTCAGTTGTAACGGCTAGCTTTGTGGTTGGAGGCTATAAATATACCCCCACCTGCACCAAGGCAGTAACCCTTTGGCCATATTGAACACTCACAAGGCTTTGGTGCTCTCTCTACTACTCTCTTTGTATTCAATTCATTCTTTGAGGTTGTTGAGAGTCAGATAAGGGCATTTAATCATTAGTTGATCTTTGGCACTTGAGAGACTTCAAGCAAGAGCCGTGATATTTTACTCTTGGTGCTTGCCGACACCTAGACGACTTAGAGAAGATTGCTCAGTGATTACTTCAAGAAGCTTGTGAAGTAACCCGACAAGGATTGTGATTGGTACGGTGCTCACTAACTCCTGAGGGGAGCAAGAGAAACCATAGTGATCAAGGTTGGGGCTCAATTTGTGGAGCCGGCTTGATTCGTTCAAGCTTTCTCAATGTGGATTAGTGAAGACCGGCAAGTCTTCGATACCACTGGAAAAACTTCTCATCTCCACAGTGGTTCTATTTCTTGTCTTTACCTTTCGCATTTACAATTCTAGTATATTACTTGTGTAGAATTGCTTAGCTAGAATTGTATCTAGTTTGGACTATCATGAGGTGATCATTGGAAATCTTACGACCACTAGGTAGTCGTAGAGGTACTTACTACCATATAGGGTGGTCGTAAAATGGTTTATGACAACTCGGCTAAGCTTCTTCCTTATTAATAATAAGGGGTATCCTCACGAATAACATGAAGATATTGCTATCTATAATAACAGTTATAGATAAATAATTTAATTAATTGATGATTGTTAGATCCTCGTCAGCATGGTAATCCACATAGAAACGCCATGATGCGCCCTATTTTTTTACAAGCAACACAGGTGGCGAGATTGCAGAAGTACTTTCACGAATAATACCTTGCGCCAACATGTCACCACATCGCTTCTCAATCTCGTCCTTCAATAATTGCGGATAACGGTTTGGCCAAATGACCATTGGAACTGTGCCTGACAGGAGGTGAATGTGGTGATCATGACGTCTTGGTGGTGGAAAGCCGTGCGGTTCATCGAAGAGAACAATAAACTCATCCAGGAGAGCCGCCATTAAGTCTTGGTCAATGATGGTGCAAGTGTGACCTTTGATCGGTGCGACATCAAGCCCGGTCCATGTCACCCGATGATCATCCCGCCAGAATGACATGGTCAGCTTCGTGAAATCCCAAAGAATAGGTCCCAAGGTATGGAGTCGTTACACACTAAGTACTGCATCAAACCCATCGAGAGGAATTACGTAGCAGTCGACAAAAAATTCTTCATGATCAATAGCGAATCACATGTTAGTGCATATGCCAGAACTGGTCACACAGTCACCATTCGCTACCATCACGCCCATGCCTGGCTGTGGCAGCGGGGACAAGCCGAGGCGTTGCGCGACGACTTCAGCCATAAAGGTATCGGTGGAGCTGGAGTCCACAAGGGCGAGCAGTTCATGCCTGTTGATTGCCATCTTCAGTTGTATCGTATGGCTAGTGCGGATGCCGGTGAGGACATGTAGAGAAATCTCAACATGGTCACTGTCGTATGCCGGATCGTCATCGTCAAACTCGAGGAGATAAATACCCTTCATGGAACAATGATGGTTCCGGGAGAATTTCTCAAGACAACTGTAGTAAAGTCCCTTGGCACGATCATCAGACATCTCTTCCACGGAGAGATGTCAGAATCAGGTGAGGGGTTGGGCGCTGTGTCGGTGGTCGCCTGGTTCCCAGAGGGTGCCGGGGTGGTCGTCGCCACACTCACCGAGGCCAGCATGCTGAGCTTTGACGCCAAGGTCCCCGACATGAAGCGCGACCCCACGGGGGTTTTAAGTGGGGGCTTATGATCCTCTGATGACTCCTCGAGACGCGGCTCGTACGCCCTAGCCAAGCTCAGGGTCGTTTGGAGATGAGTTTGGTGTTGAAGCTCGACGTCGGTTTGTAACGGTTTGCCCAGCCTGGCGGTGAAGAGTTGTACTTGTTGTAGTGCCGAAAGCTGTTCGACGCGACATAAGAGGGCCAAAAACTTCTTTTGGTACGCATCAACAGTCGTCGTTCGTCAAAGTTGAGCTCATTCGCTAAGAGGATTGCTGCGAATGGGAGGCCCAAACCGCATGTTGATGAACTCCAAGAAGCGAACCCATGAGAAAATGCCTTGATCGCGTTTGAGTTGGTAGTACCACTATTGGGCGGCGCCGATCAAGTAGTATGATGCGAACCAAACCCTTTCTTCTTCCATGGTCCGTTGCCTCGAATTTTTTTCTCACATTAGTTGAGCCAAGGAAGTGGGTTTTCCTCGCCATCGTATGTCGGAAAAGAGAGTTGTGGAAGCGAGGAACTGTGCGCCTGTCTTCCTCGTCACGGAACTCGGGTTTGAGTGCCTTGCCCCTGTCGTGGAAGCCGCCGTTGCCCCACTAGATGCCGCGGGCAGTGCTGCTGTGCCACCAGTCTTCCAACCGACGATCACTTGATCATGTGCGGCTTGTTGCTCCTTGATGCCGCTGATCTTCGTCATTAGCACTGCGAGTTGCTGGAGCACGTTGTCTAGGGTTTTGTTATTCTCCATGGGGGAAGGGTGCTGGTGATGGCTCTGATACCAAATTGATATGGCGTGGATGAACGAGAAGAAATATTCAACGGAACGATAACTGATAGAGGCAAAGATCGCCCTTGCACACGGCGGTACTATTGTCGGCAGTGCAAAGCTCTGATCTGTCGAAACTAGGTGAAGGCAATTTCTAGTTTATTTCTTGATTACCTCTTCCTTATTACACCAGCTGCCTTTATAGACTAGGCACACAGAATTAAAAAAAACGAATAAGGAAAGCACTAATATATTTGGAAAGCAAACTAACTCAAGCTCTAACTCAATCTCTTAAGGAGGAAACTAACTTATCTCTTACTAACTATCTTGATCTCCTTCTGTAATTTAATCGGCTGTCATAACGGAATAGGACTCTCGTCTGTGTCCATACCGGCAACAAGATTCTCATCTGGCACAACAGATGGACTCTCGGCTGACCGGGCTGTGTCCCTGCTGCGTTGATACATCTTCTCGACAAATGCGTCCACAACACATTGAGGTCGAGTACAAGTCCATTGCAAATACGACGACTGAGATCATGTGGCTACAAGCTCTGCTAGGAGAACTTGGTATCTTTCTCCCACGAGCACCTTGTTTATGGCGTGATAATCTCGGGGCTGTTTAGCTTACAACCAATCCGATTTTTCATGCTAGAACCAAACACGTTGAAGTGGATTATCATTTTGTTCGCGAGTGAGTTGCATGCAAGGCCTTAGATATCGGGTTCGTTTCGTCAAGTGATCAGCTTGCTGATATAACAACTAAACCACTACCGACTCAATTGTTCATCCGATTCAGAAGCAATCTCAACATGTCTTCATCACGTCCAGATTGAGGAAGGTTGTTAAAGATATGTTATAGTAGATATAATCGGTAGAATTGCTATTAAAGATATCTGTAAAGCTATCTTTAATTTGGTTTTAAAGTCTGCACTATCTCCTCTGTTCAGTAGCGATATCTGAAGGATATCTGAACTTGTAAACCGTTGTCATACGGGACTGTAGCTTGTCCGGCAAACTAGCGGCAGTATATAAATACAACTCCTGATGACCAATTGGTCATTGTGGCGAATATCTTTTCATTCTCTACTTATCTTGGGTACAGATAGTCCACCATTATGCTGTAAGCTCACTCAGTAGGATGGAAGCTGTCCCAGAAGACATATTTCCGGTCATCCGGGCACGTCGTTGCCGTCACCCAGTTGCACAGGATCGACACCTCGAAGTTTCTGGTGCCGCAGCATCCCTTCGTTCAGACATCGAGTCCTGCAACGAGTGAAGCATATTTGCAGGTAACCGCTAAGCATCGATCACATTACATGTGTGTTCGTGCACAATGGCAAGCAGTATGAGAAGTTTGGGGCACCGTATTTGCAGGGGTTCGTGATCATGTCCTGCAGGACGTCGTAGATGTTGACATAGCCGATCCTTTGGCACTTCAGCTTCTTCTGAAGGCACCTGATCTCCTGCTTCAGCTTGGAGTTGAAGAGCTGTACGTGCTGAGCGGTTGCGAGTCGGGTCGCATTTCCTCCCGAGCCCACCAGCGCTGGTCAGCTGCGACGGCACGCACCCGATCGGCGGGAGACCCAGGATTACAATCCTCCTGGCACCTTGCTGGTACAGTCTGCATCACCAACAACAAGCATGAACAGACATGGTTCTATTATCTCAGTAGCCTTAATTGTTCAGTGTTTGTAGTAACCACAGTCACAGGCTCACAATCCAAGTCGATCTATAATAATCAAGAACTTTTTGAGCGAACTTGAGATTGAATGAGAATTGAAGTATAATTTTCACCTTCATGAAATAAGAACCCTGTTGGATAAGGAAATCCACGTACGCCGAGATGTCATACTGCAGCGGTCTGACGGGAAAGGTAGTGTTAGAGTACATACATGACAAGATTATAAGAAATATAATAGAATCAATTAAGATACAAAGCTACAGTCATTTGAAATTATTTTAAAACTCAGTCACATTCTTCGGTACGTTGATCATCATCCAATGGTTTATGTTTTTTACGTTGAAAAATAAACTTCGCTCCCGCAGACAAAAGTAAATCTAATTGAACCCTACAAATACAAAAAATTTGAGGGGTGTTAGAGATATATTAGAGATAAGGTTAGAGATATGTTAGAGATAGAATCAAAAAAATGACAAAAGTAAATCTAAGTGAATCTTACAACTACAAAAACAAAGGAAATCCACGTACGCCGAGATGTCATACTGCAGCGGTCTGACGGGAAAGGTAGTGTTAGAGTACATACATGACAAGATTATAAGAAATATAATAGAATCAATTAAGATACAAAGCTACAGTCATTTGAAATTATTTTAAAACTCAGTCACATTCTTCGGTACGTTGATCATCATCCAATGGTTTATGTTTTTTTACGTTGAAAAATTCTAAACTAGACAAAAGTAAATCTAATTGAACCCTACAAATACAAAAAACAAAATAAATAAATTCTAAACTAGACAAAAGTAAATCTAAGTGAATCTTACAACTACAAAAACAAAACAAAACAAATTTTTTTGAACTTAGACAAAAATAAATCAAGGTGAACTCTATAAATAAAAAAATACATAGAATTAAAAGTTATAGTAAAACTATGCTAAAATTACACGTTACTTGGTAATACAATTTTAGACTTAGTACTATGCAATTATAGATAGCTGGTTTTTTAAAAATTCAGCCAACTAGGAACTAGCAAAAGTGTATATGTATGTCTCCAAGGTTCAAGCAATAAAATCAATAATTATTTCGGCTATTCTATCTATCTACATGTAGCAGTTGTTGGCAATGTCGTCAGTTCCAGCGCATACTAGGAACAGACTCTCGGCTACGATCTTCGCGGCGGCCTCCTCTCCGGCGATCACGACGAGCTTCTCTTGTACTCGGCGATCATGTTCAGCTCCTCCTGCATTGGCAGAACCGCCTGAAACGGAAAAAACACGGCACAACATTTGCAAAACTGCTTGAGCATTTCAATATCGTGGAAACGTGACACGAGATGAGGATTATGTTTACAGCGAGAGATGAGTCGTTACCACGAGGGTGGGGGTGAGGGGGTCGTACCCAGTGCCCCCCAAAGCGAAGCTGACGCCAGTGAGGAGGTCGTCGTCGGTGAGGTCGGTGCTGAGATACGCGGGAACCAGGTCTTTCAAGCCGAGCCGTGACGCTGCATGCACAAAGAGTGTAATCCATCGTCAAGACCGCTGAAATCACAGGCATTGCCCTGGTGACTCCACGCACGTTGGGGAAACGCACCTACGAAGTCCGCGGGGCGGCCGGTGGAGAAGCGGCCGGTGGGGACGCCGCCGTTGAGGTCCTTGCCGTAGGGCCTGAAGTCTGACTTGATGAGCGTGAGGACGGCGTTGTTGTTGCCCGTGTCGACGATGGAGTCGCCGAACACCAGAATGGCCGGCACCCGCGGCCTCCCGCCCCCGCTGGCCGCCAAGCCCCTCGCGCCGACCTGCCATGACGAGACACAGAGCACGAGCAGCAGCACCAACTTCGTGGCGCCGCCATGCTCCATGGCCACGAGCTGTGCCTGTATCCTAGCTAACTACCCCCATCCGTCGCAGCCTTCTTTGGCCTCCATTCTCATCTCACCACTGTGATCGATTGATTGGAGTTAGGATATGAGATGCCTTTCGGTGTGTGCATGACAAAGCTCGTACGATATGACAAGTGGGCGTCGGCAGCAGCAGAACACGGGAGTTTGCTGGGCTGGTCGTTTATAGTCCTTCAATGAACTCCAACTACCGCTCGACCCTGACCATCTTTGTTTCGATCTGCATGGAATAGCTACAACGTACGTACACAAACCTGAGACGTATTCACGGGACAATATATTACGGCCGTTTGGAACGCAGTAATAATTAGAAAACAGTTCAATTCCTACGTGACTTCGAAAAAAAGTTGTAAACTGAGCCACCAAAGATTCAGCTAAAGATGAAGGGGCATCATGCTGTAGAATCGGGTAAAACGCGTGCTCAGTACAGCACATCATACTCAGCCTGTGAAGCCAAGATGAAGGGACAGTAGAACAAACTATGCAAAGAAACATCAGAAGCAGCGAGGTAGCTGAATTGGGATTTGGTAGCCAGAAACGAGGTCTGACTGGACCAACAACTTCGTGCAATTGTACACAACCTCCGACATGCTCCAACTCCAATAATGGGATAGTGAGCACATGGAAGGTTGGCAGCTATTACCTCGAAGCACGTTTGCAGAGTCATACATACAGAGTCAATCATGTTCAAGTCACGGGTCAGATATGCCAGACTTTCTGTGGTTGCGTACATCCATCTCTAGCCACGAAACATCCTATTCCAGCGCCCAGATCAAAACAACCTGAGCATACCACTAAAAGCAAAATCGACCATGGTTCAAGATGATGATAATGAAGATACTTTAACCCAAAGATAACCATGAACCTCAAAATAGCTAGTTGGGGGTACAGTGTACCGTTAGGCGTGTGCATAAAGATCATAAGGGTTCCACCGGTCTTTGTTTTGAATAATGATTTCAAAGTTGTGCTGATTTTATTCAACTAAAACTGAAGCACATATGCTGATTTTATGATGCTCCAATGAATCGATGGGCATAAACCACAAACCACATCGTACAATCTCAGTTTGTAAATTAAAATAAGGTCGGTATAACACAAGATAGTTAAAATAAGAAGAAACAATATCCAGAGGAAGTCTTTTCAAGAATATTCATTGACAAACCTAAACACATAGACTATTGAAGAAAATATGCAGATACCATCGTTCTCACAAAACCATGTTTAACTGGCCAACAATATCAACCATATAATTCAGATTTGATGAACCATACACCATACACGTACTCTGAAGATCTACAATAAAGGATAGCGCATGAAGACTGGAAATAAAAAACAAACGGTCTAGAAGGTACTTTTCCTGATAGAAATGGCGACTCTACAGTCTACACTCCTTTAGCAGCTAAACTCCAGGATGAAACAGCAAAAAAGATCCTGCAAATCTTGTATATAAGAATAAAATCCAAAGTAGGTTATCCATACCACCCACTGGACTGATCTTCCAGAATACATACTCATTGACAAGAAATAGATGGGATATCTTAATTCACAAAAGAGAGTTAATCACTCGGATGTATAATGTTTTATGATGGACACCCCGCTAAGGCAATTGAAACATATTATTGATGGAATCACTTTGATTAGCATGCAGCTCTTGAATAGTTACAAAGTATTGTAATAGAGTAAAAACAGTACATTGAGACATAATACTCCGACTTTCAATGGACCAAAATCAACTCAGTATAATGTATGCCTCTATTTGTTAACATGCAGAAGAAAGAAAAGCGATCATATTAATCTAACTACTCAGTTATTTAAACTATAATGATTACAACCGATATAATCAAGATATTGACACCGTTAAAATTAAAAATGGAGAAAGACTTCTGCATGTTTCTTTGGTTGTTCTAACCTTCTTGAGTATATTCCTACTTTATGGTGTGCCAGATAAGCTTGTAAACATAGAAAATGAAGACCTACAGTACACTAGTACATGCATTTTGTAACAGGAAGAGCAGACAGTGCTCCCAGGGGAAAAAATGTCATGTTCCTATAGATAGCCAAGTGCAAACTTACGAGTTGAAACCACTCCCTTGTCATACACTAGCTTATACAAAGAACAATCTCAGCTATCAATCTTTGCTAAGAAAAGAAACAATTTGTGGAACTAATAGTGCAATGGCTTATCACTCTACTACATCAATCAGGGGTATAGAATGAAATCAGGTGAAAGGATGATATTAGGCATACTATTAGTGACACTCATGGTACAATACAATGTCTTATGAAGTTCGGGAAAAAAACACCGTTAAATCGAACCGCAAATGAGCTCCATAGTGCACAAGTATGAAGATTTCAGCAGACACATCATGAACATGGAAGACATTTTCTCAAAAAGCCCAGGGCTATGCTAGCAAGCAATTACAACTGAAACCTATAAAGAGGGGCACCAAACATTAAACTCATGACATTCACCATCCATAAAAGAATCCAGGTTTCTGGTTAATATAGCTTAGACACATCTTGAACTACAAATGTCAAGATAATTCTACTAAACTAGTACAGATTTCAGCCAAATCTATTCAATATTAGATTTAGTGTTGCAACACCTTGAACAGACACGCACCAACAATATTAGCTAAAGCTTGCACTATGTATTCTTGCCATTGCATGGGCTACACTGGGCATTAAAACACAAGAATGATTAAATGGTCGAGCTTACCACAGCACTAATCCTCATCATCTTCTTCCGAGCTCCCGACGTCACTACTATACTCATCACTGCTAGAACTATTGTTAATGTCAAGCTCAACACGTTGGACCTGTATTGGCTCTTGAGGCCTCGGCGCCATTGGCTGCATCCCAGCAGGCATCTGTGGCACACTGGCTCGTGCCTCCTCACCCTTGACACCAGCCGGAATCCCATCCAGCGGCAGTGTGATCGGGTCCCCAGGCTTCCATCCAGGCGGCGGCAATGGAATATCAACAGGCAGCTCGAACATCCCTTTCCGCCACTCAGGTGGCACAGTGATCGGTAGTATCGGTGGCACCGGTGGCTCCTCCAGTGGTGGTGTAGGCTCGAACAGCGGCGTGGCCTCTGCCTCCGCTGTGCTCCGCTCCTTCGCCTCCGGGGGCTTCTTGGGCACCCCAACATCCAAATCCGCAAACTGATACAGCTGCGACATCCGCATCTCGTTGTCCTGTGGCGCAGGTGGCAAAGCCCCACGCAGAGGCAGCCCGGCGCCATGCTCTGGCGGCGCGAAGGTTGTGTAGCTTATGCGATGCGCATAGGTCAGGACGTCGTTCAGGTTGAGGTTGGAGTGGAGGGATGCACCGAAGTCGCCGTCCGACACTGGCTCGGGGTCATCGGCCGCGGCGGCGCCGCGAGGGCGCTTGGGGTCGCGGCGGTAGTCGGCGTAGTCGTCGACGAGGCGGTCGAGCACGTGGTGAGTCTCGCGCAGCTTCTTCGCGAAGGCGAGGAGCGAGGCGTCCTTGGCGCGCGCCTCGCGGGCGAGGCGCGCGCGCGCGTCCTGCAGGTCGAGGGTCTCCTGCAGCTCGGCGACGGTCTCGAAGAGCTGCGTCTGGAGAGAGGTGAGCACCGACAGCGCGTCCTTGGTGGAGGAGATCGGGGACAGGAGCGGCGGAGGCGTAGCGGAAGCCGACGACGACGGTAGGAAGGTGGGGAGGGACCCCCGATACGCGGAGATCCAGGAGGCGCGGTTGGGCGAGAACTCGAAGAGGTTGGAGGCGAGGGAGGAGATGAGGTGGAGCAGAGACTGCGCGCGCGGGAGCGGCGGCAGGAGAGGCAGCAAAGACGGCGAGGTAGTTAGGGTTGGGGCTGCGGCAGCGTTCGTGGGAGGGTTGGCGTGCGGCGGCGAGGAGGTGGGGTTGACGGGAGTCGGGTTGGGCGGAAGCGACGGCGACGAGGCGGTCAGCCCCAGCCGCGCCGGGGACGGCAGGTGCGACTGCATCATCGCGGCGGCGGCAGCGGCGGCGGGGGATGCAGGAATCGGACACGAGGTCGAGAAGTTCGTACGTTTGTGTGGGCTGGGCTTGTTTACGATGTTGCACTACTCGGTCCAAAAATGACCATCAAATCCGCTTGACAACCCCAACCCTACAAACCCACTGGTTCCTTACCAAACCTTTGGCAAATTGGCGGGAGACCAGCAGTTCGCCGCGTCCTCTTCCCGATTAAAGCAAAAGCAGCCATGGACGGCGGCTCCTCCTCGCCGGCGAGCCCTCTGCCGTCCGCTGCGGCCGCGACGGAGCTGGAGGAGTACCAGAACTGGAAGAAGAACTCGCCAGTGCTCTACGACCTCGTCATCTCCCGCCCGCTCGAGTGGCCTTCGCTCACCGTCCAGTGGCTCCCATCCCCGTTCTCCTCCGCCCGCTCCCACCGGCTCGTCCTCGGCACCCACACCTCCGACGAGTCCCCCAACCACCTCATGCTCGCGGACGTCGTCCTCCCGCTACCGCCGCGCCTCGCGGCAGCGGCCGCCGCAGGCGGTGCCGTTCCGGCCCCGTCCGTATCCATCCGCCGCTCGGTGCCGCACCGGGGCGAGGTCAACCGAGCCCGATGCATGCCGCAGCGGCCGTACACGGTGGCCACCAAGACTTGCGTGGACGGTGCATGTGTACCATCTTGGCGACGGTGGCGAGAAGGGCGGGGCCGATGTCGTGCTTAGGGGGCATGACGCGGAGGGGTATGGGCTGGCGTGGAGCCCGATGAAGGAGGGGTGGCTGCTGAAGATTTGCCTATGGGATCTCGCTTCTGGGAGTGGAGCTCCGGTTCTGGATGCGCAGCAGGTATTTGAGGTAATGCGCCGTCAGATGCTCTTCCACTGTTTCTTCTTTCTTCATTTGTTGTATTATTTCATCTATCATTGCGTTTTGCGTCTTGATTTGCGATCGTTAAATGTTACATAAGATGGTCCGGTGGAGCAATTTGATTCGTATTCATCCACCAAGCAAGCTTTGCCCATTTAATCATAGGGTTGTCTATAGCACACAGTTGCCTCAATATTTGTCAAGTTTCAGTCAAATTTTCTAGTCATTGGATCTAGCCACCCACACCACTCCCTCACTTCATATTATATAAACCCACCCCTTCTCTAACCCTAACCCTCCCTCTACTCCCAACGGTCAATATTGCCATTAGCACCTTAATGCTAAATTACCCATTAGCACTAAATATGTTATCACATATCACACACACACAGCTGTGTCCCCGTGTCGCCATATTTTTGAAAATGGTGAATCCCGTGTCCGTGCATCCTAGGATATACCCTATACAGATAAAGAAATACAAAAGACATATTCCTATCTCTAACATATCTCTAATAGGTTCTTCACAAGGGTCGTGGTTCATATACCATCGTCTTCACCATCTTTGCGAGCTGCATGACTGCTGCACATGCTGCTAGTCGTGAAGGTATCCAGAAAACTCTTCATCACCTTTGTGCTGATTTTCATGTACCACAAGCTCGCACGGTGGTGCAAGAGTTCATGAGATCATGTGCCACATGTCAACGAAATAAATATGAACAACTCCATGCGCGGGTCTCCTTCAACCTTTGGAAGTGCCATCTCGTATTTGGGAAGATATTGCCATGGATTTCACCGAAGGATTACCTTGTGTACACGACAAGACAATTATTCTTATTTTTGTGGATCGTTTCTCAAAGTACGCGCATTTTATACCTTTAGCACATCCATATACGGTGAGTTCAGTGGCTCAAGCGTTCTTTGATGAGGTTGTGCGCCTTCATGGGATTCCTTCTTCGATAGTAAGTGATCGTGATCCTGTTTTCATAAGCAAATTTTGGATAGAATTATTTTGGCTTTCAGGAACTCACCTACATATGAGCTTAGCTTTCCATCCTCAGTCCGACGGCCAATCAGAGGCTACTAATAAGATTATTGCCATGAATTTACATTGTTTGACTGGAGACAGACCTAAGCAATGGATCAGTTGGTTGCCGTGGTCGGAGTATTGTTATAATACTTCGTTTAATCTTCTCTACATGACACACCCTTCAAGATTGTCTACGGTCGGGATCAGGGATCAAAATCCCGGCCGGTTACCGCCGGTAACCGCCGGTTACCGGATTTACCGGTGGGGATTGGGATCCTAAATCCTGACCGGAATCCTTCAAATTCAAAATCTCAGCGGTTTCACGATTTGACGAAATCTAGCCGGTTTTTTTCCGGGATTTCCGGTTACCGTCCGGCAACTGGTCGGTAACGGAGAATGGGCGCCGGTCAGGATTTCCTTCAGAACCGATTTTTCTATCCTTGGTCGGGGTCCTCCAACTCTACAACGTTATTCTGATCAAGCAACACGCTTACCTGCAGTTGATCAGCTACTGCAAGCACGTGACCAATTTTTGGCTGATGTTCATGAGCGACTCATCCAAGCTCAGCAGTACCACAAACGTCACTATGACGCTAAGCATCGAGAGCTTCACTTCGATGTTGGCCAGTGGGCATGGCTTCGTTTACATCACCGTCAAGTTGTTTCTCTAGTTGATCGCGTTAATCGCAAGCTAGCACCTCGTTATTTTGGTCCATACAAGGTTTTGGAAAGGATTGGAGATGTGGCGTACAAATTACAACTTCCTACCAGGGCCCGGATTCATAATATTTTTCATGTTAGTTTGCTCAAACCATATTATGGGGAACCTCCTGAAGCACCACCGGCTTTACCGGAGTTATAGTATGGTCAGGTGACTCCAACGCCGCGCCATGTTGTACGTGCTCGTCTTAGTCGTGGTGTTCGCGAAATACTTGTGCAATGAACTGGACTGCCCGATTCAGAAGCTTCATAGGAGCCATTGGAGGATTTTCATCATCAATTTCCGTCCTTCCAGCTCCTCGAGCTGGTCATCGAGGGAGGGAGAGATGTCATGGTCGGAATCACGTACCAACGCTGATGTCGGAATACAACAGGAGTGTAACACCCCAGCCCAACACTGAGCCTAGAATGCCACCACACTACACTTTAAACTAATAATTATCGACACACTATAAAATTACATCAAGGAAACAATGATAATCAAATCAATGGACCACAAACGAACATGTAATTATGGATCAAGCGACAATAAAATAAGCAATGGGAATTATAACCAGGCAAATAATCCAAAGCAGCATCAACCAATGAATCCAAATTAATAAAGCAAATAGTCTAGTCCAAATGATATCCTAAACATTATTCAATAACTAACATGTCCAAGTGTAAACCAATATTGAATGAAAAGATTATCATGGCGAATGATTATGTGATGTCCATGTGCTCTACTGCTCTCGATTCTGGCATCCTCGAAGATCACCTAAAGACAACAATAGAGCAAGGGTGAGTCCACGACTCAACAAATACATCCATAAACAACGAACAATAATAAATCAACACATTCAATAACTTCAATATCATCACGGTACTTTCATTAATGTTCTCGGTCATTAATCTCATTTATGAATGCAACTCTATTCTACATGTCCACATGCACTTCTTTCACAGATACGGTATAGCGTGAGTGAATGCTCGCGACAACATTCACTCTCAAGCCCGTTCCTCCTCAAGGATCGGGGACCTCCTCCACTCAGTGGAGTTGTGATCAATCATGATCACCTTCTCTTATGCAAAGATGCTTATGAATGCAAACATGCAAACTCCATCATAAACATCATATCCAACTTTCATCATGCTTGTCAACAAAGATATAAACATACCAATTCATTGTTTGCAATTAAACCAAATAAAAGCACAACAATAATGGTAATAGAAGATAAAGAAAATGTTGATCGATCATTGATCATTGTCTACCATGCACTTGCCTTTACTAGTTGCGACGCACGATTTGATTAGAAGACGGCAACAAGCACGACGCCTCTCCTATATTAAATACACCAACTTCAATACAAATTACAGCAACAAGAATAGCAATCAAAATGCTTCGCTCCTACACGTCCCCAAATATACCACGTTACTCCGGTACCGAATAGTTACCCATTGCTGACTTAGTACTAAAACGGACGTAACTTTTGACTCGAAAGTCCGATCACCACAAACCACCACATTCTGGATTCTTTATAAAATTATCCACATTTTCTTAGATTACACCGTCCTCTAATTAAATCATCTAACCCTCCGTATTTAGCCCAGAAAACCGATCTGTCCGCTTCGGAACAGCAGTCTTCCAAATTTCATAACTTTAGTTTTACTCAACCAAAATACGCGTTCTCAGATCCTACAGAACCATTAGACAATTAGCTACAACTTTCATGTAGATCAAAAACTCTAATTAGGCTATTTACTATTTTTAATCTACAGTCTAACAAAACAGCGCCGAAAGGCGACAACCGCAAAAACATCGGTCTTCCGAAAATCATAACTCGAATTATACTTTTCCGATTGACATAATAAAATATGCTATAGAAAGATATCGAAATTATCTACAATTAACTAGTAGATGAGATTTCCAAAATTCGCCATTAAGGTACCCGAATAAATCGTACAACCGAACAGCATAATAAATAGATCTATTAATCAGCTTCTCTGATTAATCTTGATTATAATCTTCTAATTACTGCATGCAAATCACATTAATTAATCAACTACCAATGCAGCACTAATCGTTGATTGATAACACTAACAACCGCAAGAGAACAAGTCAACAAGACACGAAGGCGGCAGCAAGATACCGACGGATCGGCGGCGACGGCGACAAAGCGGCGATCCACGCGCCCAAGCGATGCAGAAAAGAAAACGCAGACACCAGGCGGCTCAAGGCTGCCAGCGGTGCAAGGCGCAAGCGGCTCGGGGCGAGAATAGAACGCAGCTTGGCGGCCCGCGAACGGCTCGCATACGGCAACACAAGAATACAGGGTTCGGCAATTCCACGCAATGGCAAGAAGACGCAGCCAGCAGCAAGACGCTAGAACAGCAGAGCCTACCCACGCGGCTCGGTTGATGCCGCGACCACGCGGGAAAAGCGTGAGGCGAACAAGAAAGCAAAGCAAATGCGGCAAAACAAAGAAGACAAAGACCTTGGATTTGGTCCTCCGGCAGAAAGCAAGTCTCCAGAGAAAAGAAGAAGGCTGGCGGCTGGCTTGGGAAAAAGGCTAGGGTTTTCTAAAAAAAATCCAAGATCTATTTATAGCTCATAAAAATTCCGAAAATCTATTTTCCACGTACTAAATTCTCTAATTACGCTCACGCCCTAAATTCTTTAACTAATTAACTTATTAAACTCCGACCCTTAAGACGCGATTAATACTAATATTAATATTATTATTATTTTTCAGAGTATTACAAGGAGTCTAGAGAGTCCGAATAGAACTTAAGTTCAGTACGAGTTTAATTAGGAGTCCAAGTCTATCTCTAGTTCATATTGTAATCAATCCTCTATTTAAGGAGGATCAGATGATGGAGTAAAGGAAGCAAGAAGTATTAGTCGTTCTCTTCCGTTGCTTCCCCTGTTCCTGATCCGACACAACTTCTCTTAGTGCTTTCTTCTTCGTTTCTTCTATCAATTTGGCAACACGGCTCCTGGTCGAGGACCAAAGCCAAAACCACCCGTATTCCACTCGTACGGCTTGAGCTCAGGCACAGGCCGTGACATACCCATTGACTAATCAATCCAGGAGAGAATATTTTCTCCGTTCCCATAGCTCCTTTTGAAGCAGAAGTAATCATCTCTTGGGTTAAGTTAAGAGTAATAGAGAGTTAAGTGCTCTGGCTCGTATTGGCAAGGCCTTATCCAGAGTTCTCTATGAGAAAAGGTAATAGAGAGAAACACAAAAGATAAAAAGCATCGATTACATCTGGTACTCAAGAAAGATATGTTATGTCCCCGTCCAAGCCACCACGCCAGCACTTTATACTTCGTTTTATCCACTATTTGCCAATATGATATGCTAGGTTACCCGGGTACCTCAATACGGATACAGATACACAATACACCATTTTCCCAAAAACATCGATACGGCAATACATGTGTATATATATAATAAAAATAAAAAAGTATAGAAATGATTGAATTGCAATCATCTAGTATTCAATCAGCTAGTGCAAAAATATAGAAGACGTAAGTTGTGGTGCGCAAATACTAGATCCTTAGCATGTGCAATTGCAATCGAATTCTATGTGGTCGGTAAAAATTAAGAAATTAAGAAAAGAAGGTAAGTATAGAACCTATTTCTCATTGAACTGTGGATCAAACTATAGATACTCCAGTTTCTTTCAGTGGAAGAAGATGATGTTAGTTGCCCAATTAATTTTAATGCCAATTGCTTTGTTGTTTGCTTTGAGTCCAGATGGTCTCTATCCTCAATTGAGTCAATCGTATTAAATCCACTTCCAAACAAATAGAAATCAGCTAATTGTTGTTTGGTAAATAGATCTAAGAAGTATCGGGAATTATTTTCTTTTTTTTGAAAAACAGGAAAATCACCGATACTTACAGGATATGTATCCGGCCTTATTGGGGCCGTATCCGTATCCGATACTGATACGCCCAGGGATAGAAATCCCGGCCAGTTACTGCCGGTAACCGGACTTACCGGTGGGTAGCGGAAATCTAAATACCGACCGGTTTTTTCCGGAGTTTGCAAATTCAAATTTTAAATTTTGATTTTCGGATGGTTTTTAAGTAAATTCATGCGAAATTCAATCGGGTTTTTTTTTCCGGGAAAACCGGTAACCGGCCTGTTACAGGCTGTTTTTTTCCCGGCTCCCCGGCGGGATCTCCCCCGGAAACGGTTTTTCGATACTTGGATACGCCGATTTTGGGAAGTATCCGTGTAACGTAACTGATATGTTTAACTCTTTCGTATCAATTTGCAAACTAAGGTAGACACCTCAGTCTTACACTATAAAATCTTTGCACATTATTCTTCCTCCTTTCAAGGCCATTTGAGAACAAAATGTTTCTCCAATTTTATTCTCAAAATAGTAATTTGCTCAGAATAGGAGATACATACTCAACCATTATTACCCATCGTTCATTAAGAACAAGAAAACATCTTCTTCGTACATCAGATTAACCAACCATCGTGATAACATGAGAAAGTAGGATCTCAACAAAACCCTCATTGACCTTAAGCAACTGGAATAAGATACCAGCAACTAGGTTGCCACTATAATTCATCACTTCTGTAAGTTGCTTTAATTTGAACCTTTTACTTTAGAAAATAAATTTGTTTGCTGTTTGCGGTGGTTTGTTACTTGAGAAAACAAATTAATTTAGCTGAAAAGTGAAAAAACATAGTTACCATATTATCTGGTAGCAAGTTACTGAAATTGAGTATCTGTCTAATCCTTTTATATGTGGAGACTGGGGAGTACTCTTTACTTTGTTTGGTTAGCATGTTATTGTGCTACTAATTTAACGGGGTAGTTTAACTACCCCGTTTCTTGTCATGTATAAAAACATACTTTTGTAAACATGAGCTCCTGTGGAAATGTGACCTGTATATTTTCTGTGCCTGGTTCTTTACTAACATTTATGGATATGATGATCTTTGGCTCTTCACTACTATAACTTGATTAGCCATATCATGTTATTACTTCTTTTATTCTTATCTCCACTCATCTAATAATAAGTACTTAAGTGAGATTATTTTCGTTCAAAAGATGTTTTTGAAATCTAAACCAGGAATTGCACGAGTATTATTTTATATGTCCATCATAAGAGAGTGCGTAAGCTTTCCCTTTTACTCTGGAAGCAAGGTTGGCAATGCTAAACATGTGTTTCCTGCTTGTTATAAATTCCTTACAGAGTGTCTAGCCTTATATTTATGCTTTTGCAGGCTCATGAGGATGTTGTTGAAGATGTTGCTTGGCACCTGAAAGATGAAAATCTATTTGGATCTGTTGGGGATGACTGCAAGTTGATGGTGTGGGACTTGCGTACGAACAAACCAGAAAAATCTATTGTTGCTCACCAAAAGGAAGTAAGCATTATTTAATCAAGAGTTCTCGAACTAAATGGTTTTCTGTGTTGAGGAGCACATAGTTGCAGTCCCACAGTTCCGTATATATTCATTTTCAGTAACCAACACCTTTCATTATGTACATAGGGTTGGCATGTAAAGCATGTTTTATAATGTTATAATGATATGCTTACCCCTGATGTCTGGCTTCTTTCATGAGTTATCTCCATCAGATGGTTTTCGGTTCTTAGTTGGACATTATTTATTAACCTTTCCTGCATTTGGTAGTAAAGTTTGCTGGTGTGACAACTTCATGTTTGTGATCTTTGAGTTGAAGTATTGCAATATCAAATTGCACAAGATTCAGTAATATGTGGCTCTCCATCGTGATACCAATTTGCTTGTGTAAAACTAGTTCTTTATTTCACAATCTTTTCATGCTTTGATGACTTGTTTTCTGTTCATAATGTACATGATTGCTTTTCCAGGTCAACTCTCTGTCCTTCAATCCATTTAATGAATGGATCTTGGCTACAGCATCTGGAGATGCGACTATCAAGCTATTTGACTTGCGAAAACTAACAAGAAGCCTGCACACTTTCGACAGCCATGAGTATGTTTATTTCTGTGGCCTGTGCGCTGCAGTCCCCCCGCACGCTCTCTCTCTCGTTTACAGTTATCATCCTTCTACTCTCTGATTTGAATCAGCTGTAAAACCTTTTACACTTTATAGTTATAGAATGTGCTGTAGCCTATTTACCCTGTGCATATTTTTTCTTTTACTTTCTTTGTATTGTTACTGTGTTACAGTATAGTTTGATATTATGTCTGATGTATCATTGGAAATCCATGTGTTGGAAAATAACAAGCATCTGAAGGGGCAGTGGCAGCCTTCCCCTCAAAATTAATTGGACTACGTATCCCACTGTTTTTCATTACCTATAGCTGACCTATAACAAACCTGAATAGATGTTTTGAAGGTGCAAACTGTTCTGTTCAAAAAAGTAATTGATTTAGGAGTTCCCTCCAGAAAGTTATCAACTCAGTATACTGTCAAGCACAATTTATCAGTCTATCTGTGATTCTTCATCTTAACTGATTTATGCAACCCATCTTATTTTCTGCTATGCATCTGAAATTTTATGTTGCACAATTTGCACATGTAGGGGGGAGGTGTTTCAGGTTGAGTGGAATCCGAATTTGGAGACGGTATTAGTTTCCTTTGCTGCAGACAAAAGAGTGATGATATGGGACGTTAGCAGGTATGCTGAGTCAAATTAGCTCACATGATCTATCTTACATTTGCAGTTGGTGTCTCGTTTTTACTCCTATGACATTGTTAATCAACTATGTATCATGCCTAACGGAGAGAGAAAAGAGCTGAAATGATATTTACCCAAGATAACACCTTCAATGACCTCTAGAAGTAAATAGTTAGCACATCTACAATTACTAGTAGTACTCTATGAATTACCTTTGAGAGCTTTTAGCTGTATGAGTTGAGGTGATTTGCTAATTTTATCATGCTTATCAAATTGGAATCCTCATTGTTTCACATGCTTGGTATGTTCCATTGGCATGATAGATTCCAACTAAAGCCTCGGTTCTTATTGGTGACGTTTCTCTTTTGCTTGTGCCTTTCCTGACCGTATCAACTTTATCTGGTTCTCGTTGTCTTCTGTCACCTCCAGGATTGGTGATGAGCAGGCGGAGGAAGATGCAAACGATGGACCACCGGAGCTGCTGTTCGTTCATGGAGGCCACACAACTAAGATATCAGAACTGTCGTGGAACCCTAGTCAGAAATGGGTCATTACCAGCGTGGCAGAGGATAACAGCGTGCAGATCTGGGAGATGGCAGAAAGCATATACTGTGATGACAATTATGTGCACGATATTGATGACTCGTGCCTCGCCACATAAGAGGTTCTTGCTCTGTGGAAATCTTTGGATAGATCGTATGCAGTTAACTTGTACTAGGCTTTGAAGTGCTTTTCTTTAATTAGCCATCTTTTGGCACCTCCTAGTATTGAATATCTTTAAGAAGTGACTCTGAAATCTTATCATATCTATTCCTCTCATTTACCTGGTAGCTTTGCGCCCTGATGAATTGCTGTTCAGCGCTCAAGTGGTCGCATGTCATCTCTTGTGCTCCAATGTGCTGATGCAGTCGCGATCTAGCATTCTTCCCCTTGATCTCATTATGGCAGGGAATGTTCCTGCGATCCTTGGCCGGCATCTCTCTATCTGCTCACTTACAAACATAGTGTATCACTGTTCTTCGTGGCTCCATTTCCACATCTCAATCATTCGCTGCCTCCTGCTGTCACGTTCCAATGCAAAAGGAGTAAGAAAAAAGGAAATTCCATGGTGCGGCAGTCCCATCGCACCGTCATGAGATGCGCCCGCCTGTGCTGCCCGACGTCCATCATGACGCCTGCCCGCCTGAGCATGAGGCCATCATACATGCAACTTGGTACCGTGGAAAAGGAGGCGAAAAATGAAAGACAGAGAGAGAAGAAGCTCAATGAGCTCATCTAAGCGCGACGTCGCCATCGGAGGGCGGGCCTTCCTCAGGATGTGGGGTGCTATGCCATGCTAGGATATGATATGATGCTGATGCCCCTCTGTTCATTTTTGGTGGCCAGTTCTTTTACCAAAAGCAGAATCATGTACCAGTCGCCCGGCCGGCCCACGGCCTGACGACTCCTGGACATGATTGATCTGTTGCTCTCAATCTCTCATCATCTCGTGTGCTCTCCCAGTCCCAGTCCCAGTCAGGCGGAGTGAGTACAGTAGTAGTAGTAGTAGTACTACTACTACCCAGTTGCAAGTTGCGATCTCTTCTTGCAACTTGCCGAGCTGGTGGCAAAAGGCGCACATCGCATGCACACCGGCAACGAGCAAACCAACAACCTCACGACATACGACCCGCAACCGCGTCGCTTGGCGGCCGAGCTATGGACACGCCACGAAAAGGCGCCAAAACCCGCATTCAGGCAGGCAGCGAAAGGCTTCAGCGTACAAATCGGACGCTTTGCTCGCCACTTTCAGACCCCGCCGAGCTCAGCTCAGCTGCCCCGTGTGGTCACGCTCGCGGTCGCAGCTCGATCGTCCTCCGCCCCCTGCCATTCCCAGACGGGGAGTGCCACACAAGAACGTCACGCCACGCCACGCCACGCTATATATGCTGGCTTTTGGGGAACATGAAGGCTATAAAGGTTTAGGTATGAATAGGCTAGGTACATAGCACAGTGTAGCGTACAGTACCAGTAATAGTAGCATCTGCGATTCTGCGTGGCTCCCGTTCGATTTTTTTTTAAAAAAAGAATATTAATTTTTTTAAAAAAATTATGAGTTGCCTGAAAAAATTACAAAACCATGTCCGAACTGACAATAGAAAGTTCAACAATACTCCTATCGTTGGTTGAACTATGGCGAGATTATTTCGCTAGTTGACAGTCGACCACAATAGTTTATGGCTTCGACTAGATTATTTCGACCACGCTGGTCTATAGTTTCGACTATATTATTTCAACCATACTAGTCTATACCTTCGACCACACTGGTCTATAGCTTCGACTAGATTACTTCGACCATAGTGATATATGCCTTCGGCCACACTTGGTCTATAGTTTCGATCAGATTACTTCGACCAGACTAGTCTATGCCTTTGACCACACTGATTTATACTTTCGACCAAATTATTTCGACTATACTAGTCCATGCCTTCAACCACACTGGAATAAGTGACAAAGTTCCTATCGTCAGTTCAACCGGCGATTATAACATATTTTTGTAATTTTTTGGATTGATTATTTATTTTTATAATTTTTTAAAATAAGATTATTTATTTTTTTAAAAAAATCTCTCCCGTTCTATCATATGGCAGGGGTACGTGCGTAAGGAGGGTGTGATGTGCCCCTCTTTAATTGGCACTGTACTAGGCGGCATCGGGACGGGCCGAGAGCCCAGATCGAGGGAAGCAGGCGTGCCGCCACGCCGGCAAACTTGCCGGCCACCGCCTGCTCCGGCGGCTTTATTACCCGACCGTTCACGTGCTGCCTGTGTTTGCTCGGTAGTTGCTACTACTCCAGCTAGCTACCGGCGTTTGGATGCTAGTACTCCGTTTCTGGTCGTTGTTTCTTACCAACTCTGGGTATAAAGTTATAAGATCACTTCTGTGTGTTTTGCCGGTACACGGTCCAAGCTACAAACAAAGAGTAAAAGTGGCTATTGGACACTAACTTTTTTTATTTGTTATTGACCGTGAGACACTAAAAAATCAGGTCTTTAATAGAAAATATTGTAAAAATATAGTTCCTTGTTGCGAGACACCAAAAAATCAGACACTAAAGCCATTAAAAATAATATATTTAGCTTGTTTGGAGAGATAAACAACCCAAAATGGCTTCAATGCCCTTGTCTTCTTCTTCCTTGGTTCTTTCCTCTGCTCCCTGACTTCCCGCGGCCGGTGCGGTCGACGGCGTGGCGTAGAGCAAACTAAGCTGGCAGTCGATGAGCTTGTTGTGGTTAGTGCTGGCCAAATAAGTGGCACGACACGACCCATTCTGGTCCGTGAAAGAATCGTGTCATGTCGGGTCGGCCCACGTGCCTAGGTGGTGGCCCAAGAACAGCCCAAAGGGTGGTCGTGCCGTTCTAGGCCAACACGAGCCTGTTTGGTCTGTCGGACCATTTACTTATCCCCAAAAACTAAAAAAAAAAAAAATTGAGGGAAAAATCAAAAAAATATGTAGAATTCATAAATACATATGAAAGTTGTAAAAATATAAAAAAATATTGAAAATGTAATAAAGAGCTTGATTAATATTGAAATGATTGCCTCGTTAAAACCTTTGCCAAGTAAAAACTCAACATGAGAAAACCTTGACAAAGAAAGAAAAGTACAACCTATAGTTCTACATACATCTTTGTTCTAAGTGTCATTGTCGATGTACTGATTTTTGAACACGTCCGACAACTCTGTATTTTGCACAGAGTGTTGTTTCGTGATTCAGCTTTTCTAGTCTTTCATGATTAGAAGTATCTCCACCATCATACTAGGGATACTAGGGATGACAATCGGGAGCGGTGGGCATGGGTAGTGCTTACCCATATCCATGCCCACGACCCCGATTTTCCCCACGGGCATGCCCACGAAGGGCGACGGGCGAAGAACCTCGTCCATGCCCGTCGCCAGTGGGCATGCCCGTGTACCCATCGTCTCTCCTTTCATTAGTTGGAAGCAGTCAAATCAATAGAAAATGCAAAACTTAAAGCAATGTGTCGTATTGTTAGGCTGCAATGCAGCCTCAAGCTCTTCGGCTGAAAGAAAACGAAAGGAATCCATAGCTTCTCCCTCCTCGGCGATCTGTCAGCAACCTTGTACTAACAATGGTTCCACATTGAGTAAAGTACTCTCTCAAGTCTTGAGGCTTAACAGACCATGCGATGTTGCAACATATATCTTGTATGGACTCTCAAAGATGTGGTCCTTCATGGGTGGTGTATGGGATAGACTGGGATTTCTCCTATTAAAAGTAAGAGATTTGTAAATGGATGTAGGATCGAATACAACAATCAGAGGGGGTGAATGATTATAGTACTTTCTTCTCCAATTAACAAGTATGACCTGCGTTGGATTTAACCGACAACTGAGGCCACCGTAGTTGTGCAAGATCCTTCCTAGTCGCCGTGGTTGAATCTGCTCTGATCTGTTGGCTACGACCAGGCGAATGACACAACACGTGATTGAAGAAGATGATGTTGACATGATAGAAGGAGTTTCGACCACCTAGTCGAAAGAGTTTGACTATTGGATTTCTTCCGTCCTACTACTTTAGAGCGTCACACACTGCTTGGAACGAGATCAAGTCGAAGACTGCTCAACACGAGAACTGGTCGAAGACAGAAGAACACGCCGCCAGCGATGACTAATCTTTTTTTGGAATAGATCCGATCTGTTATTTCCGAATCATATTTTGTGGCTACAAAGTGCTATAACGGCACTCCTCAAACCCTAGCACGAAAACTCCAAAAGCTTTAACCCCAAAGCTATCGCCAAAAGTTTCACGTAATTCTTAGCATCTCCCTCCTTTTATAGGCTAGAGCCTTAAACTGTGTCCTCATAAACCGGACACAAAATCATATTTGCTTACGAAAATCATGGGACCTGAAACCCCTCCAAACAGGGATTTTCTAAAATTTCTAAACCTTCTGGTTATAGATACCTTCCATAACCCCTCACGCGTTGAAGCCTCTAGGACTACATCTCCCATAGCTTCTCCATGCATCATGCATTCACCTTTGATCTTCACGTGCACCAGCGTAAGCCCGACGACCTCGTGACATCTTCGACTGCCTGAACCTTGCATTTCCCCATCCTAGTTCCGGTCCTCCTCGTCATCGACCATGACCGTCTCCACGCCCAACCTGCACATGCAAAGATCAAAGAACATTTTCTCAACACAAGTTCTCCAACTTGACCAATATCAGTTCACACACGCATATCACACCCACATCCATCAATAAACATGAACCAGATAATCCACGATCTTAATTTTAAAGCTTTTAGAAAAATAACCTGAGACCACTCTAAAAAACCGGTCTGACCACTATGTACAAGTAATACCACGGTCGCTTGTAGTGTGGCCCATGTGATGAGGAGTTGTGTAGTGGTTTGATCCAAGCGTAGCACCTCGGGTTAACCCTTTTACACGAGGAGTACTCGAGGTACTCGAAGATTACAAGAATTGAAGCACTCGGAGCCAATGACCACCTACCAGAAGCCTACAACCACCTATTAGAAGCCTAAAACCACTGGTAGCAAAGCCTACGAGTACCGATCAGAAGCCTATGACCACTAATATCAAATCCTACGACTACCGATCAGAAGCCTATGACCACTTATCGTAAAACCTACGACTACTGATAACAAAGCCTACAACTACTGATCACCGACCAAGCACTGTAGCTTTCGCCCATCGACTTAGCACTGTAGCTTTCGACCATCGACCATAAACTGTAGCTTTCGACCAATCACTATAGCTTCTGACCATCGACCATGCACTGTAGCTTCGACCATCGACTATGCACCGTAGCTTCGACCATCGACCAGTACCTATAGCTTTCGACCATCAACCAGTCACTGTAGTTTCTGACCATCGACCATGCACTGTAGCTTCTAACCATGCGGCTCCAATCATCCTTTGTACTCGGTACACACCTCGACTCACGACTGAGTACATTACTCGGTACTCGGAGCTCCACCACTCGGTACTCGGAGCTACAGTACTCTCCACTTTATCACTTGGCGCTCGGAGCTATAGTACTCTGAGTCCAATTAAAAAGGATCATCAAGTATCACCGTTTGGACCACCCAATACAAGGCATGATCCGACCACCCAAACTGAATATTCCAACAACCGAAACTTTCACAAACACAAATTTCAATGCAACCCAAAAGTCAATTATTCATCATCATAAAATTTACAACCAGTCCACATGGTCTAATAATCTCCCCCTTGATGAATACATCGACAACATTTAAAAAATGTGAGTTGAATTTTGAAAGAAAAGAAAGTTTCAAAGCTACAAAGTAAGGAATTTTAACAAATCACAATAGCAGTCGAAAAACTACCCCCAACACAAAGGAAGCAAATTTCTCCAACTTTTCTCCCCCTTTGACAATGTAATCTTCAAGAACTTGAGAGAAAGAAAAATTCTAAAACAAGAAGCAAGGAGAGTAAAAATCAAGAAGCTTTGTAGATTATCAAAGTCACTTCTCATTGATTTAATAAATTAACCAAGCCATCTTTGTGCGTAGAGCTATCTAGATCATATAAAGTCATATACCATATGGCAATGTCAAAAGAAGTCTTTAGAATGATTAAGCAATTTAAATGAATGACAGACATCTCAACAATGACCAAACCGATTATAAAGAGCATAATGAGATATCACAATGAAAAATTAAAGCCTAAAAGTGAAGCAAATTTTAAATCTAGCCAAACTAGCACTCTCAAATAACAACCTATTGGTCCACACTCAATTCTTAAGCATATGGCATGCTTGAAGCATACTTCTTTGAATGGTGGCATGCTTGGAGCATACGTCTTTTCAATGGTGTCATGCTTGAAGCATACTTCTTTTCATTTGGGCACTTTTTGTGCCTTTTTTAGATATATATGTATGGCATGCTTGAAGCATACATCTTTTCAAATGTGTGTGTCTTATTTTTTTTTATAACATGCCAAATAGAGTTAACATAAACAGATTGCAATAAGAAACATATGAACCTTATAGCCAAGATTTAAAATAAGACTCACAATCAAGCTAATCCTTTTCGATGGACATCGCAAAGTAATAACTATAATCAATCTAGTCAAAGTATTCCGCCATGTCATGCTTTAGTTCAAATGTGGCAAAGTAATTATAACCAGTCATGATCAAAGCTACATAGCATATGAGTAAATATGATAACACGAGCTCTACACCGCATTTGATTTTAATGGCTTGGACTTGATGAATTATTTGACAAGTATAATAAACAAATGTTCTAAAATTTAAAACACCAAGATATTCCTCAAAATAATCCCATAGGATGCAACACACACAACTCACTTTGTAAAAAAGCAAATCGTGTAGAATCAAGCGGTTTTGTGAGAATATCAGCAACTTGAGAATCTATACCAATAAAATGCAAAACAACATCTCCTTTTTCCACATGATCTCTAAGAAAATGATATTGAATATCAATGTGTTTGGTTCTTGAATCTTGCACATGATTTTTAGCAATACTAATAGCACTAGTGTTATCACAGAACAGTGGTACACTATCCAAATCTAAGCCAAAATCCTTAAGAATAACCGTCATCCAAAGCAATTGTGAGTAACAAGAAGCGACAGTTACATATTCAGCCTCAGTAGTGGAAAGTGCAACAGACACCTATTTCCTAGAAGCCCATGAAACAAGAGATGTGCCTAAAAAGTGATATGTACCAGAAGTACTCTTCCTATCAATTCTACAGCCTCCAAAATCTGCATCTGAATAAGCTCTAAGGGTAAGGCATGATGAAGAAGAATACCATAAACCGAATTCTAAAGTTGACTGAAGATACCTAAAAATTCGCTTAACTAACTGACAATGTGAAACACGTGGGGAAGCTTGAAATCGAGCACACACACATACAACAAAGTGAATGTCTGGTCTTGAAGTAGTGAGATACAGAAGTGAGCCAATCATGCTTCTGTATTCTATTTGATCAACAGGCTCTCCATCCTCGTCAGGGTATAACACTGCAGTGGATCCTGATGTGGATATTGGTTTGCTTGTCCCCATGTCGAGGCGACGAAGGAGATCCTTGGTGTACTTGGTTTGATAAATAAAAATACCCAGCTTTGATTGCTTGATCTGAAAGCCTAGAAAGAACATGAGTTCCCCATCATGCTCATCTCAAATTCCCTACTCATAGTATCTAAAAAATTAGAAACAAGAGCATGAGAGGAACCACCAAAGATGATATCATCCACATATACCTGAACGAGAAAAAGATCATTGCCATGCTTGAGAGTAAATAATGTTTTATCTAACTTGTCCATTTGAAAATCATTTTTAAGCAAATATGATTTAAGTCTAACATACCATGCTCTAGGTGTTTGTTTTAAACCATATAAAGCTTTGGACAGTTTGTAGATATGATCAAGATATTTAAGATTTTCAAAACCAGGAGGTTGTCTTACATAAACTTCTTCCTCAATATAGCCATTAAGAAAAGTGCTCTTAACATCCATTTGATACAACATGAAACCCTTAGATGCAGCAAACGCTAAAAGGATTCTAGTGGCTTCTAATCGAGCAACGTGTGCAAAAGTTTCACCAAAATCAAGACCTTCTACGAGTAAATCCCTGAGCCACAAGTCTAGCCTTATTTCGAACAACAACACCATCCTTAATTTGTTTATTCTTAAAAACCCATTTAGTTCCAATAACATTATGACAATTAGGAGGTGAAACTAAAGACCAGACTTTATTATGCTCAAAATTTTCTAATTCCTCATGTATGTCATTAATCCAAGACTCATAAAATAAAGCGTGATTTACATCCCGAGGTTCAAAAGAGGAAACAAAAGCAGCATGAGCATATGAGGCATCGGAGTTATATCTGTTGTGAAGAACTCTCTTATCTAACTCACCAATCATTTGTTTAGGAGGATGATGTCATTGAATATGCAGAGGAGCCTATAGAGTCATTGGTGGCATAGGTGTAGCAGTAGTGGCCTCTACCTCATTAGAGGTAGGAACAGAGCCGCTAGTTGTAGATTCCATCGGTGTAGATACGTGTGTCGTAGTGTGAATCGGGGTTACCCTTTCATTGTCGTTAGAGTCATAGAAGAAGTCTTCAGGTGTGTCATTTACCTATATACCTACATTATCGAGTCTAGTACCAGGACTAGCCTAATCAAACGTGACCTCGTAGGTCTCAACAATTTTGTTAGTTTCTAAGTTGAATACACGATAACCTCGAGTGTAAGCTGCATATTCAAGAAAAATACCATCTGAGAATCTAGATTCAAATTTATCAAGATTTCCATGTTTAACAATAAAATAATGACATCCAAACCCGCTCAAGTTAGAAATATTAGGAGAATGACCAAAACAAAGTTCTTAGGAAGTCTTATGCAATTTAGCTTGCAATAATACTCTATTAGAAATGTAGAAATAGCTTCAGCCCAATACTTCCTAGGTGTAGCATGTTCATTTAACATCATTCTAGCCATCTCAATCAAAGTTCTATTTTTGCGTTCTACAATACCGTTTTGTTGTGGCACACGAGCTGAATAGAATTGATGATCTAAACTTTTTCAGTACAAAAAGAAGTAAATGACGTGTTATTGAATTCAGTTCCATTATCACTTCTAATTGCTCCAAGTGCCCCTGGGAGTTCGGTGACAAGTATAAGGGCAAGCTCTCTAAAGTGACCAAAAGCTTCGTCCTTACATGCCATGAGAAAGACCCAAGAGTATCTAGAGTGATCATCAACAATAACAAGAACATACCATTTACCTCCAGCTGACTGAACTCTGGCAGGACCTACAGTGTCCATGCACAACAATTGACCAGGTGCATCAGTCATACAAGTGTGAGTGGAAGATGTGATGCAGAAATCATCTTATCAAGATGATAAGGTGAACAAACAAAATCCATTGATTTTTCAATTTTAAGATTAAGTATTCCTCTAACAAGATTCAAATTACTGATACGAGCAAGATGATCAAGACCAATATGACCTAATCTATGGTGTCAGTGGAATAAATCCTTAGAATCAGAAGAAACAAGACACCTAAGATCAGATGATGATCAATATAAAAAGTCAGCCTTAAACAAACGACCAGCTCAAATAATTTTACACACTAGATCGCCAGATGAATCTAAAATGCAGCATGAATGCTTTTTAAAGCTCACATCAAGATTATCGTCTATCAACTGTGAAACTAAATCAAATTATAGCTCAACTTACTGACAATAGCAACGTCTTTTAAAATGAATTTATTGTTGACGTGCACGGTACCTCTTGCAAGAATTCGTCCTTGAGCATTGTCCCCAAAAGTGACTATCTCATCACCGGTGGCACGAGTGAGGGGGAAGGAGAACCATCGTGAGTCTCCGGTCATGTGGCGAGAGCAACCAGAGTAAATGAACCATATGTTCTCCTTACAGTTACGACGAGCCTACAAAGCACGAACAATCATCGACATCTTAGTACTAGGGTTAGAGAATAAAGATTTAGGTAACTAGTATTGAGATACACGATGAACAAGAGCAACAACAGGCAGAGACAAAGAACTTTTAGCTTCTGTACACTGCCGGTCAGACCGCCGTCGAAGTGCCAGTGTGACCGCCAGCCGGTCCAACCGGTCCTGTCGCAAAAACTCCCAAACCTACTAAAAATTATTTAGAGGAAGCAAAATGATGATAAAGAGCTTGACCAAACTCCACACCAAAACGAGAAATCTTTCTTATCCTGTCTTTCTTTTCCTTCTTCGCTTTTCAAAAGGAAAATTGAACCAAATGACCCTCTCTACCACAATGAGTGCATTGATACTTGTCTTGAAGAGGAGTCGTATCTATTGCCTTTACAACACCCACTTTGGTAGATGAGTCCTTTGCAATACCAACTGATTTAAAAATAATTTATTTTGGTTCAGATTTTTCTTCAAATTTTCCAAGTTCAAGAAGCTTAACAACCTTAGAAGGATTATTCTTGACACGCTCAACAAAATTAAATACTAGACCATAGTTTTTAACACTCACTTTTGATTTGCCCATGATCATATTCAAATTCTTCTTACTAAAAGAAAATTTCTCTAAAGTATCATTAAGATACTCATTTTCTTTAACTAGAGTGGGACAAGTTGTGTATTTAACAGATTCATTCACAAGGTTTTTAGAGGCACTACACTGAGCCAATCTTTCTTTTTCAGCAAAATTATTAAGTTGTCTAGTCAAAACTTCTATTTCTATGTTAAGTTTATGACAGTTAGAGCAAGAAGATATCTCATGATAAAGCATCTGTTGAATTATTTCTGAAGATAAATTAAGTCTAGCTTCTAGTAGTCCACAATTAGAGCAAGTTTTGGTTTGAACATTTGAGATACTTGACTCTAAACATGTGGGAGAACTAAACTTAAGCTTTTCAATTTCATCATTTGAAAATTTTAACTTTTCATCCCAAGAGTCATGTGCCAACCTTAAATCATCAAATTTAGCATTTATATTTCTAAGTTGAGCCAAGTTTGATGCATTCATTGACCTAGCAGTCTCCAATTCAGAATGTAAAACTTGACAAGACTCACATGACCCATTATCAGGAATAGAAACTCTAAGTCTATTAATTTTAGAAGTTAAGCTTTCAACAAGATAATTATTTTCTTTCAGTTTCTTTTTTCTCTTTTTTATTTCAATAGCAAGTTTAATCAAACCATCTTCAAGCTCATCATATGATGGTCTTACCTCATCGGGATCACTGTCATCGTCATTGTCGTTGTCGTTTCTTGCCATGAAGCACATGCCTGTAAAGTCATTATTGTTCTTCTTTTTACCTTTAGCATCATTATTGTCGTGGTAATCGTCACTGCAACTCTCATATTCCACATCAGATCAAGATGCTCAATAGCCGAAAGAACCTTTTCAGTAAATTTTCTGATGAAAATTTCCATCCTTGGTGTTGATGTTCTTGGATGGCCGACGACGGTAATTTTTATCTTCCTTGATCACCTTCCCTTTGATCTTAGGACACTCCATCTTAATGTGGCCTCGCTCGCACACTCATAGCACTTAATCGAACTTGACATGCCACATTGCTTCCTCATTCTCATGTTGTTGAGCGCCTTGTGTGCCCGTGAGGAGATCAACACCAAATCCTCTTTAGGGAGCTGTTTGAACTGTTCCTCTGGAAAAGAAGACAAAGCAAACACAAGAAAAGAACTCGACAAACCAGCCTGCATGGGGTTAGTCACAATTGCTAAAGATAAAAGTTTATCAATTTTAGATGGCAAAGCTTCCATCTCATAGGTTTTCAATCTAGAGAAAAGACCATATATGGTTAAAGTATCTAGATCGATAGTTTGATTGATAGATGTGACAGCAATCAACCACTCAGTATCTAAAGATCTCAAAATCTTAGTTGTATTATCTTCATCAGCAGGGATAACATTAGCATTGCGCAAATTACTCAATATTTTTTCAAAACGAGCAAATAGATTGACAATAGATTCACCAGGCTTCATAGGAAAATCAGAATATTTTTTTTGATAAAGATTTTTATGCACTTTCTTAATTTTAGTGGTTCCTTCGTGATAATCGCAAAGAGTTTTCCATATTATGTGGACAGAATTAATATGAACTATAAAATCAAATTATTTGCGAGAAATCCCTTGAAACAACAAGTTACGAGCTTACATTTAAATCATCTATTTTATTTAGATTAGTAACAGTAACAGGAACCTCATAAGGTCTAGAAACCTTATTCCAAATACCACTACCTTGAGCCTCAATATATGCTTGCATACGACACTTCCGAAAGGTAAAGTCAGTACCATCTAGCATGGGGGACGATTCACATACCTCTCTGATGCCATAGCAACCTGCTCTGATACCATAGCAACCTGCTCTAATACCACTTGTAGGATTGAATACAGCAATCAGAGGGGGGGGGGGTGAATGATTGTAGTACTTTCTTCTCCAATTACTGAGTATGACATGCGTTAGATTTAAACGACAACTGAGGCCACCGTAGTTGTGCAAGATCCCTCCTAGTCGCCGTGGTCGAATCTGCTATGGTCTGTTGGCTACGACTAGGTGAATGACACAGCACGTGATCGAAGAAGATGATGTCGACCTGGTCGAAGGAGTTCGACTATTGGATTTCTTCCGTCCTACGACTTTAGAGCGTCAGGAACTGCTTGGAACGAGATCAAGTCGAAGACTGCTCAACACGAGAACTGGTCAAAGACAGAAGAACACGCCGCGGGCGATGACTAATATTTTTTTGGAATATATCCGATATGTTATTTCTAAACCATGTTTTGTGGCTACAAAGTGCTCTAATGACACCCCTCAAACCCTAGTACGAAAGCTCCAAAAACTTTATCCCCAAAGCCATCGCCAAAAGCTTCACGTAACTCTTAACCTCTCCCTCCTTTTATATGCTACAGCCCTAAACCGTGTCCTCATAAACCGGACACAAAATCTTATCTGCTTCCGAAATTCAAAGGGACCTGAAACCCCTCCAAACATAGATTTTCCAAAATCTATGAACCATCCGGTTATAGACACGTTCCATAACCCCTCACGCGTCGAAGCCTCCACGACTGCACCTCCCGTAGCTTCTCCAGGCATCATGCATCCACCTTTAATCTCCATGTGCACCAGCGTAAACCCTACCACCTCGTGACATCTTCGACCGCCTGAACCTTGGATTTCCCCATCCTAGTCCCGGTCCTCCTCGTCATCGATCATGTCCGTCTCCACGCCCAACCTGCACATGCAAAGATTAAAGAGTGTTTTCCCGACACAAGTTTTCCAACTTAACCAATATCAGTCCACACATGCATATCACACCCACGTCCATTAATAAACATGAACCAAATCATCCACGATCTTAATTTTCAAGCTTTCAGAAAAACAACGTGAGACCACTCTGAAAAATCGGTATGACCACTATGTAGAAGCCGATCAGACTGTTGGCTGACCAGACACAAGTACTCGAGCTGCTCGAAGATTACAATAATTGAAGCACTAAAAGCCTACGTCTAACTACCAGAAGCCTACAGCCACTGATCAAATGCCTACGACTACTGATCGCAAAGCCTACGAGTACCGATCAGAAGCCTATGACCACTGATCGCAAAGCCTACGACCACTGATCACCGACCGGGCACTATAGCTTTCGAACATCAACTCAGCACTATAGGTTTCGACCTTCGACCATACACTATAGCTTTCGACCATCGGCCATACACTGTTGATTCTACCATTGACTATGCACTGTAGCTTCGACCATCGACTAGTACATGTAGCTTCTGATCATTGACCATGCACTGCAGCTTCCGACTATGCGACTCCGATTGTCCTTCATACTCGGTACACACCTCGACTCACGACTAGTACATTACTCAGTACTCAGAGCTACCGTACTCGAAGCTCCACCACTCGGTACTCGGAGCTACAGTACTCAGAGCTACAGTACTCAGAGTTCTATCACTTGGCACTCGGAGCTACAGTACTCTGAGTCCAGTCAAAGGGATCATCGAGTATCACCGTTTGGACCACCCAAATACAAGGCATGATCCGACCACCCAAACTGAATATTCCAACAACCAAAACTTTCACAAACGCAAATTTCAATGCAACCCAAAAGTAAATTATTCATCATCACAAAATTTATGACTAGTCCGCATGATGTTTTACGACCAGTCCACGTGGTCTAACAATGGATTACTTCACACCACGACAATTCTATCTATGGACAATGTGGAAAGAAGAAACTGCAGAGCAAGTGAAGCTATTGTGTGACCCACAAATCCATCCAGAGCATTGATGTCTATTCTAGCTTCTACGAGAGAACGCATTGTAACAAAACCACATCCTCGACTAATTCCAGTCTCAGCATCACATGACATCTGCGAGTTGTTAAAAAAATTTAGGTATTCACATCGAAGTGCACCTGTAAAATCTTAATCCAAAGTAATGAAATGCTACCTAAGATTTAACATCATCTCATGTGTGCAAGGAAGAAATGGAATGTAGTCGTCGATGTTTTAGTATCGATCTTATGAATGAATGATTGTTTGGGGGCTTCCTATGAAATAGATCCACATAGAAAAAACACGGGGATTTATACACGTTCAAACCTTCTCCTGGGAGAATAACAACTCTACTCCTGTGTTCTTGTATTCAATATGCTTGTTACAATCGGGAAGACATCACTCAGACTAAAGCTCAATGATCTCTTACAACTAACCCTTATTGTCCCTATCTCTGTATGCTAATTGTAGCCCTGATATAGCGCATGAAGTGGTAGCAGTTACTCCATGCCAAGAGGCGCCTCTACGCCGGATGAAATGCACACATTGATGGTAGTTATTGTAAGAGGAAACTGCATCCCACGTCGTCTGACAGTTACATCAAGGACAGAGGCATAATTTGTGCAATTATTCCAGAGAATAATTGCATATATTATCTGCTCTGTATATTGAACGCAGTGTCTAAGAGTCCTTAATCAATTGGGTCCATATGTCTGTAGGTTTTATCGATTATAGGATGGCTGTAGAAGGCCCTAGGACCACATGGTGGTCGTGGAAAGGCTCACGACCATGGAGTGGTCGTAGAAAGGCTTACGACCATGGGGTGGTCGTAGGAAGGCTTACGATCTCTTATTAAACTTATCCTTTATGAAAAACAAGGGGTATACTTTAGAGTTATATGAAGATATTGCTATCTATAATAGCAATTACAGATAAACAATTAATTGATAGTTATTATATCCTTGTTAGTAGCTTTAGCTCAGAACTGACCTAGGCGTGATCCAACAAATGCTAAATCTATAAACAGTGGCATCAAGTTGAGGTCATTCAGTAACAGTAGTAACCTAGCATCTAATGTTGTGTCACCAGGAACATGAAAAGGAGACACTTTGGATCTGAATCTGCTTGTTTTGTTTGTCTAGTAGTTATTTGGTAAGATTCGGCTGGTAGATAGTCTAGAATGTGGAAACAAAAAACTACAATCTGCATATTTGCACAATCAAACCACATGCGATTAAATTTCAAAGTGTGTTCTAATCATGGTGATATGCCCGTGAGGTAATCTGCTTAATCCTATTGTGTAATAGTTGGTTCATAACACCCATTCGGACTTGTTAGCCTTGCTCATGTATTGTGTTAGTATGGTGAGCTGCTTGTCTGAGATCCCATAACCACATGCAGATTAAATTTCAAAGTGTGTTCTAACAGCGCCCACATCGATCTTCGCGCGCGTGGGCGCTCTCTGATGACGCCGCCGACCGATTTGGGCAGTGCATAAGACGTGTTTTCTTTCTTTCTTTTCCTCGGTTCCTTGCACACGACTAATTTTGGGTGCTACAACTTGTATACGCATTGATTAGCTAATCAATGGAAGGTGCCATGCATGCATAGGATTAGTGGAACTAATTGGTCTTTATACTAGAGTGATATGCGATAGCTTTCTTTAGCCTATTTAATTATGTCAATCGGACAAGTAGATTTCGAGTTATGTTTTTGAGAAGGCCGCTATTTTTTAGGGTTGTCGTCTTTAGGCGCTGTTTTGGTAGACTGTAAACTAAAAATAGTAAATAGCTTAATTAGAGTTTTTGATCTACATGAAAGATGTAGATAATTGTCCAATGGTTCTGTAGAATCTGAGAACACGCAATTTGGTTGAGTAAAACAAAAGTTATGAAATTTGGAAGACTGCTGTTCCGAAGCGGACAGACCGATTTTCCGGGCTAAATACGGAGGGTTAGATGATTTAATTAGAAGTCTTCATAATCTAAGAAAATGTGGATAATCTTGTGAAGAATCCAGAATGGGGTGGTTTGTGGTGATCGGACTTTCGGGTCAAAAGTTACGTTCGTTTTAGTACTAAGTCAGCTACGGGTAACTACTCGGAGGTAATCATAGAGATGATTGTATCACATCTATGTTTATGAGTTATTGAATAAGTGTTATTAGTGTGGTGGCATTCTAGGCTCAGTGTTGGGCTGGGGTGTTACATAATCATAGAGATGATTGTATCATATCTATGTTTATGAGTTATTGAATAAGTGTTATTCTGTTCCTAGAATGAATCATCAGTTATAATGATTAATGAGTATGTGACTTGTTGGTGAAACTCTTTTAACTTATGATGATGTCGTTCTGCATGTATCCCTAGTCGAATGTCACTAGTCGAAACACTAGTGACTCTATCGACCAGCACATGTATTGATTGATGACCATATTTCACCGGTCATGGATATAGGGATATCAAATCAATAATGTGAACATATGTTAGAGAACATGGTGTTGGATTGATCCAGCTTGAGATACTATTGAAATTGTTATAATTTTATGTGTCATCAGTTGGTCTCAAGCAATGATGGTGTATAATCCTTAAACCCGAGATCAGCATGGTTCATATATGTGTAAGAGTACACTTTGGGGTTACCGCTACTACGTAACTGGGTAGTTACAAAGGTAGCTTTCAGGTATGCTATGAAACATGCGGAGGAATCTGACTGGTCGGATATGGGATTTGCCCCTCCTAACATAACAGGAGAGATATCTCTGGGCCCCTCGATGTGGTCGGATAAAGAAAGTGCATGGCCATGTCACTGGTGGTCGAAGAGTTCGACCACATGAAGTTATCGGACACTTGATCGAGAAAGTATTGAACATTCCATGAATGACATAATATATCACCTGGAGTTCAACCAGATATCGTGAGGCAAAGGGAGAATACATTGCTGGTTTTTCGGTTCGATCATATACGAACTAGTCGTATGGAGATACGAGCTGGTCGTAGGATGGTCGAACATGATTACTAAGTGGTCAAAACCTGGCCGTAAGGAGTTACGAACTGGTCGAGACCAAATATGAGCTGGTCGTATAGAGATACGAGTTGGTCGTTAGTGATAAGGACTTGGTCATAGATTCTATTTCATTAAGTTTCTACCGATATAATTCATGTGTATTTGGGAATCGTTATGTCCTGCTAGGAGCCGCTGATGACTCGTGATTGGAAAAGGTTTTCGAGTCACAATAGACTACGCATGAACCTAACGGGTCACACACTTAACGGGTTGCAACAAACGTGTTCGGATAGGATCCGTCATGGACACTATATAAGGAGATGCATGTCATCCTTATTTACGTGGTAGAATTTTTGAATTGCCAGCTAGCGTAGCCTACCCGTATCCCTTCACTAACATTTGGGAGAAAGCTAGTTGGAGATTCTTAGTCGTTGAGGGCAGTGTTGGAAATATGTCCTTGAGGCAATCATAAAGATAATTATATTTCATTATGTTCCTAACATTGGATAGTAAAGGGAATTATAAACGTTCTAGACCACCTCAGCCGCAGTAAATGGTCCCAGTGTGTGCGCAAGGCAATTGCGGACCCGTTTTGGGCCTTAGCTCGCGCCGCCGTGACCAGAGTCGCCGGCGGTGAGCCTCCTTTCACCATCGGTTTTTGCCGGACGAACTGTACGCGGGCGTTTAAACGTAGTTCTCTGTGGACCGTCGATCTTTAGATCAACGACCCAGGCTCGCGTGAACGTTCGGACCGTTCAAAAGCTCTTTCGTTGTGAGCCGTCCATCTTTAGATCAACGGCCCACATTCGTTCAAACGTTCGGCCGTCCGAACGTTTCGATCCACATGGAGCGTTGGTTCTAAATCCAACAGTGGGGTTTGTGAGCCGCGTGAGCCGCGTGCGCGCGCGCCTTGTCCCGTGGACTTGGGCCGTTGGATCCAAGATCAACGATCCAAGATTGTCCACGCTGTTTTTAATTTCGGATCTTCCCGAGGAGGATTATTTGTTAACTGAAAAATGCAATTAACTTGTAAAATGCATAACTGTTTCTCTGTAAACTATTTTTGAGTGAATCCAATTTTGTTGGATTCCTCTATTGATGATCTTACTGTGAAAATTAGTTTTGAACATGTTATTTTTCCCAAAAAGATTACTTATGCATTTTACTTTTGCTCATTTCATGGCTTTGGAAAATTGTAGAAAGTGCATCATAGCTCCAAATGAGATGAATCCAATGGGGTTGTTCATCTTGTGAGGTGCTTGACCTACTGTAAAAATCTCAAGTGCACCACATTTCTAGAAAATGTTGCCAAATAATTTATTTATGTTGAATAGTAATTTTTACTAATTTCTAGCTGAGCAGAACTGATTTGATCATAACTTTTGCATTGAGAATCCAAATCAATTGGTTATTGTTGCTAAATTCATGATAAATCATACTCTTGCTGCTGTAAAATTTTCAAAGCATTCGGAGAAAGTTTGCTGTTGAGTCTTTCTGTTTTCTTGGTTCTTATCGGTTCTTTTTCGCTTTCTCGTTAGGATCCGAAGAGCACATTGCTAACCAAAGTGATCCTCAGCAACATTTTGAATAGCAGCAACAAGGAAAGTAGTTTGATCATGATTTATCCTATATTTTCAAGTCTAATATCTTGTTTGCAACTTGTATGTATGCATTGCTATAATGTGTTAAATTATGATTAGTGGATCCTATAGTTGCATAATCTGTAGGAATTGATTATCCTCTACTACCATGAGTCTAGGTTAATTGCTGTGATTTGAGTTCTTTGGATGAGCTCTTGTCACTTAGCAGATTGCTATTTGAAAATTGCTTAGAAATGCTTAGTTTCGGTAGTTATGGGCGATCATCGATTTAGTCGATGATCTTGATCACACATCTAATTATTACTCCTTTATGTCCAGCACTTGTGCTTTGATAATTTTTAAAGTCCAAATCTGTAAATGAAAAATTGTTTTAGACTTGGGCATATTGGTTGGATGGTGTGGTTGTTTGGATTGTGGTGGTATGCCTAAGTCAACAAGGACCGAATTACTTGTGCCACCGTACTGAGCAATTTGCGTGCTAACCACACAAGGGGATATGGGACCTCTCTTGACTTAGTACGTTGGCGTGTGTTAGCTCCGAGTCGCAGGAGGAGGGTTGTGTGTGTTGTGTGAAAAAGAAATTATGTTTTTGTTGTTGGGTGTGCGGTGGTGGAGCTCCGGGTAGGTTCTCCACCTCGAGGGGCATCGTAGTTGTCCAAAGCTTTACCCGTGAGGGGTAGTTGACCAAGGCTTTACGATGACTCCGACACAACTTATGGGTTTCTATCCATACGGATGACTCGTAGTTAATATATAATATTGGAAATGTCTCGTAGGACTTAGCCGTGCCGGCATACCAAAGGCAGTGTGCTTCATCTAGTGGCAAAAAGGCGGTCTGACGTGTGGGTACATTGGTACACCCCTGCAGGGTTAAATCTATTCGAATAACCTCGTCCTAGGTTATGGACACGCTCGGATACGCCCCGTGAGAATTAGACTACAACCTTTTAATTAAAATTTGACATGGTTGGTATGAATGGGTAATTCATGCTATTGTTGTGGTGACTATTGGTTTAGTCACTTCCAGGATTGTTGTTGTCATCTATCTATTGTTATTATCGTTGTCAAATTGTTATTTGAACATTAAAAATAGATTTTCCAACTTGCTTTTAAATGTACTACATTATTGCAAATAAAGATTGCTTTGTGCTGAAAATGAAACATACAGCCTCCACTTAAATAAGCTTGCATGTAGCTATGTACAGGTTTGTTACTCTACACGTAATTCTTGCGGAGTACATTATTGTACTCATTTGCTTTGCTTATGTTGTATGTTGCAGAGGAGGAAGGTGAGCCCCAAGGGCCTCACTTTTGTGAAATGTGCTTTGGATTCGAAGGCTAAGCTTGGCGGTCCGGTTGGTTGCCTTGTGGGTTAAAGGCACACTAATTGGCTTTTGTTATTGCCGTCTTATGGCACTTTTACTTCCGCTGTTTAATTAGAACTTATGGATGTTATCTGGCCGGTTGGCCTCTCTTTTGTAATAACTATCATTTATTTATATTAACTTCTAGTTTGTTGCTTTTGCTTGTTCTATGTGTTTGAATGGAATTGATACATACTTGTTGTAACGAGGTATATGTACTGCATCCTGGGAAGTGCATATATCTCGAGTCTTGGTTTATTTGATTTGTGATGCTAGGACCAAGTGGATGGTTAAGCATTACAAGCCTGATAAACCGGGGTCTCACAGTCACTCATCAAGAAAAAAAGAAATGAATATGTATTGAAATTTAAATCATGTAAAAAAGTATACAAAGAACTTACATAATTGATCAATCTTAAAAGAATTTGAGAAAACATGTTCGTCTGACATTGCTAGTCGTACTGAGCTAGGTCGGGTGACTTCGACCACTGTGTAAGGACCTTCCCATTTAGGAGAAAGTTTATTGCGATTGTCCTCTGAAATTTTCATAGAACCAGATCACCTAAAGCTAGGCTGCGAGGTTGCACCTTACGACTGTTATGCCTTCGCATGGCTTGTTGGTCGACCGTTGATCACGTTTTTTTTATGAGGAACCTCTTAGCAGCCTTTGTTGTTGTTTTAAAAACTGGCTCTACTTCTATCCCTTTTGTAAACGTGTCAATCATGACGAAAAGGAATTTGAAGCCCCGGGTGCCCTTTGGAAAGGTCCCACAATGTCTAGTCCCTAGGTCGCAAAAGGCCAATAAAGAGGAATTGTCTGCAAAGTTTGTGCCGGCTGATGTACTTGTCGACTATAAAATTGACATTGTACGCACTTCGTCACGAGCTCTTTTGCATTATGAAGGGCAATTGGCTTTACCAACCAGTGTTCTGTAGGAATGTTGTGCTCCACAGACTGCTCCATGAATGTTGGATATCAACTTAATGCTATATGTTTGCGATATGCATCTCATCAACACTCCGTGAGATCCCCGTTTGTATAAGGAAGTTTCGATCAGAGCGTATGATTTGGCCTTTCGAGCTATACGATTGGCCTCGATAGCATCTACATGAATAGTGCCAGGCTGAAGATAATTGTAGATCGACGTCATCCAATTGCTACCATGGTTGAGCTGTACGACCTGTGGAGTATCCATGTTCGCGTGATTGAGTTGTACAACCTCTAATGGAACACCTATGTCCTCGGAATGCTCGACCACCTGTAACACCCTGGCTATTCGGAAGCCAAGATGTCACCTAAAAGAACTAACAAATACTAAGGATATACAACAATATCGGGTTAAATAAGCTTAGATAACCAAATTCCATAAGGAACAACGATAAACGGTTAACAGTTTCACGAGAAGGAATAGAAACATAAAAAAAACGTACGATGGGCGATACCAAAATTGGATTATTACAAATTGGAAATTTAACAAATAGTTGACATGAATGAAAGATAACAATATTAATTCTGATTTGATAAAGGTGATGTGCAGCGTGCTGGACTACCCCTCAAAAGGTCTTGCCTTTCTCCTTATTTACCTAAATAAAACACACAAAGCAAGGATGAGCCAAAGACTCAGCAAGTACTTTAATGCACAATGAAACATTGCTTAACAAAGCAAATCACAATATGCTTATGAAAAACGTCTCTGAACATATATGGAAATGAATGGAATGGAATAATGCAATGAAGAAATGGACTGCTCACAACTTATACCGGTATAGTGAGTGACACACCTGTCGGTGTTCACTTAAGCCCGTACTTAACAAAGTACGGGGACCTCAAATACCGTATGAAGAACATTTCATATGGGTGTCCAACATTGCCCACATTGGAGTGGTGGGTCTTACGTGCCCATTCTGGAATTGATGGGGCTTACAAATTTCCACTCTGTGGTTCAAATGAATCGATGCATGAACATAATGCATTTTCATGAAATGAACGTCTATCACACATCAATAGAAACTAACACATGGCATACAAACAAACTCATGAAAACAAGTCTAGTGGTACAGTCACAAGCAATAACGTCATTGAATAATAACGGATAAGGTACTTGCCTTCTGCGTTGAGACGTGTTAGGAGGCAACGACGGTGTTTCTCCACTCACTGCCCCACCGCCTACACAAATAATTAATCGAAATAAGACTAACAAGACATGACATGCTACAAGCGTTTTACCATAACCCTCTAACTAACCAAACATAAACAATGGCTCAAAATGGCGACCTAACTAATCAGCCCAATTTTAGCCCTTCTGATCAGCAGTACGAGAAAAATCGTAATTAAATATCTGTGACTCATAATGACTTTAAACTAGTGCTCAAATACTCTTAACGCACCAGACTACGAAACTCTAGTTGGTGGGGTTCTTTAATTCGGCCAAACCAGTGGCCTAAACAACAGTTGAAAGCAACTGATAGACATATGTCCAGATTGCAGAACAGTAGCAAAGAAAATGATGTAATTTTCAATCTACTGAACCAATTGAGGTGATATTTATCAACTTGGAAATATAATTTAAAGAGCTACAATAACCTATTTGGGTGGAGGTTCTGAATCTGACTCTAACTAGATCAAAACCGAGGAACAAACCGACAGTCCCCAGATCCAAGACAGACAGAGCAGTGCGCGGTTAAAAATTCATATCTCCCTAACCGTAAAACAAAGCTAACGACCAGAGGAACAAAACTCTAGGAGACGAAAACCCGATATTCGGCCTCTAAAGGGTCGGCCCCGTCGCGCAAGGTGATTTGATGTGTTCGGAATGTCCGAGCAGAACCGATTTAAATCTAATCAACCAATATGCAATCAAATCGAACCAAACTACGACTTGGATCATTCGTTACCCTTGAAGACCTGCAGGGAGATGTTGATCCACCTCCCGAAGATCTTTCCCCTTTCTCCTCCCTTCCTTCTCCAATGGCCGGCCACCACGGGGACGACGGAATGACCGGAGACGCCGGTGGAAGGAGGTGACTTCGGGAATCATCGGGGGCAGCAACAGGGGGAGGAGGAGACGCCGGGGAGGGGAGGGCGGCACCACATCTGGGAGAGGAGGGGATGGGGGTGGCGGCCACAAGGGGGAAAGAGGAGGGAATGGGGGGAGGCGGCTAGGGTTGGGCCGCCTCCCCCCTTGGGCCGGCCTCCCCCTCTTGGGCTGCCTGGGCCGCATTCCGCGGCCCAGGTTGTCATATTTTTGTGAAAAACTCCCTTCTCCCACAAAAAATCTTATTCTTTGAATTCTTTTTTGTACCCGACTTCTTTTAAAATTTCCCGATTCGAATCCGGGTATTACACCACCGAGGGTGAATCAAGTTACTCGAGAAAAACTTCAGGCGGGACAGGTGACCTTGTGGAGGCCATCCGTGCCAACTGGTCTACCAAAAAGTTTTTCTTTCTAGGAATATGTTGTACCTTAAAATTGAAAAAGTGCTTTTGAGTTTCGTACTTCCACCAAATAAGATGACATCTTGGTACTTGAGCATTGATACTCTTTCCTGACTTGATTCACTATTAGTTGAGTATCTCTATTCACTAGTAATCTGTGAATCCTGAGCGCTTTGGCTGCTTAGAGTCCTACCAGTAAACCTTCATATTATGCCACATTATTTGTGGCAGGAAAGTTTAACTGAATGGTGTATTTGATGTATTCTCCAGTAGGGGATATCAAGACAATTCCAGCCCCGAGCCTTTTAACATCAAGGAGCCGTCGATGTACATTGTCCACTCATTGTGGTGTTCGTACTCGGGCCCTTGGATGGGTTCAGGGTTTGTCCATTCGGCAATGAATTATGCTATTGCCTGCGACTTAATTGCTATTTGAGAGATGAAGTGGAGATTGAACGCCCCAAGCTCGACCACCCATTTCGCTATTCGTCTTGAAGATTCCCTGTTTGTGAGAACTTGCCCAAGCAGATATCCGGTATGTACGACCACTTTGTGGGCCTGAAAGTAATGCAATAATTTTCTTGAAGCCATAAGAAGAACATAGAGCAACTTTTGCACCTGTAGATATCTTTCCTTCAGTCTACGTAAGACTTCGCTTACATAATATATCGGTCGTTGGACGTTGTCATGTTCTACAACCAGTACAGTACTGACTGCTTGTGGCATTGCACCCACGTAAACAGTAACATTTCTCCCGATCTTGGAGATACTAAGATCGGGACACTCGTAAGGTACCTCTTGAGTTCTTCAAATGTGTCGTTTGTTTCTTTAGTCCACTCGAAACTTTCATATTTTCGAAGAAGCATAAAGAAAGGTGGCCCTTTTTCACCTAGTCGGGCTATGAAATGACTTAGCGCTGCCATACAGCCGGTGAGTTTTTGGACTTCCTTCTTTGTGGTTGGAGGGCACATCTCGTCGATGGCCAATATTTTGCTGGATTTTCTTCAATTCCTCTAGCAGAAACTAGAAAACCAAGAAGCTTTCCAGAAGAAATTCCGAACACACACTTCTCTGGATTCAACTTATGGTTATGCCTTCTTAAGTTATTAAAAATTTCGTGTAGGTCGGAAATGTGGTCGCCAGCATTGATACTTTTCACAACCAAGTCGTCAATGTAGGCTTATAGATTTCGACCTATCTGAGGATTAAATGTTTTTTTGCATTAACATTTGAAAAGTCGCACCATCATTTTTGAGACCAAATGGCATCTTAACATATCAGTAAGTGCCATATGGCATGATGAAGGATGTTTTCTCTTCATTATCTATATTCATATTAATCTGGTGGCACCCTGAATAAGCATATAAAAAACATAACAACTCACACCCGGATGTAGAGTCTACAAGTTGATCAATGTGTGGAAGGGGAAAGTTATCCTTCGGACAAGCTTTATTAAGACCTGTTAAGTCGATACACATTCATTATTTTCCATTGCTTTTTCTAACCATTGTTGGGCTGGTGAGCCACTCTAGGTGGTCAACCTCACGAATAAATATAACCTCGAGGAGCTTGTTAATCTCAGAGTAGATTGCCTCGTTCCGATCAGTTGCGAAGTGCCTTAGCTTTAGCTTGACTAGTTTTTTGTCAGGCTGGTGAGCTAGCATGTGCTTGATCACCTCCCTGGGGACTTCGGGCACGTCGGACGCCTGCTAGACGAATACGTCCAGGTTTGCTCAGAGGAAGGAGACGAACAACTCTTCCTATTTAAGGTTGAGTCCTCCTTCGACCAATACTTTTTAGGAAGATGCATTAGCATTTCCTGACCAAGACTGTATTTTGGCACTTTCCAAAGAAACGCCTTTGTAGAGTGCTACCTCCTTGGTCTAGTCGGAAGGCTTTGGAGTCATCTCGGGTCTTGAGTGCTCGACCTGCATGGAAAGCGGATTAGTTTCTCTGGTTGGAAGCTTATCGGCCAGTTCTAATGACTTTCGATTACATGCATAAGTCATTTTTCTATCTCCCTGGGCCGTGATGACTCCTTTTGGTCCTGGCATCTTTAAACTCTGATAGCCATAATGTGTAATTATCATGAATTTAGCCAATGCCGAACGACCAAGGATCCCATTGTATGCGGTTTCAAAATCCACCACATTAAAGGGGATATTCTATGTTCGGAAATTATTAGGTTTTATGAACGTGACCGGTAGGGATAGTTGTTCTATCGGTTTTGCAGTAGAACCAGGAACTATATCGTACAAAGCATACTTCACAGGTTTTACTTTCGACCTGGGAATTTACATTCCTTCCAATGCCCCCGTAAACAGGATATTTAAAGAACTACCTCCATCTACCAAGACTTGATTAACTTTACAATTGCTAATTGTAGGTTCAACTACGATAAGGAACCTACCTGGTCGAGTTGACGGGATGGAGTAGTCTTCTTTGCTGAAGGAGATAGCTGTCTTTGACCACCTGGATGGCTTGATGTCAATCGAAGACTTAGCAAGGTTCACTTCCCGCTCCACAGCCTTTAGATGGTGACTTGAGTCGTACGAAGAGGATCCTCCGAAGATCATATCCACGGTGTGTTGCGGCTCCTGGTACTCCATTTCTTCCCTGCCATCTTTGTTCTTCTTGGAGCTTGGTTTTCTGAGTTCATGTATAGAGGGGAAGGGACCTTTACCTGGGTAGTAATCCTCTAGTTTTGTTTTGCCAGGCTCGGTAGGTGCGCAGATCATGCCCTGTTTTCCGGTGAAGTGGACACCACTTTTTATTTTTCTTGTAGTCGTCGGTTAGAGCCTTTGCCTTGTTTCGACCGGAAAAGTTTTTCTTGCCCTTAGAAAAAATTTCAAGCATCGCAAAGACTTCTTTATTGTCGAGTTTGCGGTTCTTCTTACTCTTTAGAGACTTCTTACTTTTCTTCTATTGTTTTTTCAAGCCTGGTTGAGGTATTTTATCCTTTCGATTAATAGCTTCGCACCATTCAACCGCCTCGCTAGCGGCCGCATATTTGTCCGCCATGTCAAAAAGCTCGACGGTCGTTCGTGGAGGATTCATGGTGATATCCTCCGTAAACCGTCGATTTCTCAGCCCTAATATAAAAGCGTAGATAAGAAAAGATTCTGCAAACTCTGGGATAGAGTTACAAACCCGGCTGAACCTCTTAATATATTGTTAAAGAGTTTTATTAGTCTTTTGCCTGATCAAATGAAGATCATCTTATTTTCTAGGGCGATCGTATGTCCCCTAGAAGTTAGCGATCAACATATCACAGAGTTGCTCCCAAGTAAAGTTGGATCTGACCCACAGGTTCAGCAACCACGACCGGGCAGACCCTTCAAGGACTGTGGGCAGGTAATTTTTAATCACGTTGTTATTACCACCAGCAGTTTTGATGGTGGTAGTATAGATCTGTAGAAATTCTAATGAGTTATGAGTCCTATTGAACTTCTCTATGTTGGCTGGTCGGAACCTATTCGGTCAGTGTACAGCTTGGAGCCCTACTGAGAGGGCTTGACAACCTGTTATGAATTCGTGGTGCCTTCTTTGAAAATGAGCCGGATTGTAGTCGGTTGGGGATTGATTCCTTAGATTAGCATATCTAGTATCTAGTATTCCAACCCGGTCGTGGACGCTAGCATAACGCCTCTAACCACCAGTTTGGTTGAGATGGTGACAAAGGTCACCAGCACGAAGAAGTCGTTCCTCTTGACGAGGAGTAGTAGTGGTTGCTGAGAAGAGCCGTCTTTCCTCGTGATTCTGATGAGGACATGACCCCTATTGATACAACCATATTTGCTATGCTTGTTGTTCCAAGTACAAGAGCTTGTACGCTTCACTTAAATTATCACGTGAGCTTATTTTTAGGAGTGTATTTTTCTTTTCAGTTTGCTTGTTGAATCTTTGGTTGCATTGTCGTGTCTAGTTGCTGATCTTTAGTTCTAGTTATTGTCTAGTTGGTCGTTGTCTAGATTGCTTCTCGTGTTGTTCCTTTGCGTAGCTTTATCATTGTGTCCAACTTTGTGAAAAAAACATCTCTTGCAACCAAAACCATCTGCCATCACTGTCGTGGTAACTAAAAACCCTGCGCCACATCGCCGCGGCAACCACAATCTCTGCACGCGCACTACTCCTCTTGCGGCAACCACCACTGTTGCGACTTTGCGCGGCAACCAAACAATCCTACCAACGCTACGGCGGCAAACACAACCTCTGCCACCGCTTCCTATCTCTGCCAATCCCTGCCTCGGCAACCACATCCGCTGCCAATTGCTGCCGTTACAGCCAAAACACCTTTCGTGGGAGCTACCAGTGCGCCAGCCGCCGTCATTTGATCCTCCCTGCCGCAGCAGCCACATCTGTTGCCAATCTCTACCGTGGCAGCAAAAACTCCTGCCGCCACTTAATCTTCCTTGCCGTGGCAGCCCAAGTCCCCGTGTCGCTGTTGCTACTCCGTGCCATGATAGCCATTGATCGCTGCCCCCGCTGCCTCTTACCGCCGCGGCAACCACACGGCAAGCCACTGCTGTTACACCTGCCGTGGCAACCATTTTATTTGCCACGGTAACCTTTTTCTCTACCGCGTAAACATTTTCTCTGCCATTCACGCTACAATATCAGCCACTGTTTTGAAGTTTCGGAAAAGAGCAAGAATCAAAAGGGTAAACCCTAATTAGTTGGTTTTGGTTGTTCGAGAGGAAAAAAATACGAAAAAAGAGAGGAGAAAAAAGAAGAAGAGTGTCTACCTTTCCAAAAATTGAAAAGTGCATCAAACTTTCGCCACAACTAGTGAAAATTGGAGGAGTCCTTCTACATATAGCCACAAGCTTGCACAAAAAATTTCTACAATTTTGGCCCATGGACTTAAAAGATATAGCAGTTTCAAGTTTGAACCCGAGTCGGTTTCGAGTCCGAGTACGATTCCGTTTCCGAGACACGTTCAGTAAAACGGGCATAACTTTTGCATACTGTGTCCGTTTTGGACATTCTTATACTCATTGGAAAGCTAACGACGAGGCGCATCGTTTATCACACTCCAAGGTCCCCAAAATCGGCCATATTCGGCCCTGAATTCGTGTCACAAGTTTTCGGTTTTGATTTTTGCCGTTTCTTTCGATCTTCCTTTTGGAATTTGGGTTTCACCTCAACTGCAAAGTTGTAGATATTATCAAAACCTTTCAAACGAGTATATATAAGCCATATAAAAATTTGATCTCTCATCTTTTGAGACTAGCTTTTGTTTACTGCTTCAACTAGATGGCTATTTACATTGCCCGTTATTCTGGTTTTGTGCTTTACATCATGTGAACAATGTTGTGCCCCCACAAAGAAGTTAGAGTAGTTGGCTAGCGTCTCTCCTAGCACTTGGTGTGAGAATTTCCTTTGCTTACATCAAATCACATTGATCTTTGCGTGTGCGTTCATACACTTATCTTGGTAGACTTTGATTAGCTAGTTCTTTCAAGGCTAGGATCAGTTACTTTGACTAGTACTTTGAACAATTTTTCAACATGCATTAACTGATTTGATTATTGCTGATCCTTGCTACCATATTGAAGCCTTCCGTGCTCCACTTCCTACTAACTCAGCAGGTGTCATCCCTCACAATCGTTGGGCTGATCGCAAGTGAGAGTATCATGAACTAGTCACCGGTTGTACCACTTCCTTGTTGTATTGGTAAGAATTTGTAAGAACTAAGTATAAGCTTGAGTGTGAGTGACTTGGTTGAGTCTCCAAAACCTAGTAGTTGATAGGGACATATACTTGTGATTTGTTTCTTTGTTTTCTACTAATATGGCAGGTTCACATGATGATTGCAAGATATATCCACATCTTCTTCGAACCGTTGGACGGGAGTGCAAGAAAGTGAACGAGGAAGATGCACGCTTGAGATAATTTTCTTCACCACAGGAGGTATATGATTGTGATAGTACGTCTCGTAAAATTAAACTTATTGTGTCTTCTTTTGCTGGGAATTATGATCCTGATGCTTATCTTACATGGGAATTAGCTGTACAATAATTATTTGCATGCCATGAATTTCCTGATCATCTAAAAGTTAGGGCTGTTACCTGTGTGTTTTATGATTTTGCATCTATTTGGTGGAGTGAATACTGTCGTACTAATCGGAACATACCTAGAACTTGGGATGCTATGAAGAGAGCTATGAGAGCTAGATTTATGCCTTCATACTATTCTCGTGATTTGCTGAATAAATTACAACATTTACGCCAAGGTAGTAACAATGTAGAAGAGTACCATCAAGAATTGAAAACTGTCTGGTCTTGTTGTGGTTTAGAAGAAACTGAAGATGTTAAAATGACTAGATTTTTAGAAGGATTAAACCGTCACATTCAGGATAAACTTGTTTATAAACCTCCAACTCTCACTCGCTTGTTTCTTCTTGCTTGCACTGTTGAAAAGGAAGTACAGGGACGATAATCTAAGACTAGTCATGCACTTTCATCAACTTTCACTACACCTTCACGTGTACATGAAACAAACAAGCGCATGATACACACCTCGGCTTAAAAGATCATCTTCGGTTGCTCCTTCTACTGCTGCTCCTACTATGATTGACGCTCCTGCTGCTGTGAGCGCCACTCTATCTCATAGCCTTACATCATTGGCTCGCTCATTGGCAATTGAAGCTCGCTCATTGTTAATTGAGTTAGAGCAAGAAGAAGGAAAGCTTGTGATAATTCACCGCCTCCAGTACCAACATCATCTGAGTCGAGCCTACAAGGTAATACCAAAGGCACTGATTTGAACACTCAATCTGAGATTAATATCCATTATTTTATTCCTAGTATCATTGAACAAATGGAAAATCAGATTGTAGTAGAAACCATTGAATCACATGAGGTGAAGGAACCTAGTGTTGAGAAGGCAGATATTAATTCCCAAGCTACATAATTTGATATTATTAATAATCTGCATGAATCATGTGATAATTTAATTGATTTGCCTGCTGACTTGAGTGCACCATGTGATAACATTGTTGATTTACCTGTTGACTTGAGTAGACCATGTGATGAAATAATTGAATTGCCTGCTGTTGTGAGTACTTCATGTGATGAGTTAATCGCATACAATGATCATGTGGAATTGGTTAGACATAAATAAGTTTTAACTAGAATTTCTCGTGCGGACTCTTTATGTTATATTATGTTGGATCCACCTATGAAATTGTCACGTGCTATGGAGAAAGTTTCTATAATTGCATGTTCGAAATCCTTATTTAGTGCCTACACCCCTGGATATAAGTTTAATTTGATTAGAGATTATGGTGTAGATAATCAATTTCTGGTATATCGAATATGCATAACTTGTCATCACATGGATGAATTAAAGGTTGCAGTTTTGGATAACAATTATTGTGTGCTGAATCTTGTTCAATATGAGAGAAAAATAAAATTTATTGCTCATCCAATGCATATGTGTTCATCTCTTATTGCACCATCTCGTATTGACAATTCGAATATTGATGCTGAAGTATGGAAAAACTTACAATTATTTTCACCATTGCTAGATGAATTTGAAATCTGATAATATGGATGAATGTTGTTTGATTCCAAAAGTTGTAGATTTGCCCATATACTACCAATGCAAGTTTACAACTTCAGATATTTGAATTGCATAAACACTTCACTTACATTTGCAAAACTAGTTGCAATAATTGTTGTGTGAGAAATTTTGTTTTGATCACTTGCATATATGATTACTCTAGGGTTAATAATACAATGAACTTTTATGATCGCTACTGTCTTCTAACATTAATTGTGCAACAACGAAGAACCGTTAAAACAGATGACATATACATATACCATGCATACACCTTGGCATCTTTGTTACCCTATTTTCAGCTTATCAAAAGCCGAGGACGACTTTGTTTTCAAGAAAGAGAGGATGATGAGGACATAACCCTATGGATACAACCATATTTGTTATACTTGCTGTTCCAAGTACAAGAGCTTGTACGCTTCACTTAAATTACCAGGTGAGCTTGTTTTTAGGAGTGTCTTTATATTATATGAACTATATGATGCTACCTAATGATGAAATATATATATGTGCAGCACCATGTCACTTTTAGTCCAAGACAAGCAAGCAGTTCGAGCTGGACCCGTTTTAGAATACAGTTCGGCCTCTGGAATCAGACTGATAGCACCAACTTAAAACAAGCATAACTTTCACATACAGAGTCCGTTGGAGGTCTACGAGTACTTGATGGAAAGCTTATTTCGTCCTCTTTTTAACGGATCCAGCCTCATCTCCAAATTCCTTCTGTACTGACCAAAATCGTCAAAAGAAGATGTTATATCTCCTTTTTGGGCCAAATTGGGCTTTGTAATCATACTCAACTTGGCCCATATGCCGGTGGCCCACCTGGGATGCGGTTACTGTTCATGTGAACAGTAACCCACGAGTTTAGTCCCACCCCGCTATTTCTTTTAGTTTTGTGGCTCCTCATCCCCTATTTAAGGAGGACGCACCCCCTCTAGTTTCCTTGGATTTTGTTTATGTTCAGTTTGCCTTCGTTGCAACTTGTATCTTTTGCGTGTGTCGACTAGACCACCCAATTAAGAACCTTATTCAAAATCCCAATTCAATTCAATATTTTAATTCCTATTTGCAATTTTAGATTACTTTATCTTGTTCTTGCGTGCTTCTTCGGTGTATGCAGAAATCGACCTTCGTGGTCCGGTCATCAGGGTATTTGTGCACGGTTGATAACGACTTGTTAATCAGTTCAGCAATTGTGTGGTTTCAAGCCTTGCGTGTTCATAGCTAGGATCGTGAGAGTTGAGCGACAACTACCGAACTTATCGTTCCCATTGAAAGATCGGGCCAATAAACAAGGACCTTCGGGTTCATCAGATTCCCTGGTCGAAACCTACAAGGGGGTCTTGGTACCGTCCGGTCCTCCGTCCGACCATGTTGTCCTCTGCTAAGGGAGGAGCGTTGGGACGAAGTCATCATGTGACTTTGCGAGCCCCCTTTATCCTGGTACATTTCTGTACGCTGCATTGTTTGCTGGAGGATCTCTGACGCCTGTCCTACAAGTTGCACGTAACCTGGAGTATCTACTAAAGCACGGTCTGGGTTACCCAGAAGGTTATGAACTCGTTGCAGGTTTTGAAGCATTATCGAAGGTTTTGGTGGATTCTGACTAGCATTGGGTGTTAGATGAGTCGAATGTCCTTCCGACCTACCGCCTTGCCCTGTCCAACTTATCACACACTGTGAGGTAGGAACAGGCGAATTAAATGATGGACATCCATCAGTTCAATTGCATCCAGTAGGTGGTGTTTGAGCGTCCGTAACATCTCTATCAGGATGTGATGGCGGGTTAGATCGTGAAGGATTATCCACGAGAACCTGATTGGTATCTCCGACTGCGTCAACTTTGTGCCTCCAACATCGATCTTCAGACGAGCTCTCGTCGTAGCTAAGGGAGAGCCTTCCAGAGTTTCGGCCAGGAGCCTCCATGACGAAGAGCGGTCAGAGATTACCACCTCTGGCCGGCTTTATGGTGGATTCAGCCTGATTCGGCGGATTGCCGATCGTATGCTGAGCTTTGTCATTCCCACTTGGCCCTCAACCGGTGGCAATGGTAATTTCATTGACACCCTCAATCAGTTCAATTGCATCCAGTAGGCCACCTGTGCCATGTCAGCATCGTCCACATCCCCCTTCTTCTCAGCGCGACAGCGCCATCTCGGCCGCCATTACTGCGCGTTCGAAGCTCAATCAATCCGATGAAATCCTTCTCCATTTATCACGCAATCGCGCGCATTAACTTCCCTGATCATATCCTCACCTGCTACTATCATTACCCCTTCCATACGGCCTTGATTGCCCTAATACCGCCGGCGACCTCGCGCGACCTTCTTGCGCCTTACGCTGATTGTACCTCGTCCTCGCCCTATAAAAGGACGCACTGGCACCGCCCTCACCTCCTCAGTCCATTGCCCAACCCATTTCGCCCCTATCGCTCTCTAGCGCCAGAATTTTAGAGTTCTTCTTGGCAACCGAAGCTTGGATTTTCTTCGATTACGCTGCCTCCCAAGGGCTTTGGTCGATGTCAACTGCATACTCGGCACCGCCGCCTCATCGCCGACCCCGTGCGCGTGCTAACTTCACCAGAGAACCCCTGGAGCGCCCTCTTCGCCGTCAACCTAGCGCCGTCACCGCTGAACCTCGTCGTCGCCGGCCATCTCATTACGCTCCGCCGCTAATTTGGTAAGCGCCACCGGCCTCTGGTCGACGTGGCTCAGCCACATCATGGCCACCTCAGCACCACGTGTCGGGACCCAAAAATGCAATTTTTGGACCCTCTGTGTATTCTGCACTAGTACAGGATCATGCTAGTGCACACAGCATCAACATAGATGAATATCGATCCACACAAGACGATTAATAGGATAAACGATTAATTTGAGTAACAAATAATGGTTTTCACCTTATGATCGAGTTTACATTTGTTAAGCCTCGCAGGGCTGCCAATAAGTAAAATAGCCGCAACAGAACAAAATTAAACTCCAGCGAAATCCCATCATTTCACCACAGGAAACTGACTGGGATCATGACCCTAACGATCAGCACCTTCGTAGAAGTCCTCCTCAAGTGCAGGTGAAGACTCCTCCACTTCTGTTGATTGTTTGAACAAGCATGAGTACACAACCGTACTCACAAGTCGTACCACATAATGCAATTTATAGATGATGGCTTATTCCAAATGAATGACTTCTGTGGTTATTTTGCATAAATGCAACATTTGCATTTGAATACAAATAATAGATTGAAAACATAATTCAAAACAAATCAACAATACTAATTTGATGTTTGTTTTCACAAAGGACACACAGTCTAAAAAGTTATTCACACAGCCATATGACTTAGATCACACAGCTACCTTCCCAAATGTTTTTATTAAAATCTACCCCTCGTGTGAAATTCCTGAGCATGTCCATGACTGCTGACGCGGCTATTTGAATAGATCGATTAAACACTCTGCAGAGGTTGTACACTTTACCCACAAGATGCAATCAACTGGATCAGAGTTCATCACAATAAAACTTTTCTAAAACTTCACCTCAAGCATTGACACTCTCGATGTGCTTTACCGCTGTCCAATTTGTACACACAGCCCTTAGTACGACACACACCGTTGGATCTGAAAACGGCGAACCGCTCATAGATGTGACCCAAACACAGCGGTACACACCTTCCAATCTGGCACACAGGCTAACCTATCTGTCTGAGTAGACAATGTCAAGATTATTTAACTTACTAAGTTAGGTCCGTCCCATACTAAGCATGTGGTCGTACAGTAAGGCTCAGTTCAATGGCGCACAAAGTTAAGTCCTTAATTGACCAAGGCAAGACTTCCAATTTTGAACTAAGTCACACAGATTATCATTCCCATCACACAGTTCCATCATATCACACAGTGTCCACCACTTGCCTTAGTCCAAATCTTTTTCCACCCTCTTGGTTAAGTGCAACACATGCCATCAACGAGTAATAGCACACAGAACACCCAGTTTTATCACACAGTTCCATAATCACTTAGTCAAGTTTATAATTGCAACTCAAATGAAATGATGACTCGTAGCATGGCTAAGCATTCTACTTGTATCTAACCAACCCACGTTGGTGCTAAGATAATACCAACTAATAATGAACCAACCTAGGGTGACAAAAGAATATGACATAACAATATACAAGGTGGATATAACAATATGCAGTAATTTGAATCAAAGTATTTTGAAAACTCGGTTCAACATGATCAAAAGTATAACTTGCCTTGGAATAGGTCCAGGTACTGGTCTTGAACTTTGCGCACTCCTTCTTAAAAATCCCGAAGAATTAATGTCTACTCGCAAATGAAATAAATAAACAAAACAAATAAATAAAAGAGATAAAACAAACTTGGATTGAGATAAATTTAGAAATTTGAATGGGCTCAATCGGAGTTCGGATGCAAAAGATAAGGGCTTTGGAAGTTTGAATCTAAAGAAAATACCCTGAAAAGGATTTATTAGATTTATCTGAATTATTTTTCAACAAAAAAATCAGATTATTACACAATGCTGACATCAGTGAAGAGTTTTTGAAAAAAGATAAATAAAAATAAAATACTGATATGTGGGTCCCACATGTCAGTCTCACGGTTCACGGTGGACCGATTTCACCTAGCTGGTGAATCTGGGAACGGTGGACCGTCCATGCATGCGACACATGGCGCTGACGCGGCGACAACCGGGATGACACGCAGGTGCGGGCGCTGAGATGGCGGCTGACGTGCCAGGACACATCGGACCGACGGTGGCGCAGCTCTGGGCCCGATAGTCGACGGCGAACGGTAGTGTCCCGCCGGCGGCGAAGGGCACCAGCGGGTAGCTACGGTTATTGCGAGTCTGGTGATTCCCTTACCGACGCTCGGAACCCGCAGCCGCGGCCAGCGGCGAGCTCGAAGCAGCGGCGACGATCGGGTATTGTCGGATAGGAGCTCCGACGATGCTTCGGCGGTGGGGAGGGGCGCACTGGGTAGCTCTGGCGATGGCGGACCCGATGGCGTGCTCAACGACGACGGGGCGACGACAGTGGTGGCGCAATTCGCAAAAGAAGAAACTCGGCCGAAAACCCTAATTCTCAGATTGCGACGGCGCTAGGGCTCCAGGGTGGATGAGGGTTGGGGCTTTGGGTTGCGGAGGACAAGGCGAAGCTCGGGGTGCCTTTTATAGGCCGGGGTGCCGTATTTGGAAGATCCCAATTCGAGTCTATAACGGACACGAAAGAACAATCCAAGATTCTTGGGGATAGAGGCCGATTCGGGATTTGATTCCAACCGAAACGAGTGCGGGAGAGATAGAGCTAACGATTGGTGGGGTCGGCGCAAAGAAATCGGGTCGATTGCTCTGTTGTCGGATGAAGCTCCAAGACTTGGTAATGGCGGCGACGCGCGGCTTCACGGGGAAGAATACGACGCGAGGACGACGACTCGGCGGGGCCCACCTGGCAGGGAGATGAGACGCGCGGGCATGGGGAAAGAGAGTAGATAGGTGGGGGCCCACTGTCGGCGAGTTAGAACACGATGGGCGGCCGGGCAGCGCCGTCTTTGGGCGTCTTGAGGAACGAGGATGGGTTTCGCCTAATCTTCGTTCGGAGATTTTTAATTAGTTTTTCTTTTTAGAAAATACCAGAAATTCTAAATAGCAATTAGAAAATAGCAAATGAACTCAGAAAAATTCTAGAAAATTGTAAGAAAATATATCCAAGTACATGGAACCCAAATAAAACAGTTTTGACAATTGCTGATGTTGGGATTAATCATATTAAATTGTTTTGATATTGAAAGTCCATATTAAGCTTTAAATAAAATTGAATAAAAATTCAAATGGCGAACTTTCCAATCTAGTAACTATTCAAAAGATTCTAAAGCTTATAAAATTAGGATGTTACAAACCTCCCCCTTAAAGGAATCTCGATGCCGAGATTCAGCCTAGCTAGAGAAGAGGTTAGGGAACTCGGCTTTCAGGTCTTCTTCACGCTCCCACATGGCTTCTCCTTCTGAGTGGTTGCTTCACTGAACTTTGCAAAAACGAACAATCTTGCTTCTAGTATGACGTTCTGCGATATCCAAAATCTTGACTGGCTGCTCTTTGTAAGTGAGATCTTCTTTCAACTCGATTGCATCCAATGGAGCCTGTTCTCCTGGTACACGAAGACACTTCTTCAACGTTGTTCCAAAATCTTGAACGACTACGGTAGCTCTAACTGATAAGACACTTCTCCACGTTGTTCCAAAATCTTGAACGGACCAACATACCTAGGGGCAAGCTTCCCCTTGGCATGAAACCTTTTGACACCTGTGAGTGGAGTAACTTGGAGATAAACAAAGTCTTCAATCTCAAAGCTGAGGTCATGACGATGATTATCAGCATAGCTTTTCTGCCTCGACTGAGCTATCTTCAATCTTTCTCTGATCATGGCCACTTGTTCTTCTGCTTCTTGAATAATATCTGGTCCAAATACCAAACGTTCAGCAGTTTTTGACCAATTCAAAGGGGTTCTGCAGGCACGACCATACAAGGCTTCAAATGGTGATATTTGCAGACTAGCTTGATAACTGTTGTTGTACGAGAATTCTGCATACAGAAAACTCTTGTCCCAACTGGTAGCATTGGCTAAAATACAGGCTCTCAATATATCCTCCAGTATCTGATTGTCCCTTTCAGTCTGTCCATATGTATGAGGATGATAAGCAATACTGAAATTCAGATGGGTTCCCAAGGCTTCATGCAGACTCTGCAAGAAACGTGAGGTGAACTGAGATCCTCGATACGACACTATCTTCTTAGGCACACCATGCAAAATAACGATTCTTGACATATATAACCTTGCAAGACGATCTCCTGAGTACGTGGTTTTGACTGGCAAGAAATGGACAACTTTGGTCAAACGATCAACTATTACCCAAATCAAATCATAACACGATTGAGTTCTGGGTAAACCAGTAATGAAATCCATTCCGATCTCTTCCCACTTCCACTCTAGAATCTTCAGTGGTTGTAGCAAACTTGCTAGTATCTGATGTTCTGCTTTTACTTTCTGACACATGTCGCACTAGGCAACGAACTCTGCGAGTTCTCGCTTCAAATTTGGCCCACAAAACTTATTCTTAACGTCGTGATACATCTTAGTACTACCAGAGTGAATCGAATACTTTGAGTCATGGGCTTCCTTCAAGATTAGCTGTCTCAAACCGTCGATGTCTGGTACGCAGATACGTTCGTTGATCCATAGTACATTTTGAATATCTCTGGTGAAGTCCTTAAATTTTCCTTCTGCCATCTTTTTCTTAATGTCAGAGATTTCTGGGTCGTTTGGTTGGGCTTCACAAATTCGCTTTTACAAAGTAGACTGTACTTTTAAACTTGCCACAAATCCTTTAGATACAACTTCTAGCTTCAGCTTCTGAAATTCCTCTCGAAGTTCTTAACAAATTTCTTTCACTTCCAAAGCATTACAATAACTCTTACGACTGAAAGCATCTGCAACGACATTAGCCTTACCGGGATGGTAGTGGATTCCAAGATTATAATCTTTATTAACTCCAATCATCTTCTCTATCTCATGTCTAGGTCATACTGAGTAGAAATATATTTTAGGCTCTTATGATCTATGTATACTTCACAGCGGCTACCAATAAGGTAATACCGCCAAATCTTCATAGCACGCACTATGACAGCTAATTCCAGATCATGGGTCGGATAGTTCTCCTCATGGGGTCTCATTTGCCTTGACGCATAAGCGACAACTCTTCCTTCTTGCATCAGGACACATCCTAATCCTTGACGCCAAGCATCACGGTAGATATAAAAATCCTTGTGAATATCTGGCAAGATCAGTACTGGGGCTGAAGTTAAACGCTTCTTCAATTCCTGGACACTCTCTTCACAGGCTGTAGTCCAAATGAACTTTTTCTCCTTCTTCAACAATTGCGCAAGAGGTTTAGCCATCGTTGAGAATCCTTCGATGAAACAGTAATAATACCCTGCCATTCCCAAGAAACTGCGAATCTAAGTTACGGTCTTCATACGAACTCCGATTTAGGTGAATCAAATTTCTAAATTTATATAAATTCAAGATCTTGCTAACTAAACTAAAATTATTTCATTTGGAGTTAATTTGAATGTTCATTTGAATTTATTTTATTATTATTTGAATTTGGTCTGTTTTCACGTATAGACTTCGACAACTCCGGAGAGCCCGACCTTTCTGAAGAGTTAGATTATCAGTACTTTGAGCAAGGCAAGTTATATCATTGATTATGTTGATCCTACTATTTTAAAGTATTAAATTATGTTTTAAATTACGATTGCATGCATAGTTTTTATTCAGTTATTTTAATTCATCTATTAAATTTCCTAGTGATGAGGACATCACTTCTACTATATGAACACTCCTCTTCCTACTACTTTGAATGATGTGCAAGGTCCAATTACTCGGGCGCGTGCTCGTCAACTTATTTATCAGGTAAATTCGTTTCTAGGGCTGGGCGTATTATTTGAGAACTCTATGATGCTGCCTAACGGAGATGATTTACCTGTACTTAGGAATCTAGGACTACGACCAGTTCAAGAAGGTCTACGACTAGTTCCGCATGGTCTACGACCACTTCAAGAACGCATACAACCAGTTTCTCCAGTACCCAGCGAGGCAGCACTCGTTGGACACAATCTAATACCAGAGATAGCAGAGACTCCTCAAGACCACCCCAGGAACAGTCCTACAACCAGCTCTTCGACCAGAGATACGCGACCTCAATAGTGAATAAGGTGTTGCAACACCGTTTTGGCCTAATAGGGTCTTGTAAGCGTGTTGAGGTTGGAGTCCAGGTTGTGCACACCTCTTCCTACGGCCGCACAATCCTAGGTCGACCTCCTCACGCCCCCTATATATATACAGTAGTCGTCATAGTTTAACGTGGGTTTTTCTTTGAGATTATTCTGCTTAGCAGTCTCGCCGCACGTTCGGTTGAGGAACCCCACATTGTGTGCTTCATTTATATTCGCAATACAATATCAGATTGCATCTTCTACTCTCTTGTTTGTGTTCTCGATTCGCATGCAGGAGATAGCATTCTTGGCGAGGTCAACCGCGTTCGGCATGGTTGATAACCATCGGAGTAGTGCTGTAGTGATTGCGAGGGGTTTGATCTGTTCTGGTCGGAGCCTTCGGATCATCAACGTCGAGTTCTCCACAATCGACTTATTAGTACCTTTCAGAAGATCGGGTCACCGTCACGTCACCTAGTTATTCCAATTCCTTGTATGGACAATGTTGTTATTTGAGTTATCATTTCCTTGTCACCTTAGTCAACTAAATATTTGAAAATAATTATATGCTTAGTCAATGAATAGATCAAAATCTTGAATTTTGGGGAGTTTAGCCAAATTAATCAAACTGGTTTAAAGTTGAGACTATGGTATTGTGGTACCATAGAGAGAGTTTAGAAAATGTTTTACTTGAGAAATAAAATTAAAATAGTTTAGACTTGGGCATAATGGCTGTGGATGGTGCAAGTCGGTGCACAGGATCGATTCATTGTTTTGATCGAGTCCCGGGGTTTTGAAAGGTTGCCCAAGTCAGTTAATGACCGGTCTTTGAGCCGCATCTTGTTAAGCTCCAACGTACTACCACGTGTCCTATATGGGTAGGACTAGGCTTATTAATTTGTGATACCTCAATGGCTTGTGTGTCATATTGTTGAGTGGGTGTTGGTTAAACAGTATTCCCACCTAACGCAAGAGAGGGCTTTCGGCGGGTGGTTAACCCAAAGGAAGTGAAATCTTAGCGGGCGTGTTAGCCTTAAGGTAGAACATTGGAAATGCCTTGTGATAATTGCTTAGTTGCACGCCTACGGAAGCGTGTATTGGCTGACACATTAAGCAAACTATCACTTGTGGGTAAAGTTGTACACACTCTGCAGATTAGAAAGCTATTCAAATAGCCGTGTCCACGGTCATGGACATGCTGAGCAAAGTCACTCTAAGTTAGATTTTGTTTTTGGTTTTAAAATGATTTTATAAGATGATTTCAGGATGGAAAATCCTTGTGGTAAAATTGGGCGGTTAGCCATGTGATAGGAGGGTATCCATCGCCATATTTCATATGGAGGTTATCCACTATAAAACTATCAATTTCAAATCTAATTTTAGATATAGAATACAAAATTGCCTTGGAACTTGGTATGAGTATTTAAACCTGAAAATTCTGCTTTATGCAAAAAAAAACCTCATCAACCTTAATTGCATACTTATGCATGCATCATATTCTTTTATTGGGTGAAACTTGCGAGCACGGGAGTTGTGCTCACTCTTGCTGAATAATATTTATTCAGGTGAAAAATTCTATCAGGACAATGAGGATCTTGACGACTAGGCCTACGCCCTCAGACGATTGCTTGTGGCGCATCGTGTGGCTCACTTATTTTCTTTCTTTCTTTCTTTTCGCTGTGTTATTTTTATTCGGCCTCAGGCCCCATTTTGTAATAAACTCTAATTTATATTAAATAAACGCGTGATATGATTATGATGTCACTGTTGTTCGACTGTGTACATTGGAAATCCAGGATCAGTGTATGAAACACAGAGAAATCGGAATCCTTCGTTCCCAGGTTCGACATGCCTTCGACAAGGTGATGGACTAATCCTAATTACACCGAGCGTAATTCTTGCTATGTTATTGAATCAGAGTTGAAACATGAATCTGATGTTGATTGCGATACATCAATCTGATGCCTTTGTTCCTCTGTGCCCCGTCTTTAAATAACCAACAAAGAGGTGGCAGTTACTCCTGGAGAAGACGCCTGTTAGAAGGGACACATCTGGTCGGAGGGACAGTTGTTGTTAGTGAAACAGTAACTAGTCGTTGGTTAGCATCTGTGAGACACTCAACCGTGTGGTAGTTATTGTCAGTATCTTAGGACCATGAACCGTCGCATGGTATGGAGAAAATATGACATGTTTTCCATTCGTCACACGGTGAGAATATACTTGGAGTCAGATCCAGATACCAGCTCAAGGCTTCTGTGAGCAGTCATCTGATTAAGGACCGAGCACAGGATCTCGTCCGACTAGGGTACCTATAAGTAACCTCTTGAATCTTTACGACCACAGGGGTCGTTAGCCTTGTGGGTTACGACCATGAAAACATATTATCTTTCAATTATGTGTTAAAGTAATACATAGATATTTTAATCATCGTCAAGTCTATTTCAATTCACAACTGCGTTGTAAAGCCGCCGACTTCAATTCTCGTTCTCTTATGGCATTGAATTATTGCTGTACAAAGGCAGAGAATAACATAAAAATAAAGGCCCAAAAGATGCAATATGGGAGTGGGCATTAAAAATAATGGTCTACATATCTATGTAACAAATTGCATCTCTTTTCCCCAAATATCGGGACAGCATTGCGCATGGCAACCCGAAACCCAATTATTTTATCCATTCTCCACTTCACATTACATTGTGTTCTCCATTTTTGCATCACGAATTAAGAGGACACTACAATGTGTTACCAAATTTTAAAAACAACCTTACACAAATTTAAAAATTCCACTACACATAAATTTTTAAAAATACAGAGCCATCCTGCCGCCAATGGAACTGGCGACAAGAACGCCCCCTGTTCCCTTTGGCGATAGGGCGCATGTTGCTAATTGAAATAGCGACAAGGACTTAGTTTTGTAAAAAAAAATTGATAATTTAATTTTTTTAATTATCTTTTAAAATAATATCATTTAAAAAATTCATATTTTCTTTATGTCTCTCTTACCTTCTCTCCTCGTACAGCCATAAATTTTAGTGTTTTTGGCCCAGGCATGATATAGTACATAAAGTGTTTTTGAGTGTCATGAGTTAATTTGGCCAAACAACAATGAATACGAGATAAAAAAAAAGATTCTCAAGCATCGGTCCCACACCAAGCACTGGTACCTAGCAAATTAAAAAAAAAATGATAGGCCCATGTGTCAATGAATTGGGTGAAGGAGAAAGAGAATAGAGCGGCAGCTATAATAGGTACTAAATCACTGAAATTTTGGGTCCCACACTAAATCACTGTAGGGAAAAAGCAAGCTTAGCATCTCGATGCTGCGACGGTAATGTGGAATTTTACAGGAACTACGCACCGTAGATGCCCTAACAGAACAAGAATTTTTGGCGCATATAGTAACACACTGTTGTCATACGGCCGCGTGTAGAGAGCGCTATTCGCCCGCCACCTCATCTCGTTGCCACACGGTCACCATGCAGTGCCCCTCCTCACCTGCCTGCCGCCATGTCACCACCGTTGCCCCACACGCCACGATGTGTCAACGGTGTTAGGGTTTCATTAGGTTTTAGTAGGTTTATGAAATTAGGGTTTCGCATTTGTACTAATTTTTAAATATAGCAAACGAGTTTCAAAAATTATAAAATTTTACGTGCAGCCTCCCGACACAGTGTACTTGCTTTTGTAAAATTTTCATAATTTTATTACTTCATAATTTTTCTCGCAATTTCATATAAGTGTACTGTTTGTACGAATTTGCAAATGTAGAAATTGAGCTCCAAAAATTATTAATTCTATTTTGAAGTCTCCTCACGCAGTGGACTTGAATGTGTACTATTTAGATAATTTGATATGTGTTCTGGAATTGCAAAATTTAGGATTTACATCGCGAAAATTTGGATTTTTATGTTTCAGAAATTAGGGTTTCATGATTTCATGTGACTTGGAATGTATGGAAAAAAGATGCATTGCAACTCATTCGAGATGTTGATATACAATGTAGCGGAAAAGTACACACATAACAACCAAAATATGCGTACAAATATAGGAAAACAAAATATAAATACAAATATATCCAAACATAATGGCATAACACGGGATATACCAAAGTCTAGATAAACTTGTGCATGAACCGGGATGAAGGAGGACGGGGTATTATCACATGTAACCCAATGAAATAGGATACACTTTGTTAATTTAGCAGTCCACTGTGGATGATATTATTTAATATTGTATTGTACTGTACCACATGCTAAATAGGCTTGTGCATGAACCAACTAAGGGACATACATGATATGCAGATCATATAACGATGTACCGTAACCTCCGACTCGTGTGCATTTTGAAGGCTACGGTGCATCGTTATATGATCTGCATGCTACGCATTTCACTCAGTTGGTTCATGCACAAGCTTACCAAACTTGAGGTACAATACAGTATTAAAGAATAACATCCACAGTAGACTGCTAAATTAACAAAAAAAATGTCCTATAGCATAAAAAAAATATGTGTCTGCAACTAGTCTCCGCGGCAATCTATTTTCTTGGTGAGCTCACCTCATCACATAGTAGTAGCTTCGATGCATGTTGATTGGTATTTGCAGTCTTTTCAAGCCAGTAGCACCTTCATTGCCTTTTGGTTTCTCTATAGGAATGTTTGTCTCAGGCTACTGTTTAACAATGTGTGCAACTAGTCTCCGATGTGCCACTACGAGTGCCCGCAGTCTCGGGGCTGCCCACGGTGGTGGCGAGTGTCGAAGTCGTCTATGTCCTGCGATTCCATGATGTTAGTGGATCGTACAGTAAGAAACGTAACAAGGATGTAAATTGTACATAACTCATGTCTTCGATACGGAGTGTGCCCGGTCGGCCGGATACGCTATGACGTCAGCCGGTCTCGGTTGAAGGAGTCTTCCCCTTGTCGTGGAACTCTCCATGTCGGGCTGGTATAACGAAGTCGTCCATATCCTGTGATTCCATGATGTAAGTGCATCGTACAGTAAAAAACGTAACAAGGATCTAAATTCTTCATAACTCACGTCGTCGATATGGATTATGCCTGGACGACCGGGCTCAGCCGCATGAGCCTTTTCCTTCCCCTTGTCGCGGGGCTCTCTACATCGGGCTGGTGTGTCAAAGTCGTTCAAGTCATGCGATTCCATGATGCAAGTGCAGCGCACAGTCGAAAATGTAACAACGATGTAAATTCCGCATAACTCACATCGTCGATATGGATTACGCCCGGGCAAGTCTTGGGCTCCTTCGGTGCCTCCTCAACAGGGTCTGGTACGTAAGGTTTTCACCGCACAAAGGTCTCAGCCCGCATTGAGTAGTTCATCATGTACTTCTACTGGATGAACGCCCTATCGTACATCTCTGGGCTGTCGATCCACTAGAAGAGGAGGCAGCGCGTCTCAGGCTGCCATTACATGGGGATGAAGTTAAAAATTTATGGAATTCAACGTAGGGAGAAGAAAATCAATGCGTGCGAAACAAACGCTTACGAGGTGATGCCCGCACGTGTAGTACGCCCGGGCGAAGGTGTCTGGGTGTGTGGACTGAATGATTTTTACCGACTCGCCATACACACACTGCGGGACCGGAAACCATGGTGGTACCAAAGCATCTTTCATTGAATAATCTAGGTATTATACATGTTCGGCCTTCTGCGCAAGCCACTTGCGCTCCTGTAGCATTCTCGCGTAGAAGTTTACCGATTAGTCTGACATATCTAGATATCGTAGAAGTTTTATTGTACATCACAAAATAAGGCTGATAATACATTAAATTACGACACTGAATGATGACCAGACGAGCTCGGTCTGTTGGGACAATCCTTCATTGAGTGTCCAGGGGTCTTGCATATCCTACACTTGATTGTGCGGCTAATACTGGTAGGTTGGCTGGCATCCATGTCATTCTGTAAGCGCCACGTCTGCCATGGCCCCTTTCCTATTCCCTTCAAGTTCCTGTTGGGACCCAATTGCACCATGTGTGGCCAAACATCCTTGTAGTTCATTTCTAAGCCGTACGAGTGGAACTCTCCACTCCATGTACCGAAAAGGTCTGCATATCGTAGTACTCGGATATTTATAGCGTAGACATCTGCCTTATTTACGCACACGCCTTGTACACATGCGAGCATGGCTTGTGGAGGAGCTTCGGCTTGTTGCAGGTGCATGTCGCCACATCACCCAGGGTGTATGACTGTTGATATATTTCTGTTGAAGCCTAATCTCGTACTTCCGTCTGAGGCCATCGATCACCCGGATGTCGTGCATTTGGGCCTTCTCCATCTTTTGGTCCATGTGTCTTTGCATGTTCTCGGACCACTTCTTGCCTTCCTCCATCTGTTGCTTGGTTGTGGTGGCTCTATTGACGAAATAACTAACAGTGCAAGTCCATGTCTCCTGGACAATCGCGGTGATTGGGAGGCACCACACATCTTTGAGGACACTATTGTAGACCTCAGACATGTTGGTCATTATAATCCCGTACGTCACACCGTCTGTGTCATAGAGGAGATACCATTTCTCTAATTTAGGAGCGTGGCCATTAATCAAGTCCGAGAAGCTTATGGGTTGCTCTCCCTCCGGAGTGGACTCCCTTGAATACCTCGTAGTTCGGTGTGCTAGGTCTCTCTAAATGGAGTCAAACCTCCGCCTCTGGTTCTGCAGACACAATGCCTTGAAAGTCTTCATAACTTCTTGACTGAGGAACCGCGTGAACAAATTAGATGCAAGATGACTCATGCACCACCTGGATTGCATGTCGTTCCACAGGTGAGACGGATCCGTCCCACGCTGCATCGTGTCGATGGCAGCTAACAACCCAGCATTGTGGCCTGGGATTAGGCAAACGTTGGGCCGGTCTCCCACCACCTTCCTCTTCACGTTCGCTAGGAACCACAACCAGCTGGATGTGTTCTCGCTCTCCACAATGGCAAATACCACCGGGAGAAGCTGGTCATTCGCGTTGGCCGCCACCGCGGTGAAGATGGTGCAAGGCATGGAATGACCAGCTTCTCCATCTATCGTTAGCACGGGACGACATAACTTGATTACAGTAAACAGATATGGAATCATCCATAAATCATACAACTTTATTATTAAATATCAGAGTTGATTACAAGCAAGGCATACAAGCCAACATTAAACAAACACAGCGCAAGACGAAGAAGAAGTAGTGGAGTCCAGCTGATCTGCCACAGGCAATCGACTGGGGTAGCAGCCTAGTCGTCGAGATCCACACCGGTGGTGAAATCTTTCTCTGAAATTTATTTGCATGGAAGTAAGGGTGAGCACAACTACCGTGCTCGCAAGTTATACCCAATAACAGATTATAATGCATGCAGGGATATATAAAAGGAAGGCTTATTGGTTGAATTTGCATAAAACAATATTTTCTTTAAATATTTGTACTAAGTTCCAAGGCCGTTATTCTATAACTAAAATTCATTTTATAAATTTTGAAGTTTTATAGTCAGATAACATTCACACAATAGTGGTGAAGGATACCCTCCTATCACATGGCTTTCTGCCCAACTTCCCATTTGGATAGAAATCCAAAACCATTTGATAAAGTCTTTTGAAAATAAAATCAAAGTCTAACTTTGAGTGGCTTTGCTCAGCATGTCCATGACCGTGGACACGGCCATTCGAATAGTTTTACACTCTGCAGAGGTGGTACAACTTTACCCACAAGACATGAATTCTCTAGTTTGTTTGGCATCCGTCGATACCACTGCTCACTACCTTAGGTAAGCAGTCTAGAGTACGTATCAAGGCCTTTACAATACGCCATCCCACTGTAGTACTGCCTCGCTAAGGATTCACCCCCTTTGGATAGAAACCCGCCGGATTCAGGCCCCCTCTTACGCCAGGTGGGAATACATAAAAAGTATGTCATCCTGACACCCACACATCAACATGGCACAACCACGGTGAAATATTACAAATTAGTTAGCCAGGTCCCTCCCATTCGAGACATGTGGAAGTACGATGTGGCTTAGCAAGATGCGGCTCGAAGACCGGTCCTTAACTGACTTGGACGACTTGCAAAATAACCACTGGGCCTCAATCCTACCCAGATTGAGGCCGTGCATAAATCTGCACCCACCAAGCATCCATTTCGCCCAAGTACAAACCAACTTTTCCTTTTTGTTTTTCAAAGTCATTTGCAAAATCTTCCATGACAAACCAATGCCATAGACTTTTAAACAATAGTTAATCATTTGGCTAAAAATTTTCAAACTAAATATTTTTGGTCTAAGCATATCTTTGCATAATATTTTCAAATGATCTTAGTTCATACTATCGTATCAACTAGGTTTTTATCTAGGTGACAATATATTTGATTCAAATCTCAACATTGGCCATACAAAGGATTTAGGCATAACTATAAATTTAAAATAAGTATTTAAATTACATTAAATAAAAATAAGCATACAATAATAATTTAAAATAGAATTTAAATAATTTGAAATAATAGGATCAAATATGATCAAAGGTATAACTTGCCTTGATTAATTAGTCGATGTTCTCAAACGGCGTCGAAATTTGACTCTCCGAAGTCGTCGAAATCTATACGCGTAAATGATCCAAATTCAAATAACATTCAAATGAAATCCAAATAAAATCCAAAAAATTATAAAATAAAAATTGTAAGGAAGATATCGAATTTATATGAATATAATAATTTGAATTGATGGAATCGGAGTTCGTATGAAGGAGAACGAACATCCGAATGGTTGATTATCACATGAAAAGATGAAATTACGAATTTTAGAATTCAAGGAATTATGCACATGGCATGACGTGGCTACTGACTTGGATAGAGAAAGTGAGGTGGCGCTTGGGTCGCAGCCATGTAGACGATATAGGGACGTGACGCTCGGGTGGCAGCCATGTATACAATATGATGATGTGGTGGTGAAGTGGCAATGATTGAGCGCCACATGGCACGACATAGTGGTGCTGAATTATCACAAAATTAAAAATTTCGTTTGAATATAGAAAGGTAGATAATATTGAAAAGAACATGTAGGTAAATGGGTTTGCACAAATACCCAACGGATGAAGAGAACGGACTCGACGAAGTTCTCGCCGGACTTGGGGAAGAAGATGTGGCCGGTGGTAAACAATTAAGTAAATCAACATTCCAATTGAATAGAAATGTGTAGAATCTCAATAGGAACTCACCAATACAATTTGGTACGCAGTGGAGGAACGGATGCGGAGATCGGGCTCGTCGGAGTTGTCACCGGAGTTGGAGAAGAAGACCGTCAGTGCTTTTGTGGCCGAGGTGAAACAATAGGTATATCAAAATTCGGCTTGAATAGAAATGTAGATAATCTTGATAGAAACTCACCAGCAAAATTTGGTGCGCAACGGAACTGCGGATGAGGAGATCAGGCTTGCCGGAGTTGTCACCGGAGTTGGAGAAGAAGACCGTCGGTGCTTTTGTGGCCGAGGTGAACCAATGGGTAAATCAAAATTTGGCTATAATAGAAATGTAGAGAATCTTGATAGGAACTCACCGCCAAAATTTGGTGCACAACGGAGCTACGGATGAAGAGATCGGACTTACTGGAGTTGTCGCCGGAGTTGGAGAAGAAGGGTTAGCAGAGGGAGCTTCGGGAGCCTTTTGGCAAATCTGAGCGAGTGAGATGTTGGGAATGAGGAGGAGAGACTACGGTTCAATTTATAGGCACAAAATAGTAACGGTTCGATGGGAATTGCTCACCGTAGTAATGACCGGATTTTTGTGCTGAATTTTTGGGAGCGGTTACTGTAGCCACCGGAATATTCCCATGGATCTTCTTTCTTAAAAAAATTCGGAATGCATAAATTGTTTTTGGAAAAATAGTAAATAAATTCTAAAAAATCCAAAATAAATCACAGATGTTAAAAACCACATTCTGAACACAAATAAAATAATAATAGTAAAAATAATAATTTTATTATTATGCAGTAATTATTTTTATATTGCTAAAAATTATTTTTAAACTTGAAAAATAGTAATGTAGGTCTAAAAATTCTATAAATTTTTAGAGTAGTCCAGTAGGCTATTTTTAGCTTAAATAAAATACTTTTAAAAAAATATCTTTTACATGCGAACAACAATTCATTTTTAATTGCTAGATATTACAAAAATCAAATAGGGAGTTTTAGAAAATAACAAATACAGTCCACAAATTCTAGAAAAAATCACAGAAATTTTGTGAATTATTTTTAACTTAATAAAAATAATTACAACTTAAAGTTGGCTTTTATTTTTATACAGTAATTGTTTTTATTTTCTGGAAAATGGGAAAAGTCTTTTTAAATACCAAAAAATTCCAGAAATTAATTAAAATTTTATTTTTCACTTTAAATCCAATAAAATCCCAGACAATTTTAATATTTTTTTTGAATTTAAAACTAAGAAATTAAATAATTGATTTTTCTAACAAAGATAACACTTTTAAAATTACAGAAAATTAAGAAAAAAAAAATCTTTAACTGCCAGAAAATCCAACAAAATAAAATTTTATTCAGTTTTATTTTGGTAACTGAACTTTGGGATGTTACAGGTTTCCTAGTGCCCTTCGTACGAAATTCACATACACCGTAGGCATCCCGTGAATAGCCGCCTCGGGTTGGGAGGCAATCTCCATGTACTGCCTTTATGCTATGCTTCCATTCACCTTGACAAGCTTCCACACATAATTCGTGCAAGTGATCGCCTCGATCACAACTTTCTTTGTCGTTGCCTCCACGATGAACTCCCTCCGGATGCAGCTTTGAAGCTCGTGAATACTTATCGCATGGGGCGCCTTCGCCCGGATCACCTTGCACTTGCAACTCGACAGGTCCAACTCATCGGGTCCAGCTCGTACGAGACCATCACTGTCAAACACAAACAAGTCTTTCTTGTTCGAAAATAGCTAAAGCCACAACAACCCCATCCTCTACTACCTAAAACACTAATAGGCCTAACCAATATGTGTAATTAAATACGATAAATTGCATGCAAGTGATGATAATTACCCTTAAACTAATTAATTACTAGTAGTTTATTTCCACTAATTTATTAGCACTAAACTAATTTAATACCAGAAAAGTAAGTAATTACCACTAAACTTACTAATAACGACTGATTACTTACTTCTAAACTAACTAATTACGGCTGATTAATTACCATTAAAAAATTACCACTTCATTTCCAACAAGTTATTTACGACTACGGTAATTAATTACCCCTAAACTAATTCATTACAAGTAAACTAATTAATTACCTCTAGACTAATTCATTACTAGTAAACTAACTAATTATGACTAATTAATTACCTCTAAACTAACTAATTACGATTAGTTGACTAAGACTAATTATTTATGACTACGGTAATAACGGCAAAAGCATCCGACAAATTACCAGCCCTTCGGGGGAAAGCAATAAAAAAAGGCCAAGCGTCGCGCAACGAGCGACGAGAAATAAGAAAATACTTAATCGCCCGATAAAATTAATTATGTTACGTTCTTTGAATTTTCAGCGACGAGCGCCAGAACTAAAATCGAAACGCAATTGAGATGAGCGAAAACTGACTACGAGAGTTCGGTATTTATAGCCGAGCGAAGGGGAAGTCGCGGTGTTGGCGCCGAAAATTCCGTAAGCGTTGGCGCCAGAATTTCTGGACAAGGCGACAGGTGTGAGGAGGGGGGAGAGACTGTGGAATTAAGGGGAGGGGCCTGGGCTTTGGAGTATCTCGCAAAAACAACTGCGGAGGAGGGCCACCACACAGCGGCCATGTGGCAACAGGTGGGGGAGGGCACGCGACTACTGTGGTAGGTAATTTGTCGGATGGTCGTAGGCTCACAAATTCGTACAACGGTACATTTATGTGAAATTGTGAGAAAAGTTATGAAGGAATAAAATTTAAAAAATTACACAAGCAAGCACACTATGTCGGGAGGCTTCTCCTAAAATTTCATAATTTTTGAAACTTGTTTGCTATATTTAAAAATTCGTACAAACAGCCACGAAACCCGAATTTCACAATCCCTAACTAAACCCTGACTAACCCTGAGATGACACGTGGCGGCCTGTGGGGTGTGGCTGCACGGCCACTGTGCGGCAACGGGGGGTGACGTGGCAGCGGGGCGGGCAAGGAGGGGCACATGGCGGCGGTGGCGGCGTTGCCTCACAGCGGCCATGCGGCAACGGTTGCCGCATGGTGGCCGTGCGGCAACGTGATGAGGTGGTTGGCGGACAACGCTCCCACACGACAGCCCTGCGTCTACGGTGTTAAATTTACAAATACAGTGTTGGTGTGGTTAATACTGTAAATACCACTTCAAAACTTGTTGTATACGCCAAAAATTCAACAGAACGTAGCCCGAAACTGTACAGGCACAGCATGCCTTCTCCGTGACAACACAAATTCATTTCACACCGTGCGTCCGGTTCTGCGGCTGTGCACTTACGCCTGTTTGGAGCACCGGATTTCACTGGATCTCTGGAAACAGTTGAATTCTCTCGGTATTTCAAAGAAATTTTAACGTCTCGCCATTGCCATAAGTGTCCAATTCAATACAATCGCGATTTCTTCTCGGTCAGCAACAGCAGCAAGAACATGCGACATTCCAAATTGAATTCAGTATCATACTACTCCAGTGAACAAATACACCTAGTTACTGATGCTTCTTTCATGACAACAGCTAGATTCAAATATATTTTTTCCAGTACCGTGGCATACACACCTGTGACGCTAGCTACGTACGCCTACAGATATACAAAGCTGAAGGCTGTGCTTTAGATTCGCCTAGATCAAATGCTGGACGGCGCACGGGAGAGGCAGGACATAAAAAATGGACGCGAGATAAAGGACGGCCTCCCACATGACGCCTTGTACCTTGGTGTTGCGTTCACGCTCATGCGCTGGCATTGTACAATTTGTACTACCTCACCCGTTCACAAAAACAAAAACAAAACAGAGAGACACGTGGTATGCTAATACTAATCCGGTAATTCCTTTTGAAGTAAAAAAAGATTCGAGAAAGTGACAGGGAGGTGCGCCCATGGCCCAGCACCACTGACATCGGTTGGCCGGCCAGGAATGACCACAACCTTGCTGGAATCTTTGGCGAAATGGCAGCTTTCGAAGAGTAAATGACAATCTCGTAGTTGTAATAAGTAAAAATTGCTCTTTTGTTCGTACAGTTATTATATAATTTTAACCACAGGGTGATACGCGGTTGAAAATCATATATTGACTATAAAAAACCGCGCTCTTGTTCGCATAGTCACTACATGATTTTAACCACAAGGTGACACGTGGTGGAAAACCGCACGGTGACGAAAAACCGCACAGTACATGGTTTTAACAACGGGGTGACACGTGGTGGAAAACCGCACGGTGACGGAAAACCGCATGGTCACCGTGCGGTCGCACAACCAACGTGACGGAAAACCGTATGGTCGCCGTGCGGTTTTAGACACAGGGCAACATGGGGCGGAAAACTGCACGGTCGTCGTGCGGTTTTAGCCACGGGGCGACACATGACTGCTAAAATGCACGTCGCCCCGTGGCTAAAACCGCACGGTGACCGTGCGGTTTTCCGCCGCGTGTCGCTCCGAGGCTTGTCCGCACGATGACTGTGCGGACGAGAGCATCATTTTTGCAATTGCAGTTACGAGTGTGTCCTTTTTGCTAATCATGCTCGTGCGGTTTTCCGCCGCGTGTCGCTCCGAGGCTTGTCCGCACGATGACTGTGCGGACGAGAGCATCATTTTTGCAATTCAGTTACGAGTGCGTCCTTTTCGCTAATCACGATTCATATACTGCCATTTCGGCCAAAAATTTGACCTTGATGTACCCATAGATTTTTGCAATCACCAATTTATTTGGTCTCCTCGTGGGGACGTAGCTTGGTTCGTCGTCAAGAAAATATCAGAGCAGGCGTGGCTTTCGGGGTAGGTGGGCATAGAGGTAGCCAGATTTGTCTTGTCTGTTAGGCCGGTTCGAGGCACGGCACGGCCCATATTGTACACAGGTCAGGCCAGCATGGCACGAAGGTACGGATCGTGCTTGGGCTGGCACCCCCGCATGTGGGCCGGCGCAGCACGACACTTACAGTTTCAGATTATGCTAGGCATGGCACAAGCCCGACACGACCCATCTGGCCCGATGTGGAGAGAGGGGGCCAGCACCGAGGAGGAAGAGGCAAGTGCGGGGCTGCAGCCTGCGGGCATGGGCGGTTTGGCGGGAGAAGAGAAGAGGGAGGAGGGGATCGGTGCAGGGGAAGAAGAGAATAGGGAGGAGCCGAGGAGGGGACCGGTGCGGGGAGAAGAGAGAGGAGGCGGCGGGGTCGACGGCCGGAACGAAGGGAGAAAAGGAGGAGGCGGCGGGCGATCGTATGAAGGAGAAGAGGATGGGGATGTGGCGGTCACGGAGGAGAAGGCCGGGAGGGGTAGGTGCGAGGCGGCCGACGCGGAGGGAGGAGGCCGAGAAGGGGCGACGGCGACGTGGGGTGGCATCGAGCGTGGAGGGCCTGAGGCAGTGCCACCTGTGGGCGTGCTGCCCACAGCAGGCGACGGGCTAGGTGGTAGGGGCGTGCAGCGGAGGAGAAGATAGGGGAGGCCGTGGGCCGCGTTAGCATGGTGAGTCGTGCTTGGCACAGCACGGTCTGAGGAAAATGGGCAATTATGGGCCTTTTCGCGTAGTGGGCACGTTTAGCCCATAACATTTGGATTTTCAGAAAATCTAATCATTTTTTTACCACTTGGGGGCTTTAAAATAGAAAAAAGTAAAAAAATCCTATTTTTTCCTATAAATACCCACCATACTCCCTCTCATTCAACACCCATCTATTCCTCAATCTTTCTTTCAAATTCTGTTGTGCAAATTCAAATTCATTGTGAGATAATTTGGCAAAATTCAAAAAAATTATGCGAATTTTTGGAAAATTCAATTTTGGTCAGCAAGTTAGTAAAAGAGGTACAATACTATTTTTGTTATAATTTTATTGTTATAATTTTTTATGCTAAGATGAAAGTAATAACAGTGTTAGTTTCGATTTTACAGTTTTCGTTATAAAAATTACGATAGCTTTGCTCTTGGTGATTACGGACTTTCATCGGAGGATGTTGCATCCATGGAGGTTGCGGCTGCATCAAACCAACCACGATTGTTTGTGGAAGGGCAAGGCGGAGTTCCGTTATCAAGCTCTACGACAGCATCTTTGTCGGCGACCATCGGAGCAAAGAGGTTGACGTCGTCTACATCGGGTGTGTGGGAGAATTTCGACAGGAGAACCAAGCCAGACGCGTAGGGAAATGATGTACCATATGCTATTTGCAAAATTTATCACAATGAATTATCTGCATGGTCTATAGGTGGAATATGGCACTTGCTTAGACATGCTACAAGATGTAAGGCTAAGCAATGATTGGTGATAAGGCAGCCGCTACTGCAGTACAACCCCGACGGTTCGGTACTGTAACACCCCAGCCCAACATTGAGCCTAGAATGGCACTAAACTACTCTCTAAAGTAATTATTACTGACATACTATATAATTTCAGCAAGAAAACATCAATGAACATATCCCTGGATCACAAAAGAGCATCCATAATTATGAATCAAGCAAGAGTAAATAAGCAAGGGGAAATGTAATCAAGTAAACAATCCAGGATAGCACCAACTACTGAATCCAAATCATTGAAATAAATAATCTAGTCCAAAATGTGACCTAAACTTTATTCAGCTTCTAACATGTCCAAGAGTAATCTAACATTGAATGAAAAGATTCTTGTGGCAAATGATCATGTGATTGAAGTATGGATCTAATCCATGTGCTCTACTCGCTCTCAGTCACGGCGTCCTCGAAGATCACCTAAAGACAACAAAAGAGTAAGGGTGAGTCCACGACTCAGCAAACACATCAATATACAACGAACAATAATAAATCAACAACATTCAATAACTTCATTATCATCACAGGTACTTCTATTAATATTCTCATGCTGTTATCTTCTCTTTGTTTCACACCCATTAATCTCATATATCAATGCAACTCTAATCTACATGTCCACATGCACTTCTTTCGCGTATACCGGTATAGCATGAGTGAATGCTCGCGACAACATTCACTCTCAAGCCCGTTCCTCCTCGAGGATCGGGGACCTTCTCCACTCCCGTGGAGTTGTGATCAATCATGATCACCTTCTCATATGCAAAGATGCTTATGAATGTAAACATGCATAATTTCATATTACTCTTCATATCCAATTTTTCATCACATCCATCAACAATATAAATCCATACCATTCCATTGCTTGCAATTAAATAAATTAAAAGCACAACAATAATGGTAATGGAAGATAAAGAAAACAGTGATCAATCATTGATCGTTGTCTACCATGCACTTGTCTTTACTAGTTGCGACGCACGATTTGACTAGAAGATGGCAACATGCACGACGCCTCTCCTACATTAAATACACAAATTTCAATATAAGCTACAGCATCAAGAATAGCATTCAATAGACATCGCTCTTACCCGTTCTCAAATATACCACGCTTCTCCGGTACCGAAAAGTCACCCCTAGCTGTCCTATTACTAAAAAGAGCGTAACTTTCGACTCAAAAGTCCGATCACGACAAACCACCCAGTCCTGGATTCTACACAAAATTCCCCTCATTTTCTTAGATTACAAAGTCTTCTAATTAAATCATCTAACCCTCCGTTTTTAGCCCAGAAAACCGATCTGTCCGCTTCAGGACAGCGAGTCTTACTAAATTCATAACTTTTGTTTTACCCAACCAAAATTCGAGTTCTCGGATTCTACGAAACCCTTAGACAATTATCTACATCTTTCATGTAGATAAAAAACTCTAATTAGCCCAATTAATATTTATAATCTGCAGTCTACCAAAACAGCGCGAAAGACGACAACCACAAAGACAGCAGTCTTCCAAAATTCATATCTTGAATTCTACTTGTCCGCTCGACATGGTTAAATATGCTATAGAAAGATATCGAAATTATCTACAATTAACTAGTAGATGATATTTCCAAAATCCGCCAGTAAGGTACCCGAATAAATCGTTCAACAGAACAGTAGGCTAAACAGATCTATTAATAATCCCCTCGATTAGAAATTCTAAAACCTCTCTAATTAATCTCAATTCTAATCTCTAAATAAATCAGCAAAACAGAGACGAAAAAAAATTACAGATCGTTACCCACTCGAATTTGGATATTTTTTTGGGCGCTTTTCTTCTATTCTTTCATCTCTTCCTTTATTTCTTTTCCTTCTCTTCTGGTTTGCCCAGCCGATGCTATACCTTTTCTCTTGATTTCCCCCTTGTGCCTCTCCTGGTTGACACGCTTCATAAATGCACTCGCACATGGCTGCTAGCATTGCATGGCATGAAGATGCACGGCAGCACAAGGCGCAACTGGCCGAGTTGGGCAGAATGGACAAGCGGCCGGGCGTGGATGGCTCAGCGGGGTGCCGGCTGCATGGCACGTACGTCCACGCGAACACACGCAGCGACTGCTAGCGCTATGCGCGTGCGGCGTACACACGCAACGACGGCTGCTAGCGCTATACGCGTGGGGGCGAACAGACGCAGCGACGGGCGGCGCAACAAAACGTGGGCGGCGGCGGCTGTAGAGAGTGCACGGGAAAAACAAAACAATCTCACTAGGGTTTCTAGAATCCCCACGATCTTTTTATACCTCGTACAGTTTAGTCCCTCCGTGCAATTCCAAAATATTCTATTTTTACGTATCTAATTTATTTAATTACGCATAGGCCCTTAAGACGTTATTATTATTATTATTTTCAGAATATTACAGGTACGTAGCTAGGGCTACCATCCTAAGGTAGCCCATCAATATCTCTATCATTTTAATAGCTTATGAGGATTTACCATTAGTCTTTGGAGAGTTTACTTCTTTCCAAACTTACAGTAGGACTGCACATAATCCTAGATTTTCTACCGTTTCTAGACAGACAACTAGGGATCTAGTAAAAATACTACAATGAACTTCGTAATATCACATACGATTTTACCAGAGTAAGGAATATAGGTAGGCGTTCAGGACATAGCAAAATCAGTGAGTTAGGTATTTCTGTGTGTGTCCAAGTCATGATAAAACCACGTAATAAGGAATATATATAGATAGGCGTCCAAGTCATGGTAAAATCAGATAGTTGGACAAATTAGTGAGTTAGACATTTCTGTGTGTGTCCAAGTCACGGTAAAACCACAGAGTTAGGCATTTTTGTGTGCATGTAAGTTTTTGTAAAACCAAAGAGTCAGGTAAAATTGGAAGATACTTATCATAGATGGTTTTTAATACAAACCGTCTGTAATGAGATACTCATCAAGACGGTTTGTGATACGAACCATCTATGATATTAGCTAATCACATACGATTCTTAGCATATCCAGTAACAGAGGCGGTCGCGCTGGTAAAACCGTCTGTGATCACCATTAACACTGACGATTTTGGAAAACCGTATGTGATGAGGCGTCAAGTATTTGCGTTTTTGTAGTAGTGGAGGTTGAATTCGTATATTAAAGCTTTTCACGATGTGATATCTTGAATAATTCTAACGTAAGAATAACAGCATATAAAAACTTCTACAGGGCGATGGGTGTACGTCCAAAAAAGTTCGGTTTGAATATGCTGGTAAGATGGAACTCTACTTGCCTAATGCTTATGAGCATTTTACCATATAAGTGCATTTTTCTATTTTTATTCAAACGCACTATCAGATGCGACATATCGTGTGCACATACACTATTTCGTGGACATATGCACATGAGACATCTGAACCGTCCATCCAACGATCCACGACCGTCCTCGCACCCACCTCCCACTTACGCCACATTTGCTAAAACCCCCTCGCTTGAAATCTAACTAGAAGGGGGTTTTCACAAATGTGGCATAAATGGAGGTGAAATCGAGGACTACCGTGGATCGCCGAATAAACGATCGGATGTCTCATGTGCATATGTCCACGAAATGGTGTATGTGCACACGATATGTACTCACTATCAGAGCACTGATGATAGTATACTATTAACTGAGCTACATTGGTTTGTTGCTGCGAAGATACTTCAGTTTTTATAAATTTTTATGAGGTCACTATTGCTAGTCCGCTGTCTATTATCCAATATCTCCTATTATTATGCATAGTATTTTACAGATTGCTAGTTATTTAAAAAAACTATAAAAATGACACAGTTTTAAGAGAGGTTGTTTTTTCTATGAAAACTAAATACCATAAATATTGGAAACAAATCCCTTTCCTATATGCATTTCCATTCATTTTAGATCCTAGAGCTAAAATAGATGGATTTGCTAATGTTCTTGATCTTCTTATTGATGCTAGAGGGCTAGACTATTCTAACTATTTTGCAGATGTTCGTTCTCGATTACATGAGATTTTCCAAAGGTATGAAAATAAGTTCCAAAGAGTCCACTTGCAACGACCTCCACCGACCTCAAGTAACAAGACAAATATGTGGGACAACATCTGGGGTGCAGGCTATTCCTCCTGGTCCAGGTCTTCTTCTTCTACAACAGCACCTTCTCAACAAAGTCCAAAACCAACCTCTCACCTAAGGGTGGGGAACTATCCGCTTATCTGGACAGTGATACGGTGGATTTCAACTCAGAAAAATTTGAAATTTTGCACTGGTGGTATGACCATAAGTTAGCATATCTTGTGTTATCTATACTTGCACGTGATGTGTTAATTGTTCCCGTCTCGACGATTTCCTCTGAGTCTGCTTTAGTCTTTCTGGAAGAATATTGGAGGAGAGAAAACACTTCTCACAATTGAGATGGTGGAGATACTTTTAACTGTGAAGGACTGGGAACAAGTTGATTCATGAATAGAACACTCTGTGGAAAGTCCAGAGTTGTTGGAGGTATTCGAAAATATGTACCGAGACAGACACGTAGAACAAGGATATATGTAGAGCTGTAGACTGTACTCTTTATTATATTTTAAATATACTTGTCTCATTTTTTTAATAATTTTCATATCTATTTCTAAATTCTACATATATTTTTTTTATTTTTTGGGATTTGTTGTTTTTTTTGAATTTCTTGGGCATAATGGGCTAAGTGGGCCGCAAACGGCCCGTTAGGCCAAATGGGATCGGGCCGACACGACAGACCTTCGATCCTTGTCTGGGCCACCACCCCGGCATGATACGACTCATTTGTTTCGCGGGTCAGGATGGGCCGTGCCGAGATGGGTCGGCCAGCTTGTGTCCGTGCAGTGCCGGGCCATGCCACCCAACTGGCCACCACTAGGTAGGCAGTTCCAGTTTCCAATAGAAATAATAGTAATAATTGCGTGATTGCTGTGAAACCATGGTACCAGCTGGAGTAGGACGACTGAAATTGTAATAAAACTCCTAGCATTGGCACTGTCTACAACTAGTGATAGCTAAATTGGACGTGCTAGCCGGGCTGGCCCAAAGCACGACACTGTTGGTCCGTCCTAAGGGCGGCATGGCCGCACTGTTGATGGGTTGGGCCAGTATGGCACGAACGGTCGTCCTGTGTTTAGTTCTGCACTCTGGTCCAGCTAGCCGGGCTGGCACTACACAGCGGTACCAACACGGAAGGTGCGAGGGATTGACACGACGACGACAGGGCGAGGCCTGCGTTGAGGAGGACGAGGAGGCTGGACGGGCGCGACAGGCCGCGCGGGCGGGGGGGGGGGAAGGGCGGCGGGGATTGGGCCTGGCCAGCACGCTTACCGCCGTTGGGCCCCTGTTGGAACAGCGGGCCATGCCTAGCACAAAAAAAGTGATGTTGGGACCCGTTTTACATGGCACAGCCCATCTTGCCCGTTAAGCCCGGTAAAGTTAGGATTTATAAAAATTCCGACCTTTTTTACCATTGGGGATTTAAAAATAGCAAAAAAAGAGAATAAAAATCTCAAATATTTTCTATAAATAGCATCCATACCCCCTCATTCAGCACTCATCCATTCCTCAACCACTCTTTCGAAATCTGTTGTGCAAATTTAGATTCCTTGTGAGATAATTTGACAAAATTCAAAAAAATGTGCTAAATTTTGGAAAATTCAAATTCCAGTAGCAAGTCTGCAAAAGAGGTACAATATTACTTTTTTGCATATTTTTTATTATTAATTGTTATGCTAAGATGAAAGAAATAGTAGTGTAAGTTTTGATTTTGCGGTTTTTCAAGATTTCGACAGCTTTGCTCTTGGTGATTATGGACTTTCACCAGAGGATACCACATCCATGGAGAATGTCGCTACCTCAAATCAACCGGAAGGGTAAGGAGGAGTATCATCATCATTCTCTACGGCAGCGTCTTCATCGGCGACCACCGGAGCAAAGAGGTCCAAGACGAGTACATCAGGAGTCTAGGCGAATTTCGATAGGACAACCAAGGAAGACGCATAAGGAGTTCAGGTACCAGATGTTGTTTGTAAAATTTATCATCATGAAATGTCTGCAAAGTCTTCAGGTGGAATGAAGCACTTGCTTATACATGCTTCAAGATGTAAGGCTAAGCAAGGATTGGAGATTAAGCAGACACAGCTGCAGTACAACCCCAACAGTATGGTACATAGCTGGGACTACAATCCTGAGGTAGCCCGTCAATATCTTTGTCGTTTAATTGCTTTTGAGGATTTACCTTTAGGCTTTGAGGAGTCTAACAATTTCGAAACTTACATTACGACTGCGCATAATCCTATATTTTCTACTGTTTCAAGATAAACAACTAGGAATCTGGTTAAATACTATAATGAATGCCTTGATACATTAATTGAACTATTTAGTACATGCATATTTTCTGTGGCCCTAACCTCGGACATATGGAGTGATCGGGCTAGGGAGGATTATCTTAGTGTAACTGCTCCTTATGTTAATGAAAACTGGGAAAGAAATAAAAGAATTATAGGTTTCAAATTAATTTATGTATCACACATAGGTGAGCATATTGTAGACTGTACTATCAAAGTTGTAGAAGATTTTGGTCTTACAAACAAAAATATTAATTACTTTAGACAATGCCGCTTCAAACTCTAGGGTAATGGATATTCTTACTCCAATGTTGAGTACATATACCGATTTCTTATTGCTACATCAGCGATGCGTTTATCATGTTATTAACCTTATTGTAAAATGTGATTAGAAAAGGTTGACTTCGTATATTAAAGCTTTCCACGATGCGATATCTTTCTTGAATAATTCTAACTTAAGAAAAGCAACATATAAGAACTTCTGTAGAGCAATGGGTGTACATCCAAGAAAAATTGATTTGGAGATGTTGGTAAGATGGAACTCTACTTACTTGACGCTTAAGAGTCTTTTACCATATACAAATATTTTTTCTGTTTTTATTCAAACGCACTATAAAAGCCCTGACAGTAGTGTACTGTTAATTGAGCAACATTGGTTCGTTGCTGAGTAGATACTTTAGTTTTTGAAAAAAAATTATGAAGCCACTGTTGCTTTGTCCGCTGTGTATTATGCAACATCTTCTATAATTGCGCATACTATTATGTACATTGCTACTCAGTTAAAAATGTATCAAAATGACATAGTTTTACGAGAGGCTATTATTGCTATGAAAAGTAAATACCTTAAATATTGGAGAGAAATAAGTTTCCTATATGCATTTGTATTTATTTTAGATTCTAGAGCTAAAATTCAAGGATTTGCTAATGTTCTTGATCTTCTCAATGATGCCACATGCCTAGACTATTCTAACTATTTTCTAGATGTTCATTCTAGATTTACTGATTTATTCAAAGGTATGAAAAATAAGTTTTAAGGAGTTCGCTTGCAACGACCACCACTGCCACCCACCTTAGGTAAATAGATAAATTTGTGGGGCAAGATCTACGATGCAGGTTCTTCCTCTAGGTCCAGAAGTTCTACAACGGCACCTTCTCAACCAAGACCAACCTCCCACCCAAGGAGTTCTAAACTTTCTAGCTATTTAGACGGCGATATGGTGGATTTTAACTCAGAAGGCTTCAAAATTTTACAGTGGTGGTATACCCATAAGTTAATATATCAAGTACTATCCATACTTGCACGTGATGGGTTAACCGTTCCTGTCTCGACGGTTTCCTCCGAGTCTGCTTTCAGTCTTTCTGGAAGAATATTAGAGGAGAGAAGAACACGTGTCATGGGGTGAGATGGTGGAGATACTCCTAACTGTGAAGGAATGAGAACAAGCTAATGCACTAACACAACACTTTGTTAAAAATGCAGAGTTGTCGGATGTGTACGAAAATCTATACCTAGACAGCAACACTTAGAACATGAGTGTATGTAGAGCTATAGAATGTACGCTTTTTTCTTTGCTAAAATTTTCTTATGTTGAGTTTTTTACCTGGCAAAAGTTTTAATGAGACAACCATTTAAACATTAATAAAGCCTTTTATTATATTTTTAATATGTTTGTCTCATTTTTTACAATTTTTATATGCATTTCTGAATTCTACACAATTTTCTTTTTTTAATTTTCAGGACAAAATGGGCTACACGGGCTGACCACGGTTCGTCGGGCCAACCATGCTCCCGGTGGTACGGCCCAGGTGCCGGCGTGTCGTGCCTGGGTCGACACCCCAACCCACGGGCCGACACGACACAACCCGATTAGCCATCAGGCCTTATCAGGTCGTGCCTAATCGGGCCCGTGCTGTTCTGGGCCAAACCGCCCATTTTACCACCACTATCTGCAACACTGTAAAATTAACAAGAAATTTGCAAGGATCACTTTGTTTGCTATGAGATTCATGCAAAATTCGTGTGTTCCAAACGAGAAGAATTATTTTGTTTCCTATGGGAATTGTGCTAATTTTTTGTGTTCCAAACAAGCTTATGGGTAAACACAGGGTGCTAATATATGACGCTTTAGAAAGTGTACAATCAATTTGTTTTAACTTTGATCACTAATATATAAAAAAGTATTTGTACTAGTCATATGAAAATAGTACCAACATATTAGTCATGAAAAATATTTTTATATTATTTTATAAATATATTCACCTAGAAAGTAATGATTAAAGTTGCATGTTAAAAACTCTACTGTTATAGAAAACACTGTATATATAAGGAATATATATTTCTACTACTAACAACTGTCATTAACCACTTGGTCCCATGGAGACGTGCAGGTGCAGTTAATCCAACTAATGAATCTAGGATGAGAGGGTGAAAGGAGCGCCAGCCAGGTCGGCCAATTGGCGCCGAAGCACTGGGCCACAAGATTGTTGCGGTGGCCTGTGTCCGGGTGACATTTGACCAGTGCGGAGCCTCGCTCCGATGCTCGATCACTAGGCAGCAATAGTCAGCTCAGCTGGTAATTGCACAGTGCACACGCACGTCGCCCTAACTATGGCCAGTGGGGCATGAGCCCCCTTCCCCCTCAAGCTCAACAGCCTACTAAAACCAACCAGACCAAGCAAAACAAGCTCTTCCTGTCCGAGTCTCTCAGCCAAAAGAGGCAAAGAGGCGGCCGCCCGATCGAAAGCACGAGCGCGCGCGCGCGGCCGGCGGCCGTGGCCATGGAGGACGAGGAGGACATGTGGGTCAACACCTCCAGCCCGAGCGCGTCGCCCCCGACGCCCGCCGCCGCAGCCTCCACCCGCAGCTTCATCTTCACCGCGCTCAGCCCCAACTCCTCCCGCCTCCATCTCCTCTACTCCGGCTCCTCCCCGCCCCACTCCAGCGACAACAACTACAACGGGGGCATGGGCTCTGGCTTCCGCAATGCGGCCGCGTCCCCGGCGCCCTTCTTCTCCTCTGGCGGCTCCTACCCCCACCTCGCGCCCTCCGCGCCCCTCGACGCCGGCCTCGCGCTCGAGCGCGAGATGAGCCTCGGCCACGCCGCCGCAACCTGGGCCGGAGCCGGAGCCGCCGTTGGCGGCGGCGGCGACGGCGCCGACCGCCGCAAGAAGCGCATGATCAAGAACCGCGAGTCCGCCGCGCGCTCCCGCGCTCGCAAGCAGGCGCACGTCTCTGAGCTCGAGAAGGAGGTGCAGTACCTGCAGCAGGAGAACGACAAGCTCCGCGTCAAGTACGAACAGGTGGCCGAAACCCGCCGCTCTATAAATAAATCTTCTTGCCAAGATTTAAGTACCACCGCTTATTTACTAACTCGCCTCTTCTTTATCGATCCGCCGGCGCGCAGCTGAGGGTCTCAGCGGAGGTGCTGGTGCCGGTGAAGAGGACTCTGCAGAGGGTGCTCTCGGCGCCATTCTGATTTTTGACGAGAAGAAGCGAAGCTAGCATAAGCATGGGGCGATGGGAGTTCGCGATCAACCTCGTGCTGCTCCTTTCGCTTGATGTTCTTTTTTGAGGTGGTAATTAATAGCTGTTAGCGAGTACCTCCGCCGCCGCCGCCGCCGCCGCCGCAATTACTACTCACATAGCTTGTGTTGCAGTATTACTTAGCAGCTAGTTCATGCGTGTTCATTTGTACGGATATTATGGATTTTGCTTTTAATTGGGGGTTGTATTATGGTTACTTATCAGAATTTAAGTAGCATAATTGCTACTCTCGCCTTAATCCGTACAGTGGAAGGCGGTGGCCGTTTGCTCAGCTCAGCTGTATTTGGTGTCCGCCTGTTTGTGTTACTGCCATATATACTACCACTATGTCTATATGTAGCTTGTCGCATGGAATTAGGCAGGAAGATTGAGCTTGCATGTACAAATGTGGTAACTATTGCTTCCTGGAACAATGACATTTTGGGACCGAGGAAAGAAAGAAGCCTATATCTTCTCTGTTCGTCGGGTCGATGGGCGAATGTTTTTTCCTTTCGTTCTTCCTTTTTCGCCTCCATTTGTGCGATGATCTGGATGCGTTCGTTCGCCTGTCGGTTTCAGAAACCGAGATGCTCTTTATTTCAAGAATAATTTGGTTGGTGTGAGTCCGCCGGGCAGTCGTTTTCTCCTTTCTGACTCCAAAGCCCCTCCGTCCGTGTTTCCCATGCCATCCCAATGAAATCAAAACTGTCAATGTGCAATAATTTAGCTTATCTATGTGGCCCAGAGGTCATGCAATGTACTGTAAATGGGGACACCTAATGTATGCAGATGCACTGCTAAAAAAAAAGTTACAAAAGACATCTCATCACAATTCTCTTAAAATCGTCTGTAATATGAACCTATCACAGGCGATTTTTAAATATAACCGTATGTGAAGTAAATGGGGATACCTAATGTATGCAGATGCACTACTAAAAAAAACTATAAAAGACGTCTCATCACAAACGATTCTCTTGAAATCGTCTGTACTATGAACCTATCACAGACGGTTTCTAAATATAACCGTTTGTGATACTTCACAGACGATTCTTAACAAGAACCGTCTGTAATAATCTAAATCATCACAGACGGTTTTTGTTAAGGACCGTCTGTGAGGTCCTTAACAAAAACTATCTGTGATGACTTAGATTATAAATAGAACCATATACGATAAGTATGTCATCACAGACGGTTTGTATTAAGAACCGTTTGTATCCTCTGTCGTGGCCCATTTACCACTTATCATAGACGGTTTGTATTAAGAACCGTCTGTGATGAGATGCTTATCACAGACGGTTCATGATACGAACTGTCTGTGATATGTCATCATAGACGGTTTTTGTATAAAACCGTATGTGATTCACAGTGCGGGAGTTCGAAAATTTTTGAACGCGTACACGGGAGGCAAAATATTTTGACGCTATCTTTATAAATAATAGCCAAGTTGAATCGGGATGTGCTGGGGAGGGTGTCAAACCTACGGGACACCGACGTGCTGCCGGACTTCGTCTCCGTCGACGTGCTCTTGTCCAAGTTCGCCGCCACAGGCCTCGACGAAAAGGACCTCGTCCTTCTCAGCTGTAAGCAAACAAACTTCTTCCTCGATGAATCGATCGATCATGGTAGCTAACCTATGGGTGCACATACGTAAATGGTAAATGGGTCCAGCGGCACACATCCGCAATGGCTTCGCCGTCATCGCCTCCGACGACGTGCCCTACAACGACACCTCTACCGTCGACGTCGTTGACTCCTACTCGGACCTCCTCAGCACCCTTTTCACCGACGCCATGGTCAAGATGGGCAGCAGGGGTACTCATAGGCCGCAAGGGGAGGTTAGGAATGTTTTTGTATGTGAGTGGTGTCTTTTTTTTATGTATTTTCAAGAGTCTCTAAAGATGAAAAACTCACATAAACTGTAATGGTACCAACTATGAAACATTCAAAATCTGATTTTTTGCAATAGAAAAAACTATCACAGTTCAGAATCGTCTGTGAAAATAGACTTCTGTGATACCTTTTTGCACAGACGGTTTGAAAACCGTCTGTGATGACTGTCTGTTATCACACATATATAAATTCAGATGGTTCTTTGTGATGACGGTTTAGAACTATGTGTGATGAGATTTTGTGTAGTAGTGATGGTTGACTAGCTCTAGCTGTGAATTAATGGGTCATTAGAGAAAGGGGTTTATTTGTGGGCTTTTCTGTAATTTCACTGTTTAGATAAGATAACGATGGTTGCACCAGGCACAAGTTTTCCTTGGGTTTTTGTTGTGAGTCGTGAGGCATTCGTTTTTTTCTGCTTTGGACCCGGAAGACCATTAGCTTCACAAGCCTGCAAGGACAGATTCTTCATCAGGTTCATCTTGGTATCCCCATCGGTCAGGATTTGTTGTCACATCGCTGTGGGTCCATTTTTTAGAAAATAATATTATTTATTAAAAAATTATAAAACTAGATATTAGTCCAAAACAATTACAAAACTAGTCTCCTATCGTCAATTGGAATGGTAACAGATTCCTGTCGTCATTCAAATTGTCGACGGATCAGACTACTGGCGACAGGGGCTCAACAGTACTCAGAGCACACATCGCTAATGCAACTGGCGATATGGATTCATAATTTTGTTTATTTCAAAATTTAGAAAACTGTCTTTTTTTTTATTCGTCTACACACCTTTTGTACTGAGTATTTATGAGCAGATATTTTGTCGACAAATCACACTGATATTATATAATATTCAACATGACGTCATAACATCTTTTGTCGATAAATTAAAATTTATACTAACTATTTTCGAGCTTATTTTTTGTTGACAAATCACAATAACATTACATAACATTCAGCATAACGCGATAACATCTTTTATCAATAAACCACAATAGCATAATACATAGTTTTTTACAAATCAAAGTGATCTTACAAAGCATTGGGCACCACATATTTCAATTGGGCAAACATTTCCCATGGCAGCGATGATGAACCCTAAGGTTTGATTTGTTGGCCCGATCTTTCGATGAGAACGATAAGTCCGGTAGGTGTCGCTCAACTCGGACGATCTCGACTACGAACACGCAAGGCTCGAAACCACGCAATCGCTGAACTGATTGACAAGTCGTTATCAACCGTGCACGAATACCCGGTTGACCAGACCACGAAGGTCGATTCCTGCATACACCGAAGAAGCACGCAAGAACAAGATAAAGCAATCTAAAAGTGTAAATAAAGATTGAAATATTGAAATTTGGATTTCAAAAGCGGTATTATGGTTGGTCTAGTCGACACAAGCCAATACACGAAGTTTCAACAAGGCTAACTTTTAACTAAACAAAATCCAAGGAAATTAGAGGGGGTGCGTCCTCCTTAAATAGGGGATGAGGAGCCACAAATCTAAAAGAAATAGGGGTGTGACTAAAGGAATGAATTACTGTTCACATGAACAGTAATCACACCACCAGGTGGGCCGGCGGCATATGGGCCAATTCCGGTACAATTACAAGGCCCAAATCGGCCTAAATTGGTGATATAGCACCATCTTTTGACGATTACGAAGTCTACAAAAGGAATTTGGAGGTGAGTCTGGATCCGTTGGAAAGATATCGTCGTTAGCTTTTCAACAAGCCCAAGAACACCCGAATCGGACTCTGTTTGCAAAAGTTATGTCTGTTTTAAGTTGGTGCTGTCAAGCTAATTCCGAGGGCCGAATGGATTCAGGCGGTCCAGCTCAGCGCTTGCTTGTCTTGGACCAAAAGTGACATGGTGCTGCACATATATATATTTCATCGTTAGGTAGCATCATATAGTTCATATAATATAAAGACACTCCTAAAAACAAGCTCACCTGATAATTTAAGTGAAGCGTACAAGCTCTTGTACTTGGAACAACAAGTATAGCAAATATGGTTGTATTCATAGGGGTCATGTCCTCATCATCCTCCCTTTCTTGAAAACAAAGCCGTACTTGGCTTTTGATAAGCTGAAAATAGGGTAACAAAGAAGCCAAGGTGTATGCATGGTATATGTATATGTCATCTGTTTTAACGGTTTTTCGTTGTTGCACAATTAATGTTAGACGATAACAGCGATTATAAAAGATCATTGTATTATTAACCCAAGAGTAATCATATATGTGAATGATCAAAACAAAATTTCTCACATAGCAATTATTGCAACTAGTTTTGCAAATGTAAGTGAAGCATTTATGCAGTTCAAATCTCTAAATTTGTAAACTTGCAGTGATAGCACATAAGGGCAAATCTAGCACTTTTGGAATCAAACAAAATTCATTCATATAATCATATTTCAATTGAGTGTTAGCAAATTCATCTAGCAAGGGTGAAAAGATTTGAAAGTTCTTCCATACTTCAACATTATTATGCACATTGTCAATACTATTTGGTGCAATAAGAGGCGAACACATAGGGATTGAATGATCACTAAGTTTTATTTTTCTCTCACAATGAACAAGATTCAGCACATAATAATTATTGTTTAAAACAACAAACTTCAATTCATCCATGTGATCACAAGTTATGCATATTCGATATACCATAAATTGATTGTCTACACCATAATCTCCAACTAATTTAAAACAGTTGGTGTAGGTGCTAGATAGAGAATTTAGCGATGAAAGTTCAGAAACTTTCTTCATAGCACAATCCAAATTAACGGGCTCATTAAGCATGATATAACACAACGCATCAGAAGTGGATATTCTATCAAGTACTTCCTTATGTGTAATTAATTCGACCTGTGCGAAATTATGTAACTTCAGATTAGCACATGGTTCGTTCAAGTTAACACAAGGAATATCAAAAGATTGCACTACAGCAGGTATATACTCACAAGGCTGCTCTATGTCATGATGTAACATCAAATCGGTACCTTTGTCATTATTGTCCTCCTCAGATACTGTAGGTACCTCAAACTTCTCCTCTGATGACATAAGATGCGTCAGATCATCCTTCATCTCTTCAAGCGTCTCGGTGGTATCTGTGGATGGAGTAGGAGGCAAAGCAATGTTAGCATTTTCAGTTACCTTAGGTTGCACCTCGCTTGTGACCGTGGGTGGTGGAGGTACAAAACGACGTTGTAATTTCTTCTTCATCTGTTCCCATGTGTACATGAAGTGATACTCGATATTTGACCACCAATGTTGAACATCACCGATCAGCGCCGTCCTTGCCCTTCTCATCTTCTCATAAGGATCAATGTCATGTCTTTCAAAGTAGCTTTCCAACATAGTAACCCATATGAAATAGTCCAACGATGTACTCTCAGCGGTGAGTGGCATGATGCATAGTGGTAGTTGTTTACCTTTGAGTTCAAATTTGCCCGTGATGTGATCGTAATCTACCAACTTCAACCAACCTGTTATTGTTAGTAGAAAACGAGGAAACAAATCACAGTGTATATGCTCCTATCAACTACTAGGTTCTGGCGTTTCAACAGTTGCTCTCTCAGAATGCCTTACCAAGTTCTTACTAGTTCTTACCAATGCATCAAGGAAGTGGTACAACCGGTGGTTGGTTCGTGATACTCTCACTTGTGATCAGCCCAACGATTGCGAGGAACGGCACCTGCTGAGTTAGTAGGAAGTGGAGCTCGGAAGGCTAGTATGTAGCAAAGGAATAGCAATTATTCAATTCAGCATCTAAAGTTGAAAAGCAGTTCAAAGTACAAGTCATAAGTGTTGATCCTAGTCTAATCAAAGTTTAGCTAATCAAAGCCTCACTAAGAGATGTGTATGTACACACACGCAAAGATAAATGTGACTTGATGTAAACAATGAAAAACCTCACAACAAGTACTAGAAGAGACGCTAACCAACTACTCAAACTTCTTTGTAGGGCACAAGATGGTTCACACGATGTAGAGCACAAAAACGGAATAACGTGCAGCGTAAACAGCCATTTAGTTTAAATAGAAAACAATAGTTAGTCTCAAGAGATGAAAAAACAAAGTTTTATATAACTTATATATACTCGTTTGAAAGGTTTCGACGAGATCTACAACTTTGCAGTTGAGGCGAACGCCAAATTCCGAAGGGACAACCAAAATAAATGGCAAAAACCGAAACCAAAAACTTGTGACGTAAATTCGGGGCCGAAGATGACCGATTTTGGGTTCCCTGGAGGGAGACTAGTGTATTAACTCAAAAGTATGCGTATCGTCGTTAGCTTTCCAATGAGTCCAAGAACGTCCACATCGGATACCATATGCAAAAGTTATACCCGTTTTACTGAAGGTCTCCCGGAAACGGAATCGTACTCGGACTGGAAACCGACTCGGTTTTAATATTTAAATTGCTATATCTTTTGATTCCGTTGGCTAATATTGCTGAAATTTTTTGTGCAAGTTTGTGGCTATATGTAGAAGGGCTCCACCATTTTTCACTTGTTTTGGTGTAAGATTAATTTTTTTTCTTTTTTCTACCACGGCTTTTGTTTTGTGTGGCAGCCTGTTTCTCCTTCTATTTTTTTTTGCCGGCTCTAGGGTTTTCCACAAGTCGCGAATACAGAAAAATATTCTCTCTTTTTTTTGGTGCATATTAGACGAGTTCTAACCCATGAATCTTCTGTTTTAGATGCAAAAACTAAGAATCCTAAAAGAACGATTAAGCGATGCAAAGGAAAAACACGAGAAGCAATCTAGACAACGACCAACTAGACAATAACTAGAACTAAAGATCAGCAACTAGACACGACAATGCAACCAAATATTCAACAAGCAAACTAAAAAGAAAAAAATTGCAAAGGCTCAAAGGGCTCGGTATGGATGATAGATGCGAATTTTTTTCTTTTGGCAATTTTCTGGACTCTAGGTATGAAAAACAAATCTACTACTAGAAAACTGAAAACTCTCACCGATTAATTGTAGCTCTGATACCACCTGATGAACTCTAAGGTTTGATTTATTGGCCCGATCTTTCGATGAGAACGATAAGTCCGGTAGGCGTCGCTCAACTCTGACGATCTCGGCTACGAACACGCAAGGCTCAAAACCACGCAATCGCTGAACTGATTGACAAGTCGTTATCAACCGTGCATGAATACCCAGTAGACCTAACCACGAAGGTCGATTCCTCCATACACCGAAGAAGCACGCAAGAACAAGATAAAGCAATCTAAAATTGCAAATAAAGATTGAAATATTGAAATTGGGATTTCGAAAGTGGTATTATGGTTGGTCTAGTCGACACAAGCCAATACACGAAGTTGCAACAAGGCTAACTTTTAACTAAACAAAATGCAAGGAAACTAGAGGGGGTGCGTCCTCCTTAAATAGGGGATGAGGAGCCACAAATCTAAAAGAAATAGAGGGGTGGGACTAAAGGCATGAATTACTGTTCACATGAACAGTAATCACACCCCCAGGTGGGCCGGCGGCATATGGACCAATTCCGGTACGATTACAAGGCCTAAATCGGTCTAAATTGGTGATATAGTATATTCTTTTGATGATTCCGAAGTCTACAGAAGGAATTTGGAGGTGAGGCTGGATCCGTTGGAAAGATCTCGTCGTTAGCTTTCCAACAAACCCAAGAACACCCGAATCGGACTCCGTTTGTAAAAGTTATATGTGTTTTAAGTTGGTGCTATCAGACTGATTTCGGAGGCCGAACTGGATTCCAGAACGGGTTCAGCTCGAACTGCTTGCTTGTCTTGGACCAAAAGTGATATGGTACTGCACATATATATATTTCATCATTAGGTAGCATCATATAGTTCATATAATATAAAGGCACTAGTAAAAATAAGCTCACCTGATAATTTAAGTGAAGCGTACGAGCTCTTGTACTTGGAACAACAAGTATAGCAAATATGGTTGTATTCATAGGGGTCATGTCCTCATCAAGCGACCTCAACGTCCCCCATGTGGACCGTCTCGAGTCGGGTGGTCGGATGAGGTTCCCGCGGCGACTTCTGGAGTGTCGATGTCTCCTTTGTTCTTAAGATTTCTCGTAGTCATTTCTTGAAAGTGTGCCTAGACTCCCAGCAAATGGAGTACTTCTTCATACGATGTCCAGCTTCTGCTTTGTCCATGTTGTTCCTGGTGTGTCGTACCTGTCGTCGGCCAACCTTTCCCTTCAGCTCATCAATGTCCGCGGCCCAGATAAATTGGTCTCAGGTCGCATGGCCAGTGAAATGGCCAACCACAGCGTAACCATACATCTCTGCACTTCAGGTTTGTATCACCTCCTCCTTGTTGAAATAGTCAGAGAAGTACTGACCGGGATGCTGCGCCACCGTCAAATATGCGGTCATGACATGGGAGCAGGGACTATGCAGAAGAAGGGGCTTGTTGCAAGTGCATATACAAGTAGTGCGGCGTAGCATGCAGTCGTGCATGATCCTCTCGCGGTTCGTCTTGTGGCATCCTTTATCCCTGCAAATTATCTTGAAGCGAAGCTCCCTTGTGCCCATCTTGAATGCCCGAAGCATCTCACTCTTCTTGCTCTTCTCTTCCATGTACTTGGTGATCATGATGGAGTATAATACTCTGTCAATTGCCATGGCAAGTGACGCGCTGTTGCTTCTGTCAACAAAGTAATTTGTGGTACCGCGGAGAATTGCCTCCACAGTACCAACCAAAAGGAGGCACCTTGCGCCTCGCATGACCAAGTTGTATACCTCGACTAGATGGGTTGTCATGGCACCGTATCGAGCATGACCCCTGTCATGTAGCAGCGACCACTTTCCTTACGCTCGTGCTCAATCCAGTCCGAGAAGCATTTCACTAGCGCCCCCGTCTTCCTCGTCACATTGGGATCATCTGTGGGAAGCTGTGGCAATACTTCCTGGGTCTGGTTAGCGCTTATGGAGGCCCATTTCGATGCTTCCCTTCTATAAGTCTGGGTTCGCTCATCCAGAATCCCTAGAGTGCTTCAAACTTTCGCTGCTAGTTCTGGTTGTACGGCCACTTGAACAGGTTCATCAAGTACTTGTTGTAGAACTGTTTGTAGAAGTTTGCACCTAAGTGCCTCATGCATCACCTGCTCTGCAAATCCTCCCATGTAAGTGGTTCATTCTCTCCTTGTTATAGCTGAGTTATTGCACTCAGCAGACCCGCATGTCGATCAAGTATGACACATACGTTTGGGCGGCCCTGTACAACAGAAATCCTCAAATACCTTAGGAACCATAACCAGCTGTCTGTGTTCTCGCTTTCAACGAAAGTGAATGCCACGGGAAGAACTTGATTGTTTTCGTCCGTCGCTATTACAGTCAGTATCTGGTCCTTGTACTTTCAGTTAGGAATGTGCCATGGACGCACAAGATTGGACAGCAGTGCTGGAAAGCATTGATGTATGGACGAAAGGCAAAGAATGCTCATTGCAGTACCCTCTTATTGGTCCAATTCAGATGCGTGGAATCTTGAATGTCGACATGAGTGCCGGGATTCCTATCTTGTATAATTCGGAGTAGCCCGGGGAGGTTATGGTAGGAGTATTCGAAAATATTGAACCTTGATTCCAAAGCCTTCTGTATTGCCCTCCACGTCTTGACATAGCTGACTTTGTACTGGAACTTTGCCTGAATCGTTCGAATGATGGATCGTGGCTCAAAATCTAGATTATCCACGATCTCACCATACATGAGGTTGGCGATAAAGCCTGATGACAGGCTCCTGTGGGACTGCACTGACTCAGCGACGACACATGTGTGAGGGACAACTATAGAGTATTTCCAGTAGGTGTCCCACTTTGACTGAAATATGTGCACTCGCCAAGGGCATCCCTCTATGTTGCACTTTGATTGTGAATGTACGCCGCACCGGCAAGGCCCAAAATTTGACCGCCTCCTGCACAGCCTCGTTGCATTTGTACATAGCTACTTGCCTGACCTCGCTCTGGTTGTATTCCCACGGTACACGGGAGCCTTCGTTAACGATGAGGATGTCGAACTGGTATGTATTCCACCTAGATGGAACCGCCTGATGGTCCACAACATCGTCGTCGTCGGATTCTTCGTCTTCTGACAATAACATGTAGTCAAAGTCTTCGAGATCCATCCTTTGCACTAGGGATTCCAGCTCCTCACCCTCGTCGGCAAGTCCACTAGCTTGCCTGACTGAAGGAGCTCCATCTGTAGGGTCTTCATCGACAACATTAGCAACTCCGGGAGCTTCGGCCATTGTGTGCATCACGCTGTGGCTGGAGTCCCCGACTTCGTCTTCGGCATCACCACCTCCTTCTTTGGCATAAGTCTAGGCCAGAATGACCAAATCTCGCCCTTCCTCCCTCGCCATGCGTACATATGACTACCACGCCTTGTTCCCTTGAGCTGCATTAACTCCCAATATATGCGATGTGTTGCTCAGGAGGCAAGGCAACTCAATCTTAGGTCATACACAACATAGTCCAAATTGAATGAGTGAAACAACTACTGCATCACAGCGCCCCATGTATGCCACTCTAGTCTTGGTAGAGGCATGGTCGCCGATTGGAAATAACGCAAATCAATCCCCTCGGGACCCTCAAGAATAGTCCCATAACCGTAGTAAATTTTAAAATTGGTGATGTCCAACATATTTGATGCACTGCACCGTAAACAATATTTCCACGATTAATCACATATCTAAAACTAAACTTTCCACTAAAATTGATTATATACAGCATACTACTGCACTATGTAACCGTATATCTAAAACTATGTAATCCATTCGATTAAAAAATTACCCGAAAGGTGGGCGACCGGACAGGCAGCGCTTCGCTAACTTCTCTCCTCCCCTCCCCTCCCTTCCCCTCCCTCCCCGGTTTCTCTTTTTTCTGAATAAAAGTGAGTTTCCCCGAATTTTAGGATTTTGATGGTCTTTTATAGGGGAGATTGTGTTATCATTTGGAATGGCGACAGGGATTTACGGGATCCCTATCGCCAGTTAAAATGGCGGTTTTCTAAATTTTAATATCTAAAAATTAGGAATTCATGTCAACATTTGAATTGACGACATGCACTTGTCGCCAATTCAACTGGCGACAGGGAGCTCTGGGCACTGTTGAGCCCCATGTCGACAATTGGAATGATCACATGTCTCTGTCGTCATTCCAATTGGCGATAGGGGACTAGTTTTGTAATTGTTTTGGGTGATAACCTAGTTTTGTAAAAATAAAAATAATATTATAATATTTTTTTAAAAAAATATTGTAGTGTCACACAAAAGAACATAATTCCCAGCAACTTAGATTTACTAGGGAGGTTTTTTAAAATGATATTATTTTAAAAGATAATTACAATAAAAATTAGTTGAAAAAATACAAATATAGCCGTGTGTCACCATTTCTAATGGCGGCAGGCTCTTGTCGCCATTCCAATTAGCGAAAGGAACCTATTTACTACTAGTCGTCATTCGAACTACGTCCATTTCGACTAGTAATTTGTATCGAATATTGTGCATATCGCAATTGAACTGGCGATAGACAATGGCTATATTAACCCCAAAAATTGGGTGAAAAAGTCATTTTAATTCTGAAAAAAAGGAAAAGAGACATGAGGGTAGAAGAGACCTAGCGAAGCCTTGCCGGTTCGTGGTGGAGCAGACGGAGCAGCAGATCTGGCCACCTATTTTGCAGGTAAATGTTATTACAACTTTATACGTAAATTTGAAACCTCGTAGGTTAACAAATAAAAATAGTGATGTAGAATTCAATGTATTAGATAATTTTAGTTGTATTGTTGTTTGATGTAGTACATCATTTTAGATGTGTATATGATGTCATTAGATAATGTTGTTAATGTCGAAAATACTTTTTAAACTAGGAAAATAGGAAGACACCTCTAAAAATAACAAGATACATATTAAAAACCTGAAAAAATTACAGAGTAGCTCAATATGGTATTTTAATCCAAACGTAATTTTGGTTTTCATTTTTGCACGGTTAATATTATGTTAATGCCAAAAAAAAAACCTTTTTGAACATGGAAAATAGCAAAACACATCTAAAAATTCTCTAAAAAATTCAGAGTAGGTACAGAGTGTATGTAGATGGTAAATGGGGTATGCATGCGAACTTAGTTTTGGTTTCCATTTGTGCATGCAAAATAATTTGCAAACAACGAAAATAGCAAGGTACCTATAAAAATTCTATGAAAATTCCAAAGTAGCATCTGTACACGTCAAGATAGCTCCAAAATAGCAAGGTACCTATAAACAGTTGTGTGCATATATGTTTCGTTTGTGCCGCTAGTCGTGCAATAATTGAATTAATTATATATGTCATTTCTTATTACTTTTTGTAGATGTTTCGTAGTTTTTACAATGTATGCAATGAATTTTCAGGTATGGCGGACCAAGGATACGTTGCGCAGTAATCGTACGAGTTGCTTCACTCAGTCATTGACACACATCATCGTAGCCGTCTCAGTACCATCCTCTCTAAGGAGGGTGAGGCGGCGATTGAGCGTGGCACGCTGCGGCTGTGCACGTCCAAGAGGGCCTGGAGGATGGACCTACGTTGGGTTCCAAGGTACGTGCAATTGTGATATTTGTGTACTCCATTGCAGCCTAACTATTTTGGGTGGACTAACGTATGTTCTTAATATTTTCAATGCAGTTAGAGGGTGGTAGACCTCCTTCCACAAGCGAGGATGGGGGAGATGACGTGGGAGGACGACGAGCACCGCGCGGGCGGTGGTCGTACTCAAGGCGCTTTTCGTACTGATTGACCAGTGGAGGACGGAGACGCACACGTTTCACCTCCTGTACGGGGAGAAGACACCGACGCTTCAGGACGTGACCTTCCTGACCGGGTTGCCCTGCACGAGCTTCCCCCTGGCGGCCCATGACGTCCCTGCCACGTGGCACACGGAGTTCCTCGTGAGGTTCCAAGGGGTGTTGACACCCAACAGCTTCTACAGGGAGTTCGGCAGCACCAACGGACCGTCGCTGCAGTGGCTCTGCCAATTCTACGTAAATTTTTGTAACTCTTATCCTTCCGCTTCAATTGCTTTGTGCAACTTACTAATGTGTATTTGTTTTCTTGCAGCCGGAGTGTATGGCAGAGGACGCACCCGAGCACACGGTGAGGAGGTACTTCAAGGTCTACTTGTTGTAACTGTTCGGGTGGGTGATGTTTCCAGGGTCCCACGACGACAGTGTCGACAAGCACTTCATCCAGTACGCATGCGGCAACCCTAAACCCATTTTTTTTATTTTGCTCCGAATGGGGCTATTTATTTTATTGTGCCGTCGAACTCGCGTTCCAAATTGCATTGCTGATATCACATTCTCTACTTCACATTTTGTTATCTTCTTCAATTTTGGATTACGAAACACGCAGATACTTCAAGGTATTACCAAATTTTTTTTGTGAAATATACTAAATCTTTAGGCCAAATTCTATAGACATAAATAAAAATAAATATAGGGCCATGTCGCCAGTTGAACTGGCGAAATTCGCTCATTGCCAAGTCAATTGGCGACAAGAACCTCTCCCTACTGTTCCAATTGGCGACAGAGATCTTGTCGCCAATTGGAATGATGACAGGAGCCCGTTGCCATTTGGAACGACGATAGGCACATATTTTATCAATTTGTTTTAATGACGACAGACACATATTTTTGTAAAAATAATCAACTATTGTTTTTGTAGTTATGTTTTAAATTAATATTATTTTAAAAAACTTACCAGGGCCAGGCATTTACTTGGGTTTGGCATTTTACATTAATTTCATAAGAAAATAGTTAATTTCAGCATGAATAGAAAAAACTAAAACATTCTAAACGGACCTAAAATTCAATTGGCTTATAATTGGAGTAGTGAGATGGTAGCCCGGCCAGGGACCCATCAACAAATTATTAAGCTATTAGGGTACAAGTGAGCACGGCCTATGGTCCAAAGCCATAATATTCTCCCTGGCTTTGTCCTGATCACGATAATTGCCTAAAGATATTTTGTGAACTACATCGGAGACACTTGAAACAACTGTCCCTAATGTATGTTCAGTACAGTATAGCATCGGTCAAAAAGATGATTTTTTTCATCGGTCAAAAAGATGATTTCGGTCAAAAAGATGATTTTTTTCATCGGTCAAAAAGATGATTTTTTTTTAAAAAAAAAAATCATCCTAATTTCATAGATAATTACAAAAAATAGGCGATTTTTTTTTGTACAAAGATAGGTGATTGTCGCCATTTGAACGGGCAACATACACCTATTTCAATTGCCGATTTGTATCGAAGAGTGTGCAAATCATTAGTAGAAATGGCGACAGGAACCCGTGGGTTCTTATCGTTAGTTTAACTGGTAACAGAAACCCTGAAAATTAGGTGAAAAAACATTTTAAGTTCGGAAAAAAGAGAAGAGAGCGGAGGAGAGAGGAGAAGAGACATAGCGAAGCTATGCCAGTTCCTAGCGGAGGAGACAGACGGAGCAGCAGACCTTATTGTCCATTCTATAAGTAAATATTCTTGCAACTTTGTACGTAAATTCGAGACATTATAGGTTAGCAAATAAAAATAGCAATATAAAATTCAATGGATTAGATAATTTTAGTTGTATTGTTGTTTGATGTAGTACATCATTTTATCTGTGCATAGTTTAGTTCGTCGTATAGATATTATTTATGTTGCAGTACTCAAACGGTTTAGAAAAAAAAACCCCGCAAAAATACTAAGAAAACTTTGTAGGTTTTCATTTTTACACAGCAAATAATTTGTTAATGTCGAAAATACTTTTTAAACCAGGAAAATAGGAAGACACCTAAAAATAACAAGATAACTATTAAAAATCTGAAAAAATTATAGAGTAGCTAAAAATCAAAATAATCATAACTTAATTTTGGTTTCTATTTGTGCACAGTAAATCTTATGTTAATGCCGAAAATACTTTTCAAACCAGGAAATTGAGAGTAGGTGCATAGGGTATGTAGAGAATAATTAAAATAATGTGAATTTAATTTTTGTTTCTATTTGTATACGGTAAATATTTTATAAATGCTGGAGACACTTTACAAACAATGAAAGTAGCAAGGTACCTATAAAATATCTATAAAAATTACAGAGCAGCTAAATATGATATGTTGAGCTTAATCAAAATAATACCAAATTAACTTTGGTTTTCATTTATGCACGTTAAATATTCAGTTAATGCCAAAAATATTTTTTAAACTAGAAAAATAGCAAGACACCTCTAAAATTTCTCTAAAAAATCCAGAGTAGGTACAGAGGGTATGTAAAACTGAATTAAAATATTGTGAAATTAATTTTTCTTTCTATTTGTACATAGTAAATATTTTATAAATGTTGGAGACACTTATTAAACAAGGAAAGTAGCAAGGTACATATTAGAAATCTGTAAAAATTACAGAGTAGCTATATAGGGTATGTATTCGAACTTAATTTTGGTTTCCATTCGTTCATGCTAAATAATTTGCAAATCCTAAATATGTCTCACTAATCGTGCAATAATTGTATTAATTAGATATGTCACATCTTATTACTATTTGTATGTGTTTCATAGTATTTATAATGCATGTACTGAATTTGTAGGTATGACAGACCCAATATATGCTGCGCAGTGGTTGTGCGAGTTGCTTGACCATGTCATTGGCGTGCACACCATAGCCACCTCAGTACCATCCTCCCACAGGAGGGCAAGGCGGTGATTGAGCTTGGCGTGTTGCGGCTGCGCACACCATGAGGGCATGGAGGGTAGACCCACATTGGGTTCTGAGGTATATGCAATTGTGACCTTCATGTGCTCAATTGTAGTCTGACCACTTTGGGCGGACTCATGTTTGGTCTTAATCCTTTCGACGCAGGTTGAGAGTGGTAGGTCTCCTTCTACTAGCGAGGTTGGTGGAGGCAACATGAGAGGACGACAAGGACCGCGTGGGTGTTTTACGTACGACCGGTACCTCCTAACGGCACTGGTTGACCGGTGGAGACCGGAGACGCTCACGTTTAACCTCCCGTGCGAGGAGATGGTGAAGACGCTTTATGACGTGACCTTCCTGACCAGGTTGCTTTGCACGGGTTTCCCCCTAGTGGCACACGACGTCCCGGCCACGTGGCACAAGAAGTTCCTGGCGAGGATCTAGGGTTTCTCGCTTGCCAGCGGTGGCTCTGAGGAGTTCAAAGAAGACACACGGTCGTTCTTTGCAATGGATCTGCCAGTTCTACGTAAGGTTTTGTAACTCTTGTCCTTTCGCTTCAATTGCTTTGTGCAACTTACTAATGTGTATCTATCTTCTTGCAGCCGAAGCGTATGGCAGATGACGCACCTGAGCACACGGTGAGGAGACACTTCGAGGTATACTTGTTGTGGCTGTTCGGGTGGGTGACTTCATCTAATACGCATGTCAGCTGGCGGACTGGGAGGTGGAGGAGTTCCAACCCTACGCCTGGGGCCTGGCAGTGCCATTCCTGACGTACCGCGCCCTGTGCGACGTGTCCCACCAGGTTCAGGATAGCTTCATCCTCTTTGGATGCACACTGCTTCTTCAATTGCGGTCCTTCGAGCGTTTCCAGATCGGACGACCATTGCTAGAGCTGGGCACCTACACAGTCACCATGTACGCCAGGACTGTTCGATTTCGTTCCAATCAACCTTTTTTGGATTCCAAAAATGCGTATATGTATCGTATGTCTATTTCGATTTATTGATTCATGCATGTCGGCGTTTGTCATGTACGAAACCAAACCCAGCACGTGATGTATTTCTCAATTAAATTATGAAGTCTTTCCAACTTAAATCTCTTTTCCAAAATATTTTGACTATTAAATACTACGTAATCTTTTCCCGAAGAAACTAGTTCCACGAAAAATACAATCGGTATAACAACGCGTATGGCAACTCTAAACCCATATATTTTTTGCATTTTGCTGCGAAGTGGGCTATTTGAGTTATTCCCGAAATCGCGTTCCAACTTGTACCGTCGATCTTGCATTCTCTACTTCACATTTTGTTATCTTCTCCAATTTCGGATTACGAACTACGCAGACACTTGAAGGTATTACCAAAAAAGTACATGAAATACACTAAATTTTTAGCCCGAATTGTATAGATATAAATTTTAAAAAATAAATATAGGGCCCTGTTGACAAGGTCTTGTCACCAATTGAATTGGCAAAATTCTCTTGCCGTCAGTCCAAATGGCGACAGGTACCTATTTTTTGTAAAAAAAAAATTAACTATTTTTTGTAATTATCTTTAAAATTAATATTATTTTAAAAAAGCTAAAAATTACTAGCATATTACTGGTGGTGAGGTGACAACAAAAAGCTGGTACGTACTTAATTAGCCTAAATACATGCAATGATTATAGCCCTAGCACTACAGACCTAGCCAACGAAGAAGAGTGTTCAATTTTGCCGTTTGTTGCAGAACGAACGAATACTTTAATATGAGCTGGCGTAATTTTTTACACCATTACACGGCTAGACAATCCATCTATATTTAAAATAGAGTTGTATTTATTCTAAACCTAACATGCTTAATAGCAGTCCTATAACATAATAACTCTGATAAGGTGGCGCTGCGCGCTGAATAGCTTATTTTGTGTGTAAGCCGCAGCCTAGGCATTGCTGCGCATAACACACCAGCCCACGCACCCCCGTGCTACATGAGATGCTCCAGCTCCGCGCTTCGGTAACATCATAATTTTTTAAGCTCTAAAAATCTTTGGAATAGTTACTAGTTAAAAATTTTACCATTTGAATTTTTATTGAATTTTAATTAAAGCTTAATATGGACTTTAGCATCAAAACAATTTAATATGATTAATCCCAACATCAAAATTTGTCAAAACTATTTTATTTGGATTCCATGTGTTTGGATATATTTTCTAGAATTTTTCTAAGTTCATTTGCTATTTTCTAATTACTAATTGGATTTTATGTATTTTTCTAAAATAGAAAACCTATTAAAATCCTTAGAAACGATGTCGGGCGAAACCCAACACTATTCCGTCGGCCGTTCTGGCGCGGCCGCCTCCCTCGCTCGCCTTATCATCCGCTCGCTCCGATCGACATGCGGGTCCCGCATGTCAGTCCCTCTCTTCCCCCACGCGCGTCGCTTCCTTCGCTGATGCGTGGGCCCCACCACAGTGTCGTCGTCTCCGACTCGGTTTCTTCCCCGTACGAGGCCGCGCCGCGTCCGCCATTACCGCTCCTCAATCTCAAACCAACAAAACAGATTCTCCAACTAAAATCTCTCGGATTTCGCTACCAAATCAAATCTCTGATTCTCCCGCACCCGTATCTGCTAGCAATCGGGACGAAAACGAACTCTATCTCGTGATTCAAAAGAAGCCAAGAAAATCCTGATTTGGTGATTCCCTAATCCGGCAGGCCTCGGCCCTATAAAAGGCGCCCTAGGGTTCGCCCTTGTCTCCGCACCCCAAAACGCCTAGCAGCCACACTACGATCGCTCTAGCGCCGCCGCAATAGGAGGTTTAGGTTCCGCAATATGAGGTTTAGGTTTTCGACCGAAGGTTAGGGTTTCGCAAATTCCACCACCGCCGGTAACGCCCTGCCCCCGTGGACAGCACCACTGACTTCCTCGTCGCAAGAGCTTTCCCGTGCACCTCTTTGTGACCTCGGAGTGTTATTGTTAGCACTGAGTGGCTTAATAAATGTAAACTCGACTATAAGGTCAAAACCATTATTGGCTATTCAAATTAGTCGTTTATTCTATTAATCGTCTTGTGTGAATTAATATTCATCTATGTTGATACTGTGTGCACTAACGTGATTACGGGTAGTCACGAGAATACGAGGGTCGAGTGTATTTTGGGTCGATAGCTTCCCACGTGGGATCGGCAGTAAAACACGCGTGCACGTTGCGAGTGGCGGTAAAATGGCTCGGTATCGTCCAAACCAGCAGTAAAACCCCCGTATCATGGAATTTACGATAAGAATCGTCAGTAAAAAAGATCGCGTGTCACCCACCCAGAATCGATAGTAAAACCCGCAAATAGGATGGTGCTTGACGATAAAATTAGTCCCGAAAACACCAGATCGGTGTTAAAAAAGTATCTAGAAACACATGTGGAAGCATTTTCCCTCCCCTCATGTATCCGACCTATTTTTACTGCCGGCTCCACCATCATTTACTATCCTCCCGCCGGTTTACTGTTATGCATGACAGGTTACACCATTAGTGTGGTTTTACTGTTTGTTTCGAGCTATATTACTGTAAGTGTCATCAAGTAGTACTACCCATGTGTATGTTTGTAATTACTGCTCTTATTACTATGGTTTACTTTACTACAAAATGTATTTTATTGTATGACAAATAATTCCCAATATGTTCGCGCGATGTCGTGCATTCCACCAAAAGCGCTCCACACGTCCTCTAGTGCCGCCTGATAAAAAAAGTGCACGATCCCATGCATCCCACCAAACGCACTCCCCATGTAATCGAACATAAAATCTGACCACCTCCCACGAAAGCCCGATCAACACCGCTTCCCGCGCCTACAGTGTCCCTTCCTGACTTCTCCCTTCTGACGAACTTTTGTTGTACTGCCCGTTGAGCATTACTGGGGCAGAATGATTATCTGATTTGCAATGGTAAACTTTCGTATACATACAAGTAAAAGTAGATGTCTGATGTAGTAAGATCAGATGATGGGTCAGGTGGCTGTTGGCAGTAGGCTTATTATCACTAAAAAATTACTTCGCATGAGGTACATTTTGTTACTATCAGACGTGACGTCTCACATCACACGCGGGGAGAATGTCGGTCCTTTCCCCGAAATACACAGAAAGTCTGTTGTGACACGATGATCCGACTGAAAATATGTTTGGCATAATTTCTATAATATACGTTGCAAGTTACTGCCGGATGGGACATCGTGTATCAGGAGGAGATAGTGGGAATGTGTCTCGATAAAAAAAATACAAATATATGTGATTCAACATTAAGAAAAATTACACAATTATTGTGCTATCCGTTGTGTATCACCGTCAGCCGTATGCGCAGTATCTCAGAGAAATGGCAGTAATACTTATACACGGATTACTGTCACACACTCTATCAATTACTATTGAATCGTGTTATGCATGAGTGCGTACATTTCTGGCCCATTGAATGTAGTTAAGTTAATGGGGGCAACTGTATGAGGATTGTGTCCGCACGTCCCACCTGGACTGGTCACGAGCGGTGGGCAGGCGGGGAATAGAATAGTACACACACACATACAACGCTTGAGTGCTGAATAGCTTATTCTACATGTGGGCCGCGCTACGTGCAACGCGTCAGCCAACGCTCCCATGCTACGCACGGCGTGGCAACACCCGCGCCTCCCGCGTGGGATCGGCAATAAAACCTACATGTGCATCAAAATCGGCTGTAAAAAAAGATTGTGTATCACCCGTGGCATTTAAAAAATGTTTTACCGCCAATTCAGCAAGAAAGATGGGAAAATAATGCTCGGGGTGCTGGTTTTACTACAAAAAGTATGACGTGTTACTGATCTAATAAATGATATAATGGATTCGGTGATCATTTTACTATAAAATGACGCGTAATATTTCTGTTATCCATGCATTCGTTCTGTTGTTGTCCTCTCCCCTTGTTTTTTTGTTTTTCAAGAGTTGCTGTCAGTGAGGTAATGTTTGACTGCTGTTTGAACTGGATATTACTGGTATACACCAAAAAATTGAGTACAAAATTCCTTTTTGGAATCATAATTTTTATTGTAAAAAACAAGTGTCTTTATTGTCTATTACAAAAAGGTTTACTGGATCTTTAGAAGTAAAAAACTACTTCAGTGTGTTGCGCGACCTATACTTCTCTAGTACGATGGGGAGGGGCTTGAGGATGTTGACCTTGTGGAACGACAGGTAGAACATCAGCTGCGCCCTCTACTCGTTCCCCTTCTCCTACATATAGATGATAAAAATGTCGGGTGCCACAAACTATACATCTAATTGCTGCAAGTTGCGAAGGTGATTAATTCTTACCGGCTCTATCTGCGTGCAGATCATCTGGCCTTCACCGTCCCAAAACTCCAAGAACTTCATTACGAAAAAAAACGCAGACGTTCTCTAGGACCTACTTCGGCGTCGGCATGTTGTGCACCCTCCAGTTCACGATGATAGGGAATTTCCCAGCTGTCATGAATTGTACGCTGCGCATAGACGAGGGATTATCTTACCTCTCACTGGGTTGTGGTGGTCCTCCTTTTGTGATTTTTTTTTCTTGTAGTCGTTGGAGTCCATCACTTCAACACGCTTTTGCTCCCTGTTGAAGCAGTAAACGGACCTGTGCGAGTTGTGTAGAACGGGGAGGAAGATCTGCAAAATAAAAACTGTGAAATATATGTCCAATAAAACAGGCTACGTGATGTATGAGATTTAATGTTGTGAACCATGGAATTTACTGGATCATAACACGATAATTAATGCGAGCTATATCGGAGAATAAAAATTATTTAAGAGTTTTACGCGCGTGAAGTCCAACCCCCTCCCAATATGCTCCTTCAGCGTGCTCACAGCATGTTCTCTACTGCACTGCTCTTTTTTTACGTACTCCTTTATGATTTGTAGTTTTCATCGACGGGCAAACTTGAGTTGTTAGATATTATCGAGGGCGATGTTATGCATTACTGGTATGCACATAGGCATTTACTGTGAAAAACATCTTCACAAAAACAACTTACCGACAGTTTGATGGGGTGGAACTCCTGTATCCATCATTGTCCGGCCTCAGGTCGGCGTCGTCTTGGCACAAGCACTAGATGAATTACGAGATAAACATGTCTTTCGTCATATGCTTGTCCTTTAATGACCCTGCCATGTCTTTTCCAGTGGCCACTATGAATTTCCTAGTATCAATCAGATCCTTATTCATACTACCAAGATAACAAATTAACTTCAAAAGATATGATCGAAACCAAGGAAACAAAGCTTTATTTTATAGAGTCCAAAGGTTACATATTACATGTTACAAAAGTAGAAAAAAATCCTAGTTACATTTCTTCTACGACTTTTCTCCCAACTGATTAGTCTTTTCGATCCTTCTTCAAAGTGGTCGAAGTTGATCTCTATCGTCATTGAGATATTTTTTGCCAAATTCCTGAGGACTTCAATCCATAGAACAAATTAGCTTTTCGACCACCCTTAATTCATGTTCCATTCATTTTCTTTCCACGATCTTACTCATAGTGGAAGAATACCAATGTGATGTGGGTTCGTACTCATAAAAAAGCTTTGAAAGTAGAAATCATACCTTTATCTTTTAAATACCACATATCATCATATACCATTTTCCACTTCAAGAAAAGCTTCGGAGAAGTTCCTTGTAATAACAACAAAGATGGTTGACTTCTCCATCCTTGATTCTTCCCATTCAAACTTATGTCTGACTATTTCATCTGAAGAAATATATTCAGACTCGAGGAGTTTAGGGATAGAATTTTAGGAATAAGTAGAAGTGAAAAGATAGAAAGATTGTGAGTGGGTTTTTCTTCCGCACTTCTTATGGTTGTTTACAGCCATCAGTTTATGATATAATTCAATGGATAAGAATGGAAGTCCAATGGTTTTTCTTGTTGGGAATCAAAGCATCACTATATATTTGGAAACTATTCTTGACGAGGATTAAATTCCAAAATCTTAAATAAAATCCATATAGCTTATGACCGTAAACCTCATAATTAACGACCCCTATGGTCGTTAGAATTCTAGGGGTCAACCGATGGGTAACCTGGTCCAGTTAGCTACTCTTAGAAGCTCTGAATTGGTACTTGGACCCAGTTCCAAGTATATCCCTTCCGTGTGATGAATGGAACATGTGTCTTAATTGCTCCAATCCACGCGGCGTTTTTGACCCTAAGTCACTGACAATAACCACCCTGTTGTTTTATCTCCCTCTGACATCAACCGCTGATCAGTTGGCATTTCACTCACTGCCACTGCACCTCCGACCATACGCGTCACTTCCAAGGGACGTCTTTTCTAGGAGTAACTGTGGAAGGGGGATCGAAGAAAACAAGCCCCAGCGGTGTGAAGATAGTTTAAGCAGTAGCAAGCAATTCGCTCAATGTAACTAGGGCTAGTATGTCACCTTGTTCAGGACACCCCTTGTAAAGATCCAGTTCATTGCAATAAAGAGCAACCACATTCTCATCCAATAACTGTTAGCCAATTTCCTCTTTTTCATTTCGTAAGATCGACGACTTGATCTTCGACAGCTGGTGCCGTCCGTGGGGAAGAAGGCGTTTAGTTCTTAAAGATATTTTGGCTCAGCGATCCTCATTTCCATTTTGTTCCGTTGTCATTTCTGCGATCATAGCGGGAATATGGGATGAGGAAAACTGGTTCGACTTAGCGGACTGCTCCAACCTCGACATGGACGCATGCATCCGCGCCATGGAACACAACGCGATGTCGTCGTCATCCTCTTCCATTGTAGGCTCACCGCTTGCAGAGACTAGCGAAATCGACCAAATGGAGGAAGATTCACCACCGTCATCAATGGTGTGCCCAGAGGAATCAGTTGTTCCGATCAGTTTGGAATAACCGAACGCCTCTTCAAGTCTGGTTCTTCCGAATGGCAAGAACGGCGATAAAAGCCAAATGATGCAATCAGAGGGTCAATGTAATCTAGAGACAGTCATGGGTGACCAGTATTCGTGTAACACCCCAGCCCAACATGAGCCTGGAATGCTACTAAAATAACAATATCACAAATACAAATCCAAGACACTATAAAAAAATTCGGCAGAACCTCCTTTGTATAACCAAGTTTACCAGAGATTCCAATAGATGCTTATAAAATTATCACTATTTCAACATCCAAAGTTCATCAAAGCATTCATAAATAATCTACTCAGCTAAACATAAGCAAGCATAATTAAAATTTACCACTCTCATTATTACAAATAAACCAATGCATTCAAGTATAGCCAAAGTTAATTCTTAAGCAGTTTGCTTGTTGTAAAGGTACGGTCTAAATGATAATTATCTTTTCAAGAATATATGGTAGTGAGTGCAACCAAAGCAACCCTACTCCCTCCCATGCATGCCGTCCGTAAACGAGATACCTAAAAACACAACATCAGAAAGAGTGAGTCCAAGACTCAGCAAAGTACAAATAGCAAGACAATATCCAACACAACTGTAATTAACAACATCCATCCACGTAACCCAATAAGAAATATGTCTCATGCTTATGCGATGCAAACTGTTCAAATGCACTTTTCTTTCTCTCTTTTGCATATACCGGTATTGCGGAGTGTGCATCCGTCGATGCACACCCATGCATGTGCCTTCTAGCACAGGGACCTTAGCCCATACATCACAAGTATGGGGACCCAAAAGCCCATCATATTCATGACGGAGACCTCAATTAATGCTTGGTCACCACGTGACCATGCCTCCAATATGATATCATGATGCACATGGTCAATACTTTAAATCATCATGCATACATGAAACTTACGCATACTTCTAGCATTTACGGGCATTAATGTCCATAACATTCGAGCATCCACGATTAACATAATATACTCATAACATAGTAAACATGAACAAATGATCACACACAATTTACCACTACTGTACTTGCCTTAACCACGAGAGAACGAGGGAGGTACAGAATGAGCTGCTCCCTGCACCGGTCCACCACCTGAATAATAGTTATAACACATGCTAAGACACAGCAGTGGATCAAAACAACCTATATAACAACAACCATGGACTTGCAAAACTCCTAACTCAATCCCGACCCCAAACTCCTAAACGTCGATTTGTCCCCTCGGTGGACAGTCAACTTCAAAAATCCATATCTATTAGTACAGGGGTCCAAATAAGATGTTCTTAGACTTTCTGGAAAGATAATTAAATTCTCCAACTAAGTCTAGTTTGTGAGCCTTACTGAATCGGCAAAGTAATACCGCTACCAGGCCAATTAAAAAAACATCAACTTCACATTGGGTTTCTGGACAGAGTACTAAAACCACCATAACGTTTGCTACACAACTCAGAATGGGGTGATCTTAGACTTTCTGGAATCATGACAAAACCAGCTACAATAGTCTAGTTGGACAAGTCTCCTGATTCGACCTCCTACTAATTCTTATACTCAGGTTAAGTTTTTCTAAGTCTCTGCAATATGACAGTTAGCAAAACAGCGACGGTAAAAACTTCATAACTTTTGATTGAAACCTCTAAAAATTGTGTTCTTTATCATCTTGGAAATCTTTATGACTCCTCTACAATATTTGTTTTGGGTGGCTTTTCTAATTCGGCCTATAAAAATTCATAATAACCAGACAATACAATCTGTCACAACTCGTCAGCTCTCCTGGTCAGTCTCGGTAAAACTACCATAACTTCTAAACCGTTGGTCCAAATCAGGTGATATCGGTGCTCAAAGAAAGCTAAAACCGAGATCTACAACTTTCTAAGAGGTGATCTGGTCATAAAATGAACGTAACGTACCCAAATCTGACGAGGCGGCGCACAGCAGGGAGAGGTGGGGAGAGGCGGCGGCTCAAAGTGGGGAGGAGGAGGGAGAGTGGGGAGTTTAGGGTTTGGGGGGTGGGAACCCCCCCTTTTGGCCACCCACCACATGGGCCCCTCCTGGGCTGCGGCCCAGGCCCAGGTTGTCGAGGATTTACGGAAAACCCCTTCTCTTTTTAGGAATTTCTACTCATTTAATTGTCTTTTCTCCTCCCGGCTATTTTCTAATTACCCGATTCAATTCCGAGGTATTACAATTCGCCTATGACTCCTACGTATTCCGGGGGCCAACTGACACTTGGTGAGAGTAGCAATGAAGTTACCACCAGTCGAAGGCTAGGTAAAGAAGATCAAACTTAGCCTGCAGTTGGGAATCTACCGGATCAGTCTGAGTCCACCACAAAACCCAACAGATGTGGTAATCTCTGACCGCTCCCCATCATGGAGGCTCTATGCAGAAGACCAGGAAGACTTTCCCTTAGTTACAACGGGAGCTCGTCGGAAGATTGTTGTTGGAGGCACGTGGTTAACGCAATCGGTGATACTAATCAAGATGTCGTGCACCATCCTCCAGAACATAACCCGCCAATACACGTTGGTGGAAATGACGCTGTCACTCACGCACCGTCCTGAAATGGCAGAGGTAATGGAACTTGTGAATGTCAATCAGTTAATTCACTTGTTTCTACCCCACTGCACACGATGGGTCGAAGTGGGAAAAACAGAAGGTTAGAGGGGAATTTGAGCCATCGAACACCTTGTGCCAGTGTGAACCCCCCAAGACCTTTGGTAATAATTCAAAACCTGTAGCGAGTTCGCAACATTTTGAATAACCAAGATTCTACTCTGGCAGAGACTCTAGGTTATGTTCAACTTGCAGGGTAGGTATTGGATATCCTCCAACAGACCATGCAATGTACAAAGATGTACAGGGAACAGAGGAACTCGCAAACTCACACTATGACTTCGTCCTGTTCCTCCCTTAGCAGGGGACAACATTGTCGTACTGGAAACCATCCGGTACCAAGACTGTAACACCACAGCCCAACATAGAGCCTAAGATGCTACTAAACTACTCTGCATAACTATTTCATTTCAACTTAGTAATCAGCTTTCAGCAAATCATTCAACCGAAAGACACAATTATAACCATCATGATTTAGCATCATCTAAAATTTATCAAAATAAATAATATCAACTATCAATTGTAATCAATCTAAGTATGGAACTTTCTCTTTAACATCCAAATCCGAATCCAACGTCTTTACTACACCATGGGAAATATTTAACAAGTAGTGATAATGCATTAAGATTCAACAGATTTACTAGGATGAAGTCTAATCCAATCAACCTAGTTATCCAATCAAACAGGATCAAATGAACCAACGACCGAGGTTCAAAAGTATAAACAATTCATCCACGAATACAAGTGAATCAACCACCACAAAGGGTGGACACAACCGAAACTAAATGTAATAACATGAACTTGAGATTGAAGATAAATAAACTAATTTTATTTGCCATGAATAGTGTAAGTATGATGTGCATCAAGACTACCCCTTCCCATGCATGTCGCTGCCTCGAGAGGTACCTAAAGAACAACAACAACAAGCCTGAGTCCACGACTCAGCAAAGTACAACAAAGATAATAAACAAAGATCATGAGTAGACAATGAGGATATCAAGTCACCATATGAACATCAGCAAGGGACCATAAATAAATCTCTTATGCTTGAATGCAATGCATATGACAAGAATGCTCTGTCTTTCTTCTTTGCAATTACCGGTAATGCCGAGTAGTACATCCGCCGATGCATACTCAAGCCTCTGCCCTCAGCCACAGGGACCTCAAGCCCACACTCCACGAGTGTGGGGACCAATGCCCATCCAATACATGATGGGGATGTCATAAGAAACAAGACATGGCTACCAAGTAGTCCAAGAATCAGAAATGAATACCGTGATGCAAGTGAATTTCATAATCTTATTCCAACATGAGAGAAATAGCATTCCGCGATAATAGCCTAGAAATAAACTCATAAGTAAACCATGGCATTTATCATGAATACTGCATCCCAATTCATTCTATACTATTTGTACTTGCCTCAACCGCGAGAGGAATGATGATAACGGGAAGGCTTTAACCCCGGGGCTCACCACCACCTGACAACTGTAAAGTATACTAAATATACCATTAAAAAGTGCATAGCATAGCAATATAACAAAATGAAATCAATCACTCTTAATCACAACCCGAAAGTTAACCGATACACTCACAAATCCCAATCTGCCCAAACAGACAGCTATCAAAATAAAATCCATAACCTTTGACTCAAAACTCCAAAAGTCATGAATGAAGCTTTCCTGGAATCTACACAAGCATAGCTACAACTTCTCAGGTGACCAAAAGATCAAATTATCCCATATAAGCCTTTGTTTTTAATCCCGAAAACCGTTTTGTCATCTTTGGTACTACTGACTTGGGAACTTCATAACTTTTATTTGGTACATCCAAATTCAATTTTCTAAGACTCCCTGGAAAGATAAAAAATATCTACAATAACTTTGTTGGCTAGATTCTCTAATTCTGCCATTATCAGGATCTAATTTATAGTTGAAAACTGAAAGTTAGAATCTAATAGATTAAAGGAACAACATTACAAGAAAATCTATATCTTCCAAATGGTTGAACCAAAATTCATGATCTTTATCAATATGGAAAGATAATAGAATTTCCTACTAAAGTTGTGTTGGGAGACCTCCCTGAATCGGCCATTACCAAAACCTTATTTATTAAACAACACGACTGATGTAAACTCGTCAGTATTTCTGGACAGCAGTAAAGAAACTAATGTATCTCCCGAACTACAACTCCGTATGGGGTGATCTCAGACCCTGTAGAAATCTAAATACAAACCCCACAAATCTCTAGGAGACCCTAACCTCCAATCCTATCTTTAACTACGCAAAAAATGATGAGCAAACAGGTTACAAATTACTTATTCTAATCACAGTAGTTCAACAATTCTCTAATTGATGGCAATTAAGGATCTAACTAGATCCAAACAGCGGGGAGAAGATCGTTACCCTTGAAGACACTAGTGAAACTCGCTGGAGATCCCCTACGAAGAACTCCTTCTTCCCCACCCCCTTACTTTCACCTTTGGCAAACACACCCACGGGCTTCTCCCTTCTTCCGTAGTCTTGGACAGTAGCGAGGAGGCAGCACCACTCGAGGGGGAGGAATTTGAAACTGCTGGATATGAGGGGATGGCGGCCTTGAGAGGAGCTGGGGGTGGCGGCACAAGGGAGAGGAGGGTGGTGACACAAAGGTGGAGGAGGGTAGGTGCATAGGAGGGGCGGCTAGGGTTTGGGGGAGGGAGAGGAGGCGCCCCCCTCTTGGCCGGCCACAATTGGGCCTCCTGGGCCAAGGCTCGAGGCCCAGGTTGGCGGACAAATGCAGAAAAACCCCTGATTAAAACTTTTATTCTCTCTTTTGCATGCTTCCTTCCTCAGAAAAATAATCAGAGTATTACAAAGACCTCCTCAAAGATTCTAACAAGGGAGTCACGAGGGAAGACGACACTTTCTTGAAGCCACAACTCCCCCTCGTCAAGAGGAATTAACAATTGGCTCTGGTGATCTTCGACATCACTTAAATAAGGCGATCGGTCGAAAGCGTTATAGCAACGTCCACGACCGGATTGGGACACCAGATACTCGGAATGCTAATATGAGGTATCAATCCCCAACCGATTATAATCTGGCTCCTTTTCAAAGAAGGCACTATGACTCGATTACTGGCTGTTGAGCATTCTCGGCAAGCCTCCAAGCAGTGCACTGGCCGGACAAATTTCAACCAGCAAACATGGAGAAATTCAATGGGACTCAAAACCCCTTAAAATTTCTGCAAATTTATACTACCACCATCACAACTACTGGTGGCGACCACAACGTGATGGCAAACTACTTGCATACGGTCCTTGAAGGATCTGCCCTATCTTGGTTTCACAACATATCGGTTGGATCGATCTACACTTGGGGGCAACTATGCGACCTCTTGACCGCAAGTTTCCAGGGAACATATGACCGCCCTGGAAAGTATGATGACCTTCATCGGATTTGAAGAGAATCTAATGAGACTCTTCAGTACTTTATCAAGAGCTTCAGTTAGGACCGTAACTCCATTCCTGAGGTCGCATATTCTTCTATCGTCCAGGCTTTTAAAACAGAATTGAGGAATTGACGATTTATGAAGCATATTGCGATGAATCCTCCATCAACAACCGTCGAACTTTTCAACATGACTAACAAGTATGCAGCCGCTAATGAAGCGGTCGAATGGAATAAAGCCATAGATCGAAAAGAGAAGATCCCTCAGCCTGTCCTAGATAAACTAGAGAAGAAGCACAATAAGTCTTTCAAGGGTAACAAGAATCGCAATCCTAATAATAAAGAGGTCCTTGCAATTCCCAAAAAAATTACCAAGAGTAAGAAGGATTATTCCAGTCGGAACAAAGTGAAAGCCCCAACCAATGAATATAAAAAGAATAAGAAGTGGTGTCCACTTCATCAGCAGCAGGGCATGATCTGCGCACCTACCGGGGTTGGCAAAAGAAGCTGGAGGATTATTATATAGGTAAGGGTCCTTTTCTCTCCACACAAGAACTTGGAGAGCCATACTCCAAAAAGGACAAGGATGGTGATGAAGAAATGGAGTATCAAGAATCACAGCATACCGTCGACATGATATTTAGCGGATCCTCCCCGTACGAAACAAGGCAACGTCTAACGGCCGTAGAGCAGGAAGTGAATCTCATCAAATCTCCGATCACCGTCAAGCCATCCAAGTGGTCGGAGACGGCTATCTTCTTCAGTAGTGAAGACTGCCCCATCCCTTCAACTCGACCAAGTAGGTTCCTTGTTGTTGTAGAACCTACCATTAATAATTGTAGAGTTAATCGAGTTCTGATAGATGGAGGTAGTTCTTTACATATCTTGTTTACGGGAGCACTGGAAGAAATACAAATTCCGAGGTCAAAAGTAAAACCTGTGAAATATACCTTCTATGGTATAGTTCCAAGATCTACTACCAAACCGATAGGGCAACTTTCACTACCGGTTACATTCAGAAGTCCAGATAACTTTCGAACAGAAAAATTTTCGTTTGATGTAGTGGATTTTGAAACTGCATACAATGGTATTCTTAGTCGTCCAACATTAGCAAAGTTTCTGATGGCCACACACTACAGTTATCAGAGTTTAAAGATGCCAAGACCAAAAGGGGTCATTACGGTTAGAGGGGATAGAAAGATAGCATACGCATGCAATCGAAAGACCCTAGAACTGGTCGATGAACTTCCGACCAGGGATACTAATCCACCTTTCACGCAGGTCAAGCACTCAAGACCAAAAATGGCTCCAAAAGCCTTCGACCATACCAAGGAAGTTCCACTCAACAAGGCACTTCTCCGGAAAGTGTCAAAATGTCGTCTGGACCAGAAAATATTAGCACAACCTCCAAAAAGGTACTGGTCGGAGCAGGACTCGATCCAAGATAGGAAGAGTTGCTCGTCTCCTTCATCCGAGCCAATTTGGATGTATTCTACTACCAGGCATTCGACATACCCGGAGTCCCCAGGGAGGTGGTTGAGCATAGGCTAGCTCCCCGGCCTGACAAGAAATCGGTCAGGCAAAAGCTAATGCGCTTTGCACCAGATCGGAAGGAAGCAATACAGTCGGAGATTAACGAGCTCCTCAAGGTTGGGTTTATTCATGAGGTCGACCACCCAGAGTGGCTCGCCAATCCTGTAATGGTTATAAAAAGTAACGGGAATGGAGAATGTGAATTGATTTCACCGATGTTAATAAAGCTTATTCGAAGGACGACTTTCCCTTTCCACGTATTGATCAACTTGTACATTCTACCCCCGATTGTGAATTGTTAAGGTTTTTAGATGTGTATTCAGGATACCACTAGCTCAATATGAGTAAAGATGATGAAGAGAAGACTTCCTTCATCACACCATATGGCACCTATTGCTATGTCAAGAGGCCATTTGGTCTCAAAAATGCTGGTGCAACTTTTCAAAGACTAATGCAAAAACCTTTAGTCCGCAGATAAGTTGAAATCAAGAGGCCTGTATTGGTGACCTGGTCGTAAAGAGCATCATTATTGGCAATCATATTTCTGACCTAGAAGAAACTTTCAATGACTTAAGAAAGCATAACCTTAAGTTAAAAGAAAAAAATATGTGTTTGGAGTTTCATCTAGAAAGATTCTTGGATTCCTAGTTTCGGCTAGAGGAATTGAAACAAACCTGATAAAAATATCATCCATTGATGAGATGTGCCCTCCAACCACAAAGAAAGAGGTCCAAAAACTAACCGGCTGTATGACAGCGCTGAGATATTTCATAGAATGATTAGGAGAAAAAGGATTACCTTTTTAAGCTTTTTCAGAAACATGAAAGTTTCGAATGGACTAGGGAAGCAAATGATGCCTCTGAGGAACTCAAAAGGTACCTTACGAATGCCCCGATCTTAATATCTCCAAGATCGAAAGAAACATTTCTGATTACGTGGCTACAAAGCCACAATCAGTCAATACTGTACTGGTCGTTGAATGTAACAACCTTCATCGACCAATATATTACGTAAGTGAAGTCTTACATGGACCAAAAGAACGACATCCATAGATACATAAGTTGCTATATGGTCTCCTTATGGCTTCAAGGAAACTAAGACATTACTTTTAGGCCCACAGAGTGGTCGTACCAATTGGATATCATCTTGGTCAACTTCTGCAAAATAGGGGATCATCAGGATGGATAGCAAGGCGGTCGAGCTTGGGGCGTTCGAGCTCTATTTTATTTCAGGGCAACAATTAAGTCCCAGGCTTTAGCGGAATTCATTGCCGAGTGGACGAACCCTGAACCCACCCAAGGACCCAGTACGAACACCACAAAGAGTGGACTATGGGCCTGTTCGTTTAGGCTTTTTCTTTGGCTTATAAGCAAAAAAAAAAGTCTAAGCCTAAACAAAGTGGTGCCTTTTTTATTCAGCTTATAAAAAGCTTAAGCCTATTTAAGCCTAAAAGCCATAAGCCATGGGAGAGATGCTTTTTTTGGCTTTTGCGGAATGGAATAACAGTCTGCCACTGAAGTTCGTTGAAATTACCCATGAAATGCCATTGTATATAAATCCCAATCCCGTTGTTTTTTTTGCTATTCCGCCCCCCCATCCCCCACCCCCCGGCTCTTCCCTTCGGTTCCCTCCGACTGCTCCCGCTGCCTCCCCCTCCCTGAGCGCCGACTCCCTCCGCCCTCCTCAAGCACGCTCGCCCCCACCGCCCCGTAGGATTCCTCCCCAACGCCGTCGCCGCCCTCTCCTCTCTGCACCCCCATTTCGAATCTTAATAGCTCCCGATTTCGCTAGGGTTTTCCGCCTCCGCCTCAAGGCACCCCAACCCTAGCCGCCTCCCCATTTCCCTCTCCCTCCCTTGTGCGCCTCCCTGCTCTGGTCACGACACTTTTGTTAAATCGGTTTTGGCGGTGAGGCGGTGAGTGGAAGGACACCTTCGTTGCTTCCCAATCGTCACGTACGGAAGGCAAGTGCAATGTTTAACTTGTGTGAATTTGATGAATGCATGATAATTTGGTAACTTATGAGTATTCCAATACCTTCTTACGTGATAAATTGAGATGAAGTTCAAGTTATGCATTTCATTCCATGCACACATATTTCCTTTGCCGTCCACGGAGTGGAAACTTGATTAAGTCCCATTAATTCCAATATGGGCATGTGAGACCCACCATTCCAATGTGGGCAGCGTTGACCACCATTCCAATGTGGCAACCGGACACCGTATGAAACGTTCTTCATCGGTGATTGGATCCCGTACTTTGCGAAATGCGGGCTTAAGTGAACACCGAGCGGGTGTGTCACTATTTATACCGGTATAAGCGTGTGAAAAGTCCGTTCTCCTTCAATGCATTCTTTCATTCCATCCATTCATGTATTCATTCCATTCAATCGTATATGTGTTCCAAGATTTGTTCGTAATTCCCTTTGGTTTGTGTTGTCCACTCTATGTTTGATTATTCTCTCTTGACTCACCCTTGCTTTGTATGTTTTAATTAGGTAATTGAGGAGAAGACAAGATGATTTGGTGGGGTAGTTCGGCTGCTTGCACTTCACTTTTATCCAACGAAATAATTGTTATTTTACCTTTCGGTCAAGCCAATTTATTAATTAAATTTCAGTTGTAATAATCCATCTTTAGTTTTGCTTGATTGTTCGTGGTATTATAATTGTTTATCCATTCTTTTCCATGAATCGGTGATCGTTTATTGTCATTCTTTAGAAATTATTGTTGATTGAATCTGTATAATCCGGTTGTAATGCTATCCTTAGTAGTTTGAAAATTTTAAGTGACATCTTGGCTTCAGAATAGCGAGTGTTACTGATTGAGTATCGAGGCGGGCTTTAGGTCCGTGGTAATTAAGTTATTAAAATGACACATTGTGCACATGAGGTGGGGTTTGGGAAATCAATTGTTTCGTGATGTTGTTCGTTGTATGGTATAGAATTGTACATTCTCCGCGTGTGGTAATAGTAGAGAAGTTCTCCGTGTTGAGCTGAGCTCATTGATGAAGTTGTTGTCCTTCTCAAGTTTGTATCTGGTTTTACGGTTGTAGTTTCGATAGTTCGTGAATTTCTTTTGAATGGAGGTTATAATGAAGTGGGTAATCTCTAGTAGATTTACGATCGTTCTTTGAAACAATTATTGTTCTTTCAACTATTGTGATATTTACGCTCCACGTGGCGTAGTTAAATTGCATTCCTCCACCTTTTTTACCTGTTGGAAAAATTCAACCGTGTGTTCGCTTGAGGTTTCGGGCATTGTCAGATTTCTTTTGCAAGTTCTTTATCAAGTGCACAATGATCTTGCATATTTCTTTTTGGGATGCTTTAGACAGTGGTTCTCTTCCTTGATTTCTGATTTTGACCAATTCTTGTTCGGTGGTAGTTGATGAATTTCTCTTAGGTTCATGATTCATGGTAGTTGATGAGATCCAATAGGTCTTTAATGGTTCTCTGAAAATATTATTGTTTTTCAGTTGTTGAATTTCTTTTATTTTAAATGATCTTCGACAGTTGGCAATATTGATATTTTCATGTTTGTTCCTTCTTTCACATTGGAAAATAGCGACTCGTTTACTCGTTTGATAGTTTGTATAATGAGAGTTTTATGTTGCAAGTTCGTTAACATGAGGAAGCATTGGCTCCATGTATTTCTTTTGGATCATTCCGCGTCTTGAAGTTTAACGCATCTCTTTTCTGAGGATTAGTGTTAAAACCCTTTTTGGGGTGCCTTGCGGTGATTAAGTCGGAGATGGTAATCAAACAAATTAGTTGGCTACGGGTTCCTATTGGTCCCTAGATGTTTTCAAAAACAATTCTTGTCTTTACGATTGTTGAGCTCTCTTTGCTACTTGTACGATATTATTGACAAGATCATCCACTTCCCCATTTGATCTTTGAAAAATCCACGATTTGCCATGTTCCTTTAGAAGGTTTATTGACATGATCGAAATGTGATGGCAATGTTGATTCCTTTATAAAGAAAGAAAGTTGTCAGCCTTTTGTAATATTTCTAAAATGATCTCATCGTTTGTCGAGTGAAGCGATATGTTGAAAAATTATAATAGTTCTTCCATGATCGGGTGTTTTGATCTTGAATACCGTTTGTTCCTAACAGTTAAGGTCGGATATTCTATTTTTGTGAGGCCTATGTTTTCAGCTGTGGACTTCCCATATGTTTTAAAGTTCGTTGCCTAATTGGTTTCCCCAGTTACATGTGTTCCTTGCGAGTAGTAAGTGATTTTTCATTGGTGAAGATCGTTTCTATTTGCCTCTTCTTTCGCTAAGTGTTGTTATGGGCTTGATGTTAATACCTAGTAAATTGATGCGCCTTTGGTGACCTCGTTCAAATAAGAATATTTCAAGTTTAGCTTTCACGGTACCTTGGAGCTCGCCGGTGATGAAATTATTTTGGGTAACTTGAGGAATTGGATTAACCTATTGTTTCTTAAAGATTTAGTGTGATTTAGTCGAAAGGTTCCTTGGTTTGAGTTCGCAAAGTGAGGTTGCAATCAAAGGAAATTTTAAATCGCTTTAGTTGACAAATTTGGCGTGTTGAAAAATGTTATTGGTTCTTAAGTAGCTCAGTGGATTGGACTAAAGAACTTACCTCGTTCATGTGGCAAGGTGTTATTCGTTCTAGGACTAATTGTTGTGTTAAAGGAAAAAGTGCAGAGAGAAGTAGGCGATAGTGCGAGTCAAGTTTTGTAACTTGAAGTATTTAAAACATGCCTAAATTTTACGCCCTTTTCACTCAAAAGATTTGAGTTTCAATCGTAATTACGTTTTCTTATCGGTTGTTATTTGCTATTATTTTCTGAGGAATGTGTTCCCTCAACTACGAACTTAGTTTTCGTTTTCCAAGATCACCTTTAGCAGAATATTTTTCTTGGTTTCTTGGTCGCCGTGATGAGCAACGTCTTTCTGTGTGAATAAACTTATCTTTGTTCGCCTCTTCCTTTTGAGAAAGGATCACGGTTTTGGGTTGCAAAGTGTTTGCAAAGGTAAGTTTGTAACTTGTTTGGTGGTGGATGAGTAATCGTGGCGATGATATTTTGCTACAAGTTATCGGAGGAGTAGTAGAAGGTGAAATAGTTTTGATCTGTATTCCTTGGAGAAATGATTCACGAGATGTTTTACTTGAGTAAGTCGAAAAAGTGTTCTGGTGATTAACACAGTATAGTGAAATTCTAGAACTTCAATTCGAGTTGAAAGGTTGGTGATTATCGGAGGTATGGAAACCTTCATTGAATTTTTAGAGTAGCAATTGGATAGCATTGCGAGATGGTGTGGATGATTTAATTCGGTTTGAGCATGATTTGAGGATATTTAACTAAAAGGTTTAAGCTCGTGTGGTATGCGATGAATTCAAATTTCAAGGATTCGAGAGAAATTTTATTCCTAGAAGAAAGAAAGCGTGGAAAGGAATGTTCATCGGATAATGAGGTGTTTTCTTGATTCTCGTTTGAGTTTGGTGTTGTTGACCGGTGTTTTCGGCAATTTTGAGGTTATGTTGGCATGTAGATTCTTTCCAATTCGGACAAGCGCAAGTGTTTGGTTTGGCGTGCGATAATTTCTCCCTTAGTTGTAGTGGTGTTCATTTGTAAAGCGCCTATTTAGAAAATGGATTTGTTTTGAAATGAGCTGTCAAATTGGAATTTAACCTTTTAGTGGAGAGTTAGCATTGTATGGTTGCGATGAGGACTCTCTATTTCGATTGGATTCTCTTCGTTTACGAAACTTGCGAGATATTAGGAAGTGGGCATAATGTTTTGGCCGTCTCGGGTATATTCGCGAAGTATGTATCGTGCGGTGTGTTACAGTGCTTTGAGTGGGCAGTTCAAGATTCGAGTTATAGTTTAAGGCGTTGACGATTCCATCCATTCATGTATTCATTCCATTCAATCGTATATGTGTTCCAAGATTTGTTCGTAATTCCACCGGTTTGTGTTGTCCACTCTATGTTTGATTATTCTTGTATGCACTTGCGAGTCTTGACTCACCCTTGCTTTGTATGTTTTAATTAGGTAATTGAGGAGAGACAAGATGATTTGGTGGGGTAGTTGACTGCCTCCTTTATCCAACGAGAATAATTGTTATTTTACCTTTCAGTCAAGCCAATTTATTAATTAAATTTCCAGTTGTAATAATCCATCTTTAGTATTGCTTGTTGTTCGTGGTATTATAATTGTTTATCCATTCTTTTCCATGAGTGATCGTTTATTGTCATTCTTTAGACATAATCCTCCTCTCAAGACTCCAGCCCCAATGCCTGATGTTGTGATTGTTGTGTGGATCAATACATGTGTTATATTAGGCAGAATTGTTGTTTTGGGGGCATCTAGAATAAACTGATACAAGAAAACGGCCATGCGCTCTAGCATAGATCATAGGATTGTTTTACAAATTGATTATGTGACTCCGGTTGGAGTTGGATCTGCTTCAGTAAATTAGTTGTGCCTAGTGTGACATTTTATTTCTCTTGGTCCATGCTAGTTTGGACAGCTGCATTGTCATTCAAACTTTTATGCAATGTGATGTGTAGTTTTGTGCATTAGGCTGGCATCATACTAGTTTGTGTTGTATTGAGAGTGCTACTATTGTAAGGGCAACAATTTGTGTTGTAGGTTAGAGCTTATCTCATGACATAAGGTATATATGGTCCCTGAAAGAATAGTACATTAAAGGAAGTGATTCCATGATATCACATAGAAAACTGCTCAAAATTTTAATTGCTGATTGTTAAGTAGGTTGATTATCAATATTTATACCTTTTATTCCTTAGGATCTTTCATATGTTTAAAGACTCTCATATTGCTTGGGGGTCTTGTTTCTTGGCACTATTCTTCTAGTGGTAGTGGCAGGCAGAAAGAACCTTTTGATGGTATTCCATTCAGGTCAAGACTTAGGGAGTGAGTGAGAGTTGTTGCTACTGCCATTTCCTTTTGCTTTCTATAAATTTAGATTCTACTAGGAGGGAACTTATGTTGACCTATGGACTTGGTGTTTAATGGAGTGTTAAGGGTTGATGTAGTGCTGTTATGAACTAAAGCTACTGTCTTTGGTTGCCATGATGGTTGGAGAGTGGTAAATCTGTCTTGTGATATCCAGTTATTTATGATTATATCTTGAGCTCGGTTTAATTGTGTGGTCTGTTATTAGTGGAAACTTGCTTGGTGAACCATGGGCTGTTGATATGTATGATTGATGATTTGCAATACTATGTTCCTTATATTTCTTTATATATATATAGACTGTCCGTAGATATATGCATATACAGCTATACTATAAAAAAAAATCCATATTGTAGTGGTATCTTTGTGTCTTTAGGTGCAGATAGTTATTGGATTTGTATCCACTTGACCACTTCCATCCCCAACTCCTTGTCCAGAATCTGTAATTGAGTTGAGCATTGGATAAGAATTTATTCTCAAATCAAGTTCACTGACTGCATGCTTGTGTTCTGCTCTAGTGACTTGGTGTTTTTTTAAATCAGCTTTCTTGTATCTCATTTTACATATGTGTGCTTTGTAGGTTTAGTTTCATAGAATATTTGCAAGTTCTGAAGCATAAATGTTGGGTGAAAGTGTGACCTTGAACCAAGGAGCCTTGTTGTCGGTACTTTTTTTAACAGTTAAAAAATTAATTTCTGGTGACATATTTATGCTAAGGTATTATTTACCTCTGAGCGTAGAGCTTGTGTTGTTGAGAGTTTACACTGTTGTTTGTCACAATAATTTGTGTTGATACACAAGAATGCAAATCTGGCCACATTCCACGTATTCCACTGTCATGATTAATGAATATTGATGCTGATTTCCGTAGCGAGGAATATAGTTGATGTGCTTATTTGTTTGGAAGTGGATCTCTTTCTGTAGTTGGTTGATTTGCAAACTAATTTTGGTCTCACTGTTTGACCACTATACTAATTCGCATGTTGTCGTTATATTTACAAATCCTATGCAAAAATAAATTTATCTTTATCTTTAAAAACATCCTTCAAACCCTCAACGGTAATTCAGACTTTTTATCCTTCACACACAACTCAATAAGCCAACATCTAATAAAAAGACAGATTACCAAACACCAAAACTTAGCTTAAAAGCAGAGGGGCTTATAAGCTGATTAAGCCAAAAAGCCAGCTTTAAGCTATAAGCCAAAAAAACCTCAGTCTAAACAAACAGGGCCTATGTATTTTGACGGTTCCTTGATACTCAAAGGCTCGGGGGCTGGAGTTGTCCTGATACCTCCTACTGGAGAACTCATTAAATATGTCATTCAGCTAAACTTTCTTTCTACAAACAATATATCAGAATACGAAGGTTTACTGGCAGGACTCTGAGCGGCCAGAGCGCTCAGGATTCGCAGATTACTAGTGAAATGCGATTCTCAATTAGTAGCAAATCAAGTCGGGAAATAGTATCAATGCTCAAGTACCAAGATATCATCTTATTTGTCGGAAGTACAGAAACTCAAAAAACACTTCTTTGGTTTCCAGATCCAACATATTCCTAGAAAGAAAAACTTTCTAGCAGACTAGTTGGAACGGATGGCCTCATGAAGGTCACCTGTCCGGCCTAGAGTTTTCTTGAGCAACTCGATACACCATCAGTGGTTGAGCATTTCGAAGACACACATGCTCCACTAGAGGTCATACAGATTGATTCCAGCCGTGATTGGATGAAATCAATCTACAATTATCTTCAGCATGGCACACCTCCTGAAGATTATGTAGAGGCTGATCGTACGGCCCGAAAAGTCAAATCATACACTACTATTGAATGTACCCATTACAAATGGGGAGCTCAAGGAGTGTTGATGAGATGTATATCTCAAAAGGATGGTATGACCTTACTATCCGACATACATGGAGGAGTCTGTATAGCACATCATTCCTATAGAAATCTGGTCGATAAAGCCTTCAGACCAGGATACTACAGGCCAGCTGCCCTTCATGATACAAAAGAACTTGTGACAAAGTATGTACAATGCCAATTTCATAGTGGACAAGTACATCAGACGGCGCAAGCTTTGTAAACAATACCTCTTTTTTGACTTTTCGCAACCTAGGGACTAGGCATTCTCGGACCTTGCCCAAAAGAACTCGGTTGCTTTGAATTCCTTTTTGTCATGATTGACACATACACAAAATTGATAGAAGCTGAGCCAGTTGTTAAAGTAACAACTGAAGCCGCTAAGAAATTCCTCACAAAAAATGTTATCACACAATTTGGTATACCCAGCTGTATAATCATAGATAATGCTACCTAGTTCTTGAGCGGGAATTTTTAGAAATTCTACGAAGATCTAGGTATCAATATACATTTCGCTTCTGTAGCTCACCCGCAAGGTAACGGGGCAGTCGAGCAGGTTAATGCTATAATAATACAAGGAGTCAAATGCCGAGTATTCAACAAGTTAATCAAACGGTCAGGAGCTTGGGTTCAAGAACTTCCCTATGTATTATGAGCTGTTCGAACCATGACCAGTCATGCGACCGGTGAAGCACCATTTTTTCTTGTTTATGGTGCTGAAGCCATGCTTCCTCCGGAACTGAAAATTGGCTCTGCTCGAACTAATTGTTACAATGAGAACGATCAGACAAAACGACGACACGATGACATCAATTTCCTTGAAGAAAGATGAAATCATGCCCTTATACGATTAGCAGTTTACCAACAAGCCATGAGAAGGTACCACAGTCGTAAGGTGCAACCTCGCAGTCCAGCTATAGGCGATCTGGTTCTTAGAAAAATTCAGAGCCAGGTAAATCGCAACAATATTTCGCCAAAATGGGAAGGTCCACATACTATGGTCGAAGTCACCAGACGTGGTTCAATACGACTAGCCATGTCAGACGAGTGTGTTATGTCTAATTGTTAGAATATTAATCAACTACGTAAGTTCTATGTATAGATGTACTTTACATTCTTTCAATTTCAATAAAGATGAATTATTTATTTTCTTTCCGATGAGTGTTGTTATTTATATTTCTATTATCTATTGCTTGATCATAAACTATTGTTATCTACGATCATCAGAGAAGATCCATTTCTCTCCAACATCCTTTTATAGGATAACCTTTACTTATTGGTTATGACATAGTTGTTAAATACCATTAAGGTCCTTATCATGAGATGGTTTTCATGAGTGACCACACACTCTTTTCTCAAAGAAGGAAATAGGTACGAGAAGCATCACACGGACAACTAGATATAGTTACTTACATGCTTTAGGACTCAAACGACTTTCTTTCTTCATTTCAACATTCTATTCTTCTCTTGTTTTGCAACTGGTCGAGACACGGAAAGACTCCTAGTCGAAATCTCTCTTCTTTGCATATGGTCCTACCCACTGGAAGGAGTTTCCTAGCGACGGTCCTTTTCTTACGATCTTTGCTACCAGTCCTACCCACTGGAAGGAGTGTCAATCTTGTTTTTGGTTCTTAGTGTAACGCCCTGGCTATTCGAAAGCCAAGATGTCACGCAAATCTAATAAATACTAAGAATACACAACAATACCGGGTTAATCAGGCTTAATTAACAAAATTCTATAAGGAACGACGATAAACGATTAACAGTTTCATGGGAAGGAATGGAAACATTCATAATAAAACGTACGGTGGGCGATACCAAAATTGGATTATTATAATTTAGAAATTTATCAAATAGTTGACATAACTGAAAGATAACAATATTGTTTCTGGTTTGATAAAGGTGATGTGCAGCATGCTGGACTACCCCTCAAAAGGTCTTGCCTTTTTCCTCATTTACCTAAATAAAACAAACAAAGCAAAGATGATCCAAAGACTCAGCAAGTACTTTAACGAATAACAGAAACATTAAGCAAACAAAGCTATCACAATCTGCTCGTGAAAAACATCTCTAAACATATATGTTATGAATGGAATGGAATAATGCAATAAAAAATGGACTGCTCACAACTTATACCAGTATAGTGAGTGACACACCCGTCGGTGTTCACTTAAGCCCGTACTTAACAAAACACGGGAATCTCAAATACCGTATGAAAAACATTTCATACGGGTGTCCAACATTACCCACATTGGAGTGGTGGGTCTTACGTGCCCATTCTGGAATTGATGGGACTTACAAATTTCCACTTTCGTGGTCCAAATGAATCGATGCATGAACATTATGCATTTTTATGAAATAAACGACTATCGCATATCAATAGAGAATAACACAGGACATACAAAACATATAAAAACAAGTCTAGTGGTACAGCCACAAGCAATATCATCATTTAATAATATCAGACAAGGTACTTGCCTTCCGCGTTATGATGTGTTAGGAGGCAACGAATGTGTTTCTCCACTCACTGCCCCACCGCCTACACAAATAATTATTCGAAATAAGAATAATAATACATAACATGACTACAAGTGTCTTACCATAACCCTCTAACCAACCCACATAAACAGCGGCTCCAAAAGACGATCTAACTATTCCGCCAGATTTCAGCCCTTCTGATCGATGGTACGAGAAAAATCGTAATTAAATATCTGTAACTCATAACGACTTGAAACCAGTGCTCAATTAATCTTAGCGAACCAGGCTACAAAACTCTAGTTGATAGGGTTCTTTGATTCGGCCAAAACAGTGGGCTAAACAACATTTGAAAGCAATCGATGATATCTCGCCTGCATTGCGAACAGCGATAAAAGAAAATGATGTAACTTTCATTATACTTATCCAATAGAGGTGATATTTATCAACTTGGAAATAATATTTAAAGGTATACAATAACCTAGTTTGGTGGAAGTTCTGAATCTGACTCTAACTAGATCAAAACCGAGGAACAAACCGACAGTCCCCAGATCCAAGACAGACAGAATAGCGCGCGGTTAAAAATTCATATCTACTTAACCGTAAGGCGGAATCTCGTGATCTCAGTGCCAAAGAAAGCTAACTACCTGGTGAACAAAACTCTAGGAGACAAAAACTCGAGATTCGGCCTCTAAAGGGTCGAAACTGGCTGTGCAATGTGCCGGATGTGTTCTGGAATTTCCATAACAGAACCCGATTTAAATCTAATCAACAATTATGCAATCAAATCAAACCAAACTATGACTTGGATTGTTCGTTACCCTTGAAGACTCGCAGGGAGATGTTGATCCACCTCCCGAAGATCTTCTCCCTTTCTCCTCCCTTCCTTCTCCAATGGCCAGCCACAACGGGGACGACGGATGACCGGAGACGCCGGCAGAGGGAGGTGACCTCGGGGATCACCGGGGGCAGCAACCAGGTGAGGAGGAGACGCCGGGGAGGGAAGGAGGCGCCGGATTTAGGAGAGGGGAGGAAGGGGTGGCGGCCACAAGGGGAGAAGAGGAGGGAGTGGGGGAGGCGGCTAGGGTTGGGGCACCTCCCCCCTTGGCCGGCCCCTCTTGGGCCGGCCTCCCCCTCTTGAGCGCTGGGCGCGATCCATGCCCAGTTGTCGATTTTGCAAAAAAAAACCCCTCTCCCACAAAAAAATCTAATTCTTTAAATTTGTTTTCGTCCCCGACTTCTTTTAAAATCTCCCTATTCGAATCTAGGGTATTACACTTAGTGTTGGAAATATGCCCTAGAGGCAATAATAAAGATGATTATATTTTAATATGTTCATATCATTGGATAATATGTTATCGTTGTAACACCCCGGCTATTCGGAAGCCAAGATGCCACCTAATGGGACGACATACTACTCAATTAATAAAAATAATTTCACAATAAGAGACAATATCGAATAATCAGGATAACAATCTAGAACTAACTAACAGATCCTCAATGTATTAAAACAAGGAATGACCATAGGGGAATAGAGGAACATCCAAAGTGACTTTCATTACAATTCAATATTTAATCAAGTGAACCAAATAAACTAAAACTGTGACATAATGAATGAAGGATTTATTCAAGTGTGTGGAGCGTGCTAGACTACACCCTCCCGCTAGCAACAGTTTCACCGGAATTCACCTAAAACAAATAAAAGCAAGAGTGAGTCGAAACTCAGCAAGCACAACATATAAATCACAAAGAATACTGAATCAGAACAATATACCAAGTGACAACATTTATTTCCATGAATTTGCGAAAGCATGGTATGAATGAATGCATTGAAGGAGAATGGACTTTCACACGTTTATCTGGGGATAACTAGTGACACACCGTCGGTGTTCACTTAAGCCCGCCCTTAACCAAGAGCGGGGATCCAAGTCCGTATGAAGAACGTTTCATACGGAATGTCCAAAACTGCCTACATTGGAATGGTAGGTCTTACATGCCCATATTGGAATTAATGGGACTTTAACAAGTTTCACTCCGTGTGGCGGCAAAGGAAATATGTGTGCATGGAATGAAATGCATAACTTGAACTTCATCTCAATTTATCACAGAAGAAGGTATTGAAATCTACCACATCATGCTCAAATCACAGGAATATTCATAAGTTACCAAATTATCATGCATTCATCAAATTCACACAAGTTAAACATTGCACTTGCCTTCCGTGTTGTGACGTACTGGGAAGCAACGAAGGTGTCCTTCCACTCACCGCTTCACCGCCTATACAATCATTGTCACGGAATAAGGATAACAGGGTATAACACAGTTACACGAGTTCTACGATACCCTCTAATCAACTCACACGCCCAAATGTTCATTTTGACCTCTACGCCAAAAGTCCAGATTATCGATCTACGGGCAGTTGTACGAGAAAATTCGCCATTAAATATATGTAACTCTAAAAGACCTTAAACCAGTGCACACTGAATCTTAACAGATGAGGCTACAAAATATTAGTTGGCGGAATCCCCTGATTCTGCCAAAACAGAGGGCTAATTAACAGCTAAACACAACCCATCTACGTCTGTCCAGAATACAGATCAGTAATAAATAAAATGGTGTAACTTTTAGCCTACTGATCCAATGAGAATGATACTTATCAACATGGAAAGATAATTTCGAGAGCTACAATAACTTAGTTGGGTGAAGGTTCTGATTCGGCCCCTAATTTGAACAAAATCGAGGGACAAACCTACTGACCTCAGTTTTCAGACAGATCGGACAGTTCGTATTCAAAAATTCATATCTCCCAAACTACAGATCGGATTTTCCTGATATCAGTACCAAAAGAAAGCTAACGTTCCCAGGAATAAAACTCTAGAAGGGCAAAACCCCAGATTCGGCCTCTACAGTACTGTAACTTGCCGTGCAAGGTTCTGATCTAATCTGTAAATTCTGGAATACTAATCTGCCGCGACTCAAATGATCTCTACCGCAACAAAAACCGATCAAACAATGAATCGAGGTGCTCGTTACCCTTGAAGACCCGTAGCACGACGAAGAACCACTCCTCGCTGGTCTCCCTTCTTCTTCCTTGGCCGGCCCCAACTCCAAGAACCCGAGGAGACCGCAAAAGCCCGGCGGAGGAAGAACCGAAGGTGAATGCGTGGAAGATCGGGTGTGCAGCTCCGGGGAAACACCAATGGAGGGGGAGACGCCTGGGAGGAGGGGAGACGCCGGGTGGAGGAGGAGGTGGTGGCGGCTCAAGGGGGAGGAGATGGAGGCGGCTAGGGTTTGGGGGGGAGTGGCGCCCCCTTATGGCCGACCACTTCATGGGCCTACCCCTCTTAGGCCACACAGTCGCGATCGCGCCCAAAGTTGCCGAAAATAACGATAACCCCCCCTGCTGATTGGAATTTCCGACGAAATCTATTTCTTTTTCTCCCTCTGACTTCTTTCTTTTTACCGAATGCGATTCCGGAAAATTTTAAATCTCGTTTTCGAATAACATTCCCAGACATTCGAAACGATACAACCTAGATGGATTTATGAGGTATTACACTCTATCCCCCTTAGAAAAGATTCGACCTCGAATCTACGCAACAAACTTCGAGAAAGATAGATGAACAACTTAGATAATTACCTGAAACGAACAGGTCGGGGTATTGTTCTCGCATGCGGGACTCCAACTCCCAAGTGGCCTCTCTCTCAGTCTGATGAGACCAAAGAATTTTGACATACTTCAGGGTCTTGTTCCTCAGAACCCGTTCCGCTCCTTCTAATATTCTCACTGGTCGGGATTCGATAGTAAGATCTTGCTCAATAATCAAAGGCTCCAAAGGAATAACATGGTCTGGATCCCTCAAAAATTTCTGCAACATTGACACATGAAACACATTATGGACCCCCTTCATGGAGTCGGGAAGGTCCAAACGGTAAGCTAGTTTTCCAATTCGCGCCACGATTGGAAAAGGTCCAACATACCTTGGACTAAGCTTTCTTTTGTACCAAACCGCACCACACCTTTGGATGGCGACACTCTCAACAGAACTTCATCACCCACTTTGAATTCCAAATCCCGCCTTCTGACATCTGCGTAGCTCTTACGCCGGCTCTGGCGACCAATGATTTTGCCTAACCGGCCACTCTAGTCATCATTTGCTTTGAACCCAATCGGGACCCAAAGCGCCGCTCTCCAACCTCATCCCAACACAACGGGGACCTGCACTTACGCCCATAAAGAACCTCGAATGGTGCCGTTCGAATACTGGCATGATAACTGTTATTATAAGCAAACTCGACCAACGATAAATGTTCTTCCCAACTTCCTTTCCAGGATAAAACACAACACCTGAGCATATCTTCCAATGTCTGAATAGTGCGCTCAGATTGTCCATCCGTTTGGGGATGAAAGGCCGTGCTAAGACGGAGCTGTGTGCCCAAGGCACCCTGCAAACTCTCCCAGAACTTGGAGACAAATTTCGCATCCCGATCAGAAACAATAGTTTTCGGAACTCCGTGCAACCGCACTACTTCCCGCACATAAAGAGGAGCCAAATCACTTGCCGAATTAGTTGTGCGGATAGGAATAAAATGAGCAGACTTACTGAGCCGGTCCACAATGACCCAAATAGCATCCTTCCCTCGCTGCGTGCGAGGTAAACCGACTACAAAATCCATAGATATATCATCCCACGGCCACACCGGGACCTCCAGAGGTTGCAGCAATCCCGCTGGCCGTTTATGTTCAACCTTGACTCCCCGGCCAGACTCCACAAGATGCTACATATTGTGCAATATCAACCTTCATCCTCTTCCACCAGAAGTTTCTCTTTAAATCTTTGTACATCTTGGTCTCTCCAGGTGCATCAGTATCTGAGTCTGATGTGCCTCTTTCAGAATCTCATCCTTAACCTGAGCCTCCTGGGGAACACAGAGGCGGCCTTTTAACCGTAATGTACCAGCCTCATCTATACTGAAGTGGCCTTGCTTGCCCTCAATACAACGCTTTCTCACCCGCTGAAGCATCTGGTCATGCTGTTGTGCTTCTCGCACTTGATCCGGAAGAGCTAACTCTAAAAGCAACCGAGTCTCAGACTGGGCGGTACCCGCAAAACAAAAGGATATATCCATGCGTTCAAAATCTGCAATAAGACAACTAAGGGTAGGAGGTGTCGCCTTCCGACTCAAAGCATCCGCTACTACGTTAGCCTTGCCGGGATGATACTGAATAGTGAGATCATAATCCTTAATCAACTCCAACCATCTTCTCTGTCTTAGGTTCAAATCTTTCTGGGTAAAGATATATTTCAGACTCTTGTGATCAGTGAAAATGTCGCAAGACTCGCCGTACAAATAATGGCGCCAGATTTTCAGCGCGAGGACCACTGCGGCCAGCTCGAGATCATGAGTAGGATAATTATGTTCATGCTTCTTCAGCTGTCGCGATGTGTAGGCAATCACTTTGCCTTCTTGCATAAGCACGCAACCAAGTCCAACTATGGACGCATCCGAGTAGATGGTGAACCGCTTCCCGGGTTCAGGAAGTGCCAGAATTGGTGCAGACACCAACCTTTCCTTTAATGCACAAAAACTGCGCTCACACGCGTCTGTCCAATGAAATTTAACTCCTTTCTGTGTTAGTTGGGACATCGGTCTAGCAATAGAGGAGAAACCCTCCACGAAGCGCCGTTAATAACCCGCTAATCCCAGAAAACTCCTCACCTCCTTGACATTGGTTGGTCTTGCCCACTCTACCACTGTAGAGATCTTGCTAGGATCAACTGATATACCATCTTGATTGATAACATGGCCTAGAAACCCCACCTCAGAAATCCAGAACTCACACTTCTTCAATTTGGCATAGAATTGGTTCTTTCTCAGCGTTTCAAGTACGAGTCTCAGATGTTGGGCATGATCTTCTTTCGTCTTGGAATAAATCAGGATGTCATCGATAAATACCACAACGAAATCATCTAGATATTGATGTAGCATACTGTTCATGGCCTCCATGAAAACCGCAGGAGCATTAGTTAGCCCAAACGACATAACTTTATACTCATAGTGACCATACCTCGTCGAAAAGGCTGTCTTCTCAATATCTTGCTCCCGGACTCGAATCTGATTATAGCCTGACTGGAGGTCAATCTTGGATAATATTTTAGCCCCCTTCAATTGATCGAAAAGATCCTCGATACGGGGTAATGGATATTTATTCTTCACCGTTGCTTGGTTAAGAGCCCGATAATCCACGCACATGCGCCAACTGCCATCTTTCTTCTTGGTGAAAAGCACGGGTGCTCCCCAAGGTGAGACGCTACGCTGAATCATACCCTTGGACAACAGGTCGTCCAACTGTTTCTTCAATTCTTCTTGAAATGGTCGTGCCAACCGATAAGGAGTCATCGATATGGGTCGCGTTCCCGGAATAAGATCAATCCGAAACTCCACTCTCCGTACGGGAGGCATCCCAGGAAGTTCCGCAGGAAAAACATCAGAAAACTTATTCACAACTGGTATCTCCTCGATACGCAATAAAGAGCCAATCTTTTCATTGAGGGACCAAAGCAATCCATAGGTTGATGCGCGGCGGTTAGGGAACAGACTAGCCAAAGACGCGAACGCAGAATCGAGCGGTGCACTCCTGGAATACGGCTTCTTCACGGAAGGAGGTTGCGAGTCACCGTCTTCCGTAAATGATCTTGGCGGTATTGGAATAACCACCCATACCTGAATGACATCCAAAGGTGCCAATTGAATTACTATAAGGTTAGCGGTGAAAACCTCACCATCGATATCAATGGAGCAAATTTCGGACAAATCAGAGCTAGAAATAAGACCCCGGAGAATCCGACCACCACGGACTCGAGAGATGAGCTGCAGACTCAAACTCGCTCTTCTAACAAACTCGGGGACACAAGCGAATACGTAGCACCAGAATCAAACAATACGAAAGCATCATGCGAGTCGACTAGCAAGGTACCTGTCACCACGTTAGGTCGCCCCATAGTAGCTGAAGTGGGCATGGCGTAGACTCCTGGAGGCGTCGGGGCGGAGGAAGCTCCGACACTCTGCGAGGGGTGCCCAGAAACCGCTGCAGGAGCAGCAGACAACAGAGTGCGGCCGTGCACGGGTTCCAATAGAACCCTGTTGGAGGTGCCTGAGGAACCACCGAAGGAGGAATCCACCACGAGGGAACTCGTGGTGCGATGGCTGCTGCGAGTCCGAACCAACCACCGTGAATCTTTGGAAGATAAAGTTCTTTGAATGTCTCCCATCTGATGATACTCGCCGGGTTCTGCTTGCAAACTGACGCCTTGTGGCCATCCCGACCACAATGACGACATGACCCCCTGAAGGAGCACTCCGAGGCTCGATGCTCTTCACCACATCGGAAACATTTCATGCCCTGACCTGGAACAGGATGCATCGATGGGGTGGAAGACGAAGGACGGGGCGCCGAAGAGGAAGACTGCCACTGCCGGGCAGGACGAGTGTTGTTACCCTTCTGAAACCTCTTGGGAGCGGGTCGCTGAAAAGACCCATTCCCTCCACCAAAACTCCGCTTCTGCCCACCACCGGAATTACCAGTGGTGACAGAACTAACAAAGACGACCTTGCGGGCGTACCTTTCTCCAACTCCATTCCTCTAGCTTGCTCGACCAGCGAAAAGTCAGTCACGATCTGTCGCCCTCGGAATCTGGCGATACTCTTGGTTGAGGCCCCGCCGGAACCTCTTAGCCTTCTCTTTATCATCATTCGCCACCGCTGGTACAAAGCGCACCAGGTTATTGAACCCAGCCTCATACTCAGATACCGTCATCTTCCCTTGCTCAAAATTCAACAGTGTTTGTTCCATCTTCTCAATGAAGGAGTCTGGATAAAACTGCGTCCTGAATTTCTCCACGAACACTTCCCAAGTGGCGGGACCTGAATCGAGTCCTAGAAGATGAACTCCTTCCCACGAGATGTCAGCTTGACCTTTCAACTGAAAAGCCACGAATCGCGCTCTCTGCACGGACGTCAGCTCTAGTGCCCCAAATCGGCGCTCCATATATCTCAACGATCCGCGGCTGGACGGTGTGCAGCTCCATCAAAAGTGTCCAAGCGGCGACATCCACTCCGAAGATTCATCACGGCCTCGGGTTGAGCGATCCAAAGAACGAGTTACTGCGCGCGGTGCATTGCTGCGCAGAATGGCCGTCTGCGATTCTTTGGCGGAGTTCTTTGGTTCTCTCTCATAAGGTTCTGGATATGTTCTGCAGTTACAACAGGAGGCTCTACGACCGGAGGAGCGGCAGAGGCAATCTCCTCCGTGGCAGCCTCAGCAACTCCCTCAGACCGAGAAGAAGACACGGCCGGACCGCGTCCCCGACCCCGACCACGGACCAGTGGACGACCACGGCCACGGCCTCTCGCCATCTAAACACCACCACACAAAAGATCAAACAATTCAATTATCAGAACATAAGGGAATGACTTGAAAGAAATGCGGAAGCGAAGTTATACCCAACCCTTCCTACTGTGCACAGTGTGTCAAGTTTTAAGTTAATAAACTGTTGACAAATTTTAGTTTATGTTGACAACCCTAAACTAGTTTTAGTAAATTTTAATAATCTATTCACCACGGACCTGAAGCCCGCTCTGATACCAACTGTAACACCCCGGCTATTCGGAAGCCAAGATGCCACCTAATGGGACGACATACTACTCAATTAATAAAAATAATTTCACAATAAGAGACAATATCGAATAATCAGGATAACAATCTAGAACTAACTAACAGATCCTCAATGTATTAAGACAAGGAATGACCATAGGGGAATAGAGGAACATCCAAAGTGATTTTCATTACAATTCAATATTTAATCAAGTGAACCAAATAAACTAAAACTGTGACATAATGAATGAAGGATTTATTCAAGTGTGTGGAGCGTGCTGGACTACACCCTCCCGCTAGCAACAGTTTCACCGGAATTCACCTAAAACAAATAAAAGCAAGAGTGAGTCGAAACTCAGCAAGCACAACATATAAATCACAAAGAATACTGAATCAGAACAATATACCAAGTGACAACATTTATTTCCATGAATTTGCGAAAGCATGGTATGAATGAATGCATTGAAGGAGAATGGACTTTTCACACGTTTATACCGGTATAACTAGTGACACACCCGTCGGTGTTCACTTAAGCCCGCCCTTAACCAAGAGCGGGGATCCAAGTTCGTATGAAGAACGTTTCATACGGAATGTCCGAAACTGCCTACATTGGAATGGTAGGTCTTACATGCCCATATTGGAATTAATGGGACTTTAACAAGTTTCCACTCCCGTGGACGGCAAAGGAAATATGTGTGCATGGAATGAAATGCATAACTTGAACTTCATCTCAATTTATCACAGAAGAAGGTATTGAAATCTACCACATCATGCTCAAATCACAGGAATATTCATAAGTTACCAAATTATCATGCATTCATCAAATTCACACAAGTTAAACATTGCACTTGCCTTCCGTGCTGTGACGTACTGGGAAGTAACGAAGGTGTCCTTCCACTCACCGCTTCACCGCCTATACAATCATTGTCACGGAATAAGGATAACAGGGTATAACACAGTTACACGAGTTCTACGATACCCTCTAATCAACTCACACGCCCAAATGTTCGTTTTGACCTCTACGCCAAAAGTCCAGATTATCGATCTACGGGCAGTTGTACGAGAAAATTCGCCATTAAATATCTGTAACTCCAAAAGACCTGAAACTAGTGCACACTGAATCTTAACAGATCAGGCTACAAAATATTAGTTGGCGGAATCCCCTGATTCGGCCAAAACAGAGGGCTAATTAACAGCTAAACACAACCCATCTACGTCTGTCCAGAATACAGATCAGTAATAAAGAAAATGGTATAACTTTTAGCCTACTGATCCAATGAGAATGATCCTTATCAACTTGGAAAGATAATTTCGAGAGCTACAATAACTTAGTTGGGTGAAGGTTCTGATTCGGCCCCTACTTTGAACAAAATCAAGGGACAAACCTACTGACCTTAGTTTTCAGACAGATCGGACAGTTCGTATTCAAAAATTCATATCTCCCAAACTACAGATCAGATTTTCCTGATCTCGGTTCCAAAAGAAAGCTAACGTTCCCAGGAATAAAACTCTAGAAGGGAAAAGGCCTAGATTCGGCCTCTACAGTACCGTAACTTGCCGTACAACATTCTGATCTAATCTGTAAATTCTGGAATACTAATCTGCCGCGACTCAAATGATCTCTACCGCAACAAAAACTGATCAAACAATGAATCGAGGTGCTCGTTACCCTTGAAGACCTGTAGCACGACGAAGAACCACTCCCCGCTGGTCTCCCTTCTTCTTCCTTGGCCGGCCCCAACTCCACGAACCCGAGGAGACCGCAAAAGCCCGGCGGAGGAAGAACCGAAGGTGAATGCGTGGAAGATCGGGTGTGCAGCTCCGGGGAAACACCAATGGCAGCCACCAATGGAGGGGGAGACGCCTGGGAGGAGGGGAGACGCCGGGTGGAGGAGGAGGTGGTGGCGGCTCAAGGGGGAGGAGATGGAGGCGGCTAGGGTTTGGGGGCGGCGCCCCTTATGGCCGGCCACTTCATGGGCCGGCCGGCCCCCTCTTGGGCCACCTGGGTCACGGACTGCGGCCCAGGTTGTCGGAAAATAACGATAACCCCCCCTACTGATTGGAATTTCCGACGAAATCTATTTCTTTTTCTCCCTCTGACTTCTTTCTTTTTACCGAATGCGATTCCGGAAAATTTTAAATCTCGTTTTCGAATAACATTCCCAGACATTCGAAACGATACAACCTAGATGGATTTATGAGGTATTACAATCGTGTTCATAGAATAATATCAATAATATTTATTATCAAGTATGTGACTTGATTGTGAAACTCTATATTTCTGTGATGATTATTCTTAAACGTTCCCTGGTCGGAAACATATGGGGACACATATGAATAGACTAGCATATGTATTGGTTGATGATTATATTTCACAAGTCATGGATATGGAGATATCAAACCAATAATATGGACACATGTTAGAGAACATGGTGTTGGAAAAGACCCACATTGAGACACTATTGAGATTGTTATGATTCTATGTATTATTAGTTGGTCTCAAGCAATGATGATGTATAATCCTTAGACCTGAGATCAGCAAGATTTCCTACATGTGTATTAGCACTCTTAGGGGTTGCCAAACGCTACTCGTAACTGGGTAGTTGTAAAGGTCACTTTCGGGTATGCTATGAAACATGCGGAGGGATGTGACTGGTCGGATATGGGATTTGCCCCTCCAAACATAACAGGAGAGATGTCTTTGGGCCCCTCGTTGTGGTTGGATAAAGAAAGTGCATGGCCATGCCACTAGTGGTTGAAGCGTCGACCACATGAAGTTATTCGACACTTGATTGAGAAAGTATTGAACAATCCATGGATGATACAACATCTCACCTGGAGTTCAACCAGACATCGTGAGGCAAAGAGAGAATACACGAGAAGGTATTTCTGTTCAATCAGATATAGACTAGTCGTATGGAGATACGAGCTGGTCGTAGGCTAGTCGAACATGGTCACTAAGTGGTCGAAACCTGGTCGTAAGGAGTTACGAATTGATCAAGACCAATATGAACTGGTCGTATAGACGAGCTGGTCGTTAGTGATATGAACCTGATCGTAGATCATATTGCATTAAGATTCGTCCGATATATTCTGTGTGTGTTTGGAAATCGTTATGTGCTGCTAGGTACCGCTGACAACTGGTGGTCGGAAAAGAGTTTCTGAGTCACAACCAATTACACATGAACCAATAGGATCGCACACTTAAAGGGCTGGAATTTGATTTGGATGGTAATCCGAATTCTTGTAGGCCTCGAGTTCGTAATGGGCCTCAAGTTCGAGACCCATCATGGATGCCTATAAATAGAGGGGCAGTGGCAAGGGGTGGGATGACGATCTTTTGGAAGAACTCCCTAAACCCTAATAGCCACACCTTCCTCAACCACGCTGCCAGTGCTAGCACTCCAGTGCGTGGTGCTCCTACCCCATATATGTGGATACCTTGGAGGTGTTGTTGCGAAGCATCAGCACTAGATCGATCCGCAACTCGTGACAATCACAGGAGTCGGAGGAGGAGACGCGCGGCGAGTACGACCACTCGGAGGAAAAGACGCGTGGCGAGTGCGACTACGACCGCATCAACTCGCTACATCGACTCTACTTCCGCTACGAGTCGGCGCGTCTAGTGGTAATCTCGTGATCTATTACTAGCGGAGGTTCCTTGGTTGCACGGTAATTTTTTTTGTTTAGTGCTATCGTAGCCTTTCCGTGATCCTTCACTTAGGACCTTTTTACCACCAGTTTCCTAGCATACATTTTTGCATAGCTTTTTCCCATCGAAGCAAATCTTATGATATCTTCAGACCATACCATGATTTATATGGTATTTTGATTATGGAAATTGTTCTAAAGCTAGTCGAAGTTATACACTAGTTCCAACCAAATTGAATTCCTAGTGTTAATTATACCATTTTTAGAACATAATCAGCACATACTTTACACCATGGTCGTGACTTTTGCTCTTTTTCTTGGTCTACTGCTTCTTTAGTAAGTTTTTCTACTAACATAAGCAATCGGGGGCTAGGAGATATATGAGTACACAAGTTCAAAGATAAACATAAGCTTTACTGATGATAAAATGTAAGTTTTACATTCACAATTCTAATATTATTACATCCATCTACTCTTCAGGCCCACCAGATTGGTCGCTATGGGATGGAGATCGACCTTCATTGTAATACTCCGTATATCGATTTTGAGAGTTTTTTTAATCGGGAGAGAGAATTAATAAAAAATTCAGGGTTTTCGGGGGAATTTTGGAACCTGGGCCTCCGACCCAGGCTAGGGCCACCTAATGGCCGGCCATAGGTGGGCCAAGAGGGGGAAGGTGCCCCTTGGACCCAAGCCCATGCGGCCCCACCTCTACCTCCAACCCTAGCCGGCCACCCCCTTGCCCTCTCCCTCCCCTCATTTCCTTCCCCCTTGAGCCGCCACCCCCTAGCCCCAATCCAGCATCTCCCTTGCCCCTTGGCACCTCCCCTCCCCATTGGTGCTGGCCTCCGGCGATCCCCGGCGCTACCCCAAGGTTTTCCCCGAAGCCAATCTCTCCTGCCGTCACCGCCGACCGTTCGTCTTCCTCGCCTTGGCCGGCCATTGAAGGGAGGAGAGGGAAGCTCTTCGGGAGGTCAATCCACGTCGTTCTAGAGGTGCTACAAGGGTAACAATGGCCTCCCCTTGCTGTTTGATTCATAAGAGATGAGAATTTGATTCGATCCGAATCTCGGGTTTTCGTCTCCTAGAGTTTTGTTCCTGGTTTCGTTAGCTTTCTTTTGGCACTGATATCACGAGATTCCACCCTGTGGTTTAGGAGTTATGAATTTTTAACCGCACACTACTGCATGCATCGAGAGATTTTGGAGACCGCGGTTGCTCCTCGCTTTGTTCTAATTAGAGCGGATCCGTATGCCACCCAAATAGGTTTTTGAAGATAATTTCTCCATGATTCCATATTGATAAAGATCATCTCCATAGGATCAGTAAACTGAATCCTGGTTCGTTAGGATTAGCTGAGCACTGGTTTCAGGTCTTTAGGAGTTACAGATATTTAATTGTTAATTTTCTCGAACAACCGCGGTGAGAGCGATGAATCCGCCTTTGGGTGAAGTTGTCAAATTGAACCCATGGTTGTGTGGGATGGTTAGAGGGTATGGTAGAGCACGTGTAGATACGTCATACCTTGTTATCCTTATCCTGTGTAAATGCTTGTGTAGGCGGTGAGGCGGTGGGTGGTAGGACACCTTCATTGCTTCCTAGTACGTCGTAGCACGGAAGGCAAGTACATTGCAATCCTTCACCTTGATGAATGATTTGTGGTTGTGTTCTTTCTAATGTTTCCAAGATCCATATTTTCAATCGAAAGTGTTAAGCAACATCCATATTCCATTACATACAAGTACCTGATGTCAAAATGTGTAGATTTCGACTGTTGCTTGATGATGTGATATGTTTGTGAATGTCCTTGTTATTCATCCATGATGTCGATTCTTGTTCAAGTGATAATTCTTGTGAGAGAAGATAATGAATGTTCTTGATATTCGTCCATGATATTTATTTCGTTTCGAATGGATACATCATGTGATTTCAGTTAATGGCATTCATATTCATTGATTCATTCCATTCATGTGTTCTATTTCCTTCCACGGGAGTGGAATTTTGTAAGTCCCATCAATTCCAGTATGGGCACATTATACCCACCATTTCAATGTGGGTATGTAAGACCCACCATTTCAATGTGGGCAGTTTCGGACACCCGTATGATACGTTCTTCATACGGCATTTGGGTCCCCGGACTTTGTTAAGTACGGGCTTAAGTGAACACCGACGGGTGTGTCACTCACTATACTGGTATAAGTTGTGAGTAGTCCATTCCTTCATTGCATTATTCCATTCCATGCATTTCCATAAATGTTCAGAGAAGTGTTTACAAGTGGATTGTGATTACCTTGTTCTCTTGATGTTCCGTTATTCGTTAAATGTACTTGCTGAGTCTTTGGCTCATCCTTGCTTTGTATGTTTTATTTAGGTAAATGAGGAAGAAGGCAAGACCTTTTGTGGGGTAGTCCAGCACGCTGCACATCACCTTTATCAAACCATAATAACTAATGTTATCTTTCAGTCATGTCAACTATTTGATAAATTTCCAGATTGTAATAATCCAATTTTGGTAATGCTTACTGTACGTCGTTTTATGATTGTTTTCCATTCCTTTCCATGAATCTGTTAATCGTTTATCGTCGTTCCTTATGGGATATTGATGATTGAACCTGTTTAACCTGTTAATGTTGTGTACTATTAGTATCTTTGTTAGATTTGTGTGACATCTTGGCTTCCGAATAGCCAGGGTGTTACATTCATCTCCTCTACAACCTTGTTTCCGAAGGGTATTACTCCTTCAAAGATCTTGACTGCTTCTTCCTCCGATCAGTTGTAGTCCGCTTCAAGAGCTTGGAAGTTGATGGAGGGGTCGGATGCCTTAATCTTTGCAAAACCAAAGCTAACTCCATCCGCAACAGCGTCTCTCATGGTCTGCGCATGGTTTCTCTGAGAGGTTGCGAGCAGATTTCAGAGACACTCGAGTTGTCGACTAAGACAATTTGCCTTCTCCATTGGATCTCTTGAAAAAGATAGAAATACTAGCGATCCCATGTCAGCAAACATTTTGTTGAAAACAATAATCTTCTCTTCAACACTCCGCTCGAGTTCTTTCTCCTTATCATGCTCGAACTCAAGAGCTTTCTCTGCGCTTTCTAATTTTTAAGTTTGCTCTGGATGAGTAGATCAACGGTTAATAAAATATAATTAAAATAAACATTAAACTGGTTAGGTTTATGACCAGTTACCTTGAGTTTTTTTTTCTCAGAAGCCTCGATGGCTTCCTCGTGCTTGAGAGATGTTTCATTAAACCTGGTCAACCAATCTTCGATCGACCGGTCTTTAGCCTGTCACCCCTTCTCAAGTGAAGATATAATGGTGTCTTTAGCCTTAGCTTCTTTCTCAAAATTTTCCAGTTCTGTCACATATGATAAGAAGAGAAATTTATAGACAACAAGGTAGCCAAAAAGGAAGAGAAATTCAAGAAGAATTACTCACTATTTAGTTTGGAAATTTCTTTTTCCAAGCAAGTTATTCGCTGGGTCAGACAAATGGGATTATGTGTGACGATTTCCTAACTAAAAAGTTACCGATGTTTTAAAAAATTTGGTGCTTTTGAGCATCAAAATACATAGTCCACTCTTTGTGATGTTCGTACTGGGTCTTTGGGTGGGTTCCAGGTTCGTCCACTTGGCAATAAATTCAGCTAAAGCATGGGACTTAATTGTTGGTTGTGAAATAAAATAGAGGTCGAACGCCCCAAGCTCGACCGCCCATTTTGCTATTCGTCCGGATGATTCACTGTTTTTGAGAACTTGTCCAAGATGATATCCAGTTGGTACAACCACTCTATGGGCCTAAAAGTAATATCTTAGTTTCCTTTAAGCCATAAGATCATACAGCAACTTCTGTACCTGTGGATATCGTTATTTTAACCCATGTAACATTTCGCTTACGTAATATATTGCTTGTTGGATGTTGTCACGTTCAATGACTAGTACAACACTGACTACTTGTGGCGTTGTAGCCATGCAATCAGCAATGTTTCTTCCGATCTTGAAGATACTAAGATCGGAGCATTCGTGAGGTACATTTTGAGTTCCTCAAAGGCATCATTGGCTTCCTTTGTCCATTCAAAACTTTCATGTTTCCGAAGAAGCTCAAAAAAGGTAATCCTTTTTCTCCTAATCGTTCTATGAAATGACTCAGCGCTGCTATGCAGTCGGTTAGTTTTTGGACCTCTTTCTTTGTGGTTAGAGGGCGCATCTGATCAATGGATGATATTTTTACTAGGTTTGCTTCAATTCCTCTAGCCGAAACTAGGAATCCAAGAAGCTTTCCAGATGAAACTCCAAATACACACTTTTTTGGATTTAATTTAAGGTTATGACTTCTTAAGTAATTTAAAGTTTCTTCTAGGTCAGAAATATGATTGCCAGTTGATGAACCACGAAAGTCCTGTTCTGGCCTGATCTTTCTGTAACACCCTGGCTATTCGGAAGCCAAGATGCTACCTAAAGATTCATCATACAATTCATTTGCGGAACTATTAATAAATTTGCACCAAAATTAAATAGTCAAGACAAAGTAACGAAGAGTCATTAACCGTTCAACCACAGAATGTAACCAAGGAATTAAACATGGAAGATCTGTTGTAAACTTGAGGTGATACTTATTACAGTTCATCTCTTTAACCAAATAACTTAGTAAAACATAATAATGAATAAGTGAATTATTGAGATGTGTGAAACGTGCTTGGACTACGCCCTCCCGCTAGCAACAATAACATCATGGATCACCTAAAAAAAATAAACACAGGAAAACAAGGGTGAGTCAAAACTCAGCAAGCACAACAACAAACTCACAAAGTACAAAGGAACAGAGCAATAATCAAGACAGTAGAACATATCTCCCACGAATTTGTGAAAAGGCATCGTATGAATCCATACATGGAATGAAAAATGGACATCTCAACTGCGTATACCGGTATAACGAGTGATACACCCGTCGGTGTTCACTTAAGCTCGTACTTAACAAAGTACGGGGACCCAATCACCGTATGAAGAACGTTTCATTCGGGTGTCCGAAGTTGCCACATTGGAATGGTGGTCAACGTTGCCCACATTAGAATGGCGGGTCTCATATGCCCATATTGGAACTGATGGGACTTTTAAGTTTCCACTCCCGTGGGCGGCAGGAATCAAATGCATGGACAAAATGAAAGTCATGCAACGAAATCTTATCACATCATAATGAAGAATAATACAAGCATACAAACATGAATAACCAATCTAGCAACTCATCCACACATTTTCATCAACCTTCACTATGATAAGATAAGGTACTTGCATGTAATGGAATATGGATGTTGCTTAACACTTTCGATTGAAAACATGGATATTGAAAACATTAGAAAGAATACAACCACAAATCATTCATCAAGGTAAAGGATTACAATGTACTTGCCTTCCGTGTTGCGACGTACTAGGAAGCAACGAATGTGTCTTTCCACCCACCGCCTCACCGCCTACACAAGCATTTACACGGGATAAGGATAACAAGGTATGACGTATCTACACGTGCTCTACCATACCCTCTAACCATCCCACACAACCATGGGTTCAATTTGACAACTTCACCCAAAAGGCCGGATTACTGCTCTACTGGAAGTTGTACGAGAAAATTCATAATTAAATATCTGTAATTCCTAAAGACCTAAAACTAGTGCTCAGCTAATCCTAACGAACCAGGCTACGAAACTTTAGTTGGCGGGATCCTCTGATTCGGCAAAACAGAGGACCAAACTGCCCAAGAAGACACCAACAGAAACCTGACCAGATTTCAGAACAGTCGTAAAGAAAAGCCTGTAACTTTCAGTCCACTGATCCTATGGAGATGATCTTTATCAATCTGGAATCATGGAGAAATTATCTTCAAAAACCTATTTGGGTGGCCTCCCTGAATCTGGCTCTAACTAGAACAAAACTGAAGAGAAACCGACAGTCTCCAAAATCTCTGACAGACGGAGTAGTGTGCGGTTAAAAATTCATAACTCCTAAAACATAGGGTGGAATCTCATGATCTCAGTTCCAAAAGAAATCTAACAAAACCAGGAACAAAACTCCAGGAGACGAAAACCCGAGATTCGGCCTCTTAGTAATTCATAATGTCCCGACAAGAAAATCTGCCAAAACACGTCTGCTGTCCTGGACAGTCGCGGTAAAACTACCATATATCCTAAACCGTAACTCCAAATCAGATGATCTCGGTGTCTAAAGAAAGCTAAGATCAAGGGCTACAACTTTCTAAGAGGTGGCAAGATCAGAAAACATACGGAACTTACCCAAATCTGACGAACAATGCTGGCGCACGACAGGGAGGAGGGTGGCGGCCGGTTGGAGAGGGGGAGGAGGGGGTGGCTGCTTGGGGAGGGGAGTGGGGAGAGAGAGGGGAGAGGCTAGGGTTTGGGGGGGAGAAAAAACCCTCCCTTGGCTGGCCCCTCTCATGGGCCCCTCTGGGCTACGGCCCAGGCCCAGGTTGTCGGAAGATCGCTGAAAACCCCCCGCCGATTCAGGAAATTTCAATTCTTGTTTGCCTTTTTCCTCCCCAGCTGCATTTCTAATTACCCGATCCGAATCCGGGGTATTACACTTTCGGTGAGAAGATAAGTTCGATAGTAGTCGCTCAACTCTCATGATCCTGGCTACGAACTTGCAAAGCTCGAAAACACGCAATCCCTAAACTCCTTGACAAGTCGTTATCAACCGTGTACGAATACCCGGATGACCTGATCACGAAGATCAATACCTGCATACACCGAAGAAGCACGCAAGAACAAGATAAATAGGCAATCTGGAATTGCGAATAGAATTGAAATTGTATTGATAAGCAGGGTTCCGAAGAATAATGTCGCTGTTGATCTCGCCGAACAAGAGGACAAAGTATAAAGTAGCAAAGCTAAACTTCAATCAACAAAACTAGCCAAACCCTAAGGGTGGCAGCCACTACTTAAGGGAGGAAGAGAGGGGCGGTGGCGGTGGGAGATGTTCACACGTGAACAGTACCATATGAACGGTGCCAAACCCTACGTGTCCAGCTCGAATTACAAGGCTCATAGCCCATTAGTATATGTGGCGCGACACCAAGTTTCTTTACTCAAATATTGCTAAGTGTTGGCCTAAACAACTTGATAAATAGTCTTCATGCTAGATTCTGCTAAGCCTCAGTATATAAATATACATTCCTCATATGATCATCTCCATGCTTAGTGCTACCATCATCTTTATTTAGCATGTCTCCCGGTCCTTGATTCCTACGTAAAATAATATCACGTGCTTTAGGCAGCATCATAGAGTTCATAGAATATGGATGCACTCCGAGAAACGAAGTCACCTGATAATTTAGTTATCAAGCACGTGCTCTAGTAATTGGTCCTTGCACATCAGAAGCAGTAGGGATTGTTGTATCAGTGGAAAGGATGCCTTCATCATCCTCCCCTTCTTGAATTGGAGTCGTCCTTGACTCAAGGTCATGTTCTGCTCCCAAGTATGGTTTCAAATATGTAATGTTAAATGTGGGACTAACCCCAAAATCTGCCGGCAGATCAAGGTTATATGCATTATCATTAATCTTTTCTAACACTTTAAAATGACCATCATCTCTAGGCATCAATTTAGACTTTCTCAAGTTAGGAAACCTATGTTTGCGCAAATGCAACCAAACAAGATCTCCAGGTTCGAATGTTATTTCTTTTCTACCATGACTACCCGCAAGTTTATATTGTTCGTTCATTCGCTTTATATTTTCTTTAGTTGTCTCATGTATCTTCAGAATCAATTCAGCACGTTGTGTAGCATCAATGTTTACCTTTTTCAAAGATGGTAGAGGTAATAAATCAATAGGAGTGCAAGGAATAAATCCATAAACTACCTGAAAAGGGCACATCGTGGAGGTTGAATGATGCAAACGGTTGTAAGCAAACTCCACATGAGGTAAGCATTCTTCCCACATCTTCAAGTTCTTCTTCAAAATAGTCCTCAACATAGTAGACAATGTTCGATTGACAACTTCAGTTTGTCCATCTGTTTGTGCATAACATTTAGTAGAAAACAACAACTTTATCCCCAATTTAGCCAATAGTGTCCTCCAAAAGTGGCTAAGAAACTTCGTATCACGATCAGATACAATTGTATTGGGCACTCCATGTAGTCGAACAATTTCTCTGAAAAATAATTCAGCAACATTTGTAGCATCATCGCTCTTATGACAAGGTATGAAATGCGCCATCTTCGAAAATCTATCCACAAAAACAAAAATACTAAACACCCCCTCTTTGTTCTAGGTAGTCCTAAAACAAAATCCATATAAATATCTTCCCAAGATACGCTAGGAACAGGAAGAGGCGTATATAAACCATGTGGATTAAGACGTGACTTAGCTTTGTGACATGTAGTGTAATGAGACACATAGCGCTCAACGTCCCGCCTCAACTTAGGCCAATAGAAGTGATCGGTCAAAACATTCTCCCATGAGTCCTCTATGCGCCTCCTGTAACAACAAAAGACGAACGGAGCTAGCTGGAATACATAGCTTGTTAGCACGAAATAAAAAATCCATCATTCACAACAAATTTATTCCAGCTTTTGCCTTATTTACAATTCTAGAAGATATCTTTAAAATCATCATCATGGACATATTGCTCTTTAATTGTTTCTAAACCAAAAATTCTGAAATCAAGTTGAGATTACAAGGTATAACGACGAGATAAAGCATCAACAATAACATTATCCTTTCCTTTCTTGTGTTTAGTGACATATGGAAATGATTCAATGAACTCAAACTATTTAGCACGTCTACGGTTCAGATTTAATTGACTACAAATGTGTTTTAATGATTCATGATTAGAATGTATAACAAATTCTTTGAACCATAAATAATGTTGGCATGTCTCTAATATCCGAACTAAAGCATATAATTCCTTATCATAAGTAGAATAATTGAGACTAGACCCACTTAATTTCTCACTAAAATACGTAACAGGTTTACCTTCTTGAATAAGCACACCTCCAAGTCTAATTCCACTATCATCACATTCAACCTCAAAAGTCTTACCAAAATCAGGAAGTTGAGAAGGGGTGCATGTGTAAGTTTATTTTTCAAAATCTGAAACGATTGTTCTTGTTTAGGGCCCCAGATAAAAGGAACACCTTTCTTCGTAAGCTCATTCATCGGTGCGCCAATGGTGCTGAAATCTCTGACAAAGCGTTGATAAAATCCAGCAAGTTCGAGAAAAATCCACACTTGTGTGACCATGTTAGGAGTAGGCCAACTCTGTACAGCTTCAATCTTGGCCTAATCAACCTCAATACCCTGTGGAGTAACAACATAGCCAAGAAACGATACTCGATCGGTGCAAAAGGCGCACTTCTCAAGGTTACCAAACAAACGTGCATCACGTAGAGCATTAAAAACTGCACGCAAGTGTTCAAGATGTTTCTCTAGTGTTTTGCTATAGATCAATATAGCATCAAAATATACCACCACAAATTGTACTATGAAAGCACGCAAAACTTCATTAATTAATCTCATGAAAGTACTAGGTGCATAAGTTAACCCAAAAGGCATCACCAACCACTCATATAATCCAAACTTAGTTTTGAATGATGTTTTCCATTCATCACTTAACTGCATGCGAATTTGGTGATACCCACTACGCAAATCAACTTTAGAAAACACAGTAGAGCCACTTAATTCATCAAGCATATCATCTAGCCTAGGAATAGGATGACGATATCGAATAGTAAAATTATTAATAGCTCTACAGTCAACACACATACATCCATCTTTCTTATGTACCAAAATCACAGGAACAACACAAGAACTTAGGCTTTCGCGTATGTACCCTTTGTCAAGCAAGTCTTGCACTTGATGTTGAATTTCCTTAGTCTCTTCAAGATTGGTTCTATATGGTGCACGGTTGGAAAGCGAGGCTTTTGGAATTAAATCAATTTTATATTCAACTCCCCCTAATTGGAGGCAGCCCTGGGGGTATGTCACTTGGAAACCATCAGCAAACTCCTTTAAAATATTAGCAACATCAAGAGGCATATCCTGAAAGGAAAATAAGTATTCTTTGCACACTAAAGCGTAGCAATCAAATTTGCTATCTTCCATCTCACAAATATCAGATTTAGTAGCAAGGAAAACAGAACCTTTCAATTTAATTTTACCTTTCCTAGCACTAGGTTCTTTCTTCTTCGGGTGCACAAGTTATTTAGCTACAACCTGATTTTCACTTTTGCTACTCTCCTTTTCTCTATTAGATCTCTCTAATTCGTCCTTTAAAATAGCTTCAGGAGATATTGGCAACAAAGTGATTTTCTTTTCATTAAGCATGAGAGTATACTTATTAGTTCTACCATCATGCACTGTATCTCTATCATATTGCCAAGGCCTACCTAATAACAAAGAACATGATTGCATAGGTACTACATCGCAATCTGCATAATCATGATAAGAACCAATAGAAAAATATATTCTCACAATGCAAGTTACCTTCAATTTGCCATAATTGTTGAACCATTGAATGTAATATGGGCAAGAGTGTTGTTGTGTGGGCAATGCAAGCTTGTCAACCATCTCCATGCTCGTTAAATTGTTGCAACTTCCTCCTTCAATGATCACTCGACATGAACATTCTTTGATGACAAGCTTTATTTGGAACAGATTGTGGCATTGATTCTGCTCAGTACGCTCCATTTGTGCACTAAGTACACGCTTCACTATAAGGCTTAAATACTTATCTAAAATTTCAGCACCATATTGTTCCTCGTCGCGCTCAGATTCTTGGTCATCACCTGCGAGGTCAGTTGCAAGAATAGCATATTCTTCCTCAAAGTCACTAGCTAAAGTATACTCACCATTATCCTTTATCAAGAGAGCCCGCTTACTAGGGCAATCCCGCATCATGTGTCCATAGCCCTTGCAGCGATGGCATTGTGTTTCTCATGCTCTACCCGTTGAATCAACCGAAGATTAACTTTGTGCGGGGGCTTGTACAATGCTCTTACTTTTTTCCGGTGCGCGTGATGGTGCCGTGGAAGTAGATAAACGCCGGCTGTTGGAGGGGTTCGTAGGTGCAGGTGTTCGGTTAGAGGGAGTAAATGGTGCTCTTGATTGCCCTTGAATTGTGCGACCTGCAAAAGAATCTGTAAAATTTCCTTTGTTTCTGGATTGACATCTCTATATCTCTCTCTCGGCTTTACAAGCAAGATGAAACAAGCGAGTGATAGAATTGTAATCTTTATAGTCAAGTTTGTCCTGAATTTCATGGTGTAAACCTCTCAAAAATCTTACCATCTTAGCATCTTCAGTTTCTTCTAAATCACAACGCAACAAACCAGTTTGCAATTCTTGATAATATTCCTCTACATAACTACTACCTTGTCTTAAGCGTTGCAATTTATTAAGTAAATCATGAGAATAATATGAATGTACAAATCTATGCCTCATTGCTCTCTTCATAGCATTCCATATTCTAGGTATATTCTGATTAGTACGACAGTATTCGCTCCACCAAATAGACACAAAATCAGAAAACTCACTAGTAGCAGCCCGAACTTTCTTATCTTCAAGGAATTCATGTTAAGTAAATTTTTGTTCTACGGTAAGCTCCCATGTGAGATAAGCATCAAGATCATATTTTTCAGCAAAAGGAGGCATACTGAATTTAATTTTACCAAATACATCATTATGGCCACGTACCTCGCGTTGATTTCTTCCGATACCTTGACGATTTTGACGAATCCGACGTTGGTTGTGATCATTGTGAACATTAAATCCATCGGATTACGTATCAGCAATGTAGTTCTTCACGTCTTCTTCCACCTCATCTGCCCAAGAGCGGGCAGCGGGTGGTGTGCGGTGAGCAGGAGGCTCCTCCACTCTTGGCTCACCCTGGGTCGTGGTTTCAGCAAGTGGATAACGTTCGAGGAGCGCAACACATGTGTGGAGCACCGCGAGGTTGTCGTTGATCTTATCCAAGGCATTGTGTGCGCTCTCAACGAGCGAGTGCTCCATGTGTCGCACGAACTCTCTCATGTGAGGTGTGAGAGACCCCGCACCCGCATACTCCAATGAGTGGTTGTTGTTGTTTCGGTCATGTGTAGATCCGTGTGACCCTGCCACTATTAGTAGAAAACAAATAATAAGTCACGGTGTATATGTCACTATGAACTACTTGGTTCTGGAGTTTCACGAGTCACTCTCTCACAATGCCCTACCAAGTTCTTACAAGCTCTTACCAATGTAGCAAGAACGTGGTACAACCGGTGGCTGGTTCGTGATACTCTCACTTGTGAATAGCTCAACATTGCGAGGAAACGGTACCTGCCGAGTTAGTAGGAAGTGGAGCTCGGAAGACTAGTATGTAGCAAAGGAATAGCAATTGTTCAAATCAGTGCGCAAAGTTGAAAAGTAGTTCAAAGTACTAGTCACAAGTGCTGGTCCTAGTCTAAACCAAGCCTAATTAGTGCAACTTGCAAGAACAACTAGGAGCAACAACGGAAAGGCTAGCACAAGAACTATCAAAGCAAGCAAGCACTATATTAACTATGCCAAACTAAACAAGGAAAACAAATCAAGAAAGGAGCCAGCACTGAATTTCTTTTTTTCCTATTTTTCTTCTTCTGTTTTTTCCTCTAATTTTTTTGCGAATCCGCAATTCACTCAAATCTCTTCGAAATCCTCTTTCGGGCCTAGGGAGGTACATGGGTCACAAACTTTTTGCATCAAGTTCTATGGTTAGTTGCTGACACATGATGCCACTTTCCAGTCAGAGTACGTGCGCGTCCATACCATTTTCTGAACATAGCGATGTCCAATTACCTATCGATAGCATCTAGGTAATTGGATGTGATGAACCACGGAGGTCCTAATTTGGCCTGATCTTCCGACGAGAAGATAAATTCGATAGAAGTCACTCAACTCTCACGATCCTAGCTACGAACTTGTAAGGCTCGAAAACCACGCAATCGCTGAACTACTCGGCAAGTCGTTATCAATCGTGCACGAATATCCGGTTGTCCTGATCACGAAGATCAATTCCTGCATACACCGAAGAACAATACAAGAACAAGGTAAAATGCAATCTAATGTATGCAAATACTAATGAAAGTACTAATAAGGTGGGATTCTGAATAAGGATCTTGACCAGATGGTCTAGTCGACACAAGCGGAAGAAACAAGTTGCAACGAAGGCGAACTAAACATAAACAAAATTCGAGTTCTAGCAAAGGAAGGTGGTGGCTCCTTATCGGGAGATCACCAGGGGTGGCGGCCAAGGAAGTGGACACACGGTCCTAGGGTTACAAGTCCCATGGGCCCAGGTGGAGGTAGCGCAGTACCCTTTTGACTCGAGGTCAGAAACAGTGCTAGATTGTATTGGCAATTCCAGCGTGCTCAGAAGGAATTTAGAGGTAGGGCCAGATCGGTTGGAAAGAGGGCGAGACAAACTTTCAATCAAACACTCGTAGACCTCCAACGGACTCTGTATACGAAACTTATACATGTTTGAAGTCGATGCTATCCCCAGAGGCTGAATTGGATTGCACATGCTTCCCTTCATGATCAGCTCCTAAGTTCCTGATTAAAAGAACATCACATGCTTTAGGTAGCAGCATATACTTATTATAAATAAAATGTACTACTAGAAACAAAGTTACCTGATAGTTCAATTGACGTGCACGAGATCTGGTGACTGGACCTTGCAAGTGCATAGGTTCAGCTCTATTATGAGGAGTGTTGGGTGTATGCATAGAAGTGGTGTCCTCATCATCCTCCCCTTCTTATATTTGAGTTGTCCTCAACTCAAGCTCATTTGCTTCACCCAAATATGGGTTCAATTCTACAATGTTAAATGTGGGACTAACCCCAAACTCTCCAAGCAGATCAAGCTTTTATGCATTATCATTAATCTTAGCTAACACCTTGAATGGACCATCAGCTCTATGCATCAACTTAGACTTTCTCAATTCAAGAAATCTATCTTTGTGCAAATGTAACCATACGAGATCACCAAGTTCAAAAGTTAAACTCTTTCTTCTTAACTATCAGCAACCCTATACTTAGCATTTATGCACTCTATATTTTCTTTACTAGTTTCATGCAGCATAAGGACAAATTCAACACGCTTCTTAGCATTTAAATTTACTTTTTCAGCAGTAGGAATAGGCAATAAATCAGTAGGAGTGCGAGGATTAAATCCATATACTACCTAAAAAGGGCTCATCTTTGTGGTAAAATGCAGCGATCTGTTGTAGGCAAATCTACATGAGGTAGATATCCTTCCCACATCTTCAAATTATTCTTCAAAATAGCCCCAACATAGTTTATAATGTGCGCTTGACAACTTCAGTTTGTCCATCCGTTTGGGGTGACAAGTTGTAGAAAACAGCAGTTTGGTCCCCAATTTTGCCCAAAGAGTGCACCAAAAGTGACTCAAAAACTTCGTATCCCGATCTGAAACAATGGTATTGGAAACTCTATGTAGTCGAATGATCTCTCTGAAAAATAGATCAGCAACATTTGTAGCATCATCGCTCTTATGATAAGGTATAAAATATGCCATTTTAGAAAATCTATCCACAACAACAAAAACACTATGTCTCCCCTTCTTTGTTCTATATAGTCCTAAAACAAAGTCTATTTAAATATCCTCCCAAGGAACACTAGGCACAGGAGGAAGCATATATAAACCATGTGGATTAAGTCGGGACTTAGCTTTATTGCATGTAGTGCAGTGAGACACGTAGCGCTCAACATCTCGCCTCATTCGGGGCCAATAGAAGTGCTTGGCCAGAATATCCTCTGTCTTCCTGACACCAAAGTGTCTCATCAATCCTCTGTCATGTGCCTCATGTAGCAACAAAAGACGAACGGAGCTAGCTGAAATACATAGCTTTTTAGCTCTAAACAAGAATCCATTGCTTAATGCAAATTTATTCCAACTCTTTCCCTCTTGACAATTCAACATGGCATCTGTGATGAGGACATGACCCCTATGGATACAACCACATTTGCATTGCTTGCTATTCCAATTACAAGAGCTCGTACGCGTCAACTTATTTATCAGGTAAATTCGTTTCTAGGGCTGAGTGTATTATTTGAGAACTCTATGATGCTGCCTAACAGAGATGATTTATTTGTACTTAGGAATCTAGGACTACGACCAGTTCAAGAAGGTCTACGACCAGTTCCGCAGGGTCTACGACCACTTCAAGAAGGCCTCAACCAGTTTCACCAGTACTCGGCGAGCCCAGGACTCGTTGAGAGCAATCCACGACCAGAGATAGCATGGACTCCTCAAGGCCACCCCAGGACTAGTCCTACGACCAGGTCATCGACCAGAGATACGCGACCTGAATAGTGAATAAGATGCTGCGTCACCGTTTTGGCCTAATAGGGCCTTGTAAGCATGTCAAGGTAGGAGCCCAGGTTGTGTACGTCTATTCCCACGGGAGCACAACCCAAGGTCGACCTCCTCACGTCCCCATATATATATACAGTAGCCGTCATAGTTTAACGTGGGTTTTTCTTTGAGATCATTCTGCTTAGCAGTCTCGCCGCACGTTCGGTTGAGGAACCCCACATTGTGAGCTTCATCTATATTCGCAATACAATATCAGATTGCATCTTCTACTTTCTTGCTTGTGTTCTCAATTCACATGCAGGAGATAGCATTCTTGGCGAGGTCAACCGCGTTTGGCACGGTTGATAACTATCGGAGCAGTGGTGTAGTAATTGCGAGGGGTTTGATTTGTTTTGATCGGAGCATTTGGATCATCAACGTCGAGTTCTCCACAATCGACTTACCAGTACCTTTCAGAAGATCGGGCCACCGTCACATCAGTTGGTATCAGAGCAAAAGTTGCCTGTTAGGTAATCATAATTATTCCCCCAGTTAGATTAGTTGTTTTCCATCGTCCTAAAACTCCAGAAAATTGCCCCACAAAATAATTTTATTCGTCGTGTTCTTCCGCTGTCCTATCACCCATTGTGCCTTTGCAATTTCCGTTATTTGTTTCGCGTTGTTGAATTAGTGTCCTTTGTCTAAGTCATGTTGCTGGTTTAGAGTCGTGTTCTTGGTTTCTAGTCAACACCGTCGCCCGCCGTGCCACCATCCATCCTAACCGCACCGTCACCTATTCGAACCACCTCCCCTTTTTTTCGACCACCCCCTCTAGTTCTACCACCTCCTCGTGTTCGACCACCTAGTCAAGTTCGACCACCTTCTCGAGTTCGACCACCTACTTGGGTTCGACCATCTAGTCGTTTCCGCCCCGACCACTGTATTTATTTCTTGATGCTCTTGGACACCCCACGCACTCATCATATCGTGCCTGCCACACAAAGTCCGAGAAGAATTCCCATAGCCGAACAGAGCTAGCCAAAGTTCGGAGAGAGAGAGAGTGAGAGAGAGAGGGTTTTGAAGAGTTTTGAGTCAAGGTCACATTCGCAAAAAAAGGAACCCTAGGTTCGGTTTCAGAAAAAAAAAAGAGGGAATGTGTACATAGAAACTTTCACTCATATACTTGACAATGCAAGGAGAGAAGAACTGCTTTAGTGGAAGATTCACAAAGCCATACACATGCAAGCTGGAAAGGAACCTTAGGGTGGCGCCGGATCGGGGGAGGCGGTGTCGAGTGGCGCCGGATCGGGGGAGGCGGCGTCGGGTGGCGCCGGAATGGTGGAGGCGGCGTTGGATGGCGCCCGAACGGGGGAGGCGGAGTTGGGTGGCGCCGGAATGGGGAGGCGGCATTGGATGGCGCCCGAACGGGGGAGGCGGCGTTGGGTGGCGCCGGAATGGGGGAGGCGGCGTTGGATGGTGCCCGAACGGGGGAGGCGGCGTTGGGTGGCGCCGGATCGGGGGAGGCGGCGATTCTGGGGAAGAACTAGGGCAAGTGCACAACAATTCGAGCGGGCCACTTTTATAGACTAACATCACATCACAGACGGTTCTTTAATGTAACCGTCGGTGATGTAGTTATCACAGACGGTTGCATTAAATAACCGTCTGTGATAACTCTAACATCACAAACGGTTACTTAATGGAACCGTCTATGATGTGAGTAATAACAGACGGTTCCATTAAAGAATCGTCTGTGATAACGCACATCACAGACGGTTCTATAATTGAACCGTCTGTTTTTTTCACAAATGGACCGCCAACTAATGGCCGGTCTGACCGCTGCCAAATCGGTCTGACCGCCAGGGTGACCGGTCCGACCGACCGAGGCAAATTGACTCACACCAAAAATGTACTTCTCTGGAATAAACGTTCTACAAGAACTTCAGAACTTATGCACACCAGTAGTTCCGTTTATCAACGACGGAACTACCGCACAGAGAATCATTTCAAAGGGAAATCGGTCGGACCGCCCAACACATGGCAGTCTGACCGATTTAGCACTGGTCCATAACACGTGACGCGTTTCCATGTTAACATCAAATTACAATGGAATACATGCTTAATTGAAATATAGTCCTTCATGATGATCGACGCGCATATAGCTAGCTTCCGTGACCGGTTCTTCCTCCACGATGCCGCTCTCGAAAGGAGGCAACTCGTCAAATTGACTGTACTCTTCCTCATCCACGATATTCTCAACTCTGACAATCCTTCTTTTTCCATGAAGAACTACGTGGCGGTTCTTATTTGCTGGGTGCGTTACATAAAAAATTTGAACAACTTGCTTAGCGAGTACGAATGGTTCGTCCTTGTATCCGACACGTTTGAGGTCTACAGTAGTGACGCCGTACTTGTCGACCTTCACGCCCTGCGGAAGTTTAACCCAATGACATCGAAACAGGGGGATCTTGAAAAGTACATAGTCGAGCTCCCAAATCTCCTCTACGAACCCATAGTACGAGTTCAACCCGCGTGCCCCCGCGGTATTGAACCCCTCGTGAAATGCATCTATGCGAACACCGCTGTTCCGGACTATGCTCTTCCTATCCTGAGCTGCCATATAAAACGTGTACCCATTTATGTCGTATCCTCTCCATGTCACAATTGTAAATTTTGGTCCTTTGGCCAACCACAGCAGCATTTCATCACTTGATGACCTCCTAGTGAATCGCATCTTTAACCATTCGTTGAACCGACGGTTGTGCTCTCTCGTTATCCAAACCTTCGACCGGTCTGGATTCTGTTGGCGTACCATGTCTTTGTGCTCGTCGATGTACGGGGACACTTGGGTCATGTGTTGCAAGACCATGAAATGGGCCTGCGCATATGTATCTAGATCGGGAGTGATTGCTTTCCTCCAGATGGTCCCGATACCCTCCATTATCCCCTCGTGACGAGATAGAGGCACACCTATCGGTTCCACCTGAGCCATGTAGTCGACGCAGAACTCAATGACCTCTTCGGTTGCATAACCTTCGATGATACCGCCCTCCGACCGAGATCGATTCCGTACGTAGGACTTCAGAATTCCCATGTATCTCTCGAAAGGGTACATATGACGTAGGAACACAGGGCCGCATATCTTTATCTCTTTCACAAGGTGAACAATGAGATGGACCATGATATCAAAAAATGACGGAGGGAAATACATCTCAAGATGACATAAAGTCGTCACCACCTCGGCCTGCAGAGCGTCGAGTCCTTCGGGATCGATACCTTCTGAGCAATTGAGTTAAAGAAATAACACAGCCTAAAGATTGCCGCTCGGACCTTGTTCGGCAAGATACTCCTAATTGCAACAGGAAGCATTTGTGTTATCAGCACATGACAATCATAAGACTTCATACCAATTAATTTCAAATCTTTCATGGAAACAAGTTTCTTAATATTGGCGGAGTAACCGGACGGAACTTTCACACCATGCAAGCTTTGACACAGTTTATTTCTCTCGGCCTTGGACAAAGTGTAGCAAGCTGGGGGAAGGTACGTTCGTCCTTTATCGGTCTCTTTCGGTGCTAACTCGGTTCTTATGTTCATATCAACCAAGTCACGCCGTGCGTTAACACCGTCTTTCGATTTGCCACTAATATTCAGTAAGATATCAATCAAGCTATCACATACATTCTTCTCCACGTGCATGACGTCGATGCAGTGGTGAACTTCTAAGTGCTCCCAATAAGGCAAGTCCCAAAAAATTGAGCGCTTCTTCCAGATATTTTTCTGAGGGGTCCTTAATTTACGTCCCTTTCCAAGCACAACATCGATATCCTTAACCATATCATAGACCTCTTTCCCTCTAAAATCCCTTGGAGCTGAACCATCCTCCTTATTTTCGTCGAATTGTTTCTTCATCTTGCAGTATGGGTGAATCCTGGGAAGGAACCTACGGTGACGCATATACACAATTTTGCGCGAGTTGTTCAGCCATACACTCTCGGTACCATCTAAGCAGTGCGGACAGGCTTTGGCTCCTTTTGTACTGAACCCCGACAGGTTACCAAGGGCAGGAAAATCATTGATGGTGCAGAATAACATGGCGCGTAAAGTGAAGTTCTCTCGTTTGTACGCATCCCATACTTGTACCCCTTCGTTCCAAAGTGCCACAACATCTTCCAGCAATGGTGCTAGGTACACATCAATATCGTTCCCAGGTTGCTTCGGCCCTTGGATAAGTAGTGATATCAAATTGTATTTTCGCTTCATACACAGCCAAGGAGGAAGGTTGTACATATATAGATTCACGGGCCAGGTGCTATATCGGCTGCTCATGTTACCGAAAGGATTCATTCCGTCCGTACTCAACCCTATCCTTATGTTCCTCGGTTCCGCATCGAACTCTTTGAAGCTCCGATCGAAGTTTCTCCACTGGGCAGAATCAGCAGGGTGTTTGAGCTTCCCATCTTTCTTACGCTCCTCCGAGTGCCAACGCATCAATCTTGCCTCCTTTCGGTTCGCAAATAAACGCTTCAAACGTGGGATCACAGGCAGATACCACAACATCTTAGCAGGAGGTCCTTGCTTCGCCTTATCAATATTCTTACGCTTGTATCGGGATGCTTTGCACACGGGACATACATGCATGTCTGCATACTCTTTACGGTAGAGGATACAATCATTCGGACATGCATGTATTCTTTCTACTTCCATTCCCAATGGACAAAGAACCTTCTTAGCTTGGTAGGTCGTGTTGGGCAACACGTTTCCCTCTGGAAGGATGTCAGCTAAGAGACCTAACAACGCTGTAAAACTCTTGTCGGACCAACCATTACTTGCCTTCAATTTCAGCAGTTCAAACACGGTTGACAACCTTGTGTATTCCGGCTTGCAGCCAGGGAACAAAGGTTTCCCCGAGTCCTCCATTAAGCCCTCGAATTTACAAAACTCTCTCTCACCGTAGTTCCCTTCTGCATCGTGTAGCATCTGATCCAGATTGTCATTATGCGACCTATCCTCATCAAAAGCACATTCCATACCCTGCATATCGTTGACTTCCTCGGCGATGTCGTCATTACTGACTTCCAGTATAATCTGCTCTTCACCGTGACTGCTCCAACATGTATATCCTTTTTTGAAAGCCCTTCGTAAGTGAGCTTCGATCTGCGCCGGGTTGTTAAACATTTTCATATTACCGCAATCAATGCATGGACAGCACATAAATTTTATCCCATTCTTCAACATATCCTGCTCGGCGGCTCTTCTAAAAGCAAACACGCTATTAATATACTCTTCACTCACACGGTTCTCAATGTACATCCAGTTTCAGTCCATCTACACGTATACGCACGAAACAAATTAATTAGTGTTAAATTATATTAATAAACCGCAAATAGCCTTCATAATGACCAAACATATTAGTGATTAGTATAGAGCAAATATAAAGGGTTACAGATCGTTACACATTAGTGATTAGTCTAGAGCAAAAATAAAGGGTTACATATCATTACCCTTCTCTCCAAGGTGGCGCAATGTGGGAGGAGGCAGCAGAGGTGCCGCAATGGGGGAGGAGGAAGCAGGGGTGACAACTCAAAACGGAATGGCCAGCAATGTGCATGGAAGGAGGATGGGCAGGGGGGCCTGTCGAGAGCATCTATTAATGGAATGGCTAGGGGGCCTATCGGGAGCATCTATTAATGGAATGGCCAGGGGGCCTGTCGGGAGCATCTATTTATAGTGGAGTATATCACAGACGGTTCTTTACAAGAACCGTCTGTGATAAAGTATCACAGATGGTTCTTTATACTTCACAGACGGTTCGTATAAAGATTATTTATCACAGACGGTTCTTTATATGAATCGTCTGTGATGAGTACCATTATCACAAACGATTCGTTATATGAACCGTCTGTGATACGTCTACATCACAGACGGTTAACGAAGAACCGTATATGATAATTTTATCACAGACGATTCTCATGCACTTAACGGAAAGAGGAGGGGACTGTTTTTATGTGCACACAGTGAGTTATTTCCATTGGACTACCGACAATCTTTTGAGCTTTTGACTTGTGTGTTCCGTGGGAAGCCTTAGACCAGAGAAATTCTAAGCTGTTTGGTAGCAATGACATAGTAGCAACATGGATTTGGATCCGGTCTAAATTAAAAAGCTATAGACAAAGATATTTTATTCTTTTGGAGGGCTAGATATCGCCTGAAGTTATCTGGACCGGCCATTCCAATGAAAAGCAGTTTGGATTCACTGCTACAGTATTTTGCTACAGTGTTTTGCTACAGTGCACATCTATAATCTGCCCAATTTTTTTTGGTAATTAAGGATTTACCACGCAAAGATTGGCAAATCCTCAATTTTTTCAAATTAATTTTAGATGCAGTAGCACTGTCAACAGTACAGTAAGCGGATGCCGACCATCTATCTCTCGAGCCCGAACCAGGCCGGAAAGTATAATCTACAGGCTCTTGTAACAGACAGCTACAGCATACAAGGAGCAGCTGTCCTTGTGTTTCCTTGCGAGTATGGGTGTGTTTATGACAGTTTCAGTTTTCGGCTTTCGACTAAAATACCATAAACCGTTCTAAATAGGAGGCTTTTTATTTTTCTCTAAAACGACTTCGTATTACAACGTTCGAAAGTTGGAAGCTGAAAACCGCCTACAGAAAGCTTCCGCGGCTTTCCCCAGCTGCGTACGTTGCCCAAATCTGGATCTGGATCTCGCGGCCCGTCCTCCTCCTCCGACGTCAGCCTTCCTCCCCTAGCGCCCTCCTCCCCCCACGCGTCGCCCACCTCCTCCCTCCTCCCCTCCCTCTCTCCCTTATGCATGCGCTAATGGCAGCCCGGATCAAGGTGCACGAGCTGCGGGGAAAGAACAAGACGGAGCTGCAGGTGCAGCTCAAGGTTTCAAGAAGAGCCTGGGTGTGTAAAACAAGCCATAATTGTATGGTAGTGTACTAGTGCTTGCTTGCAAGTTTGTGTTTGGATTGGTTTCAAGAAGAGCACTTGCTTTCTATAAATTGTTTTATTGCAACAAAGTTGCATGAGCAATTAGAACCTAGTTTCGTCATATTGTATTTGTGTGTTAGTCATGTGACCATGACAATAGTTATTGCTAGCTTGCAAGATATACGGCAAAAGACATTGTTAGAAATTAAGCCACACATTTTTCTTCTGGATTATTTAAGCTAGTGACAATACAAATACACATACTCTGATGTACATAACATTTAGCTGAAATTATACTTCCGAACATTCTAATAAAAGCTAAAACGGCATGTACAAACATGTAGTCTATTATTAATGGTTCATTTTTTCTGTGTTCACATCGTTTTTCCTTCACACGGTTGGTTTGGGCCTCTGATCTGAATCCTCTCATGGTATATGGGGTAAAGTTTTGGGCATTTGGCTCTTCATTCGTGCTTTTTTTTTTTGCTGCTGCTTCAAGGATCAACGCATTATGATTTTAGAACACCATGCTACACTTGATATATGTCTCATGGTTGTCGAAGGTTCCCAGTAATGTTGCTACTCCAACTAACATGGTTGTGTTGTTTGCCAAGCAGGTAAGATGGTTAATGCAATCAAGGGGTTGTTCATCTCCTGGTAAGCTTCTAAATCCTTATACAACTGGATCCATCATTTTATTTCTAATATCATCTCTTTGTAGTTTCACACGGTTAATCTTTTTTCAGTGATGTGCTGATGGCACAGTTCATTGTTAATCTGAATGCTTCAATGCCCGCATCACAGAGGTTCATCGTGCACATGCTTGACACTACACACATGTTTGTCCAGCCTCATGTGGCAGAAATGATCAGAAGTAAGATATCAGAGTTCAGAGACCAGAAGAGCTACGAGAAGCCAGCATGAAGGATCATCCTATACCGTGATTCGAGTTTCAAACTCCTTCCAAAGATACCTACATTTGTATTTGGTTTATAGCTCTGTGGAATGATTACAGACTGAACATCATGTCTCACTCGTGGTGTTCTGGTATGATAATTTTTTAGTATCGGAAAATATTGTGATTTATCATGCCTTCTGTGTGGGCCTTTTACTTGATAATGCATTTGGTGGTGTTGATACATTGCGATTGCAATTCTAAAATAGTTGGTTAAACTTTTTATGTATTCCTCGTCTTCTTATGTTCTGTGAACTTATTATGAGATCTCTAAATAGAGGAATCAAAAAGAAGCTTCACTAGAATAAATATTTTATATACATATCAGTTAGCAACACAGTGTTAAAATTCAACAGCATGAATTGTGTTGGAATTCAAGAACATGGAGTTGAAAGGTGGAACTTGGCCAAAGGCCACCTCATTCAGCAAGGCATGTGTCTCCAGTCGGTAAGATCCAGCCTCTTGACAACAAGATCATCTGAGATTGCTATATGGACCAAGCCTACACTTCACATGGAGAGATTTTCCTAATATAAGTTGCTATTTGTTGGTTCTGTTATGCTTGTTGGAATGTATGTACTCCATTTGACACCAAAGAAATATGTTCTTGTAGATCTTAAAGCAGCCAAAAGATAGAATATCTTGTCTATTTGCCTGCAACTAGTTTGTCATGACTTTTTATGGTCTGCCAGAGAAATGAGTATGTCACTGAATGATCTATGCACATGACACAATATGATGAATCTGATGCCCCTGTTTTACTCCAAGTAGCAAATGTTATCATTAAAAATCGTCAATTATCGGTAGTTGTTGTTAAACATTGTTAATTACGTTAAGAGGTATGAAACAAATTATTACTGTCTTCGAGGGCATTTTAGACACTTTCTATCTCCGAAGCTACAGTCAGTCTATATAAAAACAAGATAGTTAAATATTTTAAAAAATGAACTTAACCTTACAGCTCAACTAAAAACTACTCCTCCGAAAAGACAACCGTTCCAAATTTAACCTGTATATAGCCACATGGGTTAAGTTAGGGCCACTCGGTGGTCAGCCGGATCCAGAGGCAGCCTAGCGATGTGAGCTCGTAGAACGCATCTCGGCGGGTACGCCATGCCACGCATGCGCTTCGTACAACGGCGCTGTATCGCTTACCACCAGGGCAGCGCAGCCATCAAAAGAAATCAGGAATATTTGACGTGTCCAACGCCGAGGCGGCGACGTACACTACGTGCGTCATGTGAGCGGGCAGTGGGAACTCCACCTGCCTGCCGGCTGCCGCGCGCGGGTGGCGCTCTGTCTGCCGCTGATACGCCGCGGGGCTGAGAGATTACGTGTAGCGTGCAGCTGGTGCATCGAGGCCCGCGTCGTGTTGGTCTCTCCGCGTCCGCCTCCGCCTCCACGCCGCAAGTACCACTATCAATGCACGCGTACGCACGCGTCCGGACGGCACGCCGACCGTGGTGCGAACACACCAAAAAAAAGTGGAGAGCCTGCCCCCCTAAAGCGTCACTTTTGCACGTACCAGTAGCCTACAGACCTGCACATTGTCAGTGAGCGAGTTAAAATGTTTCAATGGTGTCTATTCAGGAGTTGGCATTTCCGATAGTATTTATGCTATCGTATTTTAAATATATTATATCAATAAAATTGTACGTAAACGAGAGAGAGAGTAGAGAGTATAGAGATTGTTGTGTACACAAAACAAGATATGATACATTAAATTACTCTACTTGATATGTATATCTATTTCAAATATATATATATATAATTTAAATATTAAAGAGTGTGCTAGAAACTACCTGTTAAAAATATTATCTTTAAAGATAATATAGTATATATTAGTGACAATATTACCTTCTAACTGTTTGGAGATTCGCTTAACCCTTCTCTCACAAGCGGTTGTGTTCCAGCATTGTGGTCCTGGCTTCGATGCATTCGATTACCTGCCGGCTGATGGAACAGTCCAAGCTAGCAGTTGTCTCTCAGGGGGTTGTGCTCCAGCTCTGTGGTCCTGGTTTCGGTGCATTCGATTACCTGCCGGCGGATGGAACAAAAGGTGGCATATTATAGTCGCTTGGCACAGTGATACGTTGACAGTTTCAGTAGTGTATAAAGGGGAGTTTTCCATTACAGCAGAGGTTGTAATGCGACAAGATGACTCCACTTGGTATGTAACTTCAGTGTATGGACCACAACTAGATGAGGATAAAGTCCAGTTTCTAAGAGAATTAGAGACCATCAGCAGTGTTGTTCATGGGCCATGGTTGCTCAATGGTGATTTTAATTTGATTTGCAGCGCCTCTGATAAGAACAATCACAGGGTAAATCGGCGTCTTATGCACAGATTCAGGCACACCCTCAATTCTATACCACTCAGCGAAATGCATTTGTGTGTCCGGGGATATACGTGGTGCTACGAGCGAGATTCGCCAACCTTGGTGAAGCTTGACTGGGTATTTTTCACATCTGAGTGGGAGGACGTCTTTCCAGACAGCAACTTATTGGCTGTCAGCTCATCAGTTTCAGATCACTGCCCGCTCCTTTTGGTTTGTAATGCTTCAATCCCTTCCACGCGGCGGTTCCGATTTGAAACTTTTTGGACCAAAATGGAGGGCTTCGAGGAGGTGGTGCAGCAATCATGGGATGAACCAGTTCATCAATCTGATCCCTTCATTGTGCTAGATGTTAAGTTCATGAGGTTGGCCAAGCGCTTAAGGGCATGGGGGCAGAGGAAAATTAGCAAGTATAGACTGCAGCTGCAAATCGCCAATGAATTAAATTTTCGTTTGAATCACGCTATGGATTTCAAGCAATTGTCACCACTAGAGCGTAAGCTGCGTGCACTGCTAAAGGGGATATGCCCAGCTCCCGCTTCTTTGGAGCGTATACGGCCAAGGCAGAGGAGCAAGGATGAACGACTTGAAATCAGGTGATGCAAACACCGAGTACCTCCACATCAAAGCAAATTGCCAGAAGGCGCAAGAATATAATCCCTCTTTTAAAACATGGTGATGATGTTATGGCCACGTCGGACGAGGATAAGCTTAACCTGTTGTTTGACTATTTCAAAGGCATTATGGGGAAACCTGAGGGCAGAGCATTCACCGTTGATTTTGATTAGTTTGATATTCCCGGTCACCACTTGCAACATCTAGAAGAGCCTCAGTAACCACTTGCAACATCTAGAAGAGCCTTTCTCATAAAGATATTTTACAGTACATTCTACTCTATAAGGAGTTGGTAGTATAGATTGGATCTAACCCTTGATCAACTAAGGGCAAATTTGCTATTTTGTTTTAACCTAAATCTCCTTGCAACAAGTGATAATAAAAACTATCTTAATTTTTGGAGGGGAAAACAACATAATATATACTAGCTGAATGCATGTGTGTTGCTATGGATAAAAAGCATATATTGAAATATTATACAAATTTGTGAAAGGCATAGTTAACCAATTAGCAAATAGACAAAAGGTTGTATCAGGTGTTGTGCTAATTGAAAGGTATGATTGTATGAATCATCAACAAATATGGTACGGTTCTGAAAATATAGCAAATGAATCATCACGTTTAATGGTAGTGGCAATCAGACATGCAGAACATTCATTTTTATATCACTAAACAAATTCAATTGTCGAAGGCCTTGCTGGCAAGCACTTATATTTGAGTCATGGACATCGTTTTCTTCCACCAGCTTGTGTTCAATGCCTTTTTATTTCCTATGCAGTTATCGGTTGCTGCAAGCGTCATTCGAACTGCTCACACACATCACCCAAATAAATTTTTCATCGAACACTTTCAGTATTAAGTAATGTTAGCTTATTGGGATCAAACTTTATGAGTTAATGAATTAATGTAATGTTAGTTTTTGTATTGTTTCAATCCAAATTAGAAGCAAATACACAATCATCACAGGAGCCAGTGAAATTAACAATTCCTAATTTTCACAACAAGCCTATTGAGACCTAACCCAACTGAATACGGATGTACGACATGCCCATGTAGATAGGTAAAGACAGGGAGGGGAGTTGTATCTCACCGTAAGCCTGCCAGTTGCGACCGCCTTTGGCCTACTACGCATGCTCTGCGCACGCCCCCGACTGGTCGCATCGGCCCTCGCCCTGATGTGCTTGTGTCGCGCGTAGCCTTCACCTTCGGCCAAACTGCACTTGCACCGCATGTCCCTCACCCTCGGCCTTCCTGCTGCCGACGTCATGCGGTCATGCTGCTCCCGCCTAACTATCGTATGCTTTCTGCCATTGTGAGAAAGGAGAGCGAGAGTGGGATTAGATGTCGAGGAGAGGTGGGAGCGATCATATAAGAAAATAATGAGCAAGACATTTCATTGAGGGATTGGTAGGCAGTGAAACAGCGAGATGTCGGGTTGATTTGGGGCCGTGAGCCTAGAGCTTCGCAGAGCCTGCCAACTTCATGACGGCAAAGACAGAGGAGCTCGAGCTCGTCTGTGGAGTACGGGAAGCAACCGCGATGGTGCGAGTCGAGGAACAACGTGAGGGTGGAGAGCACTACGTCGCGATGCTTTGACGGTGATGCCAACACGATATTAAGGGTAGAGGGCGTACACAAGGGCGGTGTTGGGGGTGGGGCGGTGGACGGAGGAATTTTAACGGGGAGGGCCTAGCACGCGATGAAATCGCTATGGGAGAGAGGATGGAGAAGACGTGGGGGTGCGCGAGACGAAGGTCCATAAGTCGGCGGAAGGGGTGAGAAGAGGTGGAGCCTTGCGAGGATAGAGAGGACGGACGTGCACTGGTCCCACCTGTCAACGCGGATGGGTTATGAGTGGGGGATGGGAAGAAGAACGCATCACTCACCACCACTAGAGTTTTTTTAAGTAGTAAAATTTTGGATAATTTTGTTTCATGCCACTGCCTCACTTGCACTTCCGGTTCGTGCCACTCTTTTTCGCTTATTCTTTCCATGCCACTATTTCGCAAATTTTCTTCAGAAATTACCACTACCGTCAGCCTGTAGCACCCTAGAGCCGTAACGGTGTCGAGTCAAACCGTTTGACTCTATCTATCCGTCTGAGACATGTCCATTTCCCTATCATGCCCCGTATCCCTCCTCTTTACTCACCCTAGCCAAAACCTCCGAAAAACCCTAGCAATGGTGGCTGGAATGGAACCGCGACCCTAGTCCAAATCCACCGCCTTCAAGCCATAGTAAGAAGATAGCTTAAGAAGAAAGACCGCGGATTGAGGATCTGGAGTTGCGGATCGACGCATGGATAGTTCATGGGTTCCTTCCTAGTACGTGCATCTCACTGTGCTCCCCTCCTTCTTTATTGTTCTTCGCGCTCCTCGTCCTCTGTTTGGTCGTGGGAACACTAAAGATTTGGTAGTGTTCCTCTGTTTGGTCATGGGAAAATGCTTCATTTGGTAGTGTATTTCCCATGCGCAAGTAGTAAGTGGTAGCTCTGATTTGTAGGATGGATCCCGACAACGTGATGAGGCTAGCAATTTGGGTTGGTACTTATCTTAGTAAGCCAGATAATGAGCCAATGGTGTGGCGGAAGGGGAAGATCTTAAATCTTACTGTTGATCACACGATGTATTTACTTACTCATCTAACTAAAGACATTTTTCGCGAATTTAAGTGGGGCTCCAAACAATTGGCTAATTTGGTATTCAAGACTAGTGGCTATGATGTTTTACGTACTAATGAAGGCTTAATGAGAGCTTTCAACATGCATAAGAATAAACACTTTATCACACTTTATGAATATTAGCGTTAACATTGTCGACTTTGTTGGCCATTAGAAGTAGTACCTAGTCCGGAGAAATGGGGAAAAAGAGAAAACATACATCCAAAATCAAAGAAATAGGGCAACAACTGCCACCACTACTACTTGAATGTATTCCTTGCACCCCTCCAACCACAAATGCACAACCACCACCCCCCAATCTAGTCTACCAACTCAGACATCACATGAACCACTCCAACTATCAACCTTGATGATGAGGAAAATGAAATCCCAGCTGCACAATCTGAACCCACTCCAACTGTGAACCTTGATGATGAGGAAAATCAAGTCCCTGATGCAAAAAAAACAGAACTCACTCCAACTGTGAACCTTGAGGAGGAAGAGAAGATAGATGATTCTGATGCTGACTAACTGGAGGAGAAGAAAGATGATTCTAATGCTGGCTCATAGAAGGAGAAGACATATGATTCTAATGCTGACTCACAGGAAGTTAATAGTGACAAGAGCCATCATAGTGATAGTAGTGATTATGAACTAAGTGAGAATGATGAGGAACTAGATGATGAAGACGACTTAACTGAGTATGCACACAACATTGAAAATCCTTGCATTGATAAAGGTACCAAATTTCCAGATACTTAAGCATTCAGGAAAGTACTCAGGCATCATGTTGTCCTCAATGACTACAAGTATAAAATAGAGAAAGAAGATTCATAATGGGTTAAAGTAAAGTGTGCAACCAAGGGATGCCCATGGAGAATTCATGCCTCTTTTGTCAGGGATAAGAGTCATGTATAGGTAATTATGTTGTGAATTATTAATATAATATTTGTCATACACTTGTGGTGTATATGTGTAACTTTCCCATGTGTTGCAAGTTAAGAAAAATCCAAAGAATCACACATGTTCATCTGTCAACAAGTGTGATGATACGATGGCTTCAACCAGCTGTGGGTTTGGGACAGGGTATTGGACTGGCTGAAGGATAAGCCACATCTTGGCCCCAAAGCCTTGCAGGACAAGTTGGATGAGTATTACCACATCAAGGTGAAATACGGTAATCTTCTTTTGTTAACTGTTATTACTTGATGAACCGCTATATGTAATATGGCAAACTTTTTTTGTTAACTGCTATTACTTGATGAACTGCTCTATGTAATCTGGTAATCTGGTATTGTATGAACCACTTGATGAACTGCTATCTATGAACTACTATTATTGTCTTTTCTCAGATTACTTGATGAGCACATTACTTGATAGGTAATCTGGTAGCCTGTCTTTTGTGAATTGCTATATATTCCTGCTCTATGTAACCTGTTAATTATTGTCTATATGTCAACTGCCATATGTGAACTGCTATATGTAGTCTTTTCCCAGATTACTTAATATCATTTGAAAATATGATTGGCAACATAGATTTCACTTCATTAAATTGCAGATACTAGTATTGCTACATTGCACTTGCTCAAGCTAGAGGCATGAATTACAAACTTTGAATTTAGAAGAACAGACAAAAGGCAGAAACAAAAAAATGACGCATGTCAGTTTCACATTGTCTACACTGCTCTTCATTTCTTGCACGTTATCCTTCAATTCTTGCACATTGCCCTCAGCAGCACCCGTTGCTTCCATGTGAGTGCTCAACTTCTCCAGATTCTTCTGTAATTTCTCCATCTCCATGTCTTGCTGCATTACAATCTCATTCACATACGCCTCGAGCAAATCTTCCCACAACTAAAATCCACAATCCCCAAACTGTCAAAACTAACACAAAAAGACAGCTATCAAAGTAAAGAACGGAAAAATATCAAGAAAATAGGAAGAGTTTTATGTGTTCAAGAATCAACTCACCTTCCAGTTAGCACACCCCAAAAACCCATGGTTCAGATTCTTATCAGTATTGGACTTGTACCTCATTGTTTTGCAGCCACAATCGCAGCGGAACATAGACTTCTTTGGGTGTTGCGAGCTACCTGAGCTACAATGGCTCATGCCTCCACTTTGAGCCATTGCGTCTCCCTCTCTCCCTCATCCATTCAGTTCAGGATTTATAGCCATGGCCAAAATTTATGGTGCCAAAAAAATCCTTCCAAAAACTTTCCTTCTAGGCACCAACAGTAAATATGGAATAATGGTAATTGTCAAAACCATCAGGATTCCAGTGATATTTTTATAATTGCTCAAAGGGTATCAATGGTCATTTGTCCTAATCAAACGGTTTGACTTGACACCACTCGATATCGTTACAGCTCTAGGGTGCCAGAAGTGTTAATTTCTGGATAAAAAAATTGTGAAGCAGTGGCATGAAAAGAATAAGCGAAAAAAGAGTGATACAAACCGAAAATACAAGTGAGGTAGTGGCATGAAACGAAAATTCCCAAAATTTTCCATTCCCATGGCTTGCTTCTTCTTTCTTCACCACCCCACCACGGCGTGACGTCGTTGCCCAACAACTCGATCGACGCACACCAATGAGAGGATGATCCAAGATAAATTCAAACTAAATCATTGATTGGATGGTTCTTATGTTGTCTACTCAATGAAGAATGAAGTAAATCAACTTTTAAGTATAACCTCAAATGATAGATCTAACATAGAATATCCCAGTTAGATCGTGGCCGCTTCTTGAGAAGGCATCAAAGCTACTTCTGTTTCCTAGTTAGCTCTAAAAATCAGTTAGTTAGTTCCCCTACGTAGGATCGGTACTCCTTGATGTTTTGTATGTTGGTCCAAACTGATGACGAACACACACGAATACAAATAGAATCTTAGAACGCGAACACAAGAATTTAAAAAAAATTGCTTCCAAAATAACAATAGCTTTTCTGATTTTCTCTTCTATTGCTCTTGTTCACAAAATCTGATTACAGGAGTGCCCTTTTATTGAGAGCAAACGACTATTAGTATCAGAAAAAGATTGCATGTATCCTGAAGGAATACCACACAAATTCTAGAATCCATAATGAATACTGCATAAATGTTGTAGAACTACGTAAATAAACTCTACATAAAATTTAGATATACCATATACACAAAGATGACTAACAAATCACTCCCTAATCTTTGCGCACTTACTTATTGAGGCGGTCGGTCTCAACTACGACTTGACCAACTATTACTCAATACACGGTGAACACATCTCCATAACGTCCCAAACTCAACTCAAGACGCCGAACACATCTCCTCAACATTTCGGACTCAACTCCACGGGCACACACAGAAATACGACACCACAACCACCTAGTACCAACACAACGTTTTCACCTTGGCAACGCGCAACTCATCTTGCGTTCTATCGACGTGCACCACTGTCTATTCCACGAGCACACATGCATGCAAACAACTAACTCGATGAGCTAACATGCACACACACATGACTCGACACTACTGCTCATACATGTATGGACTCAACTACATGCATGCGCTCGCCGATGAGATTGCGCTGCGCGGTCGCCGCTAGCTCTACTATGGCCAGCGTCGCTGCCGATCCATCGAGATTGGCTCACGCTAAGCCGCCAGTCGCACCGCGTCTCTGGCTTCCCATGCCCGTGCCTGCCACAACACCGTTTATGCCATCCTTAGAGTCAAGATCACCCCTCCCGGGGTAGCAGTTAGGTTTTCGAACATAGAGCTCTGATACCAATTATTGGTTCAAACCAAAAGCGAACACACACAAACACAATGGAACCCTAGAACACGAACGCAAGAACACAATAATTTTTTTGTGCCGCCGGAATGCAAGAACACAAGAACTTATTTTTGTTAGTAATATTTGTGCATATGATATAACTAGATTTAAGGGAGAGTTTGTTTTGCATAGTCCTACAGTATTTAAGCAGTATTCATTATGAATACTAGAGTTTGTGTAGTATCCTTTCAAGATACGTCGAATTATTGTCGGATATGAACAGTTTTTTTGCTCTCAATAAAAAAGCACCCTTGTAATCAATTTTAAGCGAGCAATAGAAAAATACAAAGAAAGTGTTGTTGTCCGTATGCAGCACCAAAAATCCTTCTTTCTCGCTTCTAGCATACAAGAGTTCCAAAGCCGTGCAGTGTGACTTGCTTGCAGCATGAGTGTGTTCATCCGTTGAATACATCACATGAGTTCCAATGCGTGCGAGTGCTCCTTGCAGCGAGTGCGTGTGTATCCAGCGTACGTGTGCGTGTGCTTCGCCACGGATCGTCATCCGTGTGCACACACACACATGACTCAGTACTACTACTCCTATATACACTGACTCAATTACATGCATGCGCTCACCGACAAGATTACGTTGTATGGTCGTCGCTAGCTCTGCTATACCCAGCGTCGCTGCCGACCCATCAAGACTGCGCGCCAAGCCGCCAGCCGTGCCGCGTCTCCGGCTGCCCGTGCTCTCCATGCAGCTCCACCGCGCTGGCTGCATCTTGCGCCGACATGCCACCAGGAGCCGTCGCATGCGCACTCCCACAGCGCGCTACGGGAGCCCACAGCTTTGTCGTGCTCTGTCGCGCTCGCGCTATAGCAGCGCCCACGCCGCCGCTCCATCGGTTGCCCGCATGCCCGCCACGCTACTCTCCTGCTGAGCTGCCGCTGAGTGCTGAGCATCCATCGCACGCCCAGCGCCGCCGATGCGCCTCTGAGCCGCTGTCGAGCGTGCTCTGTGCCATGACACAGTTGGCTGCCACCGCCCTCGAGCGCCGCCGCGCCCACCACCACATCGTATATGCCACTCCGAGAATCAAGAACACCTATCCTGGGGCAGCAACTAGGGTTTCGAACCTAGAGCTCTGATACCACTTGTTGACCCAAATCGAAGACGAACACATGCAAATACAATGGAACTGTAGAACGCGAACGCAAGAACACAAGAAAATTTTTTATACCGTCGGAACAATATCAATTTTTCTAATTTGCTCTTCTATTACTCTTGTTCACAAAATCTAATTACAGGGGTGTCATTTTATTGGGAGCAAACGATTATTCGTATCTGGAAAGGATTCTACGTATCCTGAAGGGATACCACACAAATTCTAGAATCCATAATGAATACTGCTGGACTACGTAAATAAACTCTACGTAAAATCTAGATATACCACATGCACAAAGATTACTAACATTGTAATCAAACTTGTAGTGATTTTCTCGTACATCACCAGATCAATGGGAGCATTATGCATAATCAGTTCTTTTCTTTGTTTGCAATCACCCAGGCTTGTGAATCAAGGTCAGACGTGATCGATGGCGGAGCTGTAATTTGAGAGAGTCTCGCCCAAAACTAAAAGTCGAACTACCAAGGCGCACGCAGCGCGAGCGCGCGGCACTGGCGCAAATGAGGCGCCGGCAGGGGGCACCGGCAGGGTCGACCTCATCGCGCGCAATCTCGCAAGCGCCACCGCACGACCTGGAGGTGGTGACAGGGAGGCGCGCGATGCGGCGACGCCGCAAGGGACCTCGACGCGCAGATCCGGGCTCTGGCCGGCGAGGAGTTGGAACCGAGCGCCGGGCGTCAGGCGCAATCGCGCAGATCTGGGTGCTAGAAGGGGAGGGGAGATGCCGGGTGTGGCCTGTGGGTGGTGAGCGGGGCCGGGCCGAAGGTGCGAGCTGTCGGAGGCGCCGAGGGGGGGAGCCAGCCAGAGGTCAGAGGCGCCGGGGGCGGGGGGAGTTGGGGAGAAATGGGGGAACGGGGGGCGGGGGGAGCCGGGGGAGGGGGAGCGGGCGAAGAAATGTGGGGGTGGGGGTGGGGGCTAGGGGACGGGGGGATGGGGGTGGGTGGGGGAACCTGGACTCTCGGGCCGGCCTTCCGCTGGGGGACGAGGGGAGTCGGGGGGGAATGGGGCGGGGAAGCCTGGGTCGGCTGTCTTGGGCCGGCCTATAACGCTAGGGTCTTTCTAATGTGTATTATTTTTTTCATATACATACTAAATTTTTTTCTATTAGTATTTTCTGTGGGCTTCAGAGGGACGAAGGCCGTTATGGATTTGATTTGCCTTCAGATAAGACGGCTGGACCAGAGGGATATATCGGTCTCTTTTACGAACTCTGCTGGCAGGTTATTAGGGGGATATAATGAGAGCATTAACCAAGCTTTATCAAGGAAACTCTCTGAATTTTCAGAGGCTCAATTCAGCCATGATTACGTTACTACCAAAGAAGCAAGACCCACGATTGGTGGAGGATTACCGCCCCATAAGTTTGATTCACAGCTTTGCAAAATTGTTTACTAAGCTGTTGGCCGGGTGTTAGGCGAATGAAATTGATAAGAGTGGTGCCCACGGCATTGAGTGCTAAGGGGCGGTTCAGTTCATTAACCATCCAAACCTTAGCAATATGTGCCAAGTTTGGTCAAAAAATTCTTAGCTTAAGTTTTGACGAAGCTTTGGCAACAAGATGAACTAGAAATCTAATGAAAAAAGAATATTACCAAAGTTTGATAACACATGTTCAATGATTTTCTACTATCAAAACACATACTTTAATTATATTCCTTAGGTCGTAATTTCTTTCAAACTTGTATTATTGTTTTCAATGTTTTGAATATCTTAAAAATTCATATAGCTTACAAAATTATCAAATATTTATACAAACTTTAAAACAAATATAACCGTGCTGCACAAAACTAGTGGGCACCTACTAGTTTTTCAAAAATCGCAGTCTCCATCGATGCCATGGGTGTTTCTCAGTTACCAGCAGTTGCTCCGTTGTTTGTGCCTCCTCCTTTACTACTACAGTTCGGTACTCACTCCAGTTCGAAAGGACTGAGCTGGGCTTTGTGATGAGCACAGGCCCGACAAGGACCCACTGCATAAAGCCTAAACAGAACATGACTAGAAAACGCCCGGCGCCCATTTTCAGACCTTGACATTAAAAAAATCCACAAGAATTCTGTTGTTTCCTATAAAATTCCTGCATTCCTTACCCTTTATGCTCGGATTGCAACGTGGTAATTTTTTCTCTCCAAATCCTACAGAATTAAATTGTTTTCTACAAAATTCTCATGAAATTATTGCTACAAAACGTAGGGAAATCCAACGGAATGATATGAGTTATAAGAAATTCCTGCTTTCGAAACAAACCTTCAGGAAGAGCGCGAATTGTGACAAACATTCACATTTCGTATTTCCACAAGCATATTGAGGCTTCAAATGAAATGAAAGAATGACAAACAAAATTATTGTGATAAGACCATAGAATACGGATAATCTCACTGCTGCAGTAGCCCGAATCGTTCCCCCAAGAACGTAAAAGAGCAGAGTGGTGCATGCACCCAAAAAATAACGGGGTAATCCCAAAATAAGCCCCAGATAACATCCACAGCAGTCAACAGGGCATCATCCATAATGAAAAGGCACCGATAATTTATTTTCAGACAATACTATACAGACAAAAAAAGGATTTATACTTCTGGGATTTATTTCCTATTATTGGTGTGTTTGCCCCCTCAATGCCTTTAATACGCCTTTACGTGCAACCATCATGTCTGACCTAAACAAACAAAATCTTCCGACTCTGAAGATGACCCGCTGTACATCCATGATCAATCTATCACGAAGCCTCCGCCCGTGATCAAATTAAGAATCATTTCTAATCGGTTCTCCAGCAAAAGCAACTGTGTTTCGTCATCTCAACCCGCATTTTGCCTGAAGAAATACTTCAGTTAGTACCTAATCTCAACAAGTACTAGCATGTATTCAGATAAATAACAGTTTAATATGCAGTGGAAGCCAGTGTGTGCGGTGGAACCAACCTGATTTGCAGGTGGGAGGCCTTAATGAAGTAACCATTCTGCCCAATCATTACGCCTTCGGACATTATTTCCCTGTTGGCATACAAGAAGTAGAACATGCAAATATAAGGCATCTGAGACCTCATCGTCTTAATGGTCAGAAACAGTGGGCACACAAAATGTAAAGCCAGTGTTGCAGGGTGTGTGTAGAAGAACCTGTACTTCCAATATCTCAGAGCCTCGAATAGCATCTAGTATATAATTGGTATCTACCAAGTCTGTAAATCTCCTCATCTACGAAAGAAGACAAAGTTCTGGTGAGTACAACTATTACGAGAACACACCCGAATCATTATATACGTTGATCTAAATCACTGGTGTCAAAGCAAAATGAGATCACTACAATAAGATTTCAATAATACTAGTTGCAAATCAATGAGCATCATGAGTATGTGTGAAGCATGATTACTACCAAAAATTCTACAAGAAGTGTGAAATATCATTTTTTTTATACCAGCATCAATGTATGATCAATTATCCAGTCCCAATTCAAATTAATGTATACTGACAAACTTTCTTGAACAAATATTGCTGGATTATATATTCCCAACAACTGAACGTTGGTAAGCTTTTGTAATGAGATATCATCATGTATGAGGAGAGTTCAAGCATACTCAAGTAAAAGTTTCGGTTGTCCAATCCTCATTTGTGAGTTGCAGTTAATTAATCAAGCATGCCAAGCATCTCCACATATTCACAATTGTATGCCATATTGCCATCTTTCCTTCAACATCCCCATTTTTACTTATGAATATTCGAAACTTACTAGTTACTACATATTGACATGCAGTACAAGAGTAACAAGACCAATGTTTTAAAGACATTTTCACACTATGTACATATCAAAACTAGCCAATTATCCCATTCTGAAAAATAGCCAATTATTACTTGGCCAGTTTATTGATAAATGCTAGCAGATATTGCACACGTAACGATACATGGACACAAGATGTTGCAACCGTGGAGGCGTGGACCAACAGAAGAGTCTGCATGTCATGCTTTCTCAATGAATTGGTAACAGCAAACAATAGATTCAGAGATTTAAAGACAAATATCAAAAAGTAAAATTCCATAGGAACCCCCCTCTGTAATATATATAAATTGTAGAAATGCAATGCTTCAGCAACAAGTTTATTACCCCAAATATCTACAACAATAACTGCAGGTAACATTAGGACAATACGCAAAGAAAAAAAGGTAGAGTACAGAATATAGTAAACATAATTAAAAATAATCCAATGACAATAGTAGCTTCCTAGTAAAGAGTATAGGAGGGTGTTGGATGCATAGTGCAGCAGGCAAAATAATGTTACAACTTACGACAGAAAGGAGGGAAAGGGAGACACCAATAGGTACAAATTGAACAGTTAGCCTTGTGTATTCATTTTTGCAAAAGAATTGAGAACTACATACTACCACCACAGAAATTTATAGAGGCCCAAATGCAATATAGGAACTTGGGTGGACCAAGTGACGAATGCACTCTCAGTGATCTTATAATCCTCCAACACAAATGCATCTTACAAAGGAAAATTGGACTTCCTTTTCTAAATAAATGCAAACTTAGTTCAAGACAGCAATGCAAAGATAACCTCTGGGGACACTGGAATTAACCATCCACTGCTAAGAACTTACTCCAAAGCACCGACTTCGGCTTCTTATTCTCTTAGCAATTGCTAGCTTATAATCTCGAAAGGAAATTTGGTGATAGCTACTTAGGTAAAATCTTAACGACAGATGCCATCTTTCAAATACCATCTGATTGTACCATTTTGCAATATCATACCTATTGCAGCTATTAAATAGAAAGAAATGGCTAGTCAAATGCAGGTGTTGCTAGTCTTAATAATATTATAAAAAACTAGCCTAAATTACAATCAACTAACAATCCAGAAAGAAAAATAAACAACTAGAACAAAGGCTAGAACATATGCAATGATGTTATGCAAGGTACACTAAATCAAGAATTGTAACATAACACTTCACAGAAGTATCTTTTATTGCCTTGCATAAATAAAAGCCTAACCATCCTCATTCTATTATTTTATCACTTTTTTGCGAACACTGAGAACCACAAATTATGCAGAAAACTAACTATCATTATGATCTAGCCATTTATGAAACAAACTTATGTCTTTCCTACAATAGGCCAAGTAAAATTTCCTATTTCTGGCAATGCAACATAAGTTATCTATATAAAATAAAAGCTAGCAGAAGTAGCGCATCAGCAGCACATCAGCGTTCAGCATATCGGGAGGGAAAACTAGGAAACCACAGGAACACTACATCCTGATCTGACATGAAATAAAGAATCGAAACATAAATGGAAAAAACTAACCCGGTTGAATTGAGCAATTAGGTCGATAGGTACCCATCCTTGATCATTCATATGTCTCCTTAAGTATGTGTCGTGGCAAAGATTATTAGTGCTAGCAACACAACAGGTGAAACACACAATTAGCAGCAAAAACCAGCAACAGCACTTCAAGAGAAATCAAGCAGGTTCACTACCTAAAATAGAACTCCATCTGCAGCTGAATATCCTCTTGGAGATTTTGCTGATCTTGGTGAGCCCATAAAGGCTGCATTGGCTGCCGGACAAGATGCATGTTCTGGAACTGCTCCACTGGTGTGAGGTAGAAAGGATAAGCTTGCACATCACCTGTACACGACCACACTAGCCACATTACAACAAAGAGATCGGAAGTTATTGCAAATAGTGACAGGATGAATTTCAGGCTCACCAGGGTACGCAAAGGGCGGAGCGTATGGCACAAAAGGCTGTGGCATCATGAAATGGGCAGGGGGTGGCGGAGGTCGGTGAAAAGGCCCGGGCTGGTAGATGCCCGGCTGCTGCTGCTGGTGCGGCACTGGCGACAGTCGAGGATAATTCCTAGGGGTGAAACTACCCCCTCTCTCATGGTCACGGCGATTCCGACCACCACGACCGCCAAAGCCATTGCTATTGCCACTACCATTTCGGGCATTATTGTTCCAGAGGTTGCCACTGCCACCACTATTTCTATTGCTCCCGTCACCACTGCCAGTGCCATTATTGTTGCTGCCACCACCACCACGACCGTGACCATTCCAGTTGTTATTGGCAAGAGCCCTTCTACTGCTGTCATTGCCACTGCCACTCCCACTGGTGCCGCCGCTATGGACACTATTGTTCAGGTTGCTGCCCCCACCACCACTGATGTTGTTGGTGTCACCATAGCCGCTGTTGCAGCCACTGCCACTACCAATGCCTCCATTGTTCCAGTTGCCATCGCCACCACTACCGCTGTTCTCATCATCACTGCTATTATTACCAGCGTAGCGGCCACCACTGCTCCCATTGCCACCGCTGCCACCTCCGCTGTTTCCACCGTTGCCGCCACCATGCCGAACTGGATTTGGTTGGTTTGTACTGCCGTTCTGTTGCGAGGAGGCCGCGGCGGTAGCATTGGGAGGAGACGTAGAGGTAGGGTTTGAGCCAGTGGAGATCGGATTAGCGACTGGATGCGGTAGTGGCGATGACACAATCAAATCCTCCTGATTTGCATTAATAGATTCATCAAACAGATAACACATCGGGTTGTGATGGATAACTAAAAATGGAGAGATTTTCTAGATGTATTCGCATCGAAATATATCGAGTTCGCGAGATTTAGTACCGATGCGGAGGGGGCGGAGCCATTGGAGAGAGACTTGAGGGAGTCCGACATGGGCCACGCGAGCGCCGGCCACGACGCGTCGTCGCCCATGATGCCGCCGGGGGCCGCGGCGGCGGGGGGCGGCGCCGGCACGTTCCACGCCGTCTTCCTCGCCGCCGCATTGCCAGGATCGGCCCCCTCCATATGGCCGGGTGGATCCCGGCGATTCGTCTGCGGCGGCGGAGGCGATGGCGGTGCCGCGCGGTCGGGCTCCGGCGCGGCGATCGCCAGCGGCACGAGGGCGGCGCTAGCCGCCGGTTGCGTTGGTGCAGCGCCAGCGGGCGGCGACATGGGGAGCCGAGGCGATGGGGGCGCGGAGCGTGGATTCGGGTTGGGGGTTTTGGCTGCGATGAAATCGAAAATGGAGGAGACGAGGAAGCAGGGAGGAGAGGAGAGACGGGTGGAGCACTGGCGGTGGCAGGTTAGGTGAGAAAATTAGAGGAACTTGCGGGGTATTTCTGGGAAATTTACGCTAAAGAAGCAAAAAAAAAAAGGTGAACTAAATTAATAAATAATCTAGTTTTTATTTTAAAATACAGTAATAATACTACTTTTTTATTTTACAAAAATAATCATTTGTCGCTCAATCGTTGGACGACTAGTCCAAATCGCTCAACGGTTGAGCAACTTGACACTTGTTGCCCAACGATGTACATACATGCCGTGTTAGCTAAGCAACCTGTACACTAGAATCAACCGTTAAACGATAAGTATCCAAGTCGCTCAACGGTTAAGCTACTTGGGCTAAGTCGCTCAACCGTTGAGCTACTTGGACACTTGTCGCTCAACTGTTGAGCGATTTAGACTAGTCGCCCAACGGTTTGAGAGACAGATAATTATTCATGTAAAATAAAAAAAGGTAGTATTATTACTGCATTTAGGAATAAAACTAGAATATTTTTAAAAATTCAACTAAATTCAAGGGGTATGCTACAAAATTCAGAGGGGAAATAGCTAAACGGAAAGGAATGTTTTTTTTACATTTGGTTTTTGGGGTGGAAATGAAACTAAAGCCACAGCGACGGTAAAGAAATTGGATACAGGATTGTCTTCTCAGTCGGTCGAATATTATATTTTAACAAAGAGAGTGTCTACCAGCAAAGAGCTGTAAAACTGCAGTGTGTTTCATCAAAGACACACAAAAAACCAATGTCCTAAAGCAAATGCTACATTTTTATTGGTGTCCTATAGCCAATTTGAATTTTTTAAAAGAAAAAAACAAAAATAAAAGGTCGGCCTAAACAATAACAAAATTGGGTTCCTGTCGCCGGTTGAACTGGTGACAGACTCCTATCGCCAGTTCAGGTACCTCGCCCCTTCTGTCGCTAGTTGACAGGAACTCCTTTCCTATAAAAGATCAATGAAACCCTAAAATTCGGCACAGGATTCATTTGTGTTAAAAAAAAACAGGAGGAGGTGAGAGAGGTGTAGAGGGGAGGAGAGAAGCTAGCGAAACACTGCCCGTCCGGTTGCCCACTTGTGAGGTAATTTTTTGAACCGAATGGATTACATAGTTTTGGATGTACAGTTGTGTAGTGCAGTATGTTGCACATAATTCTTTTCGGTGGGTAGTCTTATTTTAGATGTGTGGTTAATCGTGAAAATATTCTTCATGGTGTAGTGCGTCAATTATGTCGGACGTCACCAATTTCAAAATTTACTACGGTCCGGGGACTATTCTGGAGGGTCCAGAGGGGATTGACATACGTTATTTCTAATCGGCGACCGTGCCCCAGCCAAGAGAAGAGGGGCGTACATAGGGCGATGTGATGCGGTGATTGTTTCACACATTCCAAGTAGACTGTGATGTGTATGATCTGAGATTGAGTTGCCTTGCCCCTCGAGCAACATAGCCCACATATTTGGAGTTCGTGCAACTGAAGGGAACAAAATCATGGCAGTCATATCTACGCGTGGCGAGGGAGGGAGGGAGGGTGGGATTTGGTCCTTCTGGTCCAGGCACATGCCAAGCCCATTCTTGTATCCACGGCTGAACAAGAAGGGGTGGTGATGTCAAAGAAGTCGGTGACTCCAGCCACAGCGAGGCGCATACAGTGCCCGAAGCTCTCGGAGTTGCTGATGTTGTCGACGAAGACCCTGAAGAAGTAGCTCATTCAGTCAGACAGGCCAGTGGGCTTGCTGACGAGGGTGAGGAGCTGGAAACCACAGTGCAAAGGATGGACCAGGAATCCCGGGACTACAATACATTGTCAGAAGATGAAGGATCCGACGACGAGGATGATGTGGACCAGCTGGCGATTCCATCCGAGTGGAACACATACCAGTTCGACAACCTCGTCATTGACAAAGGATCCTGTGTGTCGTGGCAGTACGACCAGAACGAGGTCAAGCAAGGAGCTGTGTACAAATACAAGAAGGTCATGCAGGAGGCAGTCAAATTCTGGGCCTTATCGGTGCGGTGCACATTCACAGTCGTCAAATCTAACCCAAGCTGCTACGACGTAAAGTGCGAAATAGAGGGATGCCCTTGGCGAGTGCATGCATTTCAATTTAAGTTGGACATCTACTAGAAGTGCTCTATAGTAGTCCCACACACATATGTCATCGCTGAGTAAGTGCAGTCCCACACGAACCTACCATCAGGCTTCATTGCCAACCTCATGTATAGTGAGATTGTGGATAATCTTGATTTTGAGCCATGATCCATGATTTGTGCGATTGAGCTAAGGTTCCAGTGCACAATCAGCTATACCAAGGCTTGGAGGGCAAAACAGAAGGCTGTGGAATCAAGGTTTGGTACGTTCGAGGATTTCTACCACAACCTCCCTGGGCTACTATGAGTTATGCAAGACAGGAATCCGGACACTCATGTCGACATTCAAGATGCCATACATCCGAAGTGAGCCGATAAGAGGAAACTGCAATGAGCATTCTTTGCCTTTGGTCCATGCATCAATGCATTCCGGCACTACCGTCTAATCTTGTCCGTAGATGGCATATTCCCGACTATAAAGTACAAGGGCCAGATACTGACCGTAATAGCAACGGACGACAACAATCAAGTTCTTCCTGCGGCATTCGCTTTCGTTGCAAGCGAGAACACAAACAACTGGTTGTGGTTCCTGAAGAATGTGAGGATTTCTGTTGTACAGAGTTGTCCAAACGTATGCATCATTCATGATCGGCATGCCGACCTGCTCAGTGCAATAAATTTAGTTGTACTAGGGTATTTTGAGCTTAAATAAAATATTTTTAGCACAAATTTAGTTTTTATTTATGAACATAAATTCTTTTTTATTGCTAGAAATTAAAATAAAACAAAAGGACTTTTAGAAAATAGAAATTAGAGTTCAAAAAATCTAAAAAATTCACAAAAATTGCTAGAATTATTTTGAACTTAATAAAATTATTTACAAATTAAAATTGGTTGTTATTGTTTCACAAAAAATTGAAAAATAGGAAAAACCTTTTTAATTTCCAGAAAATTTACGAAATTAATTAATTTTTCTTTTTAGCTTTAAATCCAAGAAAATTCCAAGAAACTCAATAAATTTTATTTTTGATTTTAAAATCTAGAAAATTCAACAAAACCAAGAAAACTCAGAAAATCAAATCAAATAATAATTTTATTTTTGGTAACCAAACTTTGGGATGTTAAAATGCGACTCCACCTTGAGGAGCCGAAAGAACATCCTCCATGACCTCTTTCCTGGCACGACGATCGAGCTGCCTGCTCGAGCTTGACTTGTTGCTCTTGGTGATCGTAGGACCAAGTCCCTTATCTGATTATTGAGATTCTCAACAATCGACTCGGTCGCCAGAGCGTCTAGATGTTTCGTCGTCTTTGCCTCCTCTACGACTACCTCGGTGGTTGTGGCTTGCTTGGCGGCAGTAACCTCCTCTATTAACACATGAGGGATAGTGGTTGAATTTTTTACCACCTCCACTACTGTCTCTACAACCGCAGGAGAAACCAATACTCCCACGGCTTTAGACAAAACCACAACGGCCCTCTCAACGGATCACCCCGGTGGCTGGAGAAGCATGACCAAAACAACAAAAAGGGGGAAGACATGTCAAATTATGGAATTAAAAGGTAAATATAATTTTTAAACTTTTAATTTTACATACCTTGGCTTCCTAGATACAATATTAAATCCAGAAGAAACCTTCCCTAAGGAAGACTTCTTCTTCTTCTCTTCTTTGGTCGCCACATTTTTGTAACACCTTCAGCATCTGGAAGACTTTCAGTGTCCCGAGCTTGAGGGCCATGACTTCCTCAGCCATGTCTAGTCGTAGGTCTTGGCGAGAGCTAAAGCTCCCTGAGCTACCTGACCCTCTTGATGGTCAGAACCTACTTCCACAACCTGAGGTACAATGCTCGCCTCGATCACAGGCTCTGCTGTTGTAGAGATAGCCTTCACAAAAGACATAAAACTTTTTTGGTGCTCCTTTTCTATTTGCTTGATAGAGCCATGAGAAGCAGAAACTGAAAATATTTTGTTTTCGTAATAGAAGGGTACCTTGGTCTTGGGGGTTTTATGCTTAAGTTTTTCGACCACACCCTTTTCCTCTGCAACTATCACATCTGCAAAGAACTGCCTGATGGGTGTGGTCAAATGAATGGTGGAACTCGAACTTCCATCCTACTTCTTATCGATAGGTTTCACAAGGCGGCACCTATTGGTCAAAGGAACTTTGTCTTCCTCTGACTCATCTTCGACAACCTGCAATTCGACCTCTTAGTCGTCTTGATAGGTAGTCATGCCAACTTTCTGTAAAAGTCATAAAACAAATATCGTTAAGTGATCGAATTTTACGACTACTGAACTATAAAGACGAAATCAACTTTTGATCAACTTTAGGCATTCATTTCTTTCTTCTTCGGTTACGACTACCAAGATTCGAGGAGCTCCTTTCGTGGTCATAGGAGCCTTCTCACAAATGAACTTGACTCGAGAATCAATTTTCTTTTGTGAAAGATCTACGATTACAAAGATATAATTAACAATAATGCTCAAAATTAATAAAAAGAACTAAATTGATTATTACTTTACCTTCTTCATAATCTCTGGTCAGGTCAGTTGTCCCCAAGTAATTTCACATAAGATGTACTCGATTCTTCAGGGGACTAATGCAGCACGTGATGAAGTCTCTCAATACGTGTCATCCGGTCTGCCCCTCTTCCCTCAAATCCTTGATAGCTTGGATGTAGGGGGTGATCCGGTCGAGGTCGCTTGAGTCGAGTCCCAAGATGAACACTTCTCTGCGGGCTTCCCTGTGAAGAAAAGGCTATCGTCCCTGGACACTGTTCAATAGAACCACTTCTTCTTCTACCCTGGCAATGATAACCGGGTGAATATCTTAATATACTCCCTTGAATTCCCGTCGTAGAGCTTCAGACCGCAGCTGCCTGCAATTCCGTTGTGCTTACTCATCCTATAGTAGTACCGGAAGAGATCCAAATCTTGAAGAATTCCCAGATAAGCATCGCACAGATAAACAAATACACTCGGCATTGTAATGGAATTGGGAACCAATACACCAATTCCACCCCAAAATGCTGAAGTACGACCATCAGAAAAGGGTGATTGGGAAGTCGAAAAATGCATTCGCATTACGCCTGGAATATTGGAATGGTGTCCTTCTCACCCGAGGGCCAATGCTGACCCTCAGCGTTGGTCCACTTCACCAAAGCGTGCATCGGGATCTTCTTTGCTACGACTGGAGCTGTCAACTTCTCCACATCCGTCTCAGATTTATCCCACTTGGAAATGGTCTCGGCCATTTCTTCTGAGTGGGTTTGATTTAGATTTGGAAAAATTTGGGGGAAGGATTGCAGACTTGGTTGGCGGCGGAGAGAACGAGAGCTCGAGAGCAGTTGAAGTAAATAGGGAAAGTAAAAATCCTAAGTCGCACCCTTAGTAGATATTTATAACCGTGGGTATGAGTTAAAGATCATGGGAACTCAACAATTTCCACCCCTTCGGGAACCGCTTCCAAAAGAAAAATATGTGAGAATCAATTGGTATTATTTAATCTGTCCATTCGGGAAAAGCAATTATGTCTTTTCAACTCAAGTAAAATTACCTTCTTGACCAAGTCAATTTCTAGTCAAATAAAATACCAGTTGGAAAGACTCTGCTTCTGACCACTATTCTATGACCTCTTTCCAAGTAAGTTACTTTCACTTGAAGTTGGTGGGCTAGATGATGGGGATCTAATAATCCTCAATTAATTAAATTATTTATCTGTAATTGTTATTATAGATAACAATATCTTCATATTATTTGTAAGGAAACCATTTATCATTAATAAGGGAGAAGCTTAGCCGAGTAGTCGTAAGCCATTTTACGACCATCCTATATGGTCGTAAGTACTTCTACGACTACCTAGTGGTCGTAAGATTTCCTACGACCACCTCATGATCGTAAATCTTACTATGATCACTTCATGGTCGTAAGCTTTACTACGACCGGATCAACTATGACCACCCTATAGTTAACAAAGCCTACAGACGCATGGGCCCAGTCGACTAGGGATATTTATGCACTGTGTTTAATACACAACGTAGTTAATATGTGTTGTTATTCTCCGAGATAACAGCATATATTAAGTATCTGTCTCTGACATAACTACAAGACGATGTGGGAGGGTTAGTCTATGACAATAGCCATAACAGAACATGCACATTTCATCAAACGGTGAGACACCTCTTGGTACAGGACAACTGTCACCCCCTCACACGCGCTATATAAGGAGTAAAGCCGGTAGACAGATGACGAATCAAGCAAAGGAGGAACAACAACAGAGACACGATCAAAATACAAAAATCATTAAGCTCTAGTACGTTATAGTGGTTTATTTCATGTTGTAAAGTATTATCAGTACAACAACACATGAGTATAGTTATTATTTTATCAGGAGAAATCCCAAACCTGTATAAAATCACTGTATCTTTTTCTACGTAGTCTAACTCAAGAAAAATCTATAATATTCATTCGTAAGATCGATACTAAACCATTAACACTAACCTACTTAAAAATTAAATTGCCAAATACTAAATATCTCTAACTTAACCGTTCAGCGCTTCAGTTCAACGAAAAACTGCTTTACGGAGAAACTACGGCCATTACAAACATAGCCAACGTCGCTCTGGCGAGAGAAGCTAAGATCGCTGAACTATAATTGAGTAGTGAGACTGAGACGTGATTGATAGGTGGTTAATTAGTTGGCGAGACTCCTAATTGACCCCGCGCCTACCTTGTTGTTTCGGCATCGAGTCAATCGCGGCACTGCAGCAGGCGACATGCGTTCCTTATTTGTCCATTCGTGAGCTCATGTCTCGAGCCAGCACACGCCACACGAACACAAATAGATTAAAAGGAGAGAGAAGCTGTATGTCATCTACATCTTGTGTTCCTGTTGCATAGTATATATAACACTACAGGAACGAGAAACCACAGGGAGCGGTGATGTCATCGTCCGTGCTTGTATATGCTCAAGTATAAGCTCCCCTGGACTCCTCGCACCCTCTCCTATCATCTTGAGCTGTCGTGCGAGGGCGGAGCCACGTCGATGGCAGCCAGCGGCGATTAGGCAGGAGACGTGGGCCGCAGAGGGTGAGGGTGGAGGTGCGGCAACGGTGGTGGCCAGCGGCGACTAAACGGGAGCCGGGAAACGCGGGACGCAGAGGGCATAGGTGCAGAGCTACGGAGGGTGCGCGGCGGCCGTGATGGCCAACGGCAACTAGGAGGTATCAAGCGAGATACGGGTGGAGGTGGTGGAGACTATCATACAAGCTCGAGACGGACAACCCCACGCTGACACCCACTCAGGTACTCACTCTCCTCGACAACAAATTGAATCCTTGCCCATTGCCCATTGCCCACTGAACACCACCTCTATTCATAAATATCTCGATGGACTTGGACAGTTGGTTGAGTTGGACATCAAAAGGCAAGAATTACGCAGTCCATGTTATGATTTGTACAGTACAGTCAATGAGTCAAGCAAAGCATTATGTTGCCAGTAAAACTAGCATATATAGAACACGCACTATTGTTGTAGCACTGTACTAAGCCATGTACTAGTGCGTCTTTGCAGAATTGGTTTGATTTTATTTTTGAACTCACGAATCGGGATTGGCCTGGCTTGAATTGATTCGGCGCCACAAAGGCAGAAGCAGACGCAGGGGCGGAGCCCAATGGGCCTACCCGGTGTCACAGGACACCGGGTCCAAAAATTTTTTTTGTAGAAATCTGCATATATGTATATCATGTGCACCCCCCATGGCAAAAAACTGTGCACCCGGGTCTCCTTTTAGCCCAGCGCGCACGGGCGGCCCATGCCCACGCCGACGACGCGCACGCGCTGCGCCAGCCGCCCGCCCAGCAGCCTTGCGCCCTTGAGTTCGCTGCGCCACGCCGATGGATTGCGTGCACGAGGCTTGGGCGCTTGGCCCACGCGAGCGAGAAACTGAACAGCCACGCGAACGCGAAAAAAAATGCACGGCCACCGCCTGCCGCCCCACTCGGCCACTCATCTTAGTCTTAGTCATCTAATCATCCGCTCGCACGCCGCCCGCCCGCCCGCCCGGATTCGGACACTGCAACTCACCGTGCCACGCCTTGCCTACGTCGTCAACTAGGCACCAAGTGAGTTCCCGCCCGGCCGCTCATCTTCTCAAGATCTCATGTCGTGCTCTCTTATCTCTAGATTCTCTACTATGTCTCCGTTAACAACTTAAGTACTTAACATTTGTTTCTTGTTAGCACTTTACTTGACCGATTCGTACAATACAAATGAACATGAATCCCTTGATTACAAAGCAAAATGTAGATGCTAGGTAGTATCTAGCTGAGCATGAAACATCCTGTACCAGTCAGTGTAGTAAGTGTGTAACTACCACCTAGTTGTTTAATCACTCATTCACTCGGCCACATGGTGGCTTACAGATAGATGGGTCATGGAAAATTGGAAATCAAATGATGAAATGAGTGGTGCTTTGTTTTATCACTCGGCCATATGACCATATCTCACCATGACACTATCTACTTTATCGTTCTTGACTTCTTGTTGAACATGGTATTTGATTTGACAACATGTTAATCAAAATTTACCTGTAGGTAAATTTATGGAAAAGTTTTTGAAGCGAAAAGCGCCGCCGCCAGATAGCACTACTAATGCTAGAAATTCACCTACAGAAAATATCAATTGGGAAGAGGAAATTCAATTTGATCCAGGCAAAAGAAAAATGATAGATTACTACCATCCTAATCAGAAAGATGTAGTAAGAAGAAAGTACTTGGATAATGGGCCTTGTCAACCTCGTACTTATGATTTTCCGTGTACACAGTTTGGAGATAAAAACAGAAGGTTTAATTCTGAATGGTTTGACGAGTTTGGGAGTTGGCTTGAATACAGTGAGTCCAAAGATAAGGCATATTGTTTTTGTTGTTTCTTGTTTAGGGACCGTAATAAGAAAGAAGCTGGATATGAGGCATTTGTTATAAATGGTTGGAATGGTTGGAACAAAAAAGCTAGACTAAAAGAGCATGTAGGTGGTGTGAATAGCGTTCACAACCAAGCATTGAAAAATTGCGATGATTTATTAAAAAGAGAACAACACATTGATGTTGCTATCCATACACAAAATGAAGCTTCGAAGATTGCTTATTTTACTAGATTAAATGCCTCGATTGCCGTTGCTAGAGTGTTATTGAAGCAAGGATTGCCTTTCCGGGGCCATGATGAGTCAAAGGAGTCCTACAACAAAGGGAACTTCTTGGAATTTTATGAGTTCTTAGCAGAGCATGATCCAGCTTTAGGCAAGGTGGTGGGTAAAAATGCTGCAGGTAATTGTCTTATGGTGTCTCCTCCCATCCAGAAGGAGATTGCTCATTGTTTTGCAAAGGACATATTGCATTCTATTCTCAAAGAAATTGGACATGATGTGTTTTGCTTGCTTATTGATGAGTCTAGAGATGTCTCTTGTAAAGAACAAATGGCAGTGGTCTTGCGGTATGTTGATAGTTGTGGAATTATAAAGGAGAGTTTTGTTGGTCTTGTTCATGTGAAAGAGACAACTTCTGCCTACCTCAAGTCTTCTATTGATTCTCTATTTGCAGAATATAAGCTAAGTTTGAAGCAAGTTAGAGGTCAAGGATATGATGGTGCTAGCAATATGCGAGGTGAGTTCAATGGCTTGCAATCATTGATCATGAGAGAAAGTAGCACAGCTTATTATGTCCATTGTTTTGCTCACCAACTTCAATTAGTAGTTGTGGCTGTTGTAAGAAAACATAAAGGCATTAGTAATTTCTTTAGTATGATTTCTCTCTTGTTGAATGTGGTGGGTGGATCTTCGAAGAGGAGGGACATGGTTCGAGATATCAATCACGAACAAGTGCACAAGGCTTTAGGTTGTGGGCTACTTCAAACTGGGACAGGATTAAATCAAGAGCAATGTCTTCAAAGACCCGGAGATACTCGTTGGAGTTCTCATTATAAAACTCTTAAGAGTTTGGTTGACTTGTTCCCAACAGTTGTCACAGTGTTAGAATTTGTGGAAGAAGAAGACAAGGACAGAACAAATAGAGATCAAGCATTGGGTCTACTAGTGTACTTTCAGTCATTTGATTTTGTCTTTTATTTGCATCTCATGTTGACTATCTTGATAATCACAAACACCTTGTCACTAGCACTGCAACGAAAGGATCAAGACATTGTGAATGCCATTAAATGTGTGAAATCAACTAGGTTGCATTTGGATGAGCTTAGAAGAGATGGGTGGGAATCTGTCTTAGGTGAAGTGTATACCTTTTGTGAGAAACATGGTATTCCTAAGTTGGAAATGGGAGAAACTTACGTTAATCCAAAGAAGCAACGACAAAGAACTGGAATTACCAACAAGCATCATTATGAAGTGGATTGTTTTAATGATGTTCTTGATTGGCTACTTCAAGAGCTTGATAGTCGCTTCAACGAGACAACCTCTAACTTGCTTGTTTGGTCGGCCGCTTTGAGTCCAAGAGATTCATTTCATGATTTTAATTTGGAGAATTTGATGAGCATAGCTAAACTTTATCCCATTGATTTTGATTCTGGGGAATTGAGGAACCTTAACCATCACCTTTGCCTTTACATTGCTGATGTGCGAGCAGATGACAGATTCTCTAACATACAGACTATTGGCCAACTTTCTCAAAAAATGGTGGAGACAAGGAAACATCTTTGCTATCCTTTGGTTTATCGACTTTTAAAGCTAGTACTAGTATTGCCTGTCGCCACTGCCACAGTTGAGAGATGTTTTTCAGCCATGAGAATCGTGAAAAATTATTTGCGCAATCGCATTAGTGATGATTTCATGAGTGATAGCCTAATTTGCTATGTGGAGAAAGAAGAAATGAAGAAAGTTACCAATGAAGCTGTGGTTCATCGTTTCATGAACTTGAAAGAACGTAAATACTAAAAGTAAAAGGTATTGTATTTACTTTCATAAGTTTCATTTGACTATTCTACTTTTTTACTAGATAATTTTAATTCGTTTTGTTCCTTTTTATAGGTCATTGAGGTTGGATGATGTATTTTGCCAACGTCGACTATCTTTATCCATAATTTCGCCCTTAGTTGCTTCACTTTGCTACAATTAACAATATTATTAGTGAGTTTCTTTATGTTGGTAAGCATTTTGATCACTACTTCTTTATCATTGTACATTGCTATTGGTTATATTGACATATTGATGTTAAAAGTTGCTGGATACGTTACTATTTAGTACCATATTGCTTTGAAATTATATCTGTTGTTATATGTAAAGTAAAATAGTGAACCCCGGTCATTTTCATTCTAGTTCCGCCCCTGAGCAGACGTACTGACGGACCGGTCGAACAAATCTACCGCGGTTCGTGCTCACTACTCGGCCGGTAGATGCATGCATCCGAATTAGATTCGCTTCGACGTGCTGCATTGCATCCCGAAAGAAAGCTCCAGTCAGTCTTTGTAAAGAGCTCCGTTGCGAAAGTTCGGTCAAAAGTTGTTCGATTCGATCCGATTCCGGCTTGTCAAGTGGGGCCCAACGGGAACGGTGTTTCGGCTTAATTTAGACGCTCTTTAAGGTGGTAAATGGCGTGCCGGTGGGGGCCCCACCCAACGCCATCTTCTTCTGATCGCGACACCACCGGGGAGCCTTGACCAAACGAGGAACCAAGCACTCGATTTTTTTTTCACATTTAGTTTCTTTTCGGAAAAAAAGTAAAAATAACATTTTACAAACAAAATGATTAAAAATACCACCCTACCACACAAAATCACTAACAAAACTACATATCGTACGAAATCGCCGCGGAAGACGACCTACCACGGCAGGTGAGCTACCATAAACTCAAATGATGGCAGGTGGCCTGCGCGTTGCCAGGACGGTCTGGGTGGACAGCAGACCACCTGCCGCGATAAGTACAACGATTTTGCGCAGCACGTCGGCTTCCGCGGTGATTTTGTACGATACAAGTGTCATTTTTATCATTTTGTTTGCGTGTATAGGGACTATTTTTGCTATTTAACTTGAAAAATATATCATTTTAGTTAAAAACTCCCAAGCTCTCCTCCCCCCACATCACACGTGGATGGATGGACAGACGGACCGATACCATGCAACTATTTGTTGCAATCCACTGAACATCAACTACCTAATCTTTCTCGAACAATTGGTTATATTCACGGTTGGATTTGCCTTCAGATTTGTACATCAAATCCTTGTCGGGTTTGCTGATCAGGCAGTAACACCACTAGCAGCGCGAGTCATTTGAGTGTCGATCGACTCATCGACGACAAAAGTATAGCAAAAAATGGTGCTTTACTACTGCATTTTAATTATGAACCCTTTTTTTCTCGAACGAGCATGTGTAAACCAGACAACACGATATTTGTCCGGCGCCGTTTCCACAACCATCGAGGAGAGGATCTATTTATTTCCATTGCTCCTAAAGTCACAATTCAATGGATGTTCCACCGTTGCCAATGGACATGCATGCAAGCAAGGAAAACCCACCATCTTTTTTTTGGCGCTCGTTGACTTGAAAGTTTGTTAATGGGGGCACACGTCCCGAAGAAGTTCTTCGAAGAATCGATGCGGTGGTCCTTCTGGCTGATTGTTTATCAGAAAACAAACGGCTGTACTGTACAGCCATTAGGTTCTCTCTCTCTCTCTTTTTACCGTGGAAAGGACTAGAGGATGAAGCGTGTATGTGTGTATGCGCGGGCGCGCACAGAGAGACACGTCTGCAGTTTGTAACCATTGGTACTACGATCCATAAGAAAACAAGCAGCCGTGTGAGAGACACTTGTGTGCGGTTTGTAACCGCTAGTATGTACAAGGCGGCTGATACTCTGCATTAGCTCATGCTAACGCAGAGAAAACAAGCGGCCGCAACCTGCATTAGCACACGCTAATACAAAAGAGCACAGTGATAAGTATTGTGTCGTTGTCTATACTGTCTGATAAAAAATGAACCGTCTGATTCAAACAGTTATTCTCCATGGTGGTGCAGAAAATTTCGGCTGCTCTGTATCTATATGATTTGACACGAGGTACTCGCAAAAAAAAAAAAGAAGAAGAGGAGGAGATTTGACATGATCGTGGCTGGATTATAGTAAGACGATAACCCGTTTTATGATCCGGGCGTCCTGTTCAGTGGTCAGTGGTCAGTTAGGCTATTGGGAGCTCAATGCAGTGACCCTGCAATTCCTTTCGTCAGCACAACACAGTCAAGGACTCAAGGCCCTGCTTAGAACATGAGAACTTCATACCAATTCTATGTAAGTTTGAATTGTTTCTTATAAACTTCCTGTGAATTCCCGTCATTCTACACGTACCCCACACACAAAAAGTTGCATAAGAATATAGTACTACTACTACGTTTAATACAGTAGAGACCATTTCAAAGCAGTTGCTATATATAGCTCGTCTTCATTCCAAGTAGTAGTAGTACTGCACATTATTGCTTCAGCTACTCTTCACGCGCACAACTGGATTATCATATCATTCAGAGGATTGCTAATATTAATACGCTGGCATCATCACAATTCACAAGCAAACTTCGTCTCTAATTATAGTCCGGAACGGTCCAACGCATCGCCTGGTTGCACTTGCACCTAACTCGGCTTCAAGTTTTGTTTACCACTCACCAAACTTGCAAAATTATGATGCGACATTAGTCATCATCACATTAGTGCGCATCATATTCCGCTTTGCCAGGTCAAGACTTCAAGTGAACGCGAGTACAGTGATACTATTAATAATCGTCGTGTCCGTGTAACTAAGACTTGTTGGGCCGTTTGATCCAAGAAAGAGACAAGGGTGGGGTCACGGCCTACATTCAGTGAGGCTTCCTGCTTCCTGGGCGGGCCTGGAGGCCCGATCCAGGCCCGTTCTAGTTTCGGAGCCGCGACCTCTTGGGGTTGTTGTCTAACAGAAAAATTGGAGACGTTTGTGTGACTTCGACGAAGAGTTGGCTTAATGAATTTGCAATGACTAAATCCAGCATCCGTACCTGTACCTACGGAATTAAACTACTGGGAAATGATACGCACGATCCAATAGGCAGTTAGGCACATGCATGCAGTGTATAGAACCAAGAGGTGAACAGGAAATCCGCAGTGATAACGCACGCATGCATACATAGACAGCGCCTGTCATTGGCAGCACAGTAACATTCTTTTGCGAGTCACCGTTTGGAACGTGCGCACAGTGCACGCGACAGCTCCGATCACCTGCACGGTTGCATGACGCCTCTTTTTGCGCCCTGAAAAAACTACAATGGAGCACATAAATCATGTAAGCTAGGGAGAAATCGGCACGTGCTTCATTCGTGCATTTCCTCGCCCAGCACTATCGCATTGCAATTTCACTGAAAGAAAACGGTGGCACGAAATTAAAATGCAGACAAAAGAGTCGCGTGCGTCGCGACAGCAACGGGACGGACCGAAGCGAGGGAAAAATATCGGACGCCAATTATATCCTCGCAACCGGACGACAGGTCGGTCATCGCCGGAAAACGGCAGCCTTGGCCGGAAACGACCGTCGACGGCGACGTGCAGAGTGCCGGCGCGCCATACACGCACGATACAAACAGAGTACTACGGTGCACTTACGGCGAATGGGAAAAGACGAGAAGCTAAGCCGCGACGCGGACGGGACGGACGGGCGGACGTATCGGCCGGATCCCATCGATCTCGCGCTGGTGCAGGGAAATTTTTTTGTGGTGCGCGCGCCTCGTTTTCGACCGGTAGAGCGTACACCGGCAGCACTGTTGATTAGGACCTGCTGCGTTTTAGTGGATATAGCATGGTGTATTGGTGTAATGGTGTATATACTATTATACTGTAAGATAAATATCTAGCTGTGTGGGAATATAGGTAAAGGATATACGTATGCGTCGGGCGAGTCGTGTCACTTAATTACGAGCTACAGCGTATATGGCACGTTGTGACCTGTCGCTGTGGTGTATTTGTACGTATGGGCAGTGCACTAATCACGTGGCATGGACAAGGAGCGATTTTTTCCCCTCAATGCCATTATTTGGAACCGTATTAGTAAAAATGGACTCCTCTTCCAAGGATGCACGATCATGTACCGTGCTGTCACGTCAGCCTCGTCACGTCAGTCTCGTCCGCAACTCCCTGGGACGGACAGCGTTATCTGTTCCTACCTCGCGCAACAGCTGCCATGGAGCCCCTTCCCCACCTCCTCTATCCCTCCCTCATGCGGACGAGCCACGCGGCCGCTCGTTCGTCCGGTGCTGGTGCGGAGATGTCTTTGATCTCTTGCAACTTATGTCTCTACTAGAGTTATTAGAACCTTCTACAACGAGCATCACTGGTGCCAGTTGTGGATCACCGAGGACGCGGATGACCCTCCACCCCTGGCGCTTTGGTCTAAAAAGCATTATTGGGAGCTTGATGATCGCTACATCCCAATCCTTTGGGGCATAGGCTTGTTGCCCTTTACGAGGCTGCTCTCGGTCGAACGATACTTCACTCTGGACGACAGTGTCATATTGGCCCTTGTCGACAGATGAAAACCCGAGACTCACGCATTCCACTTTCGGTGGGGAGATGATAACGATCACTCTCCAGGATGTCTCAAGACGGGCGGATGAGCGGCCGCGTGGCTCGTCCGTACGAGGAGGGATGGCGGAGGCGGGAAGGGCCTACGTGGCGGTTGCCGCCCGAGGGAGGGATCCCAAGGAGCTGCGAATGAGGCTCACATGGTGGCACGGTACGTGTCCGTGCATCCCTAGGACGAAACTGAGCACCCTTTTTGCGTTTGTGGCCGCAAGGAGCCCATTTTTGCTAATACAGTTCTAAATAGTACCATTTAGTGAGAGAAAAAAATAGATAAGGAGCTAGTAGCACTGACTGGCATTTGTCAAAGTTGCGATGTCCTACCACTAGTTCGAGGCCAAGGGACCTCCGTACGTGGAGAAAAAGAATATCGTTCATGGTTTGTTTGGGAAGTACATTCCCAGCCGGGATGCATGTGGATGGGTCATAAATTTGAATTAAAATTCGGGTCTATCCATATCAATGGGTAGTGCACACGCGTGCCTTTATTTAAAACCAAACTAAATTGCATAAATTTCCAGGCGATTGTATCAGCAATAAAGCAGTGAGTGGTCTGCAAATCAGACACTCAACTCGCCTTAAAATTGATGTATTTTACTTTTGGGTAGAGCGTTGAAGCACCTCTTCATGAATAAACTCATATGAGATCAGGCTACTGTGTGGAGCTATATCCGCGTCAAGAGAATTCTTCTCCACGTAGAAATCCGGAAGATGGTAATTAAGGAAAACAAAAACGAATGAACAAAAAAACAAATTACAACATGTTATAGTTTTGGGAATTTGTGTGTTAATCCCGTAGGATCCACGCCTCATTTATTTATAGTCTAAAAAAACTTAGTCCGATTCTTATACAAAGAGTTATCTAACTCAAATACAAACTCTCCAACACTTCCCCTCAAGATGGGCCTAAAATATCAATCATACTCATCTTGTTACATATTGTATAACTCTCATTAGGACCTAACCCTTTAGTAAACCAGTCAGCTAACTGTTCACCAGACTTGACATACTCAACTTCAATATTCTAACATCGAGCTTCTCCTTAATGAAGAATATATCAATCTCAACGTGCTTGGTACGATCATGCTGAACTGGGTTGTTAGCAATATTGATTGCAGATTTATTGTCACAATGCAATACTAAGAGATTATTCCTCCATATTCGAAGCTCGGACAATAAACCCTTCATCCATATCATCTCACTCGCACTCAACGTCATTGCTCTGTACTCTGCCTCTGCAGTAGACCGAGCCACAACCTCCTGTTTCTTGCTTCTCCATGACACAAGGTTACCTCCCACAAAGATGCAATATCCAGAGGTAGACCTTCTGTCATCCACATTGCTCGCCCAATCAGCATCACAATACCATTTCACATCCAGATGTTGATTTTTTCTGAACCAAAGGCTCTTTCCAGGGCTATTCTTCAAATACTGTAAGATTCGATAAACAACATCCATGTGTCCTGTTCTAGGATCATGCATATATCGACTAACCACACTCACTACATATGAAATATCAGGTCTTGTATGACACAAATAGATAAGACGTCCAACAAGCCTTTGATAAGCTTCCTTGTTGACTGGATCTCCCGACTCAGCACATAGCTTGTGATTCCTATCAATAGGTGAAGCAATATGGCGACACCCAGGCATACCTGTTTCTGTCAGCAGATCAAGAACGTACTTTCTCTGGGAGAGAACTATACCATTCGAAGAACGGGCAATCTTAATCCCAAGAAAGTATCGAAGAGGTCCAAGATCTTTCACCTCAAATGCTTCTCCCAATCTTTTCTTTAAGGACTTGATTTCCTCGGCATCATCTCCAGTAATCACAATATCATCAACATAGACTGCTAATATAGTGATATGCGATCCTCTATACCTATAAAACACAGTATGATCTCCATTGCACTGAGAATAGCCCATACTACAGACTGCACGCCTGAATCTATCAAACCACGCCCTTGGAGACTGCTTTAGACCGTATAAAGACTTCTTGAGTTTACATACCTTCCTCTCAGTCTGTCTGTTTTCAAAGCCTGGAGGAATATCCATTTATACCTCTTCTTGTAAATCACCATGTAGAAAAGCATTCTTCACATCCAACTGATGTAGAGGCCATCTGAAGTTAGTCGCACAGGAGATCAACGTTCTTACAGTACTCATTTTCACCACCGGTGCAAAGGTCTCATCATAGTCTATCCCATATGTTTGACTATAACCTTTTGCAACCAACCGTGCCTTGTATCTCTCTATCTTGCCTTCAGGAGTTTGCTTAATTGTAAACACCCATTTGTATCCTACTGTCCTTTTTCCTGCTGGAAGTGGAACAAGATCCCATGTCTTGTTCTTCTGAAGTGCACTAAGTTCCTCCTTCATAGCATCCTTCCACTTAGAATCCTGCTTAGCAGTTCGCCAATCCTTCGGAACATGCATAGTCTGAAGAGATGCAATGAATACTTTATATGCAGGTGAAATATGGGAATATGATATGAAATTTGTAATATCATGCTCAAAGCCATACCGGACTGGAGGCTTTCCTGCATTAGCTCTAGTTTCCCTACATTGTGCAAGTGGTAACTCCATATGGGAGTGATAGAATCAATATTACCACTTGCAGCAAGGGGAGGCAAGGAACTTGATGGAGAGAGACCCGAGGAGGGATTTGGGACTGGATCAACCGACAAGTCTGGCTGTTCTGGCTGTGGCAATACCGGCTGTTCAGAAAGCTCCACTGTTGTTGGCTCAGGTGCTGACTACTTGTCTCTTGGTTTCTCCCCTGTTTCCCGAAGCGTCTTCGCTGATAAACTTTTAAGTCTTTTGTGGCTATCACATCTCTCGCATATTCTGTTAGATTTGGGCACGGAATTGTCCCCATAATAACTTCTTCTCGTTGATTATCACTCTCCTTGTTCTCCCCTCTCGACTTTCATCCTCAATGATAGGAGAGAACTCCAAAAACTGATCAAGATTACTTCCACTTGTGTAGTAAGGTTCTAACTCCTGGAATGTCACATCCATACTCACAAATAATTTTTGTTCAACTGGGTTCCAGCATCTATAACCATTCTGACTTGATGAATAGCCTATAAAGATATATTTCAATGCCTGTGGATCCAACTTGCCAACCGCTGGTCGGTGGTCTCATACAAAGCAAACACAACCAAACACCTTGGGAGGAACCTTGAACTCCCGCTGACCCAAAAGAAGTTCTGCTGGAGACTTCATCCCAAGTATTCGAGATGACATGTGATTGATGAGATATACTGCCGTCATTACTGCCTTGCTCTATAATCCCTTTGGCACATTCATCTGAAACATGAGTGAACATGCTACCTCCAACAAATGTCGATTCTTCCTTTCAGCCACTCCATTCTGAGATAGAGTTCCTGGACAAGTAGTCTGATGAAGTATCCCTTCTTCTGAGAGATATGTTGCAAACTCATTATTAACATACTCAGTTCCATTATCTGATCGAAGAATCCAAACTTTTGCATCAAACTTAGTAGCGGCCATCCTATGGAAGTCCTGAAAACATCGAAGGACCTCGCTTTTGTGTTTCATCGTATAAATCCAAGTCATACGAGTATAGCAATCAATGAATGTGACAAACCACTTAAAACCACTCACAGAAGTAACTGGGCACGAACCCCAAACATCCGAATGTATTAATATAAAAGATTCATAACTCCAAAGACCAATGCTACTATATGTAGACCGTGTATGCTTTCCAAACTCACAAATATCACACACAAGTTTACTCTTGTCTACCCTTTTGAATAAATCAGGGTATAACCGACTTAAATTCTCAAATGATAGATGTCCCAAGCGACGATGATGTAATAAGACTTCACCCTCGATTCCTCCTATAGCCACAGCCAATGCTGCATCAACCTGATCAATGTACCACAACCCATTACACTTTATTCCAGTCCCAATCCTCTTCCCAGTTCTCTTCTCTTGTAACAAACACGAATCCTCATCAAATGTGACAGTGCATTTGAATTGGTCAACAATAGAACTGACTGAAAGAAGGTTGACTGGAAAGGAGGGAACATGTAAAACCGTGGATAGAGCAATGGATGGTGTACACTCTACAGATCCAACACCCTGAATAAGCTGGGAGGTTCCATCTGTTGTTTAGACAGTTTCAGAATGAGTATATGGGGTGTAAGATGCGAATGCACTACGTGAACCTGTGACATACTTGGATGCCCCTGAATCTATGATCCAATCAATATGAGAGTGCTTATATGTGGATGCAAGTGCATGTGTCTGAGTACCTTCGCCCATGTGGGCGTAGTTTGCAAAGTTGCCAAAGGAGATAGAATCATGAGAAGTCTCCAATGCCTTTCCCTTCTGCCACTTTTCCCAATGCATAGCTTGCTCGCCTGTCAGAGTAAAGACGTGTTCTCCTCTGTCTGGGCCACATTAGCTCTGGGGCCAACTCGGCCCCTTCCTCGCCTCTACGACCACCACGATCTCCACCTCGGCCTCCACGACCACCACGACATCCACCTCGACCTCCATACTGTGGAGAGGGACAAGCATAGATTAGATGTCCTCTCATCCCACAGTTGTAGCACTCTCTATCATCAGGTGTGGCGTATGCAGATCTGACCGGGTTATTGTCCCCCATTACTCATAGTCGAACTTACTCTTGCACCATAGCTGAAATAACCTCTTCCATTGTAGGTAAATTTGCCAAGTGAAACATGGCAGCCCTTCTACTCTCAAACTTTGGATTTAGTCCCTTTAGAAAGTGTGTAACTCGTCTACGTTACAGCCACACCCTACCAGCCTCAATATCACCAGCACATGTCAACTGCAGTGGATCATAATGATCTAAATCTGCCCAAAGTTGTTGCAGTTCACTAGCATACTCCTGGACGGTCTTCTCCTCCTGTTTCAGGGCCTCCACCTTGCCTTGGACTTCCACCATCATCATCACATTTCCTGCCCCGGAATACATGTTGCTTAGCGTCTTCCACATTGCCTATGCACTCTACATCATCTCCACCATCCGAGCGATGGATGGAGACATCGAAGTTAGCAACCAAGCTACCATCACAGAATTGGTGGTGTTCCACATCCTTCAATCAATGCTAGTCTTGTCTGCAGGCTCAACACAAGTCTCTTGCAGGTAGTGTTCCACCCCTTTGTCCTCAGAATTAGCCGAGCCCTTCTAGACCAACTCAGGTAATTCTTATTTCCTTCCAATTTTACATCATTTGGCATCAGCTCCAGCTTTAAATCAGATGACCCTGCACCAGCCCTCGGACCTATCATACCTCTCGCGAAGAGATCTTGTAACATACTTCTCATGTCACCTTTAGTTACTAGTGGGGAAGTAGTCTCAATAATTGTCTTCCTCGCAGCTTCAATTTCCTCAGGGGTTATCTTCTTAAACAGACAGAGATGCCAATCAATATCAAGATATGCCACGCGTATCTCCCACGATCATGACACTTTTTCACGCATCAATATCCTGCCAAACCTCGATGTCTGCCTGCATGATTACAAAAAACATTTAAAAATAATTTTCTGGTCCTCCCGACTGCCTTGTTCCCGAGCTCTGAGCCTTTTTTCCGTCCTCCCGGCTGCCTTGGTTCCTGAGCCCGCCTCGATTTCTTCCACCTCGGTTTCTTCTCCTCCCCAGCTCCCGAGCGAACCTTGGTTTCTTCTCCTCCCCAGCTCCCTCTTCTCCTCCCGAGTGAGCGAGCGCACCGCGAGTTTTCGCCGCCTCGGCTCCTTCCTCTCCCTCGTCCTCCCGAGCCGCCTCAGCGCCTCAGCTCCTCCTCTCGAGTCTTCGCCGCCTCGGCTCCGTCTTCTTCCTCTTCTGCCGCCAACCCAACCGACGGCGCGAGCGGCAGCGATGGCCTGTGTGCTCGCGCGGCCCGAGCGACGAAACAATGCCCCCGAAAGCGAGCCAGCGGTGGCCGGGCGGCCGGCGACGACGCGATGTGCTCGAGCGGTACGTAAGTTGAACAACAATGGGCGGTGGATCCGAGGTGAGTCCGGTTAGGGTTAGGGTCGGTTGATTGGGGATGGCTTTGATACCATGTTGTAGTTTTGGGAATCTATGTGTTAATCCCGTAGGATCCACACCTCATTTATTTATAGTCTTAAAAAAACCTAGTCTGATTCTTATACAAAGAGTTATCTAACTCAAACACAACTAGGAGGGGAGAACGAGACTACGACGTATATGACATGAGATGTTGTATCCTTAAAGGCAGGCTTTCCCCCAAGCCACCCGCGCCACATGACATTATCTATATCAACTTTTTTTTGTAATGAATATATATTATTGAAGTATATTAACAATCTTTTCTCATCAACTTAAGTTTTTGGATGAAATGTTATTGCATGCACTCAATATGGTATCAAAGCTAAAAGGTTATAAGTTCATGACCTGGCTAACATAATTGTTGGGGAAAGGTTTCCCACGCTACCCCGGGCCGACATCAACTTCGGTTAGGCAAGGTACCCCAGGGTGTGCAACGACAACTTTGGCGGGGTGTGATATGCCTCGGACCTAGCCCGAAGACGGCCTCTGTGAAGTCAAGGAGCATTGGAAACTCACCCTAGACCGGGTCTAGGGTAACCCCACGTCGACACCTCACCAACACCAGTGCAGACGGAGCATCGTCGATGTCACGGACCTCAGGCATGGCGGGACCCATTTAGTACGAAGGACGAAACTACCCCTCGGTGCGAGCTAAGCCCTGAGGGCAAACATGTAACCTCGGGCGCTTCCCCCTCCCTCTATAAATAGGACCCCAAGTAGATGGCGGAGGGGAGAGGTGACTTGTAACTTCTACTCACACATATGCAATATATCAATACGTCTCATTGTGTTTGATTTTCATCCTCGGTGGTCGACGCATCCGACCGGAGGTGCCACAAGTTTACTGTCTGATCTCGTTTGTACGACGATAATGTTAAAAGAAAAATAATTGTGGCTTACTTCGAGTCCACAAATTAGGGTTGGTGGAGCCTAGACTTGAGGGGAATGTTAAATATATTTACTCATATTTTTTTTTATCAATTTCTTAATTTTTTAATTACCCGCTTACCGTGAGAAGTATCACCTGCTATGTATATTGGCCATAGGGCCATGCCCATAGGCTCCATGCTGCTAATCAGCTCATATATCTAGAGTTAGTTTCTACAAAGAAATAACTCCCCGTACAATCTTTCAATGAACTACAAAGAGAAACGGGCCTCTCAGCTTTATCGTACCAATTGTGATCCCCACGTTTGCTGCTGTTTGCTAGAAGAAGTCATTTCGGTTCATTGACTGCACACTTGCTAAAGATACCCCGTTGCATGCTAATCCTGCTCAGAGTTACAGGCGCATCCAAAACTGGACTATGATGTATTATGCATCATATGCTCCTGATTCCGCATAATTAAAGAAACAAGACCTAATTGCATAAGCACCAAAACGTCGCACTATCATGGATAGGATTCAGAATCATGTACTTTTCACGTCAACATAATCAACTTTGGCAGGAAATTTTCATCTCTTTTTCGTAGTATGGGCCGGGAGAAATTTTTTAAGGAAAGCAGTGCATTGGAAGAAAAGAACCTCCTCCAAATATCTAGCTTCTCCCCCCGCGCAAGCACTTCACCTCCCTATTTAAACCTAGCTCATCGCCTTCCTCTCTTCGCGTCAAGAAACCTAGCTGTGCTAGCCTTGTTGGCACTTGGCACTAACAAAATTCTCTAGCTAGGAGAATCAACCAAACCATGTCCAAGGAGGAGGTGGCCGCCGAAACGGCTGAGGCGTCGGCAGCTAAGGCGCCGTACTGGGACCCGCCGCCGGCCCCGCTGCTGGACACGAGCGAGCTGGGTAAGTGGTCCCTGTACCGCGCTCTCATCGCCGAGTTCGTGGCCACCCTCATTTTCCTCTACGTGAGCATCGCCACCGTCATCGGGTACAAAAACCAGGCCTCCACCATCGACAACTGCACCGGCGTCGGCTTCCTCGGCGTCGCCTGGTCCTTCGGCGCCACCATCTTCGTCCTCGTTTACTGCACCGGCGGCGTCTCGGGCACGTGCCTGATCACACACATATATTAATTGTACGCTCATGTACGAACATTTGTAACGAACTAACGATGAGCTTGCCGCACTCGTGTGGGGTGCGCAGGTGGGCACATAAACCCGGCGGTGACGTTCGGGCTGTTCGTGGCGAGGAAGCTGTCGCTGGTACGCACCGTGCTGTACATCGTGGCGCAGTGCCTCGGCGCCATCTGCGGCGTGGGCATCGTAAAGGCGGTCATGAAGCAGCCGTACAACTCCCTCGGCGGCGGCGCCAACTCGGTGAACACAGGCTACTCGGCCGGGGGAGCCCTCGGCGCCGAGATCGTCGGCACGTTCATCCTCGTCTACACCGTCTTATCCGCCACCGACCCCAAGCGCACCGCGCGCGATTCCTTCATCCCCGTACGTGTCGTTCTTTGTCATGAATATAACGACGACCTGGTTAATTAACTCTTGTTACATGCATGTTTAATTCGTGTTTCACTGTGCATGCATGTATATACAGGTGTTGGTGCCGCTACCGATTGGGTTCGCGGTGTTCGTGGTGCACCTGGCGACCATACCGATCACCGGCACGGGCATCAACCCGGCGAGGAGCCTGGGCGCTGCCGTCCTGTACAACCAGCACAAAGCTTGGAAAGACCATGTAAGAATATCATATCCAACGATTAAACGTACATTACGTAGTCATTTGTTCCTGGGATTTACGTTGTGTTATTCGATTGGACGGATTAATTGCATCTCGTCTTTGCAGTGGATCTTCTGGGTGGGGCCGCTAATCGGCGCGTTCTTGGCGGCGGTGTACCACAAGTTCGTGCTGCGCGGGGAGGTCGCCAAGGCGCTCGGCTCGTTCAGGAGCACCAGCGCGACGACGTGATCGAAGCTGTTGATGACCGATCTTGATTTGTAGGCCTCTGCGTAACTCTTGGTCTAATTTCGTTGGCTGATTCGTGCCGCCTCGTGTAATATTATAAGTCGGTACCGTGTAGCTAGCATGCATGCGCGCAATCTAGCTTTAATTCATTGCATATCCATGCGTGTTTGTTGGTTTGGGACTGTGAGGTCGTTCGTGAATAAGTACCACTCTGCGTGGTACGCTCTACCTTGTAGCACATGTTTATGGATGCAGTAATACCAGATTACTTCTAGCTTCTGGTACACTTGTGGCTTTGGCTACTTCCAAAAGCTGCTTAATTCTCCAAATACCCGTTTTGGAGGAGTTTAATTATGGCTTTTAGGAAGCCCCCAAACAAGGCCTATATATGGCCCTGTTTGGCACAAATGCGCTTTCCTAAAAGCAATTTTCGCTATCTTGTAGGTTTTTCCTATTGCAATTTGAATGATTATCTTTTCGATTTGGTGTTTGGTTATGCGGCTTTTAGGTAGGTGTTATTGCGCTTCCGAGATATGAAATGTCTGAAATGCTCATGAGGACAGTAATGACTTATTTGATGTCGTTTAACTAAATTAACAACATTAAACGGTATTTAACGACATTTAAGAACATTTAACAGTATTTAACAATAAAACTTCAGAAAGCATGTGAAAATAATCTGGACTAGAAGATCAGTCCCTTATACATAGTTTAAATTGGCAAGTACTACATACAAAATACTGCATATATCTTCCATATATCCTATCGTCATGCTACCAAAGCTATTGCAATAACGTCACGGAGGCCGTTCATATCAACATCGGGCGGCCAGAAGCACCGTCGCCGAGGTGGGTAACAGGCAAGATTGCTTTAAATACTAGGTATGAGGTGGGTAATTTCTGCGAAGTCTGGGGGTATTCTTGGAACGCTGGAGGTGAGAAGCTGTGGGAAGCACCTCAACACTGGCTTTTCGCTTTTGGCTTCCATATGTATTGACAGCTTTGAGCTTCCTGTGAAAGCCAGAAAAAAAGCCAACCGTTTGGCACAGCTTCTGACTTTTCTCACCCAAAAATCAAAGCAGAAGCTGTACCAAACAGGGCCTATGTACACTGCTGCGGTAGCTAGCTAGCTAGCTAATACGCGCAGTTTTAATTTTCTAAGTGAGTACATCACATGCATTTACCCGAATTTTGCTTAGGAAATGAAATATATGTGCTAGGTAGTAACCACCCTTCCGATGTTAATATATGGACGTCAATTCACCGCGAGTTGCTTGGTCAATACGAGGAGAGATCATTGTCCATTTAATCTTGGAAGCTGGCAGCGTTTCTCAAGTTAATTAGACGAGTAAAAGGTTCACATGTTTACACTGAGAAGGCCGTGCGACGGCACCCTGTTACCTCTCATGGGCAGAGTTTCTATTCAAGACACTTGGAAACTAATAATCACTCGGTAAATAAGCCGTTTCTAGTAGTGACACGGCCGTGAACAATAACAAATCTACAATAAAAAGCGGTTTCAGGCTTTCAACTTTATACTACTGCTGAACGCACACTAGATTTGTATGTGTGGCTAAATCCTTTGCTCCCATGTAGAGCTATTCCAAAGTGATTTAGTGAAAGAAAAAGGAATAGCATCTTTTAATTCTCTTTGGATTGCTTGTGAATGAAAAGTCCTAGCTACAGGATAGACTCGTAGGGACACTTAAAACAGAAGCTTCTTTGACAAACAGTAACTAGTCAGAAAATTGAAGGGAGGCGTCGCTATGTATGTAACGGGATTGGGCTGATGGCAACGGCAAAGGGCAAGGGCGCCTGGCCTCTCTCAATCTATCGGGCCTTTCGGCCTGATTACATCGATGTTGTTGAGATATGTGAAGTAATAATATGGTCGAATTCAAATTTGTCATATTAGAGGATTAATTTTCTTACTTATACTTCAAGTCATGTTACTCTTATATATACCTCTTGTAAGCCGCACGGAGAGAGTTGACGCCTTATTTTAATCTCTCTGCATTTTGTAAATACTCATCATATAGTGATCATCGCTGGTTGGCGTCTCTGATTTTTTCCCGCAAGTGTTTTCTACGTAAAAATTTGCCGGACCCGGATTTCGAAAACCCGAATCCTCTGTGAAATACTGTGATACTCCCTGGATCAGTACGTAGCACTCACAGGTACATTACTGGTTCATCTCATACATGCGTGAAATAAGACCAACACATATATTACAGACAGTCAAGGTAATATAGACCGCGTCGGGTCAAGTTTTTACAGAAGGGTCGTCAGGCCAAATATATTACATCACAAAAGTTCGTGGCTACAGCGGGAGCAAAAGGGGATGGGGCTTGTCTCTCCACAGGCAGCGACCGGGGTGTCCTGTGTACGACTAATATTATCCAAGTGCTTGGGTAATATTAGTTATACGCAAGCACCGACAAGTCTACTAGACTGAGGCGAGACCTATACTATAGAGTTATACTACTCTTCATCACATCCTGCATCCTGGTCCATCAGCTTCTGGATCCGCATAATAGGCGTAGTCTCCTTGGTCCCGATCATCTGAAGGGTTTTGGGGAAGAGCGAGGGTGAGCACAACTACCGTGCTCGCGAGCCAACACAACAATACAATAATATACATGCACAGTTTAACAAGGATGGCTCGGGTTCTTTTATTTGCGTAAAGCAACATTTATAAATACAAATACTAGAAAGTCCTGTCACTTAGCCTTTTTAACAAAATTGCATTTTTAAAGACAGTAATTGTGCAATAATTAATAACAGCAGAGGTTCCCTCCATCGGAAACTCTGAATCATACTTCTTTTTGACGGTGGTCATACCCACCTATTACCAACGCTGGGTAAGAATACACAGGGGAATCCAATTTAAGGGCTAGGTGAGCCCTGCACATTTTTCAACCCACCCACAAAAGTTTTGAAATAGAACTATATCTTGTAAGTTCCTATGCCCGCCTATGACCGTGGGCACGGCTGTTCGAACAGTTTTTATTCTCTGCAGAGATTGTACATCTTTACCCACAAGAGATAATCAGCTTGATATGTACACATGTTTCCGTAGACATGTGAATCAAGGGGAGATTATCACAAGGCCTTTACAAGGCATCCCTCATTGTTCATTGCACCCGCTAAGGTTTCATCTGAGAGTGGTTACGCTCTCCCTCTGCATCAACCATGCCCCAAACCCCCTCTTGCGCCACACGGTGGCTTAGCCAACACACGACCCGTGTCCACGACGGCTTAGCCAGCGACACGGCTCAAAGCGTCAACGTCCTCACGACGAACCAAATCGAACCTATCGGAAGATCGGGCCGCCGTGACTCATCACCAATCCTTTGGGGTACGGGTTTGTTGCCCTTTGCGAGGCTGCTCTCGGTCGGACTATACTTCACCCTGAACGACAGTGTGATGTCGGCCCTTGTCAACAGATTGAGACCCGAGACTCACACATTCCACTTTCGGTGGGGAGATGATGACGGTCACTCTCCAGGATGTCTCAAGACGAGCGGATGAGCAGCCGCGTGGCTCGTCTGCACAAGGGAGGGACGCAGGAGGCGGAAGGGCCTACGTGGCGGTTGCCGCACGAAGGAGGGACGAACATCGCCGTCTCAAGGAGCTGCGAATGACGCTGACGTGGCGGCACGGTACGTGTCCGTGCGTCCATGGGACGAAACTTAACGCTCTTTTTGTGTTTGCGGCCGTAAGAAGCCCATTTTTGCTAATACGGTTCTAACTAGTGCCATTTAGGGAGAGAAAAATAATAGATAAGGAGCCAGTAGCACTGACTCCCCGTACAATCTTTCAATGAACTACAAAGATAAACGGGCCTCTCTCAGCTTTATCGTACCAATTTTAAGGAAGCAGTGCATTGGAAGAAAAGAACCTCCTCCAAATATCTAGCTTCTCCCCCCCGCGCAAGCACTTCACCTCCCTATTTAAACCTAGCTCATCGCCTTCCTCTCTTCGCGTCAAGAACCCTAGCTGTGCTAGCCTTGTTGGCACTTGGCACTAACAAAATTCTCTAGCTAGGAGAATCAACCAAACCATGTCCAAGGAGGAGGTGGCCGCCGAAACGGCTGAGGCGTCGGCAGCGAAGGCGCCGTACAGGGACCCACCGCCGGCCCCGCTGCTGGACACGAGCGAGCTGGGTAAGTGGTCCCTGTACCGCGCTCTCATCGCCGAGTTCGTGGCCACCCTTATTTTCCTCTACGTGAGCATCGCCACCGTCATCGGGTACAAAAACCAGGCCTCCACCATCGACAACTGCACCGGCGTCGGCTTCCTCGGCGTCGCCTGGTCCTTCGGCGCCACCATCTTCGTCCTCGTTTACTGCACCAGCGGCGTCTCGGGCACGTGCCTGCTCACACACACATATTAATTGTACGCTCATGTACGAACATTTGTAACGAACTAACGATGAGCTTGCCGCACTCGCGTGGGGTGCGCAGGTGGACACATAAACCCGGCGGTGACGTTCGGGCAGTTCGTGGCTAGGAAGCTGTCGCTGGTGCGCACCGTGCTGTACATCGTGGCGCAGTGCCTCGGCGCCATCTGCGGCGTGGGCATCGTGAAGGCGGTCATGAAGCAGCCGTTCAACTCCCTCGGCGGCGGTGCCAACTCGGTGAACAAAGGCTACTCGGCCGGGGGAGCCCTCGGTGCAGAGATCGTCGGCACGTTCATCCTCGTCTTCACCGTCTTATCCGCCACCGACCCCAAGCGCACCGTGCGCGATTCCTTCATCCCCGTACGTGTCGTTCTTTGTCATGAATATAACGACGACCAGGTTAATTAACTCTTGTTACATGCATGTTTAATTCGTGTTTCACTGTGCATGCATGTATATACAGGTGTTGTTGCCGCTACCGATTGGGTTCGCGGTGTTCGTGGTGCACCTGGCGACCATACCGATCACCGGCACGGGCATCAACCCGGCGAGGAGCCTGGGCGCTGCCGTCCTGTACAACCAGCACAAAGCTTGGAAAGACCATGTAAGAATATCATATCCAACGATTAAACGTACATTACGTAGTCATTTGTTCCTGGGATTTACGTTGTGTTAATTATTCGATTGTACGGTTTGCATCTCGTCTTTGCAGTGGATCTTCTGGGTGGGGCCGCTAATCGGCGCGTTCTTGGCGGCGGTGTACCACAAGTTCGTGCTGCGCGGGGAGGCCGCCAAGGCGCTCCGCTCGTTCAGGAGCACCAGCGCGACGACGTGATCGAAGCTGTTGATGATTGGTCTTGATTTGTAGGCCTCTGCGTAACTCTTGGTCTAATTTCGTTGGCTGATTCGTGCCGCCTCGTGTATTATTATAAGTCGGTACCGTGTATGCATGCGTGTTTGTTGGTTTGGGACTGTGAGGTCGTTCGTGAATAAGTACCACTCTGCGTGGTACGCTCTACCTTGTAGCACATGTTTGTGGATGCAGTAATACCAGATTACTTCTAGCTTCTGGTACACTTGTGGCTTTGGCTACTTCCAAAAGCTGCTTAATTCTTCAAATACCCGTTTTGGAGGAGTTTAATTATGGCTTTTAGGAAGCCCCTAAACAAGGCCTATGTGACGCCCCGTGTTATTACCCCACACGGATTACTATTCGTCTGCCCGGTAGAACACCGCTCCGACGAATAGCAAGTTTTTTATCAGAGTTGCGCAGCAGAACAATAAGATAGAAACTGTACATCTTTATTACAGTAGAAGCCACACAAGGCTAGGGTTCTTAATAAAGCTACTACACAAACACAAAAGGAGCTTCTCCGCTTCTGGAGTCTGCTCTGGAGTACCGCCCTCCTACTCGTCCCACGAGTCAAAGATGGCACCCATCTCGCTCAGGTCCTCGCCGCCGGTGCCTTCTCCTCCTACTGCTGCATCGGTACCTGCAAGTCCTTCAAATACCCGTTTTGGAGGAGTTTATGGCTTTTAGGAAGCCCCCAAACAAGGCCTGTATATGTACACTGCTGCGGTAGCTAGCTAGCTAGCTAATACGCGCAGTTGTAATTTTCTAAGTGAGTACATCACATGCATTTACCCGAATTTTGCTTAGGAAATGAAATATATGTGCTAGGTAGTAACCCCCTTCCGATGTTAATATATGGACGTCAATTCACCGCGAGTTGCTTGGTCAATACGAGGAGAGATCATTGTCCATTTAATCTTGGAAGCTGGCAGCGTTTCTCAAGTTAATTAGACGAGTAAAAGGTTCACATGTTTACACTGAGAAGGCCGTGCGACGGCACCCTGTTACCTCTCATGGGCAGAGTTCTATTCAAGATACTCGGGAAACTAATAAGCACTTGGTAAATAAATCGTTCCTGGTAGTGACACGGCTAGTGCGGTGAATAATAACAAATCTACAATAAAAAGCGGTTTCAGGCTTTCAACTTTGTACTACTGCTGGACGCACACTAGATTTGTATGTGTGGCTAAATCCTTTGCTCCCATGTAGAGCTATTCCAAAGTGATTTAGTGAAAGAAAAAGGAATATCATCTTTTAATTCTCTTTGGATTGCTTGTGAATGAAACGTCCTAGCTACAGGATAGACTCGTAGGGACACTTAAAACAGAAGCTTCTTTGACAAACATGTCAGACCCCGGATTTCTTCATCCGGATTCCTTCGTGAAATCACTGTGCTATTCTCTGAATCAGTAGATAGCACTTCACAGACACATTACTCAATCAAACCATACATAGCGTAAAATCATTTCATTTATTAATTTTCATATCAGAGTTTACATGACCGTTTCGGACCAATTTTTACAATAAGTGCCGAGCAGGCCAAATGAATACATTACAAAAGATAGCTGAAGCAACAACGGAAGCAAATGGGTGAGAGCACATCTTACCGTAGGCAAGTGACTGGGGAACCCGTGTACGCCCGATATTATCCGAGAACATAGGACAATATAGGGGGCACACAAGAACCGACGAAGTCAGCTAGACTGGGGTGAGACTAGAACAACTAAGAACTAAACTACGCTTCAACGATTCCTGGGTCTTCATACTTCTGAATCCTTATTGCAGTCGACAGCTCCAGGGTTCCTGTTTCTGAGGGTTGGGGAAAGAGCGAGGATGAACACAACTACCATGCTCGCGAGCCGACACAACAGATGCAATAATATATATGCATGGTTTAACAAGGATGGCTCGTGTTCTTTTATTTGCGTAAAGCAGCATTTGTAAATACAGATATTAGAAAATCATAACACTTGGCATTTTAACCAAATTGTATTTTAAAGAGATTAATTGTGCAATAATTAATAAAAGCAGAGGCTACCTCCACCTTCATGCTTATATTTGATGGTGGTCATACCCACCTATTACTAACGCTGGGTAAAAATACCCAGAAAAAATCCAAATCAAGGGCTAGGTGAGCCCGCACATTTTTCATCCCATCCACAAAAGTTTTTGAAATAAAACTATATCTTGTAAGTTCCTACGCCCGCCCGTGACCGTGGGCACGGCTGTTCGAACAGTTTTTATTCTCTGCAGAGATTGTACATCTTTACTCACAAGAGATAATAAGCTTGATATGTACACATGTTTTCTTAGACATGTGAATCAAGGGGAGATTATCACAAGGCCTTTACAAGGTATCCCTCGATATTTACCACACCCGCTAAGGTTTCACCTGAGTAGGGTTTCCGTGGGACCCGACAACCACTGTATCCAGAACCCCTCTTGCGCCATGCAACTTACGCCTAGAGTCCTACAAGTCACATACCCCAACCCGTAGCCTCGTGGGCTCACGGTGGAGGGGAGTCCCCCAATGGTGCAGCGCGTACCGGTGGACACCAATTAGTTTGCCAGGTCGACACCATTATAGACATGTGGCTGTACTATTTTGCAATAGGAGGTTGTCACAAGATTAAATCCTTAAGATCATCTGGGCGGTTCTTACCACATACCAACCATTCTCGTGCTCGACGGCACCCACCACCCTTCCATCCGCCCAGATGGGGTATTAGCAAGTTTTAGGGTTTTGGAGAATTATAAAACAAATTATCCAACCAGTCCAGTCATTCTCCCCAATGACTGCCCAAAACAATTATCATAATTAAAGAATGATGATTTAGGGTAGTAATACCCCGGTATTTAAACAAGTCTAGCATGGCGTTTAAGTACGACCTATAACTAGTAGGTTACCAGATATTTACTAAGGTGACAAGGGTATTGGGAGTTCAATTTTTAAGGAAATGGTATACTAATTATTTAATCATCAAATAGGCATTTAACTACCTTAGGGTGTTTGACATACATTTGCATAGGAAATTAAAGCATGCAATTTGATATTTTAAAAGAATATAATTTGCGTTAAATGTAGAATCAATATGATCAAAGTGTTGACTAGCCTGGGCTATTTTACCGTGGCCGTGGCCTTACTCAAAGCCTGATTGAATAGAGGTTGGAAATCTTGGTCGGCGTCTTTGCTTAAATCTTGGATCTACTTGAGCCGTCGATTCTTCTGGACTTCGATTTCTAATTACACAATAACGATTGAAAAACCAAATAAATCCAAAGAATCCAAGAGACCAAATAAAACACAAGAGCCTCAGAAAGATTGCAGAGGACGGGCTTGAGAGAAGGGTTTGAGTGACACTGGAAGGTTTGACGGAGTCAAACGTCCAGTTGGACGAAAGGTGGAATTGCAGAGAAATTCTGTCGGGAGGGAGGATACAAAGGAGGGTAAGGTCGAAGGGTTTTTTGCCGGAATACTCTACTGCGGATTTGGAAGACTGCAAGACTATCCTTCGATAGGCGACAAAGCAACTTAACTACCAGTTCTATACCAAATCTAGAATACCCGATCAACACACAATCCAATAGCAATTCAATATCAATCTCAGCTGCCAGATAAAACTCATCGATTCAAATGCTAGCTACTCAACTTACTACTACAACCTACTGCCATAACAAAACACAGATTCTACTACCAACTATATAATTGCCAGATTACCAAACGTGATTTAATTACCAGACCACAAATCATTGCCAAATAGTTCGGATTGATAAAGTAATCAAATCAATACTTTCAACTTACACCAATACATTTACTTCCAACACTCATTGATCTACTGATGAAACTTTAACCAATAGTTAACAATTGATTAACAAAACCAATAGACAATACTGCTACTGAGGATCAAAGCTATCCCTAATAATTAAGATCACAATCAACAATTCAATTTACTACCAAAACACTTATACTGATGATCAGTAATCACAGACAATTAATCAATAATCAATTTACTACTAGCAAAACATCCTACTATCCTATTGCAACATTTCTCAATTGTCGGGTCGATTGTAACCTCATTGCTACCGCTATGATCTGGGGGAAATAACTACGAATCAAACATTGATAATTGAAACGGATGAATAACAATTGATCGCAATTTCTACAACACAAAAACTCAATTGACAGAAATTCCAAATGCCAGCACTCAATCTACTGCCACATCAATCATACAGCTTTCAATTGCTAGACCAAATAAATTATTGACTTAATGAACCAATTCACAATTGCAAGATTACTAAACATGGTTTCAAATGACAGATTTTCAAAATGACATAACACCCCTTACTACACAAATTTTCGATTAACAGATCATACACAGATTAATCAAGATGCTACTTACAAAATACTACACTCACTGCCAAACTGATGTTCAATAATCACATACAACAATCACAATAATTCATTACCAAAGGATTCCAATTGCCGGATTGCATACATATATCAAATACAAAACACACATCATTGACATCAATACCGATATTCAAATTACTGTCAAACATTGCCACTGCCATCCAAACAAACATTGACCTGAGGAACAATAATCGCAATAATTCATCTTATTTACTGATAACAACTATTGTTCAATAATCAACAATCGAAAACACAGGTAATAATTCAATTTACTTCCAAACCATTTGCTTTGACTGGAGGAGCGATAACCTACAGCCAACATTCATAAACCATAATACTGGTACTGGGGAAGCAATTATCAACACAAGCATCCAATTGCCCAAACAGTATGAAGAACAACCATTCTATGCTCATTGCTAACAATATTATCGCCGATGATCACTTGACCAAAAGCCACAGGGGGAGCAATCGGTAGAGAGGGGCAGGGCAAGGGGAAGGCTCGACCACAGTGAGAGAGCAATCGGTAGGGGAGAAGGGGAGGAGGGGCTTTGGGGGCCGGTTGACTGGTGAGGCGGCCAGTTTGACCGGGGAAGCAGGGGTGCACGGGGCGGCTGCTGCCGACGGCGATCAACGGCCGGGGAGACGGCGGGGCTAGCAAAATGAGCTATCGGTGGAGGAAGGAGGCCAGGAGAGGTGGTGGTGCGGCAGGAATGGTGTCGGGGAGGGGCTGGCGTTGGCCGGGGTGGTCGGGCACTGGGGCCAAATGGTGGTGACGGCAACCGAAGAGGGGAGGATCAGGGGGGAAAGAGAGAGAGCCAGGGGAGGTGGAGGGGAGGCTCACCGAGGGTTTGATGGGGCGGGGAAGCACCGGAGGAGGTCGGAGTCGAGGACCACTACTACAAAACATACTATACTAGACACCCCATCACAGATCTGTGATAAAATTATCATAGACGGATCTTCGTTAACCATCTGTGATAAATAAGTATCACAGATGGTTCTTTATACGAACCGTCTGTGATACTTATTTAGAACAGACGGTTCTTCACAGACGGTTCGTATAAAGAACCGTCTGTGATACTTATTTAGAACAGATGGTTCTTTACAAGAACCGTCTGTGATACATGCCTATCATAGACGGTTCTTGTAACTGTCTGTGATATACAAGCACTATAAGTAGATGCTCCCGACAGGCCCCCTTTCCATTCCATTTGAGGCGCCGCCACCCTGCTACTGCTGCTGCCTCCTCCCCATTGGTCACCCTGCTGCTGCTGCTGCCTCCTCCCCTGTTTTGAGCTGTTACCCCTGCCTCCTCCTCCCCCATTGCGGCACCTCTGCTGCCTCCTCCCACATTGCGCCACCTTGGAGAGAAGGGTAACGATCTGTAACCCTTTATTTTTACTCTAGACTAATCACTAATGTGTAACGATCTGTAACCCTTTATATTTGCTCTAGACTAATCACTAATGTGTTTGCTCATTATGAAGGGTACTTGTGGTTTATTAATATAATTTAACACTAATTAATTTGTTACGTGCGTATACGTGTAGATGGACCAAAACTGGATGAACATTGAGAACCGTGTGAGTGAAGAGTATATTAATGGCGTGTTTGCTTTTAGAAGAGCTGCCGAGCAGGATATGTTAAAGAAGGGGATAAAATTTATGTACTGTCCATGCATTGATTGCGGTAATATGAAAATGTTTAACAACCTGGCGTAGATCGAAGCTCACTTAATACGAAGGGGTTTCAAAAAAGGATATACATGTTGGAGCAGTCACGGTGAAGAGCAGATTATACCGAAAGTCAGTAATGACGACATCACTGAGGAAGTCAACGATATGCAGGGTATGGAATGTGCTTTCCATGAGGATAGGTCGCATGATGACAATCTGGATCAGATGGTACGCGATGCAGAAGGGAACTACGGTGAGAGAGAGTTTTGTAAATTCGTGGGCTTAATGGAGGACTCGGGGAAACCTTTGTTCCCTGACTACAAGCCGGAATACACAAGGTTGTCAACCGTACTTGAACTGCTAAAATTGAAGGCAAGCAATGGTTGGTCCGACAAGAGTTTTAAGGCGTTGTTAGGTCTCTTAGCTGACATCCTTCCGGAGGGAAACGTGTTGCCCAGTACGACCTACCAAGCTAAGAAAGTTATTTGTCCATTGGGAATGGAAGTAGAAAGAATACATGCATGTCCGAACGATTGTATCCTCTACCGTAAAGAGTAAGTAGACATGCATGTATGTCCCGTGTGCAAAGCATCCCGATACAAGCGTAAGAATACTGCTAAGGCGAAACAAGGACCTTCTGCTAAGATGTTGTGGTATCTTCCTGTGATCCCACGTTTGAAGCGTTTATTTGCAAACCGAAAGGAGGCAAGATTGATGCGTTGGCACTCGAAGGAGCGTAGGAAAGATGGGAAGCTCAGACACCCTGCTGATTCTGCTCAGTGGAGAAACTTCGATCGGAGTTTTGAAGAGTTCGGTGCGGAACCGAGGAACATAAGGTTAGGGTTGAGTACAGACAGAATGAATCCTTTCGGTAACATGAGCAGCCGACATAGCACCTGACCTGTGAATCTATGTATGTACAACCTTCCTCCTTGGCTGTGTATGAAGCGGAAATACATTTTGATGTCACTACTTATCCAAGGGCCGAAGCAACCTGGGAACGATATTGATGTGTACCTAGCACCATTGCTGGAAGATCTTGTGACACTTTGGAATGAAGGGGTACAAGTATGGGATGCGTACAAACGAGAGAACTTCACTTTACACGCCATGTTATTCTGCACCATCAATGATTTTCCTGCCCTTGGTAACCTGTCGGGGTTCAGTACAAAAGGAGCCAAAGATCGTCTTTGCCGCTTAGATGGTACCGAGAGTGTATGGCTGAACAACTCACGCAAAACTGTGTATATGCGTCACCGTAGGTTCCTTCACAGGATTCACCCATACCGCAAGATGAATAAACAATTCGACGAAAATAAGGAGGATGGTTTAGCTCCAATGGATTTTAGAGGGAAAGATGTCTATGATATGGTTAAGGATATCGATGTTGTGCTTGGAAAGGGACGTAAATTAAGGACCCCTCAGAAAAATATCTGGAAGAAGCGGTCAATTTTTTAGGACTTGCCTTATTAGGAGCACTTAGAAGTTCACCACTACATCGACGTCATGCACGTGGAGAAGAATGTATGTGATAGCTTGATTGGTCTCTTACTGAACATTAGTGGCAAAACAAAAGACGGTGTTAACGCACGGCGTGACTTGGTTGATATGAACATAAGAACCGAGTTAGCACCGAAAGAGACCGATAAAGGACGAACGTATCTTCCCCCAGCTTGCTACACTTTGTCCAAGGCCGAGAGAAATGAACTGTGTCAAAGCTTGCATGGTGTGAAAGTTCCGTCCGGTTACTCCGCCAATATTAAGAAACTTGTTTCCATGAAAGATTTGAAATTAATTGGTATGATGTCTCATGATTGTCATGTGCTGATGACACAGATGCTTCCTATTGCAATTAGGAGTATCTTGCCAAACAAGGTCCGAGTGGCAATCTTTAGGCTGTGTTATTTCTTTAACTCAATTGCTGAGAAGGTCATCGATCCCGAAGGACTCGATGCTCTGCAGGCCGAGGTGGTGACGACTCTATGTCATCTTGAGATGTATTTCCCTCCGTTATTTTTTGATATCATGGTCCATCTCATTGTTCACCTTGTGAAAGAGATAAAGATATACGGCCCTGTGTTCCTACGTCATATGTACCCTTTCGAGAGATACATGGGAATTCTGAAGTCCTACGTACGGAATCGATCTCGGCCGGAGGGCAGTATCATCGAAGGTTATGCAACCGAAGAGGTCATTGAGTTCTGCGTGGACCACATGGCTTAGGTGGAACCGATAGGTGTGCCTCTATCTCGTCACGAGGGCAGACTGGAGGGTATCGGGACCATCGGGGGGAAAGCAATCACTCCCGATCTAGATACATACGCGCATGCCCATTTCACGGTCTTGCAACACATGACCCAAGTGTCCCCGTACATCGACGAGCACAAAGACATGGTACGCCAATAGAATCCAGACCGGTCGGAGGTTTGGATAACGAGAGAGCACAACCGTCGGTTCAACGAATGGTTAAAGATACGGTTCACTTGGATGTCATCAAGTGATGAAACGCTGCTATGGTTGGCCAAAGGACCAAAATTTACAATTGTGACATGGCAAGGATACGACATAAATGGGTACACGTTTTATACTGCATACTCGGGATAGAGAAGACCCGATCGAACAACGGTCCGTGATAGATGCATTTCACGAGGGGTTCAATACCGCGGGGGCACACGGGTTGAACTCGTACTATGGGTTCGTAGAGGAGATTTTGGAGCTCGACTATGTACTTTTCAAGATCCCCCTGTTTCGATGTCATTGGGTTAAACTTCCGCAGGGCGTGAAGGTCGACAAGTACGGCGTCACTACTGTGGACCTCAAACGTGTCGGATACAAGGACGAACCATTCGTACTCGCTAAGTAAGTTGTTCAAGTTTTTTATGTAACGGACCCAGCAAATAAGAACTGCCACGTAGTTCTTCATGGGAAAAGAAGGATTGTCGGAGTTGAGAATGTCGTGGATGAGGAAGAGTACAATCAATTTGACGAGTTGCCTCCTTTCGGAGACGACATCAGACTGGAGGAGGAACCCAGTGAGGAAGCTAGCTATATGCGCGTCGATCATCATGAAGGACTATATTTCAATTAAGCATGTATTCCATTGTAATTTGATGTTAACATGAAAACGCGTCACGTGTTATGGACCAGTGCTAAATCGGTCAGACTGCCATGTGTTGGGCGGTCCGACTGATTTTCTTTTGAAATGATTCTCTGTGCGGTAGTTCCGCCGTTGATAAACGGAACTACCAGTGTGCAGAAGTTCTGAAGTTCTTGCGGAACGTTTATTCCAGAGAATCATATTTTTGGTGTGGGTCAATTTGTGAGAACCCCGGGCTATTTCCATAAGACCGAGGTTTACTTGGTCTTAAGGAAATAACTCTGGGCCTCAAGTAAATGAATTCCACCTTAACTCCATCCAAGTCAATTCGAAGGTTATGCACCTTAAAAAGGTAATATTAATACAAGTCCAAAACAGTTGAGTTTGACTCATTTTGAGTTCCCAAGATTTATTTATGCATTTACAAAGTTATCAGTAATTTCCTTTGTAACAATAAAGATTTTAAAAGTGCAATTTCCAAAATAATACTCTCTGGTACAGAGACATGCTTGAAACCAATTTTAATATTAAGTTTATCAAAAATGAAAAGTATCAGAAGTGGTTTCATCCATTTTGGAGTTGAAATGAATTAGTTATGATTTTTCGAAGTTAACATATTTTACCGTGTGCAAATTAATACTTTCTCGGATTTTATAAAGCGATTAATACTTTTCTCACCGAGCTTCACGCTATCTATCGACATCGCCAAGGGCATGGCGATGAGCGCACCCACGCGACCGGCGAGATGGGCCCGATGCACAGCGGCCCACGCGTGAGCGCACGCGTGATTCAAAGGCGGCGATTGTGAGCCGTTGGATCAAGATCCAATGGTTCACAGCCACGGGCGCGTTTCGAATGGTCCAAACGGCCTATCGAATCTCGACCGTTCATTTGGCATCGCACGGCTAAGATTCGCGGTGCGTTTCGGACGGTCCGAACGACCCACTATATCAGAACCGTCGATTATACATCCAACGGTCAGAAACGATCCAAGTTATACGCGTTTGAAACGGACGGTCCGAACGTTTGAATGAAGGTGGGCCGTTGATCTAAAGATAGACGGCTCACAGCGAAAGAACTTTCAAACGGTCCGAACGTTCACGCGAACCTGGGTCGTTGATCTAAAGATCGACGGTCCGATCGGCCCAATCAAAGAACGGCTCATAAGATCTGTTCCGCCCATGGAAGATTCAATGGTTAAGATTTCATGGTGGATCGGAATGGTCCGAACGGCCCAATGCATCTGGCCCATTCGTTGAGATCTGACGGCTGTACATATGTGTGTGTCTGTTCACATCACAGACGGTTCTATTAATACACCGTCTATAATGACTAACCAGTAATGAACCGTCTGTGATATCAACATATCACAGAAGGTTTAGTTACATAACCGTCTGTGATATTAAAATTAGGGTTTTTATGTTAAGTCATCACAAACGGTTTCATAACAGAACCGTCTGTGATAGTTAACATCACAGACAGTTTGTTTATGGAACCGTCTGTGATATCTAGTTATATAAGTGCCCGACTCGAACGGTTGTGCACTCTTCTGCCTTAGTCTTTTTCCACCGGCCGTGGCGCCCTCGGTCTCCTCCATCGACGCCACCTCAGGCCAGCGCCGCCTCCTTCGTCCACGCCTCGACCGGCGCCGCCTCTCCGCCCTCCCCTCCTCGTCGGTGCCGCCCGCCGCCGACCACCCGTGAGTTTCCCGCGCCGCCCCCTTCATCGCTGTGAGAGCGAGGGTTTCCTCGGTCCGCCCGCCCTGCGACCACCCTGAGTTTCCCGCTTCCCCCTCTCTCTGCGTGAGGCGAGGGTTTCCTCGGTGCCGCCCGCCCCGACCACCACCCGGGGTTTATGTGGTATTTTACCCCTTTAGATGTTTTACTCACTTTGCTTTTTGTTTGAAATGGGAGGTAGGGTTAAATTTCACTACTAGATGTACATGTAAGTTATATTTGCACAAATAGATTTGTACAGAGATCTATATTTAGTTTGTTGACACAATAAGATGCATGTGTATTTGCACAATTAGAAATGCATGTATACTTGCATTAATGTATTCTGATGGCGTTCTTTGTGTTGGCAAATCTATCTTTTTCCTACTTGAAAAATACTAGAAAGACATCTCATTGACTGTTTTAGCTTTGGAATTGGAATTGATTGCTTAGGTAGAAGTAGTAGGCTCTACTTTTTCAGTTTGTATAGACTCTACATGGTAAAAATAATGCTGTACATGGCAGTGCTAATGAAACAATATTTTTTATTGACGTTGTATTCCATTCTCCACTTAGCAAATCTGGTATGACCAATTCTAATTCTAGTTTGGTGCCAAACAGTTCCTTGAAAACAAGCAAGTATCCAAATACGGTTAGCCGCCTCCTCCGCATCTCCGCTCCACACCGCTTATGGATGAGGGATGGAAGTGTTCCCATGTTGTGGCATAGCAGCAGTAGCACGTTAGCATCCAGAGGAAGTTAGCGAGTCTGGTTTTATTAGGGAGTAGGTTTTCACACAACAGCAGCAGGTGTTTACGCCAGGAGAAGCTTCGGCAGCAACAGGAGTCCAGGAGGGTTTCGGAGAGGAGAATTAGGAAAGCTACACAGTTTCTATCAAGCAAGAAATAAATTACCTCTTCTAGTTTCTGTCTTGACCCCTCTAATTTCTCTCCATCCTACCCCTGTTATCTTTCCGTCAAGACGGCTCCCGCACATAGGAAGAGGCCATGCCCTCCTGTATCTCATCCATATAACCTACGAAGCAAACACGCCCACACAACCCACTAGATTGGTAATAAGACATAATCTATTCATTGCCATCCCTTGATGGTTAACATACCATTTACCTCATTCTGTTTTGATCGGTTTTGGTGTAATGATTTATTCCAGAAATTGTTAGGGTGAGGTGATTATTGCTTCTGTTTGTTTCTTTATGGTATAACACTACTACAAAACAGGGCTGAGATGGCAATCGTTGATTCTTTTGCAACTCGCCTGCTGAGAGCCCTCAAAATCATGCAATATTTCAGCTATATGTTAAAACTGCACTGTTTGCAATATTTCCTTCTCCTTTGCATTTTTTGTGCAATTTCATATATTTTATTTACTACGTATCATATATTTAGGTTCAATGGGTAACTTCTACTTGTTTATATAATCATTGCATACGTAACTTATATAGATAGCAAGTAAGCGAGATGGCAGAGGCACCGTCTTCGCCGCCGTCAGCGACGTCGCCAAATGCGTCTGGATCTCCGATCAAGATGGTACGCAGGCGAGAAGGCAGAGGAATCTCCAAATTGCCCTCAGGCCGCATGACGATCACGGAGGTCAGTGACGTCGGGATCCCGCTGAGTCCCAAGAAAGCAGCTGCGAGATGACCGTCTGCGGGGTACTTGCAAGGGAACGGTCCCCATCACCACCCCGACCTGGAAGTCTCTGACGGATTTACAGAGAGACCAGTTGCGGACTGAACTTTCTGCCTCGTTCACTTTCCCTGAAGCAGACCATGCACGTGTGCGATGGCACGCGCTGCTGGCGATGTCCCACGCGTGGAGGACCTTCAAGAGCCTGCTTGTCACGCAGTACGTGGACACGGGTCGGACGCCCTTCACGACGTATCAATTTTTGTCGCGGGATACATGGGGCGCCGTGCGATGATGAAGACGGCGGCGAATTTCAGGAGCAAAGTGCGGCGCACAGAGCTATCCAGGCACAAAACACTCACCCCCACAGACTCGGCACCGCTGGGTACGCGGGTAAAGCCACACAGTGGGCGGTGGAGGATGAGACTGCTGCACGACCATTTGCTGAGATCTCAGACGAGCGCGCTCGAGCCTGGTTAAGAGCGAGGAATCACCACGCCTTGGCGAGATCTCTTTCACAAACCCGGCAGACGAGGCAGTGTCTCAACGGCTGGTAAATTTCTCGAACCACTTAATTGTTAATAAGTCCATAACTTCATTGTGTCTACAATAACATGATGTCCTCTTGCAGGAAGCATTGACTTCCGCATATTCCCAAGGTTCCTTCGAAGTAGACCGGGAGAAGGATGTACTATCTACTACCGGGAAACAAGGAGCACCTGGGTCGCACGCGAGGCGTTGGGGTTTACGTACCTTGGAGGGATGGATTCCCACACAACTCCGACACATATAGGAGTAGGAAGAGATCCAAGGACCAGCACGACACTCGGTTGTAACATGTGATTATTGAAAAATTTTAAGAACAAATAACAAACTTGCAGAACCAAGTAAATCAACTCATGCAGGCGCAAGCCGCCTCGTTAATTTGGGAGCAAGTCCGCCGACATCGGAGTAGCGTCGGCGTCCACACATAATTACGACATGACGACGTGCAATTACCGATCGACGACATCGAGGTAATGTACATCTCTGGAATGCTCCAAAGATAGACCTATAGGACGCCTTAGCTAATTGTGTACCGTTTTGTAGGGGCCGACCCCTGCAAGCTCCAAGTGAGGATGGTTGGGTCGATTCCTATTGAGGCTGGGCGGGGTATGGTGTATCCATACCAGGAAGGGGCAGTGCAGCACGGTGCCCAGCTGGCGCAGGGTTACGCCACGGTGCAGGTGGACATGGTACATGACAATTTCATGGCCATCCCGCTGGAGATTCCCCCGAACGAAGAAATCAGAACACTAGGGGATGCCACGCACACTTTTATCCAGTGGCCCAAGAAGGACATCACACTGAACCCTTCAGTGACGCGATATCGACAGGGCCCTGCCTCTCCAATAGGACCCTCGATGAGTCCGCCTCAAGCAAAGCTTCAGAAGGCCGCCACATCGCTTCCCGTCGAGAAGACGGCGAAGGGACAAGAAAATCGTGTCACCATATCGGTCCCTGAGGCGTCTCACGGGAAGACGTTCCTCAGCCGCCTCGTTAAGGAGAAATCGAAATCGAAGAACATTAAGGCACCTCCCAAACCCGTGAAATACTATCTCGGAAGTCCGTTGGTCTCCGGCGCAGAAATAAAGAGCTCAGGACTAGCTTGTCAAGCTTTGCATGATTGGTACTTGCGCAAGACCCAATTGGAGGGGGGCCATACTGGAATCACCGTCAGATACGGGAGGGAATATTTTCTCCACGAGCCTGGCCACTTCGTCGTGGGCTTCGAAGACTTATTTGACCTATACAATCTAACTGCCCTCGACGCCTCACTTCTACGATGCTGGACACTGTAAGTGAGTACAATCAATTTCTACACCCACGTGATACCGATAAATATCATAACTCATTGCTTATGTACAGATACATTATGAAATATGCCCGTCGAATCAAAGAACCGGTGGGTTTCCTCGACCCACATGTGGTCTCTGAGCAAACAATCAACCAAGACGCATCCTACGTCGAGAATTACATAAAAATAGGATTGCTTGCTCTGGACAACAAGGACTACATAATGGTGCCCTACAACCAGAAGTAAGTGCTTCAATATTTGCTATACAAATTACGTTTCAACACAGGTTTATGACTATAGCGACATACATGAGTAGGTTCCACTGGATTCTTCTGATTCTTGTGCCAAAGAGGAACATGGTATTGTACCTTGATTCTCTACTCAACAAAAATCACGACTTCACCCTTCTTAAAGGAATACTCGACAGGTATGTTCATTTCCTCCGCACATAACTCTATTGTAATCTTCCTTCGTTTGAAATAGATAAGGATAACTTTTTTGAATCATGTAGGGCGTTCATCGGCTATGTTGCCGAGGGAGGTTTATACAAGGGAACAGCGCCACACCGACTCACGGGATGCGATTTCGATGACGCGCTACAACACAATAATCATATATCATACTCCGTAATATTGCGTCTCGAACTGACTGTACATATATATGTAATTCTATATTTGTAGTGCCGCCAGCAAAAACGAGATCACCTATGCGCATTCTACGTATGCCATCATATGCAGCTATTGATTGCTTCTAGGGCGACGATCCCGTGTTTGTCAATCTCGTAATAATTATTTCCTAATTAAAAATTTAAATATATATGCTTACTACTTTACTCCTGCTAGCGACAGGGCTTGAACATAGAGTTAAATGCACTCGAGATGGACCAGGTCACGCACGTTCGAGGGGAGCTCTGCGTCTTCATCAAGGCAGACATAGTTAACACCACCGGAGAGTTTCACGCCGTCGACACCGATGAACGACCTCGAAACAATTGTTTCAATATTGTAATTCACTTTGACTGGTTGTAATTCAATTTGTAACTCTAGCGATAATATATACTTGAAACATTCTTTTGTAATTGATTTTGAGTTAAATGATCACTTTGAGTTGTCAACAATTATATGTGATATGTTTCTGCTTGCTAGTTTTCAGAGGGCATGGCTAGCAATTCCTGAGGCTAGCTGAAAATACGATAAAAATTAATTAGGTCTAAAGACTTATCACAGATGGTTCTAACCACGAACCGTTTGTGATACTACAGAATCACAGACGGTTCGTGGTTAGAACCGTCTGTGATAAGAGTTATCACAGACGGTTTTTCACAGACATAAAATTTCAGATGGTTCAAAAACCGTATGTGATGACTGTTACGAACCGTGTGTGATGAGCTTTTATGTAATAGTGGACGGCGCTGGGAGGAGCTTGGTGGCGGCAATCCTTGGTGGCCGAGAGCTGCGGCCGGCGGGTGAGGTAGCACGGGGCGTGCGCCATGGCGCCTCAGCCACGCGGCCCAGGCCTAAAGCGGCGACGGGCGCACCGGGCGGCGAAGGTGCTTCGGCCGGAGGGGGAGAAGCCGAATTGGGAGGAGCTCTCTGGAGGCTCTAACCTGGGAGAGGAGGAGATAGGGGAGAGGCAGAGGGTGCCAGGGCTATTTATAGCCGGGAGGGGAAGGGAGCCGGTGGAGATGATGATGTTGGCGGATCTGGCGGCATGGGCGTCGGCGGTATGGGCGGCCATGGCGCGGAGGGGACACGGTATGGGTGCGGAGTGGGCGCGAAGGATGATGTGACGGCGCCGTAGGTGGGGCAAGCGACGGACCGGTCCATGCAGCGCTGAATTAGGGCGTTAACCACTCGGACCGGACGAAGGCGTGCGGCGAGGACGATGCCGACAGTGCCTGACGCCACGGAGGTATGGCGACGATGTGGCGGCCTGGTGGAGTCGATGGAGAGGCGACGCGCTGCAGGCGGGGCAGGTGGAGGCAGAGTCGGTGGAGCCGGGCTGGGCGAAAGCAAGGCCGGGCCAAGCGAGGAGGAAGCAAGGAGGCCGGGCCGGACGACGGAGAGGAGGAGCCGGGCGGAGGCGTCGGAAGCGGAAGGTCGGGGGAATGTGAGAGACGAAGGGCCGGTGACGCGAGGGAGGGAGAGGGAGATGTGATACGATTGAAAAATAGATAAGGGAGAGAGAGACGGGCGAGCGACGCGAGAGAGACGGGAGAGAGAAAGAGATAGGGCGAGCGGGCCGGGCCGGCGGAAGAAGAAAAAAAGAGGAAGGGAGCGGGCCGGAAGGAGGTGGGCCGGAGGGAGGGAAATGAGGCCGAGCCAGGGAAAAACAGGATGCCACAGAACAGTAACTAGTCAAAAAATTGAAGGGAGGTGTCGCTATGTATTGTAGGATCAAGGATAACCGACTAGAGGGGGGTGAATAGGAGGTTTTTAAAGTTTTTAACAAATTAACAATTTTTCCAATTCAATGACTTAGTCTAAACAAGTTATGCTCCTAGCTAGGCAATTTAATTACAATAAGCAAGCTAGAAGTATAAGTGCGGAATTGTAAAGACAAGAAATAACCACAAGACACAATGAAGTTTTTCCGTGGTATCAAGACTTGCGGTCTTCACTAGTCCACGTTGAGGAAGCTTGACCACTCAAGCCGGCTCCACGAATTAAGCCTTCCTCAATCACTTGGGTTGTTCTTCCTCCGCTCCGAGATGGTGAACACCAACCACTCACAATCTTGCTCGGGTCTTCTCACAAGCTTCACTTGAGAAGATCACCGTGCTTCACCGCTGCCGTCTAGGAGTGCGGCAACACCCCAAGAGAATAGATCAACGATCCTCGCTTGACTTTACTCAAGTGCCAATGAATCAACTAAAGATGAATGCACTTGATCTCCTCTTAATGAATGCAAGAGTAAATTGGGAGTAGAATTGAATGCACAATGCTCACAAGGGTTGAGATATCTTCAATGCCTTTGTAACTCGTCCCTTGTGCGCTTGGGAGGTATTTATAGCCTCCACCAACCAATTCTAGCCGTTGGGAAGAAGTTCCGAAATTTCAGACATATCGGAACAACCGCGTGTTAGCATCGGTACAACCGCGCTATACTCAATGCACGATAGAATTCGCTATGTTACACGATTAAATGCAATCGATATAGCCGTTGGATTTAGTTGCGGTTCATCCGCAGGCAAACACCCGGATCGTCCGATTTCAGGTTTTCTAAACCAGAGATTTTGCATCTGTTCTGGAATTTTACAACCGCCAAATATATTTCGGAACATCCGTATTGCGGTTCATCCGATTATACGTCTTGATGCACCGATTCTCAAAAGAGGTTTTCAAAGGAGATTACACTCGTACTGTTATTTTCCAACCGTCGTAATATCATCGGAACAACCGGGATGCGGTTCATCCGATTATACGCGCGGTACAGCCGATTCTCAAAAACGGTTTTAAAAGGAGATTACACTCGTACTGTTATTTTGCAACCGCTGAAATATCATCGGAACAACGGCTTCAGAACAACCGCTAAGCCTTGCTTCATCCGATTCGAATTAAAGCACTGAATTCATTCTAACTTAGATTCAAGTCCAATTTTAAATGCATGCATGATCCTAAGTTGATCCAAATGGCACAAGAATAAGCTATCAAGCTACTAGTCGTGATCCCCCTTAATAGTACGGCATTTATCCTATAATCCGGTCTACCAACCAATTCTCCTTAGACCGGTAAAATAGAAAAGGATCCTAGACTATTTGTACCTTGACTTTAAGCCTTGTTGATCTTCACATTTACCTTTAGCATGCATCCTTGCTTCATCATGTTCATCAAATGGAATTAACCTTGCACATTCTTAGTAAACTTGTTAATCCCATATTCACATATTATCATTAATTACCAAAACCATTTTTAGGGCCTAGATGCTTTCAATCTCCCCTTTTTGGTAATTGATGACAACACACTTAATATGTGAGAAAAGTTGTTTTGAATATACTAAGAGTGTATATTCTTTTGAAGTCTTTGACAGTAAAATAATCTTTGCAATGAGCATAAGTAAATTTTGAGAATTATTTTTCTTGTCAAATCCAATTAAAAGAAGACTCCCTAAACGAATGCATATGGATAGTGAATAATTTGCAAGCATATGTAAAGAATTGAAAATTTTATGGAGTTTCTTTTGCATTTATGAACTTGAGGAAGCAATACAATTATAAGATATGTCAAATAATTCATTGCATTGCATAAAAGATAATAAGACATAACCACATTCCACAAGTTCAACAAAAGTTACCAACTATTACAGGCACAAAATAGATCAACAATCAACCAGTTTTACAAAACACATATAAATCACATAAGCCCATAGCTCCCCCTAAAACTAAGTCTTCACATTTTCTCCCCCTTTGGCATCAAAGTACCAAAAACATCAAACGGGGGGGTCCTGAGAGGAAGAAGCGGGTCCCGAAATGGGCAGAGCAGGAGAAGCAAGAAAGTGAGTCTGAAATCGTGCAGATCCGAGAAGCTGACACAGATGGCGCGGGATCCTGAGATACTGAGAGAGTGGTAGGAGCTGGAGCCTGAAACTCAGTAGGTGCAGCTGAGGGAGCTGGAGTAGGTGCAGCTGTCCTAGGAGAAGGACCCTTGGGCGACTGAGGAGGGCGGCGAACATAACGCTGAGGGGTCTTGAGAAAATGTTCTAAGTCATTTAGGCCCTCAGACAAAGCTGATAATCTGTTATGAGTCTCATCAAAGAAGTCATTTTGGATAGCTGCCATCGTAGTAAACCTATGACGAGTCTCATCCTGAAAGGCAGCTTGTTCAGCCTTCATTTCCTGTAAAGTGCTGATAATAGACTGCTGATTTTGAAGTACTTGCGCTAGAGCACTTGCATCAGGCATAGCAGCAGCAGGAGGAGCATCAGCCTCAGTAGGGGCATTCTCAGAGACTTGTTGAGGAGGAATGGCATCTCGTGGTTTATATGGCTTGTGAGTAGATCCCAAACCACCACGGTACTCGATCTTTCTAACAATCAATGCCATGATGTAAGGAGCATAATAAATCCTTTTAACTCTGTCATTCTTGGAGGAGGCTATGCCTTGAAGAATAACATCCACTACATCAAATTTAACTCCTCCACAATATGATCTATCATGTTCCAAACATGCCCCGTCATCGCATCGAAATTCCCACTCTTAGGGTAGAAAGTATGATTAATTATCCCGTTAATCATGCTCACTGCTTCAATCCAAGAATTGTCCCTAACTTGCATTTAGTCAAGAGTCATAATGCCCGCACAAGCAGAACAAGTAGGGTGAACTCTCAAAGATTTTGTCCCAAGAGCCGATCAATTCTCAATACTCTCGCAAATTCCTCTTTGGTGCTTTCCACATTTCGACACCACCGACCATCTAAAAGTCTTCAAGTCGTGAGACATATGCGAGGTGGCATAAAGCGGCGAATGATCTTGTCATCATAATTCTGCTTTATCCCCACAAGATCATGAAGACCCACATTGTAGAAAAGCCGATAGACTCCAATCGTATTTGTCCAAGGTATTAATATTATGCCGCTAATCCATTTATGATCGGCAAATTTCTTGTGCCTATTATATATTTGCTCATACACTTGCTCTTGAAAGATTGTGTGGAATTTTGGATTCAATGTGTCATTCTTCAGAAGATATTGATTGACATGGCGCTTGATGGCATAGTCATCTGCTGACAGAAGATGCAGGTCAGTAGGAGTCCCTGGAGGATCAACCAAATCATCATCTTCTGCTGTCCTTGGAGGAACTTCCTCTACTTCTTCTTCTTCTTCTTGATTCGCCTCAATTGATTCACTTCGAGCTATTTTCTCGATTCGGTTTACGAGTGGTCTCTTTCCCTTTCCTTTTCCCTGCAGTGGAGGTTGAGGTGCCGAAGATCTTTGTCTTGACGATCCCTGAGACTTCTTGGATGTTCCTCGCATTCTAGGCATCTATACAGAGATTGGAGTGATTAAGATGTCAAGGAACAGATTTGAATTGAATTGAATTGAAAGAAATGACAATTTACGGTTCTCGGGATAATCGGATCATCCGCCGTTATGTGGCCTAACGTCCGAATCGCGGTCGTTCGCCCTCAAGAACCGAACGTCCGATTGTCCCGACCAAAACTAGGTTTGAAGAATTTTGAGATTTTGATGGAATCTAAGAGAGTGAGTGCTAGAACTGGATGCGCAAGGGTCATAGGACACCAGTGAAACACTTTTGCCCAATTAGATTGCTAGATTTCACGGCATTGTCAAGAAACCCTAAAAGCGCCTCGAGTGCTCCAAATTCGGTAAAACTCGAATCAAGAGATGTTTTACCTTGAGATTTGAGGAAGGAGAGCACCGAAATGCAAGGATCGGAGAACTTGGAGATCCACCGAGAGAAACACTCGATTTGAGAGAGGGTTTTGAGAGGCGCTACCGGAGAGAGAAGAACTCGAGCGATGAGAAGAAAAGGAAAACGACGAGCATTTGGAGTGATAAGGTCAAAAGGAAAACGGACGTTCCGCTATTATAACGCCGATGATCCGCCTCATGGACGCATCGCTCGCATAACTCCTGATGTACCGATTGTCCCGAGATTTTGATAAGACTCGATTTCTTTGAAATTTTGAATAATTGCAAATGATCCTTAGATTTACACTCAATAAAACATCATTTAGGATCATTATGCATATAATATATCAAGATTATATATAAACATAGTTTTTATAATTATAGTGAATTTAATATGAGATTTGAGAAATTCTTTTACAAAATACTTAAATAACACCAAATAAAAAGCAATCGTAATAACAAAAATTTAAACAATGTTTGAATAATCTATGACATTTAATTCATTCCTCAATTTGCAAAAGCGGCCTTCATCTAATGGCTTGGTGAAAATATCCGCTAATTGGTCTTGGTTCTTATGTGGCTAATATCAATGTCTCCTTGATCACATGATCTCTCAAGAAATGGTGGCGAATATCTATATGCTTGGTTCTTGAGTGTTGAACAGATTATTAGCTATTTTCACAAAGACTATCATTATCACACAAAAGAGGCATTTTATCGCTTTAATTCCATAATCCATCAATGTTTGCCTCATCCATAGCAATTGAGCACAACAACTTCCCGCGGAAACATATTCGGCTTCGGCGGTGGATAGGGCTACGGAATTTTGTTTCTTGGATGACCATGATACTAAAGATCTTCCTAAAATTGACAACTACCCGAGGTGCTTTTTCTATCCACTTTGCATCCCGCATAATCGAGTCCGAATATCCAATTAAGTCAAATTTAGCACCTTTCGGAACCAAAGGCCAATGCTAGAGGAATGCTTTAAATATCTTAGAATTCTTTTAACACCATTAAATGACATTCTTTTGGATTTGCTTGAAAGCGAGCACACATACAAACACTAAACATGATATCGTGCCTAGATGCGGTAAGATAAAGCAAACTACCAATCATAGATCTATAAAGCTTTAAATCTACCGATTTACCTCCTCATTTAAGTCAAGATGACCATTTGTTGCCATGGGAGTCTTGATGGGTTTTGCATCCTCCATACCAAACTTCTTGATCAATTCTTTTGCATACTTGGTTTGGCTCACGAAGGTCCCATCTTTGAGTTGCTTGATTTGGAATCCAAGGAAGTAGCTTAATTCTCCAATCATCGACATTTCAAATTCCCTAGACATCATATCACCAAATTCTTTGCAAAAATCTTGATTAGTAGACCCAAAAATAATATCATCAACATAAATTTGACATACAAAGAAATCATCATCTATAACTTTAGTAAATAAGGTTGAATCAATCTTCCCAATTTTGAATCCTTTTGAGACTAGAAAATCTCTAAGTCGTTCATACCATGCTCTAGGAGCTTGTTTAAGGCCATAGAGCGCTTTAGAGAGTTTATAGACATTATTTGGATTTTTAGGATCTTCAAAACCGGGAGGTTGTTCAACAAATACAAGTTCGGAAATTTTACCATTTAAGAAAGCACTTTTAACATCCATTTGAAATAATTTAATATCAAAGCATGATGCAAAAGCAAGTAATATCCGAATTGATTCTAATCTAGCTACGGGAGCAAAAGTTTCACCAAAATCCAAACCTTCAACTTGTGAATAACCTTGAGCTACCAATCTTGCTTTGTTTCGAACAACCAAACCATTTTCATCTTGCTTGTTCCTAAAGACCCATTTTGTACCAATGACGTTGTGTTCCTTGGGTCGATCCACCAATGTCCAAACTTCATTCCGGGTGAAGTTGTTGAGTTCTTCATGCATAGCATTCACCCAATCCGGATCTTCAAGTGCTTCTTCTACATGCTTTGGCTCAATACAAGAGACAAAAGAGTAATATTCACAAAAGAAGCAACACGAGATCGAGTTTGAACACCCTTACTTACATCACCCAATATTTGGTCTATTGGATGATCCTTAGCAATTGCATTGTGGATTCTTGGTGGTAAGTTAGATGGTTGATCATCTTCCTTATTGTCAACTTGAACTTGGTTTGTAGAAGATGTTGGTGGTTCAACTTGAGTGGAGGATGATGAATCATCTTCGGGCTTTATGTCACCAATTTGCATATGCTCCATTGCCCTTCTCAAGGCTTCATTGCCTACATCATCCAAATTCTCATGCTCTTCTTGAGAGCCATTAGTTTCATCGAATTGAACATCATGTTTTTCTTCAACTAAACCGAGTTTTTGTTGAAGACACGATAAGTTTTACTATTTGATGAATAACCTAGTAAGAAACCAACATCACATCTACTTTCAAATTTTGATAACCGAACACCCTTCTTTAAAATATAGCATTTACATCCAAAGACACGAAAATAGGAGATGTTCGGTTTTCTTCCTACAAGAAGCTCATAGGAAGTCTTTTTCAAAAGACGATGTAAATAAAGACGATTTATGGCATGACAAGCGGTGTTAATTGCTTCCGCCCAAAACTATCTAAGTATTATATTCATCAAGCATTGTCCTAGCCATTTCAATTAATGTACGATTTTCCTTTCTACAACTCCATTTTGTTCCGGTGTAGGTTGTGGAAAGTTCAGTGCTTTATTCCAAGTTCATCACAAAAGTCTTCAACTTTAGTATTTTTGAACTCGGAACCATTATCACTACGGATTTTCTTTATTTTGAAATCAAATTCATTTTGGGCCCTTTTGTAAAGTTTTGAAAATTCTGAGGTTTCACTTTTATCATCTAGGAAGAATACCCATGTATATCTAGAGTAATCATCCACAATAACCAAACAATAGCTATTTCCGATACTCTTATAGGTTGTTGGCCCAAACAAATCCATATGTAAGAGTTCCAATGGTCTAGAAGTTGACATGATACTTTTGAAGGGTGAGAATTAGCGACTTGTTTACCGCTTGACATGCACTACAAAGTCGGTTTTCTCAAACTTCACATCTTTCAAGCCAACAACTAAATCATGTTTGAAAAGCTTTTGAGTTGAATCATTCCTACATGAGCTAGCCTTCTATGCCAAAGCCAACCCAAGGAGGTTTTTGCCATCAAACAAGTTTTTAAGCATGAATCATTTGAAGTGAAATCTACCAAATAAAGGTTTCCAAATCTAAATCCTTTAAAAATTAAAGAGTTATCATTTTCATTTGAAATTGTAACACCTTCTTTAGAAAATGAACAAATTAGTCCTAGATCACATATTTGAGCTACGGATAACAAGTTAAAGTTTAGTGATTCTACTAAAGATACATTTGAAATGGAAAGGTCATTTGAGATAGCAATTTTACCCAATCCAATTACCTTTCCTTTGCTATTGTCACCAAATGTGATTTTGTCCATTCCTTTCCCATTCTCGAATGTGGTGAACATTTTTCTATCACCGGTCATGTGTTGAGTGCAACCACTATCAAGCACCCAATGTTTTCCACCGGTCTTGTAGTTCACCTACAAAACAAGAATCAAGTTCTTTTAGGTACCCAAATTTGTTTGGGTCCTTGGAGGTTAGTGACCAAGGTTTTAGGCACCCAAATAGCATTCTTTTAGCGCCTAAAATTGAAGTGCCAATAAAATGAGCAAGTATTTTACCATCCTTAGTCTTTCTAAGCATATAGCATGAATCATATATACCAAAAGATGCAATTTTACCTTTAGGACAATTTTGTTGCACATGTCCTATTTCCCGGCACTTATAGCAATACTTACCATTTTCCCTCACATACCTTGTGGGTTTATTTGCCGGCTTCTTACCTTTCTTAGGCACATACCCGAGACCTTCCTTGTTGAATGAGCACCTTTGCTCACTCAAAAGCTTGTCTAAGGTGGCCTTACCCTTAAAGCATCTTTCCAAGCTTTTGCTTAGTTTATTGACTTGTTCTTTTAATTCATGGTTCTCAACAATAAGTAAAGGATCACAAGTATTTGCTAAACTAGCAATTGAATCATCACTAGAGCAACATGGCATGGCAAGTAAATCATCACATGAAGTAGAAATGCTAGACATGGATTTTTATTTAAAGCAATATCTACTTTAGACATCTCATTCATTAAATCACAAGTAATTCCAATATGTGAATGAGATTTTTCAATATTCTTTAAGATGAGAGAATCATGAGCTTTCTTTAGCTCCTCAAAAGAGTCTTTTAGAGAGAGATATTCTTTCTTCAAGACTTTAAATTTTGATTTCTCTTTTCCATTAAATTCATTTAATTCATCAAGCATATCCAATAATTCTTCATAAGTTGGTTCATCACTATCAATGGATTTTACCTTATCTCCTTTTGCCATGAGGCATGTAGGAGTGGAGAATAGTGAAGGAGTTTCTTTGATAGCAATGCCAACTAGTCCCTTCTTCTTGGAAGACTCATCCTCATCTGAGTCTGAGTCGCTTGATTCATCATTTGAATCCCACTCTCCAATGTGAGCTTCATTCTTGCCATCCTTGTGAAGCTTCTTGAAAAGCTTCTTCTTGCCATTATATTCTTTCTTCTTGAATGACTTGTCCTTGTCATCCTTCTTTGCGGGCAACGAGATGAGATGTGTCCTTTTCATCACAATTATAGCATCGAATGTTGCTATAACTCTTCTTGTCACTTGAATATTGTCCCTTCTTGTATTTGTCAAAGTTGTAGCTTCTATTGGGCGTCTCTTCATGAACTTCTTCATTTTTCTTACAAGGAGTGCATACTCCTCATCGGAATCTTCTCCTTCATCCTCATCATCACTTGATTCCGCTTTGGCCTTGAAAGCGGTAATTTTCTTCTTTGAGGAGGATGTCTCCACGAGCTCTTCTTTGTCCTTCTTGAACAACTCATTTGTGATGAGATTGCCCAAAAGGCCCGTTGGTGTCATCCTTGGCAATTCGGAGAGTTGATGAAGAGCGCCACCAAAGTTTCATATTTGTCGAAGAGCCCTAAGCATCTTGCGCACAATATCAACATCGGAAAGGTTAGTCCCAAGGCCTTTGAGCTCATTCACAATGTTGTTGAGTCTTGAATACATCTCATTGATGTTTTCATGAGGCAACATTATGAATGTCTCATATTTAATCCGCCTTATGCAATTTGGCTTCTTTGACCGTGGATGTACCTCATGGATTTCCGAGAGAGTTGTCCAAATAGCATGAGCGGTTTCCAAATTGCTCACTCTATTGAACTCATCCGCGTTCAAAGCGCCAAAGAGAGCATTCATAGCTTGGGCATCTAAATGAGAGTTACGCGTGTCTTGATCCGTGGGTTCAAGTGGATTAAGAGGCATAGTGTAACCATCATTTACGATTTTCCAAATGCTTGGACTCATGGCCTTTAAAAAGATTGACATTCTAATTTTCCAATAAGCATAATTTGTGCCATCAAAGAGTGGAGCCCTTCCTAAAGCCATTCCTCACTAGCCATCCTTGCTCTCCTAGACGGTTAAGTCCAACAACGGAGAGACCAAGCTCGATACCACTTGTAGGATCAAGGATAACCGACTAGAGGGGGTGAATAGGAGGTTTTAAAGTTTTAACAAATTAACAATTTTTCCAATTCAATGACTTAGTCTAAACAAGTTATGCTCCTAGCTAGGCAATTTAATTACAATAAGCAAGCTAGAAGTATAAGTGCGGAATTGTAAAGACAAGAAATAACCACAAGACACAATGAAGTTTTTCCGTGGTATCAAGACTTGCTTGTCTTCACTAGTCCACGTTGAGGAAGCTTGACCACCAAGCCGGCTCCACGAATTAAGCCTTCCTCAATCACTTGGGTTGTTCTTCCTCCGCTCCGAGATGGTGAACACCAACCACTCACAATCTTGCTCGGGTCTTCTCACAAGCTTCACTTGAGAAGATCACCGTGCTTCACCGCCAAGCCGCCTAGGAGTGCGGCAACACCCCAAGAGAATAGATCAACGATCCTCGCTGACTTTACTCAAGTGCCAATGAATCAACTAAAGATGAATGCACTTGATCTCCTCTTAATGAATGCAAGAGTAAATTGGGAGTAGAATTGAATGCACAATGCTCACAAGGGTTGAGATATCTTCAATGCACTTGTAACTCGTCCCTTGTGCGATTGGGGAGGTATTTATAGCCTCCACCAACCAATTCTAGCCGTTGGGAAGAAGTTCCCAAATTTCAAAGACATATCGGAACAACCGGCGTGTTAGCATCGGTACAACCGCTATACTCAATGCACAAGAACGGCTATGTTACACGATTAAATGCACCGATATAGCCGTTGGATTTAGTTGCGTTCATCCGCAGCAAACACCGGATCGTCCGATTTCAGTTTTCTAAACCGTAGATTTTGCATCCGTTTCGAATTTTACAACCGCCAAATATATTTCTAACATCCGTATTGCGGTTCATCCGATTATACGTCGCGATAAAACCGATTCTCAAAAGAGGTTTTCAAAGGAGATTACACTCGTCTCGTTATTTTCCAACCGTCGTAATATCATCGGAACAACCGGATGCGGTTCATCCGATTATACGCGATACATACCGATTCTCAAAAACGGTTTTAAAAGGAGATTACACTCGATCGTTATTTTGCAATCATTTGAAATATCGTCGAACAACCGCGCTTTGGTACAACATTGCTAAGCCTTCTGTTCATCCGATTCGAATTAAAGCATCAATTCATTCTAACTTAAATTCAAGTCCAATTTTAAATGCATGCATGATCCTAAGTTGATCCAAATGGCACAAGAATAAGCTATCAAGCTACTAGTCGTGATCCCCCTTAATAGTACGGCATTTATCCTATAATCCGGTCTACCAACCAATTCTCCTTAGACCGGTAAAATAGAAAAGGATCCTAGACTATTTGTACCTTGACTTTAAGCCTTGTTGATCTTCACATTTACCTTTAGCATGCATCCTTGCTTCATCATGTTCATCAAATGGAATTAACCTTGCACATTCTTAGTAAACTTGTTAATCCCATATTCACATATTATCATTAATTACCAAAACCATTTTTAGGGGCCTAGATGCTTTCATGTATGTAACGGGATTGGGTTGATGGCAACGGCAAAGGGCAAGGGTGCCTGGCCTCTCTCGATCTATCGGGCCTTTGGGCCTGATTACATCGATGTTGTTGAGATATGTGAATTAATAATATGGTAGAATTCAAATTTGTCATATTAGAGGATTAATTTTCTTACTTATACTTCAAGTCATGTTACTCTTATATATACTTCTTGTAAGCCGCACGGGGAGAGTTGACGCCTTATTGTAATCTCCCTACATTTTGTAAACACTCCTCATATAGTGATCATCACTGGTTGGCGCGTTTGGTTTTTTTCGACAAGGGTTTTCTACGTAAAAATTTGTGTCTCCTTTTGTCCCTATTTTTCTAACAAGTGGTATGAGAGCACATGAGATTTTATAGTTCGAACAGATACAAAAAAATAACAGATCTGATCGTTCTTCGAGTCCGCCACGTCCATCTTTCGCTGCGTCGACGATCGGCGCTCATCTGTCTTCCGCTAAGTCCACCCGTCGCTTTGATCCAAGCGCACCAGCAACGCCCTCCGTCGCCTCGATCCAAGCGTGTCAGCAACGCCCGTCCATGATCCGTGCATCACCATCAACCAACGAACGCACGAGCGGACCGAAGACAATAGACCAATCATAGCGTGCATCCTCCTCGTGTTTTCTTCGGTGCTTCATCCAAAGCAACACAGCAGACCAAACCAAAACAATCGCAACTCCAGCAGCACAAGTCACAAAGAACTCTTTCCTTATTCACGTGGAGGATCCAATCTTTCTTTAATAAATCACAAAGGCAAGCTTTCCTTGATTCAAGTGAGTAAGCAAATTCCGACGATTTTTGTTACATGCATACGAGAAGTGTACCAGCTGTTTCGAAGATCTTTGGTTCACGTACACAGAAGGTGTACCAAAGAGGTCGTATATTTTGCTAGGTTTACACATATTAGTATCAACAAATTTTATGTTTTATTCCTCATGGCGACTTTGAAGTATGATCTTCCACTCTTGGGACGAGACACAAGATTTTCGTTGTGGCAAGTCAAGATGAGGACTGTGTTGGCACAGATAGATTTGGATGACGCATTGGAAGGTTTTGAGAAACAACCTACTGCATAGACCGTAAGGTTTTATCTCAGATTCACCTTCATTTATCAAATGATATTTTGCAGGAGGTTTTGAAGCAAAAGACATCTGCTGCTTGATGGTTGAAGCTGGAACAATTTTGCATGACAAAGGACCTCACCAGCAAGATGCATCTCAAGTAGAAGTTGTACTCTCACAAATTGCAAGAATGAGGATCCGTGCTTGACCATTTTTTGGTGTTTAAGGAGATCGTTGCCGACCTAGAGTCGATGGAGGTAAAATATAATGATGAGGATTTGGGTCTTATTCTTTTGTGCTCCCTGCCTAGTTATTTTTTAAATTTCAGAGATACCATGTTATATAGTAGAGATACTCTCACTCTTAATGAAGTTTATGAAGCTTTGCATGCTAAGGAGAAGATAAAACAGATGGTACCTTTTCAAAATTCAAGCCCGCAAGAAGAAGGCTTGTTCGTTCGTTGCAGACAAAGGGAGAAGAGCTCAAACAATGGATCTCGAGGCAAAAGTTCGAACGGCTACAAGAATCGGTCGAAATCAAGAGACAAGTACAAGTCGTGCAAATATTACAAGAAAAGTGGGCACGACAACTCTGAATGCTGGAGTTGTATAATAAAGAAAAGAGAACTCGTTATTATAAGTCAAAAGGTAAACCAGATGATTGTCGGGATCCAAAAATACAATTCTGAACCCTCTGTGTATAACGCACTAGTCTAGGATCACGCTAGTGCACAAAGTATCAACATAGATGAATATCGATCCACACAAGACGATTAATAGAATAAACGACTAATTTGAATTGCAAATAATAGTTTTGACCTTATGGTCGAGTTTATATTTATTAACCTCGCAGGGCTCGCAATAAATAAAATAGCAGCAGCGGAATAAAATTAAACTCCAGCGGAATCTTATCGATTCACCACAAGCAACCGACTAGGATCAAGACTCTAATGATCAGTACCTAAGTAGAACTCCTCAAATGCAGGTGAAGACTCCTCCACTTCTGTTGATTGTTTGAAGCAAGCATGAGTACACAACCGTACTCGCAAGTCATACCACATAAGCAGCATTTGCAATTTAATATGAATAATAGATTGAAAACAATATTTAAAACAAATAAACAATAATAATTTAATATTTGTTTTCACAAAGGACACACATCCTAAACAAGTTATTCACACAACCATATGACTTAGATCACACAGCTCCCTTCCCAAATATTTTATGAAAATCCACCCCTCGTGTGAAATCCCTGAGCATATCCATGACCGCGGACGCGGGATTTCGAATAGATTGATTAATACTCTGCAGAAATTGTACACTTTACCCACACGATACAATCAGTGTAGCTTGCACTGACCATAACAAAACCTTTCATAAACTTCATCTCAAATATTGACACTCCTGGTGTGCTTTACAACCGTCCAATCGATACACACTACGATTGGCACAACACACACCGTTGGATAGGGAAGCGGCGAACCATCCTGCGATGTGAGAATCACACCTCCAGCCCATCACACAGCCTAACCTACAGCCCGAGTTGTCAATGTCAAGACTCCATGACTAACTAAGTTAGACCCGTCCCATACCAGGCATGTGATCGTACAGTATGGCTCAGTTCAATGGCGCACAAAGTTAAGTCCTTAATTGACAAAGGCAAGACTTTTAATTTATAATTAAATGTCACATAGACCAATATTCCCATTTACACAGTTTCCACCATATCACACAGTATCCACCACTTGCCTCAGCCTAAATCTTTTTCCACCCTATTGGTTAAGTGAAACACATGCCATCAACGAGTAATAGCACACAACACACACAGTTTTATCACATAGTTCCATAATCACTTAGTCAAGTTTATATTTGCAACTCATATGAGATGATGACTCGTAGCATGACTAAGCAATCTACTGGTATTTAACCAACCCACATTGGTTCTACGATAATACCAACTAGTAATGAACCAACCTAGGGTGACAAAAGATCATGCCATAACAATAGACAAGGTGGATGTAACAAATTGGGTTAATAACTAAAACCAAAAGCATTTAAATAAATACTCGAAATAGAATGCAATAATCTGAATCACAGTATTTTAAAAACTGGGTGCAATATGATCAAAGATATAACTTGCCTTGGAATAGGTCTAGGTACTGGTCTTGATCTTGGTGTACTCCTTCAAAAGTCCTCGAAGAATTAACGTCTACTCGCAAACAAAATAAAATAAATAATAGAGATAAAACAAACTCCAAAAATTAAATAAAAATCTTAAATAAATATATATCAAATTTAGATGAATTTAGGAATTTGAATGAGCTCAATCGGAGTTCGGATGAAGAAGATATGGCCTTTGGAATATCAAAACTCAAGAAAATACCCTAAATTAGAATTTTCTAAAATTTTTGAATTATTTTGATAAAGAAAAATCTGAATTGTGATGTCAACTGACGTTAGTAAGGAAATTTCCAAAATAAAAGTAATTCCGGAAAAAGGCTAAGTGGTTGACATGTGGGGTCCACAGACTCGACTCACGGGTCCACGGGTGCACAGGTTCATGGAATAGTGGATCTGACAATGGGACCCACACGACATAGGCACGGCTCACAGTGGATTGGTTTTATGAGAGATTGGATCTGGGGTTCGGTGAACTGTGCCACGCACGCGCGCACGTGGCCGCTGACTCGGCGCCACGCAGGATGACACGCAGGCGCAGATGCTGAGGTGGCTACACACGTGGACACGGCGAGGCGGTGATGCCCGGGTTCCAATGGCCTCCAGCGAATGGTGGCTTCTCGCCGGCGGCAAAGGTTACCAGCGGGTAGAGGGGACTTAGGTGAACTCGATGGTGCACTCACGGGCGCAAGAGGACGATTGGGCTAGCTGGCGGCGAGGTTGGAGCGGCGGCGAAGACACAGGCTCGACGGAATTGGTCCTCCGGTGACTCTCCGACAAAGTGAAGGCGACTAGGATGAAGTGCAGCTCCGTGCGATATCAATAATGGCAACAATGGACCTCGAGCGGCACTGACGGCGAAGATGGAGCTCGTCGGAGTTGTGGCGACGAGATTTCTTCTGCGGGCTAAAGCGGCAACTAGGGTTGCGCGCTCGGGTTTTGGAGGCTAGGGTTTGGATGCGAAGGACGAGGGCTCTCATTCCCCTTTTATATGAGCAACCAAAGGAGTCCGAGGCGGCTACGGCGACAAAGGCCCACGCGGCGGCGGAAGCGAATCCCTAACTGATTCGGGAGCAAAGAACAGGATTTGGTGGGGCCCACACGTCAATGGCAGCTGCTCACGTAGGTTCGCATGGCAAACGGCGCGGATGAGGCTGACTGCTGGGGCTGGGAGTGACTGGCGCATGAAGGAAAAGGGGAGGCTAACATGAGACATCGGCATGCCAGTCGGAGGCGAGCACGCGCATGAGCGAGAAAGCTGCACAGTGATGGGCCGGGAGGAATAGGGTTTGGGTTTGGCTCATTCACTGTTCTGATATTTTAAATTAGTTTTCCTTTTTAGAAAATACCAGAAAATCTAAATAGCAATCAGAAAATAGCAAATGAACTCAGAAAAATTGTAGAAAATGTATCCAAGTACATGGAATCCAAATAAAATAGTTTTGGCAATTGTTGATGTTGGAATTAATCGTATTAAATTATTTTGATCTAAAAAAATCCATATTAAGCTTTAATTAAAATTTCAATTAAAATCCAAATGTTGAATTTTTTAACTACTAACTAATAAAAGGTTTTTAAAAGCTCAGAAAATTGGGATGTTACAATGATGAAGGTAAAGTCTCCCTTGCTGATGATGATAGTTCTAATGAAGATGTCCTTGTTGCCTTTACTGGATGTGCTAAGACCAATGATGAATGGATTCTTGATTCCGCCTGTACCTTTCATATGTGTCCTAATAAGGATTGGTTTGCCACCTATGAACATGTTGAAGGTGGTACTGTATTGATGGGTGATAACTCATCTTGTAAGGTTGCAGGAATTAGTTCAGTTTAGATCAAGATGTTTGATGGTATTGCCAGAACTTTGACAGATGTGAGGCACAATCCAGATTTGAAAAGGAACGTCACCTCTTTGAGTATTCTTGATGCTAAAGAGTACAAGTATTCTGGTGAAGGTGGAGTTTTGAATGAATCAAAAGGCTCTCTTATTGTTATGAAAGCTAATATTAAATCTACCAATCTGTACCATCTGCGAGGTACTACAAATCAGGTAATGTTGCTATAATTTCAAGTTCATTATCTGATTCTGATGCTACTAATCTTTGACATATGCGTCTTGGGCATATGAGTGAAATTGGTTTGACAGAATTGAGCAAGAGATGACTTCTTGATGGACAAAGCATCAGCAGGCTGAATTTTTTTTAGCATTGTGTATTTGGCAAATACAAGAGGGTGAGGTTCAATACTTTAGTTCATACTACATAAGGTATTTTGGATTATGTGTATTCTGATTTATGGGACCATCTCGCAAGACATCGGTAGGAGGTGCTAGCTATATGTTAACAATTATTGATGATTACTCTAGAAGAGTGTGGCCTTATTTATTGAAGCATAAATCAAAAGCATTTTCAGCATTTAAAGAGTGAAAGACTATGGTTGAAAGGCAAACTGAAAGAAGGTAAAGAAACTTCGCACTGATAATGGGATGGAATTCTGTTCTAATAAATTTGAATCATATTGTAAGACTGAAGGCATTGTCAGGCACTACACCGTTCCCCATATTCCTCAACAAAACGGTGTAGCTGAGCGTATGAACAAGACCATCGTTTCCAAGGCCCGTTGTATGTTGTCTAATGCAGATTTGCATAGGTGTTTTTGGGCTGAAGCCGCTTCCACTGCTTGTTATCTTATTAATCGGTCACCCTCTATTGCAATTGAAAAGAAAACTCCAATTGAGGTAGGGTCTGGTTACCCAGTAAATTATTCAAAATTGAAAGTTTTTTTTTGTACTGCTTATGTAATACCATGTTTGTCACTTCGGCGTAAGTCTTTAAAAAAACAATTGCGGAGTCGCCGGTTTATCGGTAAATCGCGGAAAGGGAAAAATATTAATTAAAGAGCAATAGAAAAGAAATATAATATAATATAAATTATATTTAAATTCAGCGTTGGGCTGCCAGGGAGGTGGGCCAACCACCCTTGGGCCAAGGGCCCAAGGGGGTGCGCCACCCACCCCCCCAAGCCGCACCCCCTCTCCTTTAACCCTAGCCCTTCCCCCCTCCCTCCCTACAGCCGCCACCCTCCCTCCACCTCCTCTTGGGCGCCTCCTCTTTCCCCCCTGCTGCTGCCAAGGAGCTTCTCCATTGGTGCCCTTGGAGAAGGAGAAGAAGGAGAAGGCAAAGAAGAAGAAGGGGAAGGAGAAGAAGAAGAGGAGGAGGAATTGGGGAATTTCTTCAGCTAGGTAATTTCTCTCATCCCAAGCCCTTTGATCTTAGGAGTAATTAGGGTACTTGGGACGGATTTTGATGGGAGAGTTTAGATTAATTGCCCGATTAAGGTTTACCTGCTGTCTGTTAGTAGATCGATTCGCATAGCGTGGTTGTTTCCGTGGTTTTGATCTAGAAAACAATTTTTCCTGCGGGTATTCCCAAACGGAAAGTTGTAGAGGATTGCCAGATACCTCTGTTGTATTTGTTTCAGTTTTTTCTACCGTGGGATCTGGGAGATACGGAGTCGGAAATACCGCTGTCCCTCAGGCGGGCAGATTGGTACAGACCGACTGTAATTTGGGTTTTAAAAATAGTAGATTAATTTTATGGTTAGGGCCGTAATTGAGAAAGTTGTAGATAATTCAGAGTTCTAGTTGTTGTAAAATTTTCAGAATTTTTGGACCTCTGTGCTGTCGTGGGGACGCGATTTAGTGTCGCTGTCCAGTCTGCCAGATCAGAAAGTTTGCTCTGTTTAGGGCACTAAATTACAACTAGTTATGATCCGAATAAAAATAGGAGTTCTACACAAAAATCGTAGGTTTTTAAGTCATGATTCCAGAAATGTATCACTTGCTGTATTTGGTCTATTAGTTTAAAAGATACGAAATTGTGAAGCAACACTGCTGCAGAAGTGTTCTTGCTGTTGTGCTGAGCGGAGAGGATTTGTACGGGTTCAGGGTTTAGCGACGCTTACAATTATTTTTGTTGTGCTTGTTTGCTGTGGCTTGGTGCTGAGAGATGCCTTTTGGATAGGTGGTCTCGACCTTGAGCGTTCTTGATTGTTTTTGTTTCGATTCGTCGGTTCGAGGCAAGTGATCGTAGCGGTGGTTGCTACCGTTTAACTTGTTATTCCTTCTACTTGCATTTTACATTATTATCGTAATTTGATACATTATGCCATGATTGCAAGATATTGTTAATTGGGGAGTTGATAGCAAGAATTTATTTATTGTATGTTGTTAATATGATAGTAGACTTGTGTAATTCTTGCTTAAGGTTATAATGCGAACATGAAAATAACATGTGGTGGATGTGAATATGTTGAGAGTATGTTAATGCTCCTTGTGGATGAATTAATGTGATTAATGGAATATCATATCATTCATGTCATTTGCATATGTGGATGTCGCCAAGACTTAGCCGCGACTGCATTCAGACAAACATTGTATATTGTCAGAATCGATGCACCTCTTCGCCGGAAGTGTCGTATATTGCCGTGTCGATACATGCAATTCTGCCGGGCAAGAGTGATGTGGAGCATAGCATGAAGCATTCATATGCATTTAATGGATATTTAAATGACTGCATTCATATACCATTTAAAAACCGAAAACTGATGAGGTTTGATTTATGGTAGTTTGTGGTGGCTTATTAATTGTGGAAACGACTGGTGGTTGTGTATGTATGAAACTATTGATGATGTTTATTTGTTCGTAGTTGAAATAACTTGTTAAACTGTTTGCTTGCTGAGATTTATATCTCACTCTTGTTTTCCCCTCCCCACAGGTGGACTTTGAGCATGCATTGGGAAGGGTAGAGCAGCACCACAATGATGCACATGGATTTTGTCTTAATGCTGAATTAAAGTCATAAAAATTCTAGTTTTGCTTAGCTGTCTTATGGAAGATTGCTTCAATGTTTAATTTGGAACCGTTCCTTTGGTTATTATGTTAAGTTGATTTTTGAATATTTCATTGTTCTCCTTATTCGGTTATTTTCTAGTAGTTTATGCTTTCGCTTATATTATCATGTTAATTAAATGTTGCCAGTTTAATTTGTCTTGCAAATTGGCTAGTGGTAGAGTAGTTCAGTAGCATCCCAGGGTAATGTGGGTCTTGGGGTGTTACAGCTTATGCTCATGTTGATAGTAGAAAATTAGAGCCTAGAATTGTTAAGTGCATCTTCTTTGGTTATAAATCTGGTGTTAAAGGATACAAATTGTAAAATCTTGAAACAAATAAGGTTGTGATTAACAGAAATATTATCTTTAATTAATCTGCTATGCTTCATGATAAACTGTCTACTAATGTTCCTGTTGAGAGTGAACAGAATTCAAGTGTTCAGGTGGATCATTTTATTGGTTCAGATAACACATCAGATAAGGAAAATACTGTTGTTTATGATGCACCTATTGTTGAGAATTCACCTATTGTTGAGCAGCCACCACAACGGTCCATTGCAGTTGACATACCTAGGAGGGGGATTAATCCATCCAAGAGGTTGATTGCAGAAGTTAATATTGTTGCTTATGCTTTGAGTGTAGCAGAAGAAATTGAAAGTAATGCATAACCTTCATCATACTCTGAGGCTATTGGCTTTTTTGATTGTAACAAGTGGATAACTGCTATGCATGATAAGATGAAATCACTTGAAAATAATGACACTTGAGAACTAGTGAAATTGCCAAAGGAGAAGAAGTTTGTTCATTACAAGTGGGTTTTCAAAAGAAATGAGGGTATTTCTCCTACTGAAACAGCAAGGTATAAAGCAAGGTTGGTTGCTAAATATTACAGTCAGATTCCAGGTATTGATTTTAATGATATTTTTTCCCCAGTTGTGAAGTATAGTTCTATTCGCACTTTACTCAGTATTGTTGCTATGCATGATTATAAACTTGAGCAATTAGATGTTAAATTTGCATTTCTACACGAGTAGTTGGAAGAAGATATTTATATGGACAAACCCGAATGTTTTTTATTTCTGGAAAAGAACACCTTGTTTGTAGTTTAAAGAAATCTCTTTATGGTTTGAAACAATCTCCTAGGCAATGGTATAATAGATTTGACTCTTTTATACTCTCTCATGATTTTAAGCGGTCTGATTATGGTAGCTGTGTTTATTTAAATACTGTTAATGGTTCAACTATTTATTTTCTTCTCTATGTTGATGATATGTTGATTGCTGTAAAAGACAAGTTAGAAATAGCACAACTGAAAGCGCAATTGAGTAATGAATTTGAGATGAAGGACTTAAGTGCAACAAAAAAAATTCTTGGCATAAAGATTATTAGAGAGAGGAAATCTGACAAGTTATACCTTAGTCGACAATGTTATATTAAGAAGGTCATTCATCGTTTTAATATGCATGATGCAAAACCAGTGAGTACTCTATTAGCTTCACATTTCATATTATCTTCAACCTTATGTCCTGAGTCAGATTATGATATTGAGTACATGTTCTAGAGTTCTATATTCCAGTGCATTTGTTCTCTTATGTATGCCATGATTTATTCTCGTCCTTATTTATCTCATGCACTGAGTGTTGTTAGTAGATACATGGCTAATCCTAGAAAAGAGCATTGAAAAGCAGTTCAGTTGATTTTCATATATTTGCATGGCACTTCTAATGCTCATTTGCAGTTTGGAAATTCCAGGTATGAACTTATTGGTTATGTTGACTCTGATTATGCTGGTGATTTAGATAAGAGGAGATCTCTCACATATTATGTTTCACCATTTGTGGTTGTGCTGTTAGTTGGAAGGCAAGTTTGCAAGCTACTGTAGCCTTATCTACCACTTAAGCAGAATATATGGCTATTTCTGAAGCTTGTAAAGAAACTATTTGGTTGAGAGGTTTGTACACTGAGCTTTGTGGAGATAATTCTTGCACTACTATATTTTGTAATAGTCAGAGTGCTATATGTCTTACAAAAGATTATATATTCCATGAGAGAACAAAGCACATCGATGTGAGATATCACTTTATTCGAGGTGTTATTGCTCAAGGTGATGTCAATGTGTGCAAGATAAGTACTCATGATAATCCAGCTGATATGGTGATAAAGCCAGTTTATGTTACTAAGTTTGAGCTTTGCTCAAGCTTAGTTGGTATTACAGTTTAGTCATAGAGACTAATTGACGCACGGTGGTTTTTTATCTTATTGTGGAGTTATTTTGTCGATTGATAATTCTTCATTTTGCTATAAGAGGAAATTCGTCTCAAGGTGGAGATTATTATCGAATTCAAACTTGTCATATTAGCGGATTAGTTTTCTTACTTGAACTCCAAGTTATGTTACCGCTATATATACGTCTTGTAAGCCGTAGGGGGGGGGGATTGACGTCTCATTGTAATTCTCCTGCGTTTTGTAAACACTTTTCGTATAGTGATCATCGCCGGTTGACGTCTATGATTTTTTTCCCACAAGGATTTTTCATATAAAAATTTGTGTATCTTTTTATCCCTATTTTTTTAAACAGATGTGATGCAGTTTTCTCCCCCGAGACGAAATGGCCATTTAACGCACGATGTTTTATCATACATTCATACAGATACGGATACAGCAACTGGAGCAATGAACGAGTATATGGATACTGCATGTCAACATTGAAGCAACGAATGGATCATACGTGCAAGCTGAATACAAAGTAACGCTCTGATCCATCCACATATGAGATAGATTCACGCCATTACTAGCTCTTCCCAACCAGAGATTCAAAAATCGCCGATAATCGGTCCGATTATCGGTTTATCGGCGGGTCCCGGTAGAAGTTCAAATCGGCATCAAAATTTCTAATTTGATTGAATTTTGACCGAATTTTAACCAAAATTTTTCGATTATCGGCCATATCGACCTTACCGGCCACCCCGGTATTTTTTTTTGAATCGTTATTGAAATCACTATTCCCAACCAATGGAATGGTCAAGGTCAACCATCATGATCATTTTTCCTCAACGACATCACGCATCCTCTTCGAAATATCATCACACACTAATCCCTAGCTAATCCACAGGACGATTCCAGCGAGGCAGGACATCCGCACCGGCCACGTCAACCGTCGTGACGACGCGCCGGAGCTCGGCGGCGGCAAGACCGGCGGTGGAGGCGGCGGCGGTGGAGGCGGAGGCGGCGCGCCCACGGTGACGGAGAACTTCATGCCACCGAGGCAGTGGCCGTTGACGTTGCAGATGAAGTAGTAGTCCCCCGGAACAGTGAGGTTAACAAGGTCGTGCCCGGACGCCCACACGCGCATGGTCTGGTTCGCAGGGTCGCACGTCCGGAACGAGTCCTGGGTCACCCGGTACACGTTGTGCTGCCGCTGCACGTAGTCGAACACTGCACACATGCGCACCGCAGCATCAAGGAAACTTACTTGTACTGGTTTAGCTGACTGCGCGTACGTACGTACGTTACGTACCTAGCGTGTCGCCGGCGGTGAAGTTGTACTTCTGCGACCACGCGAGGTAGCTCGGGCCGATGGTCCACCCCTCCGAGTCGCCGACCGTGTACTCCGTCGCGCCGGCGTGGCGTTGAGTTGCCGCAGCGGCTATGAGAAGTAGTAGGACGGTGGCTACTACGGTGGGCGAAACCGCTTCGGCTGCCATGATCGGTTTGGGGGAGGACTTTTGGAGTTGGTTTTACAGAAGTTTTGGAGTAATTGTTTTTGCATTTGGGAACCTATATATATATGCTTCCTGGGGTTGTTGCAGGGTTGGCTTGGTCTTGCATTTGGGAACCTATATCTATGCTTCGTGGGGTTGTTGCAGGGTTGGCTTGGTCGTTACAGCTCACTTTCTAACATATTGTACATACTTCGAATATATTCAAGCTCTGGTATGGATGTGTACCTGGTCAAAGTCTACTGATTGCTGCAGCGGCAGCGGAGGCTGCCTCTCTTTCACCTGCCGTTGTTTTTCTTAGAGTTGCGCTTGTTATTTTTATACACGAGCATTTCGCAGAAACTTGAGAAAGACTTATGACAAGAGTACAAGACAGCTTACTTAAGTATGAACTGAAGCAGCCAAGCAGGTGTTAATTAACAGAAGCTGTTCGATCTGTGCTAGGCCTGCAATTGTAACCACGAGCCACACAGTCGCACTGTACCGGGTCACTACAGCTTTGTTTTAACACGCCTCGTCCGTGGGAAATCGTGCCGCGTCACTGCGGATTCTTCCGCGTCGCCTGCGCCGCTCGCGGTCGGGGCCGGGCGGAGATGAGGGCGCACCCTGTGGCCGTGTGGGAATAAGGAGCTCGTGAAACGTGACTGGCCGGGCCGCATCGCAACGAGATGGGCGTCCACTTGTCCCACTCGGCCGCAAAGAAGAGGTGGTCAGTGTGTCCGGCCGCGGGCTGGCAGGCCGAGGCCCAGCTGGTAGAGCCGCGCTGCACAAGTGACCGTCTCCCGCACGCTTTGCGCCGCGCGACGAGAGGAGAGGCACGCTCGCGCGGTAGCCCCGATGGTTTGGACTTCATACGTAGGGGTAGCATCTGATTTTGGATGCTCGCAAGCTTTTGGTTTGGTCTGCCTGCAAAACCGCAGTTTTGTCATATTTTTCTTATTATATTTTATGTTAAAGTATTTTTAGTAAAATTTTATGTCAATAAACCATTTATGGTTTATTTTTTGATATATCTTAGTGTAGGTAGAAATTAGTATTAATTTTAAGATGTTACTCTATTAGAATTTAATCTGACGCTAGTAAATCATAGAACGGGCGTATCAAAAATTTCCAGGCCACGGTTTCGCATGTAGCATGGAACCACGCGTGTACCTGCATGCACGGGTAGAAAAAAAACTATGGCTCTATGAGCACCACCTTTATTTTAATGCTGCGTCCGTCGTTGCACACGTTTGTTGGCAGGGCACAATGGTTCGATGCAGCATTAGATGTTGGGATACAGACACACTATACTTACGTACAATTTAAAATTTTACTGTATAAAACAAGGAGTCATGCAGGTACGAGATCCTATATCATTACCACTAGACGCGCAGTACAGTGGAAAAAGAGTTGGACCAGCCTAGTCCAACATCGTACGTGTTGATGTCGTAGAAGTAGTCGATCGTCCAACGTTCTTTGTCGTCGATTGTCTCCTCCAACAGCCTCTCTAGTTCCCTACATACTTCACGAATCATCATCGGTCAGTGCAACAGCGATTGCAGCAGTGCCTCTATAGTATCCACACGTTCAGAGGTGGAACGCTGTACACCGGTGTGCTAGCACCAGCGCGCACGATAGAGCCTTTGAGGATGTGGTGATTAGGGTTGCGGTGGGTGGTGCAACTCACATCTCAAAAGCCCCATGCCTCCCTTTATAAAGAGTCCATAACGGATCCAATCCGAACTAGTTTGTTCTAACCCATTAAGTGTGTGAGTCTATAGGTTCATGTCGTGACTCAGAAACTCATTTTCGATCACTAGTCGGTAGTGATTCCTAACAGGACATAGCGACTCCCGAATACAGATAAAGATCAAATCGGACGAACCTTATGCAATATGATATGCGATCAGATCCTTATCACCCACGACCAGTTTGTAACTCCTTACGACCAGTTCACATTGGGTCACGACTAGTTCACCGACCAATTTGTGATCATGTATGACTAGTCTGTATCCCCATACGTCCAGTTTGTATTTGGTTAGGCTAAACGACCTGCTTGCGTATTCTCCTTTTGCCTCACGATATTTGGTCGAACTCCAGGTGAGATATATGTCATCTATGGACTGTTCAATATTTTCTCGATCTAGCGACGATAACTTCGTGTGGTCGACTCTTCGACCACTTGTGATACAACCATGCACTTCCTTTATACAAGCACATCGAGAGGCCCAGAGATCACTTACGAAGTATAGTTTGGTAACATCTAAGTGTACTATTACATATGTAGAAAATCATGTTGAACTCAGGTCTATGGATTATACATCATTATTGGTTAATACCAACTGATGACACATAGAAACATAAAAATCTCAATAGTGTCTCAAGGTGGGTTAATCCAACATCGTGTTCTCTAATATGTGCTCACACTTGATTCAATATCCACATATCTATAACCGGTGAAATACGATCATCAATCAATACATATGTTGGTCTATAAGTCGCTAGTGTTCTGACTAGTGTCATCCGACCAATGACCCTTTTAGAATGGTATCATCCAAAAATAAAGAGCATCACCAACAAGTTGTATACTTACTGATCTTTATAAAATAATAATTCATCGAAGAAATATAATATCATTTATTTTATAATAAATAAATATAAACGTCATACTTTTTAACCATCATCATGATTACCTCTTGCAGAACATCCCGACATTATCCGGATTCGACAAAACCCGTCACGTTCAACTCAATCCGTGGAGAAACAAAACTCTCGCCCGTCGCGTGTTTTCTTCTCCGTCGCGTGCGCTTCATGGCCGACTCCTCTTCTCGACAGCGCCGCCTCCCTCTCTCCCCTTGACTCGGTGGCGCCGATCCATGCGTCGCCGCCGCCTCGGAGGAACATCCGATCGATAATCTCCTCTTCTTCCTCCTCCTCCTACTACTACGATCTCTAGGGTGCATGGCTGCAGTTTTTCTCTCTCACGGATCCGTTGCCTTTGGGGTTAGAGAGGAGGAGAACTCCGGCGTGGTTGCTCGAGGAGCCTCTTCGATCGTGGGGAATCGGGAAGGCTGCGGTGGGAGGCGGTGGCGTGGGGTGTTCTACTACGATTTCTAGGGTTGTATCCGGTCAGATTTATCCATGGGGACACGAGTGATTCCTAGGAAAATCTTGGGCTCAAGGTGTGATTTGTTCTTGGGAAGCTTTGCCTCATGTTTCTACTGTGATCTGATACTCAAGGAATTTGAGCACTCGGAGTATCAGAAATACCTGAGTATCAGAGTACCCTGTATTAGGATCTCCCATACCTCAGGATTGTGTTTTAGATTTTCATCCTTTTCCCTTCCCTGGTTCCTCATACCTCAGGATTGTGCTTTAGTTTCTTAGGAGATAGTAGAAGTAGTTTGAAGTAATACATTTCCCTGTTTCCAATATTTGTTGTGTGTTGTAGTCGTCTGTGGCTGCAAGCTCATTCCAATTCATCCAAGAATAGACTCTTGGATTTATGGCGATGGCATCTATGGTGGCGACATACCCCATCACCGCCATAGGAAAATATCAAAGCTAGGTGCGGATCGCTACCATGATGTGGATACATTAATCTCTATGTATCTCTCTATAAGCCTTGGATCTCTCTGTTAGGACTTATCAGTACATGTAGTAGTAGTACTTGTCAGATGCATGGGTAACATTTTTGTGTCTGCAAGTGTCGGTCCATTGGGTATTCTTTCTTGTCAAATGTTACAGGCAGGCTAACTTACTTTCTCATTGTCATTGTACTATTGTAGCTGCACCAGGGGATGTCATACCAACCAACCCTTAATTAAAAACCAAACAAAGCATATCATATCATGCTAAATCTTTGGCAGCCAAGAAAAACCCTAATGACTATAAATCTTTTCCATAAATGCATATATAATCATAGTTCAATGCCTGCACAGAATCTGCAGTCTGAAAAACCCTAATGACTATAAATCTTTTCCATAAATGCATATATAATCATAGTTCAATGCCTGCACAGAATCTGCAGTCTGAAAAACCCTAATGACTATAAATACGCAGTTACTCATTCATTCACCAGAATCTGCAATATTAGTACTTCTACTCAATTGAGTGAATAATTGTTTCCATATTGTATTTGCTAGTAAGTGGTCATCACTTGAGTGAAGAAGCTTTATATGCATGCGGTTATTCTTTGCTGAGAGCAATATTAGTTATCTTTCACAATTCTGTTATCTTTCTGTGAATTCCAAATACTTGCTATGCATGCCAGATTGTCCATTGTCCACTGAGATCACTTGAGTGAAGAATAGCCGCGCCATGGTTGCCACTGTCCCTTGTCCATTGTCCACTGAGAGCAATATTAGTTATCTTTCACAATTCTGTTATCTTTTTTAATCCATTAATTATTCAAAATTCTGTTATCTTTATGTGAATTCCAAATACTTGCTATGCATGCCAGGTCATTAAAAAAGATAACAGAATATGCATATAAAGATAACTAATATTAGTTCAAGACTAGAAGCTTTATATGCATGCCAGATTGTCCATTGTCCACTGAGATCACTTGAGTGAAGAAGCTTTATATGCATGCCAGATTGTCCACTTTCACACTGCTGCCTTCGAGATTTATTGCTTGACCGAGAGCAATATTAGTTAGCTTTATATGCATGCCAGATTGTCCATTGATTACATTATCTTTCACAATTCTTCTTCAGGAAACATTGAATGCAAAGCTTGATGATTCGTTGATTAAAGAGGAGTTCCTGATCTGAAATTAGGTAAGTTTGTCTTCATATTTTAAAGATGGTATGTCAATACTATACTAGTTGTAGCCTTGTGCTATATATTAATACTTGCTATGCATGAGGCAACATTACAACAATGGCTATATAGTACTGTAATTCTTACATGTATGAACAATATAGCCAAATTGATATTCATTGTGCTTAAATTTTACCACATTACATTCAAAGGATACAAAGTTTTTATGTGCACTGTCTGAAGTGATGTCTCATTTTATTTCGTGTGAATTCTATATTTGCATATTCATTTGTTGCAAATGAAAAAACTATGTTGATTATTTATTTCAAATGATTAGTGATCAAATGGGTTCAAGAAGGGTGCTTCGAGCTAAAAGAAGGAGGGAAGAGGATGACGACATGATGTTTGTTGTTTTGCCTACTTTACATTTATTGTCTGCTAGTACACAAAGTGAAAAAAAACCAAGGCATGCGTCCAGACTACCTGGCAGAGAGCGGCTTAAGGAAAACATGAGGAGTTTGGACGTGGTCACCGTGGACCAAGAGACTACAAGGAGTTATTCAATCATCGTCACGCAAGCTTGCGAAATCACATAGAAAGGGCTTTAGGAGTTCTAAAGAAACGCTTCCCTATCCTCAAAGTAGGCACATTCCATCGTATAAAGAACCAAGTGAAGATTCCAGCAGCCGCAGCAGTTTTCCATAATATGATCCGAATGCTTGATGGCGATGAGGGGTGGTTAGATAACCAACCTAGCAATATACCATCCGAAAAGTTTGTCGATCTTCCAGGAGGTGACAATGAATACCAGAGCGATGTGGACTCACTTAGTAATCAAATGGATCATGGAAAAACTATTAGAGATATAATTGCGAAAAAGATGTGGGAAGATTATGTTCGTAACCGGTCAGAGTAGCAAAACAATGGTTATGTTGGATGTATTTGTTTTATTTACACCCAATTTGTAGTTATGTTGGATGTTTGAAATAAAAAACAGTTATTTTGGTTATTTCTTTGAATAAATTCAATCAGATATTACTTTACAGTCATGATGTTTGCAAGAGGATCTCCAAAATTCAATTTGTTGCAAGCTAGAAATGCACAGAAGAAAGCATCACCAAAGGGGACATCACTAGGAGGTATTACTTTATAGTTGAGCCTACTTTCTTATTACTTTGATCTAATTGAGCCTACTTTCTTATTACTTTGATCTAATTTTGCATACAGTGGATAAGTCTAGAGCATCGTGGAATCCTGGGTTAGAAAAGGCTTTAGTTGATCTGCTCCATGAGCTCAACAACCCTTCTTACAGGGGCGACAACGGATGGTCGAGTGAAGCATGGAATAAGATTGTCAAAGAATTTCATGAGAAGCATCCGTATGTGAATTTGAAAAAGCAACAAATACAAGATAAAGAAAAGGAGCTGAAAAGGGACTATAAGATGCTCAAAGATGCAAGAAAGCAGTGGTGCGTCTTGGGATGACAAGCGTTGCATGATAGTTCTTGATCCACCTATTTGGGCAAACATCATCATGGTAATATATTTACACCAATTTTTGTCGTTCACTATTAAATTGGTGAGCAATGTGCTAATGTCATTTCGTACATTCTGCAGTCATATCCTAGAGCTAAGAAGTTCCGTAGTAAACCTTTCCCTCTGTTCGATGCTTTGGGAGATCTATATGATGGTAAACTTTATTGCGAAACATATTCCTATTAGTTTAAACTAAGAAATTCTGTATTAGTGAACTTTAACTTTCTTTCGTAGGACAAGCAATTTGAGGGTAGCATGAACTTCACATCTCTTGAGCCATCACAACATGTTATTCTCACACAAGTAGACAATGTTGATGATTATGTTGAAACTGAGAACCTTTTTCCGGACTTGCATTATGATGAGTGCAATAACATGAGTTCACCAAGTCAACATACAGTGAGTGCAATACCTCGGGAGAGTAATGCTATCTCAGGAGATAAAGGGGAAAAGGCTACGAAGAAGACTAATGCTAACTCAAGAGATAAAGGAGAAAAGGCTGCGAAAAAGCGTAAGCAAGATGGGAATGTAGCTGATATGATGGGAAAGTACCTAGAGATAAGAACAAAGCAAGTCGAGGAGGAAGCGATGAGAGCTAGCCATGGAGCGAGTGCTTTGCAAGGCGTGTTGATGATTTCTCCATCAAGAGTTGCATTAGTGTTTTGAACACAATGGAAGATCTATCAAATGAAGAGAAAGTCAAAGCCTTTGGTGTATTCAAGGATGCTCAAAATAGAGAGATTTTCATTAGTGCAGAACCCGTTACTCGTCTCTTGTGGTTGAGAAGTGTCATAGTAAGTGGATAACTTGTTATTTCTTGGTATCCTTAGGATTGCACTCTCTGTTTTGCTTATACCTGCATGTTATCATATAATGCTTCATATTATGTTTTCTCACTTCTAAAATGCTTATTGTTATTTTTCATCTATTAACAGGATATGTAAATTCGAGGTCAACGGAGCTTGTGCCTGGTAATATGTTTCCATTGGTAAGTAAAAAATTGTTGACTCCTTGAATATCATGCTCATGTTATTATTATTGAAAACTTAAGTAGTGCTTTGTCAATTTGTGTTAAACATGTTGACATCTTATGTGTGTTCGCATTTTCTATCTGGAGAGGAGCTCAAAGGTCTACCAGTTGTCGTGGAGCTTGAGCTTAGTCATGCAAATATGAAATACTTTTTTGTAGTTTGAGATATTAGATGAGATATTATATGAGCAATCTTTTTTGTATGAGACAATTTGTAATATGAAATACCTTTACCTTTCTGTTTGTTGCTGAACATTGTTGCTTCCTTTCTGCAATAGCATCACTTGTTATCCAATTTTATGGAGGTTGTATTCAAAATTTTAATATATTTTTTTGAAATTTATAATCTATGTTTTTAAATGTTTTTAAATTTCTAGACCTTTTTTTTGAATTTTTCTGGACTGTTTTGTGAAAATTTTCTGATATTTTTCGAAATTTTGGTTTGGTTTTGGAAATTTTTTAATATTGTTTTCAAAATTTTATATATTATTTTTATTTTCAGATTTTCAATATTTGCACTAGTAACTAAACTTGTGTGCGGCCCGTCAGTTACGGGACCCATCGCAGAACACGTCTCTCACAAGCGCCAGCCCAGCCCATTCGTCCCGTCCCGTCCCGTCCCGAATGACGCCACCAAGGCACCAACACACCCCAGCCTCGCCACGACGCGTCCGCCTCCCGTTGGCCACGGGGTCCCGGCCCACTCAACGTTCGAGCGACCCGCGCCCCCACTCCGTCCACCATCACCGAGACCCACAGGCCCCACGCGGCAGTCACACTGATGTGCAGTCCAAGCGTCTATATCGTGACCTCTTGCCCTGTACCCGTGCGGCACTGTACCCGCGAGCCCGAGACCGACTGAACGAGTCGGTTTCCATTCCCCGTCCACTATAAAGCCGCGAACCCAGCCTCCGCCTCCAACCCATTTCTCGACCCAACCAGAACCCAAATGTTTGGATTCCCTCCTCTCTACGGGAGCGAAGCAACCAACCTCCGCTTGCTTCCCAACGGCTGGTCATGTCCTCCTCCACCTCGTCTCTCGACTTCAGCTGTGGGCTCGGACTTAGTTCGGGGCCCTCTTTATGGCGGCGATCGATCAACTTGTGCATCTCAGCGGCGGCTAGGGAATGAGGCATCGTCGTCGATGACGTCCTCGCCTCGATCACTGAATGCGTGTTGCATGCCCACTGCCACGGCAGTAGAGGAGGAGCAGGTCGAGGAGACGATGGGCCCAGGGATGGAGCTAGACGGGAGGGCGAGGAAGAGGTATCGGTGGTGTCGGAGCTCTACACCACCACGAGGCCAATGAGGGGCACCGCCGGCAAGAAGAGGAAGAGGTACAACGACAAGTCGAAGGCGAGGCGAGATGATGAGGTACAGGAGAGTGCTACTAGAGAGTCGAGAGTAGTGGAGAAGGGCTTTTGTGTAATTAACATGAGGCCGTATGTTCGTCCTTTGGTTAATACCTCTAGCTTTTAGAGAAGAAAGAGAAGAAGACAAGAAACTACAACTTGTACATGAAGAAGAAAAGAAGCTGGTAGCTCCACTCCACCACTGCTTTTGAAATTTGAAACTGAACTTTCAAGTTCTTGAAATGAAGTACTCCTCTCTGCAATTTGAAGTTAGTATAGGAGAGAATCCAAGCTTATGACAACTGAGATTTCATCCCTAAGCATAGGATCCAAAATCTATGAAGAAATTGCTAAAAAAAAGCAAAATACGGTGGACTCAACTAAGAAAAGATCTAGCCGGCCCGGGGCGTGCTCAAGTTTGGCTCCGCCCGTGAGTTAGTACTGTGTTTTTCTGTGTTTGTGCCTAGCCTGACCTTCTCTCTCCGATTTGAAGTTTGAGCAGGCTGTCTCAAAATCCTCTCTCCTTTTAGTGCCCCATGGGGGGACGTTCCTCGGTCTGTACGTTCAGTTGGAAACTCCAAGCCTTTTACGAACACTTCCTTCTAAACATTCCACCCCCCGACCCGAAAAGGCTCACTCGTCGCTATTGAAATAACTTCACTTGCAAGCATAATACGTGTAGATAGATGTATGTACCAACCCTACACTGCATGTACGTAGTTTGAATAAAACCACCATGGAGAGTTGTGGGCGCCACGTTTGCGTTTGTTGGAACGATCAAATGGCATGGGCGGCTTTGAACTTGCAAGGTTGACCGTGGATTAGATGATTAAATCAAGGGGAAATTTTTTATATGATACCGCAAAGTTCTTAAGTTTCTAATTTGCCACTATAAAACACATTATCTCTTGCATGCCACTACGATTCACAAACCTTTCCCACTTTTGCTATCGTTGACCATTAGTGAAATGGTTGTGAAAAATATGATTTTGCCCTGGCACTCGAATAGACAAAGAACGGAGGAAGCAGAGGCATGTTGCGCGGCTCTGGACAATGGTAGCACCGGTGAATGGAGCCTCGGGAGGGGTGGGTGACGACAAAAATGGGTCAGTGTGACCTCGGGAAGGCGATGGACGACGACGATGTGGGTGCACTTTGGCGGTGTTAGAGACGACAAAGGTGGCAACAACTGGAGATGGGGATGACAGTGGCGGCAAAGAACCAACAACATTCCATGAGAACAGGCTCACGCAATAGTAACGTGATGGCATAGGAAGCTCGTCGGTGCAGGCGGCACGACCAGAGATGGTTAGTGGCGATGGGACGGTGGCGGCCGACCTCGAGGAAGAAGACGACGGCGATGGTGGCGTGTTATGGTGGTGTGATGACTGATTTGAAGTGGATAAGAAGTAGAGGGAGAGGAGGTGATGCTTTGGGCAAGAAGAATCGTGGAGGTGCTCACCGAGGGAGACGAATTCGGCGGTGGCGTTGGTTTGATCGGAGACGGGAAGAAGACTCGAGCCCGAAGACATCGATGGAGAGGCTGCCATATTTGGGCTCACGAGGACGGATCAGGCCGGCAACGTCTAGGATCGACAGATCCGACCTCAACGGTGAGGAGGATGACCAACGGCGGGTGGGTTCGAGGGGGCGGGTGGGGCGCGGCTTGCGGGAGTAGGAGGTGGGAGGAGGAGAGGAGGGAGGTGTGGGAGAAGAAATGACGAATGGGAGTCGGGTGAGAGGAGAGGAGGGAGGTGGGAGGTGGAGGCGGTGTTGGTGATATGCCCAATCATAGAGATAATTGTATAATGTCTATTTTTATGTGTTATTGAATAATTGTTATTATGTTCCTTGAATGAATCATCAGTTATAAAGATCAACAAGTACGTGACTCGTTAGTGAAGCTCTTTTAACTTATGATGATATCGTTCTAAATGTATCCCTAGTCGGATGTCACTAGTCGGAACACTAGTGATCTTATCGACCAACACATGCATTGATTGATGACCATGCTTCACCGATCATGGATATAGGGATATCGAATCAATAATGTGGACATATGTTAGAGAACATGGTGTTGGATTGACCCACCTTGAGACACTGCTAAGATTGTTATGATTTCATATGTCATCAGTTGGTCTCAAGCAATGATGATGTATAATCCTTAGATCTGAGATCAGTATGGTTTCCTATATGCGTAAGAGTACACTTTGGGGTTACCAAATGCTACCCGTAACTGGGTAGTTATAAAGGTAGGTTTCATGTATACTATGAAACATGCGGAGGAATCTGACTGGTCAGATATGGGATTTGCCCCTCCTAACATAACAAGAGAGATATCTCTTGGCCCCTCGATGTGGCGGATAAAGGAAGTGCATGACCATACCACTGATAGTCGAAGAGTTCGACCACATGAAGTTATCAGACACTTGATCGAGAAAGTATTGAACAGTCCATGGATGATACAATATCTCACTTAGAATTCAACTAGATATCGTGAGGCAAAGGGAGAATACATGAGTAGGTCTTTTAGTTCGAATAGATACAGACTTGTCATATGGAGATACAAGTTGGTCGTAGGCTGGTAGAACATGATCACTAAGTGGTCGAAACCCGATCGTAAGGAGTTACGAACTGGTCGAGACCAAATATGTGCTGGTCGTATAGAGATATGAGCTGGTCGTAAGTGATAAGGACTTGGTCGTATATGATATTGCATTAAGGTTAGTCCGATATATTTAGCGTGTATTCGGGAATCATTATGTTCTGCTAGGAGCCGCTACCAACTCATCGAAAAGAGTTTCCGAGTCACATCCGATTACGCATGAACCTAACGGTCACACACTTAACGGGATGGAACAAACCAGTACGGATACGATTCATCAAACGTGTTCGGATAGGATCCATCACGGGCACTATATAAGGAGATGCTTGAGGCTGATAGGAGATAGAGGATAGGGAGACACATGACAAGAGTTGACATGAGTTGCTCCAAACCCTAGCCGCCATCTTCTTCAGAGAGAGTCTTTCCGTGTGACTTAGTGCTAGTACACCGGCGTACGGTGTTCCTTCCCTGGACGTGTGGATACCGTGGAGGCACTACTGTGGTTGCTGTTACACTTGAGGACAATCTACGACCTTGGTGAGGAACTCGATTGGTTGCTGGAAGAGACGATCGACTACGAGGACGATCGGTCACGAGGGCGATCAACAACAAGGACGATCGGCTACGTTGGGCGATCGACTACGGTGTACGATCGACTACGTTGAGCGATCGACTACAGTGAACGATCGACTATGACCACTATATCGACATGCTCTTTGTTGGACTAGGCTGCTCCAACTCTTCTTCCGCTGCACTGCGCGTCTGGTGGTAACGATATGTGATTTCTTGCTGCATGATATTCTTATTTACATGGTAGAATTTTTGAATTGTTAGCTAGTGTAGTCTACCGATATCTCTTCAGACGGATGGCTGGGGAAGAAGAGATGGCAGCAAAGGGGAGTGGAGGAGGAAGACGATAGGGTAATTTAGGGATTTTTGAAAATTCTTACTGAAAAAATATAACATAGTTGACGGTAGTAGTAAAAAGGGCAACATTAGTTAAATATATTGTTACGAAAGAGAGAGTTTTTTTGTAGTGGTAGATTAGGAATCGGGAATTTTGCGGTGGCATATTAAATTTTCCCTTAAACTAACGTCAATTGGCGTCTTTGAATTAGGTTTGAATAGGCAACAAACTCAACATGAATAGGTAGCTGCTATAGCTGGCACACCAGGCATTATTTTACGGTATTTTATTATGCACACGAGCTTAATTTTGTACAAGCATGTATGATAATGCTAAATTGCGAATACTCCTTAATTCGGAGATGACATGATCATATTAGTATCGCCGTCAACAGATTAGAACAATTGGTTAATTATCCCGGTGTGGAACGGGATCCAATGGCATCCTCTAAAAAATTAACTGTGCTGTCCAATTCAATCTAGCTATATATAACTGTGATTTATATAGAGGTTTACGCTAATCTTGCTGATCCGGAATAGCTTGGCACACAATCTTTAATCTTGTAGGATTGCAAGAGTATTTCGTGCACATAACTACCTTCGCTGTTTGGTGTAGTTAATTCCAGCTTCAGATCTTCTTGTCTAGCTTGTCAAGCTGAAGCAAAGCGAACGCTACACAGTTAACTCGAGAGTTCTTACGATATGGAACACAGGCCTAGCTAACTTAGTCATAGTGATAGACACGACTTGGTATTCAATTTCGATCCTATGTACGTTCGAAGGACATACAGTCATACATATTACATAGTTCCAATATTAACATGTAACCAGTAGAGTGCTTATGCGTTGTATTGAAAACCTAAAAGAGAAAGATACATATCAGTAGATGGGATCTTAAACCACATAATGAATATATTTTTTCACACGCATATAAGCATAAACATTAACTCCGCCTATTGTCTCACCAGCTACTACTACACCCGGAAATTAAAATTTTGAGATAATGGATTGTTTATCTTTGGAAGTTGAAGTTGATACCGACTTCCCTCCCTAGCGCATTGCCCATTTCCAGCTATTGCCGGCCGACAAGGAAGATTTCTAAGCGTCGACGACCACTTTATTCCGCCATGAATCCAAGCCGCGACCCGGTTCTCATGGCCACTAACCTCTGTAGCCCTCGCCAGGCAAATCGTAGCAAGGAGATGGGAGGCTGGAGAAGGAAGCGGTGGCGGCGTTGTGGTGGTAAGCGATGAGAGGGTGGCAATACTTGCTCGGCCAGTGTGGAGCAGAGGCGGCGACGCAGGGGAGGATTAGGATGGAGAGAACGCGGTGCGGTGAACTCGAGACGGCTGCACGGGAAGGACACCTTCATCTTTGTCTCTTCCTTGTCTGCCATCGCTACCCCCTCCCTTCCTTGGCACCACTGCTTTTCGTCGAAGGTACCACCCCATACTCTCATCTCTTCCCTCCTAGTGCCTTCTTCCGTCCCCGATGCCGCCTTACCGCGCCGCTCCCTCCTTTCCCCGCTACCTCCTCCTATCTCCGGCGCTACCTCCCCCACGCCGCCGCCTCCCACCCCACCTCCTACGCCGTCGGATCCCCTTGTCGATGGCCACGGCGGCAATGGGAGGCGCCAAGGCAAGGATGGTAGTGTTGTGCGATGTGGCGGTGGTAAGCAAAGAGGCGGTGGCGATGTTTGCTCGATCGACGTGGAGTAGGAGGCGACGATGATGCAGGGTAGCATTAGGACGAAGAGGACGCGATGTGGTGAACTCGAGACCACGGCGCGGCGAGGGAAGAACACATTGGTCTCCACCCAAAATCTAACTGATTTGAAATGAAATCACTGCGTATTCCCCTGATCAAGATCAATCATAAACCAACAACAACAAAAAAAAAAACGAAATCTCCACCATGATCAAGTGGAAGTATCAAATAATATCTGATAACATCATTTCTGTTTTATATGTACAGTTAAATGGGAGGGCAAAAGCTTGCTATCAACATATTACACTCAATTTCAATCCCAGAGGCGGCGGCGCGGAAGAGGCGTTGTAAGGTGGCCATAGGAGGGAGCAGAGGGAAACATATGGGGAGGTGAGTGGGAGCCAGGGTTGTAGGGGTTGATCTTGACCATTTTGGTATTTGTAGGTGCAGCGAGCTAAGATGCGACAAGGAAGAGTGGCTTGGAGAAAAAGATGGGTGAGGCGATGGAGGTGTGGGGGACATGCGCGGCGACTTACATGGCGCGCACGAGTCGTCTTGAGGCGGGGGGTGATTTCCATCCCACTTTCTCCGCTACAAAGTCCATTTACTTGCGAGTCGCAATGCGAGGGGACATGCGAGACGGCGACAAATTTCGGTGTGAATGGCTGTGGTTTGGGTGAATGTGGAATAAAGGGGGGGAAAGACATGGCTCTGCGCACACGATCTCGTCACGGTGGGCGTCGAGGAGCTCCGGGCGGCGGGAGTGATTTCCCATATGCTGGGTTCGCGGGTAAGCACTTTCTTTTTTTAGATAAGATAAAAAAATACTGAAGATTTGCAGTTATCAAAGTCCATTTACTTGCCAGTACGTACGTACTCTCAGTTGCTATGCAAATTTATTTCAACATACATGGTATGGCTCGCCTCTTATCACCTCACCGAATCGCCCGATATTGGTATTTCCAGAGTCCACGATCGGCGGGTGGCGGCGACCATCAACTCCATCGCCGTTAGTACCACGACCATCGGCACGAGATAATGCAACCACGGCCACTCAACTACCACGCATCATCCGCCGCCAATCGACGGCCGAATCCCTCCGAGATGGCGAGCGGCGTAAGAAGGGCCTCTGTTTTAATGCGACGAGCAGCTTTGTCCGAGGCACCGTTGCTAACGATCGTTCTATATTGATGTGTCGACGACGATGATGCTGAGGCGGAAACATATGCACCCACAATATCTCTTCATGCCTTAACGAGGTCGAAATGAAACAATGGGTGATGGTCGGCAGGGAATTCACCGCGCTAGGGGTTGATCTTGACCATTTCTAGGTATTTGTAGGTGAAACCTTCATAATGCCTTGGCTATTCCACTGAGCTAAGATCGACAAGGAAGAGTGGCTTGGAGAAAATGAGATGGGTGAGGCGATGGAGGTGTGGCCGTTCGGCGCGATACCCACAGCTGCAAAAGGATGAGCTCGAGCGTCAATGTGCCGCAATGTTGCGGCAAGGCACAATCGAGATCAAGCACTTCGGCATTTTCTTCACCCGTTTTACTTGTCAAAAATCGGACAACTCCGGCGCTTTTGTGGATTCTGGCGCTTAATGAGTTAACTATCCGCGACAAATTTCCAATTCCGATCGTTGGCGAGCTCATTGACGAGTTGAAGGGGCACGTTTTTTTCGAAACTTGACCTCCGTTCGCATCAGTGCGCTGCCCTGCCGATCCGCCTTCCGGACACATCATGGACATTTTGCTTGGTGATGCCATTCGGACTCACTAATCGCCAGTCACGATTCATGCCCTTACCTTCGCGAGATCTGGGAACATTTGCAACATTTAGCGCGATAATGGCCTCTATTTGAAGCGCAAAATGTACCTTTGGTACACCATTTATCTCGTCATTTCCGTGGGGTTTCGAATGGACAAGGTGTGGTTTGGGTGAATGTGATTTCGTATAAAGGGGGACTTTTCAAGTGGTCATGCATTTAGCACACTCAAGAAGGCTCGCCGGCGCTCGGTTCTTCACACTTCTCGCCGATTTTATCGTCGAATGTCGTTTGGCGCCGTCCTCCACCAAGGCGGGGCCCTTGCGGGGTCAACTGCGGGGTGATTTCATGCCATCCGTCACCGCGCCATACCTTTGGGTAAGCACTTTCAACGTTTCTACCATCCCACAACATCAATGGGTAAGCAAATTATTTGGAGTGCAGTTTTACGGTGGAATATCGTCGGACGGTTAAACACCGTGGCGGATCTCTTCCGTCGGAGACGGTGACACAGTACGCCGCTTTGCGTTATCGGGACCAACGTTTTCCATTTTTGAGAACTTGGCGGAGGTGGTTACCTCACCCGATTACAATCTCTCTATTCTAAGGTAGATAAGATAAAAAAATACTGAAGATTTGCAGTTATCAAAGTCCATTTACTCTCAGTTGCTATGCAAATTTATTTCAACATACATGCGTCGATTTCCAAACAAGTACAGGAACAAAGTACTACAGAGTAAGTCGTCATAGAATTTGCAGGCGTTACTGCATTCATTCTTTCAGTACAATCGTCAAGACTACTAGATGGGCAAGGCGCGCTACGTCGCGCCCGTGCAGTCCTCTGCGACTGAAAGGTTATCTCTGCAACAACAGGGCTGAAATACGTTCAAGAAATTCATTAAGCAATATGAGAAAGAGACCTCGCCATGAACATATTGAGTTAAAAGAGATACGGTGCCGGAAATCATCAATTCTAGTGCACTACTCCAACAAATGTGTGTCTGAAATATCAAGACATAATGTCTGATCATTAAATGTACAAAAGAAAAATGATGAAATGTAATGTGGCATGTACAAAAAAAAAACGATCTGTCGCCTCAAAATTACGGAATGAACTTAAGCGATAAGTACACAAATTTCTTTAAAAAAAATAGAAATGTAGGCTATCAGCTATGTGTAGTAATATGGCTGACTGATCAGCTAATCAACATCTAAGAAACTATGAGATCATTTAATTAGCATCCGGCACAAATCCTATCATAGAAGGGGATGTTTCTATCAAGATACAATTTGCATGTTGTTAGTGCAATTGACAAAATGAGACTAAGAGGTTGCATATCAGTAACCACTAACCTTGGTGCAGAAAGCAAAATAGAGCGACATCAAAGTTTGAGCATATGGTACCGAAGAAGATAGTTTTTCTAAACCACCATCCCTATAAAACAATGAACTTTGATTTAGTAGAAATATATTTATTTTGCTTAGTTAAAATTAGATCAAAACTTAAACAGAATTCCTCTTGAAAAAGTTTGAATAAAATCCAACCCTAAACAGAAAGGAACATTGGTAACAGCTTGTAATAAGCATTGTAAGAGAACCGAGAGAGTATGTAGATGATCTAATCTACAAAGCAGCAGCCTTCGACTACCATTACTATGTACAACATATCATAACACACCACTTAGTAATACTTCAATGGGGAAATGGGAAATAAGACTAAATGAGTAAATGACAAACCTAATGATGAAGGCACAATTGCTAAACTGTAGATCATGTATTGTACATTACAAGAGTAACAATCATGATGCATTCAACTAAAAGGATACGATGGTACATGGATATTTAACAGAATATTATATCGCAATGTGCAAATACACAATACCATAGTATCAGTAGAAAGAAGCCGCTATTATATGTACACCCGATCACGTAAACCAGGATTTGTACACTTCAACTGTTGAATTACTGAGAACATCCTACACAAATAGTATAAATTAGGCAGAGTATTGTGATAGAAAATTTTATTATTAAGTAAAAGAAGTGAAGAAATAAGATTATTTACATGAACCAAATCAATGATGCTAAGTGGATAGATATGAGATGTCAAAGGACAGACGCTCTTATGCTGAGTCCTAAGAGGGGAACTCCATTGCAAGACAGGAGAAACATAATCTTATCTAGTGTAGTTAATGTTTCCGCATAATTTCACAGCGCTAATTGGGAAATAACATAAGGTTATATATGCAAGAACCAGTGATTTATTTTTTCAGCATACTGTAATCTAAGTGCACAAATAGGAGAGGAAGGAGTAACTATAGAGGGATTAAATGATGTAACTATAGATGGACTAAACCACCACTAAATGAGAACAAAACACCATGAGCCTAAGAGAAAGGAAGAGTAAAGGTGAAAAACACATTGTCTACTTTGCGAAGCCCAATGTTTTAGCTGAATTCATTCAAGAAAATGGAACATGCACAAATATATGTACCCTATAGAACTATGAACAGATAAAGTTATCAAGAAGGTACCTTCGGTGATTATTGCTTGAACACTCCTCTAAGGGTATGACATATTGACATGATGTTTTCATCAACGATAGTAACAGAGGTGATAGAAAAAATGTACCATCAATGGAAAGATCAAGCTTAGTTTAGGTAGACAATATCTATTTCCAGCTTGATAGTAATCAACTAATCATACCTAGCAACTGCATTAGACAACCCCAAACAGATAAATAATAAAACCTTACAATACCAAATGTATGCAATTGAAGAACGATGATTGCAGTTGTTTAATATCTTCTGTAAGTGCAAAAGGAAAACAATATTACAAAGTATGAAGGTAAAAGAGGAAGAAAATTAACAGAGAAATGACTACCTGATTTTTTTTTAAAAAAAATCACCTACAGGAAGGCTGATAGCTAATCAGGCTGGAGCTAAAATAACAAATTAGAAATTGGCTGCTAATGGAAGCTATTATAGGAAACACATAAATGGAGAAGGAGCTATAAAATACCTTAGATAATTTTGTTACTGCCAAACTAATGCACGATTAATCTTAGAAAGATGAGTTACTATAGAAATAGAATTGTATACATAATTTGGCTATTAAACTGACTCTAGAAAGAAAAAAAAAACTAAAAAGAAATGAGAGAACAACTATCAGAAGATATAACAATCATTTGGCCAAATTTGCATTTTAAAAATGTGCCTCTTTTCCCCGCTGAAGTAGGCCTCAATTTTGAAGTCCCTAATTAATCTCAATCTGTAAACAAACAAAATCATAAAGTATCAGCAAGAAGGCAAGAACAATGATAACTAACCATAGAACAGAGCTTTCCAGAAGGCAAGAACAATGAAATCAATATCTTGTGCCTTCTTACCAAGACAATGGACCTTTCCACTGAATGGACAATGGAAACTGTTAATCCACCACCTCAAAAATTAGATATATGTTTTATAAAGATACATAATCGAAGTAATTCTAAAGGGAAACTGCTGCAGGAAAAACCAATATAACTATAAACACCGTTGAGAGAGACACACTCATGCAAAAGTATCACCTTCCAAAAACAGTGATAACACAACATAGACCGAATAAAAATCCTATAAGATCATCTTTAATTTTTTTTTCCCCCTGCTATTTTGCATCCTACTAACTAATATGTACTGATGCGTAAATTTGTGATGTTTTGAAGGAAAATCCTTTTGGCAATGATATCCGAATCAAGATATTTTTGCCATCTTGCTAACTAATATCTCGCGAGGTGCAAATGCCTGATGTCTTGGAGTTTTTTTTGTTCTAGGGGAAAACAAGAGAATATAAGAAACTACGAACAATATGTGCCCAACAGATAGGGTAATTTACCTGAAACAAAGTCAATTGGATAGGGGCAGCGAGGAGCATAGATGGAAGAAACTCAACACCAATGTGGTCACAAGAATGACTGGCAGCACATTGCAAAACATCAGGATGAAAGCGTTAGGAAAAATAATAAACATGCCAAGAAAGTGACAGGCACAATACGCAAAATCTTGGCTTCAACTCAATAGGAAATGCGAAATTTTAGTTGACATTAGCAGTTCAAATGCAAGATCACACGCACCAGCACCCTCACCATGCATACGCAGCAAACAACCCACATCAGTAAATACATTAAGCTCAAAACAGCTCTAGCAACTGAATCAATAAAGAGGGGGTAACCCACTGGTCGCGGGTGAGCCGGAGAGGAGTCAGACCGAGGGGGAAGGCGTCGGCAGAGGCGCGAGCAGGGAGCAGCCGGAGCGGTGGCAGCGAGGGAGCCAGGCCAGACGTGTGCGGACCGTGCCTGGTTCGAGCTAGGAGGCGGAGGTGCGCCGGCAGGGGCGCAAGCAGGGAGCGGCCGGGGCGGCGCCATGGGCAAAAACTCCAATCGAAGCACCTCCAGAGAAAAGAAATGGAGAGAGGAAGAAAGAAAAGAGATGAACGAAGAAGAAGCAAAGAAATGAAGAGAGGAAGAAAGAAAAAGAGATGAACGAAGAAGAAGCAAAGAAATAAAGAAGGAGCCTGGTTTGATTCGGCTGGAGGGTTGGGGAAAGTTGGGGAGACCGGCGTCGGGGAGGAATCGGTGGAGGAGCAGTCGGTGTCGGAAGGGGAGATGGAGGCGGCGTTCCGGAGAGGGGAGAGGTTGGGGAGAATGGAGACCTTGGGGAGACCGGTGTCGGGGAGGAATCAATGGAGGAGCAGCCGGTGTCGGAGGAACCGGCGTAGGGGAGGACTCGGTGGAGGAGCAGACGGTGTCAGAGGGGGAGATGGAGGCGACGTTCCGGAGAGGGGAGAGGTTGGGGAGAATGGAGACCTTGGGGAGACCGGCGTCGGGGAGGAATCGGTGGAGGAGCAGCCGGTGTCGGAGGGGGAGATGGAGGCGGCGTTCCGGAGAGGGGAGCAGACGGCGGAGGGGCAGCGGAAGAGGCAGCGTAGGGGCCATGCAAGAGGAAGCAGCGACGGGGAGGAGAGGGTGTTGCAGGTGGCGGGGAGGAGGCTGCGGCGCAGGCTAGGGGTAGGAGGGGGAGTCACGGGCACCGGGGAGGAGCGGCGACGCTGGGAAGAGGAGCGGCAACGGGGAGGGAGCGGGCGGAGCCGCGGAGGGGAAGGAGAGGGAATGGACGGGAGGAGTGGGGAGGGTTCGGTAAGGGTGGAGAGCGATAGAAGAAGGCACTCGTGGAGCACCACGAAGAACGAGCGGAAACGCTATATGCACGATGACATGTGGGACCACAACGAAGGAGAAGCGCTGCATTCTCTCGCGATAAGAAAGATACGAGAGGGCTCTGCATCTCCTCTCTGTTGATTTTCTGAATTTTCGAGGAATTAAGATCTAACTGTTGTCCTTCTCAAAACGATGATTAATTATCTCAATGTTGGAATCCTTATACGAATTAGAATGAGATGAGATTGGTAGTTCTAGTTCATCTTTAGCAGACTATAAGTTTGTTTCAGGCAAGTCTTATGTTGGTCACACTTTTTCTACTGTGCATGGAAGGCGCTTGCTGGAGGTAGTAAAGCTGATTTTTATTTTCTTCTATACGCTTTAATCTTGTTCTAATTTCGTGACAAATCTGTTCTACTCAATGCATGCTCTTGTATAGCTTTAACTTCCAAATATCGCAGCTGCATAGAGCTTGAGCAACACTCTTCTTTAAGCAGCTGATGTGAAAACAGAAAGGTTAGCCGACACATTCTTTCTCAGTCGGTGTAGTTAATTACCAGAGCGAACAGTTACTTGCTTAACATTATGTTAAGTAAGGCGATGAACTGCAATAAGCCAATAACCAACATACCAAATAACATTCTAAAAATGGCCGTTCAGACCGAGAATCATTCACGCGTAGATATTCAGAATTTCAGATACGGAAACCGGTAGCATTCTTGCAGATATGTGGAAACTTGGTGGTATCTAAGGGATGTTGAGTTCGACAAGCTAAACTATTCTTGTCAACAAGACACGTATGAACTCCATAACAAACAAGGATCTCCATAATCCCGTCCATAACCTCCATTTTTTTTCTCCCGAAGTGCCAGCAACACGGGAATGAAAAGCGCATGGAAGATGATCATGACAGTGGTGTGGACGTATAGGTAATTGCAGAGTTTGTAAAGGTGTTCGTTCTGAAGGAAGTTTTAGTTGCATATTGTCATATACGTGCTGATCTTAGCTTAATTATATATCTACCGTGATTAATGAGCACAAACCGTGTGGTTAGATCCACCAAACACAAACAACGACCGTTGTTGTAGTTCACACAAACTTTACTCCCTATATTCAGAATTAATTAGTACCAGAGAGTGTTCGAAAGCAATGCAAGATTTGGCATTCATTGCAAGTATATATATGCATGACTAATGACTTGTGTCTAGCTTGTTCGTGGAAAGAGGCAGTTTGTATGGTCTGTACATTTCCGATCAAATTTCACACTTCCTAGAGGAATTTCCTGTCAAATTTCAGTACAAAATCAAATAAGCACTTTCTGTTGGGGAAAGTTTGAAGTTACCACGGTTGTAACACCCTAACTCAACAAAGAGCCAAGAACGTTACTAATAAATTTTTCACTTTAAATTTAAACTTTAATTATGTATAATTACATCAACATATGCATGAATATAAATATACAACATGTTATCCTACAACAAATATATCAAGATAATTGCAATAAGGATAAAGGATTACACATAACTTGGGACCTCGCGTCCAAGAATACTCGGGACCACGCGCCTGAGAATGCCTAGAACCATGCGTCCGGAAGCATTGACTAGAAACACTATGTTAGGTCGAGGAGGCCGACTAGAGGGGGGTTTGAATAGACGGTTTAAAAATTCTTTTTGGCTAAAATCGAGTTTTATGCGGAATTGTTAATCAATTTGATTTTATACAATTTAAAACCTAAATCAACTAGTCTTGACTAAGTGCACCAACAAACTTAGACCAAGACAAGAAATGCAATCCTAAGTAGACAAGCAAGCAATTTAGTTATACAAATGTAAATTGCAAGAAAGTAAAACTCAAAAAAGTAAACCAAAAGAACACTTCAACTTTTTCCTGTGGTGATCAGAAACTTGTCGGTTTCCCCTAGTCCACGTTGAGGTAAGCCAAAATGAATTGGATCGGCTTCACAAATTAAGCCTACACCTCGAATCCACTCGGGGTTGCTCTTCCTCCACTTCGGAGATGGCGAGCACCAAGTCACTCACACCGTCCGAGTCTTCTCATAACCTTCTTTGAGAAGACCACCGACGCAATTCCCTAAGCCGTCTAGGTGTCCGCAAACATCAAGAGTAACAAGTCGGAGACACTTACTTGAATGAATCAAGTGTCTAAGCTCAATTGATACTAAATGCAACACCTAATGCAACACATGCATTAGAATTTTGCTCTCTAAGCTCACTAAGTGCAACACATACACAAAAGATAGCAGATAGCTTGTTCTTTGCTCAAGGAAAACAAAATGGAACCATCACTCTCCCACAACCAGCCACAGGGGTATTTATTCACACACACACACACACACACAAGAAAACTAGCTGTTAGGGGAGAATCTGTAGAAAAATAGGGATACCCGGTCTGACCGCCAACCAATGACTGGTGAGACCACCCTAGCTCCAACGACCATAAAAACTAGCTGTTGGACCGGACCAAGGCTGGTCATACCGTTAGGAGAGCGGTCAGACCGCTCCACTGAGGAGTCAAGCTAAGGGAAAAACACCCCTATCTGGAAAAAAGCAAACTAGGGCGACTGATCGTGGGGTTGGTCAGACCAGCCAACACATGGCGGTTAGACTAGTTGCCCACCGGTCAAACTGGTCACACATAGTGATCAGATTGCCAGAACAAATGGACTGGCACTCAACCAGGTCACACCCTTCCAAGGCCGGTCAGACTTTCCTAGAGTTGCGGTAGACTGCTAGAGACATGAAAAATTGATTTTGTATATCGCTTCAATTCAATTTTGCCAAATATATTTGCTAATTGATGCGTGATGCAAACAATGTATGGAAGCATGATTCTCAACAAGTTGCAAAATATATTTGCCGACTTTTAGAATCATGCCACAAGAAATTTGGTACATGGACTTAAACCATTTGCAAAACACACTCGTAAACTAAAGTCACATGCTACAAAGATTATTCGTGAGTCTTAACTATTTGTAAAACATATTCGCAAATATTGGCAAACGTGCTAAAGAGAGCTAGAGAAAGTACTAAGAGCTATCAACACATGACACACTCAAACTACTAGTCAAGACCCCTCTTAATAGTACGACAACCTATACTAGCAATCCGGTATCTACACCAAACACCGAGATCAGTAAAAATGACTAAGAAACAAATCCTTAGCCTATGCTAGTCATACCTTTGCCTTGAGCATCCATCTTGGAGTAATCACTTGATGACGAACATCTTCACTCCATGTCTAGGATCTTGACTTGAATATTATCAACACATGATGATCTTCTTCACTTCATAATCCTATCTTGATGCTCATCAACACATGATGACATCCTAAGACTTCATCATCATGGGACCTAACCTGTTTCTCCAACTTAAGGAAAATATTAGTCCACATGACGATTGTCATTAATTACCAAAATACTCTATTAACTCATAATGGCGGATCTATATTTTTTACACTACCATTAAATAAACCATTACCATAACATAATCATATTTATTATTTCCACGTGCTTTATTACTACTCATTATCCATGTAACTATAATAGTGTGTATCAAACATCCACTAATCAATAATAAATAGATGAACTAAACCATTAAGATATAATTGAGGTAACTAAATAGTGATATCTTCATGATTGATAGCATGCGATGTGTAGGTGCAACTCCCATCCCATGCATGTCACCTTTAATGTTCACATAACTACAACAATAAAGCAAGGGTTAGCCTGAAACTCAGCAAGTACATAATAGAATAATAAACATACACATAAAAAGCTTATCATTCATATATTCCATTATCACCGTCATCTTTTCATTAGTGCAATGCAATTCTACACCACATGCTCATTTGCTCATCTCATAGCTTATATCAGTATAGCATGAGTGAATAACCGTTCGGTGTTCACCCTACCATATGCCCATCCTCCTCGGACCAGGGATCTCTCCACTCCCGTGAAGGCCTACCAAAGTAGGTCTTACAAGTCCACCCGAGGTGGGCATTTCTCTTTCATGACATGAATGTGCACATGATGCAAATGCAATTGTCTCATTGTCCATTAACATGTCCCATCATCATTATATTACCAATATTATTGTATCATCACCACCATCATCATCATTGTAATAAGCATGAATGAAACATAAAGATATCATGTCAAATAAATCATTTAAAAAAGTGACACACAAACTGATATATACCACTCTACCATACACTTGCCTTTTATCCATGAAAAATGGAACGATGCGAAGGCGGCACCGAACCCGAAGCAACACCCGCTGGACAAAGCTAATACTTACATCAAAAACATGCAACAATAGAACAAGAGCATAAAGAAATCGACACTGGTCCTACGCACAAACCCGACATAATTAACCCCTTCACTAGACAAACCACCTATTGTCTCGATGATCAAACAATCATAACTTCCAATTCTGAAAGTAAAACATAGCCAGCCATATGCCCTTGTTTTTAACTCCAAAGGCCAATTTGATGCATTACTGAACAACATGCTTATCAATATTGTATCTATTTTTCTACACCATACCACTTCTATAAACTATGGAAATGTACCTAACATTTCCTAGTTATGACTATAATTTAATTCGTCCATCTACTATATGTAATAAGGCAAACAACACGATTGCAACCAATGGCGATCAAAATTCTGGACAACGGTGCATCCGAAGTCATAACATTTACATCCCTCATTCAAAACTAGTGTTCTTACACTCTATGGAGATCTTAAACAATAATCTACAATATTCATAATATAATAAAGCTATGAAACAGGGTGTAGGTACCTCAAAATCCCCTCACAAGGCTCAGCGATGCACTAGATTGAAACATGGAAATAATCTATGCATCAACCCCACTGTCGATCTACCCTAAACTTTGATAAAACGATATGCAAACATCCCAGTAAATGATTCTTAGGTCATTACCCGAAAAAATCAACTACAGAGATGACACGGGAGTGAAACCCTAATTTTTCTTTTCTTCTTCCTTCTCCTTCCTCCTCCTTCTTCCTTCCTGTAGTGCCTCCCTTCTCCTTTGCCTTGGCTGCACAGGCCCCACACCAGCAGAGGGCAGCAGCAACCAGGGTTTAGATAATCGAATTGATTTTTTTACTAGGTGTTTGGTAGGACCAGTTTGGCAAAAAAAATCATAAATTTTTGGGCAATATTCAAATCAAAATTTGATTTTTTTTTAGTTAAAACAAAAAAATATTGTGGTTTCAAGGGTTCGAACCCAAGAACATCCTTTTTCTAGCATATGAACATTACCACAAAGCTGAATGCACACATGTGTTTAGACATTGTTACAAATTTCTTTTATATTGGACAAAATTATCCAAACCAGGTTTTTTTTGGCCGGTTTGGACTCTTATCGCGGGGTCGGTAAGACCGATATATCCGATTTTTGGTTGAAAATCGACCGGTTACTAGAACGCTGGGAGCAACACAACAAAGCAATCAACAACAATGTGGCACAACAGCAGCTCAGCAGCGCTAGGCGGCAGCAGCGAAACGGCAACAACAGCTTGTCGCGACAACTAAATACCTTGCCACAGCAGCGATAATGCTGCCACAGTAGCAGGCGGCAGCTAGGGCTGCGACAAAGCTAAGTCATGGTGTCGTCTATGGTGGGAAAAAGGTAGGGCACAGTGCGGCGCCCCCTGGACCTACCTTTTATAAGCATGAAAACCAAGGCCCATAGGGTGCACATCCCAAACAGCCTCTCAAATTTCAAATTTCACCCCAAAACGGATTCACCTGCACATCTTCTAAAATAGGGTATTAAAACTATATTATGGTTATTCATGTATTAATTTCTCAAGAAAAAAAATATTTCCCTTGTGTGCACATATACCCTTGTTCGTGCGCACGCACATGATATTTTTTCCGACGACGCTTTAAGAGAGAAAGAGCATAGATAATAACCGCAGCTATGCATTCCAAAATGACATCTTTGTGTTTCTGATATACGTTCAAACATACTATGGCACAAAAGCAGAGGTGGCACCTGTGTTTCCCATAAACCTACCATGATAATAGCCTCAAACCTGCAAGGGGTTTCCCTTTATCATTGTTGACGAGCCGGAATAGAATGTACGCAAGCTCTAGTAGATGATCCACAACCTAGGTCCAAAATTCAACCTTAATAATCCAAGATGATTAAATGTAAGTTTGTTGGACCGTGTTAGCGACTGTAGGGGTGAATACGAGCCCACTTTTTCCCTTCTTGAATTTTACTCCATTTTCACTCCAATAGCAATGTGAAGCTATGAAGATTAAGGTCTATAACTCATAGTGGAAGAATTGAACTGAAACCAAGAAAATCAAGCATCAACACCAATTGGCCGATCTGACCGCTCCCTCAAGTTGACAACAAAATCAAAACAATTTTGGATCCATAAAATGACCTAACTTTTGATCTACAGGTCCAAACGCTTGATATTTCAGAAAAAGCTGAACAAGAAGTTCAGGAACCTATTCCTATTGAATATCGAGATAATCCTAGCCAAGGTTCGATTAATTTCTTGTTTGGGAGCCAGAGGGCTCAAAATCGGGTGAAAACCTAAACTTGGTCAAAAATCTTTCTCATGGATGAAAGATGGTCGAGATGACCTTAGATCAATTTCCATAAGTCCTAGCAAGTTAGACCACAGAAAAAGACCAAGTCAAACCCCTAGAACACAGGAACCCAAAATCACAAGAAAACGAGCAAGAACAAGAGAGAGCTCATCTTTGCATGAAATGATTGGGTTGATATTAAGGAATTGAAGGTTTACAACCACTCCACCATGGAGGACAAAAGCTCACTCATGAGCACCCAATCCCACAAATCTTCTCTCAAACATAGCCTCGTCTATTATCTCCACTTTCCAAATCACAAATTAGGGTTTCTAGGCTTGGTTAGTGTGCAAATCCTGCACTCCTTATATAGTGGAGGCTAGGTCTAGAAAGAAACCTTAATAGGCACCCGTTGACGAGGATTCTTGACCAGGTCAACCTTTTCGGTCAAAGTCAGATTCTCTGTCAAAGTAGATCCACATATCAGAGGCTACCTCTATAACGGTTATGGACTTACAATATTTAAAAAAATTAAAACCCTTTACTACGGCCCAACTAGTCGACGGCCGTTTGAGTCATGAGACGACCATCTGTGGACATCATTCGACTAGCTATACGTTTTTGGACCAACAAACTGGTTTGGAGATATAACGGTTTCCCACGTGACTAACGGGAAAGCAGTTATTGGTGCATTTGACACCTTCGATAGTTGGCTAAAAGACGTGACGATTCAAGACTCTACTGAAGAATGTACGTGAAAATTAGAGACGCCTTTAGCAGCATTAACTGCTACCCCTTCAATAATTATAAAGGTGGTAGCCCACGTACTCTGTCATGGGATTTGACAAGTTCTAACATCTGTAACCATGATCATTACGATCATTCTGTAACACCCATTGTATTCTCATACATATACTCAATGTGTCAACAACAATAAAGGGTCTTCATTTTTTGATAGCGTTCTAATGTTATTTCATGTATAAGTTTGATAGGTAACCCTGTGTTCTGATCATCAACACCTGTTAAGCCCACACACAAACGGGTCTCACACTCACACACGCTTTTCAAAGCGGATTACAATTTGGGTCTCCTGAATCGGTCTCTTCATGACCATGTCCTCCCCATGACCTAAACTGTTTCTCCTTTATGCCGTGACGCGCCACAATTTCTACAAGGTCACCAATCCGATATTTTGATAAAGATACCAAAATACCCCTTCCCGGTTCTTCGATCTTGACTGAGTCCAATCTCGTGAAGCAGTCCCATGCTTCGTCATGCGTAGATTCATCATTGGCTTTTCTCATGCCGGTAAGTCTCTCCTATTCAGCTCCCACAGGATCGCCTCAACACTTGCACTAGCTCAAGCCACTTGATGCAACTGTTGCACCAAACTTCATGTTCTTGTCTTTCTTGTCCATCTTACATCTTGATTGAGACCAACCACTTCATCCGGCATCCTTGGTCATTCTGGACCTTTATTTCTCCTTACCAAGTCCCGGTCACCCTTGTCGTTGACCGTAGTTGACTCCAAGCATTCCTGCACAACAATAGACCAATAAATCGATTTCGGACATAAGTTATTCGTAACTTGACCCCAAATTAGCCAAAACATGTATAATGCAACACATATGCACTAATCCGTGACTTTGGCCAATTCACAAAATTTGGCACATCTCACTATGCAGAAACCGCCATGGCTTGCTTAGACTGCCGCCTCCGATCCGGTCGATCACACTTGGTTTGGCCTGATCGCCTAGCTTGGCCTCGACGCGCCCCCTAACGAGGTGTAACATCCCAAAAATCCTAATTTTAGGAAAGTATAATGAAAATAGGTAGGAGAATGATTTTGAGCATGTTTTGTGTGAAAATTTTTTTGCATGATTTTTGAACTGTTGCATAAATCAAATAGTGAATTTACATGCAAACAGAGGGAGATAAATTGTTGCATCTAAGATATAAATAGTGTATCTACCAGCCTAATGTTCTTGATACATTGGCTAGTTATGACCAAATCACAATAATTGCCTTCCAATTATTGTTGAGCTGCCATTACCTTTCTTGAATATAAGAACAACATTATCACTCAAATATGCAAAAGAGAAACAATTGATTGCTTTGAAATGCATTGTAGCTAAAGATAGGAACAACATATGTTATGTGTACTCTTGTAGCATATATTCCAATTGATTTTTCTTAGAACACCCTCAATAGTCCAATTGCAAGAATATTGTTTTAATTAATTGTGTCATGAGCTGCATTGTTAGTTTCTTTGATTTGTGGTTGCAATGCAAGAACCTATTGAGGGTGCTAGCCAGTTTGAATGGTTCTACTAATAGCTAGCTGCAGCTAGCTTCACTTTTACAATGTGCAAAGGGGTAGGTGATGAGGTAATGACCCCTATGAATACAACCATATTTGCTATGCTTGCTGTTCCAAGTACAAGAGCTCATATGCTTCACTTAAATTATCAGGTGAGCTTGTTTTTAGGAGTATCTTTATATTATATGAACTATATTATGCTACCTAATAATGAAATATATATATATGTGCAGCACCATGTCACTTTTGGTACAAGACAAGCAAGCAGTTCGAGCTGGACGCGTTTTGGAATCCAATTCGGCCTCCGGAATCAGCCTCATAGCACAACTTAAAACAAACATAACTTTCACATACGGAGTCCGTTGGAGGTCCGCGAGTACTTGATGGAAAGCTTATTTCGTCGTCTTTCCAACGGATTCAACTTCACCTCCAAATTCCTTTTGGACTGACCACAATCATCAAAAGAAGATATCATATCTCCTTTTTGGGCCAAATTGGGCTTTGTAATCATACTCAACTTGGCCCATATGCTGGCGGCCCACCTGGGGCGCAATTACTGTTCACATGAACAGTAACCCACGAGTTTAGTCTCACCCCGCTATTTATTTTAGATTTGTGGCTCCTCATCCCCTATTTAAGGAGGACGCACCCCCTCTAGCTTCCTTGGATTTTGTTTATGTTTAGTTTGCCTTTGTTGCAACTTGTATCTTTTGCGTGTGTCGGCTAGACCACCCAATTAAGATCCTTATTCAAAATCCCAATTCAATTCAATATTTCAATTCCTATTTGCAATTTCAGATTGCTTTATCTTGTTCTTGCGTGCTTCTTCGGTGTATGCAGGAATTCGACCTTCGTGGTCAGGTCATTCGGGTATTCGTGCACGGTTGATAACGACTTATCAATCAGTTCAGCGATTGCGTGGTTTCGAGCCTTGCGTGTTCGTAGCTAGGATCATGAGAGTTGAGCGACGACTACCGAACTTATCGTTCTCATCGAAAGATCGGGCCAACAAACAAGAACCTTCGGGTTCATCAAGTGGTATCAGAGCTACAGTTCATCAGTGAGAGTTTCCAGTTTTCTAGTAGTAGATTCATTTTTCATATCTAGAGTCCAGAAAATTGCCAAAAGAAATAAATTCGCATCTATCATCCATGCCGAGCCCTTTGAGCCTTTACAATTTTTTCTTTTCAGTTTGCTTGTTGAATCTTTGGTTGCATTGTCGTGTCTAGTTGCTGATTTTTAGTTCTAGTTATTGTCTAGTTGGTCGTTGTCTAGATTGCTTCTCGTGTTTTTCCTTTGTGTCGCTTAATCGTTCTTTAGGGTTCTTAGTTTTTGCACCTAAAAGAGAAAATTCGTGGGTTATAACTCCTCTAATCTGCACCCAAAAAAAAGAACACTTTGCTGTTATTCGTGACTTGTGGAAAACCCTAGGGTCGGCAAATAATAGAAGGAGAAAGATGCCGCCACACAGAACAAAAGCCGTGGTAGAAAAAAACAGAAGAAAAACAATCTTACGCCAAAACCTAGTGAAAATTGGTGGAGTCCTTCTACATATAGCCACAAGCTTGCACAAAAAAATTTCAGCAAGTTTGGCCCACAGAATTAAAAGATATAGCAGTTTCAAGATTGAATCTGAGTTGGTTTCGAGTTCGAGTACGATTCCGTTTCCGAGACACCTTCAGTAAAACAGGCATAACTTTTGCATACAGTGTCCGTTTTGGACATTCTGGTACTCGTTGGAAAGCTAATGACGAGTCGCATCCTTTCCACTTAAGCCACTAGTCGCCCTCTAGGGCCCCCAAAATCGGTCATCTTCAGCACCGAATTCGCGTCACAAGTTTTTGGTTTTGGTTTTTGCTATTTCTTTCGGTCTTCCCTTCGGAAATTGGGGTTTGCCTCAACTGCAAAGTTGTAGATCTCATCAAAATATTTGAAACGAGGATATATAAGCCATATAAAACTTTACTCTTTCATCTTTTAAGACTAGCTTTTGTCTACTGCTTCAACTAGAGGGCTGTTCACATTGCACATTATTCTTGTTTTGTGCTCTACATCGTGTGAACAATCTTGTGCCCCTACAAAGAAGTTTGAGTAGTTGGTTAGTGTCTCTCCTAGCACTTGTTGTGAGATTTTCCATTGCTTACATCAAGTACATTGATCTTTGCGTGTGCGTTCATACACTTCTCTTGGTAGGCTTTGATTAGCTAGCTCTTTCTAGGCTAGGATCAGCAACTTTAACTAGTACTTTGAATAATTTTTCAACATGCATTAACTGATTTTATTCTGATCCTTGCTACCATATTGAAGCCTTCTGAGCTCCACTTCCTACTAACTTAGCAGGTGACGTCCCTCGCAATCGTTGGGCTGATTACAAGTGAGAGTATCATGAACCAGCTACCGGTTGTACCACTTCTTTGCTGCATTGGTAAGAACTTGTAAGAACTGAGTATAAGCTTGAGTGTGAGTGAGTTGGTTGAGTCTCCAGAACCTAGTAGTTGATAGAGACATATACTTGTGATTTATTTTCTTGTTTTCTACTAACTATGGCAGGTTCACGGGATGATTGTAAGATATATCCACATCTTCTTCGAACCGTTGGACGGGAGTGCAACAAAGTGAACGAGGAAGATGCACGCTTGATACAATTTTCTCCACCACGGGAGGTATATGATTGTGATAGTACGTCTCCTAAAATTAAACTTATTGTGCCTTCTTTTGCTGGGAATTATGATCTTGATACTTATCTCACATGGGAATTAGTTGTACAACAATTATTTGCTAGTGGGCCAGTTAGCCAAACGGGTAGTGGTGCAGGCTTTGGTGGCATTGAAGTGACCGTTCTTGTGTTTCGAGAATCACTAGCCTTTTGAACTCTCCTAATGAGGATTAAGTCGACCTTTGAATGGGATGAGCCCGGGGTTGTCGGAATGTAGGGGCGATATGATGCTGGGCTGGGTTCTAAGGTGCATGTCTTGTTGATACCAATCTCGTCTGATGATGATTGGGACACGTACAAGGAGGTTGTGCTCGCATATTAGGTCTGGTTGTTGGAGGTTGTGGTGGAGAGGACAATCGTTGGCGAGGATTTGTGAATGGATTTGGATGTGATGAATGGCAACATGGAGGAAATAGAATCCACTGTAGATATTTTACAAGGCCACCCAATGGAGGAGCAACCGTCCCAAGAGTTCATTGGCGTCGGTCATAACAACGATGCCCCCGTTGGTGAATTTGCTATATGTGTTTGTAACATCGCTATACCATGTTAGTGACCCTGTGACTGGTTTTAATACTGTTGTAATGAACAACGAGCTTGCTGAGGAGCTGTTCCGAGATGGAACAGTCCGTGATGTTGAGTCCGACGAAGGCTGGAGCTCGGCCGAAAACGAAACTCCCGCTCTGCTTTTCTCCTCTGAGGAAGGCTAGGTTCTTCACACTGTAATGGGTGAGGTCATGTCCGTGCATGCATTCGAGGATACCAGAATGGTTGGTAACGCGGTTTGTGCAAATGGGTTGAAGAGTAGGAAAGGCATTGCAGACCCAGAGAATGACCTCATACGCAAGGACATGTTGTTTTCAAGCATGGAATATATGAAGGTTTGGCCGCAAGAATACTCAATGAGGCACTATCGTCCTTTTGTAGTACAACACTCTGATGTGAATCATCTTCTGAGCATTGCTGCCATCTTCCTCTCTCACAGCCGCCGCCATATTCGTTATCCTTCAAAGCCCGGTGAGCCTTGGACCGATTACTTGCGCCTACACTATCTCTAGCACCTCAATGAACTAACGCGACACTCCTTGTAGCTCCTCTGTTGCTGTGGTGAGTTGTCGTCGTGAACCTCCTCTGCGCCACCGCTGCTCGTCGTCGACAAGGTGCCTCAACCCTTCCCTGGCCTCATTTTCTTCACTCTCGTTGTCGTGGTGAGTCACTAATCCTCATGCGCACATCAATTCACCAAAGGGTGAGTCCCTGGTACACCTTTCCTCTAAGTCACCCATGGGGCCACCCCGATTGCATGCCGTCAGCTCACCTCCGATGACATTAGGTCCCCGCGCCCGGTCCATTAGTATCGCTTGGACACATGAGCCCAATGTGCTACTCCTCTAGCCCAGGGGATACCTCCTACGTGAAGTAAATCACAGACACGAGGCGTTCCGCCGCCCCTTGCCACCGCAATGCCACCTTCGGCCATCTCTGTCGCCGCCACCACCACCCTTAGCTTCCCTTTACTTCCCTTTTTCCATTCCACCACTCAACGTCACCGCTCATCGCACCGTTTGCTGGCGGCAAGCTTGCCATGGCGCTCAGCCATGCGTGCAGTTCTGCTCCCCCCTCTCAGACCGATAGGACCCACTCGCGTTTGGATTTAGTTAACACTAATGACATATGTTTAGTGTAAAGAGTATATCACAGGTGGGATTAGCCAAAAAAAAGTTAACGAAAATCTAATTCTAAACATTTTTAGTAAATGAGTCTATGACATATGGGACCATACACTATTCCAGATTTTAAAACATGTTTTAAAACTAGAGACTGACATATGGACCCCACTCGTCATATAATTAAAATAAAAATAGGTTTAATCATTAAGTTAATAATAATGAGTCTATGATATATGGGACTACCTCTATTTTATAAATAAACATCATGAGAATAAAACTATGAGTCACTGACAATTAGGCCCCACATGTAAGTTAATAAAAATTTAGAAAAAATATATGAGAAAACCGCTTTAAGTATAGAGGAAAATATACTTTCTCTATTGGAAAGTGTAAACCTTAGTAGAACTCAGAGGATAATATGCTTTCATTGTAGGAAAACGTAAACCTCAGAGAATACGCTTTCGACGTCAACCTTTTATTAATTTTTGAATTTTCAAAACCGAAGCAAATTAAAACGTTAATAACTTTTTGCATACGAACTCCAAATTGGATGAATATTTTTATATAAATTTATCTCAAATCATGCTCTATCTGAATATGCAAAAAATGTTTGGATTTTGGTGTTGTTGAAATTATTTTTCTATATTTAATTTGCTATCAACTTCTTTTTGAATAGACATCGATACTTCGAACGAAATTTACGACGATCTCTCATCCTATTATTCAGAGCAACCAGTGTAAGGAAAGTACATCCTTTGACCATGTCGATCCTACAATTTTAATTATTGTACTTATTTCTACTAAATCTATTATTCATGCGTGTATGTTTGCTCAAAATTGCTATATTTGGGGACAACGGTAGTTATAGTTCTATTCGATGTATAATCCTCTTTGAAATATTGATATCCTTACTTTTGTAGCCATTAGGGTATGGTTTAGACAATAAATGATGTCAAATTGGCTTAGCCGGGTTTTAGTCTTTACTAAAATTGAAAAAATGGATGACATGTTGAATACGAGTTTGGAAGATTTTGAAATGATGGTCTAGAGGGGTTTACCTCTGTTATTTTGTATAAAATAAAAATTATAAACTTAGTTTGTAACGCGGATAAATTATATTATATTATGATAAATGTGAGAGGTGTATCTCACAAGTAGATGTGGGATATCATCGTCTGGGTCAATTAAGGACCGAATGTCCGTGCCACTAATCTAAGCCTAAGCGTACAACCACATGTTCCGATATGGGATGACCTTAGCTAATTAAGTTATCAAAACTAGCCTTACACATTGGTAGGCCGTAGTGCGAGCATGACCGGTGTAGGTATGGTCGAAGGGGCTCCCTTCACCACGGTGTCGGGAACAAAGCTTACCGACACAATGGTGAATACCTCACTAAGACAGGGGTGTACCCGGGTGAAGTGAGGGTGTTCATTTGTCAGGCTAGTGTAAGGTTAGGACTAGGTGATGTAAAGGCTTCGATATGTGCTCTAGACTGCTTACCAATGGATAGTGAGCAATAATATCAACGGATACCAAATAAACTAGATAATTTGTATGTTGTGGGTAAAGTTGTACACCTCTACAGAGTGTAAATCTATTTAAATAATCGTGCTCGCAGTCATGAGCATGCTTAGTGCAGTCACATTGGGTATAGTCTTGGTTTTTGCAAAAATAGTCTTATCGGGAAATGTTTGGATGGTTATTTTTGGTGATATTTGAATTGAGTGCCATGGTATGACTGAAAATAAGATGTTGTTCGTAGCCAAGGAGGGTTGCAATTTATTATTTATCAAATACTTACTTGTTGACTCTTAAATTACTTAACTGCTCTTTAAATTCTGTTGCAAATTACTACATATTGATATTGCAAATCAAACTTGCTTAATGCTAAAAATTACTTGTAGCATAGAGCCTCATCCTTTGTTAACCAAGCATATATATAATGTTTGTGATACACTACAAGTCTTGCCGAGTACGCAATGTACTCAATCTTGTTTAAATTGTTGTTCAGAGATAGAGGATGAGCCTATGCCGGACGACGCGTTCTTTCCACCCGGTACCGGAGGGCTCAGTGACGGGTCTTTCTAGGTATTATTCCTTGTCGGATGCCCAAGGGTTTGGATGGGCATACCGTTGGACTTTTGATTTATATACATGGTATGCTTCCGATGTTTAATATAATTCGCTACTTCTGATACTTGTTATTTTATTTGGCCGGTTGGTCATGTATCATACTATGTGATGTAATCGTTTAAGTTAAGTGTCATATTGTTTCATGTTGTATGTATATTATGTATGGATGTGTATTCTAAAGTTGTGAATGTGTCTACTAACCACTGATCATGGAACTAGTATGGTACACACATGAGGGCTTCGGGTATTCCACGCTCGGGGTCCGACAAGGGGACCGGTCTAACCGCCATGGAGTAACATGTTAGACCACTTCTCATTTATAGAAAACCCCTCTCACCGGATTTTTTAGTTAATTTATATCTAGTTTCGCAGTCAGTCTTTATTTTCAATGACACCTGGTTCAAACACACCCCCAAATACTCCCACACAAGTGTTCCATGTCCACTTGGCACAACTTTGCACCGCGGTCTAACCACCCTCCCATGGTCGATTAGACTGTCTACACCCTGACAGCAGTCAACTTTTGCAAAACTGAAAGTTCACTCCCAAACTCCTCGATGACGATGACAATTTTTCATCACCTAGATTAGAATCAAACCACATGGTCTCTACAAAGTTAACACAAACTTTGAGATTAAATGTATGATGCTAGTAATAACTTCGAAAAGATGCATACAACACCTTACTAAGTGTGACAACTGATCCAAGCCAAATTGGTTTTGGGCCATGTTGATCTTTAATAACCCGAACTCCGAAATTCAATATTGATAGTTCAAGATGATTAATGCAAGTTAACACAAGAGCTTCAACAATGCACAACGCCTTCTTGCTAAAAATGTGACAACCAACCAAGTCAAATTAGTTTCAGGATGAGTTGATCACTAAGAATTTACAATCCAAAATTCAAGATGATTAATGCAAGTTAGCACAATAACTCCAAAAAGATGTGTACAATGCTAATAATAACTTCGAAATGATATGCATAACAACTTACTAAAAGTGCAACAACTTGTCAAAGATAAATCGATTTTGATCACTAAGAATCTAGGCTCCAGATTCAACCTCGATAGGTGAAGATGATTAATTTAGATTAACATATTAAATTTTGAAAGATAAGTATGGCACGATTCTAAAATGTGACAACTAATTCAAGACAAATTGGTCTTAGACTGAGTTGATCACTAAAAATCTTAAACCCAAAATTAGACTTTCATAATTAAATATGATTTAAATAAGTTAATGCAATAGCTTTGAAAAAGGCATGGATGCCACCGATAACTTCAAAAGGACATATATTGTGCCTTGCTAAATATATGACAGTTGATGCAAGCCAAAACTGTTCCAGGGCAAGTTGATCATTGAGAATCAAAGCTCCAAAGTTCAATAAAAATATGCCAACCGGTCTAATCAAGTTGATTTTGAGTTGGGTTAATAACTAAAAATATAGACTCCAAAACGTTAATTAAACCCAATAACTTCTAAAAGATAAATACAAGTACCAACGTATTACTAAAAGTGTGGTCTTAGTTACTAGATTCACTATAGCCCATGCATACACAATTGATTGACTCGCATATGGTTGATGCACTAGGTATGGCGGTTTGGAATCCAAGATGTACCGGTGTGCCTAGAAGCGGCCCAAACCAAATAGGTTTCGGGTCGAGTTGATCGATATGCAAGTCACACCTATAAGAGAACAAAACCAAGCTTAAAATTCAGCCTCAATAATTAAAGACAATTAATGTAAGTTCATGCGGTATCTTTGAAAATATATGTAAAAATACATTGCTAAAAATGTGACAACCAACCCAAGACAGGCTGGTTTTGGACTGGTTTGATCACTAAGAATCTGAACTCCAAAATTGATAATTCAAGAATAATAATAAAAGCCCATGTTCTAACTTCGAAAGGTATGCACAATCATGTTAGCTTGGAAAGGGTTGATACCATGCCTTAATGTTGAAAATGTGATAACTGATGCAAGCCAAATCAATTTGAGGCTGATTTGACCACCGAGAATCCAAGCTACACAATTTAATAAAAAATGTGCAAACCGATCTAATCCAAATAGTTTTAGAAATATTATTAAGAATTTGAACAAAAAAAACTCAAATCTTGGTAATTCAAAATAGTTAATGTAAGTTAAAATGAAACTTCTAAAAGATAAATATTTTTTGAGAGGCCAACGGTGGGTGAGCCCACCTAAAAAGGTTTTTATTCATCGAGAGGGGAATGAGTAAAACCCAAGAGGGTAAGGATTTATGAGAAGAGGGTTAGAGGTAAAGGATTACATAACTCTAGTTCGTAACTGATAACACCAAGTATATATTGGCTCTTTGCGAAGAGTATTAGGTAGACGGGCTAGCTAGAGGTCCATGTGTTCCACCATCTGTAGGATGACCAATCAAGGATTAAGAATGATGTCATGAAAAGCTTTACGCTTCCTAGTCTTCCAAACTACCAAGAGAATGAGAAGAACAATGGTGTTGATGTTCTTTCCTACATGTTTTGTTCTAAAAGATATGTATTTCATTCCAAAATATAAGTATGACCTCGAACATCTTACTAAAAGCACAACCATAGTTATTTGATTCACTGTGATACCTATACGTACTAGATTCAATGACCAAATACAATTAGCATATGATGTATCACGACCTGAACATAGCACTAACTATGAGTGTGACAATTGGCCCAAACCAAATCAATTCCAGGCTGAGTTGATCTCTAAGAATCTGAACTCCAAAATTCAACTTTCATAATTCAAGACGAATAATAAAGTTCACACACTAACTTCGAAAGGTATGTATCACGATGTTAACTTGGAAAGTGTATATACCATGTCCTAATGTTGAAAATGCGACAATCGACCCAAGCCAAATCAATTTGAGGTCGATTTGATCACCAAGAATCCAAGCTACAAAATTTAATAAAAATGTGCAAACCGATCGAATCCAAATCAGTTTCAGAAATGTAATTAAGAATTTGAACCCCCCAAAAAAAACAAATCTTGGTAATTCAAAATAGTTAATGTAAGTTAAAAATGGCAACTTCTAAAGATAAATATTTGTTGTGAGGTCAACGGTGGGTGAGCCCATCTAAAAGATTTTTTTTATTTACCGAGAGGTGGGTGATTACAACCCACGAGGGTAAGGATTTAAGAGCAGAGCATCATAGGTAAAGGATTACGTAACTCTTATTCACAACTGATTACACCAAGTATATATTGGATCTTTGCGAAGAGTATTAGGTACACGGGCTAGACGGAGGTCCATGTGTTCCACCATTTCTAGGATGACCAATCGAGGATTGAGGATGATGTCATCAAAAGCTTTACGATTCCTAGTCTTCCAAACTACCAAGAGAATGAGAAGAACAATGGCATTGTTGTTCTTTCCTACATATTTCGTTCTAAAAGATATGCATTTCGTTCCAAAAGATAAGTATGACCTTGAACATCTTGCTAAAAGCATAACCATAGTTATTTGATTCACTTCAACACCTATACGTACTAGATTCAATGACAAATACAATTAGCGTACGATGTATCACGACCTAAACGTAGTGCTAACTATGAGTGTGACAATTGGCCCAAACCAAATCGATTCTGGACTGAGTTGATCTCTAAGAATATGAACTCCAAAATTCAACTATGATAATTCAAGACGAATAATAAAGTTCACATACCATGTCTTAATATTGAAAATGTGAGAATCGATCCAAGCCAAATCAATTTGAGGTCGATTTGATCATCGAGAATCCAAGCTACAAAATTTAATAAAAATGTGCAAACCAATCGAATCCAAATCAGTTTCAAAAATATAATTAAGAATTTGAACAAAAAATAAATCTTGGTTATTCAAAATAGTTAATGTAAGTAAAAAAAAATAGCAACTTCTAAAGATAAATATTTGTTGTGAGGTCAACTGTGGGCCTGAAAAAGGGTTTTTATTTATCAGGAGGTGAGTGATTACAACCCATGAGGGTAAGGATTTAAGAGCAGAGGATCAAAGGTAAAGGATTACGTAAGTCTCATTTGCAACTGATTACACCAAGTATATATTGGATCTTCGCGAAGAGTATTAGGTAGACAGGCTAGCCGATGGTCCATGTGTTCCACCATTTGTAGGATGACATGTCGAGGATTGAGGATGATGCCACCAAAAGCTTTACAATTCCTAGTCTATCAAATTACCAAGAGAATGCTAAGAACAATGGCGTTGTTGTTATTTCCTACATGTTTCGTTCTAAAAGATAAGTATTTCGTTCCAAAAGATAAGTATGACCACTACCATCTTACTAAAAGTGTAACCATAGTTATTTGATTCACTGTAACACCTGTACGTACTAGATTCAATGACCAAATACAATTAGCGTACGGTGTATCATGACCTGAATGTAGCGCTAACTACGAGTTTGATAATTGGCACAAACCAATTATAGATTCCGGATGAGTTGATCTCTAAAAATTTGAACTCCAAAATTCAACTATGATAATTCAAGATGAATAATAAAGTTCACACACTAACTTCAAAAGGTATGTACCACGATGTTAACTTGGAAAGTGTATATACAATGTCTTAATGTTGAAAATGTGACAATTGATCCAAGCCAAATCAATTTGAGGTTGATTTGATCATCGAGAATCCAAGCTACAAAATTTAATAAAAATGTGAAAGCTATCGAATCCAAATCGGTTTCAGAAGGATAATTAAGAATCTGAACAAAAAAAATCAAATGTTGGTAATTCAAAGTTGTTAATGTAAGTTAAAAATGGCAACTTTGAAAAGATAAATATTTTTTTGTGGTCAACAGTGGGCGAGCCAACCTGAAAACAGTTTTTTATTTATCGGGAGGGATGATTACAACCCATAAGGGTAAGGATTCAAGAGCAGAGATCAGAGGTAAGGATTACCTAACCCTCGGTCACAACCGATTACACAACAAGTATATATTTGCTCTTTGCGAAGAGTATTAGGTAGACGGGCTAACCGGAGGTTCACGTGTTCCAATATTTGTAGGAAGACCGGTCAAGGATTAAGGATGATGTCACCAAAGGCTTTGCGATTCCTATTCTTCCAAGTTACCCAGAGAATGAGGAGAACAATGTATGTTTCGCTCTAAAACATCTTACTAAAAGCGTAAACATAATTATTGGATTAATTGTAACACATGTACGTACATGACTCAACGGCCAAATACAGTTAGCTACCGTGTATGACGATCTGAACGTAGTGCTAAATACGAGTGTGACAATCGGCCCAAACGAAATCGATTCCGGGCTGATCTAGTTGATCTCTATGCAACCCACACTAGAAGAGAAGAAATTAAAACCGAGCGTAAAAAGCAAGGGGAGAAAAAGGGTAACTGAGAGCCAGAGAAAGACTGGAGTAGAGGGAGAAGGCAAAATTAGCCAACGCGCGTCCACGGCAACCCATCCCAGACCAATCGCCCATGAAAACCCTACAACACCAGGCGCAGTCGCAGAAGGCGAAGATGGAGCCGGAGCCCAAGAAGACGGCCGAAGCACCGGAGGCCTTCACGGCGGGCGAGCTCGACGCGGCTAAGCAACTCATCCACCTCAGCGAGAGCAGCACGTCCACGGGCACCCCGACGGCCGGGCGCGCCCCCTCCGTTGCCTCCGCGGCCTCGGGCTCCACCTCCCCGCGCTCCGTGAACGCCCCGCTGGCGCCGGGGACGACGGCGCGGGCCTTGTCCCGTGCCGTCGAGGGTCGCGTCGACGAGGAGGAAGAGGACGAGCAGGAGGTGGCCGGGAGCCAGCGGAGGACGAAGCGCTACCGCCCGATCGCCGAGATCTACCGGGCGACGGAGCGAATTCGAGTGTGCAGCCTGAAGAACAAGAAGGAATAGACGAGATAGAGAGAGAGGAGAGAGGAGAGGGACCTGCTTGTAAATACCCGTAATATCTAGGGGGTAGCTTGGAGTTCGAGCAGGCTGTGCTTGTGCTTGCAGTCCTCTCTCGCTAGGAGTATCGTAACCTGGAGCCCGATCAACTGTAAAAACTTTATCTTTGCAATAAGACTTGGGGCTTGCTTGCTTGTGTTCATCCATGACTTCTGAGTTCTGATCTATCTCGGTAGTTCTTGGTTCTAATCGTACTGGCTCTAGGTAATTCTCTGTACGTAGCAGCTGGATCTCGCCTTTGTTGATTATCTCTGGGGTGAAGAGGACTTGATGGGATGATCTACAAGGAGATTGATCTGAATAGCTCCATGGATTTTGTTAGCTACCTTGTGATTTTGTGCGGTGTGCGCAGCCAATGCGCATGCAATTTTTACAATGAATAATTCCGATGCGCATGCGAATGCGATTCATCGGTGGAGAACAAGTAGATCACGAGGATTGGAAATCTGGAATTGTTTTGATTTGATTTGGACAAGGAATTATGCTTTGGGGGGTATAGTTTTCAGCATGCACTGGTCATGATGGAAGGAAATGCTTTCTGTATTGATCAGAAATGGTGCAGGAAGATGGGAAATTCTAGAATCTTCCATGCGCATCCGACTTCCGAGGGACAGTTTCTTGCATCTGTGAGCTCTTGTTCCTATATAAGCACTAGATTGTCATGTTGATTTGATTTAGGCAAGCAATTACACTTTGGGGCTCTAATTTCTTGCATGCACCGTGATGGGAGGAAGTGGAGCAGAAACAATGGTGGTTCAGTGGTTGAAGATGGAAAATTCTAGAAGCTTCCATACGCACCCGAGAGATGCACAAGCCAGCCAGCCCAGTTTGTTGCACGTGTGACGTGAGGTATCCTACGTAAGCACTAGCTTGTCATTTGGTCGGTCATCAAGGTGATTTTGCAGATTAATTTCTTTCTGCAGTTTGAACTGATCAAATCGATGGATTGCTGCCAGTTTCCTGATACGAGTTTAGTGAGTTCACCGAAGGTGTTATATGGTTAATACAAGTCTTGGTTTTTCTTGTAATTGTTGCGAGACAATTGTCTAATTGATCAATGATCATTACCGTGCGTGGTCACTACCAATCAATCTCAAAAGTTCATGCCTGCAAGAGCTAGCACTGACGATGCTTGCATGTTTTCAGTGCCAGCAACCAGTATATATAATATACGATCGAGCAGGTCGAGCTAGCACTGCAAACATGTACCTATGATCACAGGGAGGTCAGAAACGAGGATGACTTTGGGCAACTGGTTATGCTACTGGGCTTTCCTTGGATAGCTCGACCACTGCCCCAAACAACTCGGAAGCTGCAGGTTATATGGTACGTATGTCTGTAATTGGGTAGCGGCTAAGCAACTGTTTTTTATTAGCAGCAAGTTAACTAACTACTAAAATGCCCGAATGTTGTATGCACCTTCACACAAATAGGCTGTCTAATCCTGAATGATTTGTCTCACCCAATTAAACAGATAATGTGGCCGAACTGAACTGCCCAAGTCTGCATGGATCCCACCTCAAACCAAAGCCCAGAGCGTGACCGAATGCATATGCGCAGCACGGGCCCCTCCATAGATTTCAGCACAAAAAAAAAAAAAAACAGATGCAGTGTGACTTGTGAGCTTCAGAAGAAGAAAAAGGAATTTTGCTATAGTTTGGAAAGATTCGGTTCTGGGATTGTAAAAACAAATGTGAGATGGTTACCGATGCAATTCTTAGATTCAGAAGTAGTAAAAAAAATTATATGGTTTGGAAGAAAGCAAGCTAGGCCAAGGATATACTACTATATAGCTGGTAAAATGAACATAACACGGTAACTGGCAAGTGGTTAATAGATATAGATGGTTGAGCTAAGTAATTACAGCTGGGCGCCCGGCCTGTCGGCACAACGGGAGCTGGCTCGGCTACTGGCTTACAGAGTTACAGTCCGACACAGCAGTAACACGCATTATTGGTCAGTACAATATATTGTTTCAGACGGGCAATCTGTCCCCAGGCAGTGAAGCAGCTTGTGGCTACAAGCCTACAATCCTCGTCAGTGACTGAATGGATATGTCACTTAGGTGCCACCTTACCTTATGCTGGTGCCTGTGTGTGAACCAACTGTGAAGTCCAAGTCCAAGACCATGCACAAAACGTCATGCTTTCAGATATATACCATCATCGACGATGACAGAAGTACTAGGATAATGATCTGGCCGTCTCATTTTCGTTTCTAATTTGTTTGTGATTGTATATTTTGAAGGGACAACTGGGCAGAGCCCTTACACTCAAGAGATTGAAAACAACACGGCTGTTGGGATTGCATAGTTGACCGACTAATTTGACCAGGATAAGTCAAGTCTAACTCAAAGTAACAAAACCTTTTTTTTCGCTGAAGGAAAAGAACAGCCCATGGATCCTAGATTATGGGACAAGGTAGGTACATGAAAATTCTTGTCGGCTCTACCGGATGAAAGGCAACGGAGCAAGCTCCTTATCAGTATTTACTTGTTAATGCATATATGCAGGGAAACTTTGCAGTACTGCTGCTAGCATGCCATTCATTGAACTTGCACTGGAATTCATCCATAGTTACCAATACTTTGAAAAGGAGTCATTACTATCTGCTGCTACGAGGAAACAAGAGGAGCAGGAGACAGCCCACACAACACAAAAAGACAAAGGAAGTAACAACACATAACGGAGAATGGGTGCACTGAATGAAGCAAACAAAAAAGGCACAATTTTTTAATTAGGAACCATCTTTTCATATTTAACTTCGGTTCAAACTAGCATCTTGTTCAACATACAAGCGGTACACAAATGGAGAAATAACTCGTCGGTGAAAGAGGGGAAAAACACAATGTTTGATTGCCGGGAGTTTAGACAGAAGTGGCATTCAACCGGTTGTTCCTGAACCGAAGGATTTCACTATGCTGCTTACTCTTGCACCAAAGCTTCTTGAGGCGATCTTCTTTCCTGGAACATGGAAGGGGTTCGAAACAGCGTCTACATATGCAGCGTGGAACTTCCTGAAAAACTGAGAAAATGGCGATGAAGATGAGAAAGTATTCTTTTTTCCACATAGTAGAGCATGCATGAGCTACAAATCATATGTAGATTGAGAGATAGTTACACCATCTTATTTCAGTGAATATAGGCAGAGAATACTTCTTCTTTAGAAAACGAACATGTATCATATGGAACTCTAAGATACGGACTTATTCAAACGCTAGACTGAGCGAAACTACACTTATACACATTCAAAGGTATGAATAAGCAAGAACAGCAAACCCTTCACAGCGTTCGAGAGAGGGACGATGTATTCTTATGCAAACATCTCGGTGCTTGCTGTTTACAACCCAATGCAGTAAGAGATATAGATCTCAGATACTCATCGTGACAAGTTTTATTTTAAAGACACTTAGACAGTTTAAGAGCTTACATTTCGGGCATCTGCATCTTTGACATCAAGATCAGTTGTGACCATGATAAATTTGACCTTCGTGTTTGTCAAATAGCCATACCTGCAGATAATAGATCATCATAACTTATCAATTTGTTAGCAATAGACAGCATGGTATGTCTCAGCGATCGCAAGGGATAACGATGCTTCACCGGTGATCGCGCCCGGGCGGCTCGGCGTCCAGGAGCCGTAGCGAACGCTGTTGCCGACAAGCACAGGATGAGGAGCAGAGAACTGGAAGATTAGGGAAATAGACTTTACTGATTTCTGTTGTTCCGATACATGAGTAGTGCTTTCCCTTTTATACATGTAACTATGGCTATAAGAAATAGATTCGGACTCTTTACACAGTCGTACTCATCTTCTTTTAGTATGTAACTCTGGCTAAACAATAGCAGCAATAAGTAATAGACTCGGACTCATCTTCTTGTTTGAACTTCATGTTGCTTGTGCTGATTGTATTTCCTTCCGAGTACTGCGTCTCTGATAAGGAATTCCCCACACAACATCTCTCCCGGCCTCAGCAAACAGCTCGTCCTCGAGCTGAAATGATGGATACCTACGCTTGAATTCGTCCACTGGTTCCCAAGTAGCGTCCGCAGCTGGTAATCCCACCCATTGAACCAGTACATGCCAAACATCACGACGCAGATTTGCCTTCAAAATTTTCGCAGGAACTGGAATTGCTCGTCCGCTATCAATGTGTGGTAGAACCGGTATGGATGTAGGTGGAGTTCCATGAAATTTCTTCAGAAGACCAACATGGAACACATTGTGTAGACGACTTCCAGCGGGTAATTGGAGGCGATACGCCACGGTTCCAATGCGAGCTAACACCTGATACGGGCCGTAGAATCGTGGACTGAGTTTGCCTGTGCGACGTCCTGGTAAGGAGGCTGTTGAGCGATGAAGTAGACGCAGCCATACCCAATCATGCACCTCAAAAGTTATCTCACGATGGTGTTTATCGTAGTATAGTTTGGCGTACTGTTGGGCTTGAAGTAATCGTTCACGGACCTCACAGATGAAGTCATCACGGTCCTGAAGTTGAGCTTCAACTGCCACCTTTGCCGTCCCGGCGTCATAAGTCGTCAAGGAGGGAGGAGCGCGCCCATAAACCACCTTGAACGGAGTATCACGCAAAGCTGTGTGATACGAAGTGTTATAACAGTATTCCGCCCATGGTAGCCAATCAACCCAAGTACGCGGACGATCTCCTGTTAAGCACCGAAGGTACATAGCAATGGCTTTGTTAACCGCTTCTGTTTGGCCATCGGATTGTGGGTGAAATGCCGAGCTCATGTGAAGCTTGGTTCCTGTTAAACGGAACAAGTCTTGCCAAAAAATCGGTGAAAACCGGTCACGGCCATCGACAATCGATCGTGGAATCCGTGGGCGCACAATATCTGAAAAAAATACACGCGATCGTCGTGGTCAGATATGGATGGCCTAATGGAATAAAGTGAGCATACTTAGAAAAACGGTCGATAACCGAAAGGATAACCGATTTGCCATGTACACAGGGTAACCCTTCGACGAAGTCCATCGAAATATCAGCCCATATGGAATTCGGAACGACCAGTGGTTGTAGTAGACCTGCCGGATGCAAGTGCTCCGTTTTATTTCGTTGGCATATCACGCATGCTCGGACAAAGTCCTGTACTAACTTCCGTGCATGCGGTATATGAAAATCCAAACGTAGACGTTGAATGGTTTTTTGAAAACCTTCATGACCAACATGAGCAGCAGCCAAAATGGATGGTAACGCCGGAGAAGAAGGTGGGACATACACACGTCCTCCATGGAGTACTAGTCCTTCGGACCAAGCCCACGGTGATCCTAACTCTCCTGATTGAATTTTCAATTGTATGGCCTGTAACTCAGAGGATGATGCCACCTCCTGACGTAGCTCATCAAATAGAGAAAAAGATGGTCCTGACAAGGCATATGTAACAATGATGTCTCCTTCACGCCGAGAAAGAGCATCGGCGACAATGTTGAGACGCCCGGCGATATTCAACCGTGAAGTCAGATCCAAACAATTTGTCACCCATTGATGTTGTGGTATAGTGGAGAGGCGTTGATCTAGCAAGAATTTCAGGCTGTAATGATCAGTGCGTACAATGAAGGAACGACCCCAGAGGTATGGCCGCCAGTGTCGGATTGCATGCACCAACCCGATGAGTTCCCGTTCATATGCGGCCAGTTTTGTGTGACGAACGCAATGAAAGAAGGCTAAGTTTATGGCAAGAAGGCTAAGGGTCCCACGCCTTGGTGCAATACGGCACAATTTCTTACCCACGAACCCATGCACCGACGCGATCGCATTCCACAATAAAATCGATTTGTAGAATTTGTTAAACTTGATTAGTTGTCTTATCGAACAGGTGAAGAAACGGTGCCGTGGATAGCGAATTATGATGAACTTGAGTGCTTGAAAAGCCCGATCCGCGATGCATTATTCGCCTCGGACCACGAAATGACTCCTTTTGAGTAATTTGGTGAGAGATCCAGTCGCTATTGTGCCGAAAATCTGGATAAATTTACGATAGTAGCCGGCGAGGACCAAGGAACCCACGTAACCCTCGCGTGGGCCACGTAACCCTCGCGTGGGCGGTGGTTGTGGCCATGTTTGATCGCGATCACCTTGTCTTCGCCCATGGCTACCCCGAGCCGAGATAACATGGCCAAGGTAGGTGACTTGACGTTGTGCCAAAGTTGCATTTGGAGCGCTTTAGGTGAAGGCAGTGGACACGTATGACTTGGAGGATTGCCCGCAGGTGTTGTAAATGTTCCGACCAAGACGAGCTGTAGATCAAGATATCATCAAAAAAGACGAGCACAAAACGACGAAGATAGGGTCGCAACACTTCATTCATTAACGCCTGAAACGTAGACGGCGCGTTTGTTAGGCCGAACGGCATTACCAAAAACTCGAAGTGGCCATGATGGGTTCTGAAAGCGGTCTTCTCCACATCTTCTGGATGCATACGCACTTGATGATACCCGGAGCGAAGGTCAAGCTTGGTGAAGAAGCGAGCACCCCGTAATTCATCCAGGAGCTCATCGACGACCGGAATAGGAAATTTGTCACGGACCGTCCGTTCATTAAGTGCACGGTAATCAATACAAAAACGCCAAGAATTGTCCGCCTTCTTGACTAGGAGTACTGGTGAAGAGAATGCCGAGGTGCTTGGCCTTATCGTGCCCAGTTGTAACATAGTGTCGCATTGTCGTTCAAGTTCATCTTTTTGCAAGTGAGGATACCTGTACGGTCGTACTACCACCGGTTCTGCCCCCTGTCGAAGACGAATGCGGTGATCGAAGGAGCGTGCGGGTGGTAATCCCGTCGGTTCAGCAAAACGATCCTCGAACTCGGTCAATAAGGCAGTGAGGAGGTCCTCCTTGGATCCTGTGACTGCGCGAACTGCTGTCGTTGGCGCTACGATGCCGTCCCAAGATATGTGTCGTCCTTCCCGCCAAAACGAAATGCGTAAATTGTTGAAATCCCAGAGGATTGGCCCGAGACTGCGAAGCCATTGAACGCCAAGAACGATGTCGAAACCTCCCAAAGGAATAGCAAGAGCATCCATTGTAAACGTCTCACCTGCAACTTGGAAGTGTAGGTTTCGTGCTAAGCCCCCACTGGATACCTTGTCCCCATTGGCAACCTCCACGCGAAGACCCGGTCGGGCTTCTAGCTTCACCCCCATGTGTGGAACAAGATCGGCATTGAGGAAGTTGTGCGTGGACCCTGTGTCCAAGAGCGCAATGAAGGTTTTCATGCCCACTGTGACCTGGACTTGCATCGTTTCCGTTGCTCGGATGCTCCACAATCCTGTCAATGCATGAAGAGACACTGTGGGTGCTGGTTCCTGGAAAGTAGGTGCCTCGTCTAGATCGGTCTCATCTTCGTTGTCTGCGACTTCAATGTAGAAAAGCCGCTGACAGCGATGACCGCGGACATACTGCTCATCACAGTTGAAACAGAGTCCTTGTTTACGTCGTTCGGCCATCTCGGCTGGATTGAGGCGGCGGAGTGGACGACCCGGCTGTGCGGTGGTGGTTGATGTAGCACTACTTGGCACTGGTGGACGCGGTGTCGCAGGTATGGATGTAGAGAGACGCTGTCCGCCTGGAGGTCGTGAAAACACCCTGTTGCTGCTGTTTGGTGCAGGTGTTGGAGCTAACTGGTTGCGGCGCTCATATGCCCGTGCAAAGCCGATGGCCACCTGGAGGTCAGGTGGGTTTTGAAGCTCAACATCCACACGTAGTTGCTCTGGAAGACCTGCCATGAAGAGTTGTGTCTGGTGGAGCGGGTGCAATGCCTCTGTTCTGCATAATAACTCCATGAATCGATCAATATATTCTTGAACTGAGCCTGGGAACTGAAGTCGGGCCAGGGCTCCGAGCGGGTTGCTTCGGATAGGTGGTCCAAAACGTAGGTTGCATAGCTCCTTGAGGTGATGCCATGTCGGTGGACCATAATCACGCTTCCAACCGGAAGTACCAATATTGTGCGATCCTCGTGAGATGATAAGCGGCCACCGGACCTTATCGCCTCGTCGCCCTTTGCCCGCGAAAGAATCGCCACATCTGCTTATCCATATTAGAGGATCATCCTTGCCGTCGATACGGGAAATTCCAGCTTATGATATCGCGGAACTCCGGCGGACGAGTTACCTGTGGGTGTGATATAACCGCCATTCTGTTCTTGCGTTGGGTAGAGCAATGGAATTGGCTGATACGGGAGTGTGGAGGTTGTGGTTGCAGCTGTGCCGTATGGAGCTGCATCGTGACGGTGGTCGGATGCAGACGGTGAATGCAGGTATGTGCATACACTGGTTGGCTGATGAGGCGGTTGTGGTTGCTGGAGGTGCGGCTGAAAATGGCTGGACCATACTTGCCGAAAAAACTGGGTGGTGTGATTCTGGTGGAAGCGGCAACAGGCCTGGCAAATTGACCGTTGGTTGCTTCTCGACGGTACGCCAATCGTGTGACTACATCTCCCATCTGCTGATGTACCCGATCTATGCGCATCGTAAGCCTCTGAATGGCTTGGAGCAGCTGTGCCATGGATACCTCTTCCGTCGCGTCCTCTGATTCCGGCATAGCGGCGTCCACGGATGGCTCTGATACTAGATTGGTATGTCTCAGCGATCGCAAGGGATAACGATGCTTCACCGGTGATCGCGCCCGGGCGGCTCGGCGTCCCAGAGCCGTGCGAGCGAACGCCAAGCTTGACAAGCACAGGATGAGGAGCAGAGAATCGGAAGATTAGGAAATAGACTTTCTTGATTTACATTGTTCCGATACACGAGTAGTGCTTTCCCTTTTATACATGTAACTATGGCTATAAGAAATAGATTCGGACTCTTTACACAGTCGTACTCATCTTCTTTTAGTATGTAACTCTGGCTAAACAATAGCAGCAATAAGTAATAGACTCGGACTCATCTTCTTGTTTGAACTTCATGTTGCTTGTGCTGATTGTATTTCCTTCCGAGTACTGCGTCTCTGATAAGGAATTCCCCACACAACACAGCACAATATCAAGAAATGCAGGAAGTGCTTCCGGCAGCAATAATAAGCTGGCAATGAGGGAGCATATTAAAATCAACCAACTAGCACCTCTCGGAATCAGTTTTATAACTATTGGATTCTTTCTCAGTTAAGAAAACCATATTATACAGCTGGACATCATATCTCCTTTCTGTAATTTGATATCCTCTGTCTTCACTTTGTTATAAAGAATTCAGGTAAAAGAACTGTATAAAGGGAAGTAAGTGATTTTTTAAACTACAATAACTACTGGAGGCAGATGGCGGTAAAGGATAATTAGGCAATAACAGAAAACTTGGAAAAGACTTACACTTTGTAATTCTCAGTCGGATATAGAAGGCCCAAAAATGTCTCATTCAGTGTAGGCGCACTTCTTTTAGGATTGTTCACTGTCAAAGAGAATGAATGCAAAGAAAAGTAAGAAAGCATATTCTAGGGGTGTCCTGGACCACAAATGATATAGTAGCACTTGCAAGAAACTTTGATGCTTGCAATCTACACGATTAGTCAAAGAACCATATGAATTAAGGTAACTGCAAGGTAGATCCTTTCTGCAATCTACACTTATCGGCTAATACACATTTGGATCCTTGCAAAGCAAGAGTGCGAAAGCTAACTGCAAGTTTTGTACTCATATACCATAGGATTTGACGCTGCTCCTTTTTGCCAAAGGTGGATCACTTGTGTAGTCTGACATTTAATCCATCCATTAGACGATTACAAAATTAGATTTTAACGCGCTTAACCTAGGGCTCGTGATGCAGCTTCCCCTCTTTCCTTGTACCAGTGGACGGGAGGCGAGTAGGATTCGAGGTATTTCCAGTGCATTTGACTTAAAAACATATAGATCTGGATCATGGTGGGTGGTAAGGCAGGCACCTCGCTCGTCGATGACGTCCAGGGAGCAGTGGACGACGTGGTGGAGCTTGAGGGCGTCGTCCGCCTCCGTGAAGCTCTGCAGGTACAGCGGGTTGTTCTGCAGCGGCACCAGAGGAGACGGAAAGATCAAAGCTTTAGTCTCTCCGTAGCCGGCGTAAGAGATGGGATACGATTTTGGGATCTGACGCTACGAGGGAGTGGGATTTGAGTATTCCTGACCTGGTGGCCGACGACGGCGACGCAGACGATCATCTTTCCGCCGGGAAATTGGGGACGGCCGGGCGAGTTGCGGCCGGTGGCGTCGTTCCCGCGGAATTCAGGCAGCGACCGCGAGATGATAAAGGGTTCCGGATGGACTGCCCGGTTTGGTGCGTGAGGGCGACGACAGAGCCTATAGTACTCACGGAGTGTATCGGTCGGTTAATGATACCATGCGCTCGGACCACACCAATCTTGATGCACTGTCCATCCTTGTTCATGTCTAGTCTCCCGCAGCATTTTCGTGCCCAAGTTTTAACGAATTTTTTTATTAAATCTTTTTTTAACAATATTTTAAAGCTAACCATTTGTTAACTTTATTTCTAATGCTGGTCCATAACCCGTGGCGTGGCTAAACAGTGCTGTCACGCCACCGTTGTCGGCATGACCAAACCTGTCACGCAAAACCTCGCGGACACGTCGTGCCAGTGTAGAGGGCTGGCATAGCAGTTGTCACGCCAGATCGTATGGCGTGACGAGTTAGCTTGTCACGCCAACACGTGTGGCGTGACAGTGCCAGTCTTTATTTGAAAGTATTCTCATACGAAGAAATGTAAGATTTCTTGTATAAGATATGTTGGTCATTTGGCCAGAAAGATAAAAATTTAATTCACAAGTTCACTGTCATGTACATCATTATTAACATTTGATTTTTCACAGACATATGTTCCAAAAAATTTAAACCTGATTTGAGATAGCAAGAATTGAACGGTGCTTAGTGAATGCACAATTCTAGACAGTAGATCTTTTTACGAACCTACGATGTTGTTAGTTTGAATGAACAGATAGATGATTAGGCAGACACATCACATCCTATTGCAATGCTAGGTGGTGCTCATCGTCTCTTAGGGGTCGAAGACTATTTAGTGTCTACTTCCAAAACACGCATTTTGGACCTTTTTTTATGTTGTTGCCTGCCTTACTACTCCAAGAATTGAATGCCAAAAGAGATTAAGATTTGAAGTCGGCTTTACAATGCAGTTGCGAATTAAAATAGACTTTATAATAAAGTTACAACTTACACGGCGCGCGGGGTTTGGTTACGTGCATAAGGAATGACATCATGCATGATGCAACAAACCGAAATACATCTACAATGCGTATGCGCCTTTTTGAAATGGAAATAAAGTTGATGGGAATAAAGATCATTAGTTCCAGTGGCCCGTCGCTCCCTTCCCCTTGTATCCTTGCTACCCGCGACGGCGGCGGCCAGTCTCGAAGTCATCTATGTCCTGCGAGACGGGTCGGACAATTGAATGATGTTAGGATAACACAACGTTGGACCAAATTAATAATTATGATGCACACTGAACATAACTTACCTATTGGATCCGGAGTGCGCCCAGGCGATAGGGAGCGGTAGTACGGCCGACAGTCTCACTTGCAGGAGCCTTCCCCCTTGTCCCCTTGCTACTTGCAACAGCGGCGGCCAATCTCGAAGTCATCCATGTCCTGCGAGACAGGCTGAACGGTTGAATGATGTTATAATAACACAACGTTGGGCCAAATTAATAATTATGATGCATACTGAACATAACTTACCTCTTGGATCCGGAGTGCGCCCGGGCGACGGGGAGCGGTAGTACGACCGATGGTCTCACTTGCAGGAATATTTTCCCTCTCCGTTGCCCGCTTGGCCTTATCATACTTATCTGCTTTCTTGGACTCGTCCGATGTCTTTTCAGTTGGGTCGGGGTCGAGTACGTAAGATGTCCAGTGCTCGAAGGTCTCGGTTCACCATGGAAAGTTTAACATATACTTCTTCTGGATTAACGTTGTATCGTACATCTCCGGGTCGTCGATCCATTAGAAGAAGTTGCATTTCATCTTCGGCTGCCATTATGCGCGTGTGTAATCAGGGATTTGTGGAATGGAACGTATGATGTGAAAAATCTTTTTGTGTACAAGATACGCTTACGAGGTGGTGACCGCACGTGTAGTACGCCCGAGCATACATCGCCGGATGTGTGGTTTGGATGACCTTTGCCGGTTCTTCGCACACATATTGAGGGCGTATGAATTCTGGTGATATCGACGCATCCTTCATAGAATTATTCGGATAGGATGTACTGCTCATGGTGGAGGGAGAACACAGAAGAAACCGATGTGTGGAGTGTGTTCAATTCAGAGAAGGTAGCGTCGCAGTGTGTTGGTACTTCCGTCTGAAAAGGATGTGTGTGAGAGTGTGATCATTTATGTCTGACCAGTTTGAGTCCCAGTGTGTTGTCTTTGTTGGTTTGAAAAAGCTAGCGTGACAGAGTGTTGTCATGTCCATTTGAAAAGTTTGCGTGTGGTATTTTCGGTCTGAAAATTTGACGAGGTGGAGTGTTGTCATGTCGATCTCATAAGCTATGGAGGTAGAGTGTTGTCTTTTTGGTCAGAAAAGCTGGTAAGGAAGAGTGTTGTCATGTCGATCTGAAAAGTTGGCAGCACAATGTGGTTATTTTCATGTGAGTAGCCTACACAGGCAGCATATGGTATTGTCTATCTGAAAAGCTGGCGAGGTTGTCAATCTGAAAAGTTGGCGGCACAATGTGGTTATTTTCATGTGAGTAGCCTGCGCAGGCAGAGTATGGTATTGTCTATCTGAAAAACTGGCGAGGTAGTGTTTTGGTTTGGGGCTTGGGCAGTTCCAGAGGAGTTGCGACCCCGTCCTTGCTTGTTGATGCCAAGTCATTGCACACCATGTCTACAGGTGTGACAGGACCCCTTTGTCACGCTGTGATCCCTAGCGTGGCCTAACCGTGCCACCATGCTAGGGCTTGGGTAGTTCTAGTGGAGTTACAACCCTGTCCTCGCTTTCTGGTGCTAAAACTTGTCACGCCATGGCTCCGAACGTGACAGGACCGCTTTGTCACGCCATGAGCCCTGGCGTGGCATAACCGTGTCTCCACGCCAGGGCTTGTGCAGTTCCAGAGGAGTTCCAAAAACATCGTCGCTTTCTGGTGCCAAGTCTTGTCATGCCATTTAGCCTGGCGTGATTGGACGGCTCTGTCACGCCATGAGCCCTGGCGTGGCATAACCGTGCTGCCACGCCAGGGCTTGTGCAGTTCCAGAGGAGTTGCAAAAACGTCATCACTTTCTGGTGCCAAGTCTTGTCACGCCATGTGGCCTGGCGGGACTGGATCGCTCTGTCACTCCAGGTATAATGGCGTGGCAATACCAATATGTTGATAGACAACAGATCATCTACTGTGATCTACTCAGTCAAGTCATCCATTCATTCAATCAGATGCAATCAATCATCCATTCGATCATTTCATTCGACAAGAAAGAGAAATTACTAGCATATATTCGTTCGATCATTAAGCTCTACTCATTCAATCAGATGCATATATTCATAAATGCAGCTATCCATTCAAACATTTTGTTCTACTCATTCATTCTTGTATGGCTATATTCATTCATGACATGACATCATTACGTCACTTGCGCTTTCTCAAACCTGTTCCTGGTGTGAACCTTGAAGCTGGAATGTTCGACGCATGTGCCCTCGATGACATTGATGGAACTGATGTCCGCATGATCACGGCAATTACGGCGCAGAGGCGTGGCCAGCATCAGCTGAGTCGTGATTAGTGCACCAACAAGGTTCGAGAGAACCATCTCGTTAGGCAACCAAGCATCCACGTCATCATCGTCGTCCTCCTCCTCGTCGTCTTGTGCAGCCGAAGCGGATATCATTGCCCGCGATGATGTAGCACACGAGGAGCCACTCCGAGCTAGGGTAGGTTAAACGACATCTCCAGCCGTCGTTCAGTTCATTTTAGTCGCCATTCGCCAGCATTGGCGGCGAACTATCTATAAGGTCAAGAAAAAATATACTGCATTTCAATAAAAAATGTAAGAATAGAAGATATAATATTTTGGTTGCTATGTTATTACCGACACAATTTGCAAAACAAGCTACTAGTGTAATGGAATAGACATGCGATTTAAATTTACAAGAAAATCATAGTACGTGAATGAGGTTGCAAATTAAACATTTTAGACATAAAAACGAGGCAAAACAATGGCGCAGGATGTTCAAGTTAGTTCCGCACAGATCATATTTATTGAAAGTTCATAATAAGGTTGACTATGCGAATAACGCAAAGAGATTACAACAAATCGGTCCGCACTAAATCAAGGCATCCACATAACAGTTAACAAGTACATTTTCCAACATCAGAGAAGAAGCTTAATTGACAACACTGAACAACATAAATTTCAAGTCTTCGTCCCGCTCGCACATCGGATTCAGGTCCATTTCGATGACCTCATTGTGGGTATATGGCAGCCACATGACCTACACCAGATATATAAAACATTAGTGATGTAATCAAAGTTCAAACAAGATTTGAAGCAATCAAACTTACTTATGAAACTATACTTGGTCTTGAGTGATGACGTCAAGCTCATTCATGCAGCCGAGGTACTGCGACCTCAGATGCCCAGTAGGTGACACGATGGAGCTCCAGAGGTAGGATACCACCGGAAGTGACGCAGGGTCATCAAGGGGCCATGCCTACATAGAGATGGATTTCAGTGACATTTTTTGTTGAATGAGACAGTATATGATCAATGAAAAAAATCGTACCTGCAACGTAGCACGAGTGGGCCGACCCACGGGCAAACTCTCCCACATCCACACTTGCAGGCGGTATGCGCAGCCACCCAAGTTATCGTCGGCACTCCATGAGCGGCACGCATCGCACATGTACCGGTATAGACAAGAAGTGCAGCATAACCCCAACTGTATGCCTCTGCCTCTCCGAAATTAGCCAACATGGGTAAGTAAATCTAAGAGACGGCGTTGTCGATACCATCGGGGAAAAGGAAGGACCCGAGCAGATGCCAAACCCATGCCCGTGCAAAGCATTGCACTGTGACCACATCTGTGTCTAGCGGGTACACGTTGAAGTTTGCACACAGCCAGGATGCAAGTACCGCGGAAGGACGATTGTCCCTCGCATCCGCAACCGGGTAGTCCGATCGCACTCCTAACCACTGTCCAACCCGGTCTCGCCAACCCATGTTGTTGATATCTCCAGTCACTAGAAGGCCGTCTGTGGGGTGGCCCAGAATCATACCAACATCCTGCAGCATGATGGTCATCTCGCCTAACGGTAGGTGGAGCGTGTGGGTCTTCGGGCACCATCGGTCTACCAGTGTGGCAAGTGCAGCACCGTCCATGCGGGAAATCCCGTTGGTGACAATCCACGCAAAGGCAGGTAGACCAGCATCACGGACGTATGGCATGTACCGCTCATCCCAATCTAGAGGGGTATGGGTTCGAGGGCAAAGTGGCTGGAGTACCTGGCAAAGAGATATGTAAATAAATAAGTGAAACAACTACATGAACAATAAGTTGGAAGCATGATCGAACAATAGATTGGCAAATCTCACCACACCCTCATAGGCTATGCGGTGTGCGCGGTGGTCATCATCGTACTCCGAGAGGAGCAATGCGTACTACGGGTGCTGCGACATCATATATTATAGGAAAAGAATTATTTAGTATACACGACGTACAAAACAATCTAGAAAATGCAATGGAGTGAACGGAATAAATAAACAACAACAATTTTCGCACAACAAGAACAGTGGTTACCTTAGGGGGCAGGGCACGTGAGCGGCGCCACCTTACCCTACGCTGCTGGCAATCCTTACTCACATGCTTTGACCTGGTGTGTCAGTGCACGTTTGAAGAATCTAGACCTATTATTATGAGTTAATAGAGTATTTTGGTGATTAATGACAAATATATTTGTGAGACTAACACTTCTATTGATATACCTATCGTGTAGTCTTATTTGGATGAAAATATGAAAATCATGGAGTTATGCATCTGACATCATTTCTTATATCTTGTTGCATTCCTCAGATCCAAAATATAGGTTGAAGTCTACCAAAAGTATAACTTGAATATGTGCATACGTTCTTATTACATATTCGTGTATGCACACATTTAGAGGGTGTCATAGCAAAAGAAGGCTAGATAGTAAGAGAGTGGGACCCCCGGTACACACAGAGGGACCAAAGAGTCCTCAGGAGAAGGGACAACTGTCAGGAAAATATTTGTATTGATTGTTCCAAAAAACTGGATCCCCTCTTTACATGGGGGGAGGGTAGATGCATATTTATAGCCCCCTGAAACAGGGTACTTACATTACCGTCCTAACCCTAAAAAGGTATTGTACGCGTAGGGGCTGCAGGGACTTTTCCCTATCTACACGTAGGCTTCGGCTCACGGTGGGGCTCCCTGGGCTCGGTCTATTCGACTGGTGTACCTGGTTCACCAGTTCTCGAAGTGCTCCATCTTCAGGCTTCTCCTGGTGTGGTCCCAGAGGGCCTGCTGCTTCGGGCCTCGCGGGACCTCGAAGACCCTTCGGAGGGGCTCCGGGTCTTCCCCGAGGTGGTTCCGGAGGACCCACTACATTGGGCCTCATGTGGCTCCGAAGACCCTTCGGATGGGTTTCAGGCCTTCTCCGAGGTGACCTCAGAGGACCCACTGCTTTGGACCTCGTGGGGTTCCGAAGACCCTTCGGATGGGCTTTGGGCCTTCTCCTAGGTGGTCTCAGAGGACCCACTGCTTCGGGCCTCATGGGGCTCCGGAGACCCTTCAGGAAGGCTCTGGAGCATCCCCGAAGGGACACCTGACGGCCCCCGGGGAGGGGGGCCTTCATGCTCGTGGGTTGCGGGGTCTGTCCTGCGGGCTTCGCCGGATCGTTGGGGTCGGTGGGGCCACCGCTACGACAAGCCCCTCACGGTCGAGGTCTTGCTTCGCCAAGGCTGAAACTGTGCCATTCTCCAGAGGTTCTAGCCACACCGTCCCGTTCGGCTTGGCGAAGTGTGTTTCTACCGTTCCCATGCCGGGTGCTCCTTGGAAGTTGTTTTGATGGCGATTGCTTGGGTGTTGTGTGGTGTAATGGTATGTAATCGTTGCTCCATTTAGGGCACACGTGTCAATTGCTAATTGGTGCGTGGCTCTTCGGCTTCCATGCATTATCATTTCACGTGCCTGGTATGTTGGAAATATGTCATAGAGGCAATCATAGAGATGATGATATTTCGTTATGTTCATGATTTTGATAATATGTTATCATGTTCCTTGAATGAATCATTTGTTATAGATCAGTAAGTATGTGACTTGTTGGTGGAACTCTTTAACTTATATAATGTCATTCTAAATGTATCCCTGGTCGGAGGTCACTGGTCGGAACATCAGTGACTCTATGACTAGCACATGTATTGATTGATAACCTGGATTCACCGGTCATGGATATGGGGATATCGAATCAATAATGTGAGCACATGTTAGAGAACATGGGGTTGGATAGACCCATCATTGAAACACTATTGAAATTGTTATGAATCTTTGTGTCATTAGTTGGTCTCAAGTAATAATGATGTATAATCCTTAGACCTGAGATCAGCATGGCTCCCTACATGTGTAACGACACTCTTAGGGGTTGCCAAACGCTACTCGTAACTGGGTAGTTATAAAGGTGGCTTTCGGGTATGCTATGAAACATGCGGAGGGATGTGACTGGTCGAGATGGGATTTGCCCCTCCTAACATAACAGGAGAGATGTCTCTAGGCCCCTCATGGTGATCGGATAAAGAAAGTGCATGGCCATGCCACTAGTGGTCGAAGTGTAGACCACATGAAGTTATCCGACACTCGATCGAGAAAGTATTGAACAGTCCATGGATGACATAACATCTCACATGGAGTTCAACCAGACATCGTGAGGCAAAGGGTGAATGCATGAGTAGGTCACTTAGTTTGATCAGTTACGGACTGATCGTATGGAGATACGATCTGGTCGTAGATTAATCAAACATAATCACAGAATGGTAAGGACCTGGTCGTAAGGAGTTACGAACTGGTCGGGACCAAATACGATCTGGTCTTATGGAGATACGAACTGATCGCAAGTGATGAGGACCTGGTCATAGATCATATTACATCAAGGTTCGTCCGCTATTCTATGTGTATTTGGGAATCGTTATGTGCTGCTAGGTACCGCTAACGACTGGGGGTCGGAAAGGAGTTTCCGAGTCATAACCGATTACACATGAACCTGTAGGGTCGCACACTTAAAGGGCTAGGATCTGTTTTGGATGGTTATCCGAATTCGTATAGGCCACGAGTTCATAATGGGCCTCGAGTTCGAGACCCATCATGGATGCCTATATAAAGAGGGGCGGTGGCATGGGGTGAGGGCAGAGGATGATCTTTGGAAGAACTCCCAAAACCCTAATAGCCACACCTTCTCAACCACGCTGCCGGTGCTAGCACTCCAGTGCGTGGTGATCCTGCCCCGTATGTGTGGATACCTCGGAGGTGTTGTTGCGAAGCATAAGCACTAGGACGATCCGCGACTCGTGACGATCACCGGAGTCGGAGGAGAAGTCGTGTGGCGAGTACGACCACTCGGAGGAGCAGACGCGCGGCGAGTACGACCACTCGAAGGAGGAGACGCGTCGTGAGTACGACTACGACTGCATCAACTCACTACGATGACTCTACTTTCGCTACGAGTCTGCGCGTCTAGCGGTAATCTTGTGATCTATTACTAGCGGTGGTTCCTTGGTTGCGCGGTAATTTTTATTTGTGCTATCGTAGCCTTGCCCGTAACCTTTCATGGTACGGCTATAAATAGGGGGCAGTGCCCCCCTCCTGGCACTTCGCTCCCTTGTTTGAAAACCCTAACCTCCCTTGTTTGTGTGTGTTTCTTCTACGAGGGGTCTTCGGTGCCCTTGTCTTGTGCGCAGTCTGATGTCGAAGCGACCCCGAGATGGTGGAGGGGCGGTGGCTTACACCAACGAGCTTGGCCGCTCGTCGGTGATTCCGCAAGTCCTGCGCACGTCGCGGGACGAGGGCAAGTTGTCTGATTGTTTGATCTTTCACTGGCGCAAGCCCCCGGCTCGAGACGGTGCCTGAGCTCCAAGAGGATGAGGCCATCGTGTTTGTGGCTTTCGTTGACGCCGGTCTCTGCTTCCCGTGTGTGGAGCTTGTGGCCTGCGTGCTCCAGTTGTACCGGTGGAGCTGGCACAGCTGACGCCCAACCCCATTGTGAAGCTCGGCGTGTTCGAGTGGGTGATGTGGTCCACCGGGGCCAGCGGGGAGGGTCGGCTCTTCGTATACCTGCACGACGGGCGGTGCCATCCGAAGAAGAAGAAGGACACCGGTGATACGCTCAACTTTGGTAGCGTTAATTTTCAGTCGAAGGCACGCTGTCTTCGGTACTTGCCTGCGCCCACATCCTAGAATAGATGAGAGACGGAGTGAACGCGGTGGTGCTTTTACCACAGGTCCCCGCCGAACGACGGCTTGCGGACGACTGGTGGGCCTATCCAGCTCACTCCTTCCCCGGACATTGATTTGACGTCGAGGGAGGAGGCACTTCTCTAGCTGCTGCGGACTACGACGCAAAGGCTCTTCACGAGGGATATGGTAGAAGAATTTTGCGCGCTTCAGTTGTGGCCGCTTGCGCAGGGCAGGGATGTGAAGCTCAGTGAGGTGAAGGGTGGTGTCCCTTCCTTCAATCTTTCTGACGACGGGGAGGGTAAGCTGTACGGATATGTATATATACATAGTATATTTCTCTCCTTTTGGTTTTTCATACATTTTTTGGATTTTGGTGTAAAGGAGGTCGCGCAATGCTGCCCATCGACGAGGCTGCACAGGCTGCAAAGAAGCTTCTGGGTCCCTACACCGGGGAAGAGCATGCGAAGCAGGGGCTGGTGATGCGTGAGCCCCGTTTGAACAGGGTGTACTCGGACCTGGCTGTCTGCTTGGCGGCGGCCTGACCCCGACGAGGGGAGGAAGAAGAGGAATCGGTTGCCGGAGCAGCTGAATGTTGCCAGACCGATCAACGCGGTGCCCTTGCAGTGTGCTGGGGCTGCGGATGCCGGCGGCTCACACTGCGCAAGGGTAGATGTGGCGGGGCGCCAGTCGAAGTCGGCTTGGTGTCCCGTGGGGTGCGTCGAGCACGTGAGTTCGACGGGCTCTTCCTCTGTAGCGTGCGCGGTCTCTCCGGTGACTGCTACCAAGGCGACGCGGGCAGGGGAAAGGGTGGATGGCTCATTTCGTGTGGCGAGCCTGGCCCTCGAAGAGTCTTCTGCCGATACACCCTCACACATTTATGGTCGCAGGTCCGAAGATACCCTGGTGGGGGAACTCGCCGCTGCCCAGGACGGGCTTGGTGAGTTCCTTGTACCTTTCATTTTGGTTTTGCCACCGTGCTGACTTTTGCGTTGCCGTGGTGAATGGGAAGAATACCAAGGGCGGCGGCTCTAGCGCCAGGGGGGTTCGAAGGTTACCCTAGTGCAGGTGGGGCCGAGGAAGGTTCCGACACCCGGGGGGTCCGGGAGGCATGCTCGGTTGCTAGCACTTGTGGTGCCACGGGTACAGCTGATCTTGGTCCGTTGTGTACCAACGACTTCAAGATCTGTCCTGGGGTAGCCATTGTTTGCGAGCAGGTGGCTCGCTTTACCACCCCGTCGCACGTGGAGCGGCTCTTCGAGACCATGCCCATGTAGCGGTTGTTCTGGTCGATCAAGGCGAACGCCGCGAGGGTAAGCCCAGCCAAATGTTTCTTCTTTTTTATATTATTATTATTTTCTTTTTTGACGAAGGTGTGCTTCGCGTAAACCCTGATGCTATCTCGCGCACTCAAGAGAGATATCCGTCACGGCTATGCGGAGATCCAAGAGCGGGTCCACTCGGAGCATGCGCGAAATGAGTCGCTTTGCTCCGAGCGCTTGGCTCTTATTGAAAGGACAAATGAAGAACTGGCTAAGCCGAGAGACCTAAGTTACCACTGTCACGCCACGCGTTGGCATGACAAACTAACTCGTCACGCCATGCGATCTGACGTGACAACTGCCACGCCAGCCCTCTCGCTGGCACGGCGTGCCCGCTTTGGCCGCACCGACAACGGTGACGTGACAACACTGTTTGGTCACGCCACGAGCCATGACGTGATCAAAGGAGTTAGAATTAGAAATAAAGTTAACGAGCGTTTAATTTTATAATATTATTTAAAAAATATTAAATAATAAAAAATCCCTTCAGCATGCATCACAAATAATAATGGATAGATTTTTCAACAAACAAAGGCCATTAGGCCATTTGAAATGCGAGAATTGAACTGTTGTATGAGAGGTTCCAAACTGGGCCTAAGAGTTGTACATGGATTTCATTCACATGAATACATTATAACAAAGCAACCCTTTTTTCGAGACATTATAGCAAAGCAACCTGGGCCGAAGAGCTTTCTGTGCGGTTCCAAACTTGGCCGAAGAGTAGTACATGGATTTCATTCACGTGAATACATTATAACAAAGCAACCTTTTTTTCGAGAACAAACAACGGTCATCAGCATGTCAACTCACAAATAGTAGTCCGTAAAGCCTGCATTAATCATAGTGCTTATTATGTTCTCAACCTATTTGTTGATGTTACAAAATCAGATAATGGCGTACTGCCATAAGTTCACAGAATAACAAGAGTTCCAGGTGCGAAACTTTGTTGTTCCTAGGGATTCATCCGTGGCCTGATACAAATTAACAAACCCAACGGAACAAAAGGCAGCATGGAGTAATTTACAGCATTGCCCCATCATGATGCCCCGGAAGGTGGATTCTGGATGCACCAATCTCCCAGAACACTTGTGATGAAACACCTGAAGAAAAATGAACAGATGTCAGATAAACTCCATTTCAGATTATGACACTCAACTACAAGCAATATACTAAGTACAAGGGCCAAATAAAACTTATGTATTATGTAGAAGCAATATTCGGTGCCTCCTACATGTAAATATGTAATCTTTCACATGTATTCAAGCAAAATTTGATAATTAAAACGACGAGGGCAAAGAAAGCTAAAGTTCTGGATATGGTACAGCATGCGGCATTTCTATGCAGAATAGACATTCAAAATTAGAAAATACATATGCTCGCTATCATTTAAGTATGACAGAGAAAAAAGGTGGATCACTATTCACTACTCATTTATTGATTAGCGGAGTTACACGCTTGAGTTTCAGTACTCATTCCCACACTATGACTAGCTTGAAAAGAAAGTTCTTGCATAGCAACAAACCAACAAGTTCAAGCGTACTACACAGTAACGAGGCTAAAAGATACAATAACTGAACAAAAATGAGCATATGTCAAGCAACCTCTAGTACACAGTTAGCACTTACCTGGATATTTACACTCACGCATACACCTTAGGATTTGCTTAAGCCTACGCTGCCTACCCAACCACAACCAGCTCAGCTATTTCACTGGACACTAGGCAGCCATAGAAAAATTTCATACCATCTATTAATTAAAAGTATATTAGCACTAGTGTCAAGAATCACTCACTCAAAACAGATTGATTTAACCTCTACATACAAGGGGTAAAATGAGCCCGTGCATGGTTGAGGTGATGGATCTAAACTACATTTTAGTTTTGAGGTCCTACAAAAACTAAAAGGGAAACTTCTTCTGTACTGCTCGAGCATTGCTGCCACACAAGAGAGAACTGTAATCGATTCAATCTAGTTCAAGAAAACTAGATAAGCAAATATAAATAATCTTACTAACAAGCCAAAACAGTCCCCCCAACATTCCTGTTTCCAAAATAGTGGAACCGAGTCTCCCAATTCCATCCATTGCAAAGTTATCAATCACAATACTGAAGATAGAATGCGCTACAATCCACAAACCTCGCACAGTTAAGAGAGTTAGCGGCTAAATCATCGGTCCCATCGAATTTTTGCTCCAATCAGGCGACACTAAACTTGTAGAGAGCTGTACAAAAGTGATGGGGACTCACAGCTCAGGTCTTGACGAGCTTCCAGCGGGCGAGGAACCTGGAGACGGGCGGCGTGAGCGCGATGGTGATGGGGACCCTCACGGGGAACAGGGCCTTGTTGCACATGAGGGCGAGGGCAAGCGCGCCGCCGCTGGACGCAACGAGCTCCCTCGTCCGGTTGCGCGGCCGCTCCTGCGCCTCCTCGCCGGCGATGATGGTGGCGAAGGAGGGGATTTCGTCGGGGGTGGGCGGGACAGGGACCGGAGGGGCCTCGTTGCGGACGTGCATGCCGAACCTGCTGAAGATGGCGTCGACGTCGACGTTGTTATTGATGGCGACGTAGAGGCCGGCGATGGAGGCGCAGGAGACGGAGACGTGGACGCCGACGGCCACCTTGCCGTACTTCCTCATGAGCTCCTTCATGCGGGCGGTGAACGCCATGGCCGCCGCAGCCGACGGCGAGGTGGGGGTTTAAGATTTACGGCGGCGGTGTGACGGCTAGGGTTTCTTTGGTCTTCCGGATCGGTGACGGCTAAAACCAAGGAGGGAGGCTGGATGGATCCGTCATCCGTGTAGCGACCGACCCGCGAGCCTTTTCTTTCTTTCATGGAAAACCAGGCAACCGGTCCACGGCACACGGTGTACGTATATGTCAAAAAATACGTCTTCTGAATTAGTTTGTGTGTAGTAATGGATAAGCATGCAAACAATCTCGTAACAAAGTAATAATAATCTTGAACGCGCCTTACATTATCTCCAACTTTTTTTAGATAGAAGAGTATCTCAGCTTACCAAGCGTGCAAACTCCGAGTGTTTTTTAGCCTTTGAGACCAGCCAGAGTTAGTTAAATGGGTTGTGTTGGCCTGATCAGCAAAAGGTACGGCACGGCTGTATTGTTTATGAATCGGACTGACACGACAGTCCAAATCGTGCCTGGGCCACCACCCTGACATGACGGGCCGGCACAGCACGGCATGGCACGAATAGTATCGAGTTCAACCCGTTAGGCTTGTTTATTTTAAATATATGTGTGTGTGAGAGAGAGAGAGATTTTATTTTTATTTCTTAATATTTTATATAATTTTATTTTCAATTTTTAATACTTATATTGTTTTATTTTTAGTTTTTTAATTTTATATAGTTCATTTTATAAGTATTTATTTATTTATTTATTTTAAAATATATATTTTTCTAGGATTTTGTTTTACATTTTTTTCATTTTTTTATGTATTATGGGATAAATGACAAAGGTTTTAACGAGACAGTTGTTTGAGTATTAATAAAATTATTTATTATATTTTTAATATGCTTATCTTTTTATATGTATTTTAAAATTCTATATATTTTTTGATTTTTTTTTTATTTTTTGAGCCTAAAAGACTATATGGGTTGGAATTACCCGTCAAGTTAAACAGCTTCGGACCGGCACGAGGGTAGAAAAATGAGTTGGCATGTTCTAACATCAATCACGCTAGACAAAAATTACATGGGAGAGAAGTGAGGTCAGCGTTATGATGTGGTAAAAGATATGCATTGAATGTACTCTTTAAAACTTTGACTAAAAATTATAAAAAATAATACGCCTCTAGAGTAGGCGATACTTGACTCCAAGGTGCAATGGGAGGGGTTATACAAATAGTGATGTTTAGTAACAGATTATAACACTAAGGTGTCATACGATTCTCCCAACTAGCCCTGTAAATTGTGCATTATAGTGATATGTGTCTCTAGGAGATTGTTTTCACGCTACCATGCAAATTAGGGTAATATGCGAATTTTGGAAAAAGATCATCCTAACCTAGATGGATAGGCAAAAGTTATTGTTGATCAAGCAAAAAAAAAGTAGTAAGATACAAATCAAATGCATATGCTTAGCATTTAGCCTAATTTATTACTGGCATTTAGCGTAATAATGGACTAAAAAGATGGACTACTTGCCGTGAATCCTTTTCACTCAATTACGGCGAAGGGGAGGACGCCCGCGTTGGAGACTTGGCTTGCTACAGTGCAGAGAAAGAGGAGAGAGGAAAGTCGGAAACTCTAGTAATCTCCTTTTGCTTTGTTTTTAGGTAGATTGTTCTTCGCCAAAATTGGATACATACCATTAAAAAAAAATATGGCATTTCGAGATATACCATCCAGAATTCTGAATTTGGATATATGTCACTCTAAATCTTATTACCTTTGATATATGTCACTCTAAGACACTTTTGCCCCGACTCTTCTTCTTGATACTAGCCTTTTACAAGTGGGCCCAATTTTCATAGACAGTGGGAGAGAGAGGATAGAGAAAGGGAGAGAGAGAAGCAGAGGAGAACAGCGGAGCAAGGGAGGCGCCCAAGGTGGGGTTCGATGCGGCAAAAGGAGCCGACGACGGCGAGCACTAAAATGGAACCAAGAGAGGAAGGTGATTCGATGAGTGGTGGTGTTGCGGCTCGTGGTTGCCGGTGGCGGCCGGGTGGCGGTACATCGCTATCGGGACAGGGAAGAAACGGGTCGACGACGCTGGACAGGAATATGATGAGACAATGGGTCCCGATCTTCCAATAGGATGATAACTTCGATTTGGAGGAGAACGACTTTTACGATGCAGGCTTCTAACCGATCACGACCAGAACACTAAGCAATCGCTAAACCACACTCCAAGTCATTATCAACCGTGCCAAGAACACGGTTGACCTAACCACGAAGGTTTTTTCCTGTATGCAATCGAAGAATACGCAAGAACAAGATAATAAGCAATCTGAAATTACAAATAGGATTTAAATATTTGGTAAAGTTGAGATTCTGTAGCGGTATTATGGTTGATCTAATCGACACAAGCCAATATACGAACTTGTAATGAAGCAAACTTTTAACTAAACAAAATCCAAGAAAACTAGAGGAGTGTGGTCACCTTAAATAGGGAAGGAGCAGTCGCGCATAACTAAGAAAATAGGGGGTGGTACTATTTATAGTACTATTTATATATGAATAGTATCATATGAACAGAATGAGCCGCCTAGGGTGGCGTCTTCCCCTTGGGTCCAAGCATTACAATGCTCAATTTGGCCCAAACAGGTGATACAACACTTTTTTTTGGTGATTGCGTTGTGCACATAAGGAATTTAGAGGTGAGGTTAGATCCGTTGGAAAGAGGACGAGATCAGCTTTCCATCAAGTACTTCTGGAGCTCCAACGGACTCTGTATGTGAAAGTTATGCACGTTTGAAGTCAGTGCTGCTCCAAAGGCCAAATTAGATTCCAAAACGTGTCCAGCTCGAACTCTTGCTTGGCTTGGACAAAAAGTGATGTGGTACTGCACAAATATATATTTTAATCATTAGGTAGCATCATATAGTTCATATAATATAAAGACGCTCCTAAAAACGATCTCACCTGATAATTTAATTGAAGCGTACAAACTCTTGTAATTGGAACAACAAGCATAGCAAATATAGTTGTATCCATCGGGGTCATGCCCTCATCATCCTTCCCTTCTTGAAAATAAGGTCATCCTTGGCTTTTGATACGTTAAAAATAGGGTAACAAAGAAGCCAATGTGTATGCATGGTATATGTATATGCCATCTGTTTTAACGGTTCTCCGTTGTTGCACAATTAATGTTATAAAACAGCAGTGATCATACAAGCTCATTGTATTATTACCTGAAGAATAATCATATATGTTAATGAGCAAAATAAAATTTCTCACATAGCAATTATTGCAACTAGTTTTGCAAATGTAAGTGAAGTATTTATGAAATTCAAATCTCTGAATTTGTAAACTTGCAGTGGTAGCATATATAGGCAAAGCTACAACTTTTGGAATAAAAAAAGTTCAACCATTTAATCATATTTCAATCGTGCAATAGCAAATTCATCTAACGAGGGTGAAAAAAATTATAAGTTCTTCCATGCTACAACATCATGATGCAGATTGTCAATACTAGATGATACAATAAGAGATGAACACATAAGCATTGGATGACCAACAAAATTCAGCACACAAGAATTGTTATTCAAAACAACAAGCTTCAATTCATCTATGTGATCACAAGTTATGCATATTCGATATACAAGAAATTAATTGTCTACACCATAATCTCCAATCAAATTAAACTTATATCTAGTGGTATAGGCACTAAACACATATTGCAAACTTGCAATTACATAAACTTTCTTCATAGCATGTGACAATTTTATAGGTGGCTCCGACATAATGTAACATAAAGAATCAGTAGGAGAAATTTTAATCAAAACCTCTTTATGTCTAACCAATTCCACATGATCATTATATGCGATTGACTCATCACATGCATCACTCAAAACAGTAGGCAATTCAATTATGTTATCACATGGTGCACTCAAGTCAACAGGTAAATCAATAAGTTTATCACATGGTGCACTAAACTCAATGCAGACTGAATTCTCTACGTGAAACATGTGCATATCAGAATTATTTTCCACTAATTTTTGCTCTAAAATAGCATAATAGTGGACAATTATAGTTCTTCGCAAGTATACTCACCTTGAGTGATGATAGTACTATAATCTTTACCTTTTTGGCTCTCCTCAGATGATGTATGTGTATCTATCTCCTCATCTTCCTTCTCAACCAATGGAGTCGATGGTTCAATCAGCTTATTCTCCTCTTCGGCATGATTCTCAACTTTCTGCAAGTTGTTAGTCATAGAAAACGACACAAACACAGGTTTGTTCTTATGTTCCTTATCATCAAGCATTCTCAATTTCTCTTTAATATGACGTTCAACTTTATAGGCAAGTATAAACAAATAAGAGAGAGAATCATATTCTTTGTGAACAAGAAGGTCATGAATTGCTTGATTAAACCCACTTAAGAATCTATTCTCTGTAGCTTTAGCATATTCCTCTAAGCCACAACGCAACAAAAAAAGTTTTCAATTCATGATAGTATTCCCTTACAGTTTGACGACTTTGTTTGAAACGTTGTAATCTAGCTAACAAATAATCAGCATGATATTTAGGAACAAATTCATCTCTCAAAAGTTTCTTTAATGCATGCCAAGTTTGAGGCACTCTTCCATGTTTATGTAAATACTTCCACCAAAGTGTTGCATACTCAACAAAAACACTAGTGACAGCTCTAATCTTTTGTCTATCAGACCATTCATAATATTAAAATTCTTTGTCTAAAGCTATCTCCTAGTCAATATAGGCATCAGGATCAAATTTACTAGCAAAGGATGGCAAAGTGATTTTAGTTTTACCGGACTTACTATCACGATCATATACCTCACATGGTGAAGAAGCTTGTCTCAAGCATGCATCTTCCTAGCGAACTTTCTTGTGCTCCCATTCAATGGCTCGAAGAAGACGTGAATCTATCTCGTAATTATCCCGTGAACCTTCCATGGTTAGTAGAAAACAAAGAAATAAATCACAAGTACATGTTCCTATCAACTACTAGGATCTGGAGGCTCAAAGTCACTCACACTCAAGCTCGTAACAAGTTCTTACCAATTCTTACCAAGCAAACAGGCGGTGACCGATAACTAGTGTAGGTGTCAAACGTTCTTTAAAGATTGACAAAGCGGTTGCAAGCAATTGGTACATGTGCAATGGTAGAGGGTGGAGCTAGGATAGGCTTCAATATGGTAGCAAGGATTAGCAACAATCAAATCAGTAAATATAAGTTGAAAAATTATTCAAAGTACTAGTCAATGTTGCTGATCCTAACCTAGAAAGAGCTAGCTAATCAAAGCCTACCAAGAGAAGTGTATGAACACACACGCAAAGATCAATGTGACTTGATGTAAGTAAAGAAAAACCTCACACCAAGTGCTAGGAGAGACGCTAGCCAACTACTCAAACTTCTGTATAGGGGCACAAGATTGTTCACATAATGTAGAGTACAAATTCATAATAACGTTCAATGTAAACAACCATCTAGTTTAAGCAGTAAACAACAGCTATTCTCAAAAGATGAATAAGTAAATTTTTATATGGCTTATATATACTCGTTTGAAAGGTTTTGACAAGATCTATAACTTTTCAATTGAGGCGAACCCCAAATTGCGAAGGTAAGACTGAAAGAAACAGCAAAAACAAAATCCAAAAAAATTGCAACACTAATTCGGGCAGAAGATTTCTGATTTTGGGGCCCCTGGAGGGCCACTATTGTCTTAGATGGAAGGATGAGTCTCGTCGTTAGCTTTTCAACGAGCACAAGAACATCCAAAATGGATACCGTATGCAAAAGTTATATCTGTTTTACTGAAGGTTTCTCGGAAACGGCATCGTACTCCGACTCGAATTCGTCTTGGGTAAAAAATTGAAACTTCTATATCTTTCAACCCGGTGCGCCAAAATTACTCAAACAAAATTTGGAAGCTTGTGGCTATATATAGAATGAATCCACCAATTTTCACTGGATTTGAGGAAGTTTTTATACGATTTTTAATTTTCTCTTTTTTTCTCAACCGTGGCTTTTGTTATATGTGGTTGCCTCTTTCTCCTACTATCTGGTCGGCCCTAGGGTTTGCCGCAAGTCGCAAATAACAGCAAAGGGTGGATGCTGGACTCGGACACCAGCTCTCCCAAAAGATCACAGCAACCCTCTCGATTTCGTGATGAAATCGACTTGAGCTCTAGCAATAAAATCAGATTAGATGAAATGGTTAAAACAATTTATTGTTTTTGGTGCGGATTAGAGGAGTTCTAACCAACAAATTTTTTTTTTAGATGCAAAAACTAAGAACCCTAAAAAACGATCAAGTGACGCGAAGGAAACACGAGATGCAATTAGACAAAGACTAACTAGACAATAACTAGAACTAGAAATCAGTAACTATACACGACAATGTAACCAATAATTCAACAAGTAAAAATTACCGAAAAGAAAAAATACAAAGCACAAAGGGGCTCGGACAGGGATGAACTAACCCTTTTTTATTTTCGTGGAATGTAGGTAAAGGAATCTCACCGATCAACTTGAGCTCTGATACCACTTGATCGGACAATGGGTCCCGATCTTCTGATAGGATGATAACTTCGATTTGGAGGAGAATGACTTTGACGATGCAGGCTTCTAACCGATTACGACCAGAATACCAAGCAATCGCTAAATCACACTTTGAGTCATTATCAACCGTGCCAAGAACGCGGTTGATCTGACCATGAAGGTCTTTTCCTGCATGCAATCGAAGAACACGCAAGAACAAGATAATAAACAATCTGAAATTATAAATAGGATTAAAATATTTGATAAAGTTAGAATTCTGTAGCGGTATTATGGTTGGTCTAATCGACACAAGCCAATACACGAAGTTGCAATAGAGCTAACTTTTAACTAAACAAAATGCAAGAAAACTAGAGGGGGTGCGGCCACCTTAAATAGGAAAAAGGGAGCCGCGCATAACTAAGAAAATAGGGTTGGTACCATTTATGGTACTGTTCATATATAAACAGTAGCACATAAATAGTACAGGCCGACTAAGGTAGCGCCTTCCCCTTGGACCCAAGCATTACAGGCCCAATTTGGTCCAAACAGGTGACGAAGTATCTTTTTTTAATAATTGTAGTGTGTATAGAAGGAATTTAGAGGTGAGGCCAGATCCGTTGGAAAGAGGATGAGATAAGCTTTCTATCAAGTACCCGTGGAACTCCAACAGACTCCGTATGTGAAAGTTATGCACGTTTGAAGTCAGTGCTATCTCTGAAGGCCGAATTGGATTCCAAAACGTATCTAGCTCGATTCTTGCTTGGCTTGGACAAAAAGTGATGTGGTGCTGCACGAATATATTTTTTTATCATTAGGTAGCATTATATAGTTCATATAATATAAAATCGCTCCTAAAAATAAGTTCACCTGATAATTTAATTGAAGCGAATAAGCTCTTGTAATTGGAACATCAAGTATAGCAAATATGGTTGTATCCATAGGGGTCATGTCCTCATCAGGATAGAAAGGAGACTTAGGGGAGCATGAGCAACCAGGAGGTGGTATGAACTCCCAGGAGTAGTCGGCGATGGCAGGGTGGGGCCGTGGAGGGCTAGTGACGAGAGTAGCAGGCGGCGCGACGAAACCAATGCGGTGAGGGCACCGTGGAGGAAGGGAGCGGGTGTGAGTGGTGGGGAAGGCCGGGAGGTGAGGAGGTGCTCTAGTTGGGACGAATCGAAGAATGACTCACCAGAACAAGGCTGATGAGGTGGAGGCCGCGTCAACGAAGGTCGAGCGGGTAGGGAGGATGAGGCGAGGTCGACGGTGATAAGCGCCTTCGGGAGCCAAAGAACGAGAGGATGAGGAAGTTGATGTTGATGAGAGGGAACAGAGCAGCGGTGCCACCGCCGATCATTGGATCAACGGGATGACAGATGGAGGAAAGAGATGGGTTGTGGTGGATGTTAGTGGCGGCGGCGGAGGAGGAGGGACGTAGACACGACGGACACCAACAGCAAAGGAGGAGGAGCAAGCTGGGGCGGCGAGGGAAAGAGGGTGTCCACGGCCACGATGCGGGCTGGCGATGGTCGGAAAGAACAAAAGGGGAGGAAGAAAAAGAGACAAGGGCAAAAGTGTCATAGAGTGGCATATATCAAAACCAACAAGATTTAGAGTGACATATATTTAAATTTAGGATTCTGAATGATATATCTCGAAATGCCGTGTTTTAGTGGCATATATCCTATTTTTCATCGTTCTTTTGCTAACCAGACAAATCAAGGTAGCGTGTTAATTTTGTCCCTTTTTAACTTACATAAAGTGATGACAAGGTAGAAGAAGAAAGTGAGATACAGATCATCCAAACAAACAATCAGACAAAAAAATGTTTATCAGGCAGAAAAGTAGTACTAAGATACAGATCATCAAAGCAAAACAATAAGACCAAAAAAATTGGAAAACAGGTCAGGAGCAGAAAAGAATGAGAAAAAAAAAAGAGAAAACTTATCCATACAGAGTCATCCAGTGGGCCACGGCGACGGCCCTGACCCTCACCACGCCACCACGGTATACTACACCACCTGTCCCCACTCCGTCCGTCCCCGTCCCCGTCTCCTTCCTCCGATACAGAGAGAGAGGAGAGACTTCGTCCTCTTTCCACGCCATTCCAGAAGCCACCGCCCCGTCACCCGCCTCCTCGCCGCCGCTTCCGCGCCTCTCCGCGGCCGCCACTCAAATCCAATCCTCCATGGCCTTCGCCAGCTCGCTCCTCCCGGCCCCGGCCTCCCGCGTCTGCGCGAACCCCGCCCCGGAGCTCGCCTTCTCGCCGGCCAAGAAGGGAGACGTCTGGGTCGCCACCGCGCGGCGCCGGGGATCCCGGCACGGAGGTATGTCATAGTCCGCACAGCTTGTACCTAACCTCCTCTAGATCTCTATCTCAGTCATCTAAGACTTCATGAGCTTCGTTGTACTGTGGAAATGCCGGGACGAGGAGATGGTCTCGGCTCGTGGGGATAGTATTGGTATTGGTAGGCAGGCACGAGTTTGACAGGCTTCTAGTTGGTCCGGAGTCCGGATACTAATTGGTATTTGGTAGTCTTTGGCTGGGTTTGTTTGCTTTGTGCTGTGACCAAGGATAAAAAAACTGGAACCGGTGCAAATTCTGCCTGGCGCTGGTTACCGGTAACCGGAAATCCTGAAAAAAAACCTGGCTGAATTTCGGAAAATGGAATTTGAATTCGGGATGTAACCGCCTGAATTTTGAATTTAAATTTGAATTTGAAATATTCCGGCCAGTTATTAGGATACCGGTCCCCACCGGTGAAACTGGTAACCGGCGGGAATTCGATCCTTGGCTGTGACTATGCCTCCGTATCACTCAAGATCACTTCTTTTGCTTAAATTTGAGGTGGAGTAGGATGAATTCACGTTGTGACTGTCAGACGGAATCTGCTGCTGCAACGTTCTTGTTTAGCTTATCCGGCGAGATTATAATGTTTGCATATGTGACCAAGCGCAGATACGCCTCTGCTGGTTCCCAACAATGCAGTTAGTAAATTGTTCATCCTGTTCTGTTCCCTTTGCTGCACTCAAGTTAGTAAGTAGATTGTTCAACCTGTTGACTTTGGACTTTGCAGGGAGGAATATATTGCTTCCTGTTCAAATTGCAAGCTAACAGCACATGTAAAGAGAATTTAAGAACAGCCATTTTTGTTTATGTTTGACTAGTTACCATGATCGAGCTGAGGACCTTTTCTTTAATGTTTGTTTGCCTGTGTGTGTGAAATCAGTTAGGGCTGAAGTGAATGAATCTGGAAGTGCTTTGGCTGTTGATGCTCTCTCCCAAGTTAAACACGTTCTGCTTCCAGTCACTGACCGCAACCCGTACCTTTCAGAAGGCACAAGACAGGTCTGTTCTCTTTTTCAGATATTTAAACTTGTTATTTTGTGTGTTGGGTTAATTGCTTAAGGAGCCTAAAAAAACATATGTACTAAATAGATACTACGGAAGACTGAAAATCTTGTGTCCATTTGCCAGGGTAGTTTTATTCTGGCCATTACTCACCCTAGTAAGGAAGAATTTTAGCTAATCCTTTTTTTTATGGAGTGCATCCTTTTGTCTTGTTAACTTCCTTTGTACACACATCTTGCTGCACCATAACTAGCAGTACTGGCTCATCCATAACGGTTGTATAATATATCAGGCTGCAGCAACAACCACTTCTCTAGCAAAGAAGTACGGAGCAAACATTACTGTGGTTGGTACGATCTCAGTTGCTTTGAAAATTTGCTTGCTTTGCTTCTGGTAGTGCACACCTCTCTTCCTCGTTTGCTTAAAGTACTGTGTTGTAAATCTACTTTTCATTTCAGTTATTGATGAAAAGCCGAAGGAGTCAGTCCCAGAGCATGGTACTCAGATCTCAAGCATTAGATGGCATCTATCAGAAGGTTGCACCATTTCACTCATCAATGCTTTTTGTGGTATTTTTCTTATCGCTGTGCTGACAACCATGTTTCTATATATGCAGGTGGATTTACAGAGTTTGGGTTGATGGAGCGCCTTGGGGAAGGGAAGAAACCGACAGCTATCATTGGAGAAGTCGCCGACGAGTTGGAGCTAGACCTGGTTGTGCTAAGCATGGAGGCAATCCACTCGAAGCATGTTGATGGGAATTTGCTGGCTGAATTCATCCCGTGCCCCGTTTTACTGCTTCCCCTTTAACATGCCCGTGGAGCTGATCTTTCACCAGTCATGATTTTGAGGCAAATGGACCATTTTTCTCTTTTCAGATGAAATTCCTGACCATTGCCTTGGTACGATACATTTGGTTCAGCTAATGGTTGTACCTTCTGAACGCTGTTCTTTTATTTGTGATCATGTGAATATTGGTAAGAACATGGAAGTCTGCTGTTGTTTTTGTATGAGCGCTAACTATGTTGTACATGCCTCAAGTTACTGTTTCCATGAGTCTCACGATATATCCTGCTGATATGGCTGGAATAAGAGATGCAGGGGCCGACTAAGTGGTGAACGCCTGAAATTTTTTAAATATGTTGCACGTCTCAGGTTACTGTTTCCATGAGTCTCACGAGATATCCTGCTGATATGGCTGGACTAAGTGGTAAACGCCTGAAATTTTTTAAAAAACCAGTTACTTTTTTCGGTGCGTTGGATCACTATTTAATAGTTTTTGTTTGTTTATGCTGAAAAATTTTAGATTACATAAAAGTAAATCTAGGTAAACCATATATATATATATACACACACACACACACGATAAAAGTAAATCTAGATTAACCCCGCAAATACAAAAATAAAAAACTCTAAGCTGATAAAATAAATTTAAGTGGGCCATATAAATACAAAATTAAACAGAATTAAAAGTTACAGTAAAATTATGTTAAAATTAGTTACTTAGTAATGTAATTTTATAGTGACTGAATTTTTTTTTAAAAAAGTTGGGCCTACTAAGAGCTAACAAAAGCGTAAGATGCTGCGTAAAACAACTAAAATAAATGAGTACGTAAAGCATAACAAGAAAACACTGATAATTTTTTGGAGATGCGGGGTATCGATCCCCGTACCTCTCGCATGCTAAGCGAGCGCTCTACCATCTGAGCTACATCCCCATGCTGTGATATTATTTTGTAATATTTTGATTTTCACTATTATTTGCATTTTCGAGGTAAGAACTCTGGAATCTCGAGCTTTGCTTCCAACCTTTCTTTTTTCCTCTGATATATATATATTGGCTGTTAACCGGCCCATCGACCGTATGTATATCATACCTCTAGACCCCAAATTCCGTATTCTTGTTTCCTGACTTCGCAAATGGCAGCCAGTCGACAGATACTTCCTTAGAAACGGGAGCCAAGTGACTTCCTTCACGTTTGTGTTCGTGCAGTGCAGCACAGCACAGTGGGGAGCTGCTTAGCTCCCAGCATCCGACTACTCGTCGGCCGCACCGGCGACGTGAGCAAAATAACATCCCCACCGTAGGAACCACCAAACCAAGTTGGCCCCAACATGCGTTCGCCGCGAAGCGAGCAATACGCACCATAAAACAAGGCAAAAACATGTATCAGCCATCAAGTACCCGAAGGGATTTACTATGATCGCATGAAAGCAAGGCATACAAACGCATATGAATTCACAAAACGAAACAAAATAACGTACTGGGCATGTCATTGTCCTCACACGAACTTCTAGTTTTCAAGGCCCGGAAAGGAAACAAAGCATACAATGCAAAATACAATACTGTTGCGACTCTCGCTTCCTCGCATACAGTATTTCAGGGAAAATAAGGTGCTTTCTAAGCAATTTGTAGTGAAAAAATTGTTAGCAACATAAATCACTGGACAATGTTAAAACATTGCATGACTCGGGCGATCTAGTGGCTCTTAAAAATAGACTGAACAGTCATTGCTTCTTCAAAATGAAACTTTTGAGGGAGCAGCTGAAAGCATAACAACAAACCACCAATCTAGAACTCATCATCATCCTCCTCAGCCATGTGTTTTGCCAGTTCTTCCTCCTGCTGGAGCCTCTCGCGCCTCTTCTCGGCGCTCTCCTTTTCCTTGTGAGAATTTGGGGGGAACCTCAGAGCCTTGACTGCTTCGTTGTGCATGTTAAGGCAAAATGCAATCCTGGAGTTGAATGCGATCTGTGGCTCATTTGTTGAGTAGACATCACCAGTCTCTTTCGACACCATCCAACCATTGGCATGATCAATGGTGGCATCAATTGCCCCATCTCTGATGGCCTTGGCTACAATGCTCTCAGCATCAGCGACTGGGTTCTCAGAGTCTAGCCTCAGCTTCTTGGCAATGTCAGCAAGGGAGATACGTGAGTACGAAATGCTAATGTTGCGCAGTCCAGTCCGAATGACATTGTGGCGCAGCCTCACTATCAAATTGCGAGTCCTGTCTGCACTGAAAGTGCTCGCAAATTTTTCTGCAACAGCTCTGAACAATTCCAGGTCCCCAACTCGAACAGCCTGGAGATTGTAGATGAAAAACAATAAAAAAATGTACTACATGGCAGTATGACGTATCTTTTCTGAAAAAGAGTGAGAAATTACATTTGTAAGCTCGAAATACGGTGTCAAAGCAGCCTTCATTCCTTTCTGCATGAAAACAGTTCTCTCTGGTATCTCCCCTAAAAGTAGCCTCACTATTATAGCCCATTTGTTGCACTGAATACGAAATCCACGAGCTGTAGTGGGTGCCTTTCTAGCAGCTTGCAAGAGGCTTTCTTTAGCATCAGTATACTCCAACTGAATTGTCCTAATTTTGCCCAAGTAGAACAGATACCTGCAGAACTGTGATAACAGTAGATGTTAGTACTTCTGTTCACCAATACCTCTACATAATCAGATGACAGGACAACGATTTTATAGTTCATTAATCATTAAATCAATAATCAACACCAGTACAAATAATCAAGTCAAACTATACTCATCCAAAGCATAACAAGCTAGCATAAGACAGGGCAACAAATGGAATACTTCATGAATACCTGCTGATTGGAATGTGCTTCAAAACGTGGTGCCTTTGACCTAAGTTTTTCTGCCTGATCGTACAAGTTGTAGTACAGGTAATTGCGAAGAAGCAGGTTAAGAAGAGTTTCCTGCGATAGAAACCACAAATCAATTCCCATAATTTGACAGCATTTAATTTTGTAAGATTGTTAACAACTGAAGACCAGGGTATCAGAACAACCTGACCAAGCTCATCATGGTGTAAAGTTGCCATCCTGTGCAACGCCAGGAGAGTTCTGTAAAGCATAAAAGGTATGATGAGAGGCAAATCAAAGCAGGACAAAACGGGAAAAGGAGCTTAATAGGTACCTAAGAAATTCAGAGAAACACAATTGAACAAGGTCGTTTAACTACAACATATTAAGAATCATAATTCATGAAAGTTTAAATTAACTCACCCCCGAATTTCGGCAAGGCTGTTAGTGAGTTCATGGACATAAGAGTAATACGAGTACAACCTAGAAGCTAAAACATCAACCGTTCTCCTGTTGAGATTCTTCAGACGAGCAATGCTAGCGGAGGCACATGCTTTAGCCTGGGGAAAACATCAGGTTGGTATGTTTCGCTAATAATAACAAAGTGGAGGCAAATTTCAGGCGTACCTCATCATATTTCTTATGATCAATAAGAAAAATCAACACAAGCAAGTAACAGTATATTTCAATCTCTGGGAGACCATGCTTGATTGAAACTTGAGCCGCTGGAGCTGCCATATCAACATCCATTTCACCCCCATCTTCCTAAAAAATGTAATACCATATGAATGTCAAGAACCTCTGAACGAGAAAAGACATCCAGTTTCAAACTTTTAATATGTATAGAACAAAACTGAAACAAGTTTTTTAGCTCCTAAGCACCGAGTCCAACAGACCAAGACTACCAAGTATCAAACAAGCATCAGAACAGGACCCTAGCTTGACATGAACTTCAATAGTGAAACTCATTTGCACAGTAAGCAATTGCTCAAGACTCGTGTTGCATAAAAAAATACAGTAACAGTGGCTTTGGAACAATGATCTGGTATGAGTTCCCATTTTCTTATAGTAATGATCTAGATTAGATCATAAGAAATTACTTGAGGCTCACGTGACTAAGGCAAGCAATCCCAAACGATCTAGCATGCCACAAATAAAAAAAAATTGAAAAAAAACAAGCCCAAATCCTTTGCTTTGTCAGTCTATAAATCTAAGATACAAACATCCTCACTAAATTATTTCGAACTACACGAGTATCTTCTAAGAAGCAAGCAATGCTAACATGCTAAACTCCAATGTGTCATTGCATCACCACGGAATAGCTAATAAAATAGTATGGCACACCCAAATCCTTTGCGTTGCCAGTCTTATGTGAATTTCAGATGCAAGCACCGTCATTCCTCCATACCCAATCACACGAGTACATCTTCTAATAGCAAGTAGTATTATTAACATACTGGACTCCAGTTGTAGAGTGAAAATACCTTGGGCAGGAGGGAGGAGAGACGGGCGAAGGCATCGGAGGAGGGGGGCAGCGCGAAGGCGAGGAAGGCGGCGACGTCGCGCGCGGCGAGGCGGCGGCGGAGGGCGACGGTGAGGCGGACGGCGCGGGAGATCCGGCGGACCTCCTTGGTGAGCGATCCCGCCTCGATCACTGACGCGATCTCCTTCAGATCTGCACACACCGCGGGGAAAACGAACAAACGTGAGTCACCGTCGCCCCGCCACGATGCCGAAAAACTAAGCTAGGGTTTTGGAGGAGGGAGACAGTGCGGGAGGAGGGCCGGGTACTCACGGTGCAAAGTGGAGGGCGCGGGCGCGTCGGAAGCGGTGGCGGAGCGTCCGGCTGGGGCTGGGAGTCGTTCATCTCGATGTCTTCCGGCATCGCGGCGTCGGCGACGAGGTCGAGGGGGACTGGAGGAGTGTGTGCGCGGTGGGGAAGCAAGGAGGATATTTGTGGGCTAAAATAAAGCTGACCAGTGGGCTTGTCAATTGAGTTGGCCAAGTGTTTTTTTTTCTTGTTTCCTTTTCTTCTTTGAAGCTTTTCCTCTCTTTTTTTAAGCTCTTTTCCTGTGCTTAGGCTTCTAACGTGTTCTATCGGAAATTCGGGGTTATATAATCTGAATCTGAATCTGAATAATGCCGTAAAATTTTGGTTTTGAGGTCGAATTTCTTGTGACCGGTGTTTAGTTCGAACTCAAATCTGTATATATTGCGTTGGATTTGCTTGAATACTATCCAAATTCTGTCTGAGTTTGTCCCGACCTGTCAGGAACACATGAATTTCGCAATTCCACATGGACGAATTTCGCATTTCCACATGGACGAATTTCGCATGAATTTCACGGGGATTGGTGTAAATCCTAAATTAAACCTCTATTCAAAATGGGATTCCTCGGGCGCGCACAAAACATATTTAAACATGTACCGCCGCATATCCATTTGCACAATGTAAAAAGAAGACAGCAACAGCCGAAATTGACGCATTGTAACAGAGAACACTTCATTTATGTAAAGATTGAAAGATTGCCCTGCTCTAAACCTTTACCAACTGAACACTACAATTAGTTTTTGACATCTACTGGTGAAAGAAATAAAAATTATAAAGACACTATACTACAAACCTAGTCAAATATCAAAATCCAGCTGCATTCGGACGGAATGTCAAGCTTATACAAAGTATATGTCAACAGACAAACAACACAGATGATACATCTTCATACTTGGAGCAGGCATCCAACTAACAACAGCTTCGAGCAAGAAGCAAACAAGTTATGCGCCGGCTGCAGCAGCGTGCATCACACCGTTAGCGTTGCTACCGCGTCCTCTGCTTCTAGCTGGGCCCCTCCCACGGCCACGACCTGCTTCACAAAATATATACAGCAGATTAACGAGGGTAATATGCATATAAATCAATTGATTAAAAAAAGTCCCACGCACCTCGGGATGGTGCATGAACAGGTGCCTCATCATAATACCCTCCATCCTGCTGATAATCAGGCTGGCCGCCATAGCCACCTCTTCTACCACGGCCCCTGAATCCACGGCCTCTTCCACGGGTGTACCCATTGCCAGCATACACAGGAGCATAGTCATCCTCCCATCCACCATCAGCGTAGTCAATGTATCCATTTCCTGAAAATTGTAATGTAAGCAACAGTAGCACATTTTTTCTGATGATGATTTACTCAGCAGCAATTAGCCTCACCACGTGCACCTCTACCTCTTCCCCCTCCATGGCCTCGACCACCACGGCCTCTCCCTCGTCCGGCAGGTGAGAGTTCATCTACAATAACAGTGAAATATGACACCAAAAAGGATAAATAAAATGTGAAAAGGAAAAACTGCAAGTGAATCTTGCACGATACCTTCTTCGTTATCATATTCAACCAAAGGCTTCACCTTGTCGGCGGGCAAAGGAGATTGATATCTGCCCATATAAATCATTAAACTGATCATAAGCAAGGAAGAAAAACTACTGCTAATTTGCTATTTTACAACTTCATGCATTTGCTCTAGTGCAAAATTTGAATGGGCAAAGGTGATGCCAAAAACTATGTCAAGTAATCGAGTTACCAACACCAAATGCAGAACACAAAATTATATATGCAAGCTAACAAGCAATTCAAAATAGAAATGCAGAGGCTAGCGTAAAAGCTACCAGCAAAAACATATAGCTTAGCAATCAACTAAACCACCGAAATGATGGAACAAAAAAGCATTGGAATTTTTTCCCCTCAAGACAGAGATACAGTTAATAAAAACATCATCATACCCGACAGCAGACATGTCCAACTCCTTCTTTGAAAGGGTTATAGTAATCATAGATACATGCCTTGTTGTCTCAAGCCTGCAGAGAGAGAAGATCAGACATCATATCACAAGACCCAAACTTACATTGTTCATGTAGAATAATAAGACACAAAACCATTCTTTAAAATATTATATAATAGTTCTATATCCTAAAAAAAAGGAGTCACTTCTTACGGAAGTAAACCTTCCTCCAGTGGCTCCCACATATCGGTGATATCAGTAGATCCAGTGGTGGTGTTCTGATGGAGACCAACAATCCTCCTCTGCACAAAAGAGTGACAACCAATTAGAAGAGAAGCCAAAATAGTGTTTACAAGTGCTGCGGCCATCAAAAGTACCTTGATCAATTCCGCAATCATGACAGTTTTGTTGATTGCCCTTCCCATTGCCTTAAATACAACTTCATCGGAGCCTTTATCCTTTTTTTGGTAGACAATTAAATATACTGTAAAGCGTCAGCCACAGGAATATGCATGTAAAAAGGAAATATTGCATGTTAGAATATTACAGTAAAGCCAACAATTGATGAATAGGCCTAAAGACTAGGCAACTGGCCAGGCAATTATTTTAAGAAAATAAAGCATCATGCGTCCTTGTCAACGTAGACTTTGCAAAATAGACATAAGTCCCTAAGAGACGTTGCATTGTTTCAAATACCCAAAATTTCAGTTAAACGCAACTGAAGGAAACATACGATTACAAGGTAGTGTGGTAAAAAAGAAACGCAAAATGAGAAACTGACCAAATTAGATAGACATGGACGTGATGTAACGGTGTGGTCTCTATCAATTACACAGTAGATGAAGGCTGACAACAGCGTACCATGTACCACAATTGCAGCAACTAAAGTGGAAATGTGATTGGACAGCGACGAAAAGAACATCTACATAAAAAGTGGCAACTAAACAACTTCATTAGTGATTTTGATTTTGCATTGTTCGATGTTTGAGTGGCACATCACATCCCAAAGAGTGGAACTTTTCTATTTTCCACCCTACATTTTATCCAAAATATAGGCCTATTCTAACCAGATTTGTCACACTACATTTTGAGTTTACAACCACTTTAAAAGTTCTTCCCTACAATGCTGCAGAAAGTTGGCAGCCACGGCACATGTTACATCACACAACTCCCATAGACCCATACCAAATACTGGAAACCATGCAGCAATTACCTTGTATTGATATTACTCTTAAAATCCTTACGAAACACGTAAAAATGGACAGCCTTGTCATCCTACCAAACAAACCATTACGAAAAAAAACGACAATTTTCTCCTCGCTTCACTTGGTTTGCATTTAAAAAAAAACCCCAAGTTTTAGTGCATAGTACAACAATTTGTATGGCCCAATCATTCGCCCAACTTTTTAATCACTCCCCTAAACCCAACAGTTATCACCGACCACGCCACAAGCCTACCACCAAACTTTATGGCGCAAAAACGAAAATTCAAACCACGGAACGGCAGCACGAAGCTTCTCCACAGGGGAGCGACCCGAACGAGTGAGTGAGTGGCGGCATTAACCTGGAGCAAGGTGGTGGCGTAGGTGATGTAGTTGCGCATCCTCCCCTGCGTGGTGATGCGGATCTCGTTCTCCTTGATGGGCACCTCCTCCCTCGGCCTCTCCACCCTCTGGTACCGATCCATGCCTTCCCTTCCCTTTCCCCTTGGCTGCAACCACAACACGGAGCGCTCTCAGATCCACGGAACGCGAGAGAGAGAGAGAGAGATCTACGGAGCGGCGACAATGGCGCGCAATGCGCGGTTGCGAGAGGTTAAATGGTGGGAGCAGCGAGGGAGTGGTTGCCGGCGGTTACCTGCGCGGCGGTCGGGCGGCGGTTGCCTTGTCTTGGCGTCGTTGCGGCCGTGCAGTGCGGTGGTGAGGTGACCGACGGGTGGGGGTGGGGAGAGAGGTCTTTATACGGCCGCCTCCGTTCGGGCCAGTAAGGGGAGCGACCGAGCGACCGGGTCGGCCCTCGCGCGCGTCTAGGGTTTTGAGGGACGCAGTTACGGAAATGCCCCTGACCGTTGCGGGGTTCTGCGGGCGCGGGGATCCTCTTTGGACGGACGGATCTATGGTGGCGGTGTTGCAGTGTACGGCTGGGATTGTTTGCAACGGAGGTTGGGGTAAGGGTGTGTGGGCTGTGTAGGCCTGTAATACAGACTTGTTCCGCTTAGGCCTTGTGGGCTGCTGGTGCATCTACTTGGGCCTAATGTTAAGGATATGTTTGGTTGGAGGTACAATGTGGATGGTTTCTTATATAATTTTATTTATTTGTTTGGTTGAGTGTATAGAATCAACTTATTTTAAATCAGGTGGTATAGATTCTGAGAATATTCTTGTGAGATATTGAATCATTTCGTTCGATGAAATTGGCGAACCATGTGGTACAGGACGGACTCGTTCACTCGTGTCGCGTGCGCTCACCACTCGCGTTAGATATTAATGAGTTTGTTATTAGCAGTTAAACTTAACGAATAAATTTAACTCTATGTTGTATATTTAAAAAATGGTTGGTGTTTAATTACTCAAATAGTTCAATATTAGTGGGTCACACTGTATAAAAATTGCATTAAGTTATAGAAGAACTAGTTTCATATTATTAACCTTTAAATTAAAATAGAGAACTTAATTAGAGATTAAGTTAAAAATAGATTAATTAGAAAATGATGATTAATAGGTCAGAAAAGGGAAAATGGAGATAAATGAAAATGAAAAAGAAAGGAAAGAAAAATATCATGGAAGCAATCTCACTAATGTAGGGTGGAGGTTCGCAAACCAACCTCATCTCCTCAACCAAACGCAATCTTGTATCATTCGTGTATCATATCATACAACCAACAAAATACATTCGTGTAGCATCTCATACAACTAACCAAATAGTATGTCTATACCATCTCATTCAGAATGATTCCATCCTACTTGTACTATTCCATCACATTCAATCTCATTCCACCAATCAAACACACCGTAAACCAACTTCGAAAAAATATATTTGTGTTCAACACGAATACATTGCAATTTAAAGTGTGCAAACGGGAGATATACAACAACATACTGTTGAATAACTCGGCGTGTGTAATGCGATCTCCGAATCTTGGTATCAAGATGTGCAAGTTCGTACCTGAAACCGAGGTTCAAACCTGATAAACTCTGCAGCTAAGGAAACCATGGACTCCAGCACAGAAAACACGCGTTGAGGGCTTGTTTGGTTTGCTTCCTGGAGCTGATGCGAGGAGCTTCCCTGGGAACGTCTGGGGTGTATTTGGTTGCAGCCTAGGAGCTTGCCTGGTACAGGTTGAGACATCAGACCCTGACGTTCGAAAATGAACGCCTGGGAGCCAGGCGAGCAACGGTCGTCTTCCTCCTTGTGGCACCAAGCCCAACCGTTTCGTCAACGTGACATCCGCCGCCGCCTCCTCATTTTGCCTCCACCGCAGCTAGGGCTAAAACAATAGCTCGAGACTCGCAAGCCTGGCTCGGCTCGTCACGGCCGTGAATTTTCGAGCCGAGCCGAGCCGCCTGTCCAGCTCGCCAAACAAACGAGCTAAGCTCGGCTCAGCCCAGGCGAGTGCATAGGGTGGAGGCGGTCGCCGAGCTTGCTGTTCTTACGATTTCATTTGTTAAGAATAGGATGTGCTTGTTTTTGGATGAACTTATGCAATGGGTCTTATAACTATTAGATGAACTGAAGCAATGATAGAAAATTTTGCAATGCATTTTGGATGTACCACTGTTCTAAAGCTTGGCTCACGAGCTCAAACGAGTCGGCTCGAGCCTAATCACGAGCCGAGCCGAGCCACCCTTCTAGCTCGTTTCTGAGCCAAGCCGAGCCGAGCTTACTGTTCATCCGAGCAAAAACGAGCTGAGCCAAGCTCGTTTCCACCCCTAGCCGCGGCCACCTCCTCGTTCCGTGACTTTGGCTTGTATCTCGCTGACGCGACCTCAGATCAAGACATTAAGCTAGACCCCGCAGCCTCCTCGCTCTGACGCCTTGCAGCTCCTGTCACCCCCATATCGAGCCGGAAAGAATAGGGGATGAGGACGAAGGAAAGTTCCATAGAAACGTATTTCATAGTTTTACACTTCCTCATTCTCAAAACATGTTTTGAATTTTACGTTTTCTTTCTGCTTATGTCACCAACCAAACAACTAATTCTTTTTTATTATTTAATTATTTTTAAATTTATTTTAAAGATAGTCTATTCCTAACTTTATTTTCAATTCTGACCTCTTTAGTCACACCATGGCCCGTGGCGTAACCAAACTGTGTTGTCACGCCACTCCTCTTAGTGTGACATGATTTAGCCCCAAAACGGATGTGTCCAAAGGGGTCAGTGGCGTAACAACACAGTTTGATCACGTCATGGGTCATAGCGTAACCAAATGATCAAAATTGAAAATAAAGTTAGAAAGAAGCTATCTTCAAAATAATTTTTTTAAAAGGATTTAAAAATAAAAAAGTTCTCAAACAACGTACTCTCAGAGTTGCAAATCAAATTACAAGTTTCCTCTAGGCATCACTTTTTGCCAGGCCAGATCCAAGAGAGGTAACCAAACAAGCATGTAGTTTACGTCAATACCATCGTTATTGTTGGGATAGTCCAACATCAATTGGGCGACAAGACAGAGCATGATTTATAAAGATAAGGATATAAACATCTATCAAACAGTCTTTGAGAGATGATGCAAAACCCCTTACTTGTTGCTCTATAGTTAGACTTGCAGGTATAACAGTCCAACTACCTAGGTTAGGAACGCTAGTTTAGTTGTCCGATGGCACAACAATTATTCTATGACTCAAGTACATCCAGAGTTCTCTATATACGTACATCCACCGCGACACAAACCCTGGGCGGAGTGCATTATTACGAGGTATATGAACGTGCAAAAAAAAAAAGGAAAAAAAATGACCTATGACCCATCCCGTGTTCTATCCTGTAATCCTACTCCAACTATAAAAACAAGCAAAAAGAATGTGATCCTATGTGTGCTCAAATCAGTACAAGGCAATGGTGGTTTAACTATCGTATGTGTGTGGAATCGAACTGATCAAGGAATCGCGAGGAATAGCAGAGCAATGGCCGTGAAGGCGTTTCTGCTCAAATGCAGCTGCAACGACGAGCTTGCCGAAGGCTGCAGCACGTTGATTTGGGTGCCATTTGGTGAAACACCCCTTGCGGCTTCAGGAGTGTAGCCGCTCGGTCCCAATGCGGGTTTCGGAGGAACAGCAGAAGGATCGGGGTTCACCGGAAGGTTGCTTGAACTGTCGACGCTGTAGCCTGATAACAACCACAAATAATATATAAGGGTATTGTTCTAGATTAGTGGCGAATTGAAACCGAAGAACCGTTTCAAAGGATATGGAGGTACTCACAATTAAAAAATTTCCAACCCAAGATCAACCTCTCTCGGTCAAACACAACCTTTAGTCCAGACATAAAATTCTCTGCACCCAAAGAGACCAGATAGGGTAAGCATGCTGAGGCGGATTATCATTATTGAGATCATTCAATGAGTAATTTGGAAGATGACAATTATGTTTAGCCAAATACATGTATCACTTCATAAACGTAATTAGGGCAAACAAACATCAAGGCAGTAGCTGGAATTGTTTTGGCAATAAAATTATACCAAAAGGCAGCAGGCAGAAATTACCGAAATATCTGGGGTTTTGACATAATAAAAAAAGTACCAAGACTCCTATACAGGCTAGCAAAGCAAGTCTGAAAATGAACATGACAAAGTCAAAAAAATGATAGTATTGCTGCTGTTCCATTAATTAAATATCCAAAAATCTTAGCAGTCATGCATTTGTTCTTCCCAACTCTTATCTTTTTTTTTTTGAAACTGGCAGGAGAGCTGCCTTTTAGCTTAATAAAGCAGATCGGACGACAAGTGTTCGGGGCCGAAACCCTAAAGGGCAATCTAAATGCTAATTACTAATTACACAGGTATTAATAGCTCCAGACATTTCCGCCCTGCCAGGGTCCAAACTCTTCCTTCTTCCTTGATCTTAGAGACCAGGTCCATAGGCGAGGAGAATCTTCGGTTGAAAATTCTGGCATTGCGCTCTTTCCAGATCTCCCAGGTGACTAAGATGACCACCGAGGTTGTTGCCCTCCTCGACAGATGGCCAGTGTGGCAGATTGTCCTCCACCATTTCTCGATACTGTGACTGACCGACCAAGAGGATGGCCTAAGTGGTGCACAGCCCATCCAATCTGCCATCGATTGCCAGACTCGACGAGAGTACCTACACTCTGCCCAAAGGTGTATGGTCAATTCTGGGGCTTGCCTACAAAGGGGGCAAAGGGCCTAGTTTGGCCAACCCCGCGCTTGCAGTTTGTCAGAGGTCTAGAGTCTGTTTTGAATTGCTAGCCATGAGAACTGTTTGCATTTAGGAGGCGCCGAAGTTTTCCAGATAAGACTCTGAAACACCATTGTCGTTGATCCTAGGAATTGCAAATCGTAAGCTGATTTTACTGAATATTCGGCGGTCGGAGAGACTTTAGCTCTTGCAAGAATGTCGGTTTCTCGCTATCTCGGGATGGGTCGTACACCGTGAGGCGAAAAGCCGTGCAGCAATCCTTAATTTGTGCCGTCGCCGACAAACTGTGTTCCTCTAGCTGGTTGGCTTCAACCGCAATGTGGTCTTCGTTCCACAGAAGTAGGATGACGCCACATGTGCCAAAGGCTGCCTTTGCGTGAAGTTGTGCAGCCTATGTCCTCCCAGATAGTATGCTAGCGCTTGGTCCACTACTTGAAGCTTCGTTTCTTGGAGGCAGGCGAGATGGCAGGTCGTGGATGAGAGAGTCTCATGGACCATCGTTCGTTTGGCTGGTGTGTTGAGACCTTGCTCCAACAGATGACGTTGAGGTTTGGACCAGTCATGATTGAATGGCATTAAGTGTTGTCGGTCCTCTTTGTTCTAACCACGGGGAACCTTGCCGCCAATCGTGAAGGGAGGGGATAGTGGCCGGTGGTGATGTTTGTGGCGGCGGTAAGTCCCAAGCTTGGGGCGGACTTGTCCAATCCAACTAGGGTTGTTAAAAGCGAAGGCGAACCGAAGAAGGTGTTGGTATGGCGCTTTGCTGCTGAGCGAGGTGGTAGTTAAGCCGACGGAGGCCGAGAAGGGTCCAAGAAGGAGTTTGAAACGTTGCATACTTGTTTGTTGGTACCGATTTTCTTACTAGAATGCCAGCAAGACGACCTAGGACGAAGATACAAATAGGCGTAGACGACAGTTGAGCAAAAGCGGAGGGGTCTGTGGTCGATCATGGTAGTTGTGGTCGTCGTCATTGAGTTCTGGTGCCTGCTCGCCTAGGCCACCGCAAGACCGGCCGCTGGGACACCTGGGCTGTTGCCGATCAGAGGTGGAGTGTCGTGTAGGCCTTCCCCTCCCAGCATGGCAAGGCCTCCATGATCAGCAAGGGTGTCATCCACTTGTGTTGTAAGGTGGCAATCTAGTTTGAATAGACTGGAAAGGGCCGCTATGGCCTGTTGGTTCAGTGGGTTGTTGAAGGCTTTCATGTAGTCTGCCAAGGCGTCTCCGTTGAAGCTTGCTCTTTCCGGCAGCGCCCCCATCTTGTGGGCTAGAGTCTCCTGAGCCCTCTGAAGCATGGTCTCGGTACGCCTTTTTCAGCTAAGCGCAAACTGCGTCGAACGACTGTGAGGTCGAACCTCCTCGACGACTGAGTGGGCTTGGCCAAGTCCGACGCCGGGGCGGCGAGTAGTGATTCCTCCGGAGTGCTGAAGAGCTGGTCCTCCACCCGGTGCGCACCAAATGTGTCAGTGCTTGGTTGGCGCATGCTTGCGCTACCCCCGTACCCTGCATAGGGTTTTGAATTGTGTCCAGCCCGACTTGGCCCTTCTCTTGTCGCAAAAGTGGCCTGCCTGCCGACCCATTGCACTCCTCTTGCACCTCCGCATCCGAATAGCCGTCGATGGCGGGCCCCATACTGGTCTGCCCCTGCGACTAGGGTGGGGGAGTTCGCTCAGCACTGACTTGGGGGTGTTGACAACTGGCCCTCCCAACATGGTCGCGGGGATTAGATCGCCAGCCGGTCGAGAAGCTGCCTCAACCCCGAGTGGCTTGTGCGTCGGCGCAGCAAGTAGAGGGGATCCAGCCGAGCCTTACGACATGTATTCCTATCGCCTTGATGTAAGCCTCCGCCTTGCTGAGCCAGTCATCCCTCCCCTCATGCCGCTGCTCCAGACTTGAAGAGGCCGGGCTGCCGAGGACTTGATGAAGCGCCTCCCTTAGCTCCTTAGTGTAGGAAGAGGTCTTGTAGGGTCATGTCAACTTTATCTTTGATCTCTGCTGGAGAGGGTTTGGGGAGGGCGAAGCATTCTAGGCCTACAGGGAAAGGCCCCGCATGGACCGCCCCTCCCCTTGGCATGGCTCGGCAGCGCATGTTATCTTTGTAGTAGCTATCAGCATGTCTGTGACGGGGAGACCGATCCCGGTCGCGACCCGGGACACCCCGCAGCTTGTCGCCACCCAAGCTGGGCTGCCTAAGCGTGTGGCGGCTCCCTGGTTCTGGCGATCGTCACGGTCGCGGTCGTCGTCTTTGTCTTCTTTGCACCTGAGGGTGAAGCGCGTGGGGTGCTCGTCGTCGTTTGAGTGACGTGGAGGTTGTGGTCTCCTCCGGGCACGGTCCTTCTGGTTTCCTCCTCCCTCTTCTGGCTTCCGGTTCCCAAGCTTGGACTCCAGTGTGCCATCCACAACCCCGAGGCACCAGGGCAGGCTGGTGGTGATCGGTTCGTAGGGGGCAATGTCCGCATTGGAGATGAAGTTGTCGAGGGGCGCGACAGTATGATCCTCTATGTAGTCCAGGTGGATGGTGACCTGGAAGGAGAGTCTGCGTCGCCACCGGTCCGGGGGACCAGAGGTCACCTCCGTCGTGGGGTGACTGGACTCATTGCTTCGGTTGGCGAGAGTGATCCACACCACTTTGGCAATGGTTCTCGGGTTTTCCGTCCAAGCCCAGACATTGAGCGTTTTGGTGTCCTCCTTGGCCTCCGAGATGCTAGGCACTGGAGAGAGCACTTACGGCCGATGACGCGCTCCATTAGCTCCGGTCGCCAAGCGTGATCCGGGACGCCCTCTAGGCAGAGGCGCACTCGGAAGAACATGGCCGCACTGAAGGCGTGGCTGATGGAGCGCCATGGCCGGACGTGAAGCTCCAGCCCTTCGTGATGAAATTTGCGAGCTTCGAGCACCCTGTCCAGTGAGTCTTCCTGTCAAACTTGACCAGGAACTCCTGCGGATGATGATGGGAGACAGCCAGATCAGTGCGGAGAAGGTCGAACCGCCGGCTGAAGGCTTCGGCGACCTTGCTGTCTTCGACGGCCAAGCACCCCTCTAGGACCCAAGCCACCAACACGGTCGCTTCCCAGTCGGCACAGTCCCCAGCAAGCTGGGGAGTGTTGTTGATGATGTAGTAATCCTCATCGGGCCTGGTGCCGGAAGCGCCGAGGAACGCCATGGTCACTGACTGACCTTGTTTGGGCGTGGGTCTGCTGACTGGTGAAGGTAGCCTGCCGGTCAGAGAGGGGGGTCGGGGTGACTGGCAAGGGTAGACAGCAGCTCTGTGACCGCTTCTGAGGCAGGAGAGACACCATGAAGCACTTGTCTCTCGTTTTACTGAGGAACGAGAGGTGTGTTGCAGAGGAGGGATGCTTGGGGAAATGGCGCTGGCGCGATCCTCGAGGCCGCTGAGAGTCTGCGCGGCGCCACCGGTAAGTCTTCGTCACTCTCTACCACCCCTCTTCCTCCCCGCAACCGGTGGCTTTGGTCAACGCAGTGTAAGGCAGCAGAGGGCCTCCAGCGACGTGCAGATGGGACGGGCGCGGAGCTATGGTTGCGGCAGTAGGGGAATGGGGTGACGACTGGGAGCGTTGAAGATTTTTTCCCCTTTTGCGCTTCAGCATTGAAAGCCAGTTTGTTGAGGATGGAGGAGTAGAGCTGCCTCGGGAGATGGTCTTACTGGTGGTGGGGAGGAGTTGTTGAGGGCGAGCTGCGGGATTCACTCCCTGAGCCGCGTAGCAGGAGTCGTAGCCGAGGGGAGGTGGTCTTGAATCTTGATGGTGGGAGGGTGGAGGTGGTTGGGCAGTAATGGATGGTTGGAGTAACAACCTGAGTAGGAGCATCCTGAAGATGACCCGCGCGACCCAGGTGAAGCCGCGCCCGTCGCTCCAACCGAGAGGAGAACGCCGACGTGCCTTTGGAGGGCCCGCTGAGCCCCTGTGGGAGGTCTCCGAGCCTCCACTACCTCCCCTGAGGGCTGCTTGAATCGGAAGATCGGGGGCTGCGTGCTGGCGGCGAAGACCTCCGGGTCTTGATGGCGGCAGGGGTGGAGGGAGGACGAGGGGCGGGTGATGGTTGCCGGGGGCGGCTGGATTAGGGGTGGAGGAGGTGGCGTCGCCCGAGGCCCCATCCCCTCGCGTTCTTCAGTCGAGAAGCTTCAGCTCCCCAACTCATATGATACCAACTCCATGAGGGAACTCAAATGAAGAACAGAGACTAGAGAGCTAGCCCTCTTGCACATCACAAACATCACTACTGTGGTTTACACAGAATCAATGTTTTGTGGTTTATTTCAACTAAAACAGAACAAAATTTGCAGCATTTTCAGAGCATCGGGCATCTTTAAATAGTGTAACAGTGTAGAAAGTACAGGAGCTTACCCCCTATTAAGTTAATACCCTCACTCTTCATAATAGCCAAGCAATAGCCAATTGGATTCTGTCACATCCAAGAGCAGCAAGATATAAATTACCAAGCTCACTTACATGGCTAGAAGAAAGTGCAGAATATCAATTCTATCTTACCGAAGCAGTATCTGTTATGGTAATTATTGGATCATTAACAGGAAATATGCTTCCACCTTTTGCTGTCAGGCTTACATTTGGAGTATTAACATCTTTGTTACTGGAAAGTGCAGAGAATATATCCATCAGGTATAGGTAGACAGCGGTGTGTGAATATGTAATCTATTAAGGCCTGTGACTATATAAACTTGCCTTACGGAGTAGCAATATTCAAACGGCATGGAAGAGCCAAGCTGGTTTCGGCTCTCTTGGACTTGTGCATTGAACTGAATAAGAATGAGGATATAAAAGAACCACCGTGAAATATAAAATATGGTCAAATCACAGCTGATATGGCAATGCTACTTACACTGCTAGTGATTTGTGAGTACATTGGATCGGACAGCGCCGTGAAAGAGGTACCAGAGTCAACAATAGCACTGAACTGGGTGTCGATTGATTTACTGCCCACCATAATTCCTGTGATGCTTATGTTGTAATATGGACTGCAGAAAGAAAGTGCACCAGCGTGAGGTTGAAAACCTGTTTCTTGTTTCTGAAATAGTCGAGTCCAAACAAACCTACTTTTGTTTATAAATATTCAATGGAGTTTCCTGCTGGTCCGAGCTTCCCGTGTCGCCAAAATTGATTCTACCATGACCTTCTTCTCCAAAGCACATGGAGAAGGAATTGGCAGCAAGTCCTTTGCTTGCTAGCAAGCTAGGAACTGATTTACTGTCCATACCAAGCCCAAGCAAACCATTGGGTGCAGCATTGCCTAAAAACGAACCTGTCTGGACCTGTCCACAACTGAACAGTTCACAGAAAATTCAGCATAACAAAGTGAGCCATAAGCATGTGGCAGATCATAAGGACATACCCGAATGTTATGGGAGCTGGAATAATTTTCGATTGTGCAGACTCGGTTGTCAGGTACAAGACATCCTCAACTAGTACCCCAGAGGATGAGGTGTTATCCGATAAGTATTGGATACTGTATGGGCAGCTGTTACTTGCAGCACGGCAGGAATTCTGGAGATCACACAAACTGCTAATGCACGGGACCTTTCGGCTAGTAGTCGATTTCTGAGGGCTGTACACATCGAACTTCAAATCCTGTTTAAATTTGTCATGTGCAGAAATGCAGTGAGTTAATACACATAAAGGACCAAAAGACTTGGTTATTTTTTAAGCCCGATAAGGACCCAGCTCAAGCTTGTCATGCTTGCAGAAAGGTTTTCCAAGAATCAGACGACACATGCCGTGCTTCCATGAATTTCTGCCACCAACTTTTTCATCTCTATGAAAGAACTAATCTTTTTTTTGAAACATATGGAAGAACTAATCTGTTGTGCCGTTTACAACAACCAAGTTTTTATCGTAATCCGGTAACCACCTGAAATATCTAGTCGAGCAATTAACCATCTCTAATCGTAACAAGCAATAGATTCCAAGAAGAAGAAGAAGAACACATACGCCGTAGTTGGGCGAGACGAGTGGGGCGCACTTGATGCAGTCGCAGGGCACCCAGAAGAGTTCGCTGCCGGTGTCGAGCGCCACCAGGAACGTCACGTTCGGCGTCCCCAGCGCCACCACCGCGTAATGCAAACTGCGCAACCAACCCCAACCACCACCGCCATTCTTTGTTAACCCAAAAGCGAAAGGAAAGAAAAAGAAAACTAGACAGCAACTTTTGACAATTTAATCCCTCTCGACTCGCCGGATTAAACCATGGAGAATTGGAGATGATGATAAGCTCTTACAATCCGAAGTCGTTCAGGCGGTAGGTGTCGTTGCCGTCGGCAAATGCGAGCTCCCCCCCGGCAGTGGCGAGCGACCGCCGGCGCAGGTCGTGCCCGGCCAGCGCGGCGTAGTACTCCACCGTCCCGGCCACCGGCGCGCGGTACCCCTGGCGCCCCGCCGCCTCCGCCCAGCCCCGCACCGACGCCGAGTACCGGTGGTGGACGTCCAGGCTCAGCGCCTCCGCCGCTGCCGCCGCCACGGCGGCCAATAGCAGAACCCGCACCAGAGCGGCCATACCGGCAAGGTTTCCAAAGCAAAAAAGCTTGCAACTTCACAGAGGAAAAAAAAAGGCTCGGTTCTTGGCTGGCGTCGGTATTTATCTGGAATTCGGAAAGGAGAAGAATGGAAGGAGCAATGTGCGTATCTGCAGTCTGCGTTGTGGCCGATGGTGGTGGCCGCTAGGTTCCCGCGGGAAGGGTGGGTGGCGGGGCCCGCGGGGCAGTGACCGAGCGAGGAGAAGAGACGCCAGTGCGCTGGAAGTTTCACTTGGACTGTTGCTTCCTGCCCGCCGTGGCTGCTTTTTCCCTTTGATTTTCTTGGGTTCTCGAAAGGGAAAGGCTTGGGGGGGACCGGCACCGGTAGTGACATTTGGGTTAAAAATGTTGCTTCCGATCCGAGGGAGAGGGAGAGGGAGAGGGAGAGGGTGAGGGTGGGTGGAGTCGTGGGATGGCGCCCGGCCTAACTGAGATACCTGGGTTCACATCGCGCTAGGTGTGCACTATCTGTCCATCCAATCGAAAATTAATGTGTCTAGTTAATCGTTGAGGAGAGACGGGTTAGGTTTCCAATACATCGTTATTTGTGTTATTACTATTGAAATGGACGGAGAAATGTGATATGGGTGTGTGTACCGCGAAATCCAATGGTTATGAATGGACCATGGATGAGCAAGGAGATCGCATAGGTGAAGTCAGTTTCTCAGTGTTGAGATATTTCTGTTTTGGTTTGTTGCTTCAGAAAGATTCTGATGGGGTAGTGGATTAGGCAGGTTATATTTTGCTGCGGTTTTCTATGTTGATGACTTGATGTTATTCTAATTTGATTCTGGGACGGAGACCAGAACAGGAGTCAATCTGTCGCAGTAGGATCCAAAGAAGTTTATGTCCTCTGTTTGTTCAGGTCGAGAGGGAGAACTTTTCACCCGTAGACTTGTGGTCGTCGTAGCAGTCCTCCCGGAAAGTGAAGTGTAGGCGTAGCCAGAGGTACCGTGTTCGTCTGAGGCCCCGCACGGTATTCCTTGCCCGCCCGAGGCCCGGCAAGGCATTTCGTGCCCGCCCGAGGCCTGTTTGGCTTGGCACGGTTTTAACACGTCACGTGACGGGTCAGGCTGGCACGGCAAGGACGGCGCCACGCTGGGCCTAGGAAGACAACACGACGGGTGGCACGGCACGGCACAGCCCGGTGTGGTGTGCCATGCTTGGGCCGGTCCAACACGCCTAGCACGCCAGCGCGCCCGACACGCCGACGCGTCGGTCGTGCTGCTTCTCGCCGCCCGCCTCCGCCTCCCAGGGAGCTTCGAATGCATCCATCAGAAAACCAAAACACAATACCACCAATAGCAACAACCTCCGAATGCATCCATCATACATCAATCATTTGACATCAAAAGATAAATCAAACAACATCTGTAAAACCATGCGCGGAGGAAGAAAGGGAAGGGGAGAAGAGGAGAGCCAAGGAGGGAGGTGAAGCACGGGCACTACCATGTGCCATGCGCGGAGGACCGAGGCGGCCGGAGGCCGAGCCTGCCGAGCCGATGCGCGTAGGGCCGAGACGAGGGCCGCGCCAAGAGGTAGTGGCGAGAACCAGGCTGTAGCAAGTCGGAGGCCAGAGGGGAGCGACGCGGGGGCCGGGCTGCTGGGCGCGATAAGAATCGAGGCCGAGCCGCCAGGAGCAGGCGAGGAGAGAGCGGGGAGCCGGAGAGGCACGAGCACCAGGGGCACCGGGCCTCGGGGAGCCTCCCACGATCGCACCTCCTCGCTCCACTGCCGCCTCGTCGCTCTGCGCGCCTCCTCGCCTCCTGCCCGCTCGCCTCCGCGCGCCTCCTCGCCTCCCGCCGCTCCGCCTCCCACAGAAACTCTTCAAGCACAACATCGGAGCAGAGGGGGCGATGGGGGGTGCGTCGGAGCAGAGGGAGGCGAGGGGGGCGACCGGGGGAGGAGGGCGAGGGGGCGATGGGGGGCGTCGGAGCAAAGGGAGGCGATGGGGGCGAGGGGGCTACCGAGGGAGGGGGACGATGGGGGTGATAGGGGCGAGGCTACGGGGGAAAAGAGAGAGAGAGGTGGGGGCGATGGGGACGAGCGGGGAAAGAGAGAGAAAGACCGGGGAGAGAGGGAGCGATGGGGATGGGGGAGAGAGAGAGACCGGGGGAGGGGGCGATGGGGGCAGGGAGAGAAGGGGGAGAGGCGGAGGGAATCCAGGGATAGAAGTTTTACTTTCTTTCAAATCGGTTTTGCTTTCAAACGAGCAAGCACAGTTTCAATCATGAGAGACAATGGGGATTAGGAAGGAAGAGAGGATCGTGGCCGTTGACACAACTCATTGTTTTGCATTCATTCAGATCGAGAGAGACTAGATGCTCTGCAGGCCGAGATGGTGACGACTTGATGTCATCTTGAGATATATTTTCCTCTGTCATTTTTTGATATCATAGTTCATCTCATTGTTCATCTTGTGATAGAGATAAAGATATACAGCCCTGTGTTCCTATGTCATATGTACCGTTCGAAAGGTACATGGGAATTCTCAAGTCCTATGTAAGGAATCGATCTCGGCCCGAGAGCAGCATCCTCGAAGGTTATGCAACTAAAGAGGTCATTGAGTTATGCGTCGACTAAATGGCTTAGGTGGAACCGATATGTATGCCTCTATCTCGTCATGAGGGGAGGCTGGAGAGTATCGGGACCATCGGAAGAAAAACAACCACTCCCGATTTCAACACGTGCGCTCAAACCCATTTTGCAACACATGACTCAAGTGTCCCCGTACATCGGTGAGCACAAAGACATGGTACACCAACAGAATCTAGGCCGGTCGGAGGTTTGGATCACGAGAGAGCATAACTGCAGGTTCAACGAATGGTTAAAGGTGTGATTCACTAAGAGGCCATCATTAAGTGATGATATGCTGCTATGGTTGGCAAAAGGGCCAAAATTTATAATTGTGACATGGCAAGGATACGACAAAAATGGGTACACATTTTAAACCATAGCTTAGGATAAGAAGAGCACAGTCGAAAACAGCGGTGTCTGCATAGATGTGTTTCACGAGCAGTTCAATACCACTAGGTTGAGCTCCTACTATGGGTTCATATAGAAGATTTGGGAGCTCGATTATGTATTTTTCAAGATCCCATATTTTTGTGCCATTAGGTCAAACTTCCATAGAGTGTGAAGGTCGACAAGTACGACGTCACTACTGTGGATCTCGAATGTGTCGGATATAAGGACGAATTATTTGTACTCGCTAAGCAAGTTGTTCAAGATTTTATATATAAAGGACCCGACAAATAAGAACTATCACGTAGTTCTTCATGGAAAAAGAAGGATTGTCGGAGTTAAGAATGTCGTGGATGAGGAAGAGTACAATTAATTTGACGAGTTGCCTCCTTTCGAGTCCGTGTCAGACTTGAGGAAGAACCCAGTGAGGAAGCTAGCTATATGCGCTTCGATCATCTTGAAGGGTTGTTTTTTTAAAACGAAATAGCCAAGTGGAATGATCCCACATGGTGAACACCTATTTGGAAAATTATTCCATTGTAATTAAGAAACTCGGTATATAATTAAGAGATTATTCTATTGTAATTGATTCACTAATTAAGTAATTATTCCATATGTGATTGTATTTACTTTCTTGTTTTCAGAGGGCATGGATAGCATTTCTGGAGGCTAGCCAAAAAATAAAATATTTTTCAGTTATAGACGGAACTATCAAAGGCAGTTTAGTGGAACAAACCATCTGTGATATATGTAGCACAGACGATTCCTAAGGTGCCAAAATATTTCGCCTCCTGCGCACACGTCCAAAAAATTTCCCCCACCCGCGCTGAGCATCACAAACGGTTCCATAATAGAACTGTCTGTGAAACTTTTGATACATTGTTCTTAAATATAACCGCCTGTGATATGCTCTCTTATCACAGATGGTCCTAGAATAGAACCGTCTGTGATATACTCGCTTATCGTAGACGGTTCTTTAAGAGAACCGTCTGTGTATACATTTATAAGTAGGGTCTTGCTAGGGTTTGCGTCCTTACTCCTCAGAGCTCACTCTCCGGTCCGCCTCCCCAGCGCCTTACTTCCCGTGTTCCTCCCGAGCCTCCTCTCTCCGCGCTGTCATGCCCACGTCGTCCTCCTCCCTACACCGCCGTCATCCTGAGCCTCCTCTCTCCGCACTGTTGTCCCCGCGTCGTACTCCTCCCCTACGCCGCTATCATCCCCACGCCTCCTCCTCCCCGCGCCAACGTCCTCCCTCTGCGACCCCCGACCTGACTCTCTCTTCGTCCATGCCTCCCATCAAGGTACGAGCTCACCGCTTTGAATTGTGCTAGTAAAAGTTTCAAATTATGTTGATTTGATTGACTCTAGCACTTGAAGATATTGCTTAGTAATATTGTGGGAGGTACAAGCTCACCGCTTTGGATTCTCTAATATTGTGTTATGTTATTCATGCTCATCAGATCCCTCTGTTTCATTATGTTGATGTTGTCTGGTCATTTTGCTCCATTCTGTTGGTAGCTTCTGTTCACTGTGATTTTTGTTCAGTCATTATTTATATTCCTGTCAATTGAAATATTATGTAGTTGGTTCAATAGAAATATTGTATAGTTGGTTCAATTGAAATATTGATAGTGAACATTCCCCAGGGGTGCTGGTCGTTTTCTTCGTGTTCGCCATCCGATAGTAGTACTTGAAGAGTTCCATCGACGGTGGAATCCCCAAGTATGCTTCGCAGAGGTAGACGAAGATGCTTAAGTTTGCAATGCCGTTGGGAGCAAGGTTGATCAACTCAACCTCATAGAACTCCAGCACTTGAGAAAGAAAAGGATGTGCTGGAAGCTTGAGCCCGCACTCAACGTATGCGAGGAACACCGGAATTTCTCCCTCCTCGCCGCTTGGGCAGTGCTCTCCAAAAGCCGATCTCCAAGAGATCAAACTCCTGTCGGGTAGCAACCCAACCCTCTCCAAACTCTCCAATTTTCTCTCGCTCAGATCGGAGATCGACCAGTTTGCGATGAGGTCCGACATGATACTTTCCTTTTTTGGGTGAAGAACTCAAGGAAGATTTTCTTGGAGATAGAGGCGTAAAGGTTTAAAGCACTCAGCCGGGGTCGTTTTATAGGCATTTCACTGTAATCGACTCTGCGAGAAGTCCAACGGGCAAATACCTTTTCGCCTGGCGGACAGAAAGACTTTTTCCTTTTTCCAAAGCAGTTTCTCAACTTTAAAATGAATACAGACCGCCTCGAGTCCCACGGCATTTAATAAGAGGTATGTTCGATATGATTGCATCGGAGAACGTGTCCACACGACCAACATTCATTTAAAAGTTCGGGGGCTAGCTGTTGAGGATTAAAATATTCATATATTATCTTAATATATGATAAAGACCATACGTCTTCGTGGTCGTAACTTCTAAGACCACCGACCTAACTGGTCGTAGGTATTACGGAAGTTATATAATAAATACCCTGGTCGGACAAAGTTCTAAACCTAGTTCACGACCAGGTAAGTGCTCGTAAAGCTATGAACAGGCGTCTAGGTCGAGTCCCCGACAACGCCACTCACTATGTGATGAATGAACCACGTGTTTCATATTTCGCATAATACAACACTATCACGGTTGATGATTTAACGTCTCCTAAATCAATAACCGTAGAACAGTTGACGTTTTCACCAACCGCCTTTGCAGTTAGTGGAACCGTCAAACTGCCGTCTCTTCCCGACCAGACGCGTCGCTCCCCAACGGATGTCTCTTCATGGGATAACTACCACCGCTTCATCAAGTACTTAAGGAGGACCATGGAAGGCCGGAGAGACAGAGGACACGGGGTACAGAACAACAGCAAAAGCAGAAGACATCAAGCAAGACATAGCAAAGTGTTGTGTTTTTAGATACTCCCAGTGTTTGTAATTGTGAGTTCATAGCAATAAAGAGCAAGTCAGATCCACTCCCAGGAGTCACGCATATTTTTCCTCTTTTCATTTATATATTCATAAGATCGGCGATTTGATCGTCGACATAACTCTATTATAGTCTTTCTTCGTTTGAAATGTCTGAGAATAACTTTTTGGAACCACGTAGGTCGTTTAGTGCTTATGTTGCCGGGGGGAGGGACACACAAGGAATCGGGCACCACACTGCGACACAGGACACGATTTTCGGTTCCCGCTATAGCACAATAATCCTATATCACACTTCATAACCTGGCCTCTCGAATTGACTATGTCTATATCATATATCACACTTCTATTTTTGTAGTGTCACCACAACTACTACAAGGCAACGCATGTGTATTCTACGTTTGTCATCATATGTTGGAAAATTACGAGTGCTAGGACAAAGGATCCATATGTTTGTCAATTAATCTCGCAATAATTATTTCGTAATTATGTATATATGAATATATATATATATATATATATATATATATATATATATATATATATATATATATATATATATATATATACTCTTGCTAGCGACAGGGCATGAAAACACCAGAAAGTGTCTTCCATCTGGACTTACTCGCGGACGTTCGAGGACTGCTCGCCGCCTTCATCACGGATCATTAAACAAAATTGAGAGTTTCACCCCGGCGACACCGATTTATTATAATTCACTTTGAGTTATAATCAAATCACTTTGTAATTGATTTTGAGTTTTTAATTCACTTTGAGATGTTCTATATCAAATCAATTGTGATATATTTGTTTTCTGCTTACTTATTTTCAGAGGGCATGACTAGCATTACCTGAGGCTAGCCGAAAAACCAAAATATTTAGGTATAGAACAAACTATCACATACAGTTTTGTAGAATAAATCGTATGTAAATGTATACTATCACAGACTTTTATTTTTACTAATCATCTATGATATATATAATCATAGACGACTACTACTAACAATTGTATGTGATATGTATCCAATCACATACGATTACCACCAATAATCGTCTATGATATGTCAGATATCATAGACGCCTACTATTAAAAACCTTCTGTGATATTTATGATTTCACAGACGCCTACTATCAAAAACCTTCTGTGATATTTATGATTTCACAGACGCCCCAATAACACAGACGGTTAGTAAAAATAACCGTCTGTGATATCCTACATATCACAGTTGATTTTTGATGAAAACCGTATGTGACAGTAGGTATTCATAAACGGCAATAAAAAAATTATCTGTGTTGTGGTTTTTCACATACAGTTCATAAACTGTCTGTGATAATCATAAGTTATCATAGACATATAGATTCAAATGGTTTAGAGTCGTTTGCGTTAACTCCGTCTCCGGTGTTTCAATACACATATACTACGTTACCTATGTGATGATTTTCAATCCAAGATCAAGAGATCCAAGTACACGCCTGGCAATCGTCCTCTTGCTATCCAACCACCAGTTAAACAATCATATCTTAAGCGGATCTCTCTGTCTGTTGCAGAATTTTGTCACATCGCACGGCTCGAGTGGCACCCCCCGGGTAGTGCCAGCGGAAGAACGTCATGTATCAACCCAACAAGGTCACATCTCACATGCATAACATTCATAAGATAAGAGCAGATACGACGGAGCTTGATTTGAGAACCACCTAATCGGTAATCGGTGATCACTCACCGGTGATAGCTGCAGGTATACAACGCCAGCACGACGCGTAAACCAAACCACGCCAAAAGAAGAAGAAAAAACGATGGTTTGCATGCATATAAAAATGCTACTTATTGTGAGGATCTTATCATGACGAATTGACAATAAATACGTACAGGGGAATCCTCCGTCATCCATGCCTGCCAGGGCCCTACGTTACGTGCTCGATTCGATCTTGCGACCCTGGCCTGCACTGCAGTTGGCGACGCTGCTGCTATGATGGCGTCACAGAGCACGCACCGGCCGGTGCCACACAAATCGCAGCCCGATACACCGGAGCTGAACGAAGCACGCATTCCCTTCGGTCCAGGAGACGCGGCTCGTAACAAGGAAGCAGAAAAATTGAGATGTAAACGTGGCAGGGAAGGGGACGAGAGAGCGAGTGAAGAGAGAGAGAGAGAGAGACGAGAACCGGTGGAGTCAGCCGTGAGCCGTCACCAGAGGATCTAACAAATTTTCAAATCGTAGAACAAAATCCGATAGATAAACTCTTTAAATCAGGTGTGATAGGTACGATTGAAACTCCTTCAACTAAATAGTCGTCGGGCTCCTTCGACTAGAATGTAGTCGAACTCTTTCGACCACGTAGTCAAAACGATAAACAGTACTCGAAACGGTCACACGATTGGTTTCAGAAGTAGTGCCGATCTTTTTATCTTTTTTATTTTTTCAACTCACGACTTCAAAACTCAACTATGTACTTCTCGGCTTAACTTTACATGGCACTATAGCCTGTTTTATATACACACACAAACTCAGGCCTAAACCGACTCATATACACACACGACTCCGGAAATAACTCGGACTCGGCTGCAACTTCTATGTATCTTACCTAAACTCAATTTCTTCTAATCTTGTACAAGATTAAAATACCAACAGTCACCCCTTAATCTTGTAACAAGAATAAAAAAAACACTCCATTTTGATCATACTGATCTTCTCACGTATTTGAACTTTTAAGCCTTCCATTTTTTACTCGCACTTCCATGCGCCGTTTCTTCCAGGGCAATACCGCCCTACCGCTTGCGCTTGCTCCACCATGAGCCATGTACAAACCAACGCCTGCCGCGCCTCGCACCTGGACTGAACTCGTCCTTCCTTGCACGCCCGCCTAGGCTGGAGCACTTGCTCCCACGGCCGTCTGGGTTTTGCCATTACCTGAGCCTCTCGCTCCTCTCTCTTGGATCAAGTCTGCCCACTTCCCCCGCGTACATCTTAGCTGAGGTTACACCGCCTCTTCCTCCTGCAGAGGCACTGATCTCTTCGTTCGTTGCATGCTCGTGAACAGCTTCAAGCACCAACTCTTGCTGATAGGACCCGCAGCCTTGAATTTTTGAGACGTCGCTTGGTGCATGCGTGTGGATTGCATGCATGTGGGGCCCGCCATCTCCAGCAGTGTATGCATGCTTGAGGTGCATGCTGCTTCTTGCGTCAGGTCCTCCCGAAGCGCAGCCTTCCCTGCCACTAGCTTGGCCTCTGTCGCCGAGTCCTCCTGCGCCTGTATGCGTCTGGGGCCGACTTGGGCTGCTGCCCGCTACGCCTGCATGTGTGCCTACCTGGGCGGCTGCTGCATGAGCGTGTGTGCTGCCACCCTCAGCAGTACCTAGTGCAACATGTCCCTGGATCCCACCAGTTTGACCACCCGAGCCACTTCCTTGCGTGCCTCCTAACCCGCCGCCCGGGCCACCTGTATGTACGCCGCGCTCTTCATGCTCGTGGGACTTGCTGCCCCCTACAGCGTCTAGTGTGCCTGACTGCGTCCCGTCTGGACCTCTCGAGGCTTCGCATACTGTGCCTCTTGCGCCAACTATGTGCTGCCCCTGGGTCCTGCTATGTCCTGGTTTAATACTCCAGTTCCACTCTGGCTTCTCCAGATCATTTTCACAAACCAGTTTACAAGTTTTCAGGGAAATTTTGTATGATTGGTTGGAGATTTTTTCACCTTCATCAGCGGATCTTTGTTTTTATCATAGACAAGCAAGAACTCATCCTACAGCACCACCCTGCACCCTTCTTCAGCTAACTGCCCGAGACTGAATATGTTGATGCACAAACTCGGCATAAAATAAATTTCAGATAGCAACTTATGATTTCCATTTTTGTATTGTAACAACATTGTTCCTTTGCCTTTTATCTGCACCGTGGAGCCATTGCCAAACTTGACTTTACCCGTAATCTTCTCGTCGAGCTCATGGAATATGGAGCGATTTCCCGTTATGTGACTGCTTGCTCCATTGTCCAAGTACCACTTATCAGTGTGATCGTGGTTACCTCCCTCCGTGCGTAGTTTAAGAACTACGTTCTCCTCGTTCAACATCTGGCACCTCTTCAACACATTAGGAGAGAAGTAGGACCGGCTCGTCGTCTTCGTTTTCACAAGTTCAGATGAGGTTTACCTCCTTGTTTTTCTTCTTGTTTTGGCAATCCGGAGCGTAATGCTCATACTTGTCACAATTGAAGCACTTTTATGTGGCTGTGGCACTCGAACGCGCAGTGACTGTATTTGTCACATTCAAAACACTTTATATGTGACTTGTCATGAGATCTGTCACCACCGTCTTACCTAACCTAGTCTCCACATCCTCCTTTGCCGTCTTGGTCACTCTGGCCGCCTCGCTCCGCTTGCGCCCACGCTCGTGGCTACATGATGAGCCACGATTGTCCTCCTTCGACGATTCCCTATGAAACTGCCTGCCACCACCATTTTGTTGTCGCGCATGCCACTTAGCCTGAGTGAACAGAAGCTGGCCCTCGGTGTTTACATTATTGCTGCAACGAAGGATTTGCTCCTCATATGCCTTCAACCGACCAATCGCCTCTTCAAATGGCATTGCATCAAGATCAGAGTATTGCTCGATCGATGCCACCAACTGAAGGAATTTGTCGGGCATTAAATCAAGAAGCTTCTTGACGAGTGTGGTATCCTCCAGAGTAGCACCAATAACACCGTACTTGGCCGCCATGCCACTCAATTTGCCAACAAACTCGTCGATCATCTCCCTTTCCTTCATGCATAATGCCTTGAATTCGCTCTTCAAGATCTGCGGTCGTGCCTTCTTCACTCGGTCAGCTCCGAGATACCTCGTCTTCAGACTGTCCCAGACTTCCTTCGTTGTTTTCTTCATCGCAATCTGCAAAAAGAACGTCCTCTGGAACAACCTGAAAAATGAAAACCCGTGCCATCTTGTCCTTCCTCACCTCCACGGTCACTCCGACCGCTGGTGTTATGGCCTCCCAGACACCCTGGGCATCCATAATTGCCTCCATCTTGATCGCCCACGTCATGTAATTGGACGATGTCAGTAACAAACAGTTGAACTGCACGCCGCCGCTCTCGCTCGCCGCCTGCTGAGTGGTGATCGTCATGGTGTCGAATCTGAGGTTCTTAGGGTGTGATGCGAGCTCTGATACCACGTGTAGAAAGTCATTAGAGGATCTAACACACCCCCAAGTCATAGGACGGAAGAAATCCGATAGACCAACCTTTTCGACCAGGTGTGGTCGAAAGTCCTTCGACCAGGTGGTCGTCGGACTCTTTCGACCAGGATGTAGTCGGACCTTTCCGACCACGTGGTCGAAACGATGAACAATACTCAATAAACAATACTCGATGAACAGTATTCGAAACGATCATACTGTTGGTTTCGGGAGCGGTGCTCCTCTTTTTGTCTTTTTTATTTCTTCAACTCACGACTTCACAACTCAACTCGGTACTTCTCGACTAAATTTTACATGTCACTATGGCCTGCTTTATATACACACGTAAACTCAGGTCTAAACCAACTCACATGCGCACGCGACTTCGAAACAACTCGGACTCGGCTGCAGCTTCTACACATCCTAATCTTGTACAAAATTAAAATCCCAACATACGCGCGTGTTGTTGGTACCTGGAACGCTGCCTCCCTTGCGTGCTAGTTTCGCTTTCTCCTGATCTTGGCTAGAGCAACATGGGGGGGCTGGGGGCGTCTAGTTGTTGCTAGTTCCTGACCTGGGCGGTGTACTCTGACTCAGCGGCCTGTGCGAGACTCGCATCAAGTTTTCAAGTTCTTTTCTTACTCAAGTATGCATGAGATTGGTAGGTGCATGCATGTGCTGGGGCCGCTGCGAGACATGGTAATATGGCATGCATCATCAGTGATCAGGCGCACCTGACATGTGCACATAGCCTATCTCCACGTCCATGGCCCAGATCACCTCCACCTCCCACTTCACTTCATACTTCTTTGCGAAAACCCCCACGCAAATTCTTCTTTCTTCGTCCCCCCACACCAACAGCCCGAGCCCATTCGCTTCCCCCATTCCCCACTCACGAGGTAGGGTTCGGAGCATCCGTGCCGCCCCGCTGCTCTGTGCTGCGCCCCCCTACGTCCAGCTGTTGAGGCATTGCCGCCATGTTCTCTGTAGCAAACATGGCAAAGTCACAAACTGAGAGTCTGAATACATCTTTAGTTCATGTTGTTCTGCAGGTGAATGCATTCCCTATCACTGTCATGTTTGGCATGTGTTCTATTTTCCTTTTCATGGCAGCAATCTTGCAGAGGCGGCTAATGGTTGCCTCTGATCTTCACAGATCAACAAGTATGTTCTCTTCATTCTATTTTTTATGTCTTCAAATCAGATGCAGGTTTTCTCAATTGTTAACTGTGGGTAAAACTCCTGAAGAAGCTGTAGACATGACCGTGGAAGATGAGCCACTAAACCCTTAGAAGGCACCAAGACCATAGATGCGAATCGGACATCAAAACAAGCTCCAACTCCAAGTGCGTTCCATTGGGCTGCTGAATAAGATGTAAATCAGAAGGCTGGAATGAAACCCAATTTAGTTTGCTTTGTTAGGTTTGGTGCTCTCATAGTATTCAGTTTTGTCAGGAGAGAGAACACGGTTCAGCTTGTATTGATCTACACACGGCACATTAGAGCTTGACATAGTATCCCCATTTCCCCCGCTTTCTTCTTGTGTTTGCTAATAGGATCATATTTGTATAATCTCTCATGCAGCTCTAAGACAAGAAGCAAGCAAACACACACCGAAGGTGTACCTCGGTTCTTCAGGTCCCAGCCTTTTTCTGAGTCGTAGTGGTCACACTCACATGGTTGACAGCGGCTGGAGCTTGGTTTTGGTCGTTCGGCCACGTTCGGCGAATGCCCAACGCATCGCACTGGCAGTGGCCGGCACAGCATAACCAACCACAGATGCAACACATCACTTATTTCTCCCCGGAGACGATGGCCAAAAGGAGATGGTTAGGCTCAGGTCCAATCACACAATCTCGCCAGGATTTGCTGATCGAATCAGAGCGAGCCAGCACCCTGTTTTAAGAAACAAGATCCAAGGCCAATCAATCGCCCATTCACCAGGTTGGGTGGCAGGCAAATTAGTGCAGGGGTTCCGCACCTGATCAGCTGCTGAGCTCGGCCGATGGTGACCGTCCACCAAACCAAATCCCAAACTCCAGTGAACTTGACAATTGTCAACAGGCATGGAACTCGACGGCCATGTAGCAAGCAGCACACGCTACTTCACCAACCCATCAGTCCATCAGTCTGTTAAGATCAAAGATTACATGGAACCTCCGAAATAGATAAAAATTCAGACAACATAGAACCTGGGAAATAGATCAAAAGATCAGAGAATAGAACCCGGACTTGTGTCACTGTTCAGTAATTCAGCCTGAATTTTCCGCTGATGGTGAAATTTTGATACGATGCTCGTACGACCATTCTAACTCACGTGACACAGCACCTTTTCTTCCTCTCATGCCCTACCCCAAGACCCAACCTTCTCTTTTCCTAGCTAGATGCTGCCATGGGCGCCACTCTCACGCCCCGCAGCCACAAATCACCGGCGGGATCGAGTTCCGCCCCACTGGCCAGATCAAGATTCACGCCATCGAACATGAGACGAAGCATGGAGGTTCACTCATTGCTGGGTTGTGCGGCTGGACAACGATTCCTACAATACCGGCAACCATGTCAAACTCCTGGGACCCTCGCTCAAACATGAAAAGCGTTGGGTAATTCGCGGCAAGATTAATCGAAGGAGATGCGATTCTTGTGAATTGGGCAGAAAATGTTGTAGCATTTGGTTTTTTGATCCCTTTGTTGTTCGGATGCGATCTGGTTGTATCGGTACTTTGTTGAACCATAGACTGTGCTGCTAATCGCTTCAAGGAAGACGACGATCTCGCGCCACGGGCGGAGCCGGCGGTAGCCAGCTTGTGAAGCACCCCACGGCACTTAGCAAGGAGGTCGAGCACCCCGGCGGCGCTGCCTTGGCTCGGCGAGCACGTGCACCGACGGAATAACCCGGCTAGGGGAGGACGACCCCAGACCAACTTGTTGAACGACAAAATTACTAGTTACCGCCTACACAAGATTGTCTCGCCTTAACACAGGGTATTGTCAAACAAATACCACCGAGGCACAACCAATGGAAAATACTATTGATCGGCGCGAAGCTTACACACAACAGCTGTTAGTACATTAGCCAAGCACCGATATCCTTCACAAGACACTTCCAAGTACTTACATAGAAGTAAACATATCGATTCTATCACCATGCTGCGCAACAAGGGGATCCAAGATGCTGACCCATGTGCTGTAGCCAATAGGCGATCCACCTCCAGGCTGAAGGAAGCCGTTCACAAAGAAGAACGGCGCACCAGCTACCCCTCTTGTGCACCCATACTAAAGCAGAACGAATCCATAATTTCAGATATATTTTTTCAACGGCACCAACAATAAACAATTCAATAAAGATGCTTAAAACTTCTAACAATGTACTTGATACAATATGCAAAGCTGACCTTGAAAGATACCCTCGTTGCCAAGTCAGTCCTCACATCGCTAAAGCATGATTGGAACTCGGACACTGAATTACCAACAGCCTGTGCTGCCATCTTGGACATCTCACCAGTGGTAGCAGTGCTCGACAGTGATGATGTCATAGAGTTGGAGAATTTATCCTGCTTGTGTTAAATTCAATATATATTAGCAAAACATTTATGCCCGAGCACTAGGAAAAAGGGCTGCGGTAGATGAATTGTTTCACACAAGAGAGCTATGTGGCTACAACTCATTTGAGCAGATGTAGTGTTCCTTACGAGGATAGTGAAAGATAGAAAAAATTAGAAGAATCTCAAACAGGAAAAATTTATCCTGCTACATGGCTACCTTACTAATAAATTTTTGAAATCATGATAAAGTATTCAATCACCCCCCCCCCCTCCCCATGGAGCAACATTAATCGACTATAAGAAAGGAAACCACAACTTGCATATGTAAAGGATAAACCAACATATTGGCTGAAATGGTGACAGAATATCAAAACGGTTAACTGTTAAAATAAAATTGGTACGGACCTGGTTCTTGAAGAACAGCTCCAGCAACAGATACGTTGATGACGAGTTGAACTTGTTAGCTATATAAAGTGCACGGCAGGCATGGAATGCATTGTTGTGGTATCTGCAGTTTTGTAGTACAGTGAAAATATTTGAAGTGAGGTGTATGGCACCTTCTGATACAACAATCATAGCTAATGCTTTTGTACTTTACAGTTTACACAACTGAAAATGCAAGCTAACCCTGTTTAAAATCTACTCTACAACAGTGAGAAAGAATGTCTGCAGTCTAGCACAGATAAGCAGCTCTGATACCCAGAACCATGTATGGGCTAAGTGTTACCTAAATTGAAAACAGCTAACATGCTCAGATTAGGGAAGTACAACTAATGGTTTGAAATAGCCTAACCTTGATTGATAATTTACACATGCACCTGATCCTTCAAGAACTAGGTTATGTTTTAGCAAATAGCATGCTTGATTATGAACCTCATTCTGTACCATTTGATTCACTGTTTTGTGATGGGAAATCTCCTCAAATAAACCAGGAACTCCAACAGTTCTCAGATGTTTATTCCAAAGATAACCGGTTAAAAAGAGCCCCTACGACAATCCTATGCCATGAATTGCTGCCAGCCAATGAAACAGCGCATGTTCAAATTCAGTACAAATCACACAACAGTACAACACCAACCAGGAACAACATCTGAGCCAAATAACATACATATTGAATCCCTTTGTCAACAAAGGGCACATCCATGGAAATATCCAGTCCAATTCTTAAATATTCGAGTCTCAATGACAGAGCAATTGGCTTGCCATCAGGTACTTTCCATCTTCTGACCATTCACAAATCACAACTCCTTTCCACCAACACCTAATCCGTGACACCATACACGTTTGTAATGTTACTGCAACTATAGTCATTTCTTTGATCAATTTCAACTCAATACTGCAGTGTATACTTGAGGACCCTCCCCGAGTTTGCCATTCTACAAATTTTCCAAATTAATTACTGAATTACTTAGTGAGACCACTCAGACTTGCCAAGTTAATACGCTAATCTACCCAGATTTACCGAGTTGATCTGAGGTCACTTTAGCGAGACTACTCCGACTTGCCAAAACTACACTGTTAAAGCATGTCAGTCACTTCAATAGGAGTCTTAGGATCAATTAGCTACTCAGAAGACACTCCCATGTAACTGTGCAGTTGTGTAATGCTCCAAAACCACTAAAAATTTCAAAATTATGACAAATACTACTGGAACTGGAGCACCACTAAAACGATCCCATGACCCTGGAAGACAGATCAGTGTAACTACGGCGATTGATCAGATTGAGAAACCAGCAGGAGAGGAGAAGAGATAAAAAAGCGGTGGTGGCGCGGTCTTACGGGAGTGGGAAGGGGTGGACGATGAGGGAGACGCGCGGGGTGTAGCGGTCCACGGCGAGCTTGAGTGGCTGCCAGGCGTCGCGGCTGTCGGGGCAGAGCGGGTCGAGGAAGGCCTCGACGAGGACGGTGTCCTTCCAGGCGGCGGCGGCGCCGCCCCGTAGGCGAAGCCGTCGTAGCGCGGCGGCACGGAGGCCTGCACCTGGAGGACGAGGAGGTAGTAGGAGCATGACGCGGCGAGCGCGCCCAGGAGGAGGAGCCGCCGGAGCAGCGGCGCGCGCGGCGGCCTCGCCATGGCTCGCTGCTGCTGGTGCCTGCGCTCTCCAGTGGTCTCGGAGTCAATCGCGTTTTGCTCCTGCGACCGGGGAGAGCGAGAGGAGGGCATGATGTGATCGTCATCGTGGAATTAATCGAATTTTTCTTTTTCTTTTTTTTCTCTCCGTTTCTTCTTCTTCTCTCCTTTTTTTTCTTGAGGGGTTTCTTCTTCTCTCTGACTGGCGTGCCGATCCAACTATCTAGGCCCAAAGCCTCTAAAAGAACGAACTATCTAGGCCTAAGATTAGTACAGCGTCTAGATGGACCGGCAGTCTGGGCTTGTCCTTGTCCAATATTTTTTTTTTGTAGAAAGACGGCTAGATCCCTTGGGCCATAATGGACAGGCAGCAAAATTCCTTTGGGCTTTCCTTTGGTTCGGGTTGGTGAATGATGAAGCAATTCTTTTTTAGTAAATTTCAGAAAACCACAGAGGTCTGTAATGGTATTCGTAGAAAACTGATAAAAAAACAAATTACAAAAATAAATAGTCGACTCAAAAAAATAGTAAAATTTGGTTCCTGTTGCCGGTTGAACTGGCGGCAGCCGACAGATACCTTGCCTCACTTCTCTCGCCAGTTGAACTAACGACAGGAAATGAATAGTCATCTGTCATCAGTTCAACTAGCGACAACAACGTATCACCAGCAATAAAAACCCTAAAAAATCAGACCAAACACATTTTAATTCAAAAAAAAAGAGAGGAGGAGAGGGAAAGAAGAAAGGTAGCGAAGCTCTGCCAGTTCATCGCGAATGAGAGATGACGGAGCATCAGATCCGATCGACCATCTTGCAGGTATATTTTTTCGAACTTTGTATATTATGTCCAAACATTGTCGGTTAGTAAACAAAAATAGCGACATATAATTTAGTAGAATATATTAATATAGTGCAATTATGTAGTACATCTTTTGAGCTATGTACGAGGTAGGTAGAGGGTAATGTAAGTAATACCAGTTTTATTTAGCTCCTCATTTGTGCGTAGTAATTATATTGTTAATACCGAAAGTTATTTTTTAAGTAGGAAACTAGCATGACACGTTTTAAAATTTTTAAAAAACCGTAGCAGCTAATTAGGGTAGGTAGAGCCTAATCGAATTAATCGCAGCTTTATTTAGCTTTCTATTTGTGTGCGTTAATTATATTATTAATGTTGGGAATTAATTTGTAACCAGTAAAATAGCATGATACGTTTTAAAATTACAAAGAAAATCTGGAGCAACTAATTAGGGTAGGTAGAGCCTAATCGAAAAAAATCCCAGCTTTATTTAGCTCCGTACGTTAGGTAGAGTGTAATCGTAGCTTTATGACTTGTCGCATAATTTTGATTTCTATTTGTGGTTGGTAATTAGTTTGCTAATGTTGCTTCGTATTATCTTTTTACATATTTCGTAGTCTTTACAATGTATGCACTAAATTTTTAGGTATGGCGGATCCAGACCACGCTGCCGAGTGGCCGTACAAGTTGCTTGACCTAGCTATTGACCCACATCACCGTAGCCACCTCAGTATCATCCTCCCCTAGGAGGGCGAGGTGTCGATTGAGCTTGGCGCGTTGCGCCTGCACGCGCCCATTAGGGCCTGAAGGTAGCACCCCAGCTGAGTGACGATGTACGTGCCATTGCGATTTTCGTGTACTCATTTGTGGCCTAACTACTACGTGTGGACTAACGTTCGTTCGAAACTTGACCCGGCGCAGGTTGAAAGCGGTAGGCCTCCTTCCGCTGGCACGGATGGTGGAGGCGACGTGGGAGGACGACCAGGACCGCGGTCCTGGTAGTCCGTACAAGCATTTTCCATACTACCAGGCCCTACTGATGGCGTTGGTCAACCGTTGGAGGGCGGAGATACACACGTTTCACCTCCCGTGTGGGGAGATGACGTCGACGCTACAGGATATGAGCTTCCTGACCGGGTTGCCCTGCACAGGCTTTCCCATGGCGGCGTATGAGATCTCACCCACGCGACACATAGAGTTCCTGGTGAGGTTCCAGGATGTTCTGCTGTCGGGCAACGATTACCACGAGTTCAGCATCCCGCACAACCGACGCTGAGGTGGATCTGCCAGTTCTACGTAAGTCTTCGTAACTATTGTCCTCTCGCATTAATTCATTTGTGAACCTTGTTGACGTATATATATCTTTTTGCAGCCCGAGCGTATGGCGGAGGACGCACCCGACGAGGCGATGAGGAGGCACTTCGAGGCCTACCTGCTGTGGCTGTTTGGGTGGGTCATGTTCCTGGGGTCCCACGGCGACAGCGATCGATAAGCACTACATCCGCTATGCACGTGAGCTTGCACTGAGCATGCCGGCATGGCGATCATGAATGATGCATACGTTTGGACGGCCTGTACAACAGAAATCCTCACATTCTTCGGAACCACAACCAGTTGTCTATGTTCTCGCTTTCAACGAAAGCGAATGCCACGGAAAGAACTTGATTGTTGCCATCCGTCGCTATTGCGGTCAGCATCTAGCCTTGTACTTTCCAGTTAAGAATGTGCCATCTACGCACAAGATTGGACGGCAGTGCCAGAATGCATTGATGCATGAACCAAAGGCGAAGAATGCTCGTTGTAGTACCATCTTATCAGCCCACTTCGGATGTGTGGCGCTTGAATGTTGACATAAGTGTCTGGATTCATGTCTTGTATGACTCGAGTAACCCTTGGAGGTTGTGGTAGGAATCCTCGAACGTGTCGAACCTTAATTCCACTGCCTTCTGTTTTGCCTTCTAAGTCTTAGCATAGTTGATTGTGTAATGGAACCTTACCTCAATCGCACGAATGATGGATCGTGGCATGAAATCAAGATTATATATGATCTCACCATACATGAGTTTGGCGATGAAGCCTGATGACAGGTTCCTGTGGGATTGCACTGACTCAGCGATGATGCATGTGTGGGGACTACTATAGAGCACTTCTAGTAGGTGTCCCACATAGGTTGAAATATGTGCACTCGCCAAGGGCATCCCTCTATTTTGCACTTCACGTCGTAGCATCTTGGGATAGACTTGACGACTGTGAATGTGCACCCCACCAACAAGGCCCATAATTTGACCGCATCCTACACGACCTCTTTGCATTTGTACACAGCTCCCTGCCTGACCTCGCTCTGGTTGTACTCCCACGGCACACGTGAGCCTTAGTCGACGACGAGGTTTGTCGAACTGGTATGTGTTCCACTCGGATGGAATTGTCAGCTGGTCCACATCTTCCTAGTCGTCGGATCCTTCATCTTCTGACAATGCATGGTAGTCTCGGGATTCCTGGTCCATCCTTTGCACAATGGCTTTCAGCTCCTCACCCTCGTCAGCAAGCCCACTAGCTTGTCTGACTGAAGGAGCTACTTCTTCGGGGTATTCGCCGACAGCATCATCAACTCCGGGAGCTTCGGCAACTGTATGCATCGCGTAATGACTGGAGTCACCAACTTCTTCTTCGGCATCACCACCCCTTCTTGTTCAACCGCGAATGCAAGAACAGGCTTGGCATATGCCTGAGCCAGAAGGACCAAATCCCACCCTCCCTCCCTCGCCACGCGTAAATATGATTGTCATAACTTTGTTTCCTTCAGCTGCACTAGCTCCAAATATGTGGGCTGTGTTGCTCGAGGGGCAAGACAACTCAATCTCAGATCATACACATCACGGTCCAGTTGGAATGTGTGAAACAACCACCGTATCAGAGCGCCCCATGTACGCCTATCTGCTCTTGGCATGGACACAGTCGCCGATTGGAAATAACGTAGGTCAATCCCCTTGGGACCCTCTAATATATTCCCTGGACCGTAGTGAATTTTGAAATTGGTGACGTCCGACATAATTGATGCACTGCACCATGAAGAATATTTTCACGATTAACCACATATCTTAAACAAGAGTATCCACTAAAAAGAATTATGTACAACATACTACACTACGCAATAGTACATCCAAAACTATGTAATCCATTTGGTTCAAAAAATTACTTCACAGATGGACAACCGAATGGGCAGCGCTTCGCTGGCTTCTCTCCTCCCCTCTACTCCTCTCCCTTCCCTCCTCATATTTTGTATGAACACAAATGAATCCTATGCCGAATTTTAGGGTTTTGTCGAGCTTTTATAGGGTTGGAGTTCTTGTCGCCAGTTGAATCGGCGACAGAAGGTGGGCAGGGTACCGGTTGCTAGTTGAACCGTGATAGAAACCATTTTTGCTATTTTTTGGGCTGATTTTTTTGTATTTTTTATAAAAAAAAATATTATTAAAAAAATCGTGGCAAACGACGTATACTTTGGGTTGTGGCACAATACTCCTGGTTTTGTGGTAACGAGGCTTCACAGAACAAACCTCACTTCATCTAAATCCATGCATCTGACATATTTGGGCTCAGTGACGTCTGTAGAACGAAAATAGAGAGGGTGTTAATAGAATAAATTTGTCATAAGATGAGTTAGCAAATACACATTTAAATATCGTGTGCAACCCAAATTGATATATAAATTATGAGGAACAAAGCTAAAATAGAAAATACAGTAAATGTGATATTTTAATAACGGATAATACGTTTTGAAAATCCAAAATAATCTTTAAAAACTAATTAAATTTATAATGCAAATAATGGCATAGGTGGTGCACCAGCAGAGCCGGTGCTCCGGCTCCCTCTTGTCCCACGGTGGATCCATCACTGTTTGGACCCACCAAAAGCTCCCTCACTTGTCTAGCTTGGCTTGTCGAGGTGTATCGGTGCAACACACTGGAAGGCATCGCTAAATAAAAAATTCTTCGCCTCTTCCTCCGCCTCCGCCTCCGCCTCCGCCTCCCGTCCATTCACGCTGCATCGACGCAACTGCCTGGCATTTTACGGCTCCACGCCCTCCTCACCGACTCCCTCGCTGCCCAGTCGCCTCCCCCTCGTCGCGCTCCTCGATGTCGTCCGTCGGCCCCCGCCAAAGAGCCACCGCGTCGCATCCCCCAATCGGCCATGAAGTTGCCGGAGGCGGTGCGTGATACTACTAGTACTACTATCACAAGGAACCGACAATGCGTTTCTGGGCGTGCTTCGTATTTTCCTAATAGCAAATTCTTTTTGAACGTGAATGGATGGATCTTGGATCTTGGATCTTGGTTAGTCAATGCTTAGCTGTAAATATACATAATGCTATATTAAGACATATGAACATCTGGATTCAGCACACAAGATGTGAAAAAGAAGGAGAAAATAATTTCATCGGGGTTACAAATTAGCATATGTTTACCTACTAAACAAATGTCAGGACATAACATGCACGTAAGAAAGATAGATTCATTGGTCTTGGGCTCTGTTTGATGCATGAAAGAATGTTGAGCTTGATAAACTCAAAGGTCATCTCTGCTATGCTACATGTTTTCGGATTTTAGATTCAGGTGTCGATCAAAACGCTGTCAAATGGAGCCAAAATTTCAATTGTGAGCCCATCAATTGCACATAATGCCGAGAATTTCCAATTAGACTGGGACAATTTTATCCAACTCTGAACCCCATCGCTTATAACTCTAAACCCCCTGGTCTACCCTGTAAACGACCAAAATAGCTCCAGGACCTAAAATTGTTGGAAGGGTTACAACGAAACAAAAACAAGAAACAACAATGGAGGATCTATTCATACGTAGAAGCGACAGAGGAGAGGGAGAAGGTCGCACTCACAGATTCGAGCACAAGTCGGCGACAAGGAGAGGGATGTGTTTTTAAAGGATAGGGTTACATGCCCCAAGCCAAAATAACGTAGGGTTTTCTGCAACGGTGACCACAGGACAAGACATGTGGTTTTATGAAATTTACTCCTTTTCCTATAAGTACTATGGTAACGAGAAATGATTAATGATAAACCAACTTATTTTTTTCCTTGAATCAAACACAGTGGCGATAAATAAGCTAGCACCTCGTCCATTTCTCAAAATAAACACCTATTAGAATCTGAATACTATGTTAAGGCAATATAGAGTAGCATTACTTGCAATTTAGCTAAACGACTACACGTATATGATCCCGTACTCAATGAAGATACGGAGAAGACCTTCATTAGGAATTTCAAAAAGATTATATTACCTATAAAATTCATGAGAAGTGAAGTGTTGAGTTTTGAGCTCATTTAGCATCTTTTTAAAGTGAAATAGAAAAAAAAAACGAAATGACACATCTGCCATGCACCCAGACCGCGTCAACCCACCTGCCGCTGACCCAGTCCGAGGCAAATCGTCTGCGCACGACACCTACCGCGGACTGGGTTAGCGGTAGGTGGTCTGTCGCGGGCTGGGTCCGCGAAAAGCCGCCTGCCGTTGGCTGGGAGGTCGCCGCTTGTCCTGTCGCGATCTGGGTGCGCAGCAGGCCTCCTGTCGTAGAGTTTTCGCACGACAGGGGTGCTATTTTTGTCATTTTATTTTTAAGATTGTTTTTGTTATTTCACTTTTAAACAAATGCTAAATAAAAAAAATCGTAAAATGTCCGGAACTAGCCATATCACATGGTGTCAAACCGAGAATTTTTTTTAAAATAATATTTTTTAAAAGAAAAATATAAAAATAAATAGTCGACCCAAAAAATAATAACAGTGGGTTCCTGTCGCCGGTTGAACTGCTCTATTTGCAGGGAGCGTGGGCACGAGAAATCCTCACGACGAAGGAGACACCAGCACTCCGGACGTCGTCGCGGGGACCACATCCGGCTGCCCGACTCGAGGCAGTCCACATGGGGGACGTTGAGGACACAACCATGAGAAAGTACGGACAGTTGTAATATGTGATTGACAATGTTCTGGAATACCACTTTCCTTTGTAAAAAAACTAAGTGTTATGACGTTTTGCTCAGTGTTACGTAATATCAGTGTGATATGTTACAATTTTGAGTAATGGCAAATTTGCATGATTTTATCTTCCTTACCGACTTGTGGGAGGAGTTGGGGTTGTGCTTGTCCCTCTGTCTTCTGTTCACATTTGCACGATCTTGACTTCGGTCAATTTACTCCATGGACCGAAGGTAAAGTGCGAAGCAAGGAACCAGAAATACATTATAACTTTACACGTGGTCACATCATGATGGTTTGGCTAATTATTTTAGTCATCCTCGCTACTACTAGGGTACACTAGGACACAAGCATCCGAACCATATAAGTATACACGCCTTTAGGAGATAGTAAAAACATAGCGGGTAGGATGGGGGGCTACTACGGAATGACCCAACCTACTGCGTAGACCGGAGCCATTTACCATTCCTTACGAACTCAACATTGTACTCCTCGCCAGCTTCCCTCGCCTTGGTTGTCATTTCCCTCTTTTTCTCGCGCTTCCTGCGGCTGCACGCCTCGGATGAGCTTTCATCTCTCGACGGATATACTCATTTTATTCATCGTTACGGCGCTCCTCCTCTCGAATCTTGTGGGCCTTTTTCGCATCCCACTCCTCGTAGTCCATATACCATTGGTCGCATGGGTGAATCTCTTGGTCGATCCACTTGGGATAGTCATATAGCGGATCCGGGACTACGGGTAGACGAGAGAGGTTGTTATTGCGTACTTTGAAAGAGTAATGGTAGGGGAACATACTGTAACTGGTCTTTACCGGCTGTCGATAACTTCTCGTGTCCCAACGGCGGTCCGGATAGTCTGAGGAATAGTTCGCGCAACCCCAATAACAGCGACAACAGTTAGGCCTCGAAGTGCCTCCTCGCCGTCTCGTCGGGTGTGTCCTCTGCCATACACTTGGGCCGCAAGAAGATATATACACGTTAGCAAGGTTCACAAATAAATTGATGCGAGAGGACAATAATTGCGAAGATTTACGTAGAACTGGCAGATCTACCTCAGCGTAGGCCCGTGTGGGCTGTTGAACTCGTGGTAATCGCCGCCCGGCGGCAGTACATCTTAAAACCTTGCTAAGAACTCCATGCGCCACGTGGGCGAGATCTCATACGACGCCATGGGGAAGCCTGTGTAGGGCAACACGGTCAGGAAGCTCATGTCCTGCAGAGTCGGCGCCAACTCCCCGTATGGGAGGTGAAACGTGTGCGTCTCCGCCTCCAGCGGTCGACCAACGCCGTCAGTAGTGTCCAGTCGTATGGAAAACGCCTAGACGTCATCCTGGTCGTCCTCCCACGCCGCCTCCACCATCTGTGCCAACGGAAGGAGGTCTGCCGCTCTCAACCTGTGTTGGGTCAGGTTACGAATGAACGTTAGTCCACACGTAGTAGTCAAGCCACAAATGAGTACACAAAGATCGTAATGACACGTACCTCAGCACGCAACTTGGGTGCAACCTCCAGGCTGAAAGTATCTAGGCCCTCATAGTTGGTTTTGGTAATTAATATCAATATTATGTTAAGGGACTAACATGTATGCTAAGATGTGTTAAAGGATAAATACCGATGATTGTTTGGTGATAAGGTTATTGGCGAGGCTATTGTGGTGAAAGATCGACATGGATCAAGACAAAATGTATTATATAGCCTAGGGACCATTTTGTAGTTTTTACCGATCTCGGTGTAGAATTGCCTAGCTATAATTATATCTAGTTTTGACAAGTTCATAATTGTGATAAAATTATTAATTAGTAGAAGAATTGTAAAAACCTCATATTCACCTCCCTCTAGTCGGTTATCCTTGATCCTACACCAGCCTTGTTGGGCTTGCGTAGCCGCAACACGCCAAACTCAATCGGCGCCTCGCCCTCCTGGGAGGATGGTACTGAGGCGGCTATGGTGATGTAGGTCAATCACCGGTCAAGCATCTCGTACGGTTACTCGGCAGTGTGGTCTGGGCATGCCATACCTGAAGATTCAGTGCATACATTGTAAAGACTACAAATATGTAATAAGGTAGTAGGAAACGACATTAGTAAACTAATTACCAACCATAAATAGAAACTAAATTTATGCGACAAGTCATAAAGCTGTGATTACACTTTACCTAACCTACGAAGCTAAATAAAGCTGAAATTATTCCGACTAGACTCTACCTAGCCTAATTAGTTGCTCCGGATTTTCTTTGTAATTTTAAAACGTGTCATGCTATTTTTTACTTATAAATTAATTACCGACATTAACAATATAATTACCGCACACAAATATGGAGCTAAATAAAGCTGTGACTAATTTGATTAGGCTCTACCTACCCTAATTAGCTATTACGAATTTTTCTTCCAATTTTAAAACGTGTCATGCTATTTTTCTACTTAAAAATTAATTTTTAGTACTAACAATATAATTACCACGCACAAATGGGAGCTAAAGAAAATTGGTATTATTTACATTACGCTCTATCTACCTCGTACATAGCTCAAATGATGTACTACATAATTGGACTACATTTATGTAATCTGCTAAATTCTATGTCGCTATTTTTGTTTGCTAACCGATAATGTTTTGATATGATGTACAAAGTTTGAAAAAATACCTGCAAGATGACCGATCGGATCCGATGCTCCGTCTATATCTCCTCCACAACGAACTAGCAGAGTTTCGCTACCTTTCTTCTCTTCTGTCCTCCCCTCTTTCTGTTTTGGACTGATTTTTTTGGGGGTTTTATAGCTGGTTTATCAGTCGCTGGCATTGGCAATCACTAGCGATTGTTCAAGTTGAACCGGCGACAAACCGCGAAGCGGTATCGCTTGTCGATTCAACCGGCGATAGGAGCCCGTCGTCAGTTCAACCGACGACAAGAACCTATTACTATTATTTTTAGAACGGCTATTTATTTTGCAATTTTCTTTTTAAAAATATTATTAAAAAAATCGTCAAACCGAGGGATTTCAGAAGGCACTTCCGGCTGCAACGGCTGGGGTCGCGGGTTGTGTGCCCGTAGCGAGGCCAAGTTTGTTATAACTAGTAACAGGCAGGCAGACCGAAGCCGGGAACGCGGGGTCCACTGTGAGACACATACAGCGGTCACCGTCTCGTGGACACAGCAACAGCAACACCACCAGCATGGCACACTCTAAAGTCTTTAAAAAAATACAGTACGGTGGCAGCAGCAGTGTGGCTCGAAACTTCGGTTTTCTCGCGGAGTTGCAGCCTTCACGGGGACGCATCCTCCTCTCTCCTCTTCACTTCGCTTCTGTGAGCTAGTAGAGTATTGTATACGTACGCCCATAATCTGAGTTCTGGAGTAAACAAAGTTACTGGTAGGAGTAGTACTTCATTAACTTTCATTAACTAACGAATCAACGGTGCCGACATTTCTTCACGAACCAGAGGGGGGAAAAAAGGAGGCAGAAGGGGTACCAACTACCAATGCAGCGAGTGCTCTTTGCTGCCCAGTCTGGCTGGCCACCAGATGCAGTATCAGGTATGTACATATCACATATCCGGTATATTAAGAATATCAACTTGTATTATTAAAGGGTTAATGGGTCAGTATATATATATATATATATATATATATATATATATATATATATATAAGTGCAGGTTACAGATAAGAAAACCAAATAATATCTAGAGTTCTACTCTAACACATATATATCTCTAACATATATATCTCTAACACCCTCCTCAAACTCATGGTGGATCAACAACACTGAGTTTGGAAAGGTAGAAGCCGTGATGTACTCGAGTCTGGGTCTTCATGAAGAAATCCGCTATCTGAAGCTCTGAAGGCACATACTGAAAAGCAATCACCTGATCATGCACACAAGACCTCATGAAGGAAGCATCAACACCAATATGCTTGGTGAGCTCATGCTTCACGGATCACGAGCAATACCGATAGCACTCAGATCTTTCGACAAGAGAGGAGTCGGTGTAGTGGCAAAAACACCAAAATCCTTAAGTAACCACTGTAGCCAAGTAATCTCTGCTGTCAAGAGAGCCATAGCTCGCAACTCAGCCTTCGTCTTCCAGGTAATGAGAGAACCACCAAGAAAAACACAGTAAGCAGAGATAGACCGGCGATCAGAGGGATCGCTGGCCCAAGTAGCATCCGAATAAACTCAAGTCAGAACGAATGGGAGCGTGGAAAGAAGAGACGACGAGAGATAGTCCCACGAAGGTATCGCAGAACTCGAAGAAGGTGGCAATAGTGGACCTGAGTGGGAGTGGAAACAAACTGACTCAGAACATGAACTGGATAAGTGATATCCGGACGAGTAACAGCAAGGTAGACAAGACTCCCAACAAGATGACGATAGCAAATCGGATCACAAAGAGGCTCGCCATTAGAAGACCGGAGATGAACGTCGAGCTCCATGCGAGTCTCAACAGTACGCTAATCAGTGAGAGAAGCACGATCAAGAAGATCCTGAATATACTTCTCTTGGGACATAAAGAAACCATCTAGAGTGGAAGTAACCTCAATCCCGAGGAAGTAACGAAGAGGACCAAGATCCGACATAAGGAACTGCTCACTCAGACGAGCCTTGACAAAGGCAATGTACTCAGAATCATCTCCGGTGATGATCATATCATCAACATATAGAAGAAGAATAGTCCGACCACGAGACGAAGTGTGGACAAAAAGAGCAGGATCATGATCACTAGCTGAGAAGGCAGCAGCAGTGACCACAGAGGAGAAACGCTCAAACCAAGCACGAGGGGCTTGTTTAAGACCATAGAGAGAGCGGCGAAGACGATGCACCATACCCTCGAGAATGCAGAATACCTGGTGGCGGATGCATGTAGACCTCCTCACGCAACTCGCCATTAAGAAAGGCATTCTTTACATCAAGCTGAGAAACGGACCAATGGCGAACAGATGCCACCGAAAGAAGAGTGCGAACAGTGGTCAAGTGGGCCACAGGAGCAAAAGTCTCGTCGTAGTCACGACCATGCTCCTGCTGGAAACCACGAGCAACAAGACACACCTTATAGCGCTCAAGAGAGCCATCAGAGCCAGTCTTAATCTTATAGACCCACTTACACGTGATGGGACGAGAGTGAGATGGAAAAGGAACAAGATCCCAAGTACCAGTACGCTCGAGAGCAGCAATCTTCTCGGCCATAGCATGTTGCCACTCAGGATGAGTAATAGCATCCCGGTAGGAGACGAGCTCATGGGTAGCTGCACCAGCAAGACCAAAACGGGCAGGAGGCCGAATCGATCGACGATCGCGGAGACTGTTGCGAGGAGATGATGGCCCATCAGAGGAAGATGGAGCATCAGGAGAAGATGAAACATCAAGAGAAGATGGTTCATCTGGAAGAGCCTCAATACGAGGTCGACGAGTGTAAAAGAGAGTGGAAGGAGCCTGAGGAGCCACAGGCGACAACGGCGGAGAGGCCTCAGGGGATATATGTGGAGACTCAGTGGGACGGATGGACGAGAGCAAGACAGAGATGGGTGTATCTGAAAAGGTAAAAAACAGGGACTCCACAGAGGAAACCGAAGGAGAGGTAGGACGTGGGTAGAAGGGACGAGACTCGTCAAAAGTCACATCCCGAGAAATCCGCATCTGTCGACCAACAGGATCCCAGCACCGATAGCCCTTGTGCTCGACACTGTATCCCATAAAAACACACTCAACAGACTGAGCGAACAGTTTGGTGCGTTCTCGAGGTGCAAGGAGAACGTAGCAAACGCAGCCAAACAGACGAAGGGCAGAGTAGTCTGGAGAAAGATCACAGAGACGCTTAACCGGGATCTCACCCTGAAGAGTAGAAGTGGACTGGATGTTGACGAGGTAGGTGGCAGTGGAAACAGACTCAGCCCAAAAGTGAGGTGGAATAGAGACGGCAATCATCACTGTACGAGCCGTCTCAAGGAGGTGACGATGCTTGCGCTCAGCGACACCATTCTAAGCATGAGCACCAGGACAAGAGAACCGAGCGAGAGTGCCCTGCTCAGCAAGGAAGCTACGCAGGTAATGAGAGAGGTACTCGCCAGCAGAGTCAGCACGAAAGACTCGAATAGGAGTGGAGAACTGTGTGCGAACCATAGAGGCAAATTGTTTATAGATAGACAAAGCCTCACTACGGGAAGATATAAAGTATATCCAAGTGTGACGAGAGAAGTTATCTATAAAAATAATATAATATCGATGGCCCCCATTCGAAAGGAAGGGAGCCGGACCCCAAACATCTGAATGAATAAGATCAAATGGTCGCTGAGACAGACTCACTATGAGAATAGGGAAGCTGAATCTGTTTCCCTAACTTACAACCCTAACAATCTAAAGATACGTCTCCTGAGACAGACACCAGAAGACCACGACAGACTAAAGATGACAGACGAGATCCACACAGATGACCAAGACGGTGGTGCCACTGTTGGAAAGAGCCGTAGACGGCGTGGCGAAGCGGAGAGACTGCTGGCGACGGTGGCAGCGGAAGGAAGGTGAAGCCAGTCAAGCTCCCAGAGACGCTGTGAGTCAAGGCGCCGAGAGCCAGAACCAACCAGAGTGTGGCGGTTCTGAACACAATAAGAGTCAGAGTCAAGAATGACCCGACAACCAAGGTCAGTAATCTGTCCAGCAGAAAGAAGCTGCATGGTTAGGCGAGGAACATGAGCAACAGAAGGAATATGAAAAGATGAGTTGCTAAGAGGCTCTCGACTAGAGACAGAAAGATTGGTACCATCAGCAGCAAACACACTGACAGGGGAATCAAGAGGTGTAACAAAAGACAGAGTGGAAGAATCGGAAGTCATGTGAAAAGATGCTCTGGAATCAAGAATCCACGGAGAGGTACCTGACTGTGTAGGAGGTGGTTTCTCAATGCCCGAAGAGTTCGTGGCAGAACCTGTCGAGGAAGAACCTGAAGCGGCAAGCAAGCGTCGAAGTCTGGCTATCTCCTGCTCAGTGAGAGAAAATACGGGAGTAGTCGATGCAGACGTCGATGTAGAAGTACCGGAGGCAGTGCTAGGAGAAGAACGGCGTGAAAGATGCCGCTGCTTCTTGTAGCACTGGGACTCAATGTGGCCGACCTTGTCGCAGTAGGAGCAGCGAGGACGGCCACCGCCAGATGGAGGGCGGCCACCACCACCTGTGGCAGCCGCTGGAGGAGGCAGTGTACTGAAGCGTGAAGCAGTCGGTGTAGCAGGTGGATGGGCGGCGAGCACGGAGGGGAGTGACATCAGACCAGCATCACTCAGACGAGTCTGCTCTGCACGTATCTCACTAAGGGCCTCCAGAAGAGTGACACGAGGGTGGCATGCAAGAAGCTGGGCACGCCTCTGCTCGAACTCAGGACGAAAGCGAGTAAGGAACTCGTAGATACGCTGAAACTCGTGTCGGCGACGTCTGACCAGCAAAGATGAGCAGGAGCGACAACCAAGAAGGCGAAGAGAGTCCACCGACGCCGACGGCGAAACTCGAGCGTAGAAGGCGCCAACGAGAGCATCACCTGCCAAGAGAGGTGCTCCCGCGAACCACCGGTGTAGAGAGCATCTCCAGAGGGTTCGTAGCGCTGACGAAGGTGAGTCCACATCCGACAAACCGAAGGAGTCCCACAACCTCGTAAGAAAATCGAGGTCGACATCGGCGATGAAGACAGCAGCAGCTCGAGCGTCGTCATCACACCACTGAGTGTAGGCGGTCAACCGATCCATGTAGGAATCTAGAGCCTCTTGGTAGGCAGAGGCAGCCTTCTCATCAGCAAGGCCAGCAGCCTCGACAGCAGCTTTGTCAGTTGTCGGGGGAAGCGCAACAGACGTAGACTCCGTCGGAGGAGTAGGCCAAGGCGGGCAGGTGACATCGCCAGAGAGGACGCCGCAGAGACGAAGACCACGCATGTGGATGCGCATGTGAGACACGAAGTCGGTGTAATTGACACCATCATAATGAAGCGGCGTTGGACGGCGCGACGACCAAGGTAACGTAGTCTAATAGGCGGCGCTGGACGGCGCGGCGATCGAGCGAGCGTTTTTGGCCGCTTTAATCGCCAACGACTGCTTTCTTTTAATCGCCGAAGCCCACTCGAGCCCAGTGAAACATAGACCGAGGGGTCGGGGGGGCTAGGGTTCCCCCTCCCTTGCGGCGGCGGCCCTCGTGGTGGCGTGCGGCGGCGGTGGCCCTCGGCGTCGGCGATGGCGATGGGAGGAGGGCGCGATGGTCCGCGACAAGACCGACAACGGCGTCGGGAGGAGCAACGGCGGCGGCTTCCTCCGGCGGTGGCCCCCAGTGACAAGCGCCCGAGCTCGGTGCTTCAATACCACCGGTGCTTCAATACGCGGGCGGCGTCGGCCTGGAGGCGGCGACGTGGCCTGGAAGCGGTGGCGCGCCTGGAGACGTCGCAGATCTGGCTCCTAGCGCACCTGGAGGATGTCGACGACAACACCTGGCGGCGGGCGACGAGGCGTCGGCCTGGAGGCTGCGGCGACCACCTGGCGGCGGTCGACGACAGCACTTGGCGGGGGATCGGGCAGCCTGAGGCCCGTGTGGAGGAGAAGCCGGCAGGCGGCTGTGACACCAAGCAGCGGCGGACAAATAAGGAAGGAGGCCGACGGGCGGCGTGAAACCAGCGGCGGCAAGCACTAAGGAGCAGCGGCGGCGGCTAGGTCAGAGGACGAGTTGCGCGTCCGGGAGAGGTAACCCTATTGGGCTCTGATACCATGTTAGGAATAGCAATTTGTATTATCAGGGGGCCAATGGGTCAGTATATATACACAAGTACATATTACAGATAAGGAAACCAAATAATATATAGAGTCCTACTCTAACACATATATATCTATAACATATATATATCTAACCAGGGGCGGAGCCCAATAAGCCCATCCGGTGTCACAGGACACCGGGTTCAAAAAATTTTTTAATGAAGATTAACTCTTTAGTATTATGTGTGCACCCCCAAGCAAAATAATTGTGCACCCAGGCTTCCGGCCCACGCGCGTGACGCGCCAGCAGCCTCCACACGCTGACGTCTGCGGCTCCACGCGGCCCGCGTGGCCACTCGCTCAGCTCACGCAGCGCACGAATCTGATATCTGAACAAGCTAGTCAACTAAGCCCGCCAGCGCCAGCGCCCACGCTGCCACGCCAGCCAGCGCGCAGAAGGCGAGAAGGCGAGCCTGAGAACTGAGAAGGTGAGAAGCCAAGAAGAATACAATCAGACCTCGATCGCTGCTGTTACATTCAGAGGTCAGAGCCAGTAGCCCCAGACGCGGAGTCGAGACGCCGTCGGAAACTCGAAACCCGGCAGTCCGGCACCTAGCAGGCGGCACTGCGGCAGCACCTGCTCGCCTGAGCAGGGGCCGACGGCCGACCGAACACCGAAGACCTTGCCCCCAGCCCCCCACAGGCCACAGCCCACTTGCCGACTTGCGTTGCGTGACTTCACTTGCCACTTTGCCAGCCACTAAGCCACCGGAGCTTCTTTCCTTCTTCTGGTAAAGTTCCTAGTTGGCTTCTTAGTTTTTGTTCTTTGGTTCAATGGTTCTTCCGCCCCTGGTGGCCTGGTTCTTCTTCCTGTAGTTAGTACTTAGTAGGCTGTAGGCAGTAGGCTGCTAACTGGCTAGTGGGCAGTGGCTATTGAGTATTGGCTATGCAAGGCTTGTAGTCTTGTCTTGTAGAGTTGTAATGGTCCTAATGGACACTAGTAGTTGCAGGCTGTAACTCCATCTAAATATCCAATATATCATATATGGTGATGGTGTTGCGTACAACGTACGCACACAGCACACTAGCCACTAAGCATTGCCACATAATGTGCCATTACCATTAGTATGCAAAGATTAGATTAGTAGATTACAAATTTACAATCATTAGCCATTACATGGTACTACAGACTATGGAGGAAGTAGGAACTGAGCGTACCACTACCAATCTACCATTAGGCATTAGTTATGTACTTATGTAGATTGTAGATATATTAATATATTATATATACTAAATTACTATTTACTAATATATTTTACGAATTCACGTGATCGTAGGCAAAAATTTCACGTGATCATGACCCATATGCAGTGCCTATTGTAATTTATTATTCTTGTTGTTGAACATGACAGAAAAATTTATGGAAAAATTTCTGAAGAGAAAAGCACTCGATAGCGCTACTAATGCTAGGAATTTACCTACAGAAGTTATCAATTGGGAAGAGGAAATTCAATTTGATCCAGGCAAAAGGAAAATGATAGATGATTACCATCCTAATAAAAAGGATGTGGTAAGAAGAAAGTATTTAGATAATGGGCCTTGTCAACCTCGTACTTATGATTTTCCATATACACACTTTGGGGATAAAAACAGAAGGTTTAATCCTGAATGGTTTGATGAGTTTGGGAGTTGGCTTGAATACAGCGAGTCCAAAGATAGAGCATATTGCTTTTGTTGTTTCTTGTTTAGGGACCGCAACAAGAAAGCAGCTGGGTATGAGGCATTTGTTATAAATGGTTGGAATGGTTGGAACAAGAAAGCTAGACTAAAAGATCATGTAGGTGGTGTGAATAGCGTTCACAACCAAGCATTGAAAAATTGCGATGATTTGTTAAAAAGAGAACAACACATTGATGTTGCTATCTATACACAAAATGAAGCTTCGAAGATGGCTTATTTTACTAGACTAAATGCCTCAATTGATGTTGCTAGAGTGTTATTGAAGCAAGGATTGCCTTTAGGGCCATGATGAGTCGAAAGAGTCCTACAACAAAGGGAACTTCTTGGAATTTTATGAGTTCTTAGCAAAGCATGATTCACTTTAGGCAAGGTGGTGGGTAAAAATCTGCAGTAATTGTCTTATGGTGTCTCCTCCCATACGAAAGAGATTGCTCATTGTTTTGCAAAGGACATATTGCATTCTATTCTCAAAGAAATTGGGCATGATGTGTTTTGCTTGCTTGTTGATGAGTCGAGAGATGTCTCTTGCAAAGAACAAATGACAAAGTGGTCTTGCGATGCGTTGATAGTTGTGGAATTATAAAGGAGAGTTTTGTTGGTCTTGTTCATGTAAAAGAGACAACTTACGCCTACCTCAAGTCTTCTATTGATTCTCTATTTGCAGAATATAAGCTAAGTTTGAAGCAAGTTAGAGGCCAAGGATACGATAGTGCTAGCAATATGCGAGGTGAGTTCAATGGCTTGCAATCATTGATCATAAGAGAAAGTAGCACAACTTATTATGTCCATTGTTTTGCTCACCAACTTCAATTAGTAGTTGTGGCGTTGTAAGAAAGCATAAGGGCATTAGTAATTTCTTTAGTATGATTTCTCTCTTGTTGAATGTGGTGGGTGGATCTTCGAAGAGGAGGGACATGGTTCGAGATATCAACCACGAACAAGTGCACAAGGCTTTAGGTTGTGGGCTACTTCAAACTGGGACGGGATTAAATCAAGAGCAATGTCTTCAAAGACCGGAGATACTCGTTGGAGTTCTCATTATAAAACTCTTAAGAGTTTGGTTGACTTGTTCCCAACAGCTTGTCACAGTGTTAGAATTTGTGGAAGAAGAAGACAAGGATGAACAAATAGAGATCAAGCATTGGGTCTACTAGTGTACTTTCAGTCATTTGATTTTGTCTTTTATTTGCATCTCATGTTGACCATCTTGATAATCACAAACACCTTGTCACTAGCACTTCAATGAAAGGATCAAGACATTGTGAATGCCATTAAATGTGTGAAATTAACTAGGTTGCATTTGGATGAGCTTAGAAGAGATAGGTGGGAATCTGTCCTAGGTGAAGTATATGCCTTCTGTGATAAACATGGTATTCCTAAGTTGGAAATGGGAGAAGCTTACGTTAATCCAAAGAAGCAACGACAAAGAACTGGAATTACCAACAAGCATCATTATGAAGTGGATTGTTTTAATGATGTTCTTGATTGGCTACTTCAAGAGCTTGATAGTCACTTCAACGAGACAACCTCTAACTTGCTTGTTTGGTCGGCCGCTTTGAGTCCAAGAGACTCATTTCATGATTTCAATTTGGATAATTTGATGAGCATTGCTAAACTTTATCCCATTGATTTTGATTTTAGGGAATTGAGGGACCTTAACCATCACCTTTGCCTCTACATTGCCGATGTGCGAGCAGATGATAGATTCTCCAACATACAGACTATTGCCCAACTTTCTCAAAAAATGGTGGAGACAAGGAAACATCTTTGCTATCCTTTGGTTTATCGACTTTTGAAGCTAGTACTAGTTTTACCTGTCGCCACTGCTACAGTTGAGAGGTGTTTTTCAGCCATGAGAATTGTGAAAAATTATTTGCGCAATCGCATCGATGATGATTTCATGAGTGATAGCTTTGATTTGCTATGTGGAGAAAGAAGAAATGAAGAAAGTTACCAATGACGCCGTGGTTCATCGTTTCATGAACTTGAAAGAACGTAAATACTAAAAGGTAATGTATTTACTTTTATTCGATCATTCTACTTTTTTTACTTTACAATTTCAATTCATTTTGTTCTTTTTTTTTGTATGTCATTTAGGTCGGATGATGTATTTTGCCAATACCGACTATCTTTTATTCGTGATTTCACCCTTAGTTGCTTCACTTTTCTACAATTAACAAATATTACACGTGAGTTTCTTTATCTTGGTAAGCATTTTGATCGCTACTCCGTTATCATTGTACATAGCATTGGTTATGTTGAATTATTGATGCTAAAAGTTGCCGGATATATTACTATTTAGTACCATGTTAGTTGAAAATTATATATATTATTATATGTATGGTGAAGTGGTGAACCCCGATCATTTTCGTTCTAGTTCCGCCCCTGTATCTAACACGGTACACGAGAGAGAGATACAGATGGAGCACAGGACCAGGATCGAGTAGTTTTTGCAACTTTTTTCTTGACATCGTGTAACTCTACAGTATCAGATTCATAAAATCTTCCTGAATTCTGACTTGTATTGAAACACCTTTTTGTAGCGCCTAGCTAGGGCAAACTGTTGTGAAATCCGTCACATGCAGTTCCAAACAAACCTAAGAACAAACAGGCTCCGGACACAGATGGAGGACGACCCGACGAAGGCAACTAGGCAAGGCCAACCTTGAACGCATGTTGTGCCGTGGGATTGTAGAAACTTTTTGCCAACATCCCCACTCTCGCAGTGACGTAGCAGTAATATCTCACGCGCCTTTTTTTTTTCTTCTTCTGAACACCCAACGCGAAATCCCGGTCGGTTTTCTTCCATTAGCAGACTAGAAGAACGAACGGAGAGACAAAGATACCATTTTTACTCCAGAAAAGCCGGACCTGATTGTAATGTCGCCCACCATATGATGCACATTCACTAGTGCGTGCGCCCATGCTAGCGCCTAGTGCTAATCCACCACGCGCGTTGCCGTCCGGTCCGAATCCACCACCACCGCTCTGCCGCTCGCCTCTGTCTCTCTCTGTCTGTCTCTCTGGATAACAACAAACAAAACACTCGTTATCCTTGTAACTTGGGCTCAATCAGATTATACAACTCGTAGCAGCCTACCATGTCCAATTGTCGTTGAACTCCAGCATTACATTTACACAAGAAAGAAAGAAATGAAAAAAATAAACTTAGAGTATGCCGTAGGCCCACAAGGATAATACAACAATTGGCAGGTAAATTGCTGCTCGATCTCTGCCCCTCCGTGACATGCACTGCGGCAGCATATGCATATCAAAAGGATGGACGAACGCAATGATGGGAGGCATGGAGCGCAGGCGAGCTCCAACGCTCCACACAATGATCTATCTGCGCTGAGGTTGGTGCCTGAAACAACGAAGCATGCATTTCTTTCAAGAAAAAAACACTGAAACATGATGCATGCTGTTGCCATTGATTGATGGATTCTTTACTGCAGCAAAGGTTCAAGGGTGGACCATGCAGGGAGCAGAAGGTGCCCTTAATTTGGCGTTTTGTGGCGGTGAAATCGTGTGATTTTGGCCTCCGATTTGCAGCTGAAGTGGAGGAGTGGCCTCGGGTGGGAATTGGTGGTAGTGAACAAGGGCGTGAGCAAGGAAATAGATTCAACCAATCGTTCAAGGAAGTGGTGGAGAAATTGACTCATCGATCATTTGAAGATGGCTGGAGGTTTTGATCGCGGGAGGGGGGATGGCGCAGTCGAGGAGATCCAGGATGGCAGAATCGTGGTGGCAAAGGTGGCAGCGGCTTGATGAGGATATGATAATCTTTAATTAACTGTTTATCAATAATTGATATTATAGATAGTAATATCTTTACATTACTCACAAGTATACATCTTATTGTTCATAAGGGAGAAGTTTAACTGAGTGATCGTAAGCCTTTATACGATCACCCCTGATCGTAAGACTTTCTACGACTATCTTGTAGTCGTAAGGCTTTCTACGACCAGGTCGGCTACGACTACTATGTAATCGATAAGGTCTACAGACATGTGATCTCAATTGATTAAAGACTCTTATACACTGTGTTCAATACACAAAAGCAGTTTTTCTACGCACTTATTCTCTCGAATAATTGTACGCATTATGCATTTGTCCTTGATGTAACTACCAGGCGACGCGGTGTGCAGTTTCCTCTAACAAAAACTACTATCAATGTGTGTATTTCATCAGGCGTAGAGGCGCCTTTCGGTACAGAGTAACTACAACCCTTCACATGCTATATTCCCACGTGTAAGCATACTGAATAAGGGATCATTGAGTCTTAGTTTGAACAATTTATTCCCGATTGTAACAAGCATACTGAATACAAAAACACATAAGTATGGTTATTATTCTCTCGGAGAAGGTATGAATCTGTATAAATCCCTATATCTCTTTCTATGTGAATCCATTTAATAGAAAGCCCCCTAAACAATCATTGGTACTATCGACACTAGAAAATAAATACGGCTGCGGTGGTTGCACCGGATCGGGGTATGGTCGAGGAGAGTACGACCGAAGTTCTCATGAGCAATCGTCGTCGGCTCCGGTTGTTCCTCATTACCCGCCTCCGCAGCATCAGGTTCAGCAGTGGGGGTCGCAAATTGCGCCCCCTCCTTCGAATCAAGGATACCAATAAGTTCAACGTCAACCGCAAGCCGGGCAAGGGGCAAGTACTTCTTCAGGCCAAAGTGCGGTTCACAACCTGCATTTTGCATCAACAAACCGTCTCAATAGCTAAATCTTCCGAGGTAACCTCTCCTGTTAAGATTGATACATCTGGTCATAAAAGTCAAAAAGGTCCTTGTCACAGGTGTAACATTGTTGGCCATAGTTCTAAGGACTGTGAGATGGTAGTCTTATGCAAGGTTTGTGCTAAGGAGTCTCATGCTACTGACATGTGTATGTGGTCTCATCAGCCCAAAACAGTTATCAAGATTGTAGGATTAGCAAATCATGGCTTAGGTTTCTATCTGGCTCAGAACGCGAGACTGAAGCCCTAACGAACTCGCGAGTCGCGAGAGAGGAGTCGATCGGGTTGGAGAGGGTAGGAGGATTGACGGGAAAAACTGAAAGTTCTGGACTTACATAGGATGTTATTTGGAGGATAATTTCAATGAAATTGAATGGCAAAGGATTATTTCCTATTCGCAAAAGAAAAAAAACTTTGGATTGGCTTATAGTTATAAAGTGGCTAAAGCTTTTCCAAAAGCCCAGTTAAAAAGTCACCATTTTGTTTGGACTTTAGATTTTTTTTGCTTTTAGGCTGCAACTTAAGCCCAAACAAACAGGGCCTGAGTCATCTGGATTTTTTCTCATGTGATGCTATGAGATTTGTTGCATGCTTTGATATGATGTTAGCCATTATAATGCTAGAAAATTGCACTATAGCTTCTAAACTTACGAGGTTATACCACTTAACTCCATAAGCTTGTATATTATTTTCTCAGCCCCCTGAACTTGTCCCCGTTTGCACCGTAGGTCTATTCTTCTGTTTGCTAACGAAAGTCGCAGAGCTGGCATCCTACGTGGCTGATGCGGCAATGCAGGCTTCTGAGATGGAAGAGAGTAGGGCACCTGAGTCATAAAAAATAAAAAGCTCGGCTCACTCTCCTTCGCTTGAATCAAGCTCAGCCCAAGCCGTTCACCATTGGAGTCTACGACCGTCTCCAGTCTCCCCATCTCCAATCTCCAATCTCCACCCCCAACGACCCCCTACACCCCACCCGACCATGCTGCCGCTGCCTTTCTATCCTCGTGCGGAAGATGGAGCAGATCAAGGAGGCTCCATGGGGATGACATCGATGACGTCGACGACGACAGTTGCCGGCGAGGATCGCTGCCATGCCCAATTTGACGAACTGCTTCCACCACTCCAAAGCACCACAGTATGCCTCCCAAATTCACCATTAATTCAGTTCTTCTCTCAAAATTGACTATGTCACTACCTTCATAACTTCATTGCCGTCCTAGTAGTGCCACTCTGAGTTTTTGGCTAGAATGACACTGTTGACGCTCTCAATAGCAAATGTAGCCCCTCCCGACATCAAAAGAAAAAAAATAGCACCACGGAGCTTCTGTCACTCGACATGTCGCCAAGTCCAGTCCCTAGGGGACCAGACCCTCCTCCTTCGTGCCCCTAGGCCCGGATGCCTCCTATGCGCCACGTGGCTAATCCATGCCATTGGGGCTGGATCTAGCTAGTCCGTGCCCTAGGGGCATGGTGAAGCCTTGCCATGGCCTTGGGGATGGACCCCCTGCCCTCAAGTGTTTTATGATTTTATGTGAACCTCTGGTGTTTTATGACTTCATGTGAACTCTGGCAAACTACGTACGTACGTGCGTCACACTCGTCTCCAGAACCGATGTACTCCTACTAGTAGCTAGTGTAGTTGGCATCCATGCAACGGCTAGCCGGCTACATGGCATGGCAAACAGTGTCCATGGATTTGTTTCAATGGTTTTAAATCATTCAAAAAAATGTGTTCGAATGATTTTATGTGGTAATAGAGCACATGATATATACAAATATGTACAATATGCACATAATGTATAAAAATATGTTAAGCAGAATATGTATACAAATATAGTACAATATAAGCGTACAACATCGTAGATACATACACACATATTGTATACAATGTAATTACACATGTGCTAAAATATGTCTCACTCGTCTGAGCCATTCTCTGCTCGTTGCGTGTGCATGTGCGTCCTGGTCTTGCGTTGAGCATGTCCCGTGAGATACGTGAACTGATCTGGAAAGCGTGTATCGGTTCAGAGAACGTACTGAGACCGTTGAGTGGGCGAAGGTACTTCAGCAAGCTGGTTCTGGCCAAACTGAGGTGTCCAACATCAATGTTGTCTAGCTGAGTCATGCCAAATTGGCTACTACCTGCCATTATATCCATAATGAACGAATCAAGAAATCCGCCCCTAGAGCCATGGCCCCCAGGCACTATGTATGAACGGCCCTCGGTGCGGAGTAGCTCTAGCCTTGACTGTACGATATATCAGCACCCACAGGTGAGGCAGAACTCTGGCCTTAGCACAATACTTCGTACTGGTTAAGGTTCTGTTGAGCATAGACTAGGGGTGAGCACCTTAGGTGGTACGCTCCAAATCCTGGCACCATGTAGTCCTCCTTGGCAATAGCTGGGATGACCGCATCCTCATCGTTTGATTTGTCATCACCCCCATGTCCAACTGAAGGCTACAAGATGGAATGTTGTTAGGCGTAATAAATATTTAGGACCTAAGCTAAACACCACTTATCTCCCCGATGTGTAGTGCGGATGACCTACGGGGAGTGCTTGGATGGGCACCAGTCTGAGTAGGTTGTGCGGACGTTGATCGCAGCAGTGATGCATCCCGACGGACGACAACATGTGTTAGCACAACCTAAGTCATGATAAATAACTAGGATGTAAATTGAACATAACTTACCTCCCCCATCTGCAATGTAGATGATCGACGGGGAGCGCTAGGATGCCCGCCAGTCTCACTAGGTCATGCTAACATTATGTTGTCTTCCAGCTGACTAATTAAGAATGAATTAAATATGACTAATTAACTATGACTAATTAATTATGATTAAACTAATTAATATTGAATTAATTATGACTAGTTTAATTACAACTGTTCCACTATAACCTGTTTAATTACGACTAATGAGTTTTGGATTAATTAATTATGACTAAGTAACTATGACCAAATTAATTCTGACTAATTAATTATGAACAATTAACTATGACTAAATTAACCATAACTAATTGATTACGACAAATTAATTAATACTAATTTATTATGATTAAATAATTGCAACTAATTTTTTATGGCTAATTTATTACGACTAAATTAATTATGACTAAATAATTATGACTAATTTTGGACCAAGTAATTACAATTAAATTAAGTCATCACTAATTACACAATTAATAAACATAATGCATAGGAGAAAAAATACATTCTCTTGATGCCGAACTTTTTATACTAATATGACCGCTAAGCACTGCTCTAAACACTCCTTAATCGACAACAAAATCGGAACTCGCTTGCTCTATTCAATATGTCTCTACACCGAGCGAGAACAAGATCGATATCAGTTTTTATAGTTGAGCGAACGAAAAAATTTCGTCGATCCCAAAGCGATGGAAGGGAATCAGATTCCCTTTCGCGGTTTTTTTTTGCGGGACATGAATGACGGGGTGTGACGCGATGGGACATGGGGAATAGATTCAATTCCCTCCCATGCGGGCGCACGGTGCAGAGGGACACTGTGCCCCATGGGCACTGAGCTGGGCAAAACTGTGCCCAAGGGGCACGGACAAGCTAGCTCGGAGCCCCCAGGGGCACGGACGAGCTAGGTCCAGACCCTAGAGGCATGAACTAGCCACGTGGCGCGCGGAGGAGGCGTCTAGGCCTCTGGGGCACGGAGGAGGGGGGTCCGGCCCTACCCTAGGGACCAGACTTGGTGACATGTCGAGCGGCGAAAGCTCCGCGGTGCCATTTTTGCTTTTGATGTCGAGAGGGTCCTACATTTGATATTGAGGGCGTCAACAATGCCATTTTAGCCAAAAACTCATGCCACTCCCACCGTCGAAGCTCGTCGGATGGGCCACCGACGTTGAGTCGCGCCGCTTCTCCCTTCTCAGCTCACCGGGTATCGCCGTCTCTGTCATCCTCTTGCCAGGTTGTCCATGTCATGAGGTGCGCCTCATCGCGTTGAGGCCGAAACCCATCTCTTTCAGTCACCCCTCTCGCCGTAGAGTGCCACCGCCATGTTCCTCGCCACCATGGCCACCATTGTGGATGACTCTTCTCCACCACCTTCGTTGCCAACAACCAACAACCCTAGCATCGCCATGCCGAGGAGGAGCTCGTGCGCTCACTTCCATAAGCGAAGTTTGTCGAATGCGATGCTGACGATTTCGTCTCGCGCAAGTCTGATGAACTCGTCGCCACCCGTTTTGGTCGTGTTCATCATCCCATCACCCTACGCTGACAAAATCAGATTCTTCGGGTCCAGGAACGTGTTGTACTCGCGTCTTCGCCGGAACTCCACCATTGCAGATTGCGCTACCCTCACCCTTGCCTCTGAGTCGGCCATGAAAGAGAGAGGGGGTACCGTGCCCCTACTCTGGCATTGTGATGCGCCAGCTCAGCCTTTTCTATTAGCAAAGGACATGTTCAGGGCTGAGAAAGTAAAATACGAGTTCAGTAGGCTAAATGATACAACCTCACAAATTTAGGGTTGCAGTGCAGTTTTCTCAATTAATGTTGATCCGTGGTTCAGAGAAAGGCCGATATGAGTCTTCCCTGTGGTGTGTTCTGTTTGATGTGCTAATGTCCTGTACCATCCAACATTTGTAGTTTTATGCGAAATTGTAGCCATTGTTTTTATTAGATGATCCAGAGATGCAATGGCATGGTGATATTCTCATAACCTTGCTAACAACAAACATACCCGCTGAACTGACAAGTGGTTTTTAGCTGCGTCAGCCATTAGCTGAAACCAAAACCAAACAAAATTATAGGACCCAAAATACGAAGAATTGAAATAAAAAAATATACTCCGTAAAACCTCATATATTTTCCAAACGTGCTTATCTTACCTAGGTCATCATTCTTCTATGTTGCCCTAGCTATTTCCACCCGCCATAATGGCCCATCACTGCCCTCAACCCCACAACCCCCAAATCTTCCCCCACATAAACAAATCGCACAAAGATTCCCTCACCCATCATCATCAGAATATAGGACCTCCTCCCTCTAGACTGGGTCCTTGCATTGAAATAGTATACATAGTGTCACGCTAGTGGGAGTGATTTTTGTTGACCGATCAAAAATCAAAGGGTTAAATCAAGCACTACACTATTCTACAGTGTTTTTATTTCAGTAAAATCTATAATATATGTTGCACTGTTGCTACAGTCTGTAAAAAATAATACCCTCATTGAAACACAATTTCTCTACGTTAATACAGATGATCCGAATCCCTCCTCTCCCCCACACGTTTCCCCTTAGCCCACACGGGCACACACTAACAAAATTTCACCCCTCCGCCACCACCTGACACCAACCAACGCCCCCTCTCTCTCTCTCTCTCTCTCACACACACACACACACAGTCGCAGTCTCTCACACCCCTACTTTGACTTTTGACTCCTCCCCTCCCCTCCTCTCCCTCTCCTCGCTCCCTCCCCACTGCTGTACTCTACTCTAAACCCTGATAAACCCTGACTAGGTAGGGTAGGGTAGCCTCCGATGGGGAACTGCGCTGCCTCCCGCCTCGCCGGCGGTGGCGGCTGCGGCGGCGCAGGTGGGGACCCCGTGGCGGTGTGCCGCGACCGGAAGCGCCTCATCAAGGCGGCGGCGGAGCGGAGGTTCGCGCTGGCAGTGGCGCACGCGGCGTACTCGGCGGCGCTGCGCTCCGTCGCCGACGCGCTCGACGTCTTCGTGGCGCGCCACACCGCGCCGGCGCCGATACTCATCACGCTCCCCACCCCAACCGCCTCGCCTCCCGGGTCCCCCAAGTCGGCGCCGCCGCTCCCTCGCCGCCCACCACGCCGCCGCAGCAGCAGTCGGATGCGACGGGGAATGTTTCGCCGGCGGCGGACGACAGCGTCGCGCAGGCGCCGGAGATTGGGTGCCCGTACTACTACGCGCCGCTCGTGACGCCGCCTCCGCCGCCTCCTGCGGCGCCGGCGGTCGGCGGGTGGGACTTCTTTAACCCGTTCTACGGGACGGAGGAGGTGACGGCGGCCGCGGCTATCAGCGACGAGGAGATGCGCGCGGTGAGGGAGCGGGAGGGGATCCCGGAGCTGGAGGAGGCGGAGGAGGAAGACGACGAGGGGGCGAAGGTTGCTGGGGCCAGGACCCCAAAAGCAGATGCTTCGCTTGGAGTAGCCAAGCAAGAAGATGCTAAAGAGGCGGGCGAGGTAACGGGGAATAATGGCGGATTGGAGGTGGCCGTCGCGCAGCCGGGGCGCGAGCTGCTCGCAGCGCTGAAGGATGTCGAGGAGCTCTTCGCGCGCGCCGCTGAGGCCGGCAAGGAGCTGTACGGCATGCTCGAGGCGGTCGCCCGTGTCCCAGAACTCAAAGGTCCGGTCTTTACTGCGTTCCTTAACTTTTATTGCCTCGATTTCTCTATCTCACTGCAGCTTGCTCGATCCTTGTCACGAATGTGGTGCCGGGATGGTCAAATCCCTTTCGCTGTCTGTGGAAATTGCAAGATTTGGGTGTAAAGCTGCGAGTTTTGATTGGTTTGGATAAATCTTTTACTATCCAAGAAAGCCCTTTTCTTATGAGTTGGATACCTTTTTATACTCAGGGTGGTATGGAATTTAGATGGTACTGTTCTTTGTTTAGGACCGCCTGTGCCCCTGGAGATTAGACAGAGCATATGTCTTAAAAAGTGCCTTTAAATATTCTTGGCTGATGTAATAGCCGCACACTGTCAATTTGTTATTACCTTTTCTACTTTGCAGTCATTTCATGGACCATTTTTTGTAGCCCCTTTGATGCTACTATTTGTGGTGCTTGATTGCGAATGCGATCCTTTTGAGCTGCAAAAGGCTAAAGGCGCCTGCTTGATGATTAGTATCTTGAATCTGCACTTTCAGTTCTGTTAGAACAATACTAGACAAACTTGGTTTTGTTTTGTATTCACACCCTTACTGATTTGTAGTTATCAGTTGCTATATATTTGGTGTGCCTTTGATTGATGGTATTAACTTTGATATTTCTTTCTTGGTGCAGAAAATTCATCAAAAATAATGCATGCAATCACATGGCATCGGTCTCCATCATCTGTTTCCTCATCCTATAGGAGTGAGCTGGGAGCAAGCTCGAATAGTTTGTCATGGACAGATAAGAGTGAAACTAAGAGTGATATATTCGATGACTATGGTGGGATGAAGTCGGGAAGTCACTCACAGACTTTAGGGAGATTGTATGCCTGGGAGAAGAAACTTTATGAAGAAGTTAAGGTGCGTTTTGTTTGGTGTTCTTGAAGCTTCCTGAGATTTTAACTCCTCTGTATCTGGTGGAGTCTGTCGACGTTTCATGTGGCTGCATGTATATAGAAAAGACTGCATCTCTTTGCAAGTGATTTGCTATTGTTCTATCGACGGTTAAAGCAACTAATTATTTGAGCAAGAGTGGCACCACCTTGTAATCAAATTACATGTTATTTTCATATTCACATGTCTTTAGTGAACGGGGCTAAGTTTGAAAAAACCCCCTTGCAAGCTCTGGACATGTTGATCTTATTGATAGTGTTATCTATGATTTTTAAAATTGAAAGGAATGTGCTAATTTTTACATGCATCATGGTCAATTTGTGTTGCTTGTTGTGCCATGGATTACTCTATTTTATAGTCTCTTGACATGTTGAAACAAGATGTTTTGTTGTGTCAGGCATTGCATTTTATTTGCGAGGAGGTATTGCATATTTGTACATCTGTTAAAATGATTTTGGTTCTGTGCAGGCTATCGATCAAATCCGACAAACTTATGAGAAGAAATGTGTACAGCTGAGGAACCAAGACGCCAAAGGTTCAGAGCTGCGTTGCGCTGAAAAAACTAGGACAACTGTTAGAGACTTGTACACAAGGATCTGGGTTTCTCTACGGGCAGCAGAATCAATATCCGATAGGATACAAAAATTACGGGATGAGGAACTTCAACCACAACTTGTTGAGCTGTTGCAGGGGTAAGCAGACCTTACATTCATGTGTGGTATTTATGTATTCACATTTCAACGAATATTGATGCTCTGCCTGCTCCTTGGCAGCTTTATGAGAACTTGGAAAATAATGGTGGACTCACATGAAACCCAGAGACAGATAATGTTTGAGGTGAATTCCTTCACCTGTCCTGCTTATGGTAAATTCTGTAATGATGCCCAGCGGCATGCTACTCTGAAGCTGGAGGCTGAACTGAGGAATTGGAGGTCCTGCTTTGTGAGCTATGTCAGCGCTCAGAAAGCATACATTGAAGCTCTTGATGGCTGGTTGTCCAAGTTTATTCTAACGGATACCATCCGGTACTCTCGAGGGATATCGTCAATTGCGCCCGATAGGGCTAGTGCACCACCTTTAGTTGTGATTTGCCATGATTGGTACACTACACTGTCGAAGTTTCCAAATAAGCGGGTAGCATTCACCATGAGAAATTTTATCAGAAGCGTGAGAGTGCTATGGCTCAAGCAAGGGGAAGAGCAACAGCAGAAGAGAAAAGTGGACAGCCTAGCAAAAGAGATGGACAAAAAGATCACTGCTTACAAGAGAGCGGAGAACAAGGTTATTGAGACCAAGCTTCTGGAGCACAAACCGGAGCAAGATGCTAAGCAGCGCATGGAGCACCTATCGGAGAGGAAAGAGATGCTGAACACTCTGAGGAAGAGGGTTGAAGCAGAGAAAGCAAAGCATCACGCCTGCATGCGCGACACCCACGACGTCACCCTCAACGGATTCAAGATCGGCTTGGCCAGTATATTCGAGTCGCTGACCGAGTTCTCCAAGGATTCCGTCAAGCTCTACGAGGACCTCCTAACGCACGCCGATCCCAAAGATTCAGAGAAGGCAACCGAGAAGCGGCCCTGCGTCGAGGGGCCATACTCGCGCATAGCGGTGGACGCTACATGACTGTCAGTGTGCTCCAGTTTAGGACCTCGTTGGATTGCCCCAGTTTTTGTTGGACCCCTAGAATCTTTGTCTAATGTTTTCCTGTAGAGTAGTACCATGTTGGTTGTCGGGGCTGTGGTATGGTCATTCTTGTGGGCATCTACTGGTTGTAATTATTCTTTTAGTTTTATGTCCCGGAGGATTCGCTTCATTGCTTGTGCTGCCATTTTCTTTGTTACCCTGTCAAGCATCTGGTGGTATGGTGATAGTTAACCATGGGGAAAAAATTGTTTAGGTTCGTAGTACAAGAACAAGATGGATATCCATCTGACCCATGCCATGTGACGGGCTGCAGGTGTGTCACACTGCCATGTTGACGTATTTGACACTAGTACATACTAGGCAGGAATGGATACGAATGAGCTCCTAGGCATGTACGTATGTGAATACAGACAGGAACAGAAACAACGGTGGTCTAGACGGCGCGTCTGCACAATGGACAGGAGGCGTGCCGGAGTAACCAGCTGTCGATGCACGGCAGATGGAACGTGTGACGGCAGACCGGCAGGCTCCTCGCTCTCTCGCCGGCTTCAAAATCCTGCGAACAATCAATCATCGCAGGCACCCAAATCGTCATTTACTCCAAAAATACCGGAATTGGCTGCATACTTGTGGTACTGTAGCAGTGCCCAGTGCTCACTGACGGTGGGCACGGTATCAATAACAGCATACAGTAGCAAGCAATAGCGGCAGAGCTTCCCGGAGTAGTACTATTTTACAGGCTACTAGCACCATACCTGAAGGCAAACCGAGCAGCCGAGCTGGTCGCTACTGGCGTCCCCACGTTGCCGCGCGCCGCGAACTTCACCACGGGGAGCACGTCGATAGCGGCCCTTGGCATGCCGCTGGTGCCGCCCGTCTCGAAGATGTCCGCGCCATCTCCGTGCCCGACCGGCGGCGATTCAACTGCACTCATCTGCGAGAGCCCATCGAGCCGGGACACCCAAAAGAGTAGTAGCCATCGAGTGAGTGAGTACACGTTACTACTCTCAATACGCGAGTGCGATCAGTTGGGCCCCATGAGTACACACGTACCTGGCTCTCGACGGCGTTCAGCACGGCAGGGTCCACCTTCTCGCGCACGAGGCGGCCGGTCAGCAGGCTCCAGATCACGTCAAGCTGAAGAAACCAAGAAATCAGCAGTGTTCTTGTTCCATTTTGACACGGCAATATTATTAACCGGAAAAGCTAGTTTGCATTTGAATTGGACGCGGGTGGTCGAATCGACGTGTTGCCATTTTGTTCAGTATGCAGTACCGACCACGTAGACGACGCTCCAGATGGCCGGCTCGTCGGAGCGCCACATCGCGAGGGACGACTCGACGATCTCCATGGAGACGAGCGCGCCCGTGATGCCGCCGACCCCCGTGCCGCGCACCACGCCGGTCTCCGTCGCCAGCCCGATCAGCCCGCCGGTGACGGCGCCCAGAATCGTGCCCACTGCAATGCCACCCCCGCGAGCGCGCATGTCACGTCGACTTACAATAGCTCGAGTTTTGGACCTGTGACGTGACGACGCACGTGCTTACCTGCCGCGAAGACGCACGTGACGAGGCCTTGGGCTACTCGAGCGGTCAACGAGCCGATGCCGCCGTTGGCTTCCGCCGGCACGCGGGCGTCGTGGTTTGCGCGATGGAATACGGAGTTGGTGGTATCCATGCCGGGCGGCGCGCGCGTTCGGTCAGGCATGGGAGCGAATCGAATTGGTGTGGTAAGAATTACGGCAGGGAGAACTGCACGATCGATGGAGAGTGTAGGGGAGGCTAGGCTATGTTGTGGGCGTACGGTGGGTGGGTTGGAAAATTTACATGCTTGGCAACAGACGTGTCGTGTTGATGTTTTGACCGAGGAGTCATGCGGTGGGCGTGCTCTGCCATGTCAGACGCGCACCAGCTCCTATTCTGCCGTCGCGCTGCCACCTACGTAGCATCCCGTCCCATCCTGCGATAAGAACGAGATGGATATAAGTGTTAAATAATTTAGAATCTCGAGAATAATCATCACCCGTAGAATAACAGTAATAATCACATAATGAACGGGGAACACAAAGGTACAGATGAGGATATGTAATCTTTATTCATATGTATATCATTTGTACATGTCACTGCTCATAATTATAGCCCACAAGGGTTGAAAGCATTTCAGGGATGATTTAGTTTTTTAACCATACAATTAGGTCCGTAACACTCACAATTAGATAACGATATGCAAATGGCCTATTAAAAACTAATTCCAAAAACCCTTTAGGAAAAAAGGAATAGATAAAAGAGTATATTACATTCGTAAGTTGCATTACATTTGTTACCTCACTAAAAACCTTTATGCGATGAAGCTTAGGAAAACTCACTAAGGAAAAGAGTACAACGTTTAATCTTCGGGATCCAATCTTTAAGATTTTGGATAAATCCTTATGATTTGATAAGGGTCATGATTTAGTGATTTATTCCCATGAACTCTGCAACTCTTTAAACTATCTCATTTTAGTACCATGAATCACTACTACAAAAGAGGCTATAGCAGACGGCCCATCACAGACGGTTCTTTTGGAACCGTCTGTGTTGGGTCTGTTCCGACCTGGAATAGCCGAAGGGAGCCTATCACAGACGGTTCTTATTTAGAACCGTCTGTGATATGAATCTATCACAGACGGTTTACTAATAGAACCGTCTGTGAATTATCACAGACGGTTCTATTAGTAAACCGTCTGTGATAGATTCATATCACAGACGGTTCTAAATAAGAACCGTCTGTGATATGTCATCCATTCACAGACGGGTTCTAATTAAGAACCGTCTGTAATAGTATACAGACGGTTCTTAATTAGAACCGTCTGTGATTTTAGGGTTTTACCATGGCTTAGATTTTTCCTTACTCTTCGAATTTACCATGGCTTGGATTTTTACCATGGCTTGAAATTTTTCTTACTCTCTGATTTTACCATGGCAACCAATGCTCTGCCGCGGTAGGGTTTGGCGGGCAATGCTCTGCCGCGGCAGTGGATTGGGCTGCCGTGGTAGGGTTTGGCAGGCAATGCTCTGCCGCGGTAGTGGATTGGGCTGCCGTGGTAGGGTTTGGCGGGCAATGCTCTGCCGCGGCAGTGGATTGGGCTGCCGTGGTAGGGTTTGGCAGGCAATGCTCTGCCGCGGTAGTGGATTGGGCTGCCGTGGTAGGGTTTGGGCAGGCAATGCTCTGCCATGGTAGGGTTTGGCCGGGGCAATGCTCTGCCGTGGTAGGGTTTGGGCATGCAATGCTCTGCCGCGGTAGTGGATTGGGCTGCCGTGGTAGGGTTTGGCAGGCAATGCTCTGCCGCGGTAGTGGATTGGGCTGCCGTGGTAGGGTTTGGGCAGGCAATGCTCTGCCATGGTAGGGTTTGGCTGGGGCAATGCTCTGCCGTGGTAGGGTTTGGGCATGCAATGCTCTGCCGCATGTAGTGGATTGAATTTGCCGTGGTAGGGTTTGGCGAGCAATGCTCGCCATGGTAGGGTTTGGTCGGGGCAATGCTCTGCTAGTGGTAGGGTTTGGGCATGCAATGCTCTGCCGTGATGAGTGGATTGGGCTGCCGTGGTAGGGTTTGGCAGGCAATGCTCTGCCGTGGTAGGGTTTGGCAGGCAATGCTCTGCCGCGGCAGTGGATTGGGCTGCCGTGGTAGGGTTTGGGCAAGCAGCCAATGCTCAGCCGCGGTAGTGGATTGGCTGCCCAAACGGTACCACGGCAGATGATTATGTGCCGCGGCAGATGATTGGCTACCAAACCCTACCACGGCAGAGCATTGCCCGCCAAACCCTACCGCGGCAGAGCATTGGTTGCCATGGTAAAATCAGAGAGTAAGAAAAATTTCAAGCCATGGTAAAATCAGAGAGTAAGGAAAATTTCAAACCATGGTAAACCCTAAAATCACGAGCGGTTCTTAAGCGAACAAATGCGTGATGAATACTAATCACGGACGGTTCGTGATACGAACCGTGCGTGATGATTATCCTATCACGAGCGGTTCTTCTTAAGAACCGCGTGATATGTCATCACGAGCGGTTTTTGTATAAAACCGCTGCAGTGATTCGCAGCAGAGGAGTTCGAAAATTTTGAGCGCGTGCGCGGAAGCAAAATAAGTTACCGTCCTTATAAATAATAGCCGAGTCGAGGCCGAATGTCTTGAGGATCAACTTTGTGGGACACCGAGTCTTCTTGGACTTCGTCTTCGTCGGCGTGCTTGGTCGAAGTTCACCGCCACTTGCCTCAACTGGACCTCCACCCACGGCACCGGCAACTGGACCTCCGTTCCTCAAAGAGCAGGTCATGCGTTTTCATGTACATTACATCTTTGTATCATCTGCATGGGCTTTTGGCTGATGAGATTAGAGGCACCGATGGTGTTTTTGCGTGCATGGATGCGCAGCTCGCAGGGTTGAAGAGGTGCGGCAAGAGTTGCAGACTGAGGTACACCAACTACCTGAGGTTGAACCTCAAGCACGTGAACTTCACGCAGGAGGAGGAGCTCATCGTCACCCTCCACGCCATGCTGGGAAGAAGGTATGCATGTATCTTCCTCTCTGTCCCGCCATTTCATTTTTCTGCGAGCAATGTTGCATATCAAGACTATCATCATTGCGAACATTCAAAATCTGATTTTTTTTTTTTGCGATAGAAAAAACTATCACAGAGCAGTTACGAACAAAAACCGTGCAGCGATAGTTATTATCCTGACGGTTTTGTTGAGCCGTGCGTGAAAATAGAACTATCACAGCACGGTTTTTGTTGAGCCGTCGTGATAATCTATTTTCACGAGCGGTTTTGTTGAACCGTGCAGCGATAATAACTATCACGAGCGGTTTTAAAACCGTCTGTGATGATCGTCTGTTATCACAGACGCATAAATACAGACGGTTCAAAAACCGTCTGTGATGACGGTGTAGAACCGTCTGTGATGAGGTTTTGTGTAGTAGTGAATGCATCTTCAAAAACTGGATGCAAGCAGAGACTTAGTGAATAAATCAACATGATTTCCACAAGGCTTTATTTGCATGATCTTTACCTCGCTATTCTTCTCGACTCCATGAGGATATAAAACATTTGGGAGTAATATGCTTCGTGATGTTGCTTTTGACATAACCCGTTTGCATTTGTGTAATACAAACAACATTATTTTCGTAGATAATTGAGGGGGTATTGAAGGTATTAATGTCATAATGCTTTTGGATGTGGTCAATCACACGTCTGAGCCAAATACATTCAAGTTAGGCTTCATATAGTGCTATAATATCTGAGTGGTTAGTAGAAATAGCTATCAAGGTCTGCTTAGATGACCGCCAAGAGATAGTTGCACCAGCACAAAGTAATATCTGAGTGGTTAGTAGAAATAGCTATCAAGGTCTGCTTAGATGACCGCCAAGAGATAGCTGCACCAGCACAAAGTAATATAAATCCATTCAGGGGTTTTGCACTATAGATATTTGACATATAGTCAGATATCTTCAGGATTTAGTAATGATCATCAGGATCTACGCACGATCTTTGCATTGTCGACCAACTTAATATAAACTGTTAAGTGGTAAAACCTTCAAGGTGAATTTAATAAGTAATCATCGTATCAACACCTTTCAGGTTTGACTAGGATTTTTAAAATATTAAGTATGATGATCAGTGTTTAATATATGCTCAATTTGAAGATAACTTTCGCTAAAGTCTTGTTGCTCTAATACCTTTCATATATTTTTAAAGAATGAACATAGACAAGAATACTACGATCAAATCTACTGGATTATCATGATGCGAAGCCTTACTTACGAATGTCATATTACTCATCCAGAGGTTTAGGATAAACACTATTCAAGAGTAATATGTTTAACTTATCAAATATCACTATTTAATTATGCGACACAAGTAGATTTTTCTTGCAGAGGATATGGGGGTAATGCTAGTTCCAAAGTCGTATGTCTTCTGCATATGATCTATAAAAACCTCTCAGCATCTTAATATTCTGTAACTATCTCTGGGTGGTTAAAATTATAACAAATAGTCTGTTCTGCAGAACTATAAAGTATAGTTGTACCACTCTAGAGTAAAATATAAACAATCTTAGTTTTGACGTGTAGGGGATTAATGGCCAATATCACCAATGTATGCCATACCTTCATGGTACTAGAGGAAACCGTCATTCCACTAACTTCTGGTGGAAGATGTACTTTATAAGTGCTTATGTGGCGCACTTCTGGTATTTAGGTTCCTCATTTCATTCTTTCGGGTTTTGATGGGTCCTTGTTCACTTCTAGGGATCATATAATCTTTGGTGTGATTAAGCGATCGACTAGTAAGGTAATTTTCCTTCAGGGAGATATGTGGATATCATGGAGATATGCTCCTGATCTTAGGATGATGTGACAATTGGCAATGTCGTTAAAGGTTTATCGTTTCACGTGTTTTCGACAAAGGTCCAAGGGCTGTCAGGCCAGTGGCGGTCTGACCGGCCTAACTGGCGGTTAGACCGGCCTTAGAGCGATCCGACCAGCCACCTCTGGCGGTTGGACCGGCCAGAGGCAGTCCGACCGGCCATAGTGGCGGTTGGACCGACAAATTGCTAAAGTGGTGTTTTGAGCTGGGCCAAAAATAGAGGTTGTAGGTAAGAGAGGGGATTCTATTGCACTTGGTCTCATAATTTTTGGAGTCTCGAGTCAAAAGTTCTATTCGTTTGAAAATTCCAGTAGGTTTCGGAATTTAAGGAGCTGTTTTCGGCTAAATCCCAACTGGCGGTCCGACCGGCCAACAGGTGGCGGTCTGACCGGTTTTCACTTGGATTATCGTTCTTCGTGGCGACGATGTTTGGTTGTTAGTTCAAAGTCATGAGTTTCAGTGCATTTGTGTTGTATGATGCATATTTTGACTAATATGGGTCAAGTTGTGAAGAACTTGTTCCCGGATTCAGTTTGATTGTCTATTGTTGTGCAGGTTGCTTGGTGGTCAACGACGGTCAACGGCGAGGATGATCGGGACTAGGCTTGGAGAGCTGACATCCAAAACGATCGACGATGCCGGGTGGGATCAATGAACTCAAGCGTGGTGCAAGATGGACAAGTGTGACCTATTGACCAATCCGCGACGCAAGATGGCGCAAGGTGAAGCTAATTAGGTCAAGAGGAGAAAAAGACAGAGCTTTAAAATACGTGCGTGTGTGACCCATTTGTTTTGGGCATTAACGGGAGCCCAATTAAGTCAAACTTCTAGAAGGTCTAAGCCTCCACTATAAATAGAGAAGGGAAGTGGCTGCACCCCTCTTCGACTCTTTAATTGTTTGAAACCCTAATTTGCTCAGGGAGAGGTTGTGTGGAGGTTAGGGTTCTTTAGAGTTTTGATTTGATTTCGTGCTCATAGATTGAGCTTTATCCTCCATTGATAGAGTGGATGTAAACCCAAATCATATCAAATAAATCCAAGGAAAATTTGATTAATGTTTTGTCTCTTTGCTTTCCTTCTCTCTATTTGATGATTTTGAGTCTTTTTTTTGATCCGTGAGTTTTTGCTTGATTTCTTCATGTGATCTAGTTTCTGAGATATGTGGGAACATATCTAGGATCACCTTGATCATCAATCACCCACGAGCAAGATTTTGGATCTAGTTTTCGTTTTGACTCGATTTTGAACCATCCTCGTCTCAAACGAAAAAAGATCGTAATTCTTCCAAGAATTTTCATAATATTCGATTGGAATAGGTTCCTGACATCATAGAGAAGGTATGTTCCAAGTTTCATCGAGTTTGGAGTTGTAGATCAAAAGTTACATCTATTTGTAACTTCGCTCTTGGTACATTGATCTGTCTTTAGTAGTGCGATCGATCGCCAGGTCACCGGTCCAACCGCTAGGGGTCAGCGGTCAGACCTCCCATCATTGAGTTTTGTTTTAGCTTGTGTTGATTTTTGTGGTTTTGCTTCGGGGGTTAAATTGGATTCAATACTAGTCTTCCGCTGTACTGGTATATTGACCTTCATAGCTTCCATAGCTATTGGAGTAAAATCTTATTGAATCAATTATTTATGAAAAAGTGAGCGTGCTCCTATTCACCCCACCTCTAGTCGCCTTTTCGGTCCAACAAGTGGTACCAGAGCCCGGTTAGTTCAATTTTGATCTTAACCGGTCACTGAACTTCGCGATGGATAAATACTCTACCAAACCGCATATTTTCGATGGGCACGACTGTGCCTATTCGAAGAATCGCATGCGAGTCTTCCTTGAGAACGAAGGACAAGCTATATGAGAGGTTATTCGAGCTCCGCTCGTTGTTCCCGAAGTTGTTACGCCGGCTTCAACAACCCTCTTGGCTAACAACAATAAGGCTAAAAACCACTTATGTGGTAGGCTTGGTAGACATGAGTATGATAGGATTTGCAATCTTGAGACTGCGCACGAGATTTGGAACACCCTCGAAACCTACCATGAGGGTTCGTACCAAATCAAGAAAGTACGCCAAACAGTCTATAAGTGTGAATATAACAAATTCGAGATACGTCATGGAGAGAGCATCGATGATATTTTTAGTCGCTTTAATAAAGTGATTAATCAGATGAAAACTGTTGGTATTGAATATTCTCAGTCTGAAAATGCCACCCACCTCTTGGCTGCAATCAACACCAAGGAGTGGGAGATAAATACTACCGTCATTGAGGAGAACGTCAACCTCTCTTATCTGACTTTGGAGCTGCTCTATAGCAAGCTTAAGACTCATGAGATCAAGAGGATTGATCATCCTAAGAGGAAAATATGGCTTTGGTAGCAAACCCGCTCAAGAGAGCTTCTGATGGGTCTTCTGAGTCTTTTTCTGGATTTTCGCTTGCTGGTTTATCTGCAACCATGAAGAGGAGTTTGAGAGTCTCCCGGAGGCTGAGTTGGCCCTCATAGTCAAAAAGGCCACACATGCCTATAACAATATGAGAAACATAAATAGAGGAGGTCCCGTGACTTGCTATGAGTGTGGTGAGCTTAATCATATCCGGACAAATTGCCCCAAGCTGAAAGGAAAGAGCAACCATAAGGAGAGAAAGCCAGCTTGGAAGAAGCCTTAATGGAACAACTGAAGGTATGATGCTGCCAAACTGACGAAGACCGCTCACCAAGTTCTTACCACTTTTAGGGAACAATCCTTAGGCGATATGGACACCGGGAGCGAGGAGGACATGGAGGAGGAGATCCTCAAAACAAGAAGAAGGGGAAGGCCAAGGACTTCACCGGCTTGTGCTTCATGACCGACTCCGTTGACGACGACAACGATAAGGTACCTCCCTCCTATGATGTCCTTTCTAATAGATGTGAAACTATCTTTGAGCAACTCATGAGTCAGGATAAGATTTTAGAGTTTATCATGGCCAAGAACAAAGACTTAGAGTCACAAGTAGATAATTTGACATTAGAACCTACTAATGCTAAGACTCTTGAATTTGATGAATGTTCATCCTTCAATGCTCTGCACTCAGAATTTGCTAAACTGCAATCTGCTCATGATATTACTTTACAACAACTTAAAAATGCTAGGACTGAGCTAGTTGAGGTTAAATATGCTATATGTGAAAAATGCTTAGACTCTAGCAAGTTGGTTGCTTCTGGTGTAGTTGATTCTAGCCTTTGCACTTTCTGCTTAGAATGCGAACATGAAGTCAAAGATATCTTAGAAGCAGCTAGAACTAAATATGCTAAGCTTAAAGACAGTATTGAGTCTACTACATGTGCTTCATGTCCAGCTCTTAAATTTGAAGTTGCTTTATATAAGGAGAAATATGCTAGAGCCATTAAAGGTCAAACCTGTGAATCATGTGTTAATCTTGAAGTAGAAAATGCTTATCTTAAGGATACCTTAGAAAAATTCTCTAAATGTAAGAAACAATTAAATATGATTCTGGACAAGTCTAGAACTCCTTACAAGAAACAAGGATTATGATACAACTCTGTTCAAAATAATTCTAACCCAAAAGTTACTCAAGTCTTAGAAAGTGGGTTAGTTGAATTCAAAATCCAACCTGCAAAAACTTTTTTTAAATCCGCGGTGTTGTCCAACCATTTGTTAAGTCAAAGGGTGCTTCTCCCAGTGGTATCAAGTACCATTGCACCTATTGCAAGAAGGATGGACATTTGGTTGAGTTCTGTTGGCGTAGGTTGAAAAATGATAAGAAATTTTTTGCTAGAATTTCATCAAATCAAGCTAGAGCTTTTATGAGACATGATAACATAGAAAAGAAGAAACCTGGTTTAGGTTTTGTGTCACATGATCATCATCATGCTCCTAGACATGATAACTCTCATGTTAATTTAATCATTGCTCATAACAGAACTTCAAATAGATTCAAGCATAGCACTTCTGCTTTGCATACTACTCGCAGACGTGTGTCTCAGTACTGGGTTTCTAAGTCTTGTTTAACTAACCCCAGTATCAAGACACATCGTTCTTCTGTGCCTTGATTTTCAGGATTTCCGCAGAAAGTGGAAGGGCATGTGGTTCGTCGACTCCGGCTGTTCACGCTACATGGCCGGAGACTGAAGATGGTTCACCTCCTTCACGTGGTCGACGGGTGATGATTTCATCACCTTTGAAGATGATAGACAAGCTAGGGAGACATGCAATGTCACCTTTGATGAGACTAGCCCTTGAAAGCATCTAGGCCCCTAAAAATGGTTTTTGTAATTAATGATAATATGTGAATATGGGATTAACAAGTTTACTAAGAATGTGCAAGGTTAATTCCATTTGATGAACATGATGAAGCAAGGATGCATGCTAAAGGAAAATGTGAAGATCAACAAGGCTTAAAGTCAAGGTACAAATAGTCTAGGATCCTTTTCTATTTTACCGGTCTAAGGAGAATTGGTTGGTAGACCGGATTATAGGATAAATGCCGTACTATTAAGGGGGATCACGACTAGTAGCTTGATAGCTTATTCTTGTGCCATATGGATCAACTTAGGATCATGCATGCATTTAAAATTGGACGTGAATTTAAGTTAGAATGAATTGATGCTTTAATTCGAATCGGATGAGCCAGAAGGCTTAGCGGCGGTTGTACCGAAGCGCGGTTGTTCGACGATATTTCATTGATTGGAAAATAACGATCGAGTGTAATCTCCTTTTAAAACCGCTTTTGAGAATCGGTTGTACATCAGCGTATAATCGGATGAACCGCATCCCGTTGTTCGATGATATTACGACGGTTGGAAAATAACGATGACAGTGTAATCTCCTTTGAAAACCTCTTTTGAGAATCGGTACATACCGCACGTATAATCGGATGAACCGCAATACGGATGTTAAAAATATATTTGGCGGTTGTAAAATTCGAAACGGATGCAAAATCTCGGTTTAGAAAACACGAAATCGGACGATCCGGTGTTTGCTGCGGATGAACCGCAACTAAATCCAACGGCTATATCGGTGCATTTAATCGTGTAACATAGCCGTTCTTGTGCATTGAGTATAGCGGTTGTACCGATGCTAACACGCGGTTGTTCCGATATTTTTGAAATTTCGGAACTTCTTCCCAACGGCTAGAATTGTTTGGTGGAGGCTATAAATACCTCTCCAAGCGCACAAGGGACAAGTTACACATTGCATTGAAGATATCTCAACCCTTGTGAGCATTGTGCATTCAATTCTACTCCCAATTTACTCTTGCATTCATTAAGAGGAGATCAAGTGCATTCATCTTTAGTTGATTCATTGGCACTTGAGTAAAGTCAGCGAGGATCGTTGATCTATTCTCTTGGGGTGTTGCCGCACTCCTAGGCGGCTTGGCGGTGAAGCACGGTGATCTTCTCAAGTGAAGCTTGTGAGAAGACCCGAGCAAGATTGTGAGTGGTTGGTGTTCACCATCTCGGAGCGGAGGAAGAACAACCCAAGTGATCGAGGAAGGCTTAATTAGTGGAGCCGGCTTGAGTGGTCAAGCTTCCTCAACGTGGACTAGTGAAGACCGGCAAGTCTTCGATACCACGGGAAAAACATCATTGTGTCTTGTGGTTATTTCTTATCTTAACAATTCCGCACTTATATTTCTAGCTTGCTTATTGTGATTAAATTGCCTAGCTAGGAGCATAACTTGTTTAGACTAAGTCATTAAATTGGATAAATTGTTAATTTGTTAAAACTTTAAAACCTCCTATTCACCCCCTCTAGTCGGTTATCCTTGATCCTACAAGTGGTATCAGAGCCTGGTCTCTCCGTTGTTGGACTTAACCGTCTAGGAGAGCAAGGATGGCTAGTGAGGGAATGGCTTTAGGAAGGGCTCCACTCTTTGATGGCACAAATTATGCTTATTGGAAAATTAGAATGTCAATCTTTTAAAGGCCATGAGTCCAAGCATTTGGAAAATCGTAAATGATGGTTACACTATGCCTCTTAATCCACTTGAACCCACGGATCAAGACACGCGTAACTCTCATTTAGATGCCCAAGCTATGAATGCTCTCTTTGGCGCTTTGAGCGGATGAGTTCAATAGAGTGAGCAATTTGGAAACCGCTCATGCTATTTGGACAACTCTCTCGAAATCCATGAGGGTACATCCACGGTCAAAGAAGCCAAATTGCATAAACTTGGATTAAATATGAGACATTCATAATGTTGCCTCATGAAAACATCAATGAGATGTATTCAAGACTCAACAACATTGTGAATGAGCTCAAAGGCCTTGGGACTAACCTTTAGATGTTGATATTGTGCGCAAGATGCTTAGGGCTCTTCCCGACAAATATGAAACTTTGGTGGCGCTCTTCATCAACTCTCCCGAATTGCCAAGGATGACACCAACGGGCCTTTTGGGCAATCTCATCACAAATGAGTTGTTCAAGAAGGACAAAGAAGAGCTCGTGGAGACATCCTCCTCAAAGAAGAAAATTACCGCTTTCAAGGCCAAAGCGGAATCAAGTGATGATGAGGATGAAGGAGAAGATTCCGATGAGGAGTATGCACTCCTTGTAAGAAAAATGAAGAAGTTCATGAAGAGACGCCCCAATAGAAGCTACAACTTTGACAAATACAAGAAGGGACAATATTCAAGTGACAAGAAGAGTTATAGCAACATTCGATGCTATAATTGTGATGAAAAGGGACACATCTCATCTCGTTGCCCAAAAGAAGGATGACAAGGACAAGTCATTCAAGAAGAAAGAATATAATGGCAAGAAGAAGCTTTTCAAGAAGCTTCACAAGGATGGCAAGAATGAAGCTCACATTGGAGAGTGGGATTCAAATGATGAATCAAGCGACTCAGACTCAGATGAGGATGAGTCTTCCAAGAAGAAGGGACTAGTTGGCATTGCTATCAAAGAAACTCCTTCACTATTCTCCACCCTACATGCCTCATGGCAAAAGGAGATAAGGTAAAATCCATTGATAGTGATGAACCAACTTATGAAGAATTATTGGATATGCTTGATGAATTAAATGAATTTAATGGAAAAGAGAAATCAAAATTTAAAGTCTTGAAGAAAGAATATCTCTCTCTAAAAGACTCTTTTGAGGAGCTAAAGAAAGCTCATGATTCTCTCATCTTAAAGAATATTGAAAAATCTCATTCACATATTGGAATTACTTGTGATTTAATGAATGAGATGTCTAGAAGTAGATATTGCTTTAAATGAAAAATCCATGTCTAGCATTTCTACTTCATGTGATGATTTACTTGCCATGCCATGTTGCTCTAGTGATGATTCAATTGCTAGTTTAGCAAATACTTGTGATCCTTTACTTATTGTTGAGAACCATGAATTAAAGGAACAAGTCAATAAACTAAGCAAAAGTTTGGAAAGATGCTTTAAGGGTAAGGCCACCTTAGACAAGCTTTTGAGTGAGCAAAGGTGCTCATTCAACAAGGAAGGTCTCGGGTATGTGCCTAAGAAAGGTAAGAAGCCGCAAATAAACCCACAAGGTATGTGAGGGAAAATGGTAAGTATTGCTATAAGTCTTAGGAAATAGGACATGTGCAACAAAATTGTCCTAAAGGTAAAATTGCATCCTTTGGTATATATGATTCATGCTATATGCTTAGAAAGACTAAGGATGGTAAAATACTTGCTCATTTTATTGGCACTTCAATTTTAGGCGCTAAAAAGAATGCTATTTGGGTGCCTAAAACCTTGGTCACTAACCTCCAAGGACCCAAACAAATTTGGGTACCTAAAAGAACTTGATTCTTGTTTTGTAGGTGAACTACAAGACCGTGGAAAACATTGGGTGCTTGATAGTGGTTGCACTCAACACATGACCGGTGATAGAAAATGTTCACCACATTCGAGAATGGGAAAGGAATGGACAAAATCACATTTGGTGACAATAGCAAAGGAAAGGTAATTGGATTGGGTAAAATTGCTATCTCAAATGACCTTTCCATTTCAAATGTATCTCTAGTAGAATCACTAAACTTTAACTTGTTATCCGTAGCTCAAATATGTGATCTAGGACTAATTTGTTCTTTCTCTAAAGAAGGTGTTACAATTTCAAATGAAAATGATAACTCTTTAATTTTTAAAGGATTTAGATTTGGAAACCTTTATTTGGTAGATTTCACTTCAAATGATTCATGCTTAAAAACTTGTTTGATGGCAAAAACATCCTTGGGTTGGCTTTGGCATAGAAGGCTAGCTCATGTAGGAATGATTCAACTCAAAAAGCTTTTCAAACATGATTTAGTTGTTGGCTTGAAAGATGTGAAGTTTGAGAAAAACCGACTTTGTAGTGCATGTCAAGCCGGTAAACAAGTCGCTAATTCTCACCCTTCCAAAAGTATCATGTCAACTTCTAGACCATTGGAACTCTTACATATGGATTTGTTTGGGCCAACAACCTATAAGAGTATCGGGGGAAATAGCTATTGTTTGGTCATTGTGGATGATTACTCTAGATATACATGGGTATTCTTCCTAGATGATAAAAGTGAAACCTCCGGAATTTTCAAAAACTTTACAAAAAGGGCCCAAAATGAATTTGATTTCAAAATAAAGAAAATTCGTAGTGATAATGGTTCCAGTTCAAAAATACTAAAGTTGAAGACTTTTGTGATGAACTTGGAATAAAGCACGAACTTTCCACAACCTACACTCCGGAACAAAATGGAGTTGTAGAAAGGAAAAATCGTACATTAATTGAAATGGCTAGGACAATGCTTGATGAATATAATACTTAGATAGTTTTTGGTGGAAGCAATTAACACCGCTTGTCATGCCATAAATCGTCTTTATTTACATCGTCTTTTGAAAAAGACTTCCTATGAGCTTCTTGTAGGAAGAAAACCGAACATCTCCTATTTTCGTGTCTTTGGTTGTAAATGCTATATTTTAAAGAAGGGTGTTCGGCTATCAAAATTTGAAAGTAGATGTGATGTTGGGTTCTTGCTAGGTTATTCATCAAACAGTAAAGCTTATCGTGTCTTCAACAAAAACTCGGTTTAGTTGAAGAAAAACATGATGTTCAATTTGATGAAACTAACGGCTCTCAAGAAGAGCATGAGAATTTGGATGATGTAGGCAATGAGGCTTTGAGAAGGGCAATGGAGCATATGCAAATTGGTGACATAAAGCCCGAAGATGATTCATCATCCTCCACACAAGTTGAACCACCAACATCTTCTACAAACCAAGTTCAATTTGACAATAAGGAAGATGATCAACCATCTAACTTACCACCAAGAATCCACAATGCTATTGCTAAGGATCATCCAATAGACCAAATATTGGGTGATGTAAGTAAGTGTTCAAACTCGATCTCGTGTTGCTTCTTTTTGTGAATATTACTCTTTTGTCTCTTGTATTGAGCCAAAGCATGTAGAAGAAGCACTTGAAGATCCGGATTGGGTGAATGCTATGCATGAAGAACTCAACAACTTCACCCGAATGAAGTTTGGACATTGGTGGATCGACCCAAGGAACACAACGTCATTGGTACAAAATGGGTCTTTAGGAACAAGCAAGATGAAAATGGTTTGGTTGTTGAAACAAAGCAAGATTGGTAGCTCAAGGTTATTCACAAGTTGAAGGTTTGGATTTTGGTGAAACTTTTGCTCCCGTAGCTAGATTAGAATCAATTCGGATATTACTTGCTTTTGCATCATGCTTTGATATTAAATTATTTCAAATGGATGTTAAAAGTGCTTTCTTAAATGGTAAAATTTCGAACTTGTATTTGTTGAACAACCTCCGGTTTTGAAGATCCTAAAATCCTAATAATGTCTATAAACTCTCTAAAGCGCTCTATGGCCTTAAACAAGCTCCTAGAGCATGGTATGAACGACTTAGAGATTTTCTAGTCTCAAAAGGATTCAAAATTGGGAAGATTGATTCAACCTTATTTACTAAAGTTATAGATGATGATTTCTTTGTATGTCAAATTTATGTTGATGATATTATTTTTGGGTCTACTAATCAAGATTTTTGCAAAGAGTTTGGTGATATGATGTCTAGGGAATTTGAAATGTCGATGATTGGAGAATTAAGCTACTTCCTTGGATTCCAAATCAAGCAACTCAAAGATGGGACCTTCGTGAGCCAAACCAAGTATGCAAAAGAATTGATCAAGAAGTTTGGTATGGAGGATGCAAAACCCATCAAGACTCCCATGGCAACAAATGGTCATCTTGACTTAAATGAGGGAGGTAAATCGGTAGATTTAAAGCTTTATAGATCTATGATTGGTAGTTTGCTTTATCTTACCGCATCTAGGCACGATATCATGTTTAGTGTTTGTATGTGTGCTCGCTTTCAAGCAAATCCAAAAGAATGTCATTTAATGGTCATTAAAAGAATTCTAAGATATTTAAAGCATTCCTCTAGCATTGGCCTTTGGTTCCCGAAAGGTGCTAAATTTGACTTAATTGGATATTCGGACTCCGATTATGCGGGATGCAAAGTGGATAGAAAAAGCACCTCGGGTAGTTGTCAATTTTTAGGAAGATCTTTAGTATCATGGTCATCCAAGAAACAAAATTCCGTAGCCTATCCACCGCAAAATAATATGTTTCATGGGGAAGTTGTTGTGCTCAATTGCTATGGATGAGGCAAACATTGATGGATTATGGAATTAAAAGCGATAAAATGCCTCTTTTGTGTGATAATGATAGTCTTTGTGAAAATAGCTAATAATCCTGCTCAACACTCAAGAACCAAGCATATAGATATTCGCCACCATTTCTTGAGAGATCATGTGATCAAGGGAGACATTGATATTAGCCACATAAGAACCGAAGACCAATTAGCGGATATTTTCACCAAGCCATTAGATGAAGGCCGCTTTTGCAAATTGAGGAATGAATTAAATGTAATAGATTATTCAAACATTGTTTAAATTTTTGTTTTTACAGTGCTGTTTATTTGGTGTTATTTAAGTATTTTGTAAAAGAATTTCTCAAATCTCATATTAAATTCACTATAATTTTAATTATAAAACTATGTTTATATATAATCTTGATATATTATATGCATAATGATCCCTAGGCGGTGTTTTATTGAGTGTAAATCTAAGGATCATTTGCAATTATTCAAAATTCAAAAGAAATCGAGAATCTTATCAAAATCTCGGGACAATCGGTACATCCGGAGTTATGCGAGCGATGCGTCCATGATCGCGGATCATCCGGCGTTATAATAGCGGAGCGTCCGTTTTCCTTTGACCTTATCACTCCAGTATTCGACCGTTTTCCTTTTCTTCTCGATCGCTCGAGTTCTTCTCTCTCCAAATAGCGCCTCTCAAAACCCCTCTCTCAAATCGAGTGTTTCTCTCGGTGGATCTCCAAGTTCTCGCTGATCCTTGCATTTCCAGTGCTCTCCTTCCTCAAATCTCAAGGTAAAACATCTCTTGATTCGAGTTTTACCGCATTTGGAGCACTCGGGCCAGCAGTTTTAGGGTTTCTTGAAAATGCCGTTGATTTCTAGCAATCTAATTGGGCAAAAGTGCTTCACTGGTATCCTATGACCCTTGCGCATCCAGTTCTAGCACTCACTCTCTTAGATTCCATCAAAATCTCGAAATTTCATCAACCCTAGTTTTCGGTCGAGACAATCGGACGTTCGATTCTTGAGGCGAACGACCGCGATTCGACGTTCCGCCACATAACGGCGGTTGATCCGATTATCCCGACGAACTGTAAAGCTGTCATTTCTTTCAATTCAATTCAATTCAAATCTGTTCCTTGACATCTTATAATCACTCCAATCTCTGTATAGATGCCTAGAATGCGAGGAACATCCAAGAAGTCTCAGGGATCGTCAAGACAAAGATCTTCGGCACCTCAACCTCCACTGCAGGGAAAAGGAAAGGGAAAGAGACCAGCTCCAGAAACCGAATCAGAAAATAGCTCAGGAAGTGAATCAATTGAGGAAACTGAATCAGAAGAAGAAGAAGAAGTAGAGGAAATTCCTCCAAGGACAAAGAGAAGATGATGATTTGGTTGATCCTCCGGGGACTCCTCTTGACCTGCATCTTACATCGTGAGATGACTATGCCATCAAGCGCCATGTCAATCAATATCTTCTGAAGAATGACACATTGAATCCAAAATTCCACACAATCTTTCAAGAGCAAGTGTATGAGCAAATATATAATAGGCACAAGAAATTTGCCGATCATAAATGGATTAACTGGCATAATATTAATACCTTGGACAAATACAGTGGAGTCTATCAGCTTTTCTACAATGTGGGTCTTCATGATCTTGTGGGGATAAAACAGAATTATGATGACAAGATCATTCGCCAGTTTTATGCCACACTGCATATGTCTCACGACTTGAAGACTTTTAGATGGCTGACTGGTGTCAGAAATGTGGAAAGCACCAAAGAGGAATTTGCGAGAGTATTAAGAATTCAGTCCGGCTCTTGGGACAAAATCTTTGAGAGTTCAGCCCTACTTGTTCCTGCTTGTGCCAGGCATTATGACTCTTCAGCTAAATGCAAGTTAGGGACAATTACTGGATTGAAGCCAGAAGTGAGCATGATTAACAGGATAATTAATCATACTTTCTACCCTAAGAGTGGAAATTTCGATGCGATGCACGGGGCATGTTTGGAACATGATAGATCATATTGTGGAGGAGTTAAATTTGATGTAGTGGATGTTATTCTTCAAGGCATAGCCTCCTCCAAGAATAATGAGTTAAAAGGATTTATTATGCTCCTTACATCATGGCATTGATTGTTAGAAAGATCGAGTCCGTGGTGGTTTGGGATCTACTCACAAGCCATATAAACCACGAGATGCCATTCCTCCTCAACAAGTCTCTGAGGATGCCCTGCTGAGGTGATGCTCCTCCTATTTCTTTGCTATGCGATGCAAATGCTCTAGCGCAAGTACTTCAAAATCGTGATCTATCATCGACACTTTGCAGGAAATGAAGGCTGAACAAGTTGCATTTCAGGATGAGACTCGTCATAAGCTTACTGAGATGGCAGCTATCCATAATGACTTCTTTGATGAGACTCATAACAGATTATCAGCTTTGTCTGAGGGCCTAAATGACTTAGAACATTTTCTCAAGACCCCTCAGCGTTATGTTCGCCGACCTCCTCAGTCGCCCAAGGGTCCTTCTTCTAGGACAGCTGCACCTACTCCAGCTCCTCACCAGCACCTCTTCGAGTTTGAGCTCCAGCTCCTACCACTCTCTCAGTATCTCAGGATCCCGCGCCATCTGTGTCAGCTTCTCCGGATCCTGCACCAGTTTCAGCTCCGCCTGCTGCTTCTCCTGCTCCTGCTCCAGCTCAGGACCCAGCTTCTTCCTCTCAGGACCCCCCCGTTTGATGCTTTTTGGTACTTTGATGCCAAAGGGGGAGAAATTATGTGAAGACTTAGTTTTAGGGGGAGCTATGGGCTTATGTGTTTTGTAAAACTGGTTGATTGTTGATCTATTTTGTGCCTGTAATAGTTGGTAACTTTTGTTGAACTTGTGGAATGTGGTTATGTCTTATTATCTTTTTATGCAATGCAATCTGAATTATTTGACATATCTTATACTGTATTGCTTCCTCAAGTTCATAAATGCAAAAGAAACTCCGCCAAAATTTTCAATTCTTTACATATGCTTGCAAATTATTCACTATCCATATGCATTCGTTTAGGGGGAGTCTTCTTTTAATTGGATTTGACAAGAAAAATAATTCTCAAAATTTACTTATGCTCATTGCAAAGATTATTTTACCTGTCAAAAGACTTCAAAAGAATATACACTCTTAGTATATTCAAAACAACTTTTCTCACATATTAAGTGTGTTGTCATCAATTACCAAAAAGGGGGAGATTGAAAGCATCTAGGCCCTAAAAATGGTTTTGTAATTAATGATAATATGTGAATATGGGATTAACAAGTTTACTAAGAATGTGCAAGGTTAATTCCATTTGATGAACATGATGAAGCAAGGATGCATGCTAAAGGAAAATGTGAAGATCAACAAGGCTTAAAGTCAAGGTACAAATAGTCTAGGATCCTTTTCTATTTTACGGTCTAAGGAGAATTGGTTGGTAGACCGGATTATAGGATAAATGCCGTACTATTAAGGGGATCACGACTAGTAGCTTGATAGCTTATTCTTGTGCCATATGGATCAACTTAGGATCATGCATGCATTTAAAATTGGACTTGAATTTAAGTTAGAATGAATTGATGCTTTAATTCGAATCGGATGAACAAGGGCTTAGCGGGTTGTGCGAAGCTTGTTGTTCGACGATATTTCAAATGTTGGAAAATAACGATCGAGTGTAATCTCCTTTTAAAACCGCTTTTGAGAATCGGTTTGTATCGTGCGTATAATCGGATGAACCGCATCCGGTTGTTCCGATGATATTACGACGGTTGGAAAATAACAGTACGAGTGTAATCTCCTTTGAAAACCTCTTTTGAGAATCGGCTGTACCGCACGTATAATCGGATGAACCGCAATACGGATGTTAGAAATATATTTGGCGGTTGTAAAATTCGAAACAGATGCAAAATCTACGGTTTAGAAAACACAAATCGGACGATCCGGTGTTTGCTGCGGATGAACCGCAACTAAATCCAACGGCTATATCGGTGCATTTAATCGTGTAACATAGCCGTTCTTGTGCATTGAGTATAAGCGCGGTTGTCACCGATGCTAACACGCCGGTTGTTCCGATATTTGCTGAAATTTCGGGAACTTCTTCCCAACGGCTAGAATTGTTTGGTGGAGGCTATAAATACCTCTCCAACTGCACAAGGGACAAGTTACACAGTGCATTGAAGATATCTCAACCCTTGTGAGCATTGTGCATTCAATTCTACTCCCAATTTACTCTTGCATTCATTAAGAGGGAGATCAAGTGCATTCATCTTTAGTTGATTCATTGGCACTTGAGTAAAGTCAAGCGAGGATCGTTGATCTATTCTCTTGGGGTGTTGCCGCACTCCTAGACGGCTTGGCGGTGAAGCACGGTGATCTTCTCAAGTGAAGCTTGTGAGAAGACCCGAGCAAGATTGTGAGTGGTTGGTGTTCACCATCTCGGGCGGAGGAAGAACAACCCAAGTGATCGAGGGAAGGCTTAATTCGTGGAGCCGGCTTGAGTGGTCAAGCTTCCTCAACGTGGACTAGTGAAGACCGGCAAGTCTTCGATACCACGGGAAAAACATCATTGTGTCTTGTGGTTATTTCTTATCTTAACAATTCCGCACTTATATTTCTAGCTTGCTTATTGTGATTAAATTGCCTAGCTAGGAGCATAACTTGTTTAGACTAAGTCATTAAATTGGATAAATTGTTAATTTGTTAAAACTTTAAAACCTCCTATTCACCCCCCTCTAGTCGGTTATCCTTGATCCTACAGCCCTACAGCTAGATCAGATATTCCAGCACAAGAATCTGTTGTGACTACTTCGCCTTCAGATGAAGCTCCTGCTGCATCTTCATCATCAGTAGTACCTGCAGAGGTCGAAGAGATGCTTGCCTCTGTGCGAGGTTTCAGGCGTCTCCGAGAGCTTCCCATCACCAAGCCATTAAGCGCATATTCAGGTATTTACACTCTACCCTCTTGTATGGCATTTGGTATTCCTGTTCTTCGTCTTTGTCCATTCGGGGGTTTTCTGATTCTGATTTTACGGGCTGTTGGCTAGATAGGAAGAGTACCTCAAGCACTTGTCACTTCCTACACACTTCTCTTGTCTCTTGGTCTTCTAGGAAGTAGTATTCTGTTGTACAATCCACTACTGAAGCTGAATATGTAGCTGCTGCTAGTTGCTGTAGTCAGATTTTGTGGATGGTAACCACTCTTAAGGACTATGGGTTAAATTTTGCTAGTGTTCCTCTTTTCTATGATAACACTTCTGCCATTAATATTGCTAAGAACCATGTGCAACATTCTAGGACCAAGCACATAGACATTCGTTTTCACTTCCTTAGAGATCATGTCGAAAAGGGTGATATTGTGCTTCACTTCGTGGAGTCAGAGGCTCAAGCGGTGATATCCTCACCAAGTATTTAGACCCAACAAGGTTTGCTACCTTGAGGAGCGAGTTAGGGTAATTTATCCTTATGGGTTGGTTTGAGGGGAGTTCGATCTTTTACGATCTTACCTTGTTGTTACGATCTTTCATTGTTCTTTTAAGAACTTATTGATCTTTTGAACTTTTAGGTTTTATGCTTTTCTTGCATCTCATTGTATCATATTGCATTCATATGAAAAATCCAAAAAGATGCATTGTAATATAAGATTTTATGCTTTTCTTTTAAAATTGATGAAGCTTTGCCTATTATTCTTTGAAGCTTTAGTGTTTCAATGCTTGCTCAATGCCATGTCTAGTTCTTTGACTTACTAGAATTATCATTATTTCACATATGTAGCTAAGTCTTTCCCATATAGGCCTCGCATAGGTTGACGAAAATACCCAGCACTGTGATGGAATTGGGTACTAAGTTCACCAATTCCACCCCAAAATTCTAGAGTACAACCATGAGGAAGGGAAGAATGGGCAATCGAAAGCCACATTCGCAATATGACTACAATACTGGAATCGTGCCCTCCTCACCCGAGGGCTAATGTTGTCCCTCAGCATTAGTCCACTTCACATAAGCTCGCTTCAGGATCTTCTCGGCCATGACCAGGGCTGTTATATTCTCCGCATCCATCTCCAATTTCTCCCACTTAGAGACGGTTTCGGTCATGTTTTTCAAGTGGGTTTGATTTGCATTTCGAAGAGTTTGGAGAAAGATTACGACTTGGTGGCGACGGGGAGAACAAGAGCTCAGGAGCAGTTGAAGAAAATAGGGAAAGTAAAAATCCTAAGTCGTTCCTGCGGTAGAATTTTATAACCGCGTGTCTGGGTTAAAGATTGTGGGAACTCAACAGTTGCCATAAGCTCTCCAGCGGACAGATCTACGAGCGGCGGTTGGTATATGCCCGTTTGGGAAAAGTAATTATGTGTTTTCAACTCAAGTAAAATTACCTTCTTAATCAAGTTAATTTATGGTCAAACTAACTACTAGTCGGAAAGACTTTGCTTCCGACCATTATTCTACGACCTCCTATCCAAGCAAGTTATTTCCACTTGAAGTTTTTTTTTTGGGGGGGGGGGGCTAGATGACGAGGATATAATAAATCTGAATTAACTGTTTATCTGTAATGACTATTATAGATAGTAATATCTTTATATTACTCTTAAGTATGCCCCTTATTGTTCTTAAGGGAGAAGGTGAAGTGAGTGACTATAACCCTTTTCTGCGACCGTCGAGTGGTCGTAAGCGTCATAAGCCTTTCTACGACCACTGTAGGGCTTTCTATGATCAAGTCTGCTACGACCATCTTGTAATCGATAAAGCCTACAAATACACGGGTTTAATTGATTAGGGACTTTTATACATTGCGTTTAATATACATGGTAGTTAATATACACAATTATTCTCTCGAATAATTGCACGAATTATGTCTCCGTCCTTGATATAACTGCCAGACGACGTGGGATGCAGTTTTCTTCAACAATAACTACCATCAACGTGTGCATTTTATCCAGCGTAGGTGTGCCTTTTGGCATGGAGTAACTGCTACCCCGTCATGCGTTATATAAGGGTTGCAGTTAGTGGACAGAGGAAAGGGACGATCGGGGTTAGTTGTAAGAGATCATTGAGGTTTAGTCCGAGTGATTTCTTCTCGATTGCAACAAGCATACTGAATACAAGAACACAGAAGTATAATTGTTATTCTTTTTGGGGAAGGCATGAACCTGTATAAATCCCCTGCGTGTCGGCGACGGCCATCCTCGACGGCGTGGCACTGCAGGCGCGATCGCGACCCCGATTGCGAGCGACCTCGGCGTGCCCGGCGGCCGGCTCACGCCGAGCGGCGGGATCTGCCGCCGACAGCTCAACAACCGGCGCCCGTGATGAAGCTTGGGTCGGGTGGTAATTTTTTTCTTGCAATGAACAGTAGCTCAAAACTGAACCCGGTTAAATCGATCTGATTTCGGTAATCAGCAAAAGTTAATCTATGAGATTAATCTAGCAGCAAATTATTAAGAGTAATCATAACATTTTGGTTGTTGAAGAACGATTTGTGCTGATAACATGTTAAATAATATAATCCGTTGGTAGAATCTTCAGAACAATCATCGGTAGAATAATAAGAATAATCACACAATGAACACATGCGTATAAAGAAGGATCTGTAACTTTTATTTATCTGTATGTCACTTTTACATAAGGATCCTCGTATTTATAGCACACAAAGTGTAAAATCCCTCCAAAAATAGTTTAACCTTTTATCCATACAATTAGGCTTCATAGAGACGAGCCGCATTTCTCATAAGTTTTGCAGCAATCAGAATTTTGTTTTCGCAGTAGTACGCATTAACCTGTCAAACGAACGTGAGTGCATGGCGGAGCCTGGTAGAAGAGGTTCGCCCAGAAGCTGAGCTCCATTAGCAATTTAATGGAAAACCATCACGCTGCGGTTGATGGAAAGCGCAGGCAGTCGGGTTACGAGCGACGATGGCTCGCCTGCGTCTCCTTTTCTTCGTCCACTAGATGTCTTAACGACCAAGCTTCACTTCATGCATTTGAAAGGGGAATCCGCAAGTTAAGACATGAAAAACTTGTACCTGTGGGCTACCACAACTCACAGCGTCTCCACGGCAGCTTTAACGAAACGAAAGCGCGGTCTAGAAGGTGCGGACGTCGGCCGCTTTTTGGTTCTTGTGATCGATCAACGACACGTACTGTTAGAATTAAGTCCGTACATGTACATGTTAATTTATTTTTAAAATTACAGAGTATACATGATTTAGTCCTATAATACTTAGCCAATTTGTGAAAGAGCAATTTATAAGGTACAATTTTTGTCACGCTTTGAAACATATTTTTACATAAAATAAGGTGACATGAGGAGGACTATATCTAAAATCACACACACGCACGTATGCACACGCGTGCGTATATTCGTGTGGCAAACGCGTGACTTGTAATTTGCGACGCGCGCCCGTGAACGTATCGTGAACCCAGTTCGCCTTTCTTTTGCTGATCATGAAAATTTCTCTCTTTCTGGTCGAAGGTATAGACCAGTGTTGTCGGATCCATAGACCAGAGTGGTCGAAACAATATGGTCGAAGCTATATACCAGTGTAGTCGTAATACTGTGGTACAGTGTGATCGAAAATTAGTGGTTAAATCCATAGACCAGGGTGGTCGGAATACACTGGTCAAGCTGTAGATCACTGTGTAATTAGGATCTGATAATCACTGCTTAAATACTATTAATTGGTTTTGAATTAGTAGTTACCAATGATTTAATTAACAGTTACTATAGAGTAATTGCCTCAGCCTTAAAAAGATCTGAATACCTTCAGATCAAAACCAATCGAAAACACTTCCGCTCTTCTTCTTCTTCCTCTCCGCTTACTTGTGCTTGTGTGTTATGCTGTCGGACCAAATCGTCTTTTTTTTTCTCGGCGTGCACCGGGAAGGAGGGTGAGTGGGTATCTCCGAACCTTTGTTGCATAATTCATCTGCACGGAACGACAGTAAGATTTCTGAGCAGTGCATCTGCTGTTAATTTTGATTTATACATCTCTAATTTTATACGATCTTTAGATCTTTATAAAATCTAGAATTAAATTATTCTCAACGTATCCAATACATACGAGCATCAACAGAGTTTGATTTGGACCCGGGGCTATAAGGTGACGATAGTATCAGCTGTCGTCTGCACCGACTCGCGGACATACGGTTCATGGTTCAGGCAAATTCTTCTTTCCTTAGGTGCGTGCGCCTTGCGGCTGATTTGGACAAGTTCTGCTCGGCGCAGCATAGAAATGTAGCTTTGCAATTCATGAGCTGGGATTTGTCTGTGGTGGTGGGAACATAGGAGTTAGGACTATAGGAGCATTTTTTGTACCACATCCCGGTTTTTTCGTCCCATTTGATCAAGGGCTAGGCCTGGTACACTAGAGTTGTCGTGCTATCCGGCAGGTTATTGGGCGAGCCACTCGCCTGGGATACCGCTGCCGCCTGCGCCGAGTGTGCCGCCGTTGGCCTGGGCCGGAAGCAGCCGCTGGGTCTGGATACCTGAATTCTGGACTGTAGTAGCTCGGTTGCACAATAAAATTCTAAAATTAATCTTCATAAATTAGAAATTCCAAAATTGACCTATGATAGTACTTGTTACAGTCCGGGATGGCCGCAACTGCTGTCACACTGCAGCAATATATATTTTTTTTTCTAAAAAAATCTATTTAATAATATTTGTTGGAAGATTTTTTAAATATATAAAATGATCTCAAACAATTATGAATTTTTTTTGTGGAGCCTCCGGGCATAGTGTGTCTGCTTGTGTAATATTTTTTTAAATTTTATCCATTCTTATTTTTTCTCCAAAACTCTCTAAATTATAATATTTGTATGAAATTTCTAATATAGAAAATGAGGTCCAAACATTATGAAGTTTTTACCAGACTCCCTACATAGTGGACTTGATTGTGTAAATTTTACATAATTTTATATGCTCTGAAATTGTCTCGACAAATTCAGAGTTTAGGTTTAAAAAATTAGGATAAGACGTTTCGAAAATTAGGGTTTCATGATTTCATGTGATTTGAAATGTGCGAAGTTTGGTACGACATGACTACTCTTGGTCGCTATGATTCTTGATCACATTTCTTACATGCGGTGGAGTTAAAGCAAAATCTGAAATTAACTTAATCGGGGGCTTAGAACGTTGCGATTACGTAGAAGCCCTAAAACATAGAAGAATCGATGTCGATGTGAATGGTTATATCTGTGATTCCACCAGAAGAGACATACTTACAATATAATATTGCTTTTGATGGCTTAGCAGAGGCACATAACCAGAACTACATTGCAGTCCGCGCGCGGACAGAAGCACGTTACATGTGGTAACATGGCATGATGGTTCGACTAATTGCTTTAGTCATGCACTCTACTACTACGGTAACTTGTGACACAAGCCTTGGACCATGTAAGTACACATGCTTTTAGGGGATAGTAAAACATGGCAAGTAGGAGGGGACTACTACGAAATGGCCCGACCTACTGCGTGGACCAGGGCCATTTTCCTTCCTGCGAGCTCAACGTTGTACTCCTCTCCGGCTGCCCTTGCCTCGGCTGCTATTTCCCACTTTTTCTCGCGCTCCCTCTCGCGTGCCTCGCGCTCCCCGCGCCTGCATACCTCGAGATGAGCCTGCGTCTCCCGTCGGATACGCTGGTTGTGCTCTTCAGTTCGACGCTCCTCCTCCCGGATCTCGTGTGCCCTTTCAGCATTCCACTCCTCGAAGTCGATTCGCCACTGGTTGCGTGGGTGGATCTCTAGGTCGATCCACTTGTGGTAGCCACATAGCGGCTCCGGGGACTACGAGTAGATGGGAGAGATTGTTAGTGCGTACTTTGAAATAGAATTGGTAAGGGAACTTACTGTAAGTAGTCCTTACCAGCTGTCGATAACTGCTCGTATCCCAACGACGGTCGGGATAGTCAGAGTAGTAGTTGGGACAACCCAGTAACGCATGCCGAGGCTGAGCCGGTGCTTGGACTTGAAGAACTTGCATGTGTCCCTGCACCAACAGAGGTGCGGTGTCTCCCCCTCTGGCAGGTGTTGCGGTGAAGGCTCGGTTGGAACGTTCTGGCAGGGGTTGCTGCTATGGGGGGCTTTATTGCGGAGAGCTGTCATCCTAGCAAACTGCTCTTGCCGGACCCAGGCCTCAGCAGCCCTAGCTTGTTCGGCCCGTTCCGTAGAAGCCCTTGCTAGATCGCGGATCTCGTCGCATTGCTTCTTGATGTTATCCATCCCAGCATGGTGAAGCAAGCTCTGGTGTAGCATTGAGTTTGGTTGCGTGGTTTTCTCTCCTCGATATCTTCCACCTCCTTTTATAAGCCAGAGGGTTGACATGGTGTGGTTAAATTCACGTGAGTAGTCGGCGTGGAAGAGTGTTGTCTAATCTTTTTACAGAGAGAAGCCATGTTCTATTTTTTAGAGTGCTGTCCTTTCGATCTGAAAAGCTGCGAGATAGAGTGTTGTCACGTCTTACTTTGCAGAGTCCTGTCCCGTCCTGCTTTGCAGAGAGAAGTCACATCTTACATTGCAAAGTCTTTGTCATTTTAGTGCGAAAAGGCGGCGGCGGTGTGTTGTCACGTCTTACTTTGCGAGTCTTTGTCATTTTAGTGCGAAAAGCGGCGAGCGTGTGTTATCACGTCTTACTTTGTAGAATTATGTCATTTGATGCGAAAAATTTGGTGAGACAGTGTTGTCACGTCTTACTTTGCGAGTCTTTGTCCTTCGATGCGAAAAGCGGTGAGATAGAGTCTTTATCACGTCTTACTTTGCGAGTCTGTCTCGTCTGCTGCGAGAGAAGTCATGTCCTACTTTGCGAGTCTTTGTCTTTTGATGCGAAAAGCGGCGAGGCGATGTGTTGTCACGTCTTACTTTGCAGAGTGCTATCATTTCAGTCTGAAAAGCTGGCGAGGTAGTGTGTTATCACGTCTTACTTTGTAGAGTTCTGTCTCGTCCTGCTTCGCAGAGAGATGTCATGTTCTACTTTGTAGAGTGATGTCCTTTCGGTCTAAAAAGCTGGCGAGGTAGAGTGTTGTCACGTCTTTCTGTGTGGCGTCATGTCTCGTCCTGCTTTGCATGGAGAAGTCGTGTCCTATTTGGTAGAGTGCTGTCCTTTCGGTTTGAAATGCTGGCGAGATAGTGTGTTGTCACGTCTTACTTTACAGATGGTGGTCACGTCCTGCTTTGCGAGATAAGTCGTGCGGTCTTGCCATTACGAAAAATAAGTATTCTGAAATTGTATGCAACATTACAGATTTAGGTCTCGAGAATTTGGAATGTAGGATTTAGAAATTAGGGTTTGATTAATTCGCACACAAAGTATTCATAACAGAATTAGATAGAGGCATACATGATACAAACGAGTACAACAACGCCACAAAGGCATACATCACGTAGTGCAGGGATGCATAGATAAAGAGTGGATATTACAATCTTATTAAAACTGAACTTCTACTTGGTAAGAACAAGAAATGATAGAAGAAAAACTGCCAAAACTAGCTATGTTAACTAATTTCTGAAGCATTTTCTCAACCCTTTCTATCCTTTCATCTAATCTTTTAAGCACATTATCTTTATTTTCCATTGGTTGATCCGAGGGTCGAGGCACTTGACGAAATGCAGTAACACCATGAGTATCCTCTTGCAAGGCAGCAATTTCCATTGCAATGTCTCGAACCTCTGGCACAACTTCATCAGCCCACAGCCAGAACCGATATGTTGTGTTCTGCAAAAATAATTGCAACTGCAAGTGAAAAAACATGATGTTTCGAAAGAAGTTTATTGGGGATAATCAGGCACAAGTTACCGTCAGATTTGAACACTTCATGAACACTCGGGATGGATTCGTTGGCGTATGGGAGGTGAACACATTCACCGAATCCCTGCAACGAGGGCAAACCAAGTGCTGCTGCAGTGTTTCTAATTGCACTGCTCACTCGGAAGTTTGATGAGACAGTAGACATCTCGTTTAAGACTGGAAGAAAGGAGAAGAGGAAGTGAAGTGTGAGGCGAATGGCAGCCAAATCATGCATATATATAGCCTGCGGGTAAATTACAATTTGGTTGAAGAAAATTCGCGTCCGCGAGGTAGCGGGGCCGAGGAGGTATCGTGGGGTAACATTGCGTTATGTCTTTAAGGTTTAGTAAGTTAAAATCGGGAGGTAGAGTTGTCGTTTGTACTAAATATTTTGGAGAATATTTTGTGTACATAAATCACAGTGTCGTAAAGCACAGGGACATTACATAAATCACAAAGGCGGCATGCATAATGAAATTACATAACAAGTTTTACACGGCCACGACATCAGTTAGGGTGCATCGTCGTGTCGCTTGCCGGGACGGCGTAGTTGATCCTCTGGGAAGGTGAACCTATCTGGGGAGCGGAGTACGTCTCGAAGGCTATAGTAGGGGCCCTGCCTGGGAGGTGAATCCGGGGTGATCTCATCGTGGGGGTCCGGCTGAGGGCTGAGCATATCGTCAACCCACTGGTGCTCTTCCTGCGGGAAGGGTACGGGGTGAGTTGCTCATTGATTTTGTGCAACAGGAAAATTGGTGTAACTACGTTCACGCGTACCTGAGTAGGATATTGTGTGGAGGAGGATCCTACTGGCTAGTCTGAGCCGTAGTACTGCACGGTGTACCCTCCGTACGTGTTGCCGAACCACTGGTCGCGCTCCCGCAGTTGTGATTGATCGCCGTGTATCAATGAGCGAACCCTTCGTCTCCGTGCTGCGGTGAATTAGGGTCGGTGTGTGGAGTGCAAAAACGTCGCGCCGGCGAGGAGAGTACTGTCCTGCACCTCCCTCCGTGATGACTATGGTTGCAGCAGAGTGCTGTCCCCTCACAAGTGTTGCAAGAACAAAGGGTAATGTCAGATACATTCGAAATGAGTGCATGCGAAGGTACTGACGACAAGAATCGACTGACAGATGACAAACATGTGGCCCGAGGCGGGTCGGGGCGGCGGCCGTAAGTCGGCGACTCCGGTCTGGGTGGCGTGCGGAGGGCGGTGCCGACGGAGGTGCCGAGGGCGGAGGTGGTGGTGGGTGCCTTCCGTGTACGCGATGTTGTGCGTGAACGTCGCTGTGGCGACCACAAGTTATGGCTCTAATCGCAGCCCTCGCGTCCTCAGTTATGGTGCACATCGCGGCTAGGAGACGATCAAAGGTGCTGTTGTTTCCACGGCGTAGAGCTACAGCACTCTCACGCTGGATACGCTCCAGGCGGTAGTACTGTAAGAAAACCGATAGTAAGTACGAAAAGTGTTTCCGGACGAAAATTATGCGAAGAATGTTTTACCGTCTCGTCGAGGTGGGCCGCCCGGTGACGGTCTGGACCAGCTAGTACGGTGTCGTCGTGCATGGCGTTCCTTTGGACATTGCTTGGCGGCCCGATGGCTTTGCACCTAGTGTCGCGAGCGTACCACATAAGTCGCATAACATCGTCTAGATGGCGTAGCTGCGAAGCTCCTGCACCACGTCCGTCGTAACCCTCTTGGTCCACAACGCCGTCCACGGCTGCTGTGTTTGCCTCCAGTCGTCGCTCCTTCGCCCTTTCCTCGTTTGCCTGCAATTGAATTGAGATATCAGAAAATTTTAGTCAGACATGCCCTTAAAATGAAACCAAAGAATGACATACCGGTGAGCCTTTGCTGCGAGAGGTCGTCCCGCGGGCGGTGGTACCTCCTGGTAAAGGTCGAACTGTCTCATGACCCGCTGCAGATTGTACGGCTCGACCATGTGCGAGAAGACTAGGTGGCAGGTCGTCTACTAGAGTGCCTCGTCCAGAGTGCACTGGGACGATAATCCGTAGGGGCCTTGTCTTGAAGCAACTGTGCTGTCCATGGCCACCAGATGACATCGTCCTCGTGGAGAGTCTCGAAAAGGTTATAGAACTCGGGGTACACGCGCCTCGGTCTCTCCATAGCCCACCCTAGGGTAGCACGTGTCCAACGTGTTCCCATCGTAGGCCCGTCGATGGGGTCGTCGCCTCCAACGTTCCCGTAAAGCTTGGCGGTCACCTGGTAAGGGTGCGGTCTTTGCGGAATCTGGCCGCCAAGCGGAAAGTGCTCCCACGACCATAAGCATGGCGGGCGTAGCATACCGCGAGGATGGCTCCCGCCCGTCTTTGCCATCGACAAGCATCGCACAACCCTCGGTAGGTGGCGCAAAGCACTGCGGAGCCCCAACTGTACTGTGGAACCTCGTCGGGCCAGACGTCCACCAAAGACTCTGCCAAATGGATGTAGCTGGGGTACACGCAGTCTCCCTGAGTGGTAGAAAACATGATCCATCCGAATTGAAACAAATGGTACGCGATTAAGTGTGTCCTCACTTCCTCCATAGTCACATGCACGGGGCAGGTCATGTACTCCCGCATGACCGGGAATATGGCACACTTGACGCGTTCGCAGGAATCGGGTGATCGAATCTGTCGGCCATACTGACCTTCCAGTCTACTGCCCTCGGAGGTGGTACTACTGGAAGACCACGCAGCGACAGACCTGTAAGCATAGCCACATCCTCCAGAGTAATGGTCATCTCCCCCCACCGGAAGTGGAAAGTGTGAGTGTCCGGTCTCCAACGGTCCTGGCCGAGCAGAGTGCCGCGCAAGCGCAACACGTGCGGGAGGTCCAACATCCGGGCAAGGCGTGATTCGATCTCCGCGGGGGATGGCAGCACCTTGGTGTGGGGGACGCCACGGGGTGGCACCCCACCCCGGCCCCGGGTGGTGCTGCCGTCGGGGACGGCAACACCTTGGTGCGAGGCCCCCATGTGGGACTAAACTTTCCATGTGGGACTAAACTTATTGTTTTGAAAAAAACTTCTAACAATACCCCACTTGGTTTAAAATAAACAAGTTCATACACATTAATAAAAGAATATTAATAAAGTTATGTTTCTTTCGATTTGAACCTAACCTGATTAAATACACAACAATTTTTTGATGAAATTAAAGGTAACATAAAAGCTTTGAACCAGTTATTCCTTATATCAAAACTAGCCATGTATTACACATATTTTTTACAATGTTCTGCTCACAAAAAACACGCTTAGCACTGGTAATGGCCATATGCTCATCCTATATTAATGAAAAATTATGAGAGAAACTCTGCTCCCGTTTATAGATGGTACCATCTCATTTTTCATATAGGTTAAATTCTTCTAGTATCTCTATTACTTACAGATACTTGTCCTCAACGACTGAATCTCATTAAGAGTTAAATACTCAACCCTCAAAACAGTAACAACCAACTTTTCACAATTAGATAAATGTTGAACCATCCACGTCACAACTTGTTGTTACCCTTTGAACCAAAAAAACTAGTCAAGTATTAGTGTTTGGTTGGGTTGCCATTGTTAATGGATTTATTATTGAGTGTAAGTCGCATTCCCAAGCAAGTCTTTGTTACTAAATCTCTTGTGAGAGGATTACTAAAGAGATAAGAAAGGCTTACATTTGTTCTCACAAATAATAAAGAAATTATTCCATCCTTGATTAATTTCCTCACATAGTCATATCTTAGACTTATATGTCTAGACTTACCATTGTACACTTCACTAAACACCCTAGCTAAAGTAGCCTCGCTATCACAATGTATTGATAGTGCTGATACATTTTCACGTGCCAATGGAATTTCTAGATGAAGATCGCTTAACCATTCAGCTTCTTGTGCCGCTGAAGTAAGAGCCACAAATTTAGATTCCATAGTCGAATGAGTAATACAAGTTTGTTCCTTGGATTTCCAAGAAATAGCCCCGCTGGCCAATGTAAATTGCCATCCTGTTATAGATTTGCTATACCCAACACTTGATATCCAACTTGTGTCAGAATATCCTTCTACGACAGCTGGAAATCTTGTATAATTTAGACTTAGATATTTGGTTTTCCTAAGATATCCAAAGACTCTCCCAATAACTTTCCAATACTCAACACTGGGTTGCTAGTAAATCTGCTTCATTTACTAATTGCATATGATATATCTAGTCTTGTACATTGCATCAAGTGCATCATACAGTCAATAGCACTCGCGTATTGAAGCTGAGCCACTGCTCTTCCTTTATTTTTTTTAAAGTTTTACACTTGAATCAAATGGGGTGTTTACTTCTTTAAAAATTATATGTTTGAACTTGTCAAGAATTTTCTCCACGTAATGAGATTGAGTAAGTTCAAAACCCCTACTATTTTGTTTCACTTTGATGCCCAAAATAGTATCCACTTTTCCAAGATCTTTCATTTTGAAAAAGGAAATCAGAAACCTCTTTATTTTTGTTATGCCTTTAACATCATTGCTAATGATCAATATATCAACATAAAGGCACACAAAAATAACAGTGTTTCCCACAACTTTATAGTATAAACACTTATCAGAAATGTTGTGAACAAATCCGTTTGAAAGTATGACTTAGTCAAATTTTCCATGCCACATCTTAGGCGCTTGTTTTAGTCCATATAATGACTTAACAAGTCTGCATACTTTTTATTCATTTCCAGGTAGAACAAAACCTTCTGGTTATTCCATGTAAATCTCCTCATCGAGATCTCTATTTAGAAATGTTGTTTTGACATCCATCTGATGAACATGTAAGTTATGCAACAAAGTAAGAGCAAATAATATTCTTATTGTAGTTATTCTTACTACCGATGCATAATTGTTAAAATAGTCAATTCCTTCTCTTTACCAAAAACCATTTGCTAGTAATCTAGCATTGCAAGTATTTAGTGTACCATCTGCGTGATACTTTCTCCTAAACATCCAATTGGATCCAATTGTTTTAGATCCCTGTGGTAAATCGACAAGCTTCCAAGTTTGGTTAGATATTATAGAATCCATTTCATCTTGAATGGCTTCTTTCCAGAAAATCGAGTCTCTAGAATTCACTGCTTCTTTATAAGTACTAGGATCATCTTCCACTTGAAAAATAAGAGGTACCTTGCGAATAAAGTTCTCTCAGTTTCCTTCAACTAGAAATAAGGAAATACGTTGATAATCTATTTCGGTCCTAAAACCTTAGCCTTACGAGCACGTTTGCTCCTCCAAACCTCTAGTTGTTGTTCAATAATTTCAGAAGAATTCTCCTCTTGAGAGTTGTTTAAATTTTGTTGTTGTTCAACACCCTTTGATATATTCTCCTCTTGAGAATCTATAAGGTTTTGAGAAGTTTTACTTGTAGAGGTTAAATTCTCAAAAAAAAACTCCACATCTCTGGATTCAACAATTACATTGGACTCTAGGTTTAAAAGCCTATAAGCTTTGTTGTTTACGGCATAGCCTACAAAACCACTCTTTAATCCCCTAGGACCCAACTTGGTCCTCGTAGGATCAAGGTTTTTGCAGCAAGCAAGACAACCCTACACTTTAAAATACCCAATTACATGCTTCCTTCCTATGGAGAAACTTGAGTTTTCTTGAGAGAGATTCTATTTAGAATATGAGAAGCAGCAAGTAATGCTTCAGCCCAAAGACTAAAATATTACTCTGAATGCATCAACATATCATTTATCATCTCAAGAAAAGTTCTATTTTTACGTTCTACCAAGCCATTTTGTTGTGGTGTTCTTGGAGCAGAACTTTAGTGGATAACACATTCTTTTCACAGAATACATCAAAAATATTTCCGAAATATTCTCCACCTCTATCACTTCTTAGGATTTAAATTTTCTGACCCAATTGATTTTCCACTTTTGTTTTGTAAACTTGGAAAACACCAAAAGCATCGTTTTTATGTTTCAGCAAATAAACATAAGTATATCTAGAGCAATCATCAATAAAGGTAATGAAATACCTATTTCCACCTCTAGTTAATATACCATTAAGTTTACATATATCTGAATGTACAATATCTAATAAGTAAGAACTTCCTTCTACATTATGAGAAGGTTTTTTAACCATCTTTGATTTAACACATATTTCACATTTATTGAACTCATCAATTTTGCAAGAAATCAAATAAACCATATTTAACCAATCTTTTCATAGTGCTTATACCAACATGTGCTAATCTATTATGCCATAATGAAATACAGTCAAGCATGTAAGCAGAATGAGAAGATTTATTTATTGCTGCAACATCAGCATTGTCAACAGTACATAGTTTTATCATCCCATTACATGAATGTAACATCCCAAATTTTCAGAGCTTTCGAAATCCTTTAATTTAGTTAGTAGGAAGAAAATTCACCATCTGGATTTATTTGAATTTAATTTAAAAGCTTAATATTGGACTTTGGGTAACAAACAATATAATATGAATAATTCCAACATGGACAATAGTCAAAACTATTTTTATTGGATTCTATGAGCTTGGTTGTATTTTCTAGAATTTTCTGGAATTTTTCTAAGCTCATTTGCTATTTTCCATTGCTTATTTGGATTTACGGTATTTTCTTAAAAGAAAAGCTATTTTAAATCTCAAATAGTAGTTGGGCGAAATCCTTGGCCCGATCCTGTTCATCTCGGCCCGATCCTTCGTGGCCGTCCGTCTGCATTGGGCGCTTGGATCTCAGCAGCGCGCGTCTCTCTCTCCAGCGCTCCGTTAAACCTCGGTAGTTGGATCGCGGCGGACGATCGATCTCCGTCTCACGCGCCGCCTCGCCTTCTCTCGGCGTGTGGGCCGCCGAGGTCGCCGTCCCGAACCGTTCTTCTTCGTCTCGCGTGAGCGCCGCGTCGCCATTTTTGCGTCGTGACTCCGTCAAACAAGTTCATAAGCGGCCCGATTCTTCGCCTGAGCGGCGCCTTCTAAAGCCTCTCGTCCGGACTCTTTCAAACACTTTTGAGTTCAAATCCGGCTCTTTGCTATCCCGTTTTCCTCGCGCGTTCGTTTGGACTCCGTTAAACCCGCGCCATCTCGCCACCCAGTCCACCCGGGGCCTACAAATAGGTCCCGAGGATCGCCACACCTCCGTTTACGGATCCGCCAACCACCTACCCCAAGAGCCTAGAGCCGCGCGGTTTAGGATTTGGGTTTGATCACGAAACCCTAAAAGCTCAATTCTTGCCGCATGGTGGCGCCTGCCTCCGTGGGCCGTCGCCAAGTCCGCGTCCCAGACCTACCTCCGGCTACCACCACGCCGCTGGACCTCACCGATAGCCACTGAGAAAAAACCGAGCGCCTCGCGCGCTTGAGCTCGCTTGCCGGCCACCTCCGTCGTCCTCTTGTGCCTGAACCGGTACCAAGGTTCGCGTCGAGTGAGCTTCCGGCGGTGCCACTCACTCTTCTGGCGATCACCGCGGTAGCCGTTCTTGGTCCGTCGAGCCGCCGCCGCCGCCGTTGTCGTCCGTGGCGTGGGCCGTCGGCCAGCCGCCTCGCCTCTCCGTGCGTGCGTGTCGGCTACGTGGTAGCCGCGTCGGCGCCACAGCGCCGCAGCGCCACCACTCGGCAGACCAGATCCTCGAGGCTCGGTGGACTGGTCCGCGTGGCCGTGTCACGGCGTGTGGGCCCCACGTCGAGATTTCTTTATTTATATTTTCCGGTTTTCGGTGGCGTCATGCGATGTCATGCTTGCGCATTAATCCGATTTTTCTTTTGAGAAATAATTCGAATTCCAATAAATCCTATTTTTAGGGTTTTCTTTTGTTCCAAACTTTGGAACCTCATAACTTTGCATCTAACTCCAAATCCATCCATTCAAATTTCTAAATTTGTATAAAATCAAGATCTATTTATTGGAGATTTTTAATTATTTTATGGGAGTTAATTGCTTCTGTTATTTATTTATTCTTGTTGTTTGCTTTGTTGCGAGTAGACTTGACGATATACGGAGGTTTGAGGAAGAAGGAGCTTTCCAAGACCAAGACCGACTTTGAACCTATTCCAAGGCAAGCTATACCCTTGACCATCTTGATTCCCGGTTTGCTAAAAGTATTTTAATTTAAATTCTTGCATCTTAATTCAAGTATTTATTTAAATGTTTTGGGTGTAGTAGTTAATTCCATATTGTTATGCCTTCCTTGTATAATTGTTATGCCTTGATCCTTTGTCACCCTAGTTGATATTTAGTTGGTAAATATTGTAGCACCAGCGTGGGTTGGTTAGTGCGATTAGATTGCTTAGCCATGCCACGAATCACCATGTCATGTGAGGCTAGGTTATTAAACTGACTAAGTGAATATGCAATCGTGTGGTAAAATCTGTGTGTCTTGTGTCTTTGTTATGGCATGTGTTGCACTTAATCAAGCTGGGTGGTAAAGGATTTAGGCGAGGCATGTGGTGGATCTTGTGTGAAATGGTGGGTATGTGTGAGCTGTGTGCATGGGAGCTAATCATGTGGCATAGTTAGCAAATGGTAGTCTTGCCTTGGTCAATTAAGGACCTCACCATGTGTGCCATTGAGTGAGCCTATCTGTACAACCACATATACATTTTGAGGCAGGCCTAGCATAGTCGATGCGGATCGAAATGCTTTGTTATGGTTAGTGCTAGCTACACTAATTATATCTTGTGGGTAAAGTGTACAACTCTGCAGTATAATATAATCTATTCGAATAGCGCGTCATGATCATGGGCATGCTCAGAATTTCACACTAGGGGTAGTTTTTAGTAAAGCGTGTGGGGAGGGCTGTGTGATATAAATCATCGGCTATGTGAATAATCGGTTTAGGCGTGTGCGTCTTTGTGAAATCAATTATCAAATTATTGTTATCTAATTGTTTTACACATTATCAATGTATATTTATTATTCAATTGCAAACATTGCATTTATGCAAAAGAACCATCGAATGCCTTTCCCTTGTAAAAAGCGGCATGTATATATATATTGCATCTACGTGGTGTGGCTTGCGAGTGCGGTGTGTACTCACGCTTGTTTTGACGAATCAAGCGAAGAGGAGGAGTCTTCACCGACTTTCGAGGAGGAGTTTATCGAAGGTGCCTAATCGCGAGGTCTTGACCCGATCGGTTGCTGTGGTGAATCGATGGGGTGCCAGCTGCCGTTTATGTTTCATTGCTTTATTTCTCTGTTAGCCTGCGTGGCTTAAATAAATGTAAACTCGTAGTAAGGTCAAACCTTTATTATTTATCGTTTATGCTATTATTATTTGGTGTGGATCGATATCCACCTTTGTTAACTCTTGTGTGCACTAAGCGTGATCTGGTGGTGCACGAAACACGGAGGATTCGAATCGAATTTTGGGATCAGCAGAGGTGGTATCGAGCCATCTTGATTGTAGGTCTTGACCTTAGTTAGATTGGCGTTCTTAGTGAGTCCAAACTATTTTCTAAGGAAGAATTAACTTACAAGATTAATTGAACTCCTTAACTCATCTCATGTCTCTCTTGACTCAACTATTCTTTGAAATTCTTTCTCTCCTCGTCATTTAAAGTTGTTTTCATCTCTTTGTCCATCTTGGCGGATGCCTTACCGTCGGACTTTCGGGGATATAGCGGAGGACTTGCCCTTGGTATGGGCGCTCTGCGGACACTTGGGGGCTTTGGCGCCCAATGTCACAGTGGCGGTGAGTACATAGTCAGAGACGAGATCATGGTTGGAGTGCATGCTTTGACAGATCTCGCCGGAGGAACACGAGGCGGCCGACCTTTGGACATCTCGGCCGGAGGACCACCTTGCGAGGAATTCGAGTCATCACGCTTGGCCATACTCGAGTACGCCACATCTCTTTGAAGAGTGAAACACACCGTCTTCGCTACCATCGAGGCGCCGGGAGCTATCTGCGCGCTTCCGTCTACCAATAGGGAAGGCAATGCCACGATAGTGTATCTTGCACGATTCACGGTGCTCGGGAGGAGTTCTTGGCAATGGCCAACACCGGTGGTGCGCCTATCGAGCCTTGGAAGAAGCCGAGAAAGGATCGCCGTCTTAGAGCACGCTCTCTACGGTCGGCATGAGCTCGAGGATGATCAAGAGGAAAATCGGAAGAGATCCGGAGGAGCGATGAGGTTGCAGTTAGAGGACCAGTGAGCACCTGGCCGGAGGAGCAATTTGTACCTACACCCAGCCGCTGCTTCCGTTACACGAGTTCGATGCATCGAGACCCGATTCGCGAGGATGCCAACTCACTTGAGTCTACCGTCGGGGCGTCGCCATGGCTTTGGAGGCTTTCTCGAGGAGTAGTTCATTGAGTTCAGTTTAGTCGAGGCTTAGCAGTTTCCTTTTGAGTCGCCCTTTAGGCGGTGGTTTGTGTGCTTAGGTCCGCTTTATTTTTACGTATGCAAGTATGAGTGCAAAAAGGCCACAGGCATTTGTTGCGACCATACTAATAAGCTATTAATAAAGGTTATTCCATTTGAGTTTCTTGGTGTGTTTGTTGGGTTTAATCTACCTGTCTAGTTCTTAACTCATCTTGTGCTTGCTACCTTATCTAACCTATGAACTTCATCGGATGGTTCGGACTCGTCACTGCTTCTTGCAAGTGGTTAGGTACCCGACATTTGGAGAAATGGCGGATCGGTGAAGCGCGATACCACCCAAGCACCCCCTCTTGACTTGCGAGAACTTTGGAGCCTTCATGGCGGCACAAGCGCAGATGATGTATACCATGATGAACGGATCACGAGCCATCGGCCACAACAGCGAGGAGCAAGGATAGTGCCCTGAGCCGGTTTAATCGTTTCCAACCACGAGTTACAGCCGGGACCCTGCACGCTTTCGGCACCTCGTCCTTTTGCTCGAAATCCTCGCAACACTACACGATCAACCCCGCGAGGAACAACATCCGCGGGGTGAACCAAGGGTGTGTTACGATTCATGAATCAACGAGTCCTTCGCCAATCGGTGTCCTCGAGAAAGGAACCATCACTCGATCGCTTCAACCTTGGAGCAACACACTAAGACCCGGTCGCGAACAACCGAGGAGTTTCTCGGGGAACGATCAACGGGAGGCGCCTCAATCGGTTGTCGAGGTCGTGTTAACCACGTCACCTTGGAAGGAGCCGAGGAAGCACCGGGCGTCGTCTTGGGTAAGTTCTGGTAAATTCGATACACACATCAGTTACATTTGATTACGGGCTTAGCATTCGTTTGTTTACGGAAATTTTGCAACTAAGAACAAATTGGAAGTTATGCCTCTTAAGCGTACTCTGTTAGTCGATCGCTGGAGGCGAGCTAAGTTCTAATGTGGAGTACATTTAGGGGCTAAGTTACTCATAATTGGAGTTGAGTTTCTAGCTAACCTAATTATTCTAGGCACCCAAACCATAGATGTCATCCTTGGCATGGATTGGTTAACCAAGCACAAAGCGTGCTAGATTGTGGCGAAGAGCCGTTACAATCGAGGATACCAAAGGAAACAAAGTGGAGTTTCTAGCTACCTCGGTCGTAATGGACATCGCTTGTCAATAGCATGAGGATTGTCGCTTTGGAAGATGTGCTGTTGTTGGGAGTATCGGATGTGTTTCGGAAGAGTTACGGGAATGCCACCGGATCGTGACATCGAGTTAGTTATCGACCTAGTGCGGGAACGGCACCACTCTCGAAGAGACCTTATCGGATGCCCGGTAGATGAGTTAGTAGAAATGAAGAAGCAAATAGAAGAACTTTTGGAGAAAGGTTTTGTGAGGCCTAGTTCGTCACCATGGGGGCGCGAGTTTTGTTCGTCAAAAGAAAGATGGAAGCATGAGAATGTGCATCGACTACGGTCTCTCAATGAAGTCACCATTAAGAACAAGTATCCATTGCCGGATAGATGATCTGTTTGATCGGATGAAAGGAGCCGGAGTGTTCTCGAAGATCGATCTGCGATCGAGTTACCACCGATTGAAGATTTGCCCTAAGGATGTACCTAAGACCGCTTTCTCAGCAGCGTGCGAACATTATGAGTTCCTAGTCATGTCCTTTAGTGCGACTAATGCCCTGCTTATTTCATGAACATGATGAATAAGGTATTCATAGAATATTTGGATAAATTTGTAGTTGTATTCATCGATGATATCTTGGTTTACTCCAAGTCGGAAGAAGAACATCTTTGAGCATTTGAGGTTAATCCTAGAAGCTCGAGAGAACACCGGTTGTATGCTAAGTTTAGCAAGTGCGACTTACGGAAGAAGAAGTGGATTTCCTTGGTCATGTGATGGCAATTGCGGGAGTAGCGATTGACCCGTAAAGTGAAAGCGATATTACCTGGGCGACCCAAGGCATCACCTTGATTCGCGATTTCTTGGGATTGGCGGGATATTATCGCCGTTTATTGAAGGATTCTCGTCAATTGCTAAACCTCTTACGCAATTGTTGAAGAAAGAAAAAGTTTACGGACTGACACGTGAAGAAAGTTTCCAAGAGTTGAAGAAGTGCACGACTTGGCCGGTCTTGATTTTGCGGATATTCGCAAGGATTTTGATATCTATTGTGATGCATCGCGTCAAGGATTAGGATGTGTCTGATGCAAGAAGAAGAGCTATCGCGTATCGTCAAAGCGATTAAGGCCTCATGAAGAGAATTATCCTACTCATGATCTAGAATTAGCGGCGATAGTGCATGCTTTGAAGATTTAGCGTCATTACCTCATCGGTGTCATTGCGAGATATACAGATCATAAAAGCTTGAAATATATTTTCACCCGATCGGACTGAATATGAGGCGAGAAGATGGTGGAGTTAATAAAGGATTATAATCTTGGAATTCATTACCATCTGGCAAAGCCAATGTTGTCGCCGATGCTTTGGTAGTAAGAGCCATTGCAATGCTTTGGAAGTGAAAGAGCTTTGTTCGAACTTCAAGAGGAATTCAGTGAAGCTAGAAGTAGTATCGATGGATTTTGGCAAATTTAGAAGTCGATCTACTTTGGAGAAGCGGTTAGTGAAGCTCGGTAGAAAGACTCGAGAGATCTCGACATCAAGAAGAAGATGTGAAGGAAGTTCAAGGACTTCACGGTGGATGATCGGGACATCTTGTGGATCAATGAGCGTATCGTGTTCCGGATATTGATGGTTTGAGACGGCTAATTTTAAAGGAGGCCCATGACTCGAGGTATTCGATTCACCACAGTAGTACTAAGATGTATCGGGATGTTAAGAATAAATTTTGGTGGCCAAACACAGGCGAAATCGCGAGTTCGTTGCCTTGTGCGGCGATGTGTCAAAAAGTTAAGCGAGCATCGAGAGGCAGCAGTGCATTACAACCTTTGAAGATTCGAGAATGGAAGTGGGAAGAAATCGGAATGGATTTCATTCTTGGTTTACCAAGACTCAATCGGGTTGCGATTCGATTTGGGTAATAGTGGACCGTCTCACTAAAGTTGCCCATTTCTGCGGTCAAAACCACATACTCGGAGATCGTCTGGCGAGTGTATATGTGAAGAATTATCGGTTTGCATGGTGTGCCCAAGAAGATAGTGTCGGATCGAGGATCTCGGTTCACCTCCGTTTTGGCATAGTCTGCGAGAAGCCCTTGGGACTCATCGAATTTCGATCGGCATATCATCCCAGACGGATGGGCCAGACCGAAAGGGTCAATCGGATACTAGAAGATATGTTGAGAGCACGTGCTCTAGCAAATGCTACCCGTTGGGATAAGAGTTTACCTTATGCGAGTTCTCGTACAATATGACTATCAAGCGATGCAAATGTCACCGTTTGCGGCTTTGTATGGTCGCTCTGCGAACCCGTTGAGCTGGTCGAAACCGTGAGCGTCACGGTCTTTGGTCGGATATTATTCAAGCGAGAAAAGCAAGTGTCCATGATCGAGAGAAAGATTAAAGATAGCTCGATCGAGCGGAAGAGTTATCACAGACAATCGTAAATCGCGATCTCGATTTTAGTCGAAGATTTTGTGTATCTTGATTCGCCCCTCGAGTGTGAAAGGTTCCACGCCAAAGGAAACTTGCCCTCGGTATGTTGGTCGTTCAAGATTTTGGAGCGCCGTGGAGAAGTGGCTTATCGATTGGGCGCCTTGATCGCTAGCCGGAGTACATGATGTCTTCCGTCTCACGGTGAAGAAGTGTCTTCGTGTACGGAAGAAAAAGCAGATTGGATTGATTGAACTAAAGAAGACCTCACCTACAAGGAAGCGGTCAAGATTACGGATGTCGCGAGCGCCTTTGAGAAAGCAAGGCCGATTCGTTCTACGCAAAGTCGATTGGAGTAACCACTCGGAAGGAGAAACAGCGTGGGAGCGTGAAGAAGAGTTGAAAGCCAGGTTCCCTAGCCTTTTCTCTAGCTAGCTTTGAATCTCGGGTCGAGATTCCATCAAGGGGAAGGTTTGTAACATCCCAAATTTTGAGCTTTGAAATCCTTTAATTTAGTTAGTAGGAAGAAAATTCACCATCTGGATTTATTTGAATTTAATTTAAAAGCTTAATATTGGACTTTGGGTAACAAACAATATAATATGAATAATTCCAACATGGACAATAGTCAAAACTATTTTATTGGATTCTATGAGCTTGGTTGTATTTTCTAGAATTTTACGGAATTTTTCTAAGCTCATTTGCTATTTTCCATTGCTTATTTGGATTTACGGTATTTTCTTAAAAGAAAAGCTATTTTAAATCTCCAAATAGTAGTTGGGCGAAATCCTTGGCCCGATCCTGTTCATCTCGGCCCGATCCTTCGTGGCCGTCCGTCTGCATTGGGCGCTTGGATCTCAGCAGCGCGCGTCTCTCTCTCTCGCGCGCTCGTTAAACCTCGGTAGTTGGATCGCGGCGGACGATCGGATCTCCGTCTCTGCGCGCCTCGCCTTCTCTCGGCGTGTGGGCCGCAGAGGTCATCGTCCCGAACCGTTCTTCTTCGTCTCGCGTGAGCGCCGCGTCCGCCATTTTGCGTCGCGAGCTCCGTCAAACAAGTTCATAAGCGGCCCGATTCTTCGCCGCAGACGGCGCCTTCTAGAAGCCCTCTCGTCCGGACTCTTTCAAACACTTTTGAGTTCAAATCCGCTTCGCTATCCTGTTTTCCTCGCGCGTTCGTTTGGACTCCGTTAAACCCGCCGCCATCTCGCCACCCAGTCCACCCGGGGCCTACAAATAGGTCCCGAGGATCGCCAACACCTCCGTTTACGGATCCGCCAACCACCTCGCCCCAAGAGCCCTAGAGCGCGCGGTTTAGGATTTGGGTTTGGTCACGAAACCTAAAAACTTCAATTGCGCCGCCGGTGGCGCCACTGCCTCGTGGAGCCGTCGCCAAGTCCGCAGTCCCAGACCTACCTCCGGCTACCACCCACGCCGCTGGACCTCACCGGAGTAGCCACCCGACAAAACCCGAGCGCCTCGCCGCCGAGCTCGCGCCAAGCCACCTCGTCGTCCTCTTGTGCCTAGACCGGTACCAAAGGTTCGCATCGAGTGAGCTTCCGTGGTGCCACTCACTCGCCGGCGATCACCGCTTGCGCCGTTGCGGTCCGTCGAGCGAGCCGCCGCCATGCCGTTGTCGTCCGTGGCGTGGGCCGTCGGCCGACCACCTCGCCTCTCCGTGCGTGCGTGTCGGTACGTGGGCGCCGTCGTCGCCGCCGCGCCGCGGCGCGCCCGGCTCGGCCGACGGATCCTCGGAGGCTCGGTGGACTGGTCCGCAAGTGGCCGTGTCCGGCGTGTGGGCCCCGCGTCGGATTTCTTTATTTATATTTTCCGGTTTTCCGGTGACGTCATGCTGATGTCATGCTTGCGCATTAATCCGATTTTTCTTTTGAGAAATAATTCGAATTCCAATAAATCCTATTTTTAGGGTTTTCTTTTGTTCCAAACTTTGGAACCTCATAACTTTGCATCTAACTCCAAATCCATCCATTCAAATTTCTAAATTTGTATAAAATCAAGATCTATTTATTGGAGATTTTAATTATTTTATGGGAGTTAATTGCTTCTGTTATTTATTTATTCTTGTTGTTTGCTTTGTTGCGAGTAGACTTGACGATATACGGAGGTTTGAGGAAGAAGGAGCTTTCCAAGACCAAGACCACACTGAACCTATTCCAAGGCAAGCTATACCCTTGACCATCTTGATTCCCGGTTTGCTAAAAGTATTTTAATTTAAGTTCTTGCATCTTAATTCAAGTATTTATTTAAATGTTTTGGGTGTAGTAGTTAATTCCATATTGTTATGCCTTCCTTGTATAATTGTTATGCCTTGATCCTTTGTCACCCTAGTTGATATTTAGTTGGTAAATATTGTAGCACCAACGTGGGTTGGTTAGTGCGATTAGATTGCTTAGCCATGCCACGAATCACCATGTCATGTGAGGCTGCGGTTATTAAACTGACTAAGTGAATATGCAATCTGTGTGGTAAAATCTGTGTGTCTTGTGTCTTTGTTATGGCATGTGTTGCACTTAATCAAGCTGGTGGTAAAAGGATTTAGGCGAGGCATGTGGTGGATCTTGTGTGAAATGGTGGGTGTGTGAGCTGTGTGCATGGGAGCTAATCTGTGTGGCATAGTTAGCAAATGGTAGTCTTGCCTTGGTCAATTAAGGACCTCACCATGTGTGCCATTGAGTGAGCCTATCTGTACAACCACATATACATTTTGAGGCAGACCTAGCATAGTACGATGCGGATCCGAAATGCTTTGTTATGGTTAGTGCTAGCTACACTAATTATATCTTGTGGGTAAAGTGTACAACTCTGCGAGTATAATATAATCTATTCGAATAGCGCGTCATGATCATGGGCATGCTCGGAATTTCACACTAGGGGTAGTTTTTCGTAAAAGCGTGTGGGAGGGAGGCGTGTGATATAAATCATCGGCTATGTGAATAATCGGTTTAGTATGTATGCGTCTTTGTGAAATCAATTATCAAATTATTGTTATCTAATTGTTTTACACTTATCAATGTATATTTATTATTCAATTGCAAACATTGCATTTATGCAAAAGAACCATCGAATGCCTTTCCCTTGTAAAAAGCCGGCATGTATATATATATTGCATCTACGTGGTGTGGCTTGCAGTGCGGTGTGTACTCACGCTTGTTTTGTGAATCAAGCGAAGAGGAGGAGTCTTCACGACTTTCGAGGAGGAGTTTATCGAAGGTGCCTAATCGCGAGGTCTTGACCCGATCGGTTGCTGTGGTGAATCGATGGGGTGCCACTGCCGTTATGTTTCCATTGCTTTATTTCTCTTAGCCTGCGTGGCTTAAATAAATGTAAACTCGTAGTAAGGTCAAACCTTTATTTATTTATCGTTTATGCTATTATTATTATGAATACCCCTCCCTACAAATACACCACCACGGGTCAAGATTAACTTGCTCGATTCATACACAGTTTTGATACCTGGCTTCCCAAGAAGATCACCGCTTACAAGGTTCCTGTTCATATCTGGCACATGAAGAACGTTCGCCAACGTAATCTTCTTTCCAGAAGTAACGCTCTATTCAGTGCTTCCTTTCCCATGCACCTTGGACCGATTTTCATTTCCCATATGTATTTCTTGCCCATCGGTTGCATCAACATAAGTCTTGAATAAAGACTTATCATAGGAAACATGAACAGTGGCACATGCATCATACCACCATCCAGGAACTTTACCTTGTACCGCCATGACTTCACTCACAGTGGCGATGATCTCATCATAATCCATTTTAGTTGTTGTAACACCCTGACCCAAAATCGGCTCAATGCCCAGCCCACCGTGGGGCGGACCCGCCACACATAGCACCTCACTTACACTTTCGTCCTCGCTTCGTGTAAAAGGGTTAACCCGAGGTGCTACGTTTGGATCCAGCAGGCATTATATACTACTACAACTCACTTGAGACAAGCAATGTGGGACTAATCCCACCACACAACTCCTCATGGGCCACATGGGCCACGCTACGAGTAGGCCGGGGTATTACACTCACCCCCCCTTAAGGGCTGACGCCCTCGTTAGCATACCGCATACACGGCAAATGCCCAGAACCACCCCTCGGTACACGTCCGTGCATCCAGTGCCAGCACATATGCCATGCCATGTGTCCACTCCGGGCCCACATGTGCCATGCACCATATGCCCGCCCTGTCCCGCACGCCGCCGTCGTGAGTTGATGCTATGATACCATCTGTAACACCCTGACCCAAAATCGGCTCAATGCCCAGCCCACCGTGGGGCGGACCCGCCACACATAGCACCTCACTTACACTTTCGTCCTCGCTTCGTGTAAAAGGGTCAACCCGGAGGTGCTACGTTTGGATCCAGCAGGCATTATATACTACTACAACTCACTTGAGACAAGCAATGTGGGACTAATCCCACCACACAACTCCTCATGGGCCACATGGGCCACGCTACGAGTAGGCCGGGGTATTACAGTTGCACATGCTATATTTTTGTTATTTACACCCTTGCAGTACCTACAATGTCAAGCAAAATGCCTGTTTTTGCCACAAACAAAGCAACTTTTTTTCCTTCCGCACTTTTCTTCTTAAAAGTGTCTTTGTTTTTCTTGGGTCCGATATTAAAATCTTTATTTTCACCTTTCTTGTTAGGCTTGCTGTTACTTACAATATTTGCCTTGGAGGAACCGGCGTTAAGATGGGCATTTGCCATTTTTTTTCTCTCGCCCTCGATTCCTCTTTGATTCGAAGGTGCTTCTGAATTTGTTCCAAGGAAAGATCCTCATAATTATGTAGAAGTCTTTTTCTGTCGTTACTCCAAGTTGGTGGTAATTTCGCAACAATTGCACCAACCTGATAAACTTCAGGAATAACAATCTTTACCGCCTTCAGTTTATTCACTATCACTTATAATTCATGTACTCGAGAGAGAAGGGATTTATCATCATTCATTTTAAAGTCTAAGTACCTAGAGATAATGAACTTTTTTTTTTGTATCTTCCCCCTCTGCTTTGTATTTGCTCTCTAGAGCTTTCCATATGTCTGTTGTCGACACGTGTCAGTGTAGAGATCATACAACCGATCGGAGAGGGTGTTGAGTATGTGTCCACGACACATAAGATTATCCTCGTTCCTCTTTGTTCTCGCTGCCTTGCGTTCGACGGTGTCATTCTCCTCTGGTGCTGGTACTGGAAGAAGCGTTGATTAAGAATACAGAAGAGCTTCAGTTTATCTTGTCAGCGGGTGAAATTCATGTCATTGAAACGATCAAGTCGCACCATATTTTGATTCATGAACTTGATGGCGGAAGCAGAAGCCTCAGACTCTATAGTAATCACTTTATATTATTGGAAATTTGTGGAGTAGGAAACTTGAATCACGCTAGAAGCGCTTTTCTGAAGTGATTATTTGCACCCTGTCTAAATACTTTGAGGGTCTACTGTAAATAAGCTAGTTGGATACGACAAGACTAGACAAAGTTTACACTAAAGCAAAATTAAAACTCGTCGTGAACAGAACAAGAGAACGGGATTGCGAATATATCTCAAAAGCTGAAGGGCTTCTCTTTATATAGAGATTGAAAGGATGCAAAATGAAGAGACACGACTCTTCGAATGCACCCTCCAGTTAAAAAACTATTTTTCTGACAAAAAACAATTATTTGTTTGAGCGAATTGCTAAATGCTCACGTGCCCCTAAGTGCCATAAGTACATCAATGAAAGATGTCCAAAAGGTGTCAATGGTGTCACACAGCCCACACCCGGCTCGCCCGCACGCGCACACGCGTGTGGTGGAAAGATAAATGGCTTTTTCAGCATATTGGGCACTAGCTCCACCTAGACCCAATTCTTCTCAAAGCCCATATGGAAGGTAGCTATGTAAGTTAATCAAGCTCATCATAAATTTTCTATGTGGGACTAAACTTTTTGTTTTGAAAACAACTTCTAACAGTAGTACCACTCCTCACGGGCGGTCATACCGTTTTTGCTAAAAAAATCTTTTTCCAGACGCTGTTCTAAATGCAATGTGTCTCTTAGTTGATCAAAATAGCACAAAATAAATCTTCAACTGCACAGTAATCTTTATCGCTTTTCTAGAAGTTTTTTTTTTTACATACAGGTACCACGTGAAAAAAAAGCTACTATGTTGTAGGCAACAACCGCACAGTAATAACCATCTCTCCTTGATTCATCCTCCTCCGGTCTTGGTTCTTTCAACTAGTAGACAGCACGGCGGCACAGCGGACACTCGGCATGCCACAGGAGCCATCTATCGATGCACATCAAGTGGAAAATGTGGAAACAATCAGGTAATCTCCTAACACTCTCACCGGTTTGGAAATCCTAAAAATGATCGAACAGCATCTTGTCAGTTGTACAATGTGTTTGAAGTTACATGTGCAGCAGAAAGAAAGAGCTAGCTCAAGTGGCGTAGCTGCTAGAGTGCTGACTTGAAGGCAAATGGGGCAGGTGGTTTGCCCTGCAGTGGCGTCGCCGTCGTCCATACTGAACTTCATCACCGGAAGGTTCTCCACGGCGGCCCTCCGCATACGCACCACGGGGTAACCCGGTTCGAACATGTCACCGCTCTCTTCTCGATCAAAGTGCGGCTGCATCGCATTCGCATTCATCTCAATGGCACAAAAAGGTGTAACCTTCGTTAGCGCATTTCAATTCTAAACACAAACTATATATGCTAGGAGAAACAAAATTGTTCAGATTTCAGCGAGTAGTAACTTTTAATCCCCCCCTTTTTGGAAAGGAATCCCCTTTTTTTCCTTTTATTTTTATATTTAGCTTTCGACAGAATCTGTCCTGTTCTATTGTTTCCTCTTTTCCGCATGTCCAAATCGAAAATTTATGGCATGGTAGATTGTTTTTGTTCAACATTCGGAATTACTTTGAGAATTTAGAATCAAGTACCTGGCTATCCAACGCTCTGGTTAAGGTAGGGAACACCGAAGCGCTCAGGAGGCGGTTGATCACCAGGTTCCGGAACACAAGAAGCTGAGGAACTTGGTTAATTTACACATGGCGAATTGGCAAGAATTACTGCAGTTGAAAACGAGTACTTAGTTGCCTGCTAACCATGCGTTGGATTCGCGAATCCATAGAATACTCCTCGCAGCACCATATCTTCACGATCGACTCGGCAACCTCCATGGAGATGAGAGCTCCAGAGATTGCTCCGACCAACGTCCCGTGGATCAAGCCATTATCGTTGATGAAGCTTGACAGGAAACCAACCATGGTTCCAAGGGTTGTACCAGCTGCACGCACGCATGAAAGAAAGAACACGCTTGATGCATAGAATCGCCGTAAAATTGCAAGTCAAGCATGCGTGAACCGGGAAAGCCGTTGAAACCTAGCAAGTAGAGTAAATCATGATGCAAACGCTAGTAGTAAACATACGCGAGTAACGCAACTGTACCTGTCCCGAAGATGCCGGCGACGAGGCAGCGCATTATCCTGCCGGCGACTCCGGTGGCCTCTAAGCACATCTTACTTCCCTGCAGGCTCCTCCTTCGTACGTGTGGGCCTGAGTTTGAAGGGAAGGGGTCGACAATGGAGCAGCAGCGAGCTTGATTTTATGCTCTTAGCTCCGAAACCGCTGCGCCAACTAATACCGACATAACCAGGCTGCAGCATTCATATTAACCAACACAATAGACAATGTCACAATCATACTGAGCTAGAAAACATGGTACTCTTATTTAGTTATGAATACGTGTCCTCCTCTCTTTTTTTTTTAAAAAAAAGTTTATAAATTTCGATGTAACGGAGATTGTAACCACTCTTTTATATATAGGTTAAAAGTATAACTTGGTGCGTGTTAAGGGGAGAGAATATTTAGCCCTCTTACCACATATAATGGCCGGCGGCTCGTCCTTAGGCCCAAATATACAGAGCCGATCAAGACGTGGTATTGAGATCGAACACTTCCATTCATCGATGAAGTTTCATCCTCGAAATTAAAAGTAAATATGAGTAGCTCTTCCATGCTTTTCCACTTGAATAAGAATGGCACAGAAGTCTCTTGAGATATCTCAGGGCTCAACTTTTGGTTGGCGGTGGAAACTGCCAAGCTAGAGTATGGCAGGGGTAGAGGGAATTTCCGTGTAGCGGTGAAATGCATTGAGATTGGCATTTCGATGTTTTTCAATTCTTTCGAAAAAAGAGAGGTTTGATGCAGTAAGATCAGAAAAAGGTTCCGTCGCTAACTTGTTGGCTTAGTGAATAGTTCTGCAACGTCGCAATGAGATAGTATTGAGTAATTATAGGATCCTGCGACAACAAAAGGTGGTTGGCCGTTATATTGTTGGAGGTGTCCAGGAGAGGTTGAATGTTTATTTTATTTGTGAGTACTTAAATTTGTGATATCCAATGGATCTCCTCCTCTCAAATCAAAACCTTAGCCGCATCCCCTACCCCCACCCTCGCCGCACCATCCCCCGTCAGCACGCCGCCACCCCTGCCGCTCTACGTGGCTACCGGCGCCGGCGGCACCCCTCTTGCTCCACCTCCTCTCCGGCAGCGCCCTCCTTGCGACTCTTCCTTATTGGCAACGTCGTCGTCTTCGGTGCATCTCCTTGACATAACAAAACGAAGGGGGCATATGGCGTCGGATGCAATCGATCGGTGGCGGCAGCGGCCAGCCAGCTTCACTGGAGCGCGGCGCGAAGCAACGAAGAGCCGCTAAATCACTAACGTCGTTGCAGGCAGAGCTGGAGCACGAATCGCGAGGGAAATCCGGTGGATCAAGATTCGAGTACTCGTTGGCAAATCCCTACATTTACATACGGATACACGGGCTCGACCTGTTCACACACTTGGTTCGTGTGTAGAGAGGGAATAAAAGGCTGGGGGAACGAATGACTCTCACAGTCACAGACTTTTCACCAGCCGGGCCGTTTCGCGTCATTGTCCGGAGCAAAGTAGCAGAGCCGATTGATTGAGAAAAAGGGGATGTCGAGCGGGATGGAAAGCGAAGTAAAGGGGATTGACATTTGCCTGAGCAAGAAATGGACGAGGGACGATGCCGTCCTGTAAGATGTACGTACAGGACGTCGAGAATCCCACGTCGTCCTGTAAGATGTACGTACAGGATGTCGAGAATTTTTCTTTTTTCTTTGCGCACCCTGTTTACAAGAATAGCGGTCTCCGATATAATTTTTTTTTTCCAAAAATAGCCGAACACCGTACGGCTGCTGACGGGGATTAAAATCTCTATATATTACTTTAATACATAATTAAAAGACTATAAGTCTTTATGGTCGTAACCCCAAGGCGAACGATCCTGAGGTCACAAGGATTCCAGAGGTTACTTATAGGTCCCCGACCAGATGACTGCTCGTATAAGTTTTGAACTAGTATATGGATCTAACTCCAAGTATATTCTTACCGTGTGACGAATGGAATACATGTCATATTTACTCCACACCACGCGACGGTTCCTGGTCCTAAGACACCGACAACAGATACCATACGGTTAAGTGTCTCACAGACACTAACCGACGATCAATTGCTGTTTCACTAACAGCAATTGTCCCTCCGACCAAACGTGTCACTTCTAACAAACGTTTTCTCCAGTAGTAACCATCACCTCTTCATTGGTTATTTAAAGATGGGGCATGGAGGAACAAAGGTATCGGATTGAAGCACCACAATAACCATTAGATTCATGTTTCAACTCTAATTCAATAGCATAGCAACTATTACACTCATTGTAATTAGGATTAGTCCGCCGCCTTGTCGAAGGCACCCCTTTAAAAGAATCCAGTTCATAGCAATAAAGAGCAATACTATTCTCTCCCAAGAACTCTTTGTCATTTTTCTCTGTTTTATTTCGTAAGGTTGGCGACTCGATCGTCGACAGCCGTCGTGCGGTAGCCACTCCCTGGTCGCCACCTGCCCCTTGCTGCATGGCCGCCGTGCGGTGACGCCCCATAGCCCGCCACATGTCCCCCTTTTGGGTTAAGCCGAAATTAGGGTTTAGGTTATGGTTTAAGCATGTTTCAGCGCTGACACAATATTCTTGCTTGTGTAAATTTATCATAGGAATTTTAAAATATAAAAAAATTCAGCGCTGACACAATATTCTTGCTTGTGTAAATTTATCATAGGTTATGGTTTAAGCCGAAATTCGTTCGTAGGAATTTTAAAATATAACAAATGAATTCAAAAAATTACAAAAACTTTTGTGAAGCCTCCTGACACAATATTATTGCTTGTGTAAATTTATCATAAATTTATTTGTTCAGAATTTTTCTCGCTAGTTCATGTAAGTGTACTGTTTAGGTGAGAACAAAAAAATCAACAAAATTGTGCCATGTGTTGTACAGACAAACATTCGAAATGAGGCCCTCACACCATCTGCCTTTCTTTTCCACCAAAAGCAAGCAATCTTGTCATCCCGTCACCTCCATCTATTCGCTCGCATCTAATCCTTGTCAACCGCATGCAAATTAAAACCGATCGTGCTCGAGGAAGGATTCCCTCCCGGCTATAAATTAGCGACCAAACGAGCGCGATTTCGTTTCACAATCGCTCACTTACTCGCCCTTTCGCTCACTCTCTTGCTCTATCGATTATATTTTTGGGGATATTTCTGTGTTATTTACTGCCGTCATTCGTACGTAATTTGTATCTTCGTCGTTTAATTCTCGAGGCCTCGTTAATTAGTTAAAAAATAATTAGTCGTATTTTTACAGTGGATGCATACTTAAGTAGTTGTAATTTTGCAGGCATTTACTTAGTTTAACATTCTTAGTCCCATGTAATTAGCGTTCAGAGATTTTCATAGGAAAATATTTTTGACTTTAGAAGTCCGATGAAATTATCACTGCATGTGCTATCAATGTAATTAGTGTTCTGATATTTTCATACATTGTATAGGTCGTAATTTTAATTTACAGTATTTTATGGCTATTAGCAACCTTCTCACTAATATTCCTTTTATTCCATGTGTTGCAAGTCATGTCTCTACCGGCTCTTATGGAACACTTCTACGATGAGGACCACCGATGCAAGCTGTGGATCGTCGGTGACGCCAATGGCCCTTTGCCCCTGCTGCTTCGAGTGGGGAGGGATTCCTGGGATATGGACGATCGCTACGTCCCGATCCTCCAGGACATAGGTTTGTTCCTCCTTACGAGGCTAGTGTCCCTCGGACGTCGGTTCATCCTAGATGCCAGCCTGCTGTTAGCACTTGTCAACAGGTGGAGGCTCGAGACGCACACCTTCCACTTTCGGTGGGGGTGAGATGACGCTCACCCTGCAGGACGTCTCGCTCTTGATCGGTCTCCCGATACAGGGTGAGCCATTTGTTCCAGGCCCTCCGCTGGCGCAGTGGAAGGCCATGCTAGAGCAGCAGTTCGGCCAACCTCTCTCGGAGAGTGCACGTGGTGTCCCCTGGACTTAGCTGAGGCAGTTCAGGGATTGCCCGCAGAGTGCACCTAACGAGGTCGTTAGGGCGCACTTCGTTACTTACCTTCTTCATCTCTTTGGTTGGGTCCTGTTTTTAACCACACAGGGCGATTGGTGCTCCCCAGCTACGTCCGCCTCGCCTTGTCGCTGTTGACACGAAGGCTAGGTCGATGCCTCAGTATAGCTGGAGATCAGTCACCTTTTGCGCCACATACCGAGGGTTGTGTGACGCTTCGCGGAGCGGCACTGGTGGTACCCCCAGCCTGGCCAGTTGCTATGTGCTCCTGCAGCTGTGGAGTTGAGAGCACTTCCCGGTTAGGCAGCCGACCATCGAGAGAGCGGTGCACCCGTACACCCCGTCGACCACGATAAGCGGGCCCACTATGGGCTCACGGTGGACTACTGGCCGTCTGCGCTGGGCCAAGGACATGCCGACGAGGTGCTACAATTGTACCACAATGAGTTTGAGTCATTGCACGAGAGCGACATCATCTGGTGTTCATGGTATACAGATTTCGTGCGCACGGTAGCACCACACGGGCTGTCCGTGCAATGTACCCAGGACATCGGGTTATGGAGGACGGACTGTCACCTGGTGTTCGCACATATGGTGTGGCCTTATGCGCTGCAGTGCGTAATGCGACAGTTTGGTGAGTACCAGGTCATGCACCCTCGGACGGCAAGCTCCTGCAGCGAGTCGTACATCTGTGAGTTAAACTTCATCCGATAATGTTTACAGTCCTTATGTCATCTTTTTTAACATTAGTCCTTCCAAAAATGCAGACAATCGAGGGTGGGTGGGTATATTCAGGACTAGCGCCCGGTCCAGCAGGTGTGGACTACGACATGGACGGACAGAGCACACTTGGATATGCAGGTGGCGGCGTCCATATGACCTTGAGGCGTCTGTGCGTGCCAGGTGAGTACGTGTTGGACCGAAAAAGCGACTAGAGGGGGTGAATAGGAGCACGCTCACTTTTTCCCAAATAATGAATTCAACACAATTTCACTCCAATAGCTATTAGGAAGCTATGAAGATCAATATACCGATCAATGGAAGACTAGTATTGAATCAATTAAATCCCTAAACAAAATAACAAAATCAACTAAGATTGCAAAAACTCAAAGCAGCGTGTCGACCTCTGGACCCGGCCGGTTGGACTGATTGCAGGCGGTCGACCATTGTTGTCTTTGGCGGTCGACCGCTCAAATCGATCGACCGGTGATGACTCAAGCGATCGGCCGACCGACTCGAACCGATCTGAAACGATAAATCGGTCAGATGACGAAGTTGCAATTAGGTCAAACTTTTGATTCTCAACTCCAAACTTTATGAAACTTTGCACACACCTTCTCTATGCTATTGAGGACCTATTCAATCGAATATTATGATAATTCTTGGATAGATCCTGAACAATTGCCAATTGATTAACAGAAGGTCTAAAACCGGGCAAGAATGAAAACTTGATCCTAATGCTTGTTCGTGAGAGATTGATGATCAAGATGATGCTAGATAGATTCACACTTATCACAGCAAGCTAATTCACATAAAAGCGGATAAAAGAATCAATCATAAACTCATGGATCAAAGAAAGCCTAAAATCACGAAATTGAAAGCAAGAGCGAAAAGAGACTTATCTCAAGCAAACCTTGCATAGATTAAGAACGTGATCGTCATTTGGATTACACCCACACCATCATGGATCAGTGGTCAATCTAAGATCACAAAATTCACCTCAAACCATGAAAAGCCCTAGCCTCCACCTCAACTCCCCCTAAGCCAATTAGGGTTTTGCAAGCAACAAAAGAGGTGAAAAACAGCGAGAGGGTTAGATGGTGCAGCCACCACCTCCTCCTATTTATAGTGGAGGCCTAGAACTCCTAGGGTCTGACTCCATTGGGCTCCCGTTAAGGCCCACTAACAAACGGGTCACACGCGCACGCTTTGCAAAGCGCCGTCTTTAACCTTTGACCTAAACACTTTCACTGGCGCCATCTTGCGCCTCAGTTTGCTAATAGGTCACCCTTGTCCATCTTAAGTCACGCTTGGTCATTGACCTCACCGGCATCGTCGATCGTTACGGACCTCAACTCTCCAAGTCTAGTCCCGATCCTTCTCGTCGTTGACCGTCGTTGACCACCAAGCTACCTGCACAACCATAGACAAGCAAACACGAATTCGGGAATAAGTTCTTCACAACTTGACCCATGTTAGTCAAAACATGCATCATGCAAACCATATGCCACGATACCAATGACTTTGACCTAACAAAACAACATCGCCACGAAGTTGGCGACGTTCAAGTCAATCTGGTCAGATCAGCTCCATGTGAGCGGTCGGACCGCCCTAAGATTTAGCGAAATTCATACCACGAAATTCAAACCTTACGAAAATTAAAAGCGAATATAACTTCTTACTGGAGACTCCAAAAATCATGAGACCAAGTGCATTGGGATCCCCTCACTTGCCTACAACACCTATTTTTGGCCCATTCGATTTGACCACTTTTAGGTCACCGCCCGGTCCGACCGCCCACATGCCGATCCGACCGATTTGGGACCTGGCGGACCGCCGTGCTAGGACCGGTCGGACCGCCCGCCCGAGAATGCACTGTAGCTTTGCCGAAAACTTCGTGAAACGACAAACCGTAAACACCATTGCCAATTGTCACATCATCCTAAGATCTGGAACATATCCCCATGATATCCACAGTACGTGCCACGGACGCGCGCAAGACTTACTATTCCTCCACTAGAGCGCCCGAAGTGGGTGGCATCAGAGACGCAAAAGGAGAGCCTCCGCCGTGCGTACAATCATCACTGTGCTTAGCGGTGTGATGACACTGTAAGACACTTACAACCTTTTGTCGTTTCATTGACGACATTTGTACTCTTCGTTAATGAACCTGTTACATATGTCACTACAGTTGGACTGGGTGTAGCGCATCCATAGCGCATCGGAGGCCGCCATAGTGTGTCCAGACACAACAACGGCGAGATAAAAAAAATTGAAGCACATCTCGGCGGAGATGAAGAAAATAATAAAGAACTTGAGCTGCGATCGTTCGACGGACGACGTCCTATGCATGGTGCACCAAGTGGGGGGCGTCCTCACCCGCTAGGTCACCATGACCTAGCGAGTCCAGCTAGCGTTGTAGCATTCCCCATCAGTCATCCGCGAGCTAGATTGGCAAGGAGGAAAGTTATATACAAATCTACGTCATGTTTTTTTGTTATGCCATACGTTGCGCTAACATCATGTCGTTCTCCCGCCATGGGTCCGTCGGTATGAATCACTTCTACCATCTGCGTTTGGTACACAGACTAACGCTCCCCATCTGTCATCTGCACTGCACATCCAGGAGGTACAAGATTCTCATTTCACATCCCGAGTGTTTATATGTACTAACATCATTTCGTATTGCAGCCTTCAGTTGACCATGGGGGTGACAGCTAGTTCACGCCGACTGATGAGGAGGGGACGGGCCTCCCAGCTCGTACCAGGGAGCAATACACGTCGTCTTGGTTTGGACCATGGCAAGCAGGGTTTGGAGCATACGCAGGGCAAAGCTCCTCTGGGTTTGCTGTCCCACCGTACGTCCAAGGTCAGAGCTCGTCTGAGTGGGCTGCCACACCATACATCCAATGCCAGAGCTATCCGCCCAACCAGAGTTGTAGGTATCGTACCCCGGGAGTGAATTTTTCGAGTTCGTCGCTCAAGACTTCTTCGGAGGTGTCCCCCTAGGTCAGCACCACTCATCAGGACAACATGTACGCTTACCAGACTCCGCTGGCCCAGACTTAGCCGACTGGTCCACCTCCGCCCACTCAACGGTCTCCGTACCCCCTCCAAAGCGATACACAGCCTCCGGACCGGCTTACATATCCCACGGGACATACTCGGCGCAAAATAAGGCCGCGCACGCAGACGCAGCCCGAGCAGGCAAAGAGCAGTGGCTCAAACGAGTGAGCCATATTGTTTTCCGTGTTATGCGATTATGTTTTGAGATATTTATATTCATATTTTGTTTGTTATGTGTGTACTCCTGCGCCATATTGTATATTGATATTTTCAATGGAGTTGCATTGCAGCTTTTTTTCCATATATTCAAAGTCACATAAAATCATGAAACTCTAATTTCCAAAACCTAAAATATAAATTTTCACGACCTAAATCCTAAATCTATGAGACAATTCCAGAACACATATAGAATTATCGAAATATTACACAATCAAGTCCAGCACATTAGGAGCATTTAAAAAATTATAATTTTTGGAGCTCATTTTCTACATTTATAAATTCGTACAAACAATACACTTATATGAACTAGCAAGAAAATTTTTTAACGAATAAATTTATGAAAAATTTGCATAAGCAAGTACACTATGTCAGGAGACTCCATGTAAAATGTTATGTTTTTTTAAATTCATTTACTGTATTTTAAAATTCCTACGAATGAACAGCGTCGAAACCCGCATTTCACACCAAGTGACAAAATTACCTCCAGGGTGGAATGGACAACTATGCGATGGATACCACATTTGTGTTGGTCCGAGATGTGATGGTGGCTAGGTGGCTACTGGCTAGGCTAGGCAGCAGCTAGCGGCAGGCACGGAGCACCGAGCTGGACTCGTGGCTTGCCTTTGATTGGAAGCAAGAGACCATGAAAAGTTATAACGATGATAGCATGAATTGTGTCGAATGAGACCATGAAATAGTGCAATGCCGTTTATCCGTCCTGCAATAAGACATTAACCCATAGGGAAGCAAAGAGCCGAGGCAACGTCGTCGAAGATGGGGTCAATGTCATGCTGCTCACCTTAACCGTTCAACGAGGATAATATCGTGTTGCTCGCTGAAGTTACTGAAGAGAAATGACAGAGTTGAAGGAGCCAAGGGTCGCGATGACGAGTGGTAATCGTCGGCGTTGTTGAAGAAGTCAGTGGCAAAAAAAGCTCGATGATGAGGAATCCATAGCAGAGAGGAGATAAAGATTTGCATTGAAGATGAGCTATGAATGATATGGGGCCTACTGGGTAGCTAGTAGCGTGCCATTGCTGGTAAGGGGCACAACGTCACCAGCGACGGTGAGAATATTTTTATATCGTTAGACAACGACTAAAGTAGACATACCGGCATCAATGAAGATGGGAGTCGCCGCGGATAGTGGAGAAGTCACAATGTTGAGTTGACCAACGTCAAGAGGAGCAGTCGACACGGGAGAAGATGACATCGAACATGTATAATGTCATGCATGCACCCGTACGAATAGAAGCACGGTCGTACAGAAGCAAATTAAGGAGCAAAAAGATCGGAGTAGAGATGACATAGCCGTGGGGAGTAGGCTCAGGCTTATAATTAGGAGAAAAATAAGACAAGGGACACCGATAAATATCAATATTGAATATGTGAACGATATGTAATAAATCTAGCTACGCAAATACACGACCCACACAGCTAGTTTTCTTATAAAACATCATATATTTTCTCTGTCAAAATGTGGAGAAACGAACATTGTATAGGTATTGTTTAAGCAAAAAAAAATTCTAGCGTGACCGTGAAAAAAATGCGTTTAGTTCGCTAAGTATGTTCTATATAATGTGAACCGGCTCTATTTCTGTCGTGTCGTACGCCACTGTTGGAAGCAACTACTTCGTACAAGTTTGTAGTACCGCACAATTACACCCGTCACACCAACTGGTACAGAACTATAGATCCATGAGCGGGGATCATATGGTGCGCGTGCTCTGCCAGGTCAGCCTCGCAGCATTTATTTTGGTGTTCCGTCGTATATGAAGTATGAATATACTGAAAGCTTGGCCTGCATCTACTGGTATATTTGTTTCCTGTTGTAGCGTGCAACTTGCAGCTAGCTAGCTTGATCGATCGATCGATCGTGACCGTATGGATTAATAGTGCTTGCTACGGTTCATTTTTAATTACTTGGAGACAAAACTGTGTGGTGATCCATGTGTTTATATACTCCATACATATAGTTAATTAACTGATGATAATTAAGAGGGCCGATCGACCTGAAAGCTAGCTGCCTAAACCAGAAATGCGATTGCTGGTTCATTATCACCTGGATGGAATAGTGATTAGCGACGAATCAACCTGACGGTGCTACACGTTACTCCCTCTCGTGTCTCCGTGCCACGATGAAATCTCAGTTGACGGGATCTTTTTATCAGGAAATACAAGGGGCGGATTCTTACGTTCATTGGCGTTGACAGGAACAACTAAATTCTACCATTAGTCATCGCATTGGTCGAAGGTGAGAATTACGACAGCTTATGCGAGAATGGGTGTCCCGATCTTTCGGTGAGAAGGATAACTCGATATTTGGTAGAGACGACTCTCACGATTCGGCTACCAATCGCACACGACCAATATGCTCAGCAATCGCTGAACCAACTCCGAGATCGTTATTGACCTTACTAGAAACACGATCGACCTGACCACGAATGTCTATTCCTGCATGCAATCGAAGAACACGTAAGAACATGATAAATAGCAATCTGAAATTGCAAATAAAATTGAAATATTTGATAAAGTTGGGATTCTGTAGCGGTATTATGGTTGGTTTAATCAACACAAGCTAATACACGAAGTTGCAATGAAGCTAACTTTTAACTAAATAAAATCCAAAGAAACTAGAGGGGTGCGACCACCTTAAATAGGACAGGAGGAGCCACACATAGCTAACAAAATAGGGGGTTGTACTATTTATGTCACTGTTCATATAAATAGTATAGGCTCCCTTGGGTGGCCGGCCAGCGTATGGGGTAATTCCGGTACGATTACAAGACCCAAATTGGCCCAAATAGGTGATGCAGTATATTTTTTTGCTGATTACGATGTGCACAGAAGGAGTTGGGAGGTGAGGCCGGATCCATTGGAAAGAGGACAAGATAAGATTTCAATCAAGTACTCGTGGACCTCAAACAGAATCCGTATGTGAAAGTTATGTTCGTTTGAAGTCGAGGCTGTCTCCGGGGGCCGAATTGGATTCCAGAAGACATCCAACTTGATCTCTTGCTTGGCTTGTACACAAAGTGACATGGTGCTACACAAATATATATTTTCATCATTAGGTAGCATCAAATAGTTCATGTAATATAAATGCACTCCTAAAAACGAGCTCGTCTAATAATTTAAGTGAAGCGTACGAGCTCTTGTAATTGGAATAGCAAGCATAGCAAATATGATTGTATCTATAGGGGTCATATCCTCATCATCCTCCCCTTCTTGAAAACAAAGCCGTCCTCGGCTTTTGATAAGCTGAAAATAGGGTAACAAAGAAGCCAAGGTGTATGCACGGTATATGTATATGTCATCTGTTTTAACGGTTCTTCGTTGTTGCACAATTAATGTTATAAAACAACAGTGATCCTAAAAGCTCATTATATTATTAGCCCAAGAATAATCATATATGTTAATGAGCAAAACAAAATTTCTTACACGGCAATTATTGCAACTAGTTTTGCAAATGTAAGTGAAGCATTTATGCAATTCAAATATCTGAAGTTGTAAACTTACAGTGGTAACACATATGGGCAAATCTACAACCTTTGGAATCAAACAAAGTTCATCCATATAATCAGATTTCAATTTAGCGTTAGCAAATTCATCTAGTAAGGGTGAAAAGATTTAAAAGTTCTTCCATACTTCAACATCATTATGCAGATTGTCAATACTAGATAGTGTAATAAGAGAAAAATATATAGGCATTGGATGATTACTAAAGTTTATTTTCCTCTCATAATGAACAAGATTCAGCACAAAAGAATTGTTGTTCAAAACAGTAAGCTTCAATTCATCTATGTGATCACAAGTTATGCATATTCGATATGCAAGAAATTAATTGTCTACACTATAATCTCCAATCAAATTAAACATATATCCAGGGGTGCACACACTAGACAAGGATTTCGAACATGCTATTTCAAAAACTTTCTCCACAGCATGTGACAATTTTATAGATGGCTTCAACATAATGTAACATAAAGAATCAGCAGGAGAAATTCTAATCAAAACTTCTTTATGTCTAACCAATTCCACATAATCGTTATATGTGATTGACTCATCATATGAATCATTCAAAACAGCAGGCAATTCAATTATATTATCACATAGTGCACTCAAGTCAGTAGGTAAATGAACAAGTTTATCACATGGTGCACTAAAATCAATGTAGTCTAAATTCTCTTCGTGAAACATGTGCATATCATAATTATTTTTCTTTGTTCTAAAATAGCATGAACAATAGACAATTGTAGTTCTTCATAAGCATACTCACCTTGAGTGATGATAGCACCATGATCTTTGCCTTTTTGGCTCTCCTCAGACGATGTAGGTGCATCCATCTCCTCATCTTCCTTCTCAACCAATGGAGTCGATGGTTCAATCAACTCATTCTCCTGTTCAGCATGGTTCTCAACTTTCTGCATGTTGTTAGTCACAGAAAAAGACACAAACACAGGTTTATTCTTATGTTCCCTATCATCAAGCATTCTCAATTTCTCTTTAATCTGACGTTCAACCTTATAGGCAAGTATAAACAAATGAGAAAGAGAACCATATTCTTTGTGAACAAGAAGGTCCTGAATTGCTTTATTAAGCCCACCTAAGAATCTATTCTCTGTAGCTTCAGTATATTCCTCTAAACCACAACGCAACAAACGAGTTTTCAATTCATGACAGTATTTCTTTACAGTTCGACGACCTTGTTTGAAACGCCGTAATCCAGCTAACAAATAATCAACATGATATTTAGGAACAAATTCATCTCTCAAATGTTTCTTTAATGCATGCCAAGTTTGAGGTACCCTTCCATGTCTACGTAAATACTTCCACCAAAGTGTTGCATCCTCAACAAAAGCACTAGTGTCAGCTCTAATCTTTTGCCTATCAGACTATTCATAATATTCAAATTCTGTATCTAAAGCTATCTCCCAGTCAACATAGACATCAGGATCAAAGTTACCTGCAAATGATGGCAAAGTGATTTTAATTTTACTGGACGTACTATCACGATCATATACCTCCCGTGGTGAAGAAGTTTGTCTCAAACGTGCATCTTCCTCGTGAATTTCTTGCACTCCCATTCAATGACTCGAAGAAGACGTGGATATATCTCATAATCATCTCGTGAACCTGCCATGGTTAGTAGAAAATAAGAAAATAAATCACAAGTATATGTTCCTATCAACTACTAGGATCTGGAGGCTCAAAGTCACTCACACTCAAGCTCATACCAAGTTCTTACCAATTTTTACCAGGCAAACAGGCGGTGACCGACAACTAGTGTCGGTGTCAACAATCTCCGAAGATTGACAAAGTGATTGCAAGCAAGTGGAACATGTACAATGTTTGAGGTGGAGCTAGGATAGGATTCAATATGGTAGCAAAGATTATCAACAACCAAATCGGTAAATACAAGTTGAAAAATTATTCAAAGTATTAGTCAATGTTGCTGATCCTAGCCTAGAAAAAGCTAGCTAATTAAAGCCTACCAAGAGAAGTGTATGAACGAACACGCAAAGATCAATGTGACTTGATGTAAGTAAAAAAAAAATCTCACACCAAGTGATAGGACAGATGCTAGACAACTACTCTAACTTCTTTGCAGGGGCACAAAATTGTTCACATGATGTAGAGCACAAAATAAGAATAACGTGCAATGTAAACAACCCTCTATTTGAATAAGATTTCGGCCCAAAAGAAGAGGATTTCGACCCAAAAGAGAAAATAAGATTTTAATTTATTTCTGAATATCAGAAAATGCAACAAATCAAATAGCCTTTTAGAAAATAGCAAATAGAGTTTTAAAAAGTTCTAGAAAAAATCACAAAAATTCCTTGAATTATTTTGAACTTAATAAAATTAATTCCAAGTTAAAGTTGGTTTTTATTTTTGCACATAAATTATTTTTAATTACTGAAAAATAGGAAAAACCTTTTTAAAATCCAGAAAATTCAAGAAATTAATTATTTTTTATATTTTAACTTTAAATCCAATAAAATGCTAGAAATCTCAATAAATTTTATTTTTGACATTGAAAACTAGGAAATTAAATAATTTACTTTATTATTATTTTTTAACCAAGAAAACTTTTTTAAAACTCAGAAAAACCAATAAAATAATAACTTTATTAATTTTATTTTTGGTAACATACTTTGGGATGTTACAGTCCTTTATATATAGATTAACCATTCAGTCTGATCAATGTTAGTGTGAACTAAGTTTTATGTATGTGATGAACTAAGTGTGAATGTGTGATGACTTGTGACTTTGTGAGTTATGACATATGAGCTAAATATGGTAAACTAAGTATTATGTTTGTGATAAGCTAGTTAATACAGCTTGCTAGTGTCAATGTTATATGTGGTTGCTGAAAATATGAACAATTCATGAATGTTTGCATCAAATAAACTAGTTGTATGTTTTCGTTAATTTCTGGCATACAATTTAAGGGGTTTTCATGTTCCGAAAAATATCCACGACCGTATTCGTTTCAATTTGTATTCGCTATGTATTCGTATTCGATATTATTTGCATTCGTATTCGTATCCGGGTCTAAAAAATACGAAAACAAATATGGCAGATGTATTATTCGTCCTTATCTAATCTGTTTTAACCCCTATTCGGCAACATTAATGTAGTCGCACAACTGTTGGACGATAGATGCTATTGTTGAATGGTTAGGCGACAGAAGCCATCCAGTCGTTGAATGGTCAGGCGACTGTATGACTTATATAAAGGCCGCGCGACTGGTCGGAAGAAAGAAAGAGGGGAGGAGAGGAAAGAAAGGGGAAGAGGGAGAAGTGGGAGAAGAAGAAGAGGAGAGGGAGAAGGAGAAGAGGGAGGGAGAAGAAGGGTAGGAAAGATTCGTCCGTGAGGTAATTTTTTTAATTTTGTAGTGTATTTTTTATAGCAAGTAAATAGTTTGTAATGTTAAAATAGTAGTATAAATAGCACCATATAAAATTTTAGTTAGAGAAAAAAAGTAGAAAATCAGAATGTTGTTAATTTATATGTAAGTAGCACGGTAGAAACCTTTAGTTATAGAAAAAAGTAGTCCGTGAGGGAGAAGTAGTGTTGTTTGTGAGAAGTATTGTAGTTGTGTCGGTGCATTTATGACAGACTATTATTCGGTGAATAATTAGAAAGTTGACTAAGTGCATGAGGAGGATGAATTATTTGTATGGACTAATTAGTACAGGTTAATTGGTATGGACTAATAGACTTAGGTAATTGGTATAGCTCTGTACAAGACTGAACGCCACTTGTAGCATTTCGGATTGCAAGTTAGCGTCAGAATCGAATAATGCCTGATATGGAATAGCTCGGTTTGAGTTGAATCGGAATAGTGTACTGCACATTCATTGTGGCCTCTGCCTTAGGGAATGAATGACGCTTTGACCATGTTGTATTGTAGTTGTTCACGATAGGCGAAGGGCCGTACAAATGTAAATTACAGTGCAGCAGTACTTGCATATCGTGCGTTGCGATATGACTAGTTGCAATATTAGAAATATTTACAGACAGACATCAGTCATGCCTGTATCCACTACATTGAAAGTGCATTACGGTGATGGCACCGATTGTGACGGTCCGTACGGTGTTGACTTAAGCAGTTTTTCCCAAGCCACTCTGGTACACCCGGACGGCGAGAATGCACGAATTGCAGATGTGATGTACTGGCTCACCCGCAGCTTCTCCCTGGACCCTGAGGTGTGCAACATCGTCATACAAGGGCTTTGGAGCCGGTCTCCCACCGACATTAGATGGGAGTTGAGAAGACTGATATGCACGGTTGTTTGGAAGGGCTTTATAGAAGGCTACCGGCGCCGTGGATACGAGTGTGTGCTGCTTGTGCAAGCATGCCCAAAAGAAGCTGTACAGGGCCCTGCCGACGGATATCATCCGGGTGGTAGTAGTAGCTTGGGCGCCCAGCATGTTGGTGAAGAGGAGGACCCAGAGGCCAGTGTTACGAAGGGTTCGGAGGATGTTGCTCGTGACGAGACCGATGCGGTAGATGCAGGAGAGGAAGATCGGCCACCGCATGGTGAGCCTACAGGACAAGCTGATGAAGGAGAGCATAGAGAGTACATAGCGTGTCAAATGGAGAGTGATGACTAGATGACCTTGGCTGAAGAGGAAGTTGTACAGGAGGACGATGAGGACAGCTCCGATGAGGACAGAGCTCCCATCCCCCAGGAATGGAACAGGATTGACGCTGAGGGTGTAGCTACGCATGATGAGCACAAATCACCGTGGGAGTAACATGCCACCGAGGTTCGATTGCACTCAATATTTGCTGATAAGACATCCTTGCAGGATGCCATTAAGATGTGGGCTATGTCCATGCAGCGGACGTTTCGAGTCATCAAATCTAGCGAGGAGCAGTACACCATCAAGTGCGGCGGTTTGGTTGTCCTTGGCGAGTGCGCGCACATAAACCGACGTATGAGACTCACTGGATTGTCTCGAAGGTGGAGCCGCACTCCTGCGTGCTCAACAGTGTTTTGCCAAGGCATCGTAACCTAACGTTGATCTTCATAGCCAATTTGATGTATGGAGAGATAGTGGAGAAGAAGGACGTAGAGGTCAAGCACATCATGGTGGCTATTGAGAAGAAATTCAAGTACAAGATCAGCTGCGCGAAGGCGTGGCGTGCGAAGTAGAAGGCTTTGGAAAGATGGTTCGGGTCTTTTGAGGTGGCGTACGACAACCTTCCTCGTATGCTTTGGATGCTGTAGGAGACTGCTGTGAAGGATAAGCCATCTAAAAAGCCACAAGGTTTTGCTATATTGCATAGGTCCTTCGTTGCCTTCGGTGCCTGCATCGAGGCTTTTAGGCATATGCTGTCCGTGATCTTAGTTGACGGGACCTTTTTTGACTGGGAAATAGAAGGGGCAGATCCTTACGGCCATTGGCGTTGATGGGAACAATCAAATTCTACAGTTGGCCATCGCATTCGTCGAAGGTGAGAATTACAACAGTTGGTTGTGGTTCCTTCAAAATGTGAGGGTGGGAGTTGTTGGAGCTCGTTCTGGTGTGTGCGTGAACCATGATCGCCACGTTGGGATGCTGAAAGCCATAAGAAAGCTTCAGTAAGACCCCGAGGAGTCGTTCGCTTGGCCGGATATGAGGAGTAGATGGTGCATTAGCCACTTGGGGGCCAACTTCTTCGAGAAGTTCCCGAAGCAACCATTGGTGAAGCTATTCAAGAGGCTAGCTATGCAGAACATAGCTAGACGATGCAAGGCACCAGCTGAGGAGTAAACACCGGCATGGTTTGCGGTACCACTTCTTCGAATGTGCAAAGTGGGATCAAAATTGCAAATCAGTGTACATTGTCATATGTACTTTGTATTGTTTATGTAATTGTTCTGCTACTACCTAATTTTTATTTCATATACGTACTGTCGTAGCACATGTATTGTATATTGCACGTAATTTTTATGTAAGTGTTGTAATACTATCCCCTTTTTATTACTTTTCAAAGTACTGTCTTGGTAGCCTAGTACTATTTTGTTTGTTTGTTTGCAAGTTAAATTTACTCTTGTTTTACATTCGATGTTTTATTTGCATGTATTTGCTAACTTGAAGTTGTTTTGCAGGTATGGCTCGTGACACTGGTGGATCCGACTGGAGTTTCGGCTTCCTGGAGGAGCGCATCGACCAGCTACATCGAGCGTCGCGTCGTGTCCCGCATCCTGCGGGCGCGGGCAACACGACTGTGTTGGGGGTGATCCGCACGCGTATACCTCGGGTGGCCTGGAGGCTAGACCCATGCTGGACAGACAGATTAGCATACGTCGACACTATCTTCTCACCATACGTACCTTTTATACTGACCTTTTCTTGCTTCGTAGGCTCAGCGCTGCCGGTCTACTACCTCTCGCCCGGATGGTGCAGGCCACGGACGAGGACGAGCTGGCAGTACCTGTGGTCGGTGATCGACGATGGAGACATCCATGTTGGGCCGTAGCAGTCACGACGCTTCCCGTTCGACCGCTCCCCTGCTGACAGCTCTCATGGACCGGTGGCGGTCGGAGACTCACAATTTCCATCCCCCATTCGGGGAGATGACCCCTACTCTACAGGACGTCTCCCTGTTGCTTGGCCTCCCTATCGCGGGAGGTGCTGCCTTCCCGCAGGAGGATCCGGCCGACTGACGCAGCAACCTTTTGGCCAGGTTTCACGGAGTCCTTCTGCCTGCGGCCGCGGCTGGGTACTACGTCTTCCCGGAGGCACGGCCCGCCCTTGCAGTGGCTGTCGCAGTTCCGAGTACGTGCTGGACGCCGTTCCCATTGGGTACGCCACGTCTCTTTTCCGTACTACGGTCTTACTATCTTTTTCCTTGTACACAGGTCGAGCGGATGGACACTGCCGCAGACGACCATCAGGTGTCACGCCAACTCGAGGCCTACTTGTTGTAGCTATTTGATTGGGTGTTGTTCACCAGTAGCCACGGCGACACTGTCAACGCGTGGCTCATCGCGTACGCTAGGGCCATCGCCAATGGGGAGGCCCCCAAAATCAGCTGGGGTTCGGCCGCACTTGCCGCCACCTATCGCGGCTTGTGCGACGCGTGCTATAGGTCGAGGATGAACTCCTTCCTCGCGGGGTGTTCTCTCCTAATCGTCCTATCTATCAGCTTGGGTTCCTTGCAGGTACAGTTCGCGCACGTGCAGGTCACATGGGCGTACGAGCCGTTCGTGGAGCAGTTCGCCAGGCTCACGGCGGACATAGTGTGCTGGGAGCCATACTCCCCTCAGAGTTAGAGGCCCGCGCTCCTCACGACCTTTCCTCGTTGTGCCTGTATGACCGGGACTACTGACTGACCCGCAGGGCGCTTGTGTTCGACGTCTTCGTCGAGGGCTACGGGGCGCATCGTGTGATGCATTAGGTCGGCCTACGGTAGGTGGTTCTAGTACCAATCCGGCGGCTAGTGACCGGCATAGATGTCCCTGTTTGTGCTGCCGTCTCATACCCACCACTTCTAACTACATGTTACATCTTGCAGACACGGTAGGAAGGGAGTCCACCGCGGCACAGACTGGGGGAGTAGGATGGACACCTGGGTAGGGCAGTGGGAGGGCACGTTGCAGGACTGTGTGCAGGAGGACACCCCCTACGACCACAGCGCATACGATGAGTACCTTCACTGGTACGCTCCTCAGACGCGTACCAGGCTCGTACTTGTTGCCGAACAGCCCGCACCACGTGTCCCGGCACCGACCGACACATACCTTGTGCATCTTGCGCAGGACATGCACCACGTAGTATGTTACATCCTACTTCGAAAGCTTCACTTGTGGCATCCCCACTATAGTTTTTACCTTGTCGTGTTTTCGTTGCAGGTGAGCATCAATGCTGAGATTGCGAGGGACTGCCGCTCCTTGTTTCAAAGGATCACCGATGGTGTGGAGGTCACACACGAGGAGGTGGCCCAGGCTTTCTGTCATGTGGCTGCTCAAGCCACACGTGTTGTCGGCCTGTTATCATGCACCAGGCTCTCAGAGATTGACACGGTTACGCTTGGTCAATTGTCGGTACGTCCGTCGGCGTCGTCCCATCCGGCAGCACAGCAAGCGGGAGGGTCAGCGTGGCCACGTGCGGCACACCCTGACGAGGCGGGAGGCTCGGCCAGGCCACGTCCGACACCGCCGCGGCCTGAGGAGGCCGAAGGGTCCAGCTGGTCACAGCACAGTACACCAGCAGCGTCGCAGTACGTCGGTCCTCCGGACTCCTTCGCCTTCCACACACAGCACACGCAGGGCACGTACAACGTATCGTACTTCCCTTCGGACGCCTTCTCGCGCGCCATGGCGCTAGCCGAGGGTAAGTCACGTCTCTGTTTTTAGTACGCATTTCATTTTTTATTAACTAACAACATTTGCAATGCAGGTGTTTTGCCCTATGACGGATTAGGGGCCTCCCCAGGCGACGCGGACACACACGACTTCCTGGTGAACGAGAACCTGGCACCTCAGCCCGCAACCACTGAGGTTCTCTCCGGGTCACAACTCGCCGGTGCGCTAGTACCCACATAGGCGGTAGTTCTGTCCACCCCTCCGCCTTTCAGTCCCCGTCAGACCAGGCGTCCAGACTATCTTTCCCTCTCAGGGCCGAGGCCTCGACACCCAGCGTAGAGGAGGGGGCCAAACGAGGTCGTACGATAGGACGCGGAGCTGGAGTGGGTCGTGGCGATGCGGGAGGGGATGCTGGGGTGTGGTTGGGGGCCTAGTAGGGGACGTCCCCTACACTGGTTGTACTTTCGTTCGTTATGTGATACTTCAATTTTGTACTTAATGTGTGATGCCTGTAATACTTTTGCATTCTTATGTGTATTCGTTCGTACAATGCATGTTTGTCCAATGCATATCGACATCTTTAGCTTAATGCACAGTATGTAACTGTACGACGATGAGTCTAATAAAGCGGGTACCCACGAGTTAGCTTGCAGATGACAACACCAGACGGGCCTGGCTGCTTTGCGCAGAGACAAGACCAAACGGGGCAGCTTTGCGCAGTGACAAGACCAAAGGAGATAGCCTTGTGAAGTGACAAGACTAGACGCCTTGCCAACTTTTAAGATTGACTTGACAACACTAACCTCCTCGGCTTTTCAGATAAAAAATAAATGACTCTGCAAAGTAGGAAGTGACAAAACTCTGCAAAGTAAGACGTCACAACACTCTGCCTCGCTAGCTTTTCAGATCGGCATGACAACATTATACCTCCTCAACTTTTCAGACCGAAAAGACTGGACACTGCAAAGCACGACACTGCAAAGTAAGACATGACAGCTCCCTGCAATATAAGATGTGATAACACTCTGCCTCACCAGTAACTTTTCATAATGACAAGGCAACACTCTGCCTCACAGGCTACTCACATAAGATTACACCATGCAACCCTTTGGCTTATAAAAGGAGGTGGAAGAGATCTGGGAGAGAACACTGCACAACCAAACCCAGCACTATATCAGAGCTTGCTTCACACGCCGGGATGGACAACATGAAAAGGCAATGGGACGAGATCCACAAACTAACAAGGGCTACTGGGGCCCAAGAAGAGCAAGCAAGGGCTGATGTGGCCCAGGTCCGGCAAGAGGAGCTTGCTAAGATGGCAGCTCTTCGCAATAACCCCCCAATGAATAAAGAACTCCTACTGAACATTCCAACCGAGTGTTTACAGCAACACCCGCCACAGGGGGAGACGTTTCCCCTCTGTTGGTGCAAGGACCCATGCAAGTTCTTCAAGCCTAAGCAGCGCCTAAGCCCGGGCATGGATTACCGGGGTTGTGTGAACTACTCCAGTGACTATCCCGACACACATTGGGGTGCGAGTAGTTATCGGCAGCCGGTAAGGACAAGTTACAGTGTGTTTTTCTACCATTTCTCTTTCAAAGTACGCACTAACAACCTCTCTCGTCTACCCGTAGTACCTGGATCCGCTATATGGCTACCGCAAGTGGATCAACCAAGAAATCCACCCACATGACCAATGGACTCTCAACTACGAGGAGTGGAATGTCAAAAGGGCCCGCGAGATGCGGGGGAGGAGCGCCGCAACAACAAGCAAAACGAGCGCATACTTCGGGAGACGAAAGCTCATCTCGAGGCGTGCAGGCGCAGGGAGCGCGAGAAAAAGCGGGAAATGACGGCCAAGCCCAAAGAGGCTGGTGAGGAGTTCAACGTCGAGCTAGCAAGGAAGGGAAAATGACCCCGGTCCACTTAGTAAGTCGGGCCATTCTGTACTAGGCCCTCGTCGAAGGTTGAATCTATTTCCATTCCAAAAAGGTGCATATGTATCGTAGGAGTACTTTGATTTGTTGCATCGTGCATGATGTTGTTTCTTATGCACGTAACCAAACCCTATGCGCCGTGTTATTACCAGCTTCATTATAAAGTCTATTTTAATTCGCAACATCAGTCTCCTCGTCTTTTCGCATTCAATTCTTCTGTGTTATTCCTAGGCTCATTATAAAGGCATCCAACAACATGTATCACTTCTAGGGCAAGGCCTGGAAATATTATGCAGATTCTTATTTGTGAAGGATATATACGCTGAAGTGTCAAAGATTATCAATCCAAAAAAATATTTTTAGTCCAATATATATATATATATATATATATATATATATATATATATATATATATATATATATATAGTTCGAGAAGGATTAACTTTCAAATATTTTTTAAAAAGGATTAAATAAAAAATCACCTCGACCCTCATCATCACCGAACCGTTGGGCGATTGGGATGCGATCGCCTCTGGGTTGGGCGTGTAACCTATCGTCTGACGATTGGCCTATTTCGTCTTTGTCGCCTAACCGTTCAGCGACTGCATTATTGTCGCTTCGCCCAACAGCTCGGCGATAGAGGTATACTTTAGTAAAAAAAAATTGTAGGTATAATTTTTGTAATTTTGAATAAAAATAGATTATTTTTTAAAAAAAATCTTCGGACTTCTGAGGGAGGAGGGGGGTCAAAAGCCATCGCGTTACACACGTACGCGCGCCACGTGACCCGGACCTCGCAGTCGCGTCCAAAACCGGCCCGTGACATGCATCTATCGCCACATGCCGCAGCTCGCCACAGTCGGGTACTATGTAAGTAGAACCGTAAAATGTTGGCAAGAAATTTACCAGAAACAGTTCGATTTCAGTAAAAAAAGAGAGAGAGAGAGAGAGAGAGAAAGAAATGTGTTTCAAACATAGCCTAAATGGGTAAGGCGATGATGGACGGCCCTAATGTTGTGTTGGCCGGGTTGCGGGCGGATAAAAGCGGATGTGGGGACTCGGGTCGGGGCATAGTAGAGCGTAACTAAGAGAGCCATTCCACTTAGGGCGAGATAGAATGGGCGAGCATAAGCGGTCTGGTGTCCGAGTCGATTGGTCAGACGATGACTACTGCACATATTATATTAGCCGCCTATCCCAGAATGGACTGGGATGGAATAGAAAGAACACAAAGTAACAAGCAAGGGTGAGCGCTTTGTTGCGCCTGCGCACAGGTTTTCTTGTTGGGTCGGTTTGTTTTTGGGGGGTGGGGCAATAAGCTTGCTTCTTCACAAGCTTATCCTCGCCCCCTTTCCTGTCCGGACCAATAACAGTTAGGACTCCCCATCTCTCCTCAACTTCCCCGGCCTTTTGCCCAAGCTGTATGAGGTAGAAACTCGTCCCACGTATGGTTCGGAGGTCGAGCCCCACCCCAGCAATAATGGTGTGGCTTAAGTCAACTAATACGAATAAGATATAGTTCACTCAACGATTGCCTTTGGGTCCCGAACTCCATATGGGGAAGGAACATTGTTGTTTGCGAGGTCTCGGTCATTTACATGGACCCATTTCTTGTTCCATTTGTGGGAATTTGATGATTTATAATCTGTCCCCAATGAACGAAAGGTTCATGTTTGAACATGATGAATGACTTCGTTGTGACCTGTTGCCCATGAACTTTCATGCCTCATATGAGAATGGAAAACTTGAAGATTTTCTACATCGGTGGATGAAGAATCACGAACATAAGAATTTCTGGTTTAACATGTTCCCAGAAAGAAGATATTTTTTTCCATTCAAGAAACGAGGAGCACGACTGAAGTGACTATACATACAAATCCATTTACAGATTTATATGCTCCGATTGGAACTGGAAGTTCCAGAACTGGCGGCTGGTATACCACCATAATTAAATTGCTTTTTCTTTTTAGTATTCGAATAGGATTTCTGTTGGCTTCATCAGGAGGCTCGCGTAGTTTGTTACGTCAACTCCAAAAGAATAAGTTGCATTGGAATCGAGAAATGTTCATTCATAATTGCATAAAAGGAGTCAAAATAGTGGCTGCGGTGCGTCGAGGGTCAACCTTGATATCGAATAACCTTTCGAATCTTCCCCAATGGATCTCTATCCTCCTTTGAAACCAATAGCATGCAGTTCACTGACCATCCCTGTCAAACATAACCCAAGGTAGGATCGAGAGGAGAAGAATAGGACTCTTGCTAGTATCATAACCTCTAGATGGGAGAATGAAACCATTAGATTAGTGGAAAGAAGAAAGAATGGGAAGAAAGCAGTCATGGGCAAGCTTTAATTAATATAAATAAGTAAGAGTTACAGCCTTTAAATTCGAGTGAAACGAGCCTTTGATGTAGTTAGAAATTCGACTGCGCGCCCTCTCACTATTATTATCGTGCATATGAGTAATAGCAGAAGGAGTGCCAAAGCCCGTTTTAGTAGAAAGCTGCTGCCCTTTTATGGTAATTCAGAGTTACATAATCAATCGAATTCGACTGGTTGGTTGTAACATCCTGTTTTTCCAAGAGATTCAAAATCAAATTTTGATTTTCAAAATTTAAAATTTTTGCAACTCAACCCTAACCTGGTTGGTTCGGGTCCGTCCCGGCCCGGTCTTGGCCCGCCTCGGCCCGGCCTTCGCCGCCTTGCCCGCGCCGCACGCCACCGCCCCTCTCCCCCTATCACCGCTCTAGCTTTCTCCGCTTCTATCACGGCACCGCACCACCTCGCTTTGTCTCCATCAACAGACTGCTTTTTCTCCGCCTTCGCCGAGCCACTGCTCCTCCTGGTCCGTCCCCTCCTCCGCCATGAAAAGCACGCCTCCTTCCCGTCCGGCCCCTCGCCGCCTCCCTTGGCCAATCTCCGCTGCTGCCCTCCTGCCCCGCCCCGTCCTCTCACCGTGCCTCACGCTAATCCGCTCATTGCAGCGCCCAGAGCCCCTCTCCCGCCTCCGCCGGCTATAAAGCCGAGCCGCCCCTCTCCTCCTTCCTCCCCTCCACCCCTTCACCTCCTCCCTCGACACCGGCACCTCCTCCGCCCGGACCTCTCCTTCGGCTTCGCCCTCGGTGCCTCCTCCGCCGCCTCGCCGAGCCCCGGCGCCCCCTTTTCTCCTCTAGCTCCGGCTGCTCTCCCTCTCCTCCCCCCGCCAGCGCCTCGCGCCCCGCCCCGCTCCCTCTCTTTTCTCCGCCGCCCCGCCCCCTCGCCTTCTCCGGGTGTCGGAGAAGACGAGCGACGCTGCTCGAAGAACGACGCCTCGGCTTATCTCCCGTCTTGTGACGGCGGGCGGTGGCCCACTTGCCGCCAGCGTGCGCTCCATGCGCCGTGTGTGGACCCGGTCCACGATTTGTCTTTGTGGACCCGCGCCACGTGTCGGCGCGCGGGATTTTCCGGTTTTTTCGATTTTCTGTTTAATTGAAAAATAGTTTAAATGCTTCAAAAATTTATATCTTTTTCTGTATAGCTCCAAAAATTATGAAACCAGTTTCTAAAATTTTATAAAATCAAGATCTTACTTTTGGCACTGGTCTTGTTCATTTTGGAGTTTATTTATTATAAATTTGGTATTTATTTGCTCTCTTTGCTGTTGTGTCTTTTTCCGGTACTTTCGTCCGATTAGGGTTCGAAGACGCCGGAGACCTCCACTTCGATCAAGCTCAAAAAAATACCAAGACCCCGCGGCCTTTAACCAAGGCGAGTCAATACTTTGATCATTCTGAGCCTACATTTTATGCAAACTATGTTTATTTAAAATATCAAAGTTGCATGCTTTAATTTTGTGATCAATGATATGTTAAAGCTTAAGGTAGTTAAATACCCATTTGCTGTTTAATTACTTATTAAGCCATCCTTTGATAAATTGAATCCAATATTCTTTGTCACCCTAGTAAATATATGGTAATTACTAGTATAGGTTGTACTTAAGCGACATGCTAGTCTTGCTTAAGTACCAGGACAATAAATATCCCAATCATCATCTTTTAAACATGAAAAATAGTTTTTGGGCAGTCATTGGATGTAGATGACTGATGTGTCGCGTTAATTGGTTTTCCTTTTCAAAACCCTAAACAACTTACTAGTACCACATCTGGACGGATGGAAAGAGTGGTGGGTGCGGACGTAGCACGAGAATGGTTGGTATGTGGTATGAACCGTCCAGATGAATTAAGGACTTAATCTTGTCTGACCTCCTGTGTAAAACAAGTACAACCGCAAGTCTGCAAAGTGCAACTTGGCTTAGTAAAATTATTGAACCATGAATGTCATCTCACAACTGGTGTTTAGAAGTGTGCAAGCGGCGGGGCGATGCTAGCTTGAATGGGACACCAAACGGTGAAGTTATCACCGCGCTTAGTCGTTGTGGCGGGGCCACCGCGCTTAGTCGTTGTGGTAAGCATCCCGCACAACTTATGGAATTGGCCATAGGGTGAGATGACTAAGGGTAAGGTAATTTGAAACGCATCGCGGACGATCGCTCAACTACATGACTAAGGAATCATGTGGGGCAACGAGTATGATTATCTCTTGTGGGTACAGTGTACAACCTCTGCAGAGTATAAATCGCTTAAACAAAGCGCCTTACGGTCAAAGGCGGACATGGGAACTTAACCTGAGTTAGTTCTATTTCAAAAATCTTTGTGGGTGGGATGGAAATGTGGTGGGCTCATCCAGCCCTTGTTTTGGATTTTTCTTGGGTAGCTTTACCCAGTGCTGATAATCGGTGGACGTAACCGTTATCAAAATTAAGCATAAGGTGGAGGTAACCTTCGCTGTTATTTATTATTGCACTTATTCTCTTTAATAAAAATGTAATTTGTTGAAAATGCTAAGTCATAGGGATTTGTACTTATGATATTTGAAAATGTTGCTTTAGCAAATAAAAGAACCTGAGCTATCCTTGTTAAGCCTTGCATGTATACTATTGCATTCTGTGTGTTGGCTCGCGAGTACGGTAGTTGTGCTCATTCTCGCTCTTTTCCCAAACCCTCAGAAGCAGGAAATTTTGAAGATTACGACTACTACGAGGAACCAGATGTCTGAAGACCCAGGAGTTTTTGAAGCATAGTTTAGTCTATAGTTGTTCTAGTCTCACCCCAGTCTAGCTGACTCCGCTGGTACCTAGGTGCATCCTATATTATCCGAAGTTTTGGGTAATCTGCATACACAGTTTCCCAACCACTTGCCTGTGGAGAGATGTGCCCTCACCCTTTTTGCTTTCGTTGTCGCTTCCGCTACTTTTGTGATGTAATCATTTGGCCTGTTCGGCCCTTATTGTAAAACTTGACCCGATGCGGTCTATGTAAACTCTGATGTGTTAAATTAATGAATGGTATGGTTTTAAGTCATGTATGAAATGATTCAGTGATGTATCTGTGAGTGCTATCTACTAATCCAGGGAATAGCACAGTTATTCACAGAGAATTCGGGATTAGAAAATCCGGATCCGACATTGGTTCCCCTTGTTAGTCAATTGCTTTTGGCGTATCATGTGCCTTTTCGGTCATTTCCTACCATAGGGATATTAAAAAAAAATGCGTTTTTCTTAATTTAGAATATCAAAAGACATCCCACAACCCGGTCTTAGGTTCAGAGTCGCTTTGTGTTCATGATCTTACTGATAAGGACAAGCAAATTCACGCGTTCCGGCACTCGTGCAACGACGTACTCGCATCGCAGATCCAACGACATCGATCGAAGCCTCTCGTTCACACACGCTTGGCTTGCACAACACGGTCACAGAATCATGCATATCGCTGCGTTGTCGCTAACCAAAATGACACTTTGCCAACGACGCCGTGCATATTAATCGTGGCGTCGCGGCGCGCTCACGCCAACATATATGCATGTACAAGTACAACCAGACCCAACCCAGCATCACGTAGCATTATCACCCGAGCAAAACGGTGCGGCGCGCGCTACTTGCCTGAGACGGACATCTCCAGCCGACGCCACCGCGCGCTCCGCACGGCGGCCTCCATCTCCGCCTCCGACCGCCTCGCGGCTAGGTCGTCGGCGCACCGGGCGTACAGCTCCGGCACCACTTGCTCGAGCAGGCCCTTGACGCTGGCCGTCACCTGCTGCACGCACTTGCTCCAGTGCAGCTCCAGGTTGCTCTCCATGCTCGCCACGAACGCCGGCAGGATCTTCTCCATCACCCCGGACCCTGCGGACGCCATCTCCAGGAACCGCTCGTTGTTCCACACGTACAGCGCCCTCTCAGCCACCTGAAATGCAGTTTTTAGCGTTAGAGTATGTACCATGCAGGTGTTTAGAAAAAAGTTTAGCAAATAAAAACTGACTTTTCTTGCCATAGGTAAGATGTTTATTTTGTAGCATCGATACTTAACAGGTACTTAGTATATAACTATATATAATAGAAAAATAATAAAATCATTTAACCATCTACAAAAGAAATGTCTGCATGGGAGGACGCAAACTTCACTTGTTAAGATGTCACACTCGAGCAAAGATGTCACACTCGAGCAGAGTTCGTGCGGTTTTAATTCATCGAGGACAGAATCATGACTACTACTACTACTAAGAAAGCAAAAAGATGACCTCCACGACAAGAAAAGTGCAAGTGGAAATGGAGTCATCACTTTATAAAGCTGCTTTACTGGAACCCTGAATCAGTTGGTGTATTCAGGTGCACGGCAGAGCAAAATTCTCCATACCAAGGTCACCAGTCACCACATTTTCCCCCAAGATTCAGTGAAGGGATGCATTTAACATTGGCAATTCAAGGCCATGTTTGGGAACCACATTTTGAAAAGCGAATGCTTTGGAATTGGAAAATGAAATGGGTTGCAGAAAACTAGACTTTTGAAACTGAATTGCACGAACCCCATACATGAATGAAGTCGACAAACCAAAGTGACATAACTTTATAAAGCCACTTTATCCGAACGTTTGGATCAACTGAAGTTCACTGGCAGGAAACCTTTTTTCCCCACATGTACCCAACCATTGGGCAGAAGTATATCACTGATGATGAATCTACCCAAAAAGTTAAGTAAAGCGATATGTTTAACGGTATGTTCGGTGACCACATATCTAAAAGTGAGCCCTCTTGAATTGAAAGATTATCTCGGGTGCAGAGGAATTTCTGAACCTGAACACCACAAGACATAGAGAAACCACTTAGCTAAAATTTTGATCGCATAGTTAGTGTAAGCAAATGCAGTAAACGACATTTGCACACATCTACCGAATTATATGCAAAAAAGGAAGAAGAATTACAACGAAAATTGAGCAAGTTGTGTTGAGACCAGCACAAACCTGAGAGCTGCAGCTACTGACGCAGCGGGCAATCCGCGAGCAGATGGGCAAGGCGAGCTTGTCGAACTGCTGCTGGTCGAGGATATCAACGATCTCCTCGAGCTCCTCGATGAGCAGCACCTCCTTCTGGCAGTTGGTCGCCGGCCAGTGGCGCAGTATCCCCTTGACCACGGAGTCGGCGAGCCCGGGCCCCTTGTGCACGAACTGCAGCACGCAGTAGGCGAGTTGGCGGTGGTACGTGTGCACCCACCTGGTCCGGTGCAGCGGCAGCAGCACGCGCAGCAGGAACGCCCGGTGCTCCTCCTTGAGCGGCACGGCGAAGCCGTTGATGATGCTGCCGCAGATCTCCAGCAGCTCGCCGACGCCGCAGTGCCGCTCCGCCGGGGACGTCTCGTAGACGAACCGGAGGAGCGCGGCGCTCAAGGACCGCCGCATGAAGGCGCGCTCGGTCGTGAGCTTGGAGTAGAGCTGGTGGTAGATGGTCTTGAGCCGGTCGCGCTCCCGGGGGTCCTCGGAGCTGAACAGCGCGACGAGGCCCGACAGGAAGGCGCGGTCGACGTGGTTGCGGAGGGTCTTGGCATTGGCGGCGGTGACCACGGCGAGGAGGACGTCGTACACCACCTGAATGTACGGCCACGACGGGAGCAGCACTATCACCGGCACCTCGTCGTCGAGCACGTCGGAGGGCAGGGCCGGTGTAACACCCCGTTTTCAAACAGTGAATAGTATCTACTTTTCGCCTCCTGATTTTGATTCGCAGTTCAATCAGCGGCATTTTCAAAAAGTTTGTGAGTTGCTTTCAAGCCCGAGTTTGTGTTTCAAATGTTTTGGCACTTTCAAAGTTTCAAATTCTAGTAGTATCTCCTCTTTTCGGTTTTGGGGCCTTAACCCAATCCAGCTAACCTCTTCCCCCTCTGGCTCAACCACTCCCACCAAATAAGCCAACCCCATTTTCCCAGTGCCACGCTCAGGCTCGGCCCGCTCTGCTTCCCTCCGCTCGCCCACCTCTCCCACCCGAGTCATCGTCTCTATCTCTCTCTCTCCAGCGCCGCCTCAGTCTCACTCCGTGCGGCGCCAACACCAACTCCATCGCTTCCACCTGCCGCCATCAACTCCACCTAACACCGTCACCTCCCTCTGGCTGTCCCAGCCCCAGCGACGGCCATTCCGCGCCCATGCCGCCGCTCCACCTGCTCCAAATAGCGCGCGCGCAGAGACCATACCGAGCCCTCGGGACTCGGCGTCGGATTCTCTCCTGCGGCCCCGCCTTTCTTTCGATCGCCTACAAGTACCCCAAGCCCTTCTACCTCCCCGCCCCGCTCCCTTGCTCCTGTGTAAGCTCCAGCAGCATTCGCCGAGTTTCCCTTTCGCCAAGCCACTCCACCACCGGCCCCTCCTCCGGCGAGCTCCTGCGCCGCCACCCCGTCACCGTGGCGCCACCACCACCCAGAGTGCTCCTCCAAGCCCGGCCTCCGACCTCAGAGCTCGGGATCGACTTCGCCTTCCCCGCCCCGGCCGCCTCTCTCGCCGCAGATCTCCAACACCCGACCAGCCCCGCCGCCATTGTTGGCGGTGTGAGCTTGAGGACCCGCCGACCCGTGCTTCCCAATTCCGGCCAAGCGCCACGCCCGATCAACTTCTCCACCTCGGCCGAGCTCCCGCCGCCTCCCATGGTCGCGCCGCGCTCGGTGATCCCCAAGACCGCCGCCACCGTCACGGGACCGCCGCCGAGGGGAACCCATTTTGGTAACCCCGCGCCGCCACCCCTCCCCGCGCCGGCGACAAGCCGCGCCGCTCCCGGTTTCTCCTCTGGACGTGCGTTGTCGGACGCGGCATCAGAGCCGATTTGTCAAGTAGTCATCAGGCCGCTTAAGGGTTAAACCCGGTTTAAATTAGCGCTAAGCCTCACTTGTCTCGCCGACGCGCGGCCCCGGACATCGTGGGCGCCGAGCTAATCGTCGCTTTCACTCGAGGCCGACGTGTGGGCCCGAGACTCTATTCCAGAGACCCGCACACGTGGACCGGCTGGCTGCGTGTTGGCCTTCGCCCACGCCACGATCTTGCGCTGCACGGCGCCCTTCAGTGCGCCCGACACGTGTCGCCCCCAGAATTAACCGACTTTCTCTGGTTTTCTTTTCCATTGTAAATCCTGTTTAAAACTTCAAAAATCCATAACTCTCTCATTTTAGCTCCAAAAATTATGAATCTTTTTCCTAAAATTTTCTAAAATCAAGATCTTGCTAATGGCACTGGTCTTGTTTAATTTGGAGTTTATTTGCTTGGCAATTTGTATTTATTTGCTCTCTTTTGCTTTGGTGTCTTTTCCGGTACGCGCGTCCGAGTAGGGTTCGAAGAAGCGGAAGGCCCCCACCTCGGACCAGATCAAGAAGACCTAGATCCCTCTACCTATAACCAAGGCGAGTCAACACTTTGATCATATTGATCCCACATTTTATGCAAAATTATATTCTGTTAAAGTATCAAATTGCATGCTTTAATTTTTATGCAAATGTATGTCAAATTCTCTAAGGTAGTTACAATGCCTATTTGTTGAATATTAAATTAATATGCCATTCCATTGAAAGTTGAACTCTCAGTATCCATGTCACCCTAGTAAATATCTGGTAACATACTAGTTATAGGTCGTACTTAAATGCCACGCTAGACTTGTTTAAGTACCGGGGTATTACTACCCCAAATCATCATCCTTTAATCATCATCAATTGTTTTGGGTCATTGGGAGAATGACCAAATGGTTGGATAATTTGTTTTATACTCCTCCAAAACTCTAAAATTTGCTAATACCCATCCAGCGGATGGTAAGTCAAGGTAAATGGTTGGGTGCTAATGTAGCCCAGATCTTTTGTGAATGGTATGTGGTAAGAACCGCCAGATAATCTTAAGGACTTAATCTGTGATGACCTCTTATTGTAAAACAAAGATGACCACAAGTCTATAATGGTGTCGACTGGTGACTAATTTGTATCCACCATTGTGAGTTGGACCATCGGAGTGACCCACGAGTCGTGTCGGCTTAAGCCGTCGTGGACACGGGTCGTGACGCAAGCCGCCGTGGTGGCGCAAGAGGGGTTTGGGGCATGGTTGACGCAGAGGAGAGCGTAACCACTCGGATGAAACCTTAGCGGTGCAATGAACAATGAGGGATGCCTTGTAAAGGCCTTGTGATAATCTCCCTTGATTCACATGTCTACTAAACGTGTGTACATATCAAGTGATTATCTCTTGTGGGTAAAGATGTACAATCTCGCAGAGAATAATAAAATCGTTCGGACAGTAGTGCCTACTGGTCAAGGGCTGCAAAGTGAGCTCATAAGATATAGTTCTATTTCAAAACTGCTGTGGGTGGGATGAAAATGTGCGGGCTCACCTAGCCCTTGATTGGTTTTTCCCGGGTATTCTTGCCCTGTTGGTAATAGGTGGGTATGACCACCAAGAGAAAAGAAGCATGAGACAGAGTTTCCGATGGAGGAACCTCTCTTTGTTATCAATTATTGCACAATTAATCTCTTTAAAAATGCAAATTTGGTCCAAATGCTAAGTGGGCGGGATTTTCTAATATCTCAGATTTATAAATATTGCTTTACGCAAATAAAAGAACCCGAGCCTTCCTTGTTAAACTGCATGAATATTATCAGATCTGTTGTGTCGGCTCATGCGAGCACTGTAGTTGTGCTCACCTCGCTCTCCCAAAACCCTTCGGATGATCTCGACCAAGGAGACTATGCATATTATGAGGATCCGTGGCCGATGGACAAGGATGCGATGAAGAGTAGTCTAGTTCTCAGAGTTTAGACCTCGCCTCGGTCGAGTAGACTTGTTGGTATTTATGTATAACTAATATTATCCGGGCTCCTGATAATATTAGTCATACACAAAACACCCCTTGTCACGCTCATGGTGAGTTGTGCCCCATCCCCTTTGCTTCCATTGTAGATACGATCTTTTGTGATGTAATATATTTGCATTCGACGGCCCTTCAGAAAAACTTGACCGACGCGGTCTATGTTACCTTGACTGTCTGTAATATACGTGTTGGTCTTATTTCACTGTATGAGATGATACAAGAATGTACCGTGAGTACTACCTACCGATCCAGGAGTAGTACATGGTTTCACAGAGGATTCTGGTTACGAAATCCGGTCCGATGAGCCGGTATCGAGCATACGATCGTAGGAGTCTTAGTTAGACCGACGAGCCTAAGGACTTGAGTTCTATTTTCGAAACCTAAGAAAACTTTTGCAAAAATATAAAGTATTATTGCTTTACTCATCACTCTTAGTTCTGTACTTACCCATATTTTCCTTTTGGTTTACTGACTTGTCTCCTGTTTCAAATTTGTAGATGGCTGCCCCTTCGTCGGATGGACCCTGGGACTACTACTCTCACGCAGGGGACGAAGGACAATATGCGGAGCTCCTTCACAATCGATGCAAGATTTGGTTCACCTGCCCTCCACTTACTGAGGCCGGACGACGAGGGTCTTGGACCGCGAGTCTTGGATCGTGGAGGTTTTCCTCACGCCAGACCGGCGAGTTCAACCCCACACCTTCCAGTAGCGACGCGCCTGCGCCATACCGCCACGACGCGATCCAGACGCCGCCGTGTCGCCAAGACCGCCCGGCCGCTATACGAGGATCTCTTGTTGAGGTCCCCTTCGCTTCTTTCCGTATCTCCCGACGGAGAGCAGACCGGAGGTCTTCGACGCCAGGACAACGACCGCTTGACCCAAAGAGTCCAAATTACTCAGCCATGACGGCGACTATCAACGCCGCCATGGAGGAGGTGGCCCACCAGATGTTGCTCACTCGCGCTATGCCCACTCGCACACCCTCCGCAACAACCTCGATCAGACCGACGAGGCCCACACCGCTGCCGTCGAGAGAGGACGCCGCTCGCAGAGTTGGCGCGCCTCACCGCCACCACCACCGTCCCAGCTCCAGCCGCGCCCGGCCCGGACACTCGGTCGGCCCCTCCCGGCTCACGAGGAGGACAAAGACGCATGAGTGTGCGACGCCACCGCCGCTCCGCGCCGTCATTGGAGAGTCACTAGTGGACGCAGGCCGCTCCGCTCCCGATCGCCAAAGATTTGGTGAGCGACCGCCCCGCTTACTTCGCCATCCTTCACCAGAGCCGCTCCGCTCCGTTCTCCGCAATCTGCAGCCTTGCGGCGGTCAAGACTGTAGGTGGAGTAGTCCGCTTAGAATAGGTTAGTGGCAAAGGCTTGCTAGGCGCTCTTTGGTTGCAAGCACTCTTTTGCTCTTTTCTTTTGTAGACGAATGTTTGTAACTGGCATCATGGCTTGGCATGGCCTATATGCTGTGTTCTAAAGTCATGTAATGTTTAACTCCCTTATTGTAATGCAAAAGTTATGGACTTTGTGTTGTACTTATTCGCTCTTGTTTTCGCTGAGTTTCTTTATGCTATTCTAGAGGACTAGCCAACCCTCGATAACCCTCTTTAGCTCTAAGCCTCGCTTTTTCTTCGATGCCTCCCGAAGAGCTCTTGCTCCTTGCATGAGCCTTCGCAAGAGGACGTGGAAGAGGCCGTGGAAATGGCCAAGGTCGTGGTCAAGAACAGGATCTGCCACCGCCACCACCAGCAAACCCGACAATGGCCCAAGTAATGCTTTGCAAAGAAACTCAGATTCTCGCAAGCCTCGCTGAGTAGCCAAGAAGTCGGACCACCGGCCGCACTTCAAAACTCGCAGACTTTCTTCAGACTAGGCCACTTACCTTTGCAATGCAAGTGAGCCTCTTGAAGCAGAGGACTCGCCCGTGATACGTAGAAGAAGCTTTAGCCCGTTGCTCGAAGAAGACAGGTGGACTTTGCCACCCACCAGCTCAAAGGAGCCGCAACTGCATGGTGGGACAATTACCTTGCCACCAGGCACTCGGCAAGACAGCCACAGAAGAAGAAGAAGAGGAAGCTGAGCCAGACATAGCATCATCTTCAGCAGGGAATCAGCCAAACCCTGCTACCACAGAAGAGGTAACTGAAATCCCCCAAGAGGGAGCTGAAGCTGATTGGCAACCAATTCCGTGGGCTGAATTCAAGTCGGCTTTCAGAGCAAACTTTGTGCCACCGCACGATGAGGTTAAAGAAAATGAATTCAGTGGCTCTTAAGCAAGGCAACCTATCGCTGAATGAGTACCTCACTAAGTTCAATCAGCTCGCTCGCTATGCCCCCGGTGACATAGCAAATGAAGAGGAAAAGATTGACCGCTTTATTGAAGGTATGCGTGAGGAGATGAGAGGCCAACTCATTCTTCACGACTACTCCAGCTTCCACCACCTCATCAACAAGGCCCTGGTACTGGAGAATGAGAAGAGAACCGCAGAAGCTAGCCGCAAGCGCAAGCTAGCCTTTCAGAGGCCCCAGGGCAGCTATCCTCAGAGGACCCCTTTCAAGGCGCTCTTCCTTCGCACTTCCTCGCTCGCCGCGAAGACTACAGCCGCCTACGCGCGTACTAAGGAAGCGGATTTCACAACCTTCGCCCCATCGGTCCACTCCGCAGCCAACCTGCGCACCACCTCCGCTATAGTTGTGGAGAGAAAGGGCACTACGCCAATAGGTGCCCTAGCCGTTGCTACAATGCTGCAAAGGTCAAACCAGTAGCCGCCCCAGCATCAGGCCAAGGATCTGGCCAAAGCAAGAGTCTCCAGACATCTCAAGCCTCAAGGACTACTCCGGCGCAGAGCCATGGCCGGGTAAACCACGTCACAGCAGAGGAGGCCCAAGAAGCCTCCGGAGTGCTAATGGGTACGTTCTCTGTTAATTCAGTACCTGCGCAAGTTTTGTTTGATTCTGGAGCTTCGCACTCTTTTGTTTCAAGGAAGTTTGTTGAAAGACTTAAGTTGCCAACCTTTAAGTTAAAGAAGCCTGTGGTGCTAAGTTCACCCGGGGGATCTCTCTTTGCTACCTCAGTCAGCCCCAAAGTAGAGATTTCTTTGGAAAAATCTGGATTCCTAGCAACCCTCATTGTGCTAGAATCCCAAACTCTGGATATCATCCTAGGGATGGATTGGTTGGCTAGATACCATGGATTATTAGACTGTGCCAATAGAAAAGTGGTGCTCACCAAGATCCCAGGGATCGTAATAGAAGTTAGTGTGGATCGTTCCTCCCCTTCTGTTTTCTTGGTCCACCACCTGGAGGAGTTGTCCCTAGAGACAACGCCCGTAGCCCAAGCTTATCCCGATGTCTTTCCTAAGAATTGCTGGCATGCCTCGGATAGAGATATTGAGTTTGTGATCAACTTGAAGCCGTGAATGGCTCCAATTGCCAAGAGACCTTATCGGATGACCGTCGACGATTTGGAAGAACTCAAGACCCAGCTCGAAGATCTGCAGGAAAAAGGATTTATCAGGCCTAGTTCTTCTCCCTGGGGTTCACCAGTGCTCTTTGTAAGGAAGAAGGATGGCTCCGCCAGACTGTGTGTGGATTACAGGGGACTTAATGATGTTACAATTAAAAACAAGTACCCCCTGCCCCGCATTGACGACCTGTTTGATCAGTTGTCAGGAGCCGCAGTTTTCTCCAAGATAGACCTAAGATCTGGGTACCATCAACTCAAGATAAGAAATGAGGATATCCCCAAGACGGCTTTTACCACTCGGTATGGCCTGTTTGAGTTCACGGTAATGCCGTTTGGATTAACCAATGCACCGGCTTACTTCATGAACCTCATGAATAAAGTATTCATGGAGTACCTGGACAAGTTTGTGGTCGTATTTATAGACGACATCTTGATCTACTCTAGGACTCAAGAAGAGCATGCCCATCATCTGCGATTGGTCCTAGAAATGCTGAGAGATCACCAGCTTTTTGCTAAGTTTAGTAAATGTGACTTTTGGCTTCAGAAGATCAGTTTCCTCGGTCACATTGTATCCGCAGGAGGAATTGCTGTAGACCCATCCAAAGTCGGTCAGAATCGAATGGAAGCGACCGCATCGGTTTGAAGTGCGTAGTTTTCTCGGCTTGGCCGGATATTACAGACGCTTCATAGAAGGGTTCTCAAAGATCTCCAAGCCGATGACCCAACTGCTGAAAAGGAAAAGAAGTATGATTGGACCAAAGCTTGTGAGCAGAGTTTCCAAGAATTAAAGAAGAAATTGACTTCTGCACCTGTGCTTGTTCTACCAGATATACATCAGGACTTCGAGGTCTATTGTGATGCCTCGCGCCAAGGGCTTGGATGTGTCCTCATGCAAGGAGGAAAAGTGGTAGCCTATGCATCCAGACAACTCCGCCCTCACGAAGACAACTACCCAACTCATGATCTGGAGTTAGCAGCAGTAGTGCATGCCCTAAAAATTTGGCGGCATTACTTAATTGGAAATCATTGTAATATTTACACTGACCATAAGAGTCTCAAGTACATCTTCACCCAGTCAGATCTTAATCTTCGTCAAAGAAGATGGCTAGAGCTAATAAAGGATTACAATTTGGACGTTCATTACCATCCCGGAAAGGCTAATGTGGTCGCTGACGCATTGAGCCGCAGGCCTTACTGCAATAATGTCTTGGTTCAAGAGCAGCAGCCGGAGCTCCACAAGGAATTTGAAAGGCTCAACCTTTGGATGATAGAACAAGGTGCCACGGATGCTGTGGAAGCACGTCCAACTCTAGAAGATCAGATCAAGACCGCCCAGCTAGAACATTCTGGAGTCCAGAGGTTCAAGCAACTCATGGCAGAAGGAAAGGCCCCGAAGTTGATTGAAGATCCGCAAGGAATCCTATGGTTTGAGAGACGCCTCCTTGTTCCCCACCAGAAGGAACTCAAGGACCTGATTCTGAAAGAAGCCCACAGTTCAGGTTATACTCTCCACCCGGGCAGCACCAAGATGTATCAAGACTTGAAAACTTTGTATTGGTGGCCGCGAATGAAAAGAGACATAGCAGAGTATGTAGCTTGTTGTGATGTATGTCAGCGCGTCAAAGCCGAACATCAAAGGCCAGCAGGATTGCTTCAACCACTACAAATACCCCAGTGGAAATGGGAGGAAATCGGAATGGATTTCATTACAGGATTGCCACGAACCAAATCTGGATATGATTCAGTGTGGGTCATAGTGGATAGACTGACTAAGGTGGCTCATTTCATCCCGGTAAAGACAACTTTCAAAGGGGACAAATTGGCCGAGTTATATATGGCTCGCATTGTATGCTTGCATGGAGTACCTAAGGCGATAGTCTCAGATCGAGGTTCTCAATTCACCTCGCATTTCTGGGCTAGTTTGCATGATGCCCTTGGAACGCACCTTGCCTTCAGTACAGCTTACCACCCTCAGACCGATGGTCAGACGGAAAGGACAAACCAAATTCTTGAAGACATGCTTCGAGCTTGTGCTTTGGAGTTTACCGAGATCGAAAAGTGTCTACCATATGCCGAAGTTCGCATATAACAACAACTTTTCACCTAGTCGAAGATGTCCCCGTTTGAAGCACTCTATGGAAGAAAATGCAGAACCCCACTGCATTGGTCGGAATCAGGTGAAGGGTACATCTTCGGACCAGATACCCTCAAGCAGGCAGAAGAGAAAGTTCGACTAATCAGAGACCGTCTTCAAGCAGCTCAGGCTCGGCAGAAGAGTTATGCTGACAACCGACGAAGGAAATTGAACTTTGAAGTTGGAGATAATGTATATCTCAAGGTTTCCCCACTCCGTGGAACTCGAAGGTTTAAAGTAAAAGGAAAGCTCGCGCCAAGATACATAGGCCCATTCCCGATTACTGCCAAGCGAGGAGAAGTTGCCTATCAGTTGGAACTACCGGAGAATTTGTCAGACGTGCACAATGTGTTTCACGCCTCCCACTTAAGAAATGCCTTAGGGTACCCGAGAGCAAACCCGCTTGAAGCCATCGCCCTCTGAAAGATCGACCTACCGTAACATCCGGTCAGATCCTAGACATCATCGAAAACAAACAAGACGCCGCGCTATCCGATCGTAAAGTCCAATGGAGCAACCACACCGCAAGAGAAGCCACCTGGGAGCACGAAGACCAGTTGAAGCAGGACTTCCCGTACCTCTTTCCGGAATAGCTCGAATCTCGGGGTCGAGATTCCGTTTAAGGTGGGTAGGTTTGTAACACCCGTTTTCAAGCAAAGAATAGTATCTACTTTTCGCCTCGATTTTGATTCGCAGATTCAATCAATGCATTTTCAAAAAGTTTGTGAGTTGCTTTCAAGCCCGAGTTTGTGTTTCAAATGTTTTGGCACTTTCAAAGTTTCAAATTCTAGTAGTATCTCCTCTTTTCGGTTTTGGGGCCTTAACCCAATCCAACTAACCTCTTCCCCCTCTTGGCTCACCACTCCCACTCACCTACCAACCCCATTTTCCAGTGACGCTCACGTGCTCGCCCGCTCTGCTTTCCCTCCTGCTCGGCCCACCTCTCCCACCCGAGTCATCGTCTCTCTCTCTCTCTCTCCCGGCGCCCAGGCCTCACTCCCGCGGCGTCAACACCAACTCGATCGCTTCCACCCGCCGCCATCAACTCCACCTAACACCGTCACCTCCTCTGGCTGTCCCACCCCGGCCCGACGGCCATTCCGCGCCCATGCCGCGCTCCACTGCTCAGTAGCACACAGAGACCATACTGAGCCCTCGACTCGGCGTCTCGGATTCTCTCCTGCGCCCCGCCTTTTCTTTCGATGGTCGCCTACAAGTACCCCAAGCCCTTCTACCTCCCGCTCCGCTCCCTTGCTCCTAGGTAAGCTCCAGTGCATTCGCCGAGTTTCCCCCTTCTCGGCCAAGCCACTCCACCACCGGTCCCCCTCCTCCGGCGAGCTCCCGGCGCCGCCACCCCCGTCACCGTGCGCCACCACCACCCAGGAGTGCTCCTCCAAGCCCGCCTCCGGACCCAGAGCTCGGATCGACTTCGCCTTCCCGCTCCCGGCCGTCTCTCTCTCCGCCGCAGATCTCCAACACCCGACCAGCTCCCGCCGCCATTGTTGGCCAGGTGAGCTTCGGAGGACCCCGCCGACCCCGTGCTTCCCCAATTCCAGCAAGCGCCACGCCTGATCCAACTTCTCCACCTCCGGCCGAGCCCCGCCGCGCCTCCCATGGTCGCGCGCCGCTCGGTGATCCCCAAGACCGCCGCCACCGTCACCGGGACCGCCTCGAGGGGAACCCATTTGTAACCCCGCGCCGCCACCTCCTCCCGCGGCGACAAGCCGCGCCGCTCGATTTCTCCTCGACGTGCGTTGTCGGACGCCATCAGAGCCGATTTGTCAAGTAGTCATCAGGCCGCTTAAGGGTTAAACCCGTTTAAATTAGCGCTAAGCCTCACTTGTCTCGCCGACGCGTGGCCCCGGATTCTTGGGCGCTGAGCTAATCGTCGTTTTCACTGTTGAGACCGACGCGTGTGGCCCGAGACTCTATTCCAGAGACCCGTGCCGTGGACCGGCCGTGCTGCGTGTTGGCCTTCTACCACGCCACGATCTTGCGCGGCACCGGCGCCTGTGTGCGCCGACACGTGTCGCCCCTGCACTAACCGACTTTCTCTGGTTTTCTTTTCCATTGTAAATCCTGCTTAAAACTTCAAAATCCATAACTCTCTCATTTTAGCTCCAAAATTATGAATCTTTTCCTAAAATTTTCTAAAATCAAGATCTTGCTAATGGCACTGGTCTTGTTTAATTTGGAGTTTATTTGCTTGGCAATTTGTATTTATTTGCTCTCTTTTGCTTTGGTGTCTTTTCCCAGACGCAGCGTCCGAGTAGGGTTCAAGAAGCGAAGGCCCCCACCTCGGACTGATCAAGAAGACCTAGATCCTCTACCTATAACCAAGGCGAAGTCAACACTTTGATCATATTGATCCCACATTTTATGCAAAATTATATTCATTAAAGTATCAAATTGCATGCTTTAATTTTTATGCAAATGTATGTCAAATTCTCTAAGGTAGTTACAATGCCTATTTGTTGAATATTAAATTAATATGCCATTCCATTGAAAGTTGAACTCTCGATCCATGTCACCCTAGTAAATATCCGTAACATACTAGTTATAGGTCGTACTTAAATGCCACGCTAGACTTGTTTAAGTACCGGTATTACTACCCCAAATCATCATCCTTTAATCATCATCAATTGTTTTGGGCGTCATTGGGAGAATGACCAAATGGTTGGATAATTTGTTTTATACTCCTCCAAAACTCTAAAATTTGCTAATACCCATCCGGCGGATGGTAAGTCAAGGTAAATGGTTGGGTGCTAATGTAGCCCAGATCTTTTGTGAATGGTATGTGGTAAGAACCGCCTGATAATCTTAAGGACTTAATCTGTGATGACCTCTTATTGTAAAACAAGATGACCACAAGTCTATAATGGTGTCGACTGGTGACTAATTTGTATCCACCATTGTGAGTTGGACCATTTGGAGTGACCCACGAGTCGTGTCGCCGGCTTAAGCCGCCGTGGACACGGTCGTGTGACGTCGCGCAAGCCGCCGTGGTGGCGCAAGAGGGGGTTTGGGGGCATGGTTGACGCAGAGGGAGAGCGTAACCACTCTCAGATGAAACCTTAGCGGGTGCAATGAACAATGAGGGATGCCTTGTAAAGGCCTTGTGATAATCTCCCCTTGATTCACATGTCTACGGAAACGTGTGTACATATCAAGCTGATTATCTCTTGTGGGTAAAGATGTACAATCTCTGCAGAGAATAATAAAAACTGTTCGGACAGCCGTGCCCACGGTCAAGGGCGGGCAGGCGGAGCTCATAAGATATAGTTCTATTTCGAAAACTGTTGTGGGTGGGATGAAAATGTGCGGGGCTCACCTAGCCCTTGATTGGTTTTTCCTGGGTATTCTTGTCCGGTGTTGGTAATAGGTGGGTATGACCACCAAGAGAAAAAGAAGCATGAGACAGAGTTTCCGATGGAGGGAACCTCTGCTGTTATCAATTATTGCACAATTAATCTCTTTAAAAATGCAAATTTGGTCCAAATGCTAAGTGGGCAGGATTTTCTAATATCTGTATTTATAAATATTGCTTTACGCAAATAAAAGAACCCGAGCCTTCCTTGTTAAACTGTGCATGAATATTATCAGATCTGTTGTGTCGGCCATGAGCACGGTAGTTGTGCTCACCTCGCTCTCCCCAAAACCCTTCAGATGATCTGGACCAAGGAGACTATGCATATTATGAGGATCCAGAAGCCGATGGACAAGGATGCGATGAAGAGTAGTCTAGTTCTGTAGTTTAGACCTCGCCTCAGTCGAGTAGACTTGTTGGTACTTGCGTATAACTAATATTATCTGGGCTCCCGGATAATATTAGTCATACACAAAACACCTTGGCCACTGTGGTGAGTTGTGCCCCATCCCCTTTGCTTCCACAGATACGATCTTTTGTGATGTAATATATTTGGCTTCGACGCCCTTCAGAAAAACTTGACCCGACGCGGTCTATGTTACCTTGACTGTCTGTAATATACGTGTTGGTCTTATTTCACGCCTGTATGAGATGATACAGTAATGTACCTGTGAGTACTACCTACTGATCCAGGGAGTAGTACATGGTTTCACAGAGGATTCGGGTTACGAAATCCGGGTCCGACAGCCGAGTAGGCGGACGGCGGCATTGTCCGGAACAGGTTGGCGGCGACCATCTTCAGAAGCGCCACCATGACCCGGTGGTCCAGCCCCAGCGGCTGCTTCTCGCTCGACCGGACGGCGGCGAGCACCTCCGCGAGCCTCTCCCGCTCCTCCGCGCACTCGTTGGCGGCGTCGACGAACGTAAACAGCCTGTTGCACGACTCGATCTTGCATATGAGGCTGTCGGCCTCGGGCTCCGGGGACGGCGGCGGCAGCTTGGCCGCTCCGGGGAGCACGCCGTCCGGCTTCTCGAGCTGGAAGAGATGCCTCAGCGTGGTCGACCTCTTCTTGGCCGACGGCGCCCTCGGCACCTCCTCCGCCGCCGCGCCCATGCCTCTCAAGCTCTCCCTCTCACCTCTCACCTCTTATGGCTGCAGTGCCCTCGCAGAGGGGTCACGGGAGGAGCTAGAACGAGGCGGGCGAAACTTAAGAGGAGGCGACGAGGAAGGAAGCGGCCAAACGGAGCGATGGTTTCGCTGCGCGCGACGCGAATAGGGCTTGGAAACGCCGATCGAGCCGCGCGTTGGAGGGGACGTCGTCACGTATGGGCGTTGCTGCCTGTGCGTTGGCCGCAGCTGCAAAGCACATCCAATCTAGGCTTTGTTTGGCTCGTCTCGTCACCTTTGCTTTGCTTTGCACTGCACCGAGAGGGAGGCTCGGGTCTTATAGGCGGCGGGGGGACAAAACCCGTCCAGCTTTAGGTTTTCGGGGCGCTGGAAAGCGACGCGGAGATTGTTGTGCCCAGAAATTGATCCAGAGAGAAAATCCATTGCGTTGGATTTAGCTGGATCGAATCGATGCTAGCTACTACTGTTATTACTGCGTGAGGCTCTGTGGCCGTTCAGTTCACAGCCGAATCAATTGGTGAGAGTGAGAATGAGCGTGAGACCGTGAATCTGAGTGAAACAGAGCATAATGCACATCCAATGTTGACCAATGGTGTCTTTATTGTCGACTTTTACCTATATCATGTCGATAAAATCCTACATAGAGAAGAGATAGCACAGATTGTCTCTTTCTGAAAAAACTATCGTACACGCGAAATAAGATATCATACATTAATCTACTCTAGTTGACATGTAGGCCCATTTCAAAGAAAAATTATAAAATTTAAATATTGAAAAATGTGTTAAAGACTACTTATTGGAGATGCTATCTTTAAAGACAAAGTTGTCAACAGAAAGACAGGTGTTAATGCTATCATTAGGACACCTAGCTTGGTGCCTCCGCGCTTCTAATCAAACAAAGTGGTGAGTGAATGAATAAAAAAAAGAGCAGTGAGATGGTGGCAAACATAAGAGATGATTGTACCACCCGACTCCCAGGTTAATCTAATGGAGACAGTGGACCAATCAGGCAATGGGATCTGAGAATAAGCTGGCTGCTCTCCTCTCACAATGGCTACCTGGAGAGAGAGTAAAACAGAGCTGGAGAAAAGGTTCACATGTAGCCCATAGATTATTCTGACCAATTTGCTCCTATTTCATTTCATGCAAAAACATCTCCTGGTGTCCCGGGCGGTGCTTCCAAGCAAAAGATGCCCTGCGGCCATGTGCTGCTCGCAAACTAGGAGGCTTAGGCAAGCTAGGAACGGATAGGTGAATCAAATCAGAGGACGTACCAGTGCATGCATCGGCCGAACAAAATGCACCGACCATTCGGTGAGGCAGCAAACAACAACAGCAACACAAAAGCTCATCATCGTGCATCAGATGGAAAAAATAAATAACCTAAAGGAAAATGTTAGATCGAGCCAATGGCAGTTTCAAAAAGGTGAGGCTGCAGCATAAATGACGCACCTTAAAGCGGCGAAAGAGCTGTGTGGTGCCAACTGACTTGTGAGTTTAATCTGCCCTATGTAGATCATAATTATTTTGTTTGCTTGTTGTTCCTGGATATTTTAACAATGTATAGGACACAAGGAGATTATCGGTTCTTGAGAGATGATGTAAATACAAGCGTCCGTCAATGCTAGTACTGCATGCAGATGCGACTACAAGGTTCTATTATTACGGTTTCAGAAAGTTGGGATAATAACTCAGGTAAGCATCACTTAAATGTGGATAATACATGGAAACAAGGATGCCTATGATCAGCTCGTGACTGACAAGAGTGATAACAGTGTTTGATTCTATGAGCCGGACATTCTGTCAAACCGGCAGGTATTCCAGATGCAAATGCCTGCCAAGAAAATGGGCACAAAACATGTTGGACCTAGTTAATGTTGCAAGCGAGAAAATCTAATGCAGAATTCACTATTATAAGGACAAATGGCTCTGCAGGCAAATACACTGCACTGGACACTGCTAGTTCATTCAGTCAGTGAATCCAGAGAATACAAACTTTTCAAGCTGAAGTGAGACTACTGCAAGAGGGAATGTATGCGGTTAGACTTACAGAAAGAAATTAGTTTGTATGGCTAAGGCTCTGTTTGGTACAACTTCTACTTCCAGATTCTCAATCGATTCTTATGGAATCATGTCAAACACCCAACTTCTCAAAACGATTAGATCCTGATTCTCGTGAGGAGCTGTCTAAAAAATGAACTAACAACGAGGAGCATCATTCCCACAGATTCTCGCGGGAATCCAACTTGCACAAACGAAAATACCCTTTAAAATTTGAAGTTTTTACCCGCAAATGCCATCCAACTACCCCAAATCCCTGTTCCCCCGTCCGGTTCTTCGGCTCTCACGCGCTTATCGTCACCTCCCCCTCACCTCCGATACCGCCTCACCCTCGCCTCCGCTCCCTCGCCTCCGCTCCCCCCCCCCGCCGCCTCCGCTTCCCCCCTCCCCCGGCGCCGCCTCCCGCTCGCCTCCGATTCCTCCCTCCCCCAGTGCCGCTTCCCCCCTCCCCCGGCGCCGCCTCCCCCTCGCCTCCGATTCCCCCCCCGGTGCCGCCTCCCTTCCTCCCTCCCGGTGCCGCCTCTGCTTCCCCTCCCCCTCCCCTGCCGCCTCCCCTTGCCTCCGCTTCCACCTCTCCCTCCCAGCGCCACCTCCGCATCGCAACCTCCTCTGTCCCCTCCGATGTAAGCGCTCGAGCTTGCCTACCCCTTGCCTCCGCTTCCCCCTCCCCCCTCACCTTGTTCTCTCGCGTCTAGGCGACTGCGCCGTCTCCGGTCCTACGCCGCCTCCGGTTGTCGACTATGCCGTCTCCGATCCTGCGCTGCCTCCGGTCCTCGACTACGCCGCCACAGGCACCGGACCTATAAAGGTAAGGTCATCACCCCATGCACCCCCTTGACCTCCTTACTCCTCCCTTAGTCCCCTTCATTTTGATGAATTTGTGATTGAAGGATGGTATAAGGCTTCTATGATCGTTGATTTGTTTAGATAGCTTGGTTCATCTTTCGAATGATCCAGCTTGCCAATTCGTTCATCTGATAAAGTGACACTTGTCAATTCGTTCATCTGATAAATTGGTTCATCTTTCAAATGATCCAGCTTGCCAATTCGTTCATTTGATAAAGTGTCATTTGCCCTATTCTAGACAACCATAGCTATCTGTGTGCTAGGATTAGGTTTAGCCTTAGCATTTTCTGATTTAGCATGTTCAATCCAATACTGAATGTTTCTGTGGCAAACAAACACTGTAACACCAGATTTCAATCTCAGCAAGAAAGTTGCTTTGAGTTCAAAACTATTCTCTTTCTGAAAACCTATACAAGTTGGACTTGCCTAAGGGTACCATATACTGAAAACTGAGAAATGAAACGAGAGCTTGCCTGAGGAAGTTTTTTGTCATCATCTGAAAGCAAATCCATGGCACTCCAAAAAATTGTTTCGATGTTTGCTTTCTCGTCATCCTCATTCAAGTCCATCTTAGCCATTTATAACACATAAGTAGGACAGTAAAAATCAACAATTGACTTTTTTCTTCCTTGAAACCAAAAAAAACTTATGTTCTAGAAAAGAACATACCTGCATAGCAAGAAATTCACATTCCCTTTTGCTAAAGCTGAAAAGTATCACAAGGTCTTATTGACGCTGAATTATCATTTTCATCATCTTGGATATATCACTTTCCTCACTAGGTTTGCCTGCCATGAGGCCTTTCTGCCACTTCCCATTTTCCATCTTGTCACTGTCACTAGCAGGGACAAGGGCATTCAAAGATTTCTGAAAACTGTCCTCTCTGAACTTGCCCTTCTCATCGACTACCAGGTATAAACCTTCACCCCCAGAAGGAAATACATCGTGCTGGAGAGGTGTAGGCCGATAGTCCGTGTATACTATACGACAAGGTTGCTTATGTACCTGAGTAATAAAAGATCCTCCATTATGCAGAAAGCACAAATGTTGATAATATCGATGAATGCTAGACTATGTGTAACAGCAAATGCCTTCTGCCTCTTTGTCCATAAGTATGCTCAAATGTTTTTTTTCATGCATCTGTGAATGTTTTCTTGGTTCAGAACTTCAATGAATTGACAATTTGATAAACGAAAATTATTGGCCAAATATGCAAATGGCTAATAACGCTGAGTGGAACGACGAGAACACTAGGATAGTATGTGAATTGTTCGTTGAACAAGTAGAGGCAGGCAATCGCCCGAATACCCATTTGAACAGCCTAGGGGTACACTCTTGTGATACAAAAATTTACAGAGAAAACTGGGCTACAATACAAAAAGATACAATTGAAGAACAAATAGGATAAATTAAAGAACGATTACAACATTTGGAGGAAATTGAGGACAAAGAAGACAGGCTTAGGTTGAGACCATGAAAAGAAAACAATAAATGATAGCGCCGAACGGTGGAAGAAAATTTAAAAAAGTAAGCCATTACTCATTATCTATTTTTTAAATGCATTAACGTGTAACACTTGGCATTGACAGGAATATAAAGGATGTTTCAAGTTTGAGAAGGTTGGACTTCAAAACGAGGAGTTGTTGTCCAAGATGTTTGACGACATTCGCAACACCGGTGAAGACCATTGGTCTCCTGCAATGGGAACATTGTCTCAAAGCCCTGTGCGACAGCTATTGATATTGAAGAGCTTGAAGATGAGTGTGATGATAAATATAACAGTGATTGTGAAGATGAATCACCAATTGGTAGAAAAGGAAAGAGAGCTTGCCGCCCTAGCAATGATAAGGGGAAGAAACCAAAAAGTGGTTCTGTGGTCATGCAAGATCAACTGAGAAGAATTCTTGAGTTGAATGAGAAGTCGCATGCATCTTTTGAAGCATTTGCACAAAAAAGAGAGGAAAACTCAGTGTGTAGCATCAATAAAGTAATGGAATCGGTTGAAGAGTGTGGTGCTATTAATGGTAGTAATGAGCACTTCGTTGCGTCTGAAATTTTCTTAAAGGAAGTATGATGCCAAGTATGGCAAATAGAAAATTGATTGTATCATTAGGATGATCCTGGAAATGAGTTTGTCTTGTACCTAGAACATAGGTAATGCCCCCATGCTGTCAAATTAGGCAATGATTTTAAAGCAGTTCAAATTATGTGAAGCAAGGACTACTGGTTTCTACATGGTACGTTTCAGCACATCTGTTTAAATGAATGCCAAACCGTGAATCCTCAAAATACTAACTACTAAATGATTGGTGCATCCTAACCTAAAATCTTCCGTAAAGCTCAAACAATTTGGATGGCACAAGGTACTGCTTCCTTCACCAAATTAGTACGGTACAGCTTTCTGAAACATGACTGAAGAAAGAATAATACAGTCAATCAGATATGGTTGAGTGATTGAAACCGAGAACATTTTCAGAATTTGCAGTATCAGAACTGCAATGCTAGTGTGGTCACCGAAATCTAAAAGAGACAAGATTTGACTATATTTGATTACCAGATCAAACTTTTACCTGTCTAACTCTGTACCACTGATGGACATACAGAGGCCAACACCCTATCATGCTACCAAACCATAAGGAAGGACCGTAACCACATTAGCAGACCAACATAATTCTTACTTAAAAAATAACATTTGCTTCCAACATTTTGGAAAATTTAACCCTGCTTATCTCTCAGCCCACAATTTTAGCCCGGAAATATTATTCCTTCATGAGATAGGATACAACAGATCACAAATAGTACTTTTCTTATGAGATTGCACATCAATAAGACAATAACAATCTAACACGTAGAGATCACGAAGCAGACAGTACACTCCACAAGGCATCATTAGCTGGTCGGCTGATGAAACCCCGGTCGGCCATCAATTCCACAAGCTCTTCGTGCTTCTTGAGCTGGCCGGCCTTCCTCAACAGGATCAATACCATATCATACACTGGTTTTGTGGGTCTAAGGGCTTTCTCCTCGACCATTTCCCTCAGCGTTGCGTGCGCACGTCTCCAGTTTCCCCTCCCGCAGAATGCCTCAATTAGAGCTGCATAGGTGTTCACGTTTGGCTCCACCCCTTGTGCATCCATGTCCTTCTTTATCCTCAGCACCATGTCCATTGACTTCTCCTTGTTGAACAACCTCATAAGCAAATAATATGTCACGACATTCGGCTTGCACTGCAGCTCCTGCATCCGCTCATACAATTTCCGTGCAGCGCTTACATTGCCGAGCACAAGCACCAGCTTCAACATGGGGTTGAAAGTGTGGCAGTCAGGAATACACCCTTAGCAATCATCTTTGCGAGCAGTTTCATCGCTGCATCAAGGTTGCTCTGCCCCTTCCCGCAATGCGCCTCGATCAAGAAGTTGTATGTGATAATATCCGCTCGCACCCAAGCTGCCGCATCTGATTGTGCACCTGCAGCACCTGCTCAGAACGCCCGCCTTGACATGAGCCCGCATGATGGCATTGAACGTTGCCGCATTTGGCGGGCATCCAGAATCAATCATCTGGCATAGGAGCTCCTGCGCACGGGCACCTGCCCTGCACGGTACATTGCATCAATAACAGCAGTGTAGGTATACACGTTCGGCGTGATCGCCGACTGCTGCATCTCGGCGAACACCAGCTCCGCCTCATTGAGCCGCCCGGCGCGGCACCAAGCGTGCACCAGAGCCGTGTAGAGCACAACATCCGGTGTGAAGACAGACTTGTAACTATCGAACAGCGCCTGGGCCTCACTGGCAAGCCGCTTCTTCGAGAGCGCGCCAAGGAGAGAAGCGAGCGTGGCAGGGTAAGGAGCCCCGGCGCCGTACTCCTCCATGCGGCGGAACAGGTCGGTAGCCTCTGATGACATCCCCGCCCGGACGTACCGGCGGATCAAGGCGAGGATGACCTGCGGCGAGATGGGGATGGAGCGCTCGCGCATTTTGTCGAGCAGGTGTCGGGCGAGTGGGAAGTGGTGGTGCTTGGCGAGCAGGTCTATCATATCAGCGTAGAATTCGGGGAGTGAGTCGGTGGGAAGAGATGGGAGGATGTGGTGGAAGAAGGCGAAGGCCTCGGGGAGTGGGACGCCGCGGCGGAGCGTGAGAAGGCGGCGGAGGAGGTGGAGCGGGAGGTGCGGGGAAGGCGGGGAAGGGAGGAGGCTGGAGAGGGTGGACGAGAGGGAGGGGAGGGGTTCGAATGGCGGGGAGGCGGGGAGCGGCGTGGACGGGTGGGCGCGGTGGTGGTCGAGGAGGGCCGCGTGGAGGGCGTCCAGGAGCTTGGTTTCGGCGGACGTTAGGGGCGGAGGCGAGGCGGGCGCCGGGGCTATGGTTGGCTCCGTGGCGCATAGGCGTCGGACGAGGAGGGAGGTGGGGGAGAGGTGATGTCTCGGTTTGAGAAGGAGAGCCATGGCGCGGCGGAGGCGGGGTGCCCGCTTTCGGTTGCCGGCGAGTACGTCGAAGTAGTAGGGTTTTTTTTTTTTTTTTTGAGATGGGAGTGAGCAGTAGGGTTTTGGTTTCGACTTTCGAGTATGTTGAGTGGATTGTGTTTCACTGTTTTGGTAGGAGTTTTAGGAGTATTTCCGGCCCATTTAGCCCATGAAGTGATATTGGTGTCCAATTGTTAGGCCATGAATCTTACATTCGGCTACAAGTTTTAGCCCATAAATCTTACAGTCTATGCATTGGAGTCATCCAGGCCTACGTGGGCTTTGGCTGGGCTGCTTGCACAAGTGATGGTGCCACGTAGGGCGCCAACCCGTGACGTGGCCCGTAGCTTCACTCTTGCGCGGGGGGCAATTCGTGTTCAATAATCGATGCCGCAGACAATCAAACCAATTTTACATAACGAACACAAAAAAGAGAGACAGACAAAATGTATTGAAGAGATCCAAATTTTTTTACTTATTTGTATACCTTCTGTATATGTGGTCCTCATATTTATATTATATAGGGATGAAAGATCTTTAGAAGCGGTTTAGTCTTTTGCTCATACAATTAGATACCGTCACACACCCCCTTGGGCAATAGACAATGTCATGCAGATGACTCGTTAAAAACTCATTTCAAAAACCCATTGGGGAAAAAAATGGAAAAAGAGTACATTACATTCGTAAGTTGCATTACACTTGTTGCTCAATAAAAATCTTCATGTGATAAAACTCCAGAAAAACTCACCAAGGAAAAGAGTATAACGTTTAATCTTCGGGATCCAATCTTCAAGATTTTGGATAAATTTTAGGATTTTTCATAAGAGTTTTGATCTAGGGATTTACTCCCCCTGAACTCTGCAACTATTTAAACTGTCTCATTCCAATGACATGAATGCATCTTTAGAAACTAGATACAGGCGAGACTTGGTGAAAAAATCACCTAGATTTTCACAATACTTTATTTGCAGGATCTTTACCTCAACATTTTTTCTGGAATTCATGATGATAGAAAAATTTAGGAGCAATATGCTTCATGATGTTGTTCTTGACATAACTCATTTGCATTTGTGTAATACAACCAACATTATCTTCATAGATAATTGAGGGGCATTGACGGTATCAATACCACAATACTTCTGGATGTGGTTAATTACACATTTAGCCCAAACATATTCAAGTGAGGCTTCATATGTTGATATAATCTCTAAGTGCTTAATAGAAGCAGCTACTAAGGTCTGCTTAAATTACCGGCAAAAGATGATTGTACCACTATAAAATAATATAAATCCATTCCAGCAAAGCTTCAGGATTTAGTAATGATCATCAAGATCTATTCATGATCTTCAGGATCTTTGCATTTTTGACCAATTGGATCTAAATTGTTAAGTGATAAAACCTTCAAGATGAATTTAACCAGTAAGAATTATAGCAACACCTTCTAAGCTTGACTAATTTTTTTAAAATCTCAAGTATGATGATTGGTGATTAACATATGCTCCCCTTGAAGATGACCTTCATTGAAGTCTTGTTGCTCTAATGTCTTTCATACATTTTTAGAAAATGAATATACATAAGTATATTGTGATCAAATCAACTGGATTACCACAATGTTGAGTCTTACATATAAATATCCTATTACTCCTCTGGAGATTTTAGGATAAACACTATTTAGGGGTAACATACTTAACTTATCGAATAACACTATTCGATCGTGCAACACAAGTAGATTATCCTTGCAGATGATATGGGGTAATACTAGTTGCAAAGTCGTATGCCTCCTGAATACGATTTATCAAAACTTTTTTGGGTCTTAATATTTTGTAACTATCTCTAAGTGGTTAAAGTTACAACAAATAGTCTATTCCGCAGAACTATAAGTATGGTTGTACCACTCTAGAGTAAAATATAACCCGTCTTAGTTTTGGTGTTTAGGGGATTAATTGTTAATATCACCAATGTATGTCATACCTTTATGCTATTAGAGGAAACCACTATTCCACTAACTTCTGGTGGAAGGTGCACTTTATACGTGCTTATGTGGCCACTTCTAGTCTTTATGTTGCTCATTATATTCTTTCAGGTCTTGATGGGTCCTTGTCCACTTCTAGAGATCATATGATCATTGGTGTGATTAAGAGATCAACTGGTAAGATAATTTTCCTTCAGGGAGATGCTCTTACTAAAGGTAAGAGATTATTGGGTGTGAGTTTTATTTATATTGTGCTTTTGTTTCTTTCCTTACTAAGAATTTTGAGTCCTTCGAGGATCTTGTCAAGTATTTTCAGAACCCATTGACTGCATATTTTATTTATTCGTTCATGCCATTTGCCAAAAATTATTATGCAACGGTACATCATTTCATTTATAATAGGAGAGTAACGGTCTCTACGGGGGGGCCTTTGAATCATAGCTTCACCACATCATTATATTCACAATGACCCATCAAGTTTGAGCTACCTGGTTTAAAGATTTTTATTTAGCAATTATGGTTCAGACTGATATGCTTTCATTTTGTGATCTAATATGAACGCTTCAAGCGCTCGGCCATGGACTTTGGTACTAGATCCATGTTCTCATAAGAGAAACTTTAGCAATTGTAGAGGTAAAGTGATTGTCGACAACTTTTCTCTCATATCCTCCAAATTGAGGGTATCTCAGTATTAACTAGATCTTTGTTATTTCACAAACAAAAGGTTATTGGTCGTTCTGCATTCCCAGTATTGTAATATGAGCACATCAAGTTGTTGGAGCTTTCATCTTCATGAGGTATTTCACCTTCAAGGTGAGTGATCTCTTCAATAGAGTTTAAGCAGTGGTTAATAATTGTTTTAACTAGTGTCATTAGATCTTAGACCCGTAGGCGTCCCCACAAATTTTAGATCAATAACCAATAAGTTAATTTCTCAGAGGTAGATATACTATTCAACCCAGTGTATTCTACTCTTAGCGACGTATTTACTGCTAGTAAATACTGTGATAACTCATCCATAATTGGAAAGTAACTGACAGACTCCCTGCTTTTGGCGTACAAGAGTATAAACTAAACCTTAAATTTAGATTGACTAGTATGTGTATCTTAGTACTAAAGATCTTTTTCTTCTAAAAAATACAATGACATTCGAACTTTTGGGCATTTCTCTCCCCCTAATGTTGAGATTTGATCTTTATTAATAGCATACTAAAACATTCCCCTATCATGGGCACATGATTGATTGGATTTCAGATCAAACACGATCTCTAACAACTGGTGGTGGCCCAAAGGTGTATACTACAATGGTGATAACGTGTGGGAGATGTTTGATTCCTCCAACACACTTATTTCAACAAGGGGTTTGATAGTTATATGTAGTGAGCTAGACTTTTATTACCGTAGTAGCGAGAAAATTGCATGATCCAATCATTCAGTAGGATATTTCAACTTCTAGTTGGTAGCAATCTTATTATATAGACTAATTTCTTTATTATTTGCCCAAGTTTTTATTAAATTACTCGTACCATATTTTAAATAATTTGGATAATTAAACTTCAAGTTTATAATCACACCACATATTTTCTTATGGTCATAAGCAGTATATTCTAACATCATAAAACTATAGGATGCTCTTCAAGAACATAAATATAATGTTGGAACATAAAATATTTGACCATAGTTACTCTGCACGGAAAAATAGATTTTCTTTTGTACTTCAAATCTAATTGAATCACCCAAATAGTATAATTATTCAACAAGAATATTTATTATTCAACAGGAACACTATATTTAATTAAGGGCGATAAATTGTATGTTTGATTTTAATTTGTAATGACAGAATCATTGTGGCCAGATTTAGATCATTCAGGATCAACAAAATCCAATAGGTATTTCTGATGAGTATGGTACGCTTCGGTGCATAGCCAACATGGCATATGTGCGACTACGTCAAGTGGTCGTCGATCTGCCGTGTGCATTCTCGCATGCTGGCTGTTAACATATTGCTGAAGGCACAAATCAATTTCCCTTTTATGGGCTGCAATGATTATGGTTGCCAACTGCATGAGTGTTGACAATGGCGTAAATGTCATTTCTCATATCAACTGAATAAGGATAATAATCATGCAATTTTAGTATCTCCCAAAATAAACTAGAATTTTTTGCTTCTGGCTTTGACCTAGGATTTGCCACTGCGCCTAATATGACTCTTGTTTTGAATATTTTTCTATGTCTCTTAGGTTCTAATATCCCACACAAGCCCAATATCCTACCCCTTTTCATGCCAACTATAAAAATCCCAAGTGATAGCGTGTGCATCAAGCATTTGCTTGAAATCAACTTGGAGTTAAAGATTTGCAATCATACTTCAACATGAGTACATTTTTGTTGGCTTGAAACCAATATAGACTCTGTAACATTCTGCTTACAAAGTTCTTCACCTAAGAAATCAGTGTGGCGAAGGATAGTGTTATATAGACTCCAAGTCTTAGGGCTGAAGTTATTCTATACTTATTTGAGGAATATGGTGTTTTCAGCCTAAAGCAAAATATAAGAGATACTCATCATGAGTATGACCAAGCTCGATAGGAGCTAAATCTATACTACTTATGCGACTCATGTAGGAAAGTGACATCTTTACAAAGCTAATGGATAACTAGGAGATTACAACATGTCTCCGTAGAATATACCATGGGCTTATCATTGCTGTTGATTGCTCCTAGTTATCAATCAAACCAGCATTTAGTATCTTCTGATTACATAGCCTTAGTCAAGAGATAACACAGTGCAGGGCAGAGTTACACCCATTTACGAACTTCTAGTCCTAGGTATGTGTGCCATGCAGGGGCACAATTTGGATTTTACATACGTTCTTTTAGAAAAATCGTAGAGCCAATGGATCACACTTAGTCACCACATAGTCATTCTGAATGGCAGAGTAGAGGTGGCACCTCATAAACTGCAAAAAAAAACCTTTTGCTTTTTCAGCGGCAGCAGGTTCAGGTGTGCCAGCGGCATGCTTGGCAATGGTATGACATGGAGATAAACCAAGGTGATATATTTGCTGCCATCCAGGGCAAGCAAATTTCTATTTAGTGATGTCTAACATATCCCACATAATTTCTACAAATTTCTATACGTTTATAGCTGGTAAAATATTTTAAATGCATAAAGCGACTGCAAAATAGTAAAGATTAATTTTATCTATTCAGTAGATAATTTTATACATTTCCAAGAATTTTCCTAGTATTTTTTGAATTTTCTTATAATTTTTAAGGTCTCGGAGAAATTTTTAGAATTACTAAACTTATTAATTAATTTCCGAAAACACACAATACCAGGAGAAATAAAGCACAAAAAATATGATGATTCCAAGGTGTACTAGGTCTAAGGTTTCAAAAATTTATGGAATCTCATAGGATTAATTTAATTTAAGGTTATTACATAAAAATAAATAATATTAAATCAAATAACCATAAGTCGAGAGTCTAGGTTATAAAATAACCATATAACATACTGAACCATCGCAAAAAAAGCATTCCCGAAGGGTTATTCTGCAAGAATATATAGAAATTCGAAATCCACCATAATTTCACGAAACTCTAGGGGGTTTACCAAAAAATTTCTTAATCTCAAATATTTCCTTGTAATTTTTCAGAATCTTGAGGGCCTTTTCGCAATATTATCTCACGATTTTCATAATTTTTCGAAGGCCTTTATGCAAGTTTTCATTTTTATTTTTTTAATATGAAAAATATATAGGCCCGGTTTGCAAACGGGATAGCAGGCCATGTCGGCCTTTGGGTCCCGCCATTAATCAAGGCGTCACGACGAAATCGCGGCAAAGCGACGCGCTACGGCGGGAGGGGTAAGGTGTGGCGCGCGGCGCGAGGCGCGACACGACTTCAGGAGTGGCGGGCGTGGCACGACTTCGAGAGCGGCGACAACTTCGGCGCGACGTGCACGGCTGCGGTTGAGGCACGGCACGCACTGACAAAGACACGACGGCGCAAGCGCCGCCCACGGCTCTTAGCGGCGATGATCATGGCGCCGCGGTGCGGCGGTGACGTCGTTTTTTTCTCTTTCGTTTCCTTTCTCCGTTATATGAACAATAACAATGAATGAGATGAACAGTAATCTCAAATAACCGTAGAATATTAGCCGATTAATTCGATCTAATACAGGTTTCTAAAATTTTAATATACCAAATTAAATTATAAATCACGGGGATTGGAAAAGATGATCATGGACGACTGATTGACCGAAAGAATGATTCGTGCTGATAACGTGTTAAATAATTGATATCGAATTCAGAAGACAATCAAACCAATCGCATAATGAAACACTAAAAGAGATAGACACAATACATAGAGGGGATTAAATATCTTTATTTATCTATATATCTTCTGTATACGTGGCCATCGTATTTATAGCATACAGTGATAAAAGCTCTCTGTACCCGGTTTAATCTTTTATCCATGTAATTAGTTTTTGTAACAATTCGCAGCGGTGGCGTGAACGGCACGGACATAGCTGACGTGGGTGATCTAATCACGAGATAGCATGGGGTTGTGTGAAGAGGAATGATCGGTCTCGAGAAGGAAGCATGTGTATAGGTGGGGCCATTCGGTGCGTGCGTCATGGCGCATCTGTACTAGATCTATGCCCCTATCTTCATTTTCATCTGTTCCGTGTAGACGGTCAGCTCGATTCGACGATCACATCAGACAATCAGCAGTGCATAAAAGTCCGCACGACTAACTAGTACTTATTTTTCAATGCCGGATTTTTTTAAAAAAAAATCAAAATCATATCAAGTCGGATTATTAATTGTTATTGCAGTCGTGTCCCGCTAACCGATGAAACGGACACGGAAAAATGTAAAGAGGAGGGATAACTCTATTTTTTTTATTTGTAAAGATAAAGTTTCAGATGTGTATATTGGTTGTACAAGAAAATTAGGATGTATGTATATATACTCATTCAAATTAGACTGGAGGAAAATAACATAACATAGGACTCCCGACTCCCTCTTTATTCAGTCAGCGTCGGCAAATAGATTTGTGCTGATGGTTAATTTAAGGCAATGGCATGTTTGGTGGACTAACCTAACACCAGGGGATCGATCGAGTGAGTGCGCATAAAAGTTCAACAAAAACGTTTTCATTTGCCCTCAACCCGCCATTCATTACTTAAGAAAAAGTTATTCCACGTTGTCACTTAAGAAAAAGTTATTCCACGTTGTCACTTTTTTTTTTCCATGGCGCAACATAGATATGGTAGTGCATGCTTCGCAATTTTGGGCCCTACTCGCATCTCATCTGTCCAATTAATTTCCTATCATGATGAACCAATATACAGCAAGCATGGGAATCCAAACGTAGGACAGTACTGTTCGCTGCATACACATATTAGGACTCTGCAGAGTAGGAGACTGTACCACGGCAGCAAGACGTACGTGCGCGCGCGACGAGGAAGCGCCGTGCGCGGAGCGCACCAACCGCGGTTCGCCCGAGACCGCGTCGGGTACGATATCCAGGGGATCCAGCCGCGGTTACTGCCCGCGCGCACGGTGGCCATACAATTATTCGGGCGCGCGGGCCGCGGCTTTGGTCTCGGCAACGAGGTCGTTTCCAGACGAGAAAGTCGTACAAAACTAAATCCCGTTCAACGCAGGTACACGCGCCGGATCCGGTCCACGTATGGATCCCGTCCCGGCGAGGAAAAGGCAACTCCCATCTGGCTCTTGTGGTATATAAACTCCTCTTGTGGACCAGGAGAAGGAACAGAAGCTGAAAAGCAAAAGCGAGTTAGTAGGCAACAAGCTAGCTATAGCGTGATCGGTCGAGCACGTGTGTTTACGTGATGATGGGGAAGAAGCAGAAGCACGCGAGGTCCAGGAGCTGCACCGGCGGCGTGCTCGGGTCGTTCCTCAGGTCCACCGCCGCATCATTCTCCTCCTTCCCGTCCCACGGCAAGTCGTCGTTCAACCACCGCAACGCCTTCTCCGGGCCCATCGTCTCCATCGTCCCGCCGGAAGCGCGCGGCGGGAGGAAGGGCAGCAGGCGCGGGGAGCACTCGGGGTACCGGACGCCGGAGCCGTCGTCGCCCAAGGTGTCGTGCATCGGGCAGATCAAGAAGAGCAAGTCGAAGGCGAAGAAGATAAACCCGTGCGGCAAGAACGGCGGCGCCTGCCCGCTGCCGCCGAAGCCGCCGGAGGGCCGCAGGCCGAAGAGCTCGCTCGTGAAGAGGATGTTCTTCCGGCGCAGCAGGTCGCGGTCGAGGTCGAGGGATGGGTTCAAGGGGAGGGCGAGCACAGCCGTGGCTGCGGCGCCAGATCCGGCGCCGGCGGGGCTGGGGCAGATGAAGCGGTTCAAGAGCGGGCGCGCGGCGTTCCAGGACTTCGACTGGAGGGAGGCGGAGAGGAGGGGCTGTGATGACGATGAATATGACGAGGACAAGGGATTCGTGGCGCATTCGGCACCGCTGGTGCTCGGCGGCGGGGTGGTGGCATCGGAGCCGAGGAAGGAGGTGAACCTGTGGCGGCGGCGCCCCATGGCTCCTCCCACTCCGCTTCAACTTCCCTAGCCACTGGCAGTAAATAAACTACTATACCATGAAAGTTGTATCGCATGCATGCATGTTCGTGTCTAGGGAATGCCTATGCCAATGTCTGTTCTTCAGTTTGTACAGTCCTACACTTCTCCGTGATGCTCACACAAAGTATAGTTTGCTTTGTAAATGCGGTGCTTGTCTCTGGAAGGAATTAAAGATGGAACAAACAAAGCAATCTGTTACTGTTTGGCCATGGAAATTGCTTTTCGTTTCATCTATCTTCTTTCCCATTTTAATCTTGCATGCAAATTGGAGTATGTACTACGGTAGGGATACCGTGGGTGCTTGTCAATTCAGAATTCATTAGAGGAGCTGCGAGCATTAATCAGGGTCTGCTAGTGCACCGTACCTTCCGATCGACGTTAGTCGGCAATGGCATGCATGTTTGTGCATTATTGCCACTTCGTTGTTAGCCAATGGAGTACAAAGATGAACACCTACGCATAGCTTTGCATAACTGCATACAACTTAGCTATGGATAATCACTACTACATAAAAGCTCATCACAGACGACTCTAAACCGTATCATAAATGATTTTCTGAACTGTTTGAATTTACGTATCTGTAAAAAGGTATCATAGACGCTTATCAAGAACCGTCTGTGATAATAATTATCACAGAATCGTCTGTGATAGTCTATTTTCACAGACGGTTCTGAACAAGAACCGTCTGTGATAGTAATTATCACAAACGGTTATTGTTTAAAACCGTATGCGATAGCTTTTTCTTTTGCAAAAAAAATCAAAAACAGGTGCTAAAACTTCACAGCGAATGAATTTGATATGGGCTTATGGATTTTTGGATTGAACTTTTCGTTAGCTTTGGGCGACGAGGTCGGGGGAGACCGGTGATGACGAGGCAGGGGCGAGGTAGAGGAGGCCGGGGGCGATGAGGTGATCGTGGGAGGCTGGGGCGGCGAAGTGGAGGAGGCCGGGGCGACAGTGTGAGGAGGAGGCCAAGGGCGACGATGTGAGGTGGAGGTCGGGAGCGACGATTTCGAGGAAGCCTGTGGGCGATGTGGATGGGGGAGGCGACGAGGCCGGGAAGAGGCGGAGGAGACCGGGGGCGACGATGTCGGGGGAGCCCATGGGCTATGAGGTCGGGGGAGGCCGGCGACGATGAGGCCGGGGCGAGGTGAAGGAGGTCGCGAGCGATGAGCTCGGGGGAGGCCGGGGCGCAAGGTGTGAGGAGGAGATGGAGGTGTGAGGTGTGAGAAGACTCGGTTAATATAAAGCGAGTTTCGGCAGCCCGCCCATTAAATTCAAATTTTCGTTTCTCACCCAACAAAACAAAAGTACCAGAGACGGTTCTTATTTGGAACCATCTGTGATGTCCGAGGTTATCACAGACGATTCTATTTATAAACCGTCAGTGGTGGTTAGGTATCACATACGATTTTTTTTAAAATTATCTGTGATAAGTACAACATTGACGGGTCTATGATGATGAATTAATAGTAGCATATATGCATATCCTTTCCGGTCGTTCTTATCATTGTTTCTTTTTTTTCAAGACGAGAGAATTAGCCTCCTCTTTCGAGAAGATTTTGACTTGATCGGTGGTATCGCCGAAATAGTCAAAAGATGATGGCGTCGCTAGTTCTAGTATGGCATGCTCCCGTGCTGTCCTAGCTAGCAGTTCAATTTGTCTGCACATTTTCTATAGAAGCCTCCGGCGTGCAGATCTGACAAGTTTGGTCAGCAGAAGTTAGCACTGAAAACTAGGTTCAGAAGGGCCGAGAAATTGTCGTACATCAACTCAATGCAGTGTTAAAATATACAGCCATAATTGATCTGAAAAATGGGCAGATATCCAACTCTGCACACCGTACCCATGCATGATTCATGCACCACAATGCTCGTCTCGGTTTCGGCAGAAGTCAGCATGATTCGTCGAGTTTTCGATGCTGATGAGCATGTGCGGCGCGCACCTGAGTACTGCTGTCTCCACTCTCTGCAATTCCACTGCTATTTCTTCTTCCTTTTTTACCACTTTGAACGTGTTTCAATCCAATTATTAATTAATTAACATTGATGATGAGGAGGAGTTGATCTATACTCCTATGGCATGTTTCATATATATAATGCTAATCGTCGACATTGCTCAGAAAAACTGGGCAGATGTATGAAAAGACGAGGACAGCCTATACAGATCAGTCCCGATGACAATACCAAAAAAAAAGATGTTTTTTTTTGTCTTTGTGTCGTCGTCGCATTTAACCAGTTGCATGCATGTGTTTACATAGGATGATATCAAGATACAATATGCAATGTTTTTTTTTCAACGGTCGTAATATTTTTTTTAACGGATTATAATATTTTTTTAACAGGTCGTAACATATTAAGGAACAATATGTAATATTTTTTTTCAACTATCGTAACATTTTTTAAAACGAGTCGTAATATTTTTTTTCAACGACTCGTAGCATCTTAAAAATCCAGATGCAACTAGTTCTGTGGTGGCGGCGAGCCTTACGAGTCGCGCTCTCGATCCGTTGGAACCGCCAATTGGCCTCGCCAGTCGCGCATGGTGTAGTAACAGCAGGCGGACGCGCCGGCGCCAGCGCCAGAGGCATTGCCGGACCTGGACCCGATGGAGACGTCCATGGGAGCAAACGAACCCTCCACAATGCGGCGCGACGCAAGGCGATACAACACAGCTCGACGAGCGCGACGCTGCTACCTCAACATCGAATTGGGAGGGAGACGGGAGGAGAGGGGATGAAAAAGGTACTAGGAGTTGAGCCAATGAAGGTTTTAGGTTCCCTCTCAGCCTCTCGCCAGTGGAATAAAACGAGGATAAACAAACAGAAAAGTTCCGATGGAATGGATGGATAGAGAAGGATACAAAAAGCAGTAACGATGATGATGGGTAACGCTAATAAATGAGGGTTCCATCCGAGAGGCTCAAAGCATTCCCATAGAAAAACAATCAAATGTGGCGCAATTTATCGAACTTACAAAACTGTGGGCCAGTGCCCCCCGAAAAGAAAACAAAACTATGGGCCGATCGCTCGAGCCCATGCATCTAGAAGTACTGGAAGTAAAACTAAGCGGCAAACTGAAGCGATCCTATCCTATGCGGACCGAACTATGCATGGGAGTGGGGAGCAAAAGCTCCTTGCTGATCAGTAGAGCGTTAAGGGAAATAAAATTCAGTGAGGCCCCTCCTCCTCCTGCACACATCACCCCCTCCTGCATCCAACGGCCCCGGGGGAGAATTCCCTTCCAGCGTTAAGTCGGAGGTGCGTGCCCGTGCACAGTAGGATTGGGTGTTTCAAGACCTCCGCTTAGTTCCAGCGTATATCCTGGACACACGCGTGTGGCGTGTGTGAGAACTCGAGTAATTAGGCGTATCGTTATAGCGGTATTATATTAAGCGGCAGTATTATTCCAGTAGAGCGTCATGCAAGAGTTCATCGCATGCATCATTAGATCAATAATTCATAATATGAGTTGCTTGCAAAAGTACAGTTTGTATCCAAGTATAGTATAAAAATGTTTCCATCATCTAACTAGTATTGCAATCAAATCTCTGCATGGTCATTTGCCGAAGCCCTAGCTCCTTGCCATTTCACCCAGCTATTATCGCAGCCTTTGCAACACAGTAGAGTATCCAAATACATCAGCAAGTCCAGCTCAGTCAAACCATCCCCCTTTACTCAGAATCTGCCCTTCCCTCTGTTCCCAGGACACATCACGACCATCACAGTCATTCCAGACTCTTCCTCTCGCGTATACATCTCCCCTGACCCAGCTCTCACACAAGGCAGCAGCAGCAGCACATTCTTTCCCCCTTCCACTTCTTCTGCACATCTACTCCCCTTTCCTTGTCCTCTCAGCCGCAGGAGGAAGCCAGGGAGAAGCTCTTCCTCTCAGCTGTAGGAGGGAGCAAGAGGAGGAAGTCAGGGAGAAGCAGCGGGAGCAGGGACGACATCGGCGCTAGTACCGACCGTGAACCGTCCACCTCCCCAAGTCTGGCATCATCGACCGACCTCCCTCTCCTTAGCATCAGCAGCAAACCAAACCAACCCAACCCCAACACCACAGGTAGACCAGATCCATGTTCTTCCCTTCAACCATTTTGGCTATTGAACCTCACATTTGTGCATTCATCATTACACAAATGAAAAGAAATATCTCAGTTCATCATGCATTAGTTCATCCCATCAGAGAGCAGTAGGGGGAGGAATAGAGAAGGAGATCTGGATGAAGACTTACCCATAGCAACCTAAGCCATCCACCTCCACCTCCAGCATCCTCCATCTCCAGATCGGTCACCTTGCACCTGCATCCATGAATCACTAGCGAGCATTAGGTTTTCTTCTCATCTGTGAGTGCTAGTAGTGGTGTAGCAGAGTGAAGCTTTTGAGGAAGAAGGGGGAAGCGCGGCGGATCTGAGCCGGCGGCCGGGAGGCCGAGCCGAGCCGAGCTGGGCCGGGCCGGGCCGGAGTGCACCAGGTAGGAGAACGGGCCGGGAGCAGCCTAGGGCACCACGGAGAGGAGTAGTGCGCCGGGGCCGAGCGAAGCAGACCAGAGGCGGAGCAGGAGGAGGCGCTGGGCCAAAGCCGAAGACGAGGAGCAGAGCGACCAGTTGAGGCGGCGCATGGCGGCGCCGGGCCTTCAGCCACGCCGGGTGAAGAAGGAGGCGGTGCAGGAACCGAAGCGACGTAGCAGGCCGGGAGGCGGAGCCGAAGCCAAGAGAGGCGGGGCAGCGCCGAGGAGCCGGAGGCGGGAACGACCGGCTGGAGTGGTGGCGGCAGAGAGCTCCCAGGAGAGAACGGGGGAGGAGAGAGAGAGTGTGAGGAGGGGAAAGGATTAGAGAGAGGCAGCGATAGAGGCATGGTGTCGGCAGAAGGGAGGGAGGTTAAATAGTTAGGTTTAGGAGTTGGTTAGCCGGCGATAGAATCGTTCTAGGGTTAGCCGGTTGTAGAGCGAGTTAACCCTAGAATGATTCTAGTGGCAGAGTGCTAACTGGGTTGGGTTCTGAAAAGTTTTGTTAAATTAAAGTTGGCTAACATAGGAGGTCGCATTAGCATTTTATACTCCTACTATCACGAGAAATTCACTAAAGATTTACTTGTATATTATTCGTATTGCCGCACTTCTTCAAAGGTCGAACTCCAGCAAACCGGTGTAGCTGAGTAGGGACGTGTTGACAACGACTTCTTCTACATCTATGAAGGCAAGCTATTCTCTTCATCATGAATATAGCTATTTTAAGTGTAAACCGTATATTGATGTATCTTATATGTATTGCATGAAAAGTATATTTTAAAACTCAAATAGAATAATGAGATGATGAGAAAGATAAGAGAACATATGTACTATTATGGCTGGTAAAGGGGGCCCAGGGCAAGGGAAAAAGATGATGATGATAAGGAAAGAGGTGGGGGCCCTTTACATATGGTTATAATATAATGACCAACCAAACTCTTACTCGGTCAGAGGCCGTAAATTCAGTGCCAACCATTTTTCCGTTTCGGTGGGCAGAAAATGCTACCTTGTTACGTGATCATGCTCTCCACAGTGGGTAAGTAATATGTGTGAGTGTGATGGAGGAACCCAGGACCGGTAGGAGAAGTCCGAAAGTGGGGGGTCCAAGGCACTATAGCGCTAAGGTGGAGTGTTGAGTGCAGGACAGAAGCTGTCTCAACCAACATTACCAGAACTCGGTGTGAAGACAGGTTCGGCACCGACAGAACGTAATGGGTGGAGAAATTAATCACGTAACCTGGAAAACATTCTGTATTATGAATTTGAACCCGTATCAAAGGAAATGCTGGGACCTAGCTCATTTAGAGTTCAGAATAGCTATGGGTAAAGTGGTACAAGCCTGCGCAGTGCTATACAAATCATGAATTCATGCCAGTCTCCTGGATTGGAGTCTACGGGAACCGCCATGGGTCTATCCTCCATTCGAGTGACAAGTAGTATTTTTAGTATTAAAATTTGCCACTTAATGTTTTCACGAGTTGTTATTTTCAGAAAAGAGATGGTATAGAAAATGTGATAATGAACAAAGATAAGTCATACAGTGCATCTTTTGCTATTAATGCTTGCTGAGTACTTTTGTACTCAACCTTGTTAGTATTCTCCTTTGTTGATCCTAGTCCAGCTTGGCATTATCCTAAGTGGGACGAATGACATATAGGTATCGAAGAGGCCGCAGGAGGCGAGGGAGCTAACTGTGAGGACCAGGGCGAGATGGGCAGCTTGTTCGACGCGTGGGATGAGTAGACGACCAGAAGAGCTTGACCGGCAAGCGAGGGGACTTAGTCTCACTTATCGGTTGTAATGTACTATCTGTAAAGATCATAGTGGCTACTGTTGTAATAAAGATGTACAGTTTCTATCTTATTATTCTGCTGCGCAACTCTGATAAAAGGCTTGCTATTCGTCGGAGCGGTGTTCTACCGGGCAGATAAATAGTAATCTGTATGCCTAAATGTGATTACCCCTAGAGTAATAATACGGAGCGTCACAGTGTGCTTATGTGATGTGACTATGTGAGTGAGGTGTGAATGTGCGTTCCCATTTGCACTCTTAAATATTTTTAACATATGAAAAATCTCTTTGCACGGAGATTAAATGTCCCATATATGCACATATATCCATGGGACGGACTATCTCGCAATGTCTGGAGCTTGTCAGATTTGCCGCCAAGCGAATTAAGCACCATTTCCTTCTTAAAAAAAAGCTTATTAAGCACTATTTATTTCAAGATGCACAGGGACTGCTTGGTGTGTTCTGTTACGAATTTCTGAAGAATGGTAGTTCTACTTCCCAGACGGCCCCGTGAACAAGAGACCATGCCCGGAGCAACTTGGCGATGTGATAGAAGGCGCCATTTCTATTTTTTAATTGAACCCCGCGGGGGGAAACCCCCTCGACCCCAGATAATTATGATATTGTTATTTTCTGACCAACGTTGATAATAACAGTATTATAATTTTTTAATTGATGATTTTATGCATTATTTCTATTTCTGCCCAACGGTGATGTAGATTTAATGTATAGATAAAATTGATTTAATTGTATGTCGTATTTTTTGATCAACGTTGGAAATAAGGCATATAATTTTCCTGTTACGTTCTCACTTTATTTGAACTAAATTTTCAGGCGGATACAACTTGATGGGTTGTATCAGAGAAATCCCCACTCTCAAAGGAGATAATTATGGAGAGTGGAAGAAAAAGATAGACTTAGCGTTTATCTTAGCTGAGGTGGACTGGGTCCTCACTACAGCACGACCCACTGAGCCTATGGCACTAGTGAGGGATCAAAATGAGGATGATACTGCTTGGCAGAAAAGACAGAGAGATCAAGCTCCCTTACAGATGTCTTATGACCTAGAGCATAAGAAATGGACCACAGCCAACAAGAAATGTATGGCTGTGATAAAGAACACGATTGAGCCTGCAATTGTGGGCTCAATCGCAGAATGTGACACTGTCACAGAATACCTTGAGAAAATAAAGAGTCAATTTACTGGCTCTTCAAAGACATATGCTACACAGCTGATTAAGCAGCTTGTGACAGAAAGTTACTCTGGTGGTGGCAGTGGCATAAGAGAACACATACTAAGGATGAGCAACTTGGCATCCAAGCTTCAACCAATGGATTTGGCTCTCAAGGATGAGTTCCTTATTCACTTGATTTTTGCTTCCTTGCCGGAAAAGTTTGACACCTTTGTTGTCAACTACAACATGCAGCCTGATAAATGGGACTTAGAAAAGTGCATAGCTATGTGTGTACAAGAGGAGGAAAGAATTAAATCCTCACATGGTGGATCTATCAACTATGTGAAGGATAACAAGAAAAAGAACTTCAACAGTACCTCCTTCTCAAAGAACAAGGGAAAAGCCTCTGTCCATCAGCCTCAACAGAATAAATTTGTTGTAGACAAAGATCAGTGTCTTCACTGCAAGAAGACCGGACACTACAAGAAGAATTGTCCTGATTACTTAAAGATGATAATGGCAAAGAAAGGTGAGAACATTATTACCTTCATAAATGAATGCATGTATGTGCAATATTCGAAATCCACTTGGTGGATTGACTCAGGAGCAACTGTTCATGTTGCTAATTCCTTACAGGGATTCCGTTCGACGAGGACTACGCAAAGAAACGAAAGATGCATTAAAGTTGCAAATGGAGTCCAAGCTGAAGTTGAAGCCGTTGGCAATCTTTCATTAGAGTTAGCTAATGGCTCCAATCTTTTACTTAGAGATGTCCTTTTTGTTCCCTCTTTACAGAGGAATTTGATTAGTGTTTCAAATTTGAACAAAGATGGTTATGATTGTAATTTTAGAAATGGCAAGTGTGAAATAATGTTTAATAAAGAATGTGTTGGTCTTGCCATATTACAAAATGAGCTTTATTTGTTATCATTATGTGATGATGTGAATGTCGTATGCGATAATGGGAACGTCGCGTGCGAAAGTGATTGAATCCTCGTCTCACGAATGTAAATGTAAAACGAAAGAGAACTCATAATGAATCGTCGAAATTATGGCACCGCTGCTTAGGCCATATTTCGAGGGGGAGAATAGAAAGACTAGTTAAGAATGAAATTCTTCCTCTATTAGAGTTCTCAGACTTAGAACAATGCAGAGAATGCATTAAAGGAAAATATGTAAAGAAAATTAAGAAAGACGCCAAAGAAGCACAGGAGTTCTACAAATTGTTCACACAGACATTTGTGGTTCTTTTCCTGTGAAAAGTGTGGATGGTTATGACTCGTTCATAACATTCACAGATGACTACTCTCGTTTTGGATATATTTATCCAATCAAAGAAAGAAATGAAGCCTTGGATAAATTCAAGATATTTAAGGCTGAAGTTGAAAACCAACACGATTTAAAGATTAAGATAGTCCGATCTGATCATGGGGGGGAGTACTACGGTCGACATACCCCATATGGACAAGTTCTTGGACCTTTTGCAAGGTTTTTACAGGAAAATGGCATAGTAGCCCAGTATTCTACACCGGGCGAACCTCAGCAAAATGGAGTAGCTGAAAGACGCAACCGTACCCTGATGGATATGGTGCGAAGCATGATAAGCTATTCCACACTGCCATTGAGTTTATGGATGGAGGCGTTGAAAACCGCCATTCATATTCTCAACAGAGTGCCTAGTAAGTCGGTGCCCAAAACACCGCATTTAGTTGTGGACGTGAAGAGTTCCTCATTAAACCACTTACGTGTGTGGGGAGTCTGCACGAGGCTAAAGTATTTAACCCAAACCTTGGGAAGCTTGATCCCAAAGCGATGAAGTTGCCATTTCATTGGCTACCCTGAAAAGTCAAAAGGTTTTCGTTTCTACTGTCCAGACAGATATACAAAGTTTGTAGAAACGAGACACGCTGTCTTCTTAGAGGATGAAATGATGAGAGGAAGTATGGTAGCTCGTGAGATTGATCTTGAAGAGAAGCGGGTGTATGCGCCCACTCCGATGATTCAAGAGCCATTCTTCACACTACCTGCTGTCGCTGCACCGACAGTGCAAGACACTGTGGTGCCAGCACCTGTTATTGTTTCTCCTATGGCAACAATGAATGATAATGAGGAACCTGTTCTTCAGGATCCTATAGAACCTATTGCCACAGATGAGGGGAGCAACAACAGCCTCAAACAGAAGATGTACCAAATGAGGAGGCTCCGAGGAGGTCTCAAAGAGTAAGAAGATCAGCTATTTCTGATGATTATCAGATTTATCATACAGAGGAATTTCAAATGGAGGATGATCCCACCTCATTTGAAGAAGCCATGAGAAGCGAAAATTCCTCAAAATGGCTTGAAGCCATGGAAGAGAAAATGAGGTCCATGAAGACTAATAAAGTCTGGGACTTGGAAATTATTCCTAAAGGATCCAAAACAGTAGGCTGTAAATGGGTCTACAAGACAAAGCTTGACTCCCAAGGGAATGTAGAAAGATACAAAGTGCGACTTGTGGCAAAAGAATTTACGCAAAGAGAAGGGATTGATTACAATGAGACCTTTTCTCCAGTCTCATGTAAAGATTCCTTCAGAATCATAATGGCATTAGTAGCACATTATGATTTAAAGTTACATCAGATGGATGTAAAGACGGCATTTCTTAATGGGGATTTGGAGGAAAATGTTTACATGGCACAACCGAAAGGTTTTGTCATGGAAGGAAATGAAAGAATGGGATGCCGCATAAAGAAATCGATTTATGGGTTAAAGTAAGCTTCAAGACAGTGGTACTTGAAGTTTGACAGTACAATAAGAAAATTTGGGTTTAAAGAGAATGTAGAGGACAACTGTGTTTATGCAAAGTTTAAAGATGGGAAGTTTATCTTCCTAATCTCAGATGTGGATGATATCCCATCTTGGCTAGTAGTGATGTCACTGCTCATCGAGACAAAGAAGTTTTGTCCTCAAACTTTGATATGAAAGATCTTGGTGAAGCTTCGTTCGTTCTAGAGATCGAAATTCACCGGGATAGAAACAAAGGGATATTGGGACTATCACAAAAGACATACATAGAGAAAGTCTTAAAAAAATTTGGGATGCATAAATGTAGTCCTTCACCTGCACCTATAGTCAAGGGCGACATATATGGGGATTTTCAATGCCCCAGGAACCAGTATGAGATCGATCAAATGAAAGCGGTTCCATATGCTTCAGCTGTCGGAAGCTTACAGTATGCTCAAGTGTGCACACGCATACGACTTAGCTTTTGTTACTGGGTTATTTGGCGATTCCAGAGCAATCTCGAATAGAACATTGGAAATTGATAAAGAAAGTCTTGCGTTATTTGCAAGGAACAAAAGGCCTCAGGATGACATACAGAAGATACGATTCACTCCATATAGTGGGGTATACAGATTTTGATTTTGCGGGAGATGATAGAAAGTCTACATCCGGATATGTGTTCACTCTCGCTGGAGGAGCTATATCGTGGAAAAGCTCAAAGCAAACCGTCACTACATCATCCACAATGTATGCCGAGTTTGTAGCATGTTATGAGGCTACGGGGCAGGTGAACTGGCTAAAGAAGTTCATACCCGGTTTGAAAGTGGTTGACGACATCAATAGACCACTTAAGTTATACTGCGATAATGAACCCGCAGTAACGTATGCCCACAACAATAAGTCAAGTGGTGCTGCCAAACACATTGACATAAAGTACTATGTTGTGAAAGATAAAGTTCGGGATCAAATTATAAGTCTTGAGCATATAAGTACCGCAAAGATGCTAGCGGATCCGCTTACTAAAGGCTTACCACCCAACATGTTCAGAGAACATGTAGCCGGCATGGGTTTAAGGGAAAGCCTATGATTCCTGGACTAAAAGATGGCCAAAAAGATTAAAGTAACTATTAGAGGTGTATTGTAGCTGTTGAATCTATCGGCGATTGGCCGTGACGATGAGACATGTTCTATGCACTAATCTGTGATGGAATGTGTAAAGTCAAAAGTAATTAAAGATAAAGTATAGATTGAGATCAAGGGGGAGAATGTTATAGTGATCTCAGGCATTTGGCCCAACGGCCAAATGCCACCCTTTTGACCGCGCCCTGATCGGGGGCGCCTAGCCCAATTGGCTGGTGGGCCCCTGTCGCCAGCGCCATATAAAAGAGAGGTGGGGGCCGGGGCGGCATACACGACGAGGTTCACTGTGCCGCCACAAACCCCACCGACAAAACCCTAGATCCGATCTAAGAGGGGGGCGCTCAAGCGACGGGAAGCACCACCGCCAGATCGCCGCCGCCAGGGAGATCGCCTCCGCCCGGGACACGCCGCCGCCGAGGAGCCCCGCACCTCTTCTCCGACCGTCGCTGCCCGTGCGCAGACTTCACCGAGCGTACCCACGATGGCCAACTCCTCCTCCTCCGCGTCGGACGGTTGGTTCTCTCTCTCCCTCTCGGTATTGCCTCAAGAACTCGAACCCGTAAATAAAACCCCGCTAGATCTAACCTAGGAGATCCTAAAAGCTATCCTAACAACCTGTACATTGGTCGAGAGTCCCAGGGGGGTCGCTGTTTGTTTGACAAAGCCGCTCCGGAATGTACATTGGAGCCAGGGGTCGACGCTGACGATTGATGGTCAGCACTGCCACTAGCCCACTTCTCTTGTCGGCTGTCGCTATGAAAAAGGCAGAACACGTAATGGATGAGATATCTCAACTCTGAACCAAAACTGCAAAAGAAGTGACTGAAAAAATAGATCCAATTTCTGCGAGGAAAATTCTAGACTTTTATAACTCCTGAAGAAAAGAGTACGTCTGGTCGTCTGCCCTTCGCGCCAACTGCATGCCACGGTGGGACGATTATACAGACATATAGATAAGATATCGAAACATATCAGGTCTTGCTGCTCCATGCCGGCCTGCTCCCAGATCGATCTCTCGCTGTTCCATAGCTGCTAAGCTGGATTTTTTGTTTTTTTTTAAAAGGTGCCGAACAACAGTCTGATTTTTGTCAGTCCATGGAAACTGTGGCGTGTGATCCAATCACAGTTGCCGATAAGCAGAGACAAATAAAGCTTCCATGCTCTTGACAACTCCAGTTCCTAACTTTGAGACCATCGCATTGGCCGGACCAGAAGAAAACAGCTGCTCAATTTTTTTTAAATCGTTCTCTAAGCAAGCAAAGAGGATTTTTTAAGTGCTATTTTTTCTGTCCAGGAAAAAGATGCTTCTTGTCCTATGCGCAGCAGCGTCAAGGAAAAGGAAGCGCAAGCACTCAATAATTAATAATGGCGGGCCACATCAGAATAATGAAGTCGTGACTTAAAGTTGCTAATTGTATTATTACGCTCGGCGCTTACAAGGAAAGCTAGTTATTTGCTCGGTGGCAGCGAGAGCGGATCGTGTCTAGCTGCCGGCAAGTATGCAGTTTAAGGGTTTGTTTGGATATACTGTGATTCGACTCAATCCAATCGAATTGACTCAAAATTTAAACTAAAATCATTTTCAATCCGAAGGAACTGGTTCTAATACATTTCTATCCAAACAAGCTCTAAAAGAGTAGTTGGTTTACTCCCGTACATATGCTCAATCATGCATCTATCTTCCATGGAGTTGAGCTGTATGCTTGTGACCATACTACACATAAGAGGATTTTCGTAGGAGTTTGTTCTGATCTGTTTGCTCATGTCAATCTGGCGTAGCTGTTTTCGTAGGAGTTTGTTCTGATCTGTTTGGTATCGATAGATCAACACACTCAGCAAGACATGGTTAGGCTCGGTATCATTTTCAAACGATCTGAAAATATCGTATCTCGTGCGCAGTTGCGAACCACTTATCCCAGCTTGCAAAGGCGAACCCACTCGGTTTTCAGAGAACCTGAGCCAAGGTGCAACCATGAAGCTCCCTCCCCAGTTCAGTTCAGTTGAGGCGCACAACCAACCAACCAGACTTACCTGACATGCATGCTTTCTCTGCTCGATCTCACTTTACAGCAGTTGGCGGTACAAGGAGAAAAAGACACCAAACTTACGCAAAACAATTAACTTTTTCACTGTCCTAAAATCTACTCCTGTAACATCCATTATCTGTAAATCAAGAAAAGAAAAATTATTTCAATTTCAAACCTCCCAAAGATTGGAACCTCATTTTCAAAATAAAAAATTCCCAAGTTGATTTGGGTTCTTACATAGGCTTGGCCGTCGGCCCGTTCTTCCCGCCCCGGCCTAGTCCGCCGTGCCTCGGTCTCCCCGCACCGCCTCGCCCCGGGTCCTCGCCTCGCACTGGCGCCACCCGCGTCACCACACCCGCCAGGCGCGTGACGCCACGCCGCCGCCACCAAGGTCTTCGCACATCGCCCCAACTTCTCCGGCTCCGCTAGAGCGCCGCCGAGCGATCCGTCGCCCGACGCTGCCTTTGCCCGAATCCCTGCTGTCGCGCCGCTCCTCAGCCCTTGCGCCACCCCCGCGCCTCGGCAACGACTCCTTCTTCCCCACTCGGCTATAAAGCCGCCGCGCCTTCGCCTTCTCCTCCCCACCTCGCCTCCTCCATCCTCAAGTCGAGCCCCGCCTTCTTCTTCTCACCTCGCCTTCGCGCCGCTTCCGAGCCGCCACCGCCGCCAGATCTTCCTCCTGCACCTCGGTCGCCGACGTTGTCATCGCCGCCGCCTTCGCCTCCGCCTCGGCTCCTTCCTCACCCCCGGCGCCACCCGAACCGACGCACCCTCCTCTCCCTCCTCTCGCACCGCCGCCGCCGTGCGCCTTCTCCCCCCGTCCCCTCTCTCTCCCTTGCTCGTTCGCCTCCCCGCCCTCCTCGTCTCCTTCGCACAGCGGAGAAGATGAGGCGACGCGTTCGTTCGAACGAACGCGTTTCCTCGCCTTTTTGCCCCGCACCGCGCCGACGCTGACGAGTGGGCCCCACCCACAGTGTCGCCCATGCGGCTGACAAGTGTGGGCCCACTTGTCATTGTGCGGAGGCCCGCGCATCCGTGCGTGGACCCGGTCCACACACTGTAGCGTGCACCGGAGCCACGTGTCGGCTCGGGGGATTTTCGGTGTTTTCAATTTTTGGTTTAACTGATAATTCTTTTTAAAGTTTCAAAAATCCATATCTTTTTCAATATAACTCCAAAAATTATGAAACTTGTGCCCAAAAATTTGTAATTTCAAAACCTATCTTTTGGTACTGGTTTGATTATTTTTTTGAATTCTTTTATTGTGGATTTTGTATTTATTTATATTGTTTGCTTGTCGTTTTATTTCCGGTGCGACCGTCTGAGTAGAGTTCGAAGAAGTCGGTGACCTCAACTTCGACCACGCTCAAGGATACCTAGATTCTTCAACCTTTGACCCAGGCGAGTAAACACTTTGATCATGTTGAACCTACATTTTATGCAAATTATGTTCTTTTAAAATAGCAAATTACATGCTTTAATTTTTATGCAAATGTATGTTAAATGGTCGTAAGGTAGCTAAATGCTAACTTGATTATTAAGTAATTATTACACCTTGTCCTTGATAATTGAATTCCCTGATCCTTGTCACCCTAGTAATTATGTGGTAACTTACTAGTTATAGTCTGTACTCAGGTGACATGCTAGCCTTACCTGAGTACCAGGGTGCTAATCACCCCCAATCATCACCCTTTAAACATAAAGATTGATTTGGGCAGTCATTGGGGTAGATGACTGAAGTGGTTGAGTTAATTTTGTTTCACACTTCTCAAAACACTGAAACTTGCTAATACCACATCTGAGCGGATGATAGAAATGGTGGGTGCCGTCGTGCACGAGAGTGGTTGGCATGTGGTATGAACCGTCCGGATGGATTAAGGACTTAATCTTGTCATGATCTTTTCGTGTAAAACAAGTACAACCATAAGTCTGCAAAGTACAACTTGGCTTAGTAAAATTTTCAAACTCTGTATGCCATCTCGCATGGTGAGAGAGAGGGAATGTGCAAGTGGCAGGATGCGTTCCGGCTTGAAAGGGACACTGATCTAAGGTGAAGTTGCCAGCTAAACTAGTCATTGTGGTCGAGGCCAGTTGCGCTAGTCGTTGTGGTGAACATCCCGCACAACGTATGGACGTAACCCCATATGGGTGAGATGACGGAAGGGGCAAGGTAGTTCGAAAGGTTACTGTGACGATCGCTCAACTACATGACTAAGAAATCATGTGGGGTAACGAGTATGATTGTCTTTTGTGGGTACATTATACAAACTCTGCAGAGTCAAAACTGTTTAAACAGCCGCGCCTACGGTCATAGGCGGACATGGGAACTTAACTTGAGTTAGTTCTATTTCAAAAACCTTTGTGGGTGGTATGAAAACCAGGTTGGCTCATCTAGCCTGAGGTTTGGTGTTTCCCTGGATTGTCGTATCCAGTGTGGTTAATGTATGGAGATAGCTCCAATCAAGTTAAGCATTTGTAGAGTCTCCGATGGAGGGAATCTTTACTGTTATTTAATATTGCAATTACCTTCTTTAATGAAAATGCAATTTATTTAAAATGCTAAGTCACAAGGATGTGTAATTATGATATTTATAAATGTTGCTTTGCGCAAATAAAAGAACCTGAACCATCATGGATTAGCCTTGCATGTATATTATTGCATCTGTTGTGTTGATTCGTGAGTACGGTAGTTGTGCTCACTCTCGCTCTTTCCCCCCAAACCCCTAGAATCTGTGGAGCAGGACGACTACGCTTACTTCGAGGACCAAGGATTCGACGGGCAAGACCAACGCGAGGAGTAGTTAGTTTTGTAGGCCAGGGCTCGCCACAGTCTAGCTGGCTCCGCAGGTGACGGCGTATAACCAATGTTCACCAACTCTTTGGTTAATATCGGTTGTACGTATGTCACCGTAGTCGCTCGCTTGTGAGGTGTTGCACCCTGCCCCTTTTGCTTCCGTGCATGTTTCTTTAAGTTGTGTAATGGACTTATTTGGCCTGATTGGGCCGCTTTTGTAAACTCGACCCGACATGGTCTATTTAACTGTGTGGTTGTAACATTATGTTCGGTATGTTTCGCGATGTATGAAATGACCTAGTGCTGTAAACTGTGAGCACTACCTATTGATCCAGGAAGTAGCTCAGGCTAATCACAGAGGATTCTGGATTAAGAAAATCCGGGTCCGACAACTCCTCCTTCAGTTGCCAATCTGATAATGTGTTAAGGAAACTGGGTTCCAAAAGTTACAGAAAGAACTGGCAATTTGAGTCGCGCGACCAACCTTTAGCACAAATGCTTTCTCTGCCTTCACTTTGTAGCGGTTCGCAGTTGGAGGAAAAGGACATCAAGCTTAGACAAAAAAGATCAACTTTGCACTGCAGTAGCAAGTGTGGGAGTTTATGGGCTTGGCCCATGTAATATTCTACATAAACTTTAAAAAATTTGAAAGGTTTATTTATGCATGGTGAAAGATAAGAAATTTAGTACCATATTGCTAGTCTATATAGGAGAAGACCAATATATAAGGTGAAGTTGGTCTTACATAGTTGAAGCAAGCAAAAGAAGAACACGCGCCCACATGAAGCTCAGCAAAATTGAAACTCGTATATTCAGACTTGTGTGAGATGAATAGTAGAATGACA